>CP053159.1:7500-2407500 GCA_014607495.2 Carposina sasakii | reverse complement strand
TAGGCGATGGGCTGACCAGCTGTCACTTCTAACCGAACTTGTACATCTCAACTATACCCTTCAAAATTGGCCAGAAGTGGCACCATGTGGTTCTATCGGCCCTTGGTGCTCTGCCTACCCCGTAAGGGATAAATGTGTGATTATATGTATGTATTTATGTACATCTATAATGGTATGCTTCGGTTCGGATGGGCGTAATCTTTCTCCAGTTAGAAAACACTGGTTTTAACCAATAAATGATATAATAAACAGACCAAACGAATGCGCAATAAATAGAAAAGAGTAAAATATAATATTAGACAAGAGAGGTCCTAGCGGCAGCGAGCAGGGCAACGGACTACGCGAGCAAGAGCAGAAAGAATTTCAGCTCCTGTTTACATCTGCACCATGATTTCTATTATTAAGTGGTATTTGGGAGGCTCGCGATCAGTAATTTATGGGGCAATAATAATATTTTGTAATTCATTCTCAGGGTTCCTGCGATGGTAATAGAGACGATTTTCCCACGCTATTTTGTAATATGCGGAAAATTTAATAATGTAAGAATTCATGCTCCGCACTCTTTGGAAGGTGTTTTTCTTGCTTTAAGTTTTTTTTTATTGTCCGTTTAATATTGAGTAGTTGGGTTGGGTACGCTATGTGAGTTTTTTTTTTTGTTAAGTTTTAACGATACGAGTATTAGGGACGATTCCCGCAATCACACTTAAACCTAAACCTAATCTTAGTCAGGTCTATCTCTCTCCATTTTTAACATAAATGGCTGAGAGAGAAAAGGACAGGTACGACTAATTTTACGTTTAGGTTTAAGTGTGACTGCCGGAATCGACCATATTGTTATCCTTTGATGTTTGAGTTGGTAAGGGTGATTTTTGTATGTGTATGTATACAAAGGCTTTTGAAACTTTGGCTATATCAGTGGTGACTACCTATTTGAGCCGTTTGGGGTTGAAACCATGGGGCCATGGGGTCCAGGAGCCCACAACCCTTTTAAGGATATTTCGAAAAGTTTAGTCGAGGCATCTCATGGCCCTCTGGCTGGCTCATTTTTTGGACAGCGAGTAAGCCTTGCTATCCAGCGGGGCAACGCTGCCAGCCTTTTAGGCACATTACCAGCGGTGGAGGACTTGCAAGGAGTCTTCTATTTGTAAATTTTATTTTATTTTATAGCTCTAGTTTTTTTTTTCGTAGGTTCAGTTATTTAGTTCAGTTAATTTTAGTTAGTAGGTTATTTAGTATTAATTTACATGATTTAAACATTATTATTATCATTTAAATAAAATATGTACATCTATATTGAAATATTTTGTATAAGTGCCATAATAACAACTACATAATGTTGCAAATAAAGAAATTTTGATTTGATTTGATTTGATTTGAATTGGACTAGGCGTAGTTATATTAGCTAGTCTTCATTTTGTAATTACGTCTTTTAAGCGGTGATAGCCCAGTGGTTAAGACGTGCACCTTCCGAGCAGGAGGCGTAAGTTCGTTCCCAGTCACGGGCCTGTACCAATGAATTTATTTCATGTACAGATTATAATGTTGTAAAATTGTCACTTAGCTCGTGTTTCGGAAACCATATAAAACCGTTGGTCCTGCGCCTGATCTCTCTCCGGTCGTGTCGGCTTTCCGTCCCATCGGACTATGAGAGTGAGGGAATAGAGAGTGCATCTGTGTTTGCGCACACATACTTGTGCACTATAATATTTCCTACGTACCTGACTAATCTCCGTAGAGATTGGTCGCCTTGGCCGATATATGGTCGGGTGATTTTCATTTTCATGTCTTTTTAAGTTTTCCGCTCTACGTATATGTAATTGTGTGATAATATTTTATGGTATAGCGGATGACTGCAACTCCCATGCAATATTTTATAGATTTTATTTTAATTTTATGGATTTTACAGTATTCTTATATGCTGCTCTGGGAGTGAAAAAAAAAACGTATAATACTACAGCTGCTTCTCTTCCCGGACATACTGTACAAATCAGTAGAGGGATAAGAGGGTCTTGGTGCTTTGTAGGCGATGGGCTGACCACCTGTCACTACTAACCGAACTTGTACATCTCAACTTTACCCTCAAATTTGGTCAGAATTGGCACCTATTGGCCCATGGTGCTCTGCCTACTCCGTAAAGGATAAAGGCGTGATTATATGTATGTATGTACTTTACAGTGGCTTGGTGTCTCTACACTATATTATTGTAAAGTTTTTGAACTCAAATATTTAAACAAAATAAATAAGTAAAAAACTATAAGCTATAGCAAAAGGGGTATGTTAAGAGAAATGTTATGCTACGCTTATTAGCAAGTATAGATATTGTGGTTTTTTCTATTGCAGCACAATATTTAATACACAATTTACCGTGCCGTAAAATTTATTACCTATCAAACTCCAACAAAAATCTTAAACAACTTTTCGAAAACCTCATTCGAAACAACCGTAAATCATAATAATAAAAATACCCCTAATACCTTACTCGGAGGGTTGTTAAAAAAGTTAGGTACCTTATTTATAGATAGACTTGCAGGTGAATAGAGTGCCCATCGGAGAATTTATGATAATACATATATACATATAATCACGCCTTTATCCCTTACGGGGTAAGCGGAGCACCAAGGGCCGATAGAACCACATGGTGGCATTTCTGACCAATTTATGATAATCCATGGATTTATTTTAATAAATAATTTCTTACTTTCTTTCTCTCTTTCATTCTATTTAGCAAATGAGATAAGTTACCTGTACTGATGCAGGGCTTTACTAAAATACATCAGCTGCATCTCTTTCTGTGTATGTCGTGATGCTATGCTAAACGTGGCTATAAGATCTCCTTCGACATTCTACATTTCTGACTACCCAATTTTGGGACACAGTGGTGTGTATGTGTGTAAGTTAGGTCAAATTGTACTTGTTACTTATTTTAATTTTGCCGCACTTTGTTTAAGTATGTTCAAGTTTGAGAAGCGTTTTGTACAATGACCCCTTACTCTAATTACCACACTCGCTCGCACATAAATAAATCGCCGACATACGAGTACATACGACTGACCTTGATGCGACAAACACGACAAAACTTAACACAACCGGCGGTAGTCCTAAACTTTGGACCTTAATATCATAGAAACCAGACAATTACTAGATAATTATGCTTCCGTGGAGAAAAATGTTCGTGATGATGAGTTGAATGCATAGTATTCGGAAACATTGACATCGAAAAACACCTTGTATAAAAATTCCAGGTAATGCCTCGCAGTTTTTGACCTCATATTTTTAGTACTTATTCTAGATATAAATTGAGTAATTGTACCGGTAGCTCAGTTGGTAAGAGCACTTGCACGGAATGCAGAGGTCGTGGGTTCGAGTCCCACTCGAGTGAAGATTTTTTTCGATTTCTTCATTAATAATTTTCTAGCTATAAATATCTGTGCTTATTACGCTGACATTGTCTACAAAGTCAGTTGCCAGCAACTCGTCCGCTAGATCTCCATAATGAAGGTCTCGAATCCCAGCTTTGCCGCCAAAAACTCGGAGGCAAGTTCGACAAAATTATGTCTTAAGTTACTTCCTCCCCCCTCTCCGCCCTTCTAAGTCGTATAAAAGTTATTTAACGGCTCGAGGACCGTGCCGTGCGGAATGGAAAGAATGCCGGAGCTCTTGAATGTTCTTAATAATATTAGTTATGAGAACGAGAATTTTTGTTCTAAAGTGGCGTAATTCTGTCTGGGTTTCCGTTGGTGGTTATTTTTGGTCGCAGGATTTTTTAATCAAGGGTTTTTGTATAAAGTTTTAACGTGGTCAATTTAAAATAAGGAAATTAACTTCAGTTTTACAATTGTTTATGAATGAAAAAGACACGCTTCATGTTTTCTTGTTCATGAATCACACACACACACACACACTCACACACATTTTGAAATACATTAACCTAGTCCCTTACTAAGATCCTTAAGGCCTTGTGACGTGGGTACTAATAAGCAACGGCACATAAATTTATAATTATAGAAACATCCATGCCTTGGAAATAAACATCGATATTCATCATGTCAATGTTTGCACCTACCGGGATTCGAACCCAGGACCTATGGCGCCACAGACAAGGTCACTATCAACTACGCCAATTGGCCGTGTAGTGATATAGATATTTTCTTAAGATGACTTATCCTTATTTCTTTCGTCATACGTACGAGTGGAAGCATTCTTTAAATTCATCTTTTAGGCGTGTTATATGTCAATGTCGCGCACAGTTTTATGCCTGACGTATAAAATATTAGTAGTAATATACGCCTCTCTGCCGGATGAGTAGAGGTTATTTTTCCTTCTTCTATATGCTCCGTATTGTGGTGACAGTGTAGTATTACAGGCAGTAGATCAGGTGTTATTTTTTTGGGTATTTCCAATTATTATGTAGTACTTACCTATTTTGTTTATTGTTATTAAATACAAGGACTTAGGATCAAAGTATATAAATTATATAATTAACTAACATGTAATATTTATGCAGATGAGATGACGATACATACCACGAGCCGATGCAGGTGGGCCTAAAAGTTCTTTAGGTACTTGAAACCAATGTATTCTTGTATGCAAAATATTATCACTTTTCTGTGCATTTTTATAGAATTTTAATTCTAAGGTTGAAATTGATTATCTACCTAATGTATAGTAACCATTGCTTTCCTTTATTTAATATCGTTGTTAAACTATATTGGTACTTGCAGCACCGGTATAGCTAGTCTGTGGCATAAGGACCGGTGGAATATGACCCCTTTATCCGGCACATAGTCTGGGGATGTTAATCAAACTCCAGCTCGGTCTCATGAAGCTCAGCGCAAAGAGTACACTTGTTGTTCCATCCTATTTTGGTTTGTTGACGCCCCGCTTTAATACGGTGATGCTTGAAGACTGTTGAGCTAGTTTAATTAAATGGGTTTTGGGAAATGCATTAAGAGGAAAAAGTTTTTTTTAGAGATGCAATCATTATTATCCTATGTTGATCTGTGACGATTAATACAGCGTAGTAAGATTAATTCGAAGTCATATTTAGGTAACAACGAATGTAAACACTCTCTAAAAATGTGTAAAGCACATATTTATATTATTTTACTGATCTGTCTCCATTTTGCCAGACGTAGCAGTGGTATCTCCCTTATGATCCTGCAGTTCTGTTCCTATTTCGAAAACATAGCCATGTGTATGTATATGTATGTATGTATTTATGTTATCTTCTATCTATACATATAATAAAAATGTAACGGATCGCTGTCTGTACATGGAAGATATATGAGAAAAATTATTATAGGAGACCTTTATCAACGCAATAGAACCCAAAACAATGATTTTTAGAATTTTTGTCTGTTTGTCGGTTTGTCTGTTTGTTTGTCTGGGCGTTTGTGCACGCTAATCTCAGAAACGGCTGAACCGATTTCGATGCAGTTTTTATGAATATATTGTGACAGGTCCCACTTAACATATAGGCTACTTTTTATCTCGGGAAAATGTTTTTATCCCGGATAATTTCGACATTTTGTTTTTTATATAGTCCACGCGGACGGAGTCGCGGGCGTCCACTAGTTTAACTAATAAAAGTACAATAAACCTTTCTTGAATGCAGTTGGATGATTATGCATTCTAAGAAAAATGTTAGGATTTTCACAAAGGATATTAAAAACGTCTACTTAGCTATTTTTAATTAGTCTGTGAAGAGACTTGACATTTTTAATTAAGTACGTATGTACCTACCTATATTCGTGTAGACTAGGACTTCTGTAGTAATTTGAATTGTCAGCGGGTGGGCAAGAGAAAGCGAGCTTACTTATGAGAAATTTTAATCTTAGACCGCTCGTATATACTTATGTTATGGGTTTGTAAGATTTCGGGATTTCTAGATGCTGTATGTATTAGTTTGTCGTCATTATTAAACTAAATATGTTGGACAGATTATAATTATTAATTCAATATTCATTCAATAATTGCGGATGAGATACATAGAAAACATGAATAATAAACACTTGGCATGTTGCTAGCGCACAGAGCGCAGTTTTAAGGTCTAAGCCGATTTACACGTGCTTGCTGCAATGCTGCTCATACCTGACAAAATAATCAAATACATACCTATAGGATTTACACAGTGCCCTTCTATTTATATCGCACCACAAACCTGTAATGTAACCACCCCATGTCTGCCCGTGGGTATCGTACGAGGCGATTAAGGGTTTCCGGGAGGTGGATAGCAGCGCCTCCTGTGTTGACATCATAGTCCAAAATACAAACTACGATCACCAACCCGCCTGCCCTGCGGTGTGACTATGGGCAAATGCCCCCTACGGCAGTCTTATGGCGTGCCCTGGGGGAGACCTACGTCCAACAATGGACTGCAATAGGCTGATGATTATGACAAACCTGTAAGGCCCCCCGCTGTATTAATTCAGTGGCTTCAGTGCATAAAAAGAACCTTGCTTCTATTTTAATCCACTTACGCGCCATAATTTCACGCGTGTTTGGTCGCAGTAGGATGCTTCAACCATCAATTCAGATTTCCATGAAGCTTACAATAAAAGTGGGTTCAACAAAGGTTTCAAGCCGTGAATTGAAATTTATCGACACTTACGGGGCTAAGTATCGTATAAATCGTATTGATTGTGACGTATTGAGGATTGTGCATCTAGGTTCTATTCTCGGGATAGAATATAGCGAGAAAACCGATTTTGCACCGACGAAGTGTAAGAAAGGGGCAAAAGATATGTATAAAATTCAATGCTTATTTCTGTAAATTATTTATGGCCATTGCTATAGAATGGAATAATATTTATTTGAAAATTACGGACAATAACAACATAGAAATAGAGACGATAGAGAAGAGTAGGTAAACGGGAACACACATATATAAGAAAAGTAACAAGAAGAACTGTGCAGTGTGCACCCTATTGGGAGCTCGGCAGTCATGTAGATACTAGCTACTAAGATATAAACGAACCTTCTATTGATTAGTGCATAATCAAATGATCTGTATTTGATTATGCACTCATCAATAGAAGGTTTAAATTTTTTTAAATATTTTAATGTTGCAAAATTGTCACTTACGAGTAGCTCGTGCCTCGGATAGCACGTAAAACCGTTGGTCCTGCGCGATATCTCTCCGGTCCCATCGGACTATGAGAGTAACGGAATTGAGAGTGCATCTGTGTTTGCGCACACACTTGTGCACTATAATATCTCCTGCGTACCTGGCCAATCTCCGTCCAAATACGGTCGGAGATCATCATCATCATCTACGCACAGTGGCTTTCGTACCTTCAAAACGAAATGCGTGGGTTCAATCCTGGGTTCATTTTAGTTTATTTTTTATTTTTATATTTTTACAAATTATTTTACTAACAAGAAATAATGAAGATTGTCTGTTGTCAAGAATGGAGTACCTAATCTGAAAGTTCATGAATCTTCACTGAACAGAACTGCCTACTCAAGTTATTCAAATACCACCGGGTGCGTTCTATCAAATGTGAATTACTCCGCTCCTATTCGAATATAAACCTGCTGTATAGTCATAGTAGAATGGAGCAAGTAGTTTATCTTAGTAAAGTTATCTATTATTTCTCATATTCAACATTTTTTGTGTCGCTGAGGCGTTCCGTATCACGATATTTTAAGATATTATTATACCTGCTTCGTTTCCACACAATGTTTTTTAAATCAGTACATCCACTGGCGCATTGTGAAGATGAACTACTGGTTAAAATATACTGTGAAATTAATTATTCATTAATCTAATCCTTCCAGATACAATGCACAGAAGCGGTGGCGCGAACTTATTTTGAGGTTATTTGGTGGTTTATTATGCGTTGTGATTGGTTGGATGGTGAATAGAGAAATGCGAATTATATACACACCTGTTTCTACTAAACTATTATTATATATAAATACCGAAAGTCTACAATATAATATTGAAAATTAACGTTAATACGCGAAACATAATAGACCATGTTTAGAGACAGCTAATCCTTTGCACCTAAACTGCCGCTACGTGGTTCGGCGCCTACGCCGGACATTATCTTCTATGTGGTTTTATTTAGAATTAAGATTTAATGATTGTGCATCAATAGTCATTGATTAAGAGTGAATACTAGTATGGTATGAGAAAATAATTTTGAATTATTGTTTGAGTTATATTACTGTGTGCAATGTACATGTTCTAAGAGTAGAGTCGAACTTGCAAGCAACTTGTCACTTATCATTACCATCTTTCTCTGCTATGCTAAACGCGGCTATGGAATCTCATTTATGATCCCGCAGTTCTACCCCTTTAGGGAACACAGCCATATGTGTATGTACATATATAATAACGCCTTTATCCCTTACGGGATAGGCAGGGCTAATAGAACTACATGGTTCCACTTCTTACCAATTTTGGGGGTATAGTCGAGATGTACAAGTTCGGTTAGTAGTGACAGGTCGTCAGCCTATCGCCTACAAAATACCAAGACCCTCTTGTCCGTCTATTTACTTGTACAGTATGCCCGGGAAGGGAAGCAGCTGTAGTATTATACTTTTTTTTTCACTCCCAGAGCAGCATAGAAGATAAGAAGAAGAAGAAGAAGTATATGTATATATGTAATCTTAAGATAGTACTAGTTACAATTAGTTTAACAATACTTTTCCTTTTGTTGCAGGTTGATACCCACTCACAACACAACGCTAATGTAACGAGCACCATCAAATATAACGATAAGTACGATACTAAGCACAATCCGACAAAACCCTATTTAACGTGCGTAATTGAAACACGATACTTATACTTTGTGGTTACGATTCTCGCCTGTGCTCGTATACCAACTGTCCCTATAGAGAAGGAGTCGTCTGTCGCCACAAGCGTTCGTCATTATTATTTCACCCTTAAGGGGTCACAGAGCAGTTGAATTAATGATAACTACCGTAAAGCAAGTTTTGATTGATTTTTCATTATTTACATAGCCTTACAAATTGTTATAATCATAATAAGGTTCCGTTCATTGCGATGTAACAAAGCTGAGTAAAATATAAAAAAATAAAATATAGGTTTATCAATCAAAACATACGATGAATTAAGTACTATATGAAAACTTTAGCAATTCTTCTGCCATAGTAGATACTTAAATCAACCGTTTCAAAATATCACAATTTTGACAGTAATATCGTAAGTTAGATATTATGCGTAAAACTGAATTGCTACAGCTTTCCTGAGCTATGCCCTACCATAGTTCCGCATCATCGGTGTCACATTTCACCAGTGCGGGTCCGCTCGGAGAGCACACACGCAAATTATTCCCTACGGTGCCCGCCTACCGTAATTACAGTAATCCGTTCTCACAGTTAACTCGAAACGCTCGCGTGGTAGGGGCACGAAATATTTCCGTAGTTTGAATCGTGGGTCAAATCTGTTCACTGGCGCTTAAAGTGGGTTGCTTGTATAACGTTTCAAATAGTGAGAAATAAAATGTGCCATGAATGTAATTTTTTTTCACTAACTGCAAATTTTTGACTCTGCCTTTCTTGTATTTTTTGTGTTTATATAGAGTAACATTATTAATAAAGAAATGGAATAAATTCTTCACCCGAGTCATATATAGAGTACTAGTGGATGCCCGCGACTCTGTCCGCATGACTACAGAAAAAACAAAATGTCGAAATTATCCGGGATAAAAACATTTTTCCGGGATAAAAAGTAGCCTATATGTTAAGTGGGACCTGTCACAATATATTCCTGAAAACTGCATCGAAATCGGTTCAGCTATTTCTAAGATTAGCGTGCACAAACGCACAGACAAACCGACAAACAGACAAAAATTCCAAAAATCATTATTTTGGGTACTATTGCGGTCTCCTATAATATGTTTTCTCATATCTTCCATGTACAGACAGCGATCCGTTACAATTTTATTATATGTAGAGAATAGATAGAAGTATAGATGTACTCATGAAAAAGCTACATTTAGCTAAATAATTGACTTTATGGCTTTGAATTTTACCGCTTGGTCTACACATCTACATACATCATAATACTATTATGTATCATTGCTTCTAATTATTTTTTGGGTTTAATAACATAATCAGCAAAAGATAACCTAAGCCATGGGTAAACTGACAGATAATACGGACTGACATTTCAAAACTACACAATCTTTGACTATAATAATAACCCTAATACACTTTATAAAAAAAACCGGTACATTTTAAAAACTTTACACACGAATCTGCGGTGCAAAATTGCTGGAAAATTGCACTGGAATTTGAAAATAGCTCTGGAATTTCATTAGAAGCTCTATCATTACTGCCAGAGGTGCTCCGCCGCGTAACGTTACAGCGCAGTCTACTTACACGTGAGGGACTGCGAGGAGTTGGCCAAATCACGGTGGGTTAATTACGTTGGCCTAATCGAGGTGGCCAAATCACGGTGGGCTTATAACGATTGTTTACAATAAAAAATACCAATCGTCTAAACTTTAGAAATCCCACATTTCTTCCTGTCCCCATTACAATATCGCTAAATTCTGACTTAGTTATCTTAGCTTATCCTCCTTCCTCCCATGTCTTTTGATTTTAGTCTATAAGTTGTCTGCCATTTACTCACTCCATCACAGATCAGTTTCATAATTAAAAATACTCAGAGATCAAAACAAAAATTCTTATTTTTTTTCTTATTTCTTAAATGTTGGGAAAAATATTATTGCTTATTTTATGACCTGGACCTTTTCGCGGAACATGTATGATTCAAAAACGTATTATATAGATGGTGTCATCGTCTAGTGATTGGGTACATGCACTGCGTATGCACTGCGTAAGCTACAGTCGCAAGCCGACATTGATTGTCGCCTCTCCTCTTCATACTTCCTCTATGATTTTGGAGCTCTTTTATAAGTTACATCATTAACGTAAACTAGGAATAGTATGAGATTATGAGAGTTTTTTATTGAGTATAATATCATTTTCTTATAAACATTTAATAAAAATGTAACGGATCGCTGTCTGTATATGGAAGATATAGACCTTTATCAACGCAATACGATGATTTTTTGAATTTTTGTCTGTTTGTCGGTTTGTCTGTGCGTTTGTGCACGCTAATCTCAGAAACGGCTGAACCAAATTCGATGCAGTTTTCAGGAATATATTGTGACAGGTCCCACTTAAGATATAGGCTACTTTTTATCCCGGATAATTTCGACATATTGTTTTTTCTGTAGTCCACGCGGACGGAGTCGCGGGCGTCCACTAGTTTTTAACATAACCACTTACGCAATTTCTTAAGATTAGCTTTAGTCTTATAACGGCCGATTTTTTTAGATAGCCTATCTAAATTATAAAGTTGATGCTGTCTCTACCTTGGGCGAGACTTAGAAAAGGATAGCACGAACTTTCCTTCAAATAGGCTGTCTTTTCGGTTAGAAAGTACGAAATTTCATGTGATGATCGGGCTTCTTGCTTTAAGTTATCACTTCTATATTCCATTGCATCTTGTCACAAGTTAAGCTTAAGTCTAATTTAAACTTTGTCCTCCTGGGAAATCAACTACCCGTATTATAGCACTTTATAACAATGCAAGTATCGCTAAGTAACATTATTTTCGTACTTTGCATACACTTTTATTTTACTTTAGTAAATACAGGTTCAAAACTAGGCGCCGGTAACTTAAGCTTCAGTACGTAGTAGGTAAGCTATGCAAACTTTTTCATCCGAAGCATACATAGTTGTTTACTTATAAACCTCTAGGTATTAATAATCGAGAACGTGGGGCTTCAAAAATTTTATGGTATTAAAAACTGTAATAATTTTCTAACTTTTATGTTACAGTAAAAAGGTGTGTTTGTTCCTACGAGTATTAGTAAAGTTTACAGCTGTTGTATGAATGTAGAAAAAAATATTATTACATGGGTACACTTATTTTCAGAATAAAAATATATCCCTAAAATATTATTTCATACTTAATTCACTCATTATGTACATTATAGATGTTGCAGTCTAAACTCTTAACCAGTTAAAAGTACTTTTAGCTGAACAAAATCAGGCAAAAGTAGTTTTGACCGAACCGGTTGGACAAAAGAGGTTTTGAATAAATACTATTGGTTAATAGTGCTTTTGACTGATACTACTTATACATTATACTCGCTACTAATAAGTTTGCAGAAATATACAAATTAGACACTCGTCGTATGAAGCAATTATTTTCCATATTATTATTAAAATTAACCCTCAAAATTGGTCAGAAGTGGCACCGTATGGTCCTATCGGCCCTTGGTGCTCTGCTTACCCCGTAAGGGATTAAGGCGTGATTATATGCATGTATGTATGTATTCTTATTAAAGCCACGATCTTGTAACATGTTCTCATATACCACCGGGTTTCTCAGTAACCTGAGGTTTATAAGTGCAAGCTCGCATCATTATGTTGAACGTACCCCGCGTGTTACTGTACTCTACATTATTGAGTGCATCTTTCAGCATCATTACCTTGTCGTACGGCGGACTAGAATGTGTATAAAAAGTCATATGCGACTGATATGATCTCGCGTCTATGTGGCGGTTTTGGTATTCTATTATTTAATATGTCTCATTAGTTCAGACTGTTTCAAAGATAAGTAGTAACTCGGCTATGATTATTAGTACATAATAATGACCGTGTTTATTAATAGAAAGTCTAATTCATATATTTTCTAATTACTATTATTTTTTAATCTAAGTGCAAAACTGGATGTCAGATTTATATATCTATAAACTTGCATAATACAAATACTTGCTAATAAAAAACAGTATTGTTATACCTATTATCATGCATTTAGGTATAACATATTTGCCCTAACATAGAAGCATATTTGGTCTCCTGTTTCTGCATTTATATTTTACGTCTGCCGCCACATAAAAGCATTGTTGAGCCTCTACACCACCCTCATCCTCCCTCATTAGGCTGTGCCGTAATATGAGACAGCCAGGCTCACAGACGTCAAGTATGATTCAATAATGGGCACGGTAAATGCATAGTTAGAAAAGAATGGATACAGCATGCAAAATATTGAAATAGGACTCGATTAAAATAAGCTTTGACATTAATGAAACATGTCGCGTTATAGAAAATTTGACGATTGTTTTACTATACTTTTATAGAGAATGCCCACGAATTCGTCTACGTCAACTTTGGAATTCCTGTTTTTTTTTCGTTCTCGTGGAAATTTCGGGGAATCCCTTCGTATAGGATGCAGACGTCTCGTACAAATTATTACGCTCTCCTAGTTTAAGACCTGTTTCGGCGGTTTGTTGTTCCGTCAGTCAGGATAAAACATTTTTATATTATATCTACGTAGATTAACGACGGCAGGTGAACCAACAGCCACGAAGGGTTGTGAAAATATTCCGATGCATTAGCGAACTTCGCTATCGTTCGTAAACCCGTTAAATTATCTATCCCCGGGAAAGTAAGACAGTGCGCACACAACCGGCATGATGATCAGATGACATTTTTAATTAAGTTAAGAAGCAGTAGACTACATTGGTCGTAGCAATTGGCTTGCTTTGGAATAAAAATTGGCTTACCTACTAGGACCAATGATAATTTTTGATGCCTGCTTTAGGGTGCTTTTCCATCAGAGATGTGCTATGCAGCTATGCTGCGTAGATGTGAAATCTGCGCTACGAAAATATGTGACCGTTTTCACCAATACTAAGCTATGTAGCTGTGCGAGGAAGATGCGCTATGAAGATGCGCCGCCGCAAAGTAGGTACTCGGCTATGTACATAGCTACACCACTCGCGACGGCCCATAGCAGGCATCCACAGCATGCATCCTAGCACGCATCCATAGCACACATTCATAGCTCACATCATAGCACACATGTATAGCACGCATCCTTCCATATAAAAAGCATATCTTAGATGAATCCGTTTCCACCAGTGCTAAGCTATGTGCACCAATGAATATGATTGGTGGATATCAAACGCATCCATAGCAACGTAGCATAGCACATCACTGATGGAAAAGCAGCCATATTGATCTATATCATCATCATCATCAGCCTATTACAGTCCACTGCTGGACGTAGGCCTCCCCCAGGGAACGCCACAAGACTGCCATGGGGGGTATTTGCCCATAGTCACTACGCTGACAAGGCGGGTTAGTGACCGCAGTTTGTATTTTGGACTATGTTGTCAACACGGGAGGCGCTGCTGCCCACCTCCCGGAAACCCTTAATCGCCTCGTACGATACCCACAGGCAGATATGGGGTGGTACGAATTCTAATCTTCCGGCACCACACGGCTATATGCAGCATTATAAAAACCCAAATAAAACTTGTTGATGCAAAATACAAAGTCGTAACGGATTCCATCTGTGTTATATACACGAGCATGGTAAATGCATAATTTAGGAGTGAAAAGCTTGATTTTATGCAAATAGCTCTTGGATTGCAGGAAAGCTCATCGTATAATATGAGAGAGAACGCCATCCACCCATAGTTATGCGCTTTATTATGAGTGGGTAGAATACGACAGATAAAATTGTTGTCGAAAACTCTTGATCAAAGACTTTTAAGGTAGGTACCTATACAAATAAAATCACATTATGATCCTGAAAAAGACCTTTTTCACTTCTAAAGTTAACACCTATAAAATTACGTCTCTTTACGTACGTAGGCACAGATCACGGATCTCTATTTGCTACGGTCCTGACACAACTATCTTTCTCTTCATATTACTTTCATGAAATACTTCATGCATGCTTGTCAGTTTAACGTGCTCTTGACCTGAACTTTCTCTACAATTTTCCAATTTAATCGGTGAATTTTCGAATTAATAAAATGAGAATTTTTGTAACTTTTTACAATGTAAAGAAAACTTTGATTTATTTTTATTGACTATTTTCAAGTAAACAGCACGCGAAGTGATCATCGGGGCCCGTTTTTTACGGGAGTCGTGATTAATGCTCGATTTGGGGTCGTAGATCACGGGGCCCTGAAATGGGGCCCTGGAACGGGGCCCTAGAATGGGCTCCGAAAGGGGAGTTTAAATTACACCTATATACGTTCCTAACTCAATACCTGGTCCATTGAAATACGTACGCCAACATGGCGAAGTATACTTTGAGATAATTATTAATATCGTGTTCAGTTTTAAGTTGATTCGGCTGTAAAGTCTATTGAGAAGTTTTACCAATCATCTTTCTCATTAACGGTATTAATTTGAGTTCCTAACTTCCAACTTATTGTTTTAATATGAAATCCCTAACTTGTGCCTTCATTAAGTAGAATAAGGGCTTGTAACTTTACTCAGATTCAGATCATTTATTTGCATTACATAATGGTGATAATGTAACTGAAATTTGTTCCTGCATATTTACTAGATACTAATTCACTGTTTTAGTGCCTGATAATATTCTGTACTTATGGTATTATTAAAACTATTTTGTAAAGAAGTGGATACTTTGTTCTATTTTGGGCCTTCAGATGGCTTATTGTAAAGTATTAAAACAAAATTGATTTCGTCGTGGTAGCGCGGTTTTGGGAACCTATACACAGCTTATGACAGCTCACTTCTGCAATGGAAACACTATTCGCATATTGCAAATACAATGCCAAAGCAACAATTGCACCACTTTAAAAATCGTGGTACATAATAGCAACCGCAATAAAGACTATATATTGTAACGTGATCATTGTAGAGACCTAGTCCCTGTAACATTGCTGCCGCTCTGCAGTATCGCATGATGCTTGCTAATATTATAAATGCGAAATATAACTCTATCCGTCTGTTTGCCTGGCTTTCACGATAAAACTACTGAACCGATTGAAATGAAATTTTGTATACGTGTAGTCTAGAGTTTGAGATAGGACATAGGCTACTTTTTTTCTGAGAGAATATTTTCATCCGGGATAATTTCGACATTTTGTTTTTTCTGCAGCCCACGCGGGATTGTATATAATCAGCCTACTACTTACCTCTGTTGTTCAGTGTACTATAACCTATTGACGTCTGTACCATACTTACGGGCGGACGTCTATTGGCGACTCGCATGGGGCCCGAACAATATTTCTTAATAAAATACTTTCCGTGAGAATGGCTGCCGCTGTGCGGTATAATTTGATAGTGGGAAGTGGGGCAATAAAACTTTTTTATGTACTTACTAAGCATCTTTTTTTGTAAGTAAATTATATTTTTTTAGTTATAAATGAAGAATAAAAATAGTTTACGGCAAGCGGGCGCCCGCCCGTAGAAGTGTTTTTTTATTTGCGTGAGTGTTTAAAAAAGAAAATATCAGATTAATGTACAGGTAGAATTGCATAAGCTAAGTATATAAGTTTATATAAAATGCTTTTCAATCGTTAAATAGGAAATTCGTTTCATTTAAAGGTTCAGTTGTTAAGTATTATTTCCGCTTGTATTTCTCAGTTACGACTTTTCTCTTAGACGGTACGAGTCAATGTGATTGAAATTTGAGATTCTTACTTTAGTTTCCTATGACAATTTTTAATAGTCGAGTGTAATTGAAGTTAGGTACCAAATTATATACATCGAAGATAGTCAGAGCAAAAATAATATAGAATACGTCAATCCAACCGCCTTCGCTTATCCCTTCAAGCCAGGCGTAACATACAAATAACAGTCTCGAGCTCGCGCGGTATCACCGTATTATATTTAATGGGTAGTTTCCGAGAAAAACACCGTGTTCTTGTCGAAATTGAAAATAAACTTGCACTACCTGAAGTGGCGCAACGTAGCACTTTACATTGGCGCGAGTGTGTATGTAATTTGTACACAATCTCGTATGTTTCGTTTGGTTCGATAAGAATCCGAGAGATTAGGTTGTATTATGAGTAAAATCGTACGACGAGGGTACCTAACTCTGATATTGTGTGACACTTTTGTTTGTTGTACTTTTAGTGATACTAGCGGCCGCCAACGTCTTCGTCCGCCAAAATTTTTGAATTCCCGTCCTTGGGAAATCGCGTCTGAGTAGACCTATACAAAGGATAGGAACCTTGGAAGACCAACGGAAGCAACGGTCCAAATATCTCATTTATAGCTTTAGTAGTTTTACCTTGGCGTTGATGAATCATTCAGGACATGTTACTATGTACATCAATTGGGTAGACACTCCAAACCATAATCATAGTATATGTAACTTTTTTTTTGTCAGTATTGTAAATATTCAACTTGTGCACTCGTATTAAATATTTAGCTATGAACTAAACAAGGAGATACTCGTAGAAAAACGCAAAAAGAAAAACAGCTTTAAATAAAAGAGAGCATCCCTCACCGCGAATAGAAAATATTATTCTCACCTGTCTGTTTTTATTACGCATTTTGTTTTATTTTTCATATTTTATGTGGAAATTCGCTGTAAAAACGCCACAGAGCATACGTTTTGGAACCGTCGTGTGATGACATCGGCGCGTCATAAAAATAAATTAGACTAACAAAATTTGATTAGGTTTTTGGGGAATAAGGCAAGGTTTATAATAAGGTTAAGTGCGCTTGGTTTAGCTATGGTATCTAGATTTGGTTTCTGCTTGAGCCAGTTTTATATTAAATTTGAGCTTCTGGTATTTCACTGAAAATTGCTACAGTTTTATATTTGACAGGAACTTGAATAATTATGCTGATCCGGGGTTTATTGGAATACATCAGCTACATCTTCTTCTCTGTTATCTTCTTCTTTTTAGATGCGTTCTCTAGGCTGATGAGCTAGTAACTTGTCGCTAATCTTTTACATCTGCAATCCTAGCATGACTTGCGAAACACTATATGATAAACCGATTTATTGACATTTAGCTTGTCAAACTATGATAAATATAGCCGACTAGTTGAATTTTTTATAGAGACGATACGATATCTTGCGATACGATATCCACGATGCGTGTTCATGCTAGGGGGGCTGATCGCACTATGTTAAACGTGGCTGCAGCATCTCTTTCGTGAAGGAGGCTACCTCATTTTTGAAACACAGGCGTGTGTTATATTTATGAAAAAGCTTATTACAGTATACATCATAGGCACATACACACACCAAACTCATATTTTCAATGTAGTCTTCATAATAAAAGTATTTTCACTGTGTCAAAAAAATCACAGGACACATGATAAAAATAGATTTTATTTCTGAAATTAAGATGGAATTTCCGAAAGTCATTTACGTGGGATAACATAAATAGAAGTTTGTAGGAGTTTGTAAGTGGCGATAAGAGTTGTTAGATTAGTCTGTCAGTTTTATCGCACTTGCGACTTGGAGCAGCCGCGCCAGGTGTCCGAAAATAATTGCTTCTGCGTTACTTTGTTGCATCGTGAGGTCTTATCTGTAAGAAGGTTGGTGAATTGGGAAATAGAATTGGTGGGTTGGCTATTTGGGAAGTTGTCTGTTTAGGACAGTTGTCCAGATGATCTAGAGGGTATTTTAAAATTAGCCATATGTATGCAAATACCTATATATATATGATGTCATAGTTTATTGTTATAATGGCTAATTTTAAAATGTGTTGCCAAAATGAGGTAGCCAAAACTGCAGTACCTATTATCAAGGAGATCCTAAAGGGACGTTTAGAAAGCCGGGCCAGATGTTTAAGATAAGTAACAAGTTGCTGATCGCCTGAGAGAACGCCCTCGAGTTCCTTAGTCGACTTCTACAACATGCAAGGAAGGAGATGCATCTAATGTATTCTGGTGAAGCCCCGCACATAATAAACTATTAGGTGCGCAGCAACATTGTTTTATCTATTTTGAGACTTGTTTAATGCACTGTATTGTTTCAAAATTTCCAGAATATAAAATACATAACCCGATATTAAATACCACAAAGTTTTGTAAAAAAAAATGCCTGCAATGCTAATAATTAATGTTAGGCTTTATAAATAACCGAATATCGTTGTATTGAAAAGCTTGTAATACCTGCGAGTAAACGAACAAAAATCAACTTTATCACGCATCCACAACGCACTTATTCGAATGTATTGCAAGTAATTTACGGCAAAATACGCTTTGTAGTGCTCTTGCTTATTAAATCATCGATCATATTGATGTGAAAGCCAACATTGTACATAACACTATACCGAGCAGCCATTACCCGCCCTCGTTCAGGTCTGTATAGACTGAGAGGACGGAGAATAGACCGAGGACTTTGTTAGCACTCTATAATTATGTTTTATACTAGGTGCTACATTGTAAGAGCCATTTTGTGCGCATCTGAATGCATTGCAAATAATATTGATTCGGTAACGTGTTAATAACTCTCAATTTATTAGCCGCGGTGGCCACCAAGTTCATCGAAATTGACCGCTGACATTTTTGTGAATGTGGGCCTGGCCGCTGTTGCTTGGCCATCAGTACGCGCTTAGGCTTAATGTATCTAGTTGTAACATCATTATTAAAAGTATTGTTCATTTAGCTTTAAAATTTCGTATAAACATTAATACGCGATTTTAAGCCTTAGTTTGTGTCTCCACTCAATACATAAAACGTTATACCTATTGCCGACTGGCACTCGATCTATACAGTCCAGGCAGCGTGGCTTTTCACTCAATCTGTCAATTAGAGCTCGAACTGTAATGCGCAATGCTTTTACGTTTTATACGCTTGGCAATAGAACACCGTCTCTGGCCGTTGTTTCTTTAAATCAACTCGGACGCGTTTGATTAAGCCCGGGACGTATTTGCTGGTCTGGTCGGTTGATTGATTTTTGTTTATTTTAGTTTTATAAAATGTATGTATGTATATAAAAATCTTTATATACCTATTGCCTATATTATATGTCATGTAATGCGCACTCATTTGCAAGTGAGTATTTCGATAGTGTACAAAACTAACAGTTCTATTAATAAAAGTCTGCCGTCTTGGTCAGTGTATATGTACCTCACTCCACACCCCACAGTAGGATATCCTGTGTCCCACGACGACACAGGATATCCTAGTATGGGGCTAGAGAGCAAACTATTTAAAATGAAAAATTATTTTGACCAAATAAATGAGTTATCATTATAAATGAATTATTATTATTATTGTATCTCTGTTTAAATTCTCGGGACTACAGAGTCCCGGTCCTTTGAGAGGCGTGCATCGGGCCGTGGCCAAGATGTAGAGGCCCTTTTTAGAGAACTTTAATATGGTGTGGGATATACATGGCGGATACCATCGCCGACCGCACAATAAGATACACCCGGCGATGGTCCCCGCCATGTGCAAGACTATTGGAGTGCAGATCTATGTCATGCGATGGAAACTAGTAAGGTCATGGGCTATGAGGCTGAATATTGGATGGGGTTGGGTAACTGGACTATTGAAGGAGACTAACGGACGCCTGCCATTACAACCAAGTCTCATTTATTATTATTATTATTACCTTAGATAAAATCAAACTCAGATTTTTTCGTACAAACTGTTACTTCAACGCCTGCAGTTTGTATAAAGAAAAGAATTGTCAGAAGTCAATCACTATAGCCGAAGTGAAGTACAAAAGAATTTGTAGTATCAATTAAGAAATTACTCAGTAATAAGTAATTTTTACTTGTTTGTCCATAAGGGCGTAAGTCTCGAAAGAAAGTAATTTTTCACCTGTCTACAGCCTACGTTTATTAATGGGGCAAGTGTGTACTTAATAATGTTCATTAATATAATAACACTTCCTGCGGTATGTACCTTAAAAGTCACCACTCCGTAACATTCTAACTACAAACTGTAGTAGGCAATTGCGTCATTGGCTTTTCTTACGGCTTATTTAAGTACAGTTTAATCCTGTCGAAGGATAGGTACCTCAAACTTTTACCGTTTAGACAAAAGTAATTAAGAAAGAAATACGGTGAAATATTTCAGAGGTAAACATAGGATTTGGATAGAACTTTTTTACTTTATAACTTTTTTTAATTACCTGAAATATAGCAGGAATAATTTAATGTACTTATAAATACAGTGACGTGATTATATATATAAATATAATAAAAATAAGCTCGCAATTGTATTTTTCTTTTATGTGTTGAAATTGTATTACCTTATTTTTATATAAAATAAAACATAAAATTATATGTATATTGTTAAGCCAACATTAATTTACTTTATATTTTAATTTACATCAGGTTCCTGTTACAATTATATTAATTCATGATAATCAATAAAAATCATGTTTCATCAACTATGGAATAACGCAATTGAATTTTTTCAATACTTAAGTGCTTTGTTTATTTGAGAGAGCAATGTATTGCACAAAATACAAGCATGACGATAGTAATTTGGATAGTCAGGACTCAGTATCAATGTATTTCTGATATCTATGTTTATTTATTTATGTGTATTTCTACCCTATTTCTATTGTCCTTTTCTATGTTACTTCTGTCCGTGTATGTGTAATTTTCAAATAAAAATCCTATTCTATTCTATTCTATTCTACAAACCTGCGAATAGTTAACATCAGCTGCATGCAGCTGATAGATGTAGGGATGACATAACTGAAGTTGGATGATAATTTATTACCTACCTACATAGTGGACGCCCGCGACTTCGTCCGCGTGAACTGTAAAAAATAAAATGTCGAAATTATCCGTGATAAAAATATTTTTCCGGGATAAAAAGTAGCCTATGTGTTAATCCAGGGTGTCGGCTACCTCCGTACCAAATTTTATTAAAATCGCTCCAGCCGTTTTTACGTGAAAGAGTAACAAACATCCATCCCTCCATCCATACAAACTTTCGCGTTTATAATATTAGTAGCAGGTAGGGTATTGTGTGGCTATAAGAAAGAAACGGAATTGGCCCATTCCCATCACTGCAACACAGGACATACTCGTAGCCTCAACCAGAGAAATGCAAAAAAGAATAAAGAATTTTGAGGGGACCAAAAAATTAATATTTTAAAAGGAAAATGGACACCATTATATTGGTATACCAGAGCCCGGTAGTACGAGTATACTACGCAGGTATATTTCACCCGGATGTGTTTAGTCAAACATCCTGCCCGGCGCTGCCTCCTAATTAACTAGCTTTTAATGAAACGTTTTTCAACATTAAACGATCTGCTCCGGATATTTGATGAATAATAATATTAAATTTGTAGCTACGAATAATAATATTATTTTCCTTGGTTTTATATTATTTTCCGTTTTGTGAAGCATGCCGTAGTAATTGTGATAAGAAGATTAGATGTTCTAGTAATAAAAATAAATTGTCTTGTAAATTATAATATAAAAAGTAAGCAAGTATGTATATTATGGGATTAAATTAACTTATGTTAATGTTGCAGATATAAGCGAGGCTGATTTAGTTTTCAGTATTTATAAAGGGTCACTTCTGTATGGAATCTCGGATATATTTATTACAAATTTAAAATTTTGTATGAATACAATGGAATATTTAATCTGAAATATGCAAATCACTCGAGTTCGGTTATTGAAATTGGCTGTTAATTAACCATATATAAATGTACAAGTAGTTATTGTATTGTATTAAAATATTGTAATAGATAAAGGTGAAAATTTCTGCCTAATTTCCATGCAATAACAGCGAGCTTGTAAAATGTATCTTTCTCTCGGTCATTATTTTAAAAAGGGAGGAGTGACTATAAATTTTAACCAGCAAAAAAAGCTCAGCTCCGACACGATAGCATCTAATCTAAATCTAAACTGTTTGCGAGCTGAACACCGATCTCGTTAAAACCATTTATTTGCATATTAAATTACTGGATAATTGCATCATCAACCGTGTTGAAATTAATATTTTATTAGTATCATGTTATTTCGTAATATAGAGCTTTTTTTACATGTTTTTGTAGATTAATAGTGTTTTATTTTCTACTTTTTGGGTGAATTATTTTAAATTTGTTTGCAAGTTATAAATCAGTACATGTTTTTTGTTCTAGATTTAGGTTAGATTATGGTGGGATTGTTCTAATATACTGGGCTTTGTTTAGACCAACAGTTATTTTTAAGCTAATGCATACGAGTAGGTAGTATGTTTCGAATGCATTGCTAGGTACTCGATTTTAATATTGGTTGAAAGTAATTTTAAAACAGGCATCAATCCTTAAGAAACGATTTACCTATATTTGCTAAACAGATAAATTTATTCGCTGTACCTAAGTTCGGACCATCAATTATTCGTTTAGCGGCCCGAGCCGTCCCTGGATAATTAATGATGGCCGCCGCTTGACCTATTAATCCGTGTTAGTTTAATCGCTGATTGTTTAGCCGAGGCATGCACCCTTCCGCTAAGGAGGTCTTTATGGTGGCTGTTTGTCAATTCGGTGGTCGAGGGGGTTGCTGTATAAGTTGCGTATTTAGAGGGCTGTGTGTGACCTTGTTGTATAATAAATGATAATGTTGTGCAATCCTGATTTTCATGCGTAAAAGGTTTCCAATATTACAATTATTATGTACGTGCATATTTCTTCAATATAATGCGTAAAATGGGTTTTATTTATTAATTTCAATTTATACAATTATTGGATGGAAACCACAACCTACTTAACTTAAATCTAGAACATATTTATAAATAAAATATAGCGTGCAACTCCTCCATCGTTGGCAACGTGACCAAAAGGCTGCGGCCGTAATGTCCCGCTGGACGGCGAGGCTAATCCTTTGTCTGAAGTACTGGCCGGCCCTTCTATCATGGGATGCGTAGACCAGTCTTTTTGAGATGCCCTTAAAAAGGGCTAGAGCGAGATATAGCTTAACAAATAGAATAATAGGTAATATAACTATGAATAAATTAAAAAAAGCTTAATTTCTTACAAATATCATATTTAACCTAAAATTTCTAGCACTGGAGGCGAGTACACACACTGCGTTTAAACGACCGTTCAAACGTGTAACGTTAATTTGTCCGGCAACCGGCGCGTTATCGAGGCATCACGCGCGACTGCCCCCAATGGAAGTTCGAGCCGAAATGAGCTAAACAAGCGATAAGTACTTAGTTGTGCCGAGTTGTGCAACTACCCTATTTTGTGGTGGAATTTCTACATTTATGTTTAGTACTATGATGTTCTGAAAAATGCCTCTTTTTATTTAGAAATTATAATTGATTTAGTGGAGACTATAAACTTTTACAACAGTTTTTTGGAATCCAGACGCCACTATAGGTCGTCTTCATCTTCAGCCTATTGCAGTCCACTGCTGGACGTAGGCCTCTCCCAGAGTACGCCACAAGGCTACTGCTACAGGGGGGTTTCGCCCCCCCCCACTATAGGTAGTAATTTATTATTTATCTTTGTATTTATAATCTAACAATAAATTGTATCACCTACAATGGTATTAGAAATTGTATAAACGCGTAATAAAAAAAAATATACATTGAATGTATTGTTGGTGTATATTTTCCTCAGGCGTTATTCGTATTCGGGACTATGTAAGGCAGTTGGGCATGATAATCCTCTTATTAATAAAGCGTATATCTTAACAGTATAAACAAATTACAGTATGAAGTTCTCCGACCGTATTTCGGCCAAGGCGACCAATCTCTACGGAGATTGGCCAGGTACGCAGGAGATATTATAGTGCACAAGTGTGTGCGCAAACACAGATGCACACTCTATTCCGTTACTCTGATAGTCCGATGGGACGGAAAGCCGACACGACCGGAGAGAGATCAGGCGCAGGACCAACGGTTTTATGTGCTTTTCGAGGCAAGAGCTAAGTGACAATTTTGCAACATTAATTACAGTATATCAGTAGAGCAAAACCATTAAGTTAAATAAAACACGTACCTACAATTCTGGCGGAGGTTACAAGTAACTAATTTAGGCCTGAAACGTGCGCAATCTTCAAATGGCCAGTAACGTAACTAAGTAATTTATATAAGAACCGTTATTTATTTGTACTAGAACCGTTATTTATTAGAGTATCGGTTAATCGTTATTTAGCTGCTACGCTTAGGTTACCACGCTGCTACGAGACTTCGTAGCAATTATGCTACGAGACGTAGCTTATATTGAGATATATTATTTTATTTTAGATCTAAAGAAGGATGGATAGATGCTTCTTTTTCTAATAAATAGGGTATTTATATACCTGGATATACCGGGGTATATAAAACCTATGGTATCCCTAAAATACTGATACAACTGTTAAAAATGAAACGATTTTTTACTGCTCCCGGGCACTACCCTCTCCAAGAGAGATATTATTAGTTCATACATACATACATATAATCACGCCTTTATCCCTTACGGGGCAGGCAGAGCACCGACGGCTGATAGGACCACATGGTGCCACTTCTGACCAATTTTGAGGGTATAGTTGAGATGTACAAGTTCGGTTAAAGAGACAGGTGGTCAGCCCATCGCCCACAAAACACCAAGACCCTCTTGTCCCTCTACTGACTTGTACAGTATGCCCGGGAAGAGGAGCAGCTGTAGTATTATACTTATTACCAGCAGCATAGAAGAATTATTAGTTCATTACTATTTATTTTATAAGATTTCTTTAAGTAAAGTTAAGGCTTATTTTCTAGGAAGTAGTAAGCCGTGGGAATTACACGGTGCATGTTTTACAAAAAATACTATATATACCTATGTAATATAAATATTGCACATTTTTTTTCCAATTATATATAATAATTACCTGCACTGTAAAGCCTGTCAAGTACATAGGGACTTAGGAAACCTAATTAGTACGGTGCGCTGCCATAGTTATTCATCGACGTAAACCGCCGTCTGAGGTGAAGATAGTTTGGGAGCTCTAGTATGTATAATACAGTTACATTGGCATTAGATTTGTATGTATATTCATTCAATTTATTCATTCGTTTTCACGAAGACCGATAAAAATTTGCAAGCTACAATAGCATGTCATATTTACAGGGAAGCATTTACAGATTGTTGAATGAAAGTAAATAATTTTATAAGTTGTTCCGGATACCTTATTTGCGAATGCGAATACGGTCGTATGCTTATGATATTATGTCATTTACGATTACGAACACAAAAGCATACTTATCGTATTTTATTAATATCACAAATTATCATCTTCCAGCCCTTATTATGTGGTTGCTCCCAAAAGTCTTACAAAGGATTTCGCACTTCTTTTTATTGCCGGCGCTAACCTAACCTAACCTACCTGACGCTGACCCTCCTCAGGCATAGCTAACTGAAAATTTTGAATATTAAAATACGTTATCATCTGCGGGGCAAGCGCGAACCTGTCGATAGTTTGTAACGCTATCGTTCAACTGTAATATCTCGTAGATTTTGTTTCAGATTCGATAGCGTTGCGGCTGGTAAAATAAATAAGTTCAGTGATATAGGCGCGTGACAGGGATTGAACCTATACCATCCTACAGAAAGGCGCACGTCTTAACCATTAGGTTATAGCAATAGCATAACATTAAACGAGACAGTGCCAGTTCCCGCACCATCGCACTACACGTCGCGACCAATCCGAGTCGCCTCACGTTCCGACGGCGCTTATTGTTGAACCGAACCCGAGATATCGATTATACAGGCGTGTGCTGTGTCCTCTAGAAATAAACAAGCTGTATGATGTTGGCACAGTAGAATGACATCACTACATGTCTGCCCGTAGGTATCGTGCAGGTAAAGTGCAGGGCAGCAGAACCTAACTCGTGTAAAAAACCCCCTTATGACAGTAGCCTTGTGACGTGCCCTGGGGGAGGCCTACGTCTAGCAGTGGACAGCAATAGGCTGATGTGACGTAACATAGCTTTAGTTTCAACAGCAGCGACAGCAGTGCCAACGTTATAGCAACTAGAACATTTTACATATTGGCATCGTAAAGAAGGCGTGGTTTTACGTACTGTTGATGACGAAAGGACTTTAAAAAAAGTTATTTTTACTACGTTTTAAAAGAAACACAGCATTGCGTACAATATTCACGTGTAGTGGATTATCAGAGCCCTTGATTGATGCACTAAGCTGAAAATAAAGTCCAGTGTGGCAAGCACGAACATTTCGATAGTTCATAATGCTATCGTCCAACTGTCATATCTTATACGAGTCGAAACCGTTACGGCACGTAAAAAGAATCTAGCTTTTTATTTATAAAACCGACATAAACATAAGCACTTCAGTAGACATTCTGGACGAAAATAGTACATTCATTTTGAGGACTATTTATACAACATTATGGTTCTAAATGGCTTTATATTGAGGCACGGGAACATGTTGCGTGTCCACAAATCAGGGCTGCCACAACTACTTATGAAGGCAGTGTGTTTTAGTTATTATAAACGAACATAAATGTCAACATTAATGCCTGAGAGTTTTTATCTGGATGTTCCATATTTTTTCTATGAAAAATTATGATGTTTTCTGTTTGTACTATGTAATAGTAACATGATACTGTCTATGTTTAAATTTAAGTACATGGGCTGTATTGAAATAAGGCTTTTTTGGAGTGAATGTGAAGTGTGTGAATATTTATTATTATTATTGTATCTCTGTTTAAATTCTCGGGACTACAGAGTCCCGGTCCTTTGAGAGGCGTGCATCGGGCCGTGGCCAAGATGTAGAGGCCCTTTTTAGAGAACTTTTAATATGGTGTGGGATACACATGGCGGATACCATCGCCGACCGCACAATTTGATACACCCGGCGATGGTCCCCGCCAAGTGCAAGACTATTGGAGTGCAGATCTATGTCATGCGATGGAAACAAAGGTCATGGGCTATGGGGCTGAATGTTGGGTGGGGTTAGGTAACTAGGATATTGAAGGAGACTAACGGACGCCTGCCATTACAACCAAGTCTCAAAATTGTTTGGTGGCAGACGGTGACTCGCCGACTCATTTCATGGGCCCCCTGAAACGGCCGCACGCACGGAGCGACAAAGGGGACAACATTTGGTGAGCGGCTAGGGTGGAGGGGTGCCCCTGGACTTTAAACCGAAGCCAACTCGCCACTTACTGACGGGCACGTCCACCCTCGAGCTGTCATAGCTCTCGCGACTCCACTCTGCCCGGCCGGCGAAGGCAAGGCAGAGGTGGGGGAACTGTTCCTCGTCAGACCTCACTCCGACGCCGGAGATGAGGAACAGGGTCTTCCCCCGGGAGCACTTCAGGTCCGTGGGAACGCTACCTCCCAACAGCTCGCCACAAGCTGCCCTGCGGGCTTATTATTATTATTATTTGTATCTCTGTTTAAATTCTCGGGACTACAGAGTCCCGGTCCTTTGAGAGGCGTGCATCGGGCCGTGGCCAAGATGTAGAGGCCCTTTTTAGAGAACTTTAATATGGTGTGGGATACACATGGCGGATACCATCGCTGACCGCACAATATGATACACCCGGCGATGGTCCCCGCCATGTGCAAGACTATTGGAGTGCAGATCTATGTCATGCGATGGAAACAAAGGTCATGGGCTATGGGGCTGAATGTTGGGTGGGGTTGGGTAACTGGGCTATTGAAGGAGACTAACGGACGCCTGCCATTACAACCAAGTCTCATAATTGTTTGATGGCAGGCGGTGACTCGCCGACTCATTTCATGGGCCCCCTGAAAAGGCCGCATGCACGGAGCGACAAAGGGGGCAACATTTGGTGAGTGGCTAGGGTGGAGGGGTGCCCCTGGACTTTAAAACGAAGCCAACTTGCCACTTACTGACGGGCACGTCCACTCCACTCTGCCCGGCCGGCGAAGGCAAGGCAGAGGCGGGGGAACTGTTCCTCGTCAGACTTCACTCCGGCGCCGGAGATGAGGAACAGGGTCTTCCCCCGGGAGTACTTCAGGTCCGTGGGAACGCTACCTCCCAACAGCTCGCCACAAGCTGCCCTGCGGGCTTATTATTATTATTATTATATATTTATTAATAATTTTATAATATATAATATCTTGACTAAGATAAATTTATAAAAAAAATTAACACTTCTCCATTAATATAGTCCATTAGGATATGGTTGATCGTTTCATCTTTAAAAACATTGTGCTGAGGGATTCAGCTTTGTTTGCCGAGATTTGGCTAGTGTATAGCTATCGGGATGAAAAATAACATTGCCAATATGTAATTTAGAAAAGAGATGGTAAAATTCGTCATCCGAGTAATTGACCCGGTAGCTCAATGGTTAGAGCGCCAGCACGGTATGCAGAGGTCGTGGGTTCGATTCCCACTCGGGTGAAGAATTTTTCCCATTTCTTTATTAATAATTTTATGAAATAAGGCTGTTCAGAATTTAAAATTTAGAATTCAATTCTGTATTATGACCAATTCGGACCTATTTCCTCACTATGGCTGTAGTTTCCTTTGATTATGATTATAAGTTGTCAGATTCGAGTGTCAGCGGAGAATGTAGGATGCGAAGGTGTGCGAACACCAGTCATTAGCTAGCTTTACGAAATAGATTTAATTAGGTGCCCAGACTAACACTAACTAATGGTAACATAAAAGGCCCGCCTACTTTGAACAAACCATGTATTTATTTTGTGCAGTAGACCACATGCTTGTTCTATTCGAGTATGAGACAACCCTTGCTTTGTTCATTGCTTACATTGAAAAATAGACCCGTTGAGTGCAAAATATGTAAGTAGCGACATAGCGTGACTTATCAGTAGACTACGTTATTCAAGTTACGCACTATCTTTTTAGACATAAATAGGTCTAGAATCTAGATACAATCTAGTGAAATGTACACCCAGCGACGTCATTTTCTTTGCCAGCATTCCAAACAATTATACGCTTTAAAACTCTTAGCAGAAGGTGCGAAATTAAGTACACAAAACATGGTCACAAAATGCAAATGACTAAGATATCATATCAAACGTTGGCGTTGCCAGCTATAAAAATATTTATATTTCTGTAAAATGCTGATAGGGAAAATATGTGTTTATTTATTTTTCTGTAAGTTAACTTTATGTCATACTAAGGTAGTTTTTCAAAAACATACGACTAGTGGCCTAAAGGTTTTCATTCACATACCTACCTATAGATCAAAGTAGTTTAAAATAAATATTTGGCGCAACATACTCGTAGCACGACTACGACTAGTCCCGTTTTTCGGGGACGAATTTTCTTCCTTTCATCACCGCACTCTCAGACCTAATTGTCATAGTTATCAATGATCCAATATTAATTATGACGCAACATAGTAATGTTTAGCCGCCACCTCCGATGCACATCCATGTTTAGGCAATGGTTAGCAGGCCCGGTGATATCGCACTAACAAATGGCTGGTCGTTAGTTTATCGGCAGTATTAATCGATGTTTTGTCTACTGCCGGCCGCCGGGAGGCTGCACGATTAATGGCGACGCTCCAGAAGCAGATCGATGGAGCCGAGAGCTGAGGCTAGTTTGTATTAGAATAACAAACTACCTAGAGAAAAAGAGTATTTGGTTAGTCTTGGGACGTCAGTAGTGACAATTTTTAATTAAGATTCGGTATTGATGGTATCAATCGGCATTGTTTTTTTTAAATCTAAAAGCACTATCAAGTTTGATGAGACTAATAATAAATCAACACTAGAGGTTATTCAATATACCGTTTACTTCTTCTTCTTCAGCATATTGCAGTCCACTGCTGGGTGTAGGCCTCCCCCAGGGCCCGCCACAAGGCTACTGCCATGGGGTATTTTACTTTTACATACTAAATCATAAGAAAAAACAGACTTTTGATTGATTTATTGTAAAACGCATGTATAATAAGTTCCTTATACTTATACAGGATGTAACAAAAGGGGTATGTTAAGCGAAAAGCTATGTAAGTAGCCCACTATAGAGAACCTATTTCCAGAATTTCAGACTCAAATTCACATTTTTATTTTTCTATATAGTATGAAAAATTCCGAAACAACTCAGAATGTCCATACAATCTTGAAAAATAAAAATGTGATTTCGAGTCTCAAATTTTGGAAATAGGATCTCTATAGTGGGCTATTTACATAGCTTTTCGTTTAACATACCCTTTCTGTTACACCCTGTATATTCAATAACTTTTTTTTTTTGAAATAGCTGATTTTCCGCGACGAAATTGTGTCATGTGTTCTAAACGTGGCCGTGCAATCTCTTTCACGAACCTGCTATTCTGACTACCCCATTTCGGGAACAACCGTGTGTTACATGTAGAACTTATGTAAATTATGTTATAACGTTTTCGGCGATATGCTTGAAGCTTATTTACGTAAACATGACATGATGTGCGTGACTACAGACGGACGGAGGTGGTTAAAGTCACGTGTGGCTAATGTGTATGTGCCGTACAGTTGCAGGGTCAATGAACTAGCCGTAAACAGATTTAGTTTTTTTTATTATTTATTTATTTATCATTAATACATATTTTACAAAGAATAAAGTACAGCGTCTCATAAACTTTATGCAAGTTTTTCCGTACACCGTTATCGTCATCTATTGTGCCAATGCTACTACTGACATAGATTATGAAACTATACAGATTAAGAAACCACTATCCATATATGTGTTGAACAATTACATGAAATAAATGACTAAATAAAAAATAAATTGTAAAATGTTATATGTACACTGATTTAAATATTATGATACCAAAAAACTGGCATTATGAGTTAAAACTAAGTAGATAGATAGTTACCTAATAGGGGGATTTTTCTAATGGTCAGATATACTATCTAAAGGATAAAGTTGATGCTGTCTTTTCCTAGAACATTATCAAAATAGAGATACGAGTAGCATCAAGTCACTTTACAAGGATACTTTGTATATTTACTTTAGCTTATTGCCTAAGCCCTTGAGTTCCTTTCCGAGTCGACTTAGATTCTTGCGACATGCATGGAAGATGCAGCTGATGTGTTATAGAAAATCCTCGAATCTGCCCTCTCAGTCATCTCTCTAACATTCCTCTATGCTCTAATCAACGTTACAAAAAAGTATGTTTTCCAATCTCCAATTTCGAACAATTACCGAATGATAATTTAAGACGGCATTCCGTCTACAATTTGATCCAATGTTTTTCAATCGTCACAAAGTCCCGGAGAAGTTTTGGCGCGAACTCATCGCGCGGGAAATCGGCGCGTTCCCGTCCGGAACACGCGCTGCATACAATTGAGTGTGATTGCTTTTTGAAGAATGGCGGGAATTATTTGAACGTCTCACGTCGTCGTGCCGCTAAAGTGGGACAAGTTGTAAGGCTGAAATGTGTTGCTGTTTGTTGGTGATTTTAAGGTTTAATATGAGCTGGGGATTATACTGTTGAATGGGCTCGTTATTTTGGTTTGTTGCGAGTCTTGTGATTTATAGATGGAATACGGTGCTTGTAATTACGTAGGTAATGGATAAAATATTTCCGTCGAAGGGCAGGTTTCCTAATGTCGATACTGACTCTCTATTGATCAAGTTTTAAGAGGTTTGACATCAAATAGGCTAGTAAGTGATTGACTAACACAAACACAACGCCCAAACTACAAACTATAAACCTATAGAGCGGATATTTGGCATATAGATCTAAAATCTTTAGATAGTGGAAACTAAAAGATAAAATGTATAAGTTTATACAGAAAAAGTCGTGGATGACCACCAATCATTATCATAGATATAAGGTACGTGACTACAAAAGAAAACATAAGTACTTATCCCTAAATAAATAGAGAGGGTTGGTGAATAACCTAAAATTGTAAAAGCAAAGATATTCAGCCTATTGATATTCGAAACACGATAATTTGTGAAGCCTTGGCCATTGCCTCTGGGGTCGGTCAGTTTTCTTTTTTTATTTACTCGTATTTACTCAAAAAGGTACACCAATTCCTACATAATAAGAAGACGTAAGACTACATAATCATTTATTATAGATGTAGGAATTATAAAAGGAAATATGTATTAGATGAAATAAAAATTTGATACATTATGACATACCTAATAAGTAAGTAGGTAAATGCAAAACATAGTATTTTCCCTCTGCATGAAGTTTGTGTACATTATCTGCTGGTTTAGTCAGCTCAGCATATTAAGATTAACTCTGTTAGTACTATAACTTCATACAATAAACTACAGAAGGGAAATATATAAAAGAAGTGACAGAATTAAAAGAAAAAAACACTACATTCCAAATACCCGACTTTTTTCTGATCTCGCAAGTTACACTATCAACGACCCTCAAAATAAATAGCACAGCCCAACTTAAGTTCTTCGTTCGCGGCAACGGCGAATACAAACGACACTTTGCTAATCACTTAAACAAATCGTCCCATTCACAGCAATAAATACGATCTACAAAGCTTGTATACTGCTCTGCTACAGTAGCATGCGTTGATAGAACCGGCCATCCGAGTTTGCTCCTAGGCGGTGATGATATAGGACCGGATTTTCTGTGTTTTCCATGGCTATGGGGCGGATGGCACGAAGCGTAAATCAGCGCACTGGGCTTGTTACGATGGACCCGGAGTTATTCCGTTTTGTTTGTTTACAAATTGGAGATCAAAGTGATTTTATTACTTTGATGAGCTAAGTTGCAGAGACCTATCAGTGGAACGTAAACAAGCAGCGAAATGAAGTGATCATTATTTTTATTTGCCTTTTTTTTAGAGCGCTGTGTATATAGTGTTTATTTAATTTGATTTTTTTGGAGTCTTTGTGACGCTCAATTATGGGATTTGTTAAATATTTAAATGATTGATTGGCACCAATATGTAAGTATATTTCACATGATTGAATAATAAGTTGACTTTGACTGTTTTAGAACCTAATTGGTACCCTACAAGTTATTACAATAATTTAATCGTTAAAATACATACTATCTCTTAGTCTATAAAGCTCTAGCACTTGGCTTTGGTAATATAATAAAATTGACTCCATTCAAGTTTACGTGGCATAGATTGGGTCATCCGTCATTCTACTTTCTCGATTCAGTGTTATATATGAGACCTTTATGTAAGCTTTTATAGTATCTCGGGAGATATTTGTTTGTTTTCATATAACATAAAATTGTTATACCTGCCCCGACTTTACGGTAATCCGGAATAGCTTAAATTGATTGTGAAAGTTTATTAATTAATGTAAGAGACATTATACACGAAAAAAGTTAAATATTACATCCACTGTATTTAGCGCTCTTCAGAAGTTATTATTTATTTCTTATTTATTTGAGAAACGATAAACAAACTACGTTAAAAAAACGTTGGTCAACTAAAATTCGGTCAATTTTCATAAGCAAATCAGAACAGGGTTCTAGAAGTACGTCTACGTCTCTGAATTCCAAAGAGGACACGGACGGTTTTAATTCGTAATTTGTTTTTATTTTATCTGTGTTTTGGTCACGTTCTCTTTTTCATTCTGGGGGATTGAATTTGATTGCTATCAATATAATGCCATAACACCAATTTTACTAGAAATCATATATAATTCAATCAATGTCATATCTTTTGGCAGATGGCGATGTTTGTTATCGCAATACTCCTTGTAGTGGCTGGTATTCATCACGTGACTTGACGAACGCGTGAAAATGAAGGCTTCCTATTAGAGCAAACGCATCGATGACGAACCTTTATCGATTAGAAATAATGGTAATTTGTTTAAAGTCACGCCGCACAGTGGCGAATGCTGTTTCATGCATAATATTATTATGTAGGTACTAACAAGTACTAGAATTCATAGCAAATATTTTACTTCTTTCAAAATTTGACTAAATTTTTATTAATTCCTATGCAAAGCTAGCTCTACAAACTGTTGAATCTACGTAATAGAAAATCAGCGAGTTTTGGCTTCCTAATTAACTAACCAATAAAATTGCTGACTATGCCAGTATAAAAATTTGCCGATTCAGGAGATTCCTAAGCCAACCACATAACTTTTTTATACATAAAGGAAAGATAAAGAAGAGGTGCATGACATCTAAGGAACTCAGCGGCGTTCTCCCTCATTGATTAGCAAGCAGCATGTCACTTATCTTTAACATCAGCCCCGCTATGCCAATGTGGCTGTAGGAATTCTTTCGTAATCTCTTGCAGTTCTGACTACTCTAATTTTGTTTCACTGTCATGTATACAGGGTGATTTTTGGGCGTCAACGTTCTCGAAAACTACGGAATTTCCTCATCACCACGATCATTTTTCTCCATGGAAACACACCCGGGAAGTGTCTGGTTTCCAAAATATTAGGGTCCAAGGTTGAGTAAATAGACTGCGTTTTTCTGCATAATTGCACATTAACGCGTGTAACTAGATTTTTTCACGAAAAATAATTAATATCTGCCTATGAAAAACTATCATAAACACTGGAACTAGGGTTTCCGATTTCTCGAGGTTTTTTAGTTCTCGGGTGTCGAGACTTCTCGAGCCTGATTTCTCGGGTCTTCTCGGGTTGTCGAGAAAAAATAAAATACGTCTAAATTTTTGTTTAATTAATAAAAAGAGTCTTTAATTTAACTGTGTTTATTTTACATGAAAAAAATCAACATAATTTTTAACAAAAAAAACAAGTTCTCAATAAAAAATCAGCTCAAAACAAAATTGCTAACTAAAAACAATCATACTTCTTCTCCTTATCATAACTAATCTCATCTCACTAATCTGTAATAAAAAACAAAATCTCTGTTAACAATCAGCTTAAAACAAACATCTTAACTAAAAACAATCATACTTCTTCTTATTATAACTAATCTCACTAATCTATACTATAATATTATAAAGAGGAAAACTTTGTTTGTTTGGTTGTAATGAATAGGCTCCGAAACTACTGGACCGATTTCAAAAATTCTTTCACCGTTAGAATCCTTATTGGACCTGGATGAACATAGGCTACAAGAATTTCCCGATATTCCCACGGGAAGGCGACCAACGGGAATTCTATATTTTTTACGAAAACCGCTATACATATGAAGCTGAAATCGGGCATATATGTTCATTGGGGACAGCGAGGGAGGACTAAAAACGGATTTCCCGAAATTCCCACGGGAAGGGGACAAACGGGAATTCATAATTTTTACGAAAACCGCTATACATATGAAGCTGAAATTGGGCATATAAGTTAATTAGGGACTGCGAGGAAGCACTAAGAATGGATTTCCAGAAATTCCCACGGGAAGGGGACCAACGGGAATTAATTATTTTTTACGAAAACGGTTATACATATGAATCTGAAGTTGGGCATATATATTTATTTGGGACCCCGAGGAAGCACTGAGAACGGATTTCCCGAAATTCCCACGGGAAGGGGACAAACGGGAATTCATAATTTTTACGAAAACCGCTATACATATGAAGCTGAAATTGGGCATATAAGTTCATTAGGGACTGCGAGGAAGCACTAAGAACGGATTTCCAGAAATTCCCACGGGAAGGGGACCAACGGGAAGTAATTATTTTTTACGAAAACGGTTACACATATGAATCTGAAGTTGGGCATATATATTTATTTGGGACCCCGAGGAAATTCCCACGGGAAGGGAACCAACGGGCGTTCCAAATTTTTACGAAAACCGCTGTACCTACATATGAAGTTGTAGCTAATGTACTGATATGTACCGAAGCGAAGCGAGGGCGGGCCACTAGTCTTTAATAAAAAACAAAATCTCTGATAACAATCAGCTTAAAACAAACATGTTAACTAAAAACAATCATAATTTTTCTCATCATAACTAAAGATCACTCACTAATCTCACTATGTGGGTTGTATGGTATCACAATTTTTGGCAGTTTTAATGTAATTAAATAAGAGATATCTATCTACTATTAATACGAATAATATAACTGTCTTTAAGCCTGCTTATTAATTCTTATGAAATATGCCTTAAGATAAACCAAAGCATTAATAGATTTATCAGACAGCCGGCTCCTAATCTTACTGACCACATTTCCCGATATGGAAAATACCCTGTCATTTTCTGTTGAAGTCGGCTTGACTGAAATTAATGCTTTATATAGTGTTTCCAGATTAGGGGTCCTCTTGCCTGTTTTTTCAAATAGCAAAAACTCTTTTTTTATAATTGATTTGGAAAGCACCACAGCATTAGTTGATTCACCATTTCTCGAAACACCTTTTATTGCTCTCTCTAATTGAGCTGCAAAGCTGTCTTGTTCAGTTTCTGATTCGCTTACGCCTGCTTCGACAACTTCTGAATTATTTCCTGTCGAAGGTTCTGTAGTAGTGGGAACAGTGGGGTATAGACGATTGAATAAGTCTTCAGCGTATCCAATTAAAAATGTCTTGCTATTATCGGTAAAATAAGCACTCTTTTTGAGAATAAAATTATCGGGGCTGTTTAGGTAGCGTAGCAGCGATATTAGAGGTGTATTCCGACGATCTGATATTTTCATTTTAAGAGATTCTACTAACTGAAGAGCCAAAGGGTCGTCGATACTTTCTAATTGTTTTAGCAACACATCTGTTATAGCCTCTGCAGTTAGTAAATCGGCATCTTGTCTGCTCAATGCTTCAACTGCAAGTTTAGTTGGCGTCAATATCAACCGCAATTTTTGTAGTATAGGAATATTTTCCTCCTTCCATTTAAATGAGCTATCTAAATCAATCAAGGCTTTTTTAATTGAATTTTTTAACTTCAAGAAACGCTCAGTCATTGTTAGCATTGAATTCCACCTAGTTCTGACATCCTGTAATAAGACTAGTTCGGCCCCGAATTCAGTCTTCACATGTTTTTGTAGTGTGATATTTCTAAGGGGACTCTTTCTGAAAAATCTTATGATCGAACGGGTCTCATTTAGCACTTTGTTTATGTCGTCAATAGGCTGCAATATAGATTCATCATCAGATTCTTCGTCATCGTTATCAGTGCTGGCTTCATCAGAGCTGCTGTGTTCATCGTCGCTAACAGGTGTGTTACTTCTAGCAACTGTAGTTACTGTTTTTTTTTTGCAAAAGGTATCAAGAATAGCCAAATGGATGGCATGGTTTACACAGAGGACCATCTCACAGGGGCTCTCTCTGCCAATTTTTTTCATAACATTTGGCCCGTCGTTTGTTACGGCCAAGACATAATGCTCGAAGTTTACCCCAAAGTATTTCAAACGCTCCTCTACTATTTCTCTAACCTCTGCGGCACCGCATTTTCCGGGTATGTAAACTAGCCCCAAATTGTAAACTTTTGCCTCTGCTGTATGAACACAGACGCTAAAATATCGTCTGTTTCGTATGCTCGTCCACTCGTCAATTGTCACACTTAGCCAGTTTCCTGATGTGCAAAGCTGAGAAAGCTCTTTTATCATCTCTTTCTCCTTTTCATCATAAAACTTCAATATTAGGTTCATAACTTCGGTTTGGGTCTTTGGAAGTTTATACCCCTTGGCAGCAAGTGATTCACGGATAAATTCACTTTTAGTAATGCCTCTTATAGTAAAACCATCTTGGGCTGAAAGTTTAGCTAAAATTTCACCTAACGATTTTCTGGGTTGAACGTCAAATTTCAGTGTTTGCTGTACGTGCATAGTTTCAAAATCACTTCTTAATTTTTTTGGTGCCGTCACCCCGGAACTAGACGAACTGGTAGATGCTTCTTCTGTGTCCATTTGAACCTCGGTGGATCTTACATCAATTTTGTGTACATGAGCTAAATGCCTCACTAGTCCGCTTGTGTTTGATCCTTTACAGGCTATGGTTTTAGGACATTTTAGACATTGCGCATTTGAGGCGTCCTTATTTTTCTTGAAATATTTCCAAACTTTGGAAGTTTCCATTTTGGTTCATTAGTTGTAAAATCTAAAACAAACAGTTCAAGAATTAGTAAGTATTTTAGTTTAGTACCTACAAAATAGCTGACGCAACAGTGGGGAGGCCTATGCCCAGCAGGGGGTTGATGTGGTTAGGTTAGGCTGATGATGATGATGAAAAAATAGCTGTGTCCTTTTGTATACTACGTTTGGTAGGATTGGTTGGATACGTTTTGTGTTATTTGTAGTAGATAAATTGCCATAAAACAACGTCTTAATATTATGTGTTTAGTTTAGAACTTTAGGCTTTTGTGGGATTATTACAACATCTGCAATACAAATGCAATTAATGAAATCGGTAAATATTTATGCACTAACAATTCTCTTATTTGATTAAAAACAAAAGTTTTATTTCTTTAACATACCTATTCATTTTAAACAAAAATATTATTTTGTTAATACAAAAGTACTTACAAAACAAAACAAACACTTGAACTATTTAAATAAATAATAACAATACTTACCTGTTTGTTCTGCGATTCTATTACTCGTGCGTCACTAAATACACTCACTATGCTGGGTTTATGATCCGACCGATCCGAACACGGCGGGAGTTGAAACACGAATGAACAAAATACAACTGGGGCCGCGTCGCGCTTGCGTTTGTCGGCAAAAACAAAGGATACCGACAGACACGAGCCGTGCTGTCAAAGGATGCCGCTGCCGCCTCGCATTTACAAAGAAAGCTAAGCGTAAAAATGTTTATTTAAACTTCTCGATGTCTCGACTTTTCTCGAGCTGAATTTCCCGGGTACGAGACCGACCGATTTCCCGGGAATTCCCGGGACGAGAATTCCCGGGAACAAACCCTAACTGGAACCTAAAAATTTTGCCCGATCAAGGAATATATATATATTTTTTTAATTTACATTGTTTCCCAGTATTTTTTTGCATAAACTTACCTTATTTGATGTATAGAGTACGTACCCTTCGTTAAGGGTGGCAACGAAAAAACATCCTGTATATGTTTGTAAAGGTACCTAGGACCTCCTCTCCGTACTTCGTGCGTGGTCCACAGTGCAAGAAATGGTAACGACGGCGCCGACTCGTCTCGGGCGGGATAGGTGCCGTTCCGGACGCTCGCAACTTTTGTCATAACCATTGTCACTGCCCTGCCCTTCGGTGGTGGTATGGTGCAAACATACTCGGTGTGCGATTACAAAGCTGCGTCTAAAGTTGGACACTGTTTAAAAAAATCACAGCTAGTTCGAAGGCCTGCGTTTAGCAGTGGTCTTAACGGCTGAAATAATGATGGTGAGGATAATAGATTTACTACACTTCGCTATAGTTCCACTATCCTTTATACTTATGGTTTTGAGTATGTTATAATTAATAACGAAATATCATAAGTACCATTACCGAGAACAATGTTAACAAAACACCTATTAGATTCTATTAAACTTACCATACATACATATGTATAGGTATGCACATGCCTGTGTTCCCAAGCTTGGGTAGTTAGAACTGCAAGACCATAAAGGAGATCCCTCAGCATAGCCGGGATAGATGTTAATGATCAGTGACAAGTTTTTCTTTCTTTTTTCTTTCCAACTTTCCAAAATAACAAATCGCTTCAACTTATGATTTAAGCCAGCTTTCACTTCGCCATTGCTCTAGGCGAAGATTTTTATACGACGCGTCCCAGTCCGTTTATTACTAAAAAAGTAATTCCTGAGTACGAATCTACATAATGTGAGCAGTAGAAGAAACAAGTTGTTTTCTCTTTCCCTCCCTAAGGTTTTGGGTCGTATATATCAAGAAGCAGCTGTAAAAGAGAGGTATTTAATTATCAATGCAGCTAGTTTACCTTTTTAGTTAGATCTATAGATATACGATATGTAAATAGTATATCCTTTCTCACGGCAATCTTGGCAAGTGAAGCTATTAGGTACAGTATTATACTAATATAAATGTACAAGATTTGATTTAAAACCACTTAAAGTACACACGGAAAATTAGGAACAAATCTAACCTTTATACTAATTTAGACTGAACGTAGGGAAGGTCGGTTCTCTACATAAAATATTTAAAGGAATACGCATCACTACTTTTATGTGTACAAACATTATTGTAATTGTAGCACCTCTTCTTGTACCAGCTCCATGGTATAAACAGTCGTCATGGGAGAGGTGATAAAGAATACTTTGTCGCTTCGTTTTCGAGCAAGTTTTTTGAGTAAACACATTTTCGTGCTCGCTCCAATGGAACTTTACACCCGAAATTCGGTTAAAACGACAGGGATAAAGGAAAACTTAATTAAAATGGCTATGAAATAACAAACGCATCTTGAGCGCCATTAGCTTACTCATCTTATGTAAATGTAGGATTGTGAGCGTTTTATGATAAACATTTAACATTGAACACTCAACCGATGATGTGTTTCATTGCCTTTGTCTGTGTTTCTCCAGGAAGTCTGACGGATCTTCAGATATGTATAAGGATCCATGAGATCCTTCGATACAGCTGACATAAAAAAATATTTCTTCATTATTCTAAGTATAATGTTAATAATTAAATTTTATGTCGTGAGAGTCGACTGTGGAACTAAGCCATTCTCTCCGGCGATGAACTGACCTCGCTATCCTAACCGTTGCTGTAGTATCTTCTTTTAGATCATGTAGCTACCCCATTTCGGCAACACAGCCGTGTGTTTACTATATACAGGGTGTTTTTTTGTGGCCACCTTTAACGAAGGGTACGTATTCTATACATGAAATAAAGTAAGTTTATGTCAAAATAAATGCTGGGAAAAAAAATTTTTTTTTTGAAGAAAAATTTTAAATTCCTTGATCGTGCGAAATTTATAGTGTCTAGTGTTTATGTTAGTTTTTTTATAGACAGATATTAATTATTTTTCGTGAAAAAATCCTGCTACGCGCGTCTATGTGCATTTATGCAGAAAAACGCAGTCTATTTACTCAACTTTGGACCCTAATATTTTAGAAACCAAACACTTCCCAGGTATGCTTCCATGGAGAAAAATGATCGTGATGATGAGGAGATTCCGTAGTTTTCGGGAACGTTGACGACCAAAAATCAACCTGTATAATGAATAGGTATGTATGTAATTTACTCTCTCCTCATTTCCTCTCACCCCACAGCGCAAAATCAAAACTTGGCATAGAACAAACAATAATTATCCATATGTTTGTTTCGACTTTGCCCCTCGAGCCGGGCCCTCGTTAATCCGGCACCGGACGGCAATACGGCCGGCAATTAATACAGCTATTACACTAACGACCGGACCGACGTCCGGCGAATCGGACGTTTAGATAGTAAGTGCGACGGAGCGTGGAAGGGGGTCACCTTGAAACTCGCATAAGCCATTAGATTAAGAGATGGCTTCATTTTTTACCCCACTGCGGCAAAACCAAAAGGAAGGACAATAATTATTGTGATTTGCAGTATTAATTTGTGGACTGTAATAGGCTGATGATGATGATGCAGTATTAATTTAAGAGAACGAAGAGTGAGGGCTTAGGTATAATAAAATTAAAAAAAATAACTATTATCTTTAGGCCCAATTGTATAAATGCGTAAATCTTCATTTAGTTAATGGTAGGTAAATTAGATCACATGACATGTTTTTCTGTTTATATCAAAAAAGATTATTCAAGATTTATTTATTTAGAAATTAGGTTTTCTTGCTAAATGTACAGAAAAAAATTCTTTTATCTTATCTTATCTATCTTATCTACAGTAATCTTTCTTATGTTGTGTAATTTGGACGGACTGTAATAAAAGAATATGTATATGCCGGGAGTCCTATGAAATGACGGTTGACGGAGACACATAATTATAATAACATTACGCCGCTTTTAAGTAAATTTAAATACTTATAGCAAAGAAGAAGAAAGTCAAAACCTTAGATTTCAGGCTAAGAGCCGGACGAATTAAATGAATTTACAGCGAATAATTTAAAAAAATAAGTAGGTAACATCCAGAGCCGGCGTTCTACACTTTACCCTTAATTAACGGACTGTTAATTAAAATTCCATTCATTTGACCGGAAAAAACCCGCCTTAGAGTATTGTGGATATCTCCTTTGCAATAATATATATCTACGTTTGCCCCTATAAATATTAACAGTTGATTAAATTTCAAATGTTTATCAAAGTAGAAGTAATTTGTTATGGTGCAACCGTCCCGCTGGATGAGTTTTATTGTTTAGATCGGTCTTTTGTGTTCCGCACATACATATGTAAGGGAAATTCTTTGGAAAGGGATACGGAATTAATTAAGGACGCCATTGTTTCTGTTTGTTGTCAGCAAAATGATACGTTCCAGATTTGAAAGGCGTGTAGGTATTGTTAAAACATTGATTGTACCAAAACACATAGAGGGCATTTCATATTCGTTGTTGAGTGCTATTACAAAATGCGAAACAAGTTTGTTTGTTGCTTTTACATAATAAAGGTGGGAGGCCACCCGCAAGGTGGACGGATGACCTGGCCAAGGTTGCGGGCGTCGGTTGGATGCAGGCTGCATCCGACCGGTCGGAGTGAAGGTTGTTGGGGGAGGCCTATGTCCAACAGTGGACTTCTCAGGGCTGTAAATGATGATGATGACATAATATAGGCGACAGATTTAAGAAAATAATACAAAATGTTGGGCGACAGAAAAAGTTTACATGAAATAAATACCATACTTATTTAATCCTGCTTTCCATACAAATAGAGTTTCGTTTGTAAATTATATTAATCAAATATATACAAGTTAATAAGTACTAAAATCTTTACAGGCTCTCTAATAGACATATTTTAGTTTATTTCACTCCGATACTCAGTTTACCCTCCACAACAAAAAAAAACCTCTACAAATGCCTTCAACGCAGAGTTTTCCTACAGTTTTCTCGGCGATTTTCCGTTGATTTTCCCTTTTCCCAACTCGTAACTGAATTAACTAAATTAGAGCAATCGAGTTTTAGTCGTTAGCAACTTTGACGAATGTATCTCGAAGGCAGTGCAAAATGGTTGACTGCTAATAAAAAAGTTTAACTGGCTGTCTCTCTTTCTTGATGGCACTTAATCTATTACAAAACAAACTGCATTGAAAAACATGGCTATATTTCTTCGACACAGCCTAGTTAAACAATTTTTGTAGAAGCTTGGCCTTTTTATACGCCATTTTTGACGTTTGATGCAATAGTACTCGTATAATACTTAATGTTAAAGTGAAATTTCAACCATGCGAAGCCGGAGCGGGCCGCTAGTTGTTATATATACTCGTATGAATAAACCTTCATCAAAAAACCGTACCAAAATCGGTAGCATAGTTGGTTGTTAGTTAATTACATATAAGCTAAGCATACATAGGGACAGACGAACAGCGAGAGGCGAGTTTGTTTTATAATATGCAGTCAGTCCTATTTATAGTCAGTTACATGTACTTATACCTTAGTCTAAACATGACTAACCTACCGGAAATTGAACGCAAAATATTTGAGCTTGACTCGCGGTTCCTCAGAAATTCACTTACAATCGATACTATATCGGTGCTCGCTCGAAAAGTTAACGATACCGAGTGAATTTTCCGGCGAAGTTTATTAATTTCGGGTGAAATTGCCCGCGGGCAGTTCTCCGTGGTCGGTCGGGGTTATGGAGGAATGACTCCGAGGAGGTGCGACACATCTATAAAGATCTAGGCTTAAATGGTGTCACAATTCTACAAGCTAGAGCGAAATTTATAAATTTATCGCAGTAGCTGCGGGCGTACTATGCATTCTCGCGCGCGACGCGACACAGCTCTCACTCACAATGTCGCAGGTGACAGTTTTATCAATTATGCGAACATGAACACCGATGTGAGAAATCTAAACGATGCGCGAATCTCACTTAAATTGACATATCAATGTTGCCATAACTGTTTTTACTACATCACATTGATTAACGAACGCTCTATGATGGCTTTCCATCAAAGAAAAAATTTCTACTGCTTTGCAATCATCGCTATAGAATTACCTGCCGCATATGACTGTGAATGTAATCTGCGCATAGAAATAAATCAATCATCATCATCTCATAATCTCACTTCCCTTATACCATGATTTCGGTTGGCGCTTTAAGCTTTCTTTAGAAACACACGTTACTAATGATTTGGGTAATTTGAAAGCCTGACACCAATCACCCCTTATGAAATAACTTACATATAACTCGTACATTCCCATGACTGACTGGTATCGAACCTACGCTATCCGACTGGATAGCATACGCCGTCTAACCCATTAAGCTATTATCGATGTTAACCAAATCAAATCAATTTATTCATCACGGACTTATAAGTCCAGACACGGTATTAGGTTAAACTTTATAGTCAACCACTTGCCTTTACATATAAGTATAGGTGCTCACTGCCCATTCACCAGGAGGACAATCGCGCAAAATGAGAACGTTTATATAACCTTTCAACGGTACGTTTTTGGTTATGGTTTAGCTTTGATTTGGCTGTAAGTTATAGACATTTTTAACGACACGTTTTTCTTTGACTTTAAATGTTGTCAAACTTTAGCGCGATACAAAATGTGGATAACATAACATTTTTGGTTGTGCCTTTGGTAAATACGTCAAACTTTTAACGTAACCGATTTCCGAACAAATGATGTTAGGACACCTCTCCTTTATTTTTCCTTCATGGTCAGGGTTCGGCTGCGTCATCAACTTGCTCGTGATACACTTGTTAAAGTTGGAATAATGTACTTTGTGACATTAATTTTAGATAGATAGAGTTGAAATTTGTTTCTTTACCATCTAAGATTTATATTGGCAGCGTAGAATGGATGATAGGAACGTGTAAATAACGTTGAATAATGGAAAAAAAAATATTATTAGGAAACCTTATTGCGTTATAAAACTCAATTTATTTATATATTATTTATGAAAATGATTTGCAATACATTGGTTTTAGTTGTTAGTTAGTTGGTTCGGTAGATAGAACTAACATGGAAAACTAATCCTGATGATGCCACGGGTGTTGGCGAAACATATGTCGATTAAAATTTTAATTGGTTTTCGGATTAGCAGCTATGTATTTATGGTTGCATGCTAGGTGCTTGGATCTGGCTTCTCGTTGCGACTGTAGTGTCTTGTGTTCGTGATCATGAGTAGGCAGATCCGAGGGTCAGCGGAGGGTATAGGGCCCGGTGGCGGGCGATCCCTCAATAGAGATTTGAACTTCCGAATAGTGACGCCTGATACAATTCAATATAGCATTTAGTCTCGTCGAAGTGATGGTGGTTTCGGTAGATAAGTATCTTAAAAATTACCTGTTGCTAGATTGAGCCAAAAACCGGTGGTATGATTATCCCTTACCGAGTGCGACATAAAAGGCTGACTGGTGAAAATTAACGTTGCCAATATGTAATTTAGAAAAGAGATGGTAAAATTCGTCATCCGAGTAATTGACCCGGTGGCTCAGTGTTTAGAGCACTGACACGCGGAATGCAGAGGTCGTGGGTTCGATTCCCACCCGGGTGAGGAATTTTTTCCATTTCTTTATTAATAATTTTATAATATATAATATCTTGACTAAGATGAATTTATAAAAACACTTCTCCATTAATATAATCCGTTAGGATATGGTTGATCGTTTCATCTTTAAACATTGTGCTGAGGGATTCAGCTTTGTTTGCCGAGATTTGGCTAGTGTATAGCTATCGGGATGAAAAATAACGTTGCCGATATGTAATTTAGAAAAGAGATGGCAAAATTCGTCATCCGAGTAATTGACCCGGTGGCTCAGTGGTTAGAGCACTGACACGCGGAATGCAGAGGTCGTGGGTTCGATTCCCACCCGGGTGAGGAATTTTTTCCATTTCTTTATTAATAATTTTATGAAAATTAGTGTGTAAATTACAAACTCCTGTCCAACTACTTTGGGGTAAGGGGCGTAACCGTATTTATTGATTTTTATATTAATCTTATACTCGTATCAAACGATGGAATCCCTCCATTGTCAGTACTTAGGCTGCCGATAAAGCTACAGGGTCTTTTGTTCGAAATCTAATCTCCGAATCGCTACTCTCTGGTAGTATATTGCAATGTGCACTAAGAGCCGCCGCCATTAGCACATTAGCGTAATCACAACGTACGATCACAGCATAGGTCTTATTAGGAAACAACTGTATCAGTAAATAGATGGGTTGAATTATCAATAGATTGTGATATACTGGGCTGTATAGAAGGCATGGTCATATAAGCTTTAAGTACACTAATCAGCCAAAGGGTAGGGTGTAAATGATATTACTGATGTGCTTTGTTACCTTTTTAGTGTATGATGTCATGTGAAATAAGTATGTACATTTGTTGTTGTGGGAGGCCTATGTTCAGCAGTGGACTTCTTAAGGCTAAAAATGATGAGAGGAAAGGAATTTGCGAATAAATATATAAAATACATGAAAATAAAATTGGCAAATAAAACTACAAATAAAAGCTTGTAAAATCAAGCCACTCGTCAACTTCGTTTCTCAAGTTGACATAAAATGAAAAGTTTTAAATCGTTTACACTGTTCATGGCTATAATTTCCCTGCCTAACTATTTATTTATGTTTCCACTTGCAGCGGTCAAGTTGGGTGTCTCGGCTCGCCCGCGCTGAAATTGTATTAATTATGCTCATTAAAAGTACGAGCTTTCCGTTTAATTAGTAAGAGCAATTTGGCAGGGATACTTGTGTTAAATAATAAAACTTCATAAGTACCTTGCTGAGGACTTTATTAAAAATTTACTATTTAATTTTGTATGAGACTGATGATACAAAGTTTGCTTGAAGGAAGTCATTCGTTGCTCATACAACACTTTCGTTAGTACCTAATTTTGGCTTTCTCATTTAATTCAATCAAATATTATTTGTACTTACTGTTTATATTCGTTCATTATATTTAATGCGAAATATTGTAATGCGATCATTGGATTAATACTATTTTCGCGGTTATCGCAGCAAATCCGCATGTTCTTTAGTTTTTTTGTACAGACGGATTTCGAATTCGCTTTTTAATGTTTAAGGGGTGTACGGTTTGTTTGTTGCTTTATTTTTGTCAAGTAGTACCTACTTAGAAATGTTGCGCTTGAGTTAAAATAAAATTTATTAATTTGTTTTCTTAAAGGCGTATTTGTTGAAATGTAAAAGAATTAAAGCACTGAGCTGATTTCTCACAACTAATAAAATACAGCGTTTTATGGGGAAGTCAAGATATTTCCCTCGGTCTTAGCCACCTAAAGAAGTTTTTAGGGTATCGTAGAGATAAAGAAAATTGTCTCATTACTTTTGTGATATATTCCGAACATATTTATAACAAAGTCGTAGTTTTACTAAGGGCCTATTTTTCCAAACGTCAGATAGCCTATAGAAGTATAAAGTTGAGACATTATGCTGCATGATAGGCTATTTGACGTTTGGAAAAATCGGCCTTTAATATAAAAATCATCTTATCTGCTGCATCCAAGGCTTCCGCTCATGTGAACAATAAATACAATAGGTTTTTATCTGGAGATAAAATATATTCTTGGAAAGGAGGCAATAAAATTTATACAGATATTTATTTACGAACCTTAGTGGAACTTTTCTTTCAGAAATGTATTTGTCTTGAGTGTATTTTTTTACAACGCAACAGGGACGTGTTGCTTTTAACTTTCAAAAGAAAAGAGCAATGTTTGTTAGTAATTTTGAATACTTACCATAGCATTAGCGTATATTCAAATGACCACGATGGTAAACCGATAATTCGTCTATTCCGTCTTTGCTTTACATAGATTTAAAATAGCTATACTGCCTATATATGCCTGAAAGTGTTTCAAATATATACCTCCACTTAACATAATATCGTCCTATATGTAAAAAAACAAAATAATCTATTTTAAATACCTACGGAACCATTGCAATCTGTGTTCAATCGCGATCGACCCCCGGGATTACGCGTCCACCTAGCTAGCCGGCGGATTTGCTGACGCGACGCGACGGGACTGCGAAACTTGCAATAGTTAGAGAAACTTGCAATAGTTTGTAACACGGACCCGTAGCAAATTATACTTTGATACGTCGTTATGGCAAAAATAAGGTCCGCTGTCTTTGGCGCTAGTGTCATTGTTATTTTTCAGTTTATCGTAAATTTTATGTAGTTCTATTAAAATCCGAGAGACTCCGTTTTTGATAAAGCATAACCGTTGGATTATTTTTGGGGTATCTGTTAAAGATTTAAGGCCATATCTTCATCATAATATCATTCATCATATGGGGAATTCCCCAAGGCCCTGTAATAAGGCTCTAGTGCTCTAAAAATGCAACAATTTTTAATAATGGAGTCAGCTGCAAGATAAAAGTTACTTGACATTTCAAAAAATACATTTCCCTATGTCCCAAGTAAACCCGAACTTGGCAAGTTTAAACCGTTATAATGAACGTGGATTGCGGGAGTCGAGCTCCTGTACTATCCCGCATGGTTTATACAGAATCTTATTAAAAGTTTTGAGCCATTGTTAAAGCTAAGTTTATACATATACTATACTCGTATGTATGATAATGAAGAGGTAGATATGACGCCTATGCCTTTTTAATATTTTTTTTAAAGTTCACATTGAGAACCTCCCTTTAATGCTCAATCCTCTATAACTTAATCCTCTATAACTTAATCCTCTACAACTTTTTGGCGAGAATAATACATAGATAAGCATAGAAAATCATCGATATTCATCATAATCAATGTTTGCACCTACCGGAATTCGAGCCCAGGAGTTATGACGCGGCGGGCAGGGTCACTACCAACTACAACAGCAATCGGCTAATTATTGAATGAATCTAAATTTGCCTATAGTATAAATAGGCCAGGAGATTGCTAGTCGAATACCGTATTAGTCTCGAAAGTATCTTATTAAAACTCGGCCGGCGAGTCGCGTTTGTTTAACTTTTATTCCCTCGGTTGATTCCAGAAATCTAAGCCACCGCTCTTTTGTTTAGAACTAACTTAAAGTTTGCAATGTTCCTTAACTGATATACGTGCGGAATTTTTTTTTTTTCCCCAAGAGTTGGAATAGCGAAATTGTACTACTAATTATTTACTGTGGTAAATTTACTTCAGTCAGGATTTGATGCTACGAGTAAAATTGATGTTTTTTGAGTTATTTTTTCTAGACGAGAAAATGTGCTATATTCAAGCAGTATTCACGAATAAAATGTTATTCGTATTTTAGCAGGTTTCCTACTGTGAAAATTTTGGTAATAAAATGTGATAAGCATATCACCGATGAAAATAATAAAAAGTGGAAACATAACATATTAAATTTATAATTTAATACACACAAAGTTAACAATCCGGTTGTAACTGGTTAAAACCAGTGCGGTGCAGTCAGTGCCGGATAGCGCCGGAAATGTTCAGTTCAGTGTAAATATTACTTAATTAAACGCAAACTCGAAGCGAAGCGCCACGAGGTATCTGCTGTTTGACTTGATGGTTTTAAAAGCTGTTAGAGCGATAGAGGTTTTGTTTGAAGTACTAAGCGGATTTTAATACGTAGGCGTTTGAATATTCGATGCAGGGTCAATAAATTTGAAAATTAAGGTTACTACTTGTAGAGGTTGGCCGAAAAGAGTATTTTGTAAAAAGTAAATGATTTTCTTTATCTGGAAATAAATAGTGGATTATTTGTTAAATACCTACCCACAGGGATCTAGCTCATTTTTTAAATATATCATAGTATATTTAGGTACCAGTAAGAGATAAAAATATCTATGAATAACTTAAATCTTCATAAAGCTTTAGTATATATATAAGTACTTCATTAAATTAATAAATAAACATCATTGAAGGGTAATTTTTATAAAGCGAAGAAGTTAATGATATAATCAGCATAAGAACTTTTCAGTACAGACATATAAAGTCCATATAAATTCACTTACAGCTTTTTAAACGCGTTTTCAAACGTCCCGTATCTAACAGGCAAAATTTATTTATATTGTCAAATCCGCTCCAGCGTGCCGGTTTATAGCATGTCATGTATCGTAATAAAATGAAAATGTGTGTTTTTCTCTCAATCCGGTACGTAAAGGCCTTTGCAAACGTGCCACTGGGGTTAGTTAGTACTCATAAAATGTAAAAACACAAGTCTGTATTGTATTGTAAAGAAGATGCATTCTATTTAAGTGCTTAGAAGGCTTGTCTTCAATGATATAGACGCCAAACTTCGGAACTTTGATATGAGAAAAATTGTTAGCTACTTATTGATACGTAAAGTTCATCGAACACTTTCTTATGTACATATTAAATCCTCTGTCCAGAATGACTGACGGATCAATACACAGCCTCAATCGCATATCTCGGAGAACTGAAACTTCGAAGGTGTGTTCTTTAACGACGCATATATGCGACAAAAAAGGATTTCTCAAAATTCATACGGCAACGGGAACAATAAGGTTTACAGGGTAAAATCATACTTGAGATCAAAGCTTATTATTATTATTTTTGTTCGTTTCTTATATTTTTATACAGATACTAATAGTCTCGTGTAGTGTATATCTCTTTTATTACCTACAGACATTGAAATCGTACAATAATACTTTTCGAATGTTACGATTGATTTCATGTTTCCGATCGTGATAAAATAAATAGCGAATACATTCGAATGGTTGCAAATAATTTTTTTTTTCTAGTGTTTCATGTGTTTTGTTAATATGCATTGAAGCGTTACAATTTAAAATCGATAAAATGACTTTTTTTACATGTTGGAATCACAAAAGTATGTCTTTTGGTACCTTCAAGCAAACTATATTTATCAACACATATTATACAGGATGTAGGTGACAGCCAGGCAAATACTAAAATGCTGAACAAGTACCATTCTGTTGAGTTATACGACAGTGTTATTACTCGCAGGAAATGTATTTTTGATATGATTTTCAGTAATCTTTACTCTCCGCGCTAATTGTATCAGGCGATCCAGTGACTAATTAAATGGGCTTATTAGTTATTGTGTGACCCATTTCTGTTTTTTGGATCAATTGTGACTCTCCATTAGGGTTGATCAGTTTTTTGAAATTTTTTTGTGCGCAACTTTTTTTTTGAAAATCATCTTTTGGTTAAAATTTTATTTTTATGTCATTATTTAAGGCCTAATTAAACGAACTAAACAATTTTTTTCCTGAAAATATGAAAAAAAATCGGAAAATTTTCAGTGTTTTCCGCCTCAGAATCATGGTCTGAAGTCACGGTATCAATATTTGCCTGGCTGTCACAAACACCCTGTATAGTAAGAAGGTTTACAATATTTGGGATAATCATTATAATTAAGATTATTATCATTTTTATCTAATAAGTCTACTTTTGTAATTACTTCCATCCAGATTTTTACTTCGAGGAATAATATATATTGGATATTAAGTCCAGTTTAATTTCCTTATTCGTTGAGTCTGCCAATTAGATTTAAAAAAAACTTTTTCTATAGATAACATTAATTCACCAAGTAAATTAAACGCATACCTAAATGAGACATCTCCATAAATGTAGACAGGGGAAAGCCGAGAAACAATCGCCGCGCAACACATATAATATTAAATCTGCGCTCAAACATCGTAACAAAACGTCTTTTGTCAGCAAAATGAGTTTGGTGTGCGCAAATAGAATAATATCAACATATCACATGGAGTTCGTGAACGAGGCTGCGTTCACACCAACGTCAAAATACGGCGCGGGCCCGATCCTGTCATCTCCTCGACTTATCTCGAAACTTAAACTAGGTAGATACCTACGAATATAAAGCTATCAATAAACCGCGTCTAAAGGTATACACCCATTAAAGATGATGTTTGGTTATATTGCTTATTTTTTAATAGTAACGCCTTCAGCCAGTTAGCTTATAATATTTTGGATAGTGTGCCCAATACCTAGTATAAAAATCCTGATTTTTACTCAAAGGCCGATTGGGTAGCATTAGAAAAGACTAATGTCAAATTTAATCTCATCGCCTAAGAGAAAGGCCAATGAGATGCAGCTGGTGTGAAATCCCGAATCAGCACAAGAGTGTGAAAAAAATCTGCTAAGTTCACCGCAAAGCACAAGATCAGTAAAGAAAACGATATATTTATCTATATTATTTCGACAGGACAATACACTTATTATTGATCTACCACCTTTGTTTTATAACGGATTTGAATTACAGATATGTTAACGGATGCTAGGATTGGACCCGTGTCTTCCATCACCGTACGAGCGTTATTCGATAAGCCTCGGGCGCACTGTTTCACAACTTCAAATTGAATTCAATCACGTCGCGGCTTTTCTGTGTTAACATTATATCCTTCGGGAAGATGTGGGGCTTGAGGGCCGTAAAGCAGATGCAAACAGGAGCTGTGACGATGAATGTAAGAAATGCGATAAATGAAGTAGCCAACCTTTTAACCCATGCAGTGGTCCACTACCAACCATTGACGGTCAACTTTAAAAATAAAAATAAATAAAATAAAATAAATTTATTTCATTCTCAAAAAATGAATGTGATTATTATGTTTTTAGTCGAACTAATGGTATGTAGGTGGTGGTTAAGAGAGTTTGTGAAATTATCAAAGTTATTCTTGGATGGTGAACGGTAAATACCCATAACTATGACGTTAAGTATCGCAATTTGCAAGCAAGATGCGTATGTTAATTATATTTCTTTTACTTTCACTTTGTGTGTATTTTTAATGTAGGCAACCACTCCATCAGCTTTATTCAAATGATTAGTAGTTTGGTAGGGGGTGTAGTTATTCAATTTAGGAACGTTTTTATTTGGAACGTTTTACTTTGCAATGGTTATACTATCTTCTATGACCAATGTTGTAAGAGCACCTCTTCTAGGTAATTGCTTTATGAATACGGCCTCCGGCAGGAAAACACTGCGGAGGAAATTGTATTTCCTGCAAGTGCAGGGCTGGGCGTGGGTCGTGAGGACTCCTTCAGGGTATAATGACCAAAAGAGCCAGATTAGGTGAATATTCCAACTCGTTGATTAGTCACAGGTGTTTGTTTGTTGTGTAATTAAATTATTTGTTTCTATTCACCCAGTCATATATCATAATGTTGCATGTATGTATGTATGTTGTTGTTATTTGTATATTTCTGAGACCAAGAGGTACTTAAGGGTCACCCGAAGAGGTACGTTAGCAACTTCAAGTTTAACTTACAAGAAGTATAAAACGGTAGTTACTTAAATGCAAAACTTTTATTAATTAAATTCAATAGCGACAACTGTAATAAATTTAATCCTGTTATCGGACTTCTAGCATCAGTAACCCCGTTATTTTTTTTATTTTCCTTAGCTGATAGAATTAATTTATTCATTAACTAAAACACCGGAACAGAAACTATTTGAGTACAAAAGGCCCCGAAAACGGGTAGAACACAGTAGTGAAATTACAATGCGACTTTGTGCCGGCAAAGTCCAGAACAAAACAACTTGTACGGAACCGCGCGAAGGTTGGACGAATGAAAATTAATGAAATTCTCCGCGGGACTTGAGGCCCGGTAAGGCGGTGGGTACATTGAAAAGGATTTCGCTATTTTAAATATTTAAATAAGGGCCGATTTTTCCAAAGCTTTGATAACCTATATGAAGGGTAAAGTTGATGCCGTTTCTATCTTGATCTAGTTTTCGATAAAGATAGCATCAAATAGGCTTCCGATAGGCTACTATTAAAAAATCAGCCCTAACAACAATGAACGCGTAAAGAAGTTGAGTGACTGTTATTTTGGTATATAGGCTTAGGACCTGGTTGCTTGATCTATAACGAAACTTCATAGTCACTTATTAGTTAAAATACGCGAGTCCAACATAGTTTACGTTACGCCAATCGATAGTCAAATGAATTTTATTTCTATAGGTAGTTTCTCAAAATTTGCAAGATAGGTATCTAATATGTCTAAAATCACTACAGAAATGCTATGTGAAAAGTAAACATTTATTATAACAGCATTCACACATCCTAAACTGCAAACAAAACCAACTTTTAAAGTCGAAACTTAATCGGGACAGTTGTTGTGTAAGATTTAACATACATAAGCCGGGCATACGTTACGTTTCAAAATACGCGCACTGATACAAATACGAGTAGGGTAGGGTTAAAGCTTATAGGACCGTCCACTGGCATGTACCTATACTTCATTTTATTTTGAAATAGAAGGAATCTGAATGAACGAAATCAGGTTTTTTATTAGGCCTAGTTTTGTATATTATTATCATCAATAGTTCCTAAAGAGTTTTCTAATCAATTCCATAGCACCTACTCATATAAATTTTGCACTATAAAAAATCTAAAGAAGCAGATTTCGCAAACACAAAACTTGAACTTTTTAGTAGGATACATCAATATGGAAAACGTCAAACTTCACTCATATCTTACAAGTATGAGTGTTCTAATGTTTCCAAACAATGCTTCTTCGAAAATAAGATTTCTATCTTCAAAAAAAAAACGGGGTATAATAGGGACTCGACTGGACATATTCTAATTCAATAGTAGAAGTGATTTCAATGAAAATTATGTAGTAAGCAATTTGTTACTGCTGTCAAAGGTAATAAAGTAGGTATAATGTTTACTTAATGCGGATAAGGTTAAATTAGAAAGTACTAAGAATATGAGCGTAAATCAGCTAAGTGCATTTTACACGAAAGCGGAAAAATGAGGAAAAAAGTTAGTTTATTAAAGAATAAATAAACATACACATGGACGGTTTTATTACAAAAGCGCGTCGAAAGTTAGACACTGTGTAAAAATGACATTTACCTATACTAACAGCAACATTGTATGGTAAATCTGCCAAATTTAGACATTGCTTAGCTTAAATAATGTCTGAATTATTTTGTTATTACACGGAAATAGTTCTCGCCGACATAATTATACGCTTTTCCATTTTAGAGAAAAGGGATCAAAATAAACCAACTATTTTCAAAAGGCTCAAGTTTAAACTTTAAACATTTAAACCGAAAAGTTTAAACTCGGACTATCAAAATAAATACTTGTTTAAATTAAGTGATTTAATATAGAAAGTTAACTTGAAATCGCGTTTTAAATAGTCAAGTTGAACTTTGGGACGTAAACTGTAAACGTTTCTGGTTGCTTCTGACTTGATGGCTGTTTGTAGCTCACTAGGATACAGTGATGTCAAAATTGCTATCATTTTTTTTTAAGTTTTAACTGCTGCAAAAATAGCTCTATCTATATATAGCTTTTTAAAAATAGAACAGACGAATTAGAGAGGTAAATATTAAGGAAATATGCATCTAGGGATGAAGGCCAAATTTTATCCAGGTAAATAACTTCTTGCCAGATTATAATATGCTTTTGTTCATGAGGATAAAGAAATTGGGATCCTTATATAGATATTAACGTGGAGTAGAGATGTTATAACACTATTTCGTGTACAATGCACATTGTTCATATTGTATGGAAAATATGAATTTAAGGTCGAAGAAGGTAAGAATGTTTAGACTAGATAACACCGAGATTGTCTCGTAGAAAATGAGTGTGAAACGAACTTAATATATTAATAAATTATGAGCTCGTTGTAGGTACAATATTATTATGCTTGGGCCTCATAATTACCGTTAAACTAGCGCTCATTAGGATTCATGAAAAAAGTCAACTAGGCACACATTTTTATATAACTTTTGACGATGTCCGCTACTAAATTAATTTCATTCTATTCTATAGGGTGTAGCAAAAAGAGTACTTATGCTAGCCAAAATACTATGAATATAGCCCGATACACAGAACCTATCCACAAAAATGTATATGGGTATCTGCTGCCAAATTACTTAGTTTTATTGGTGACGTCACCAGTTGAGCTATTCTTGGTCGCTAGTCGCTAGCTCAGTGAGTTAGCGCCTAAACTTGCTTATTATGCAACATTCAACAACTACGAATATTAGCAACAATAGTGCTGAATCGCTAAATTGTGGGTGTTAATGAATTTAACTCAGCTAAACTCTAGACACTGCTGCCGTTTTAATGTCTTGCAGAACATAGTTTTGGTAGAACTTTATCTGTTTTGTTTTTTAAACATATTTGCTAATAAATTGGTTGACGAGCAATATTTCAGTCAGATACCTATATACTGAAACTCATTCCATATTTTTCGGCCTTATTCTTTAGAAATCTAACCATGGGCCTAAATAAAGGCCTATTAATATAAATTAAGTTTAAAGTAAAGTGCACATGTGCACAACGATAGTAATATTTGTCCAAAAATTTGCCGCTCATAAATTCATCGCCTGACCCAAAGCAGTTGCATTTTCTGTCCGCAGTTTGCGACGACTTCCGCGGCCTAATTAGTAAGTTCCGGGGGAAGTTGAGCGTCGCCACTGTCGCCGCAGAATTGTGATTTTGTAGAGCGTTAAGATGACATTGCATGTTTTATAGAATCGCTGAATGAAGAGTGAGTTTATAAAGCCGTCACAGGTTTTTGCATTTATAAAGACAAGCTCTGGCACTCCGAGCTTGACACTTGATGACGTAACTATCTTTAGTACACAATCAGTGTTGAGATAACATCGCATGTTTTTTGAAGTATGGCAATGAAGATTGTTTTATATAGATATATCTTTAGGTTTTTGGAGTTCCAATATGGATTGCTATGAAAACTATGTCTGACATTTCGGAACTTGACACAGGTTGACGTCGCGTTCCATCTCTTTGTGTGGATGTATGTGTTTTTTTAGTTAATTAGTTTTCAGTTAAACAATATGACGCGTCATGACGTATATACGTTTTATATCAACCACGGGACCATCTTGTATTGGAATGCCATGCCTTATGCGGTCTTTATTGCATCATGCTTGGAGCATTAAGGGCCCATTTTTCCCACGGTCAAATAGCTAATTCTCTTAAAACTCGATCAAGAACGAAACATTATCAACTTCATCCTTTAGATCAGTAGTTCCCAAAGTGGTCCAGATGGACCCCCAGGGGTCTACAGGAGAATCGATGGGGGTCTACGTTGACGTGAAAAAATTAGGGTTTGTTAACAAATTAATACGTAGATATGTGGTGTAGGCCTGTAGAGGGTCCACCAGAACCAGTTAACTTTGAAAGTTTGGGAACCCCTATTAGATAGTCTTTCCGATCATTAGAAAAATCATTCCCTAATCTCTACTGCACTTCTTTTCCAATGGTTTTGCTGTATAATTGTGATTTTATATAGGTAGAGTGTTATCAGCTATGACAATGCTGTTTTCAATGGCCCTTTGTTTTTGTCTATGGATTTTGAAACTTGTGACCGCATTGTCCTGTCAGAGTTGAGTGCTTTTATTGTTCATTGATTGATTATCGGAAAATATAATATTTTCATCAATGATTTTTTGTTAAGTATGCTTTATTCGATAATTTACATAACATAAAGTACAGCAATAAGAATAGCGACAGCTGAAAGATAAAAGTCCAAAGCGCCAGCCAGGTAAATATTGATGCAATGACTTCAGACCATGATTCTGAGGCCGGAAACACTCAAATTTTTCGACATCTTTTTCATATTTTCCGAAAAAAAATAGTTTAGTTCGTTTAGTTAGGCCTTAGATAATGACTTAAAAATAAAATTTAAACCAAAAGATGATTATAAAAATAATTGCCCTCGAGAAAGTTAAAATATTTGATCAACCCTAATGGAGAATCACAAGTGATCCAAAAAAAAGTAATATATCACACAATAACCAATAAGCCCATTTAATTCGTTACAGGATCGCCCGATACAATTGGCGCGGAGAGCTAAGATTACTGATAAATCAAATAAAAAATATATTTCTTGCGAGTAATAACACTGTCGTATAACTCAACACAATGGTACTTGTTCACCATTTCAGTATTTGCCTGGCTGTCACCCACACCCTGTATAGTATAGTCCAATCGACAAAACATGCAGTTCGGTAAATATTATTATAAATATTTTTCAATCAAAATGGCGCCTTAGCATTTCTACTTTTTTACTGGTAAAGTATTAAGCATAGTTACAACGACGTGCAACTCATTTGGAGAAACTATTTATTGCATGGAGAAGAAATAATGGAGGACTAGCGGCTAAGTATATTTTCATACAAAAATAGAGTGCCGCGGAGCGGGGGTGAAGTATGGGACGAGGGGAGCATTGAACACTGTAGCCCTGCCCATTTGCATAGAAACCACCTTGTAGTGACTAGTCAAACTACTTGCTCATTATCAATATGGTTCAAGATTGTCTTACTAGTGCAATTACTCATCACTAGATTATATTAATATAATATTATACTACATTTTAGTAATAAAGTACCCTGATAAAAGCGCTATGTAGCGTCTTTGTAATTTTAATACGGTTACATTTCGGAGCACAAGCGTGTGGTTACAGCTACACTGTTACACTGGCGCTGAAGCTCCGCCCCTATCATGACTTCATGGCCTCACGATTGCCACATGACTCAGTTCATAGTCCCACCTCCTCTTTTATACCTTCTTTGTGATCTATTGTAACTATTTTAATAAAACAAACCTGGAACAATATCTTTGTATAAATTGTAAAATCATTGTAACCGTTTTTCATTCATTCGGCTTCCATAAAACAAAATTCCGCAAACAAATGAAGATACCTATTCCCAAAACCAGTTTTTTCGTCATTTTCGCGACAATTATGTCGATATTCTAGCCTATTCGTGACGCTTGCAATTTGGCATGCCCTAAAAAATACAATTTACGTTCGCATTATAGGAACTGCGGATTATTCTGATGTACCTACAGAGTGGGGGGTTGGGAGGGGGGTTTGGCATTTCAAGCTCATTTCGCTTTATAATAAAATAGCAAGAGTTATTTAAATTCCACAAACATTGCCGACGAAACGTATGGAGAGCTTAACTTGACTGGGGTTTATTTTTGGCATTCCGTGTTGAGATTGAAGCAAAAGAAAAATAAAGAAAAGCAACTCATTATTGACGATCTAATGAGCTTGACTATATCGTCGATGAAGTGACAATGCCTCCTAACTAACATTTTTTAACAAATCGACTTTTTTTAATGCAATATACTTATAGTTCAATTTCGCGTGAACTGTTTTCTTCTCATGTAAAATAAGCATATCGACAGATATAATTATTGGGCTATAATAAAAAGCTTTAAATTAGGTATAAGTTATACACTGTTTACTTTTGACAAAATATTTCATATTTTTGCTCTCAAAAGTCATGTATGCCGAGAATGTAATTTTACGAGTGCCTTGTTAGTAGCTGTTGAGCTGATTATTGACGTGGAATGAAGTAGGCCGCTATTATTTTAAACTAGGGTTTACAATAGTAAAAAATGGCTATCTGCCAACTGTGTCTGACGAACGGTGAGTGATCGGTAGTGTTCGGCGAGGGCCCGGTTGCACTCCGTCCGCCGCGCCCCTGCGATCTTGATGATGATGGTTAACAGTAGCGTTTTGATTGATTTTTGTATCTATTAGATGCTTGGAAAACTCGTACACATATACAATAACACAAGAACAATAGTTCAGCAAGTGATATATATTTTAATTGCACATTTTTTAAGACTATTGTGTCTGTATGGCGTCAATAGGGAGTTCTTTGTTGAAAAGTGAAAAAATAGAAACCATATCTATCCTAGTACTTTTAATCATGCACGGAACATTCTTCATAATTCTATGTCGCACTTGGCTGTGTATTAAATGCTGCTCTGTAAATACTTTGATAACTTTCTTGTTTGTCATAGTTTTAATGAATTCTTCATAATTTCATGGAAGAAAATCCTCTTTATTTGTTCATATTCTTTTCCTTTACACATAACATCATTTTTAGTTTGTCAAATGTAAAGACATGTATAACCTATACCTATCCTATTAGATACAATCGTTTTGATTTACTTACTTATATGAATTATCCCGCCTTATCTTAAATACAGGTTATACGCAAGGGTACAAATTCCACACATTAGTTAGCTATTAAGTCTCACGTGGTAAGCGATAGGCCTACTACTGCTTTTCAGGCACAAATACAACTATCTAGCGATCGTGAACAAATCGAATACCATGTCTTTCTAAATAGGTAAATAAAAGTTTAATTCAATAGGACGTAACTCATAACACCATACAAAACCAAATCCACTGAATAATCAAATTGAAGTAAATGCAATTGATAACCCCAGTCGGTATTAGCGAATCAATTTGCTAAATACTCGTAACAACACTAAACACAACGATCTGCGCTCCGCCGCATAACGGCTTGGGGAGATATCATTACGGGAATGGCGACACCACTCTAACCGCCAATGAATACGTATAAGGATGCGCGTAGACGGGCGGTTCGCTTCATAACATCAGCCTTTTGGCTATGGGGGAGGGCGTAGTCACCGCGCTGTGCAGGGGGGTTTGTGACTGCAGTGTGATTTTCGGACTGTGTTGTCGATTTGGGAGGCGCTGCTGCCCACTTCCGGGAACGTAATCGATACGATACCCAAGGGCAGACATGGGTAGTGCTGTTCTACTCTGCTGATACAAATTTGTGACGACACATTTTCCTCGTTTAAAAATAATAAAATTTTCTGTTCTTGAAAATTACTTTTTTTTAACTTTATAATTTCGATAAATAAGTCATGCTGTTAACCGTATTCTCAACAAGCTGCTTATCGATAGATAATAAACTAAGATTACACAATTTCGTTTAATTAGTCCTACCAATTACCTAAGTTACCAAATCATTTAACATGTTACACATAATTAATGCCGGTATTTGAGATTCACTTTGAATGTTCGTAAACTATTTAGTCGAGAATTTGCTTCTGTTTATTGTCACGTATTAGACTGATCAATTACTCACCCACCATGTATATAGGTATAATAATGTTATAGCCCCTTGTATTAACGGAAACTAGGGTAGAGAAATTGAAAAACAAATATACAAATGCAAACAAATAAATAAATAGATGCAAAAATGCAAAAACTAAAAATAAACTGAATGCGGTTATCGTTGGAATAGAAATCTAGTACTTTGTAAAGAAAATATGTAACTATAAATTAAAGCAAGATTTATTAAGAAAGCTATAGTCATAAACAGATAGACAGTATTTTATTAGTACAAACGTAATATTCAATAGAAAAAATGGAAATGTTGCCGCCGAAAACGCTCGTCTGCGCCCTCAATAAAACAAGTAAATATTTGGCAAGGGAACAAAACATCCCCTAGTTTGGCACGCAGCCCTAACCAAAAGTATAAGTATGGAATTATCATAATGGAAACTAATTTGGGGTCCATAATAGAAATCGCGTAAAACTTGAGCCGCGAATTTGCAATTCAAATTCTTTGTTTCTTTGCATGGCCGGATCAAAATGGTTTCGTTGAAATGATAGCTTTCTTGGCTGATTCGATATGGAATTTAATTATATCTGTATGATTTGATGTCGTAATATATTTTCTTATATGGTACTGACTAAAACTTAGCTTAGTCATTGGCTTATATAATACTTTTGATCATAGAAAGCTCTAAAAGCTACCGTATTTTAACTTCATCTAACGACATTTGTAGCCTGTCGATGAAATGTCATAATAAGGGCTCTTTTATACAATTTTTTTAATATACTAAATAGGCTTTCGCTTGACCACAACGCGCCTGATGGTAAGCACCGTTGCAGCCTAAGATATTTTACTGTGGTCAGAGCAGTAAGCACGAACCTCGCTATCGTCCAACTGTAAAATCACATAGATTTTGTTAGCCAGTCGCTAGCGTTACGCCACGTAAAAAGGTTCGTGCTTCCCCACTGATATGTTTTTACATACTTACATAATTTCGTATAGTTACAAAATACTGTGCCATGTGTATCGTTCATACAACTCTGAGGAAAAATCCGAAAAAACGGACAAGTCGGAAATCCTTGTGTGAACGGGCTCTTATAATTAAATATCGGGATTGCTAAATAAATATATAGAATTTACACTGCCTAACAATCCAGGTAGTGTATACTAGTGTACAGGTAGTAACTCTTAGCAAACACTTTGTACCGTCTTAAGTCTTATTGCGATACCTTATGTGTCCCCTTTTGGGACTAGACTAAGTGATTTGGAAGCTTGGAGCAGTCTGATTGAGAGATTGATTCGGCTTCATCATTCGGCGCTTCTCTCCTGGGACGCCTTCGAGTTATTGTCGAATCGTTTGATAGTAGCTAATATTCAGTGACAATATGGAACGATACAAATGTATAGATTTATCTTAGGTCACGCGACTATTTTGTATAGGTAGGTATATAGTTGTAAAGTATTAGAAGTAGTTATCGTTGCGCAAGCAAAGTAAAAAAAGCAAAACGGTCACAAGGAGTATAGTGAAGGTTTTATTCACGACATTTTTGTAAAAGCAGAGATTTTAACTTTGGATATTTAAAAATAGATCGTAATAATTAATATTTCAGCTTTCTAATTCTGAACATAGGCCACCTCTTTGTTAAATTTAAAATCACCTTTCAAATCAACGGTATCTATATTTACAAGCGAAATATTATTCGTTTACTACAAAATATAACACAAATATGAAAATAAAAAGTACGAATTACAAAAACGTTAGTACGTACAACGACTACGAGCGGCTTATTTACCCCACGAGCAGATATACAGGTATATTCATATTGCGATATGTTTTATTCAGGCGCTGATGAATATCTGTCCGGATGTATGCCAATCAAAAAAATATTAACAGCGAAAATGAACTGCAAATACAGTAATAATCAGTTGAACATACTTATTAACGAACGCTGAAAATATTGCAACACACGAGAAATAATAAAGGGTCTTTATCGCAGGAACACCTTTACAGTGCTAATTAGTGTTATAAAAGGACTCGAGTGCACCAAAAAGTGATATAGAAGTGCCAGACAAGAGTGTTGAGATTAGTGTAACTTCAACCTGGTGTTATGAGATGTGTGCACAATGCATAAGCCGGACCGGACGGGTCGTTGACCTCAGTCGAAAATTTGAAATTTGTGAAGTAAACATTGGCTGTGATAGCGTCAGGTTGCGATGAGGCGGGGGGCGAGCTTGCCCCCGCGCCTCTTATCTGTAGATAAGGCACCGTGGCCGCCGGCAGGAGGAACGTCGGCGCTCGCAGCTCAGTACCTAGGGTGACTCGGCTGGCCTGCAAGCGGCCGCCGCCCGCAATGCTGCATTCTTTGAACGCACTCGCCGGCAAAATATCGCCGGGCGGCGGCCTTGATTCCAACGCGAACAGACATTCGCTGCCCAACCGGAACCACCATAAGCCTACTTCGCCGGGATCTCCGTACACCAAGCCCATGTAAGTGCTAGTTGTAAGATGCCTTGTAACGTCTTTCATTGAAGTCACTCAAAGGTCGACGCATACTCGAATTTGACTACGTTGTGACTCAACTGACACACACTTTGTACACACCTCTGATATTTAAAAGCCTTTTCCTCGTCGTTTACATGAACTACGATTCAATTAGTGCAATCTCATCCGTTATCCAACACAAATCATGTTATCTTTTCTCTGGTTCAAAAATTGTCGATGTACCTACCTATATATCATTAACAAACTGCTATCAATATAAAAAAATCAAAATCTGTTTTGTCAGTAGACCTATCAACCATCCATAATATAGGTACACCTATAAACTTGCACATTAATTTTAGTCTGACTCTGACCTGGATCAGTTTATTATAATTGATAAGAAAATAAGGTCAAAAAATAATATCTACTCATAATGCTAATGTGGGTATCACTTTTTAGTATTTTAGGGTTCTGTATAAAATATGAAAAAAATGCAACCTTTATGGGATCACTAATGTGTCTGTCAGTTTTTAATGAAAAATATCAGATAGAACTTATAATTATCATAATGTATTATCATCATCATCATCAGCCTATTGCAGTCCACTGCTGGACGTAGGCCTCCCCCAGGGCACGCCACAAGACAGCCATGGGGGGGTATTTGCCCATAGTCATCACGCTGGGCAAGCGGGTTGGTGACCATAATGTACTATATTATGTCATATTACGACTTCTATATGATTTTAAGACGTGTTTAGAATCTAGATAGAACATAATTGCAATTTTGATTATTTTATTAGGGCTTCAACCTAACCAAACTATTATTTTTCCACGTTGTTGTTACCTGTACGCTAAAGATAGTCATAGCTATTCAGATAAGATATAAAATATAGTTCTAGATACGTGAAGGTAGGTACCTACATCAAATAATGTTATTTGTGTCGCCGTGTTGCTTGCGTATGATACAATTTTCTGTATTACAATAAGTACAACTGAACTAAACCTCATTTTATTTAGAAATAGGAACAATCCGAAAGAACGATATCAGGTTTTTTATTAGGTACAGCATTTTGTATCATTCATTATCATCAATAGTTCCTAAAGAGTTTTCTACTCAATTCAATAGTACCTACTCTGTATAAAGTTTGCACTATAAAAAACCCAAAGAAGCCGATTTCGCAAACACAAAAGTGAACTTTTTTAATAGGATACATCAATATGGAAAAATATACAAATACGAGTGTTCTAATGTTTACAAACAATGCTTCTTTGAAAGTAAGATAATGCTAAGCATAGCTGTGGGATTTCCCTTATGATCCGATAGTTCTTACTACGCCATTTCAGAAACATAGCCATGTATGTATGAAAGCTTCGATAGTGAAAGTTTCAAGCAAATAGGGGTCTTCGTAAAAGTGTTATAGACTTCTTCTTCATCAGCCTATTACAGTCCACTGCTGGACGTAGGTCTCCCCCAGGGCACGCCACAAGGCTACTGCCACGGGGGGGTTTTGCCCGTAGTCATCACGCTGGGCAGGCGGGTTGGTGACCGCAGTGTGATTTTCGGACTAACTTGTCAGTACGGGAGGCGCTACTGCCCACCTCCCGGAATCCCTTAATCGCCTCGTACGATACCCACGGGCAGGCAGGGGTAGTACAAACTCTACTCTGCCGGCACCACGATGATGAAATAAGGTCACAAAAAAAAGTTGCTGTAAATGATGCAGGTGGACATGTGATGTTGTAATTTTCAAGTAATTTCACATTTGAAAAATGGACTTGTCCACTATACTTTGAAGGCTTATTACTACCTCATTTGAGGGAGGCCTATGTCGAGCAGTGGACTTCCCAGGGCTGAAATGATGAAGAATAAATGTTATTAAGATTCAACCATAGGAAACTACGCCATTTCATTATAGTTAAGTAGCAAGTTTAATGAAACTCCGATTGTTAGGTTTTGCGTGAATTGCATAGTATATCTAAGAGCGGAAAATCTTTATATGTATAGCTGCGTTCCTAGAATAGGGGTTCATAAAATTTTGAATTATAGAAGTGACGCAAACGTTTAGTTTGGCGACCTCGTGAATTCCAACATACGTGGTCATAAACCTCTCCGTTCGTAGAATTATATCTTATCACGTGACCTGAAAAATAGTAAGCTTTAAATACATGACATACCTTCATAAGATACACGGCTGTAAATTGAACTAGCCCGAACTCCAGGATGATAAAGTAGATCCTCAGCCACGTTTAGTACAGTGTAGACGTATGCGCCGATGATATAATTATCGGCGACGGACGCCGATCCAAAATCGGCGGCGGCGGCGGCGTGATTTCGGCGTCTTTTCGACGTGAAGAATTGAGATATATCTCCATAGTTTTTATTTTTGGTAGGATTTGGTAGGCAGTCTAATGGATGTGCTGTGCACGCTCCTGCTGACAGCTGCCGGCGCCACCTGGTTTGGCCTAAAAATTGGTTGTCAAACGTTTTAAAGTCGCGCGGATTTTATGCCGAAAATCAAATCGGCGGCGGCGGCGTGAAAAAAAACTGGCGGCGGCGGCGCGTCTGCGCGGCGCACACGTATAGCATGGCGGGTACAGATCTATATGATCAATGACATGTTTTTAGCTTATAGCCTGACAGATTGTCCGAGAAGGAGATGCAGCTGATATATTCTATTCACAGTAGAGGTCATCATAATCACCATCATTTACAGCCCGGGGAAGACCACTGTTGGACATAGGCCTCCCCCAACAACCTCCACTCCGACCGGTCGGAAGCAACCTGCATCCAACCGACCGACGCCCGCGACCCTGACAAAGAGTGAATTAATTAATGAACCTATAAAATTACAAAGTTTGATGAAAGTCCGTTCAGTTTTTGCGTTAAAGAGCATCATACGACAGAATCCAAATATCCATTTTCATTAACTTTCATATTTTTTTTTGTAGGATTAGCTAAAATGAAGAATATAAACATTTTTCTCCCTGTTAATATTAAAAGAAATCACACAATTACGATTTACGCATGGTCACCCCCTTGTGCTTCAGCCCCCTACCCCTGTTTACCCTTCGTTTTTTACGTGACACATGTCTGTCCAGTATATTATTATTCTGATGCCGTTTGTATGGGTACACCGTGTAAGGTTCAGCGCGTACGATGGCGCTTGACATTGAACCTTTTACATCGGTCAGTACACCTTTTCCCCCATATTGTCTATTGTCTATAATACGTAAGTCATGTGCTGATGCGGGGCCTCACTAGAATACATCCGCTGCATCTCCTTCTATGTCGTAAGAGTTGAGGAATTTGGGTATTATCTCAGGCGATAAGCTAGCAACTTGTCACTGATAATTTTAATCTGTCTCTGCTAGGCTATAATATCCTTTATGATCCATTAGTACTATTTAACGTCTTTATTTATGTCTTCTTCTTCTTCAGTCTATTGCAGTCCACTGCTGGACGTAGGCCTCCCACAGGGCACGCCACAAGGCTACGGGGTTTTGCCCATAGTCACTACGCTGAGCAGGCGGGTTGGTGACTGCAGTGTGATTTTCGGACTATTTTGTCAGTACGAGAGGCGCTGCTGCCCACCTCCCGGAAACCCTTAATCGCCTCGTACGATACCCACGGGCAGGCATGGGTGGTACAAATTCTACTCTGCCGGCACCATGCGGCAATTTTTTTATTTATATGTATGTATGTATTCCATGTTAGACTTATATCATCAATGGTTCAACTTCAATCATACTAAACCATCGATTATATCAGACATAGGAAATCTGGTGGACTTTACTATACTTATCCGTTTTTCCCGTTTCCATGGAATCCGTTTCCTTTCTTACCGGATGCCTACGTCATACAACGACCACACTCGCTAAGTTTTAAGCATCTAATATCTGCAATTTATTCACTCAGTCACTAGGACAAAGCATTTTTATGTGGTTAGTACATAGAAGAACATAAAATAAATAACTCTCCAATAAAATACTACAATCTGTTTGTATTTGTAATCTGCTAACGTAGACTATGTTCAGCAGTAGTTTTTTCATGTCTGAAATAATGAAATAATACTAATATGTATTTAATCTTAACAAACAATTCAGTTTTTATTTTTAAGAAATGCACTCTTTAGTCATATGAATCTATTTTTAGTAATTTTATATACTAGAAATGCAATAATTATTCATAGAACAAGCAAATCTATTTCTTTTACAACTTACTGTCTATGATAAAAATGTATGTGTACAATAAAGAATACTAAGAATACTAAGAAATCTCCTACGCCCGAAAGCCTCGTGTACGCAGAGCTTTTCACCTTTACTATCAAGACGCGAGCCCTATGTTGCCCTATAAGTGCACCCCAATTTTATCGCCGGTACTACAGGGGAGTGTGTAGTAATATTGCAATATGAGGAAAGCTGTGATATTTTACCACAAATTGTGGCATGGAATGTCGTGTGTGATTTTTGTATGATCTTTTGCGTGTCATATACGAATGTAGGTACATATTCTGGGGATATGAGAAAACCAAGGTTTTATAGCTTACATTGTTTCGGTCATGTACAGAAAGTTCTTTTCCTATACTTGTTTTTAAATTTTTGAGTAAATTTATTCATTTTATTGGTACTTATTATTTATTCAAATTAAATTCAATTTATACGGCTATTTAGATTGATTATACTCGTACATAGATAACCTCACGCCTATATCCCATAGAGGTAGGCAGATTGATTATATCATTTGGTTTTATTAAATGCTGAATCGCACTAAATGCACAATCGTAGATTGCCAATCCGTGAACTGGCACAAAGGTTGTCTACGACGACGTCACTTGAAATTTATTCGTAAATTAAATACCTACTTACTTGGTGCAACTTGGGTGAAGACTTGTGTACATCCCAGCTATATTTAAATTCTTAGCTTAAATTATTTTCGACCATAAAATGTAAACGGATTATTTGTCTTTAAACTAGTTTAGGCTAAACAATGTTTCAGAGTTTTTCGTAATAATTCAGCGTCTAGATTTTATGTCCTACGTCCCCGCGTATTTTTTGCTCAACGCAGGCAGTTTGTTAGTAATTTTTTAATAGCACATACATTTTAAAAAACTAATTTCGATTAAAGCCATAATGACCGATATCACCCACAAGGTGGAAACCAAACTCATAATACACATAGGGGACGGATTTACACCCTCTGCTGACGCACAATCAATAGATAAAATGAAGCAAACACAGCGTTTATGAAAAGATAATGGTTATTACTCACAGCAATTTGTGTCAGCTCTGTGTAAATATTGGTACAGCAATCAAAAGCAACACCTTTGTTTTTAGTTTATTAGTTTTTTTGTCCAGTTGAAGCAATGCCATAATGATGGATTGAGAATTGGTTTTAGGTTTTAATAATCTACGAGCCGGCTTCTTGGTGGCATGTTAACGATAATTCAAAATAACATAGTAGTTTATATATGTTTATATATATTTCAATGACAAATAAATCAGCGTTTAAATGAAATTGATACATATGAAAAATAATGACTTAATTTCATCTCCATCTGTTTGATATAAATCTAACCATGTAAATCAAATTTAATATTTATAGACTAAATTGTATTTTAAAATAACTCAATAGCCGAATGTCCAGGTCAAAATAAAAAAAAAAACATACCAGACGGTACTCGTACAAAAATATATCATTTTGTCCCAACTTATCGCATCTACCCGCGGTTGAGTCAGTCCACAAGATCTCGCGTCGCGGCTGTTGATCGTTGATAACAATTCGTTGATAAGCGAGCTGTAATCGAGCCATGTTTACTCTTATCAGTGATAACGTGGCCAACAAGTGCTCCAAGTATGCCTGGTACCATGCATACGGAACAATCACAAGGTATATGTACCTCTTTGGTGTGTGTCAGTTGAATTAAACAGAATGTGCGTTTGTAGGACATTGGCGGATTAAATTATATATGGCTGTGTTTTGTAGTGAAGTATTGCGATGATGGGATAGCTATGAACTGGATGGGATTGTTTCCATCGTGGAAAAGAGATATCGCTTTACGCTGTGCTTATAGCAATGTCCCGCTTCTACAATAGGAAGAATCCCACTTTATTGTACTTACATGCATGTGTCGGTTTCATATGGCCATACCATAATTGATATTGAACTAAATTATAAGACCGTTAGCGAAATGTATCTATATTTAGATCTTTATCGTAAGTTAGTTTGAAAATGTAGATATTTTTTATGATAAATCCTTCAATTACTAAAATAAAGGTACAATTAAAGTATTACTAAAATATAGAGGCCATACCGCGACATCTGCTTTATTACAGCCATATGTCAGTAAATAGTAAAAAAAATTATCCATATTTTTTGGTTGCTGCTTTCGCGAATTTTTTAAGTTATGTTTTATTAGTAAATAAAGTTTTCTCGAAGCTGTACTATTAGGTAATTAGGTACAGAATAAATACCTGGAGAGTACAAGATAACTCAAATTTTATGTACCGTTGTACACATTTTCCATTGTTAACAAAAATACTTAAATGTTCTTGAAATAAATATCTTCAGTTTCCTTATCTTTGTCGTCTGAGTATTATTATGTTATTTGATTTAGATATACGTCTGTATTTAAGGTATAGCAAATAAGTAGGTGAAACTTTCTATAATGTGAATAGAATTATTGGTTGAGTATGCTCATATAAAATCTATTGTTTACTCCAACGTCAATCACATTCTAACATAATACTAGAAGGACTCAGAGTACCTCCTACCACATAGAGTGAGGATTCCCTCAAGGGATAAAATACTACAGGCACCAAGAATATGAGGATTAGCTTCACTATTATAAAACTTTTTATGGTTTAGAAATACTAGTTAAGTTCATTTGCACCAAGTGTCTAGATACATTACATAACCAACCGCCCTTAGGCTGCCTGTCCACCGGAGCGGAGAAACAGCAAAATATTATCCAATAGATGAACAGGACTGTAGCTGTATATTTTATACAATCCTAATGGTTGAAAATTCTCCGTTTCTCCGCTCTGCACCCTTGCTACACTCCGGTGGATAGCCAACCTTAGAGGTGTCCGTAACCACATTAACCATTGCTTTTCTTTTGTTTCAGTGGGCTGAATATGAACATTAACAACAATAACAACACGAGTATAAACAACAACAACAACAATGACGAAAAGCTGGAGATGCCCGATCCTGATTACATCAAGGTAGGACAATAATATGTTTCTTCTATCTTCTTCTTCTTCTTAACGGCTCATGCGTTAAGCTGTGAAATTCCAATCCCAATTTTTAAATCCTGTTTACAGGATGTTTTTATTTGTTGCCACCCTTAACGAAGGGTACTCTATACAAATAAAGTACTGGGAAACGATGTAAATTTTTTGGATTTTTTTTTAATACTTCGAAATTTAAATAAAGTAAGATATTAATTATTTCTTGAAAAAATGCACGTGTCAATGTGCATTTGCAGAAAAACGCAGTGCTGACCCTAATATTTTGGAAACCAAACTTCCCGATGTAAATTAGTAGTTTTCGGGAACGTTGACGACCAAAAATCACCTGTATAGATGCGAAAATAAGTTTTTTTTTTCTTACCTTTTCTGTTTACCCTTTATTTATTCGTCCAATCTTCTTGAAATTTTGCATATGTATAGATGGGAGTATGGTGAACATATTAACCTACATTAGCTAGGCTAGGCTACTCGAAACCATAATTCGAGAAACTAGTTTGACAGTTCATTTTGTACACGTGTTGCCATGGCCCGACCATGCTGTTCGTATCGATATTTTAAAAATACAGAATGGTATCTTACGTATATATATATATTTTTTTGAACAATCAAATTGGTAATTAATTTACAGTTCAATGTATAATATTACAATACAATTCAAGAAAAATGGTTGTTTGTATTTTTGGCGTTCGTAATATTATTTATTAGCATCACTTTAACGGAACGCTTTTGCAATTCGTACAACAGTATTTGGGTTCCAACATGAGCACTTATTCTTCATTGGAGTTAAAATGAACAGTAATATGATTTTTTTTTGTCAATTTATATAGTCAAGTCTTATTTGATTACAATCATATCAACAATAATCGACATCGACTATAACGTTACTATTTCATTTCTTCTAATTCTGGTAACGGTGTCACTTAGTTGTAAAATGTAGAAGGAGGGTATTGTTTTCGAAGTGTTTGCATGTATGTATGTAATACCCATTTACGCGGACGAACTTGTGGGGCGGCCGCTAGTTACTTAACAAAATGTCCCTGTGACCCACCTTAAGGAATTTTAATATATCCATTGCACCTTACATAATGGGGACATTAATTACCTATCTATACTTGTTTACGAAGTTATCCAGTCTGTATGGTTTTAGAAATTTAATAAGATAGGAGGTCATAAACCGATTGCCGACTGGAAAACGCGATAAAAATATAAGTATGCTTTACTACTTTATCTCACCTGTACGTACTGAATTCAGTTGAAATTCACTTTAGCAATCCTAGTGTAATGTTAGTAACTCACTACAGGGGCCAAATCGGCTATCTTTTTTGACAGTTCATAGTTTTGATCACTTAGTGAAACTTAACAAATTAAAGTGGCATAATGGAATGGAAAAAAGTTTTTCAACACACGCATGTCACTACCAGTTCATTTTTTTTTTATTAATTTATTACGGGCATTGGTATACAATACCTTCAGCCCAACCAGATACATAACAAAAAAGTAAAATACTTATAATAAAAACAGAACAAAACAGAACATTATGGAACAGAATTACATATCTAATTAACATAATATAATGTGGCAAACTTTTTAAAGAAGAAAAAATACATAAAATGAAATAATTGTACTACTTAAAATTAATTGTGACCAGAAAATAATTTAGACGAAAGTTAAATTTTACCTACGGTATTTATAATGAATTCAAATACAATTGTATATAGCTCTCTATATTTCAGCAATTCCTGCACATTACTAGGAATATCATGTTTTATGTCTGAACAAGAGGCAATTAACAGCAGACGCTCCAAATTGAAGTTTGGGCATTCAAAGAATATATGTTGCAAGTCACAAAAAATATTACCACAATATTTACAAGAACTATTATTTACCAAATTTAATCTAAAGAGGTGAGATGGGAAATGACAGTGTCCAATTCTAAGTCTACAAAGCGAAGTTATAAAATCTCGACCTAAAAATTTTTTCGACTCTTCGAACCATGCTTTAGTAGAAGGAACTGGTTGAATTAATTCTAACCATTTCCCTTTACATTCCCTGGAAGAGTTTAATACTAGTGACCATCTTTTCATCACTACCAGTTCATTAAGTTTCAATGAGTGACTATGAACTGTCAAAAGAGAGCCAGTCTTTTCTACTTGTGTACAGCACTGTTCCAGTGGTGCAGTTTATAAGGTAGGTATATAAAACAGTGCGCGACTGTACGTGATGAAATTCTGCCATCATGCCAGTGGAAATTGCATTCCCGCGGTGCGGATGTAAAAAGTGTAGAACAAAAGTAGGTCAGTCATATCTGCTTGATAAGGATTATGGAATTACGACGATCGCGATCTCGTGTGATACGCCCCGCCCGCGTATTTGTTGAGCGGATATAGTTTGTTTGTTTTCTGGTATTAATGAAATTGTAAGTCCTACGACGGTATAACTTTTAGTTATTTTTTTACCGAATGAAGAAAGGAGGATGTATCTCAATTAGATTTTTTTTGTGTACGTTCGCGGATTAATTCTTCGTTTATGAACCGATTTGAATGATTATTTTTCTATCTAAGTATGCCATTAGTCAAAAAGAGTAAATTTAGGCAGTTTGGTATACCTTGTTAATCACAGATAACAATACTGTTTCACGCATACTAATACCCTTTCTATGGACTAGGTCATCTACAACTAAATTGACTAAGAAAGCTTAAGATAGAATTTTGGCATTTGCCTTATTTTACAACCTAGTCAGGGGTTATCTGCTGGATGCAATAGATGTCATTGGGGTTGAAATGGACCAATCACGCCTAAACGCTATATTTTAGTCCACTGCTGAACATAAGCCTTCTTCCAATGACCTCCACCGCGACCGATTGGAAACAGGCTGATGATGATTTCGGTCGTATTTCAGTCAAGGCGGCCCATTTCTGAGGAGATTAGCTAGGGGCACAAGAGATATTATTGTGCGCAAACACAGATGCATCCTCTTTTCCATCACTGTCATGCACAGGCCCGTGAATAGGATCAAACTTTCGCCTCATTTATAGTTATTTTCTGACAGAATATTCGTAACATTTCCAGATGTTCGTCGGCCAAGTGCCGCGCAGTATGGACGAGAACGACCTGCGGCAGATGTTCGAAGAGTTCGGCCGCGTGCATCAGATCAACGTGCTCCGGGACAAGATAACAGGGGCCAGTAAAGGTTAGTGTCTTGGTTTGGTCTATGGTGATTTTGGTGCCGGCGAATTTTTGATATTTTCATTATGTAGGTATAAGTTTTTTTGGAAAATTTGGTATACCTATCTACCTACCTAGGATATGTAAGCATTTAATTATTTTTTTCCATTTCTTTATTAATAATTTTATAATTTAATTAGTGTGCATTAGTACCTGATTAGCTCTTATAATGCTTCTATAAGTGTGGACCTGTTATTGGCTTTATGTTTCTACAATTTTTACTATAATTATAAATAGCTGTTGGTCTTCCCGAAATTGTAAAATAAAATAAAATAAATAAATTAGTTCAATACTTTTATATTGGTTATGTACAAGGTACCATAAGTAAACTTTTATAGGTAATTTTCAGTGAGAAATATTGCAGGTTTTGCAAAGGTAATTTAAATATATCGTCTAAATAAATTTCCATTGGGAAGAAACGAGGACTCCTTAAATTAAAATATTTATTTTGTTTTGTACCTATTTATCTGTTTTTCCCAAAGCTGGACTAAACTCCCCACCCCCTATTCCGTTAATTCCTATTTAGCCATTAATGTCTATAATCCGTAAAGCACTACGTGATATATTATGGGAGTCGAGCTTGTGCGATATTCACCCGTAGGCTCTTAGGTGGTTTTAATTGATTTCGTTTTAGCGTGGGGGTTCAAGAGTAGAGTGATGATAACTATGAACTGTCCAAAAAAAAAAAACGTAATACCCGTGCCAATACCTATGAGGTTGAAGTAAGGCAACCCTTATTAAGTACCTAACTACTCGTACGTACCTAACGCTCTTTCGTATTTACATGTAGATGGGATACTACACTTTGTAATTTACCCACTTTATCATTATAAACTGAGCGTAACAACTTACACACAGTTACCTTGTTTTACCCGTATCTTTGTTGGATTCCAACAAAGGTTTGTACGTTCCCTTTCAATGTTGACATTTTTGTTTGTTTGTTAAACGTCTTTTGTCTGGAAAAAGCTCCTTTTGTTAGTTTTCATGCAAAAACTGATGCTTTGTCTCGCTTAGGGTGCGTTTACACGAGAGAATAGCATGCCGCGGGCCCGCGATTTGTGGTCGCCAGGGACTGTGGTCACCGGTGAAACGGGAAAATTAGGGTCTAATATAAAAATATACCTATAAGTTTATTGCGACTGTAACTGTTACATCTTCTTTATTCACGTAGGTGTGATCGTCAGGGTACTGACTATGGTCACTGGTGAAACGGGGATATTAGGATCTGAGCTAGAAATTTACTATACGTATATTGCGATCGTAATGTTATAACTTTATTCTTTATATACAGGGTGTTTTTTTGTGGCCACCTTTAACGAAGGGTACGTATTCTATACATGAAATAAAGTAAGTTTATGCCAAAAAAAATGCTGGGATTTTTTTTTTTTTTTAATTTTAAATTCCTTGATCGTGCGAAATTTATAGTGTCTAGTGTTTATGTTAGTTTTTTTATAGACAGATATTAATTATTTTTCGTGAAAAAATCCTGCTACGCGCGTCTATGTGCATTTATGCAGAAAAACGCAGTCTATTTACTCAACTTTGGACCCTAATATTTTGGAAACCAGACACTTCCCAGGTATGCTTCCATGGAGAAAAATGATCGTGATGATGAGGAGATTCTGTAGTTTTCGGGAACGTTGACGACCAAAAATCACCCTGTATATATAAAGAATGGAATGAAAATGGATGGAAGAGTTGGAAGGGGAAGACCTCGCCGGACTTTCACCGATCAAATTGGTGAAATTCTAAAGAAAGGTCTGGTCAAGAGTACCCTAAACCGACGAGCGTGCATGAAGAATATCATGAAAGTAGATGAAGCGATAGTGTCAGGATCGTAGCAAATGAAGATCTGTGATCTCTGCCTACCCCTCCGGGAAAGAAGCGTGATTATTATGTATGTATGTATGTAATAAGAAAACGAAACAATTCTTTACCCGAGTGAGATTTGAACTCACGACCACTTGCATTCCGTGCATCGCTCTACCAACTGAGCTATCGGGTCACTTAACTCGGATGACGAATTTTACCATCTCTTTCTTTTAAATAACTATGTCACATAATAATTTTAATACATTTGTTATCAATAGATTAGCGTTAGGTATCCTTTTATCTTAGAGAAATATCAATTGATTTATGATTTTTTTTAAATACGTTTATTTTTTACTTAAGTACTTAGCTGTAGTCTGTCATTATTATTATCAATATTTTAAGTATTTAAAATCAAAATTATGAATCGTGTGAACCGATCTTTTTTAAGGTACGTTTGCTTCAGAACGTTAGGTACTGTAATATTCAGAATACTCGCTGAGTATAACGTAAAATGTTTTTTTTTTATCCTTGTTTATTAACTTCATAACGTTATGCTATAAATGTAAAATGCAGTCAAATACAGTGGCGGGATTGTCGATATATTAATTTTATTAAAATTTCCAGATATTTATAAAATATAAAGGTGGTAAATTAACAAAGCGGAGACAGAGATGTAAGCAAGTGTTTTGTGAGAAGCTGCTAGCTTATCGCCTGAAGAATGACAGGAGTTTCTTATAGTCGACTTTTACGACATGCACTAATGAGATGCAGCTTATGTATTCTAGCAAATGTTTAACAAAATAACGTTTAGAAAATTTAGATACCCGTTTGTCAGTCTGTTCTTCTTGTTTGTGTTTAAAAAATAACTAGCATAGCTTTTTACATGTTACGCTCCTGAGTGGCCACTGTACCTACTTATTGTTATAGACCAAGAGATATTTGCATTTTTCGTAACTATCGCATCAAGGCTGATTCATTATTTACTAGGTGTATGTCACAAAAGAGATACGTGGTTAAAATTTTGGATGATTATATTTAAATTTAATCTTTGTTTAATTTTAATTGTTTCGCTATTGAAGAAATTGTTCTGTTTATTAACTTAGATTATAATCATAGACGTCTTATCTTGACAATGAATAAAATACCATAAAATCCAACTTCAGTTTGAGAAGGAAATGGATGTAGGATTACCAATTTAATCTTGATTGATGTTTTTCGTAGATATCCTATGAATTTTCACCATAGAATAATCGTATCATCATAGATGTAACATTAAAGTATGCCTTGCTGAAAATGTTCATTGAAAGTGCAGCTCTCTCCTAGTCTACTCGTATAAGCAGTACGTCCAACGGACAGATAGATATATGTCTTTGTATTCATGTACATTTTGAACCCGTTGTTTGTAATTTGTAACCGCTCTGTATGTGCGTTTGCTGTGTACGTGTCATGTACGTGTACGCTTCTGTTCCAGGGTGCTGTTTTGTTACGTTTTTCACGCGAAAAGCGGCGTTGAAAGCGCAAGACGCTTTGCACAATATCAAAACGTTGAGCGGGGTAAGTGCGTTTATTACATGTTGTTTTCTACCCTGGGGGCTGAGACGAAGTAACATCGAATAATGGGGCAAGCACGAACCTCTCATAGTCCGTAACGCTATGGTCACACTGTCTTATCTCTTAGTTTTTGCTTGCGAGTCGATAGCGTTACGTCGCGTATAAAGTTTCATGCTAGTGAGGCTAGTAATAGAAACGTTTGCTCTAATCATAAGCCTTTATTTAGCGCGTTCTTCAAATCATGTGATGAAGCTCTAACTGCTATTGGTGGGAGTGTTACGATAACGAACGTCCATTCGAAACGATGTTACATTGTCTAAGAACCCTATATATGTGCGTGACTGTGGTTGTTATTTTAATGTTTTCGATGATAGATTTTAATGTTACTTACATCATTTTGTTATGTATTGTTTTAATCGTAAATGAAACGTAGCTAATTGTGATAAATTAATAACGACAGTCATGATTTTACCTTTTTTCTGTTAGTGTAATAAGTATATAAAGAGCTTTGATGATTTAAAAGGGACAAAATTTTGTTTTAACTTGTTCATCGGATTCTTATTATTTGTTAAAGAGGTTTTAGTAACACCTCCTTAACACTACCTATAAAATTTATAGACAAATAACTTGATTTGGGAACTAAGCTAAGAATCGCCATGTTCATGGTTAACTTTACTTCTCATTAATTATTTTACTTAATTTATAAGCGTTTAAGCTGACCACCTGTCACTACTAACCGAACTTGTACATCTCAACTATACCCTCAAAATTGGTCAGAAGTAGCACCATGTGGTTCTATCGGCCCTTGGTACTCTGCCTACCCTGTAAGGGATAAAGGCGTGATTATATGTATGTATAAGCGTTATTTTGACCATTGATTTGGTTTGATTGATTTTGGATACTTTTATTAGGTAAAACGAGTGTTAATCGAATTAAGATTTTATATACCTTCCTATCATCTTCCTGCTTTTATCTCATTATTTATAGCATGGACGAAATATGATTTCCTTCGAAACTCATATTGCCAAGGATTCTCACGTTTGCTGCCGCCGGCTGCCGTTCTGGCACCAACTCTTCTCAGGTATGGCTATGTGACGATTTTACAATATTAAAATCCGCACATGAAACAAATTCAGTTGTACAGGCCCGTGACTGGGATCGAACCAATTCTTTCCGACTAGAAGGCGCACGTCTTAACCATTGACCTGACCTGACCGCAACCGCCTTCCTACAAGGAAATATCGATGATATGTTATTTCTCGTAGATTATATTTATTATACTATAGATTATATTCTTGCTAGTTCCAGGCGTGTTTCCCGAATAGTTAATCACGAATATTCGGTGAATGATTAGTTTTTCATCAACAATCATTACGGCCTATATTTTAATGAACTAATGATGTGTGTTGGACACGCAATACAGAAATTAGGGCCGGAGATGGGGGTCTATGAAAATGCTTTTTTTCTCCATATAAAAGTTGTTAAACTGTTGCTAACTATTCTACAACTAATGAGTATCGACGTGGTTTATAACTTACTATGAAAGTATTTTTGGTCTTTATTGTACCCAATTGTTAGTATATTATGAACACATAGGTTATTTTGTGAATGACGTTAGTTTTTACATAAATTATTGTCTTTTATTTGAAAATTAACTCGAATATTATTATATTTGATCTTTACTTATTCTGAGTTGATTAATATAATATCAATACTAATGTAATAATAATGTCGAGTATCTATTAATTTTGTTACGCCAACACAAAGATATAATTAAACTGATTTATTAAAATTTTCCAAATATACTGCTTAAAAAGAATAACAGAAAAATAAAATCTTTCTTCTAAACCGGAAAAACAATAAGTATGTGGCATTATGTTAGAACGGTTCGTCTGTTGTGTCATCAGACCTGTTGCAGTGAAGTTCTATAACAATTTACTTTATTGTATTACGATAGGGGGGAGTGGGGAATCGGGATCGAGATGGGGGGTAAACACAACGTTCGAAACAATGGTAGGGGAGCTGACGACCGAGAAAAACTTACGGTATTATTTTATATTATAAAGTATAGGTTCTGAACAAATATATATAACTGAACCCAACATAATTATCATCATCATTTCTGCTAAACTTAGGCCTCCCACAAGGACCTTCAATGAGACAGTTTAATGAGTTTATAAGTGATATATTCTTTAAATACACTGGTCAACAGATAAGCCGAGCCACCCGTCACCTTGGAAGTCTAATTCGATTTTCTCAAAAAGTATCAAATTTACAACTATCAAACTTATACCTACAGAAAGTGCATTTAATTAAAAGTATCGTTAACTCACGTTGTAATAAAGCAACAAACAACGCTAACAATTTTGGTCTGTTTTGACTGGAGTTTCCGCTTAGTAGTTTCTGTATCGTTAGCTTACACGAGTTATTTTTGACACTTTTCCCAAAAAAAAAATGGTACGAGGAAGCTACTCAAGCTGTCAAACTGGAGTATTCGCTTATCATTTCTTTAGTTTCTGTGCATCGTTAGCTTACACGAGTATATTTTTAGCGGCCTTATGTTGCTCATGTTGTGACCCAGTATCTACACGACGACGTCGACATTCGCATGATGGAATGGCCTGCTCGAAGCCCGGACTTGAATCCTAAAGAACATTTATGGGATGAACTGAAACGACGGGTTCGAGCCCAGGTACCTGCACCAACAAGGCTTACAGAGCTGAAAATCGCAATTGAAGAGGAGTGGAATGCGAATCCTCAAGATTTTATGGTCAGGCTCGTAAGGTCTATGAATACGAGGATGCTGGCAGTTATTCGAGTTATGCAAGGGGAGGGAACACTCAATACTATGCATTAACCTTTTTCTTTTGGTTTCCGCTACAATTTTTTTCTTCCTTTTCCACTTAAAGTCAACTTATGAGATAAATGAAGGGAAAATATACTGCCGGCAACCTGTCTATCAAATTCTCGAATTGTTATCGAACGCAATCGAATTAGCGATTCTTTTCGAGATCACGCGCGCTTTTCTCTCTTCCCCCATTTCCCCTCCCACCTGCCTGTCTCTCGTCTTCATTTCGGCGATAATTCAATTCTATTATACGATAGACGTTTTTTTCTCTCTCGATTTATTTCGCCGGTGCTTCAGGTGAAACGGCCTTTTTCCCATTTCGGGGAAAATATTTGTCGATTGGACGCATTGTTGTCTTCTCATCTCTTGCCGGAATAGATATTTGATCTTTTACATTGTGTAATTTTCCTGGCAGTATATGAGTGTGTTTTTTGGTCGCGACGAAAAGAAATTCGGTGTTACTTCAAATAAGGAAACCGTATAAAATTTGAATTAATGCAATTTCATTTCTAACAGATATAAGTGTAAATATAAAGAAAACATATATTATTTATGTTGCTATGTCATCCCTTAGATCTTTCTTTCTTTAATCAGTATTCCAGCTTTTTATCAAGAAAAAATATAATGTACACGAGTATATCGGAACTTGCATGCATTTTTACACCTTTTTAGTAACTTTATTTTGCATTTATGAACAGGTTTGTTATTAAAAATAGTTTACGACATTCCGTCGCCATAGATTAGTAAATCAACTGTTAGTTAATATTTCAACAATCAGATGGCCTAACTGAAGGAAAATTTTGATCAAGATGGGCTATATGATAATTGGAAAAATCGGCCTTTAAGATCAAGATAGATCGGCAAGTTACATTATTGTTTCAATTCCAAATTTTGATCTATAATCTCATTGCAATTGGCGGATAAACATAATAAAGAATTGATAACTCACCAATCACCGTTCAATCTGAACAGTAGAAGTTCCCGAACTATATTATTTATTTATATGGCCTCCACCTATAGTCGCTAGTTTGGAACTGTCTAACAACTTCGTGTCACGTTCACTTAGGCAGAATGCTTTATAGATGGATCCGAGGTGTTTAATAATAGATACTGCTAGTTTACGAGAGAGAATATATTGTTTCTCTCATTTGCTATGCCAATAACAAAAGTGGTTAGGTTTTGCTTTTGTCTACTCATAAATAATATATTTCTGGTATAATGTGAATCGTTATTTTATATAATTTTACATTAGTTCCCGCTATGTTGAACGTGAATGTAGGATTGTGGGATGTCTTAAATGATCTTGCGGCTCCGGCTATCTAGTTCGGGAACACAGCCGCATGCTTATATTATGTAGGTATAATATTATATGTATTTTATATAATTTTACAATAAATTATTAATTATTATTAATTATACCCGTGAGGGATAAAGGCGTGATTAAATTTATTTATTATTGCACCTTTAAAGTTTTATATAAATGTTCCTTACCGCAAATTATCCTCAAAACATGTTCACTTGTTCACTGATGCCGGCATAAATCTCTCGGCATTTGCGAACTTGCAACCCTTAAATACTTGTTTTATTAAAAACCAAGGAAACCCTCTCCAAAGCCACAGATTGCAATCTCGCAAGTTCTCCCACTTGCGGGACTTCTTGCATAGTTCGGGGGACTTCCGGGCGCGCGCGTGGATGCTTCCGTCGCACAAGGCGTAAAGGCACAAATATACCGGCTATACTATTGCATTTTGTCCCAAAAAGCATTGCTATGATATTTATTATTTATTTAACATTCAGGCGATGAGCTAGTAACTTGTTAGGTATTCATCATTTACATTTGTACCCGCTAACGCTAATCGTGGCTGTAGAATTTTTCTTGTGATCCTGTAGTTCTGTATTTTAAGAACAATCCTGTGTATGTACCTAGAATATATGTAGGTTTTTAAACATAACTAAATATTTAAAAAATAAACCTCCATGGAAGCAAAATAAGCTGTACACAATTTATAGCACGCGTAGAATTTTACCTATATAGCAAGTCAAATAACAGATACTACATTGAAGAACTGTCTAAAACTGTTAAAATTGAGACGCTTGTAAAGGACGTTGATAAAAAGATTAATATGAGTATTTAAACTTTTTAAGTTGTAAATAATCAAGTAATAGTGCATATCTATGTAATATATTGGGATCTCTTAAATTTACGTTTAAGTTGTGTATTTTAAATTGTTCACTCTACTAATCTAGTCCAGTAATAATCTACGAACCTACCATATATATAATAAGATTTTGAAAAAGTATATTTCTAAAGATTTCAAGAAAAAACTTGCATGTTTGTACCGAACCTCATTTTAATAACTGGCACAGAACGCCTACAAATTTATGCCTCATACGACCCAGTTAGTCGCAAACTCGTGAGATTCCGTCGCTGTAAGTTTATTGAAGCCTTGGAAATCACATCACTTTGTAGATGCTTCGGATAAGTAATTGAAACTTTTCTGTGGAAATGATCCTATCTATTTGAAATATTTAAGCTTTATTTATTTTCAAGGCCTAATTTTTCCAATAGTCAGATAGCCTACATAGGCTAAAATTTATGCTCTATCGTTATCAAGTTTTAAAGTTTGACAATATCAAATATTTATCCTTGCCGAAGCTGCGGAATCCCTCAAACGGCGTAAATATTCCTCGTCGACAGAGGCTACTTATTTGCGCCGTTTGGAGTGGAAACGCTGGGGTTCCCAAATGGCGGCGCTCCAAATCTACAAGAATCTGGCCGAGCGACTCGTTGAGTCCACACATGCCCATAATGCTGGCTGCTACTTAGGCCAAAGAATTAGCATAGCTATCCAGCGCGGCAACGCAGCCAGCATTTTGGGCATGCTACCTGATAACAGAGACCGGTTGACCATCTTGTAAAACTGGAACTGGTCAACCGATTTCCCATATACACGCTAGCCCTAGGTGGTTTTCATGCTTATTATTTAAATGTCTACCCACCTATACTTGTAAATAAGTGTATAAAAATAAATGATCCTTATTCAGATAGGCTCTGTGATCATTAGAAAAAACGGCCCTAGTGTAAACTCCTTAGTTTCTCTACATTTCGTTGGACACTATAGCAAATTATAAGTTACTACGCCTAGTAGATTCGGCATTGTGTTGCCTATCAGTTACTTACGCATCAATAATGGAAGTTTTCCATCACAAAAGAAATATCCCAAATAATTAAAGCAATAAAATTTGCTAAACACAAGATAGCTTTCCAAAAAATGAGTCGATAATTTCTCCTAAGAGCGCCTGACCGATCCCGGTCGAGCCGACTGTTGTTAAAAAATTAACGGACCGTTATAATCCGAGTGCAATAAATCAATCACTCCTCCCCGGACGGGATAGAGACGTTTATATATCACTCGTAGGTGTAGGGAAAGGGCGTGTGATGGAGGTTAGATCATGGAGGGAGGGCACAGAGGAGATGCAATAATCAATGTGCCTGTGTAAGTTACGCAGCGCTTCCTGGGCAAATTTTGCTTCAAACTATTAGTCTTCACTTCCACCTGTCGGATTATTCTATCTGTCATCCGCGTAACTTACGGCCAATTTTATATATATTAGAGATAATAAAGAATCTCGGATTTTTTAAATTCCAAATTTGCAATTTGGTATGAAAATAATTGAACAAGAGTGACAGATCGGAATGATCCCGCACCCGCATGTCAATCGTCAAAGGACAATATTACTTTCTATCCATACTATTCTTCCACCTCCTCGTTATTCTTTCTTCATGAGTTGGATGGTGAGGGAGGACCGAATATATAAATGAAGAGATTATTTTAAGATTTTTGTATGTTATTTTACTAGCCCATGTTTAACTGATGGTGAGGCAGTTTCAAAAATGATCATTTTTTTTAAAGGTTTTATTCAACAAGCTTTTTTATTAAGTGCAAAAATAAAATGCACAGTTTAATTAAAATGTAGCGTTTGTTTCTGAACGCAAAAAAGCAAAAAAGATTTTCTCTGTTATTCGCTTTTCATTCTTGATAAATAATTATTTTATTTACAGCTACTGGGTGCCACCAAATCTTCTATATCTATTCTATGTTCTATATCTATCTTCTATTTATATATATAATAATTAGGTAAAAAAACCTTTATAAAAACAAGCTTTTATTTAAATGCGCTAAAAAGAAAAAATAAACTTTTACACTAAAACTTTTACTGTTAATTTATAACGTCATTTCAAATTTAACACATTTGACACAATTTATATGTTATAAAAGCTTGTCGCGACATTTAAGTACTCGTATTTACTTTCTTAGTTTTAAATTTTTAATAAGTCAAGGTGAGGCCGTGCCGAGGACTGAGTGGCATGATGACATGATGTCGTGAACATACCACCTCGGGGCACCGGGGCGAACCCTGTTGTATATTACTCTCTTACTCTTCTACACGAAGCTCTGGAAGGGTCGACGGATATTTCTTCGATATGCGTGGGAACAATATGGGAAAATCTGAAACATCAACACAAAGATGCTGCCTAATAAACATTTAAAAGTAAGAACGTAAATACGAGTACTTAAATGTCGCGACAAGCTTTTATAACATATAAATTGTGTCAAATGTGTTAAATTTGAAATGACGTTATAAATTAACAGTAAAAGTTTTAGTGTAAAAGTTTATTTTTTCTTTTTAGCGCATTTAAATAAAAGCTTGTTTTTAAAAAGGTTTTTTTACCTAAATTTTATTTTATACTAAAAATATCTGTTTCAAAATAGATTTTCAAGTTTTAGAAGTCCGCCATATTGGATTAAGAGTGACGTCACATTTTTTTCGAGTTACTCTCAGCTAGCCCTTTAATTTGATACCCATATTGTAGGAATGCATTAAAAATAATTGGTCCGCCATTGTGGGTATGCCGCCATGTTGGATTTAGAATGACGTCACACTGTTAATCATGCATTGTCATCCGAACTGAACGTGCTCACCAAATTTCAGCCCAATCGGTTGAGGGCAAGTGCCTTAAAATTGAGTTGTAATATTTCACCCGAACAAACATACATTGCAAGTTAAATAAAAGCTTGTAAAAATGTAACGGATCGCTGTCTGTACATGGAAGATATATGAGAAAAAATACTATAGGAGACCTTTTATCAACACAATAGTACCCAAAATATAGATTTTTGGTTTGTCTATTTGTCTGTTTGTCTCTGCGTTTGTGCATGCTAATTTCAGAAACGGCTGAACCGATTTAGATGCAGTTTTCAGGAATATATTGTGATAGGTCCCACTTAACATATAGGCTACTTTTTATCCCGGGAAAATGTTTTTATCCCGAATAATTTCGACATTTTGTTTTTTCTGTAGTCCACGCGGACGTAGTCTAGTACTATATAATTACATACATTGATATACCAGCACAGGAAACCTTGGACTCCATTATATCTTCCTTCATCTATAGATATATCCTACATATAAGTAGTAGTACGGATATATCCACCCGTCCTGCCCCGGTCAGTGGGCGAACTTTGATCGATCTACACGGATTTATGATCGAGTTTCCTCGGTCTTAAGTAATTGACTGGATCCATTAGTAGGGGCCGCGCGTTTTAGCGACCCGCAGGAAAATGGTTATTGCTAATGTCGGCCGGCTTTTTTCGCGCCATAATCGATGGTATTAGCGCTTAATCGGTTAGTGCGAGCGGTTGGTGGTTCTTTTTTTAAATGTACGGAAACCATTACAGCGATTATGGAAAATGGAAGGTGGTATGCTACCAATGATCGCGTGAAGTTGAATTGTTTAGATTAGCTGAGCTTACGCTGTTGTAATAGGTTTTAACAACTGCGAGGTCGTATATTTACGACTGTTTTAGTGGGCAGTAAACCTTTTGGATTGATATTAAATTTGTTATGTTTGTTTTTATGTGTAGGTCGTCGAGTATTCAGGTGCTTACTAAATAATACCTGTTTATAAAGTCGTCTTCTTTCTACGTTAAAATATATGAAATATCTATACACATTGATTAATTTAGCTAAAACGCAAACAAAATTCTTGTATTGAGCCATAACAATTTCAACAGACCTTTTCATCCACGTTTTAATTTATTATCAAAATTAGTGGGAGGTATTACATGCAATCAAGTTTTCAGCAAATACAGCCAATAATCATCAATCAAATATACGTATAGAATTTACAAAACTTCAATGACTACGGAACCAGCTAAGTATGTACAGCCATTAAATCTGGAAGTCGAACTTCCTACAGTGAGTTGACTGTAACTCGCTCCGAAACACGCCAGTCACTCAATGCGTTTGACGTCTACTTCTCAGCCAATAAGGGACCAATAGAGAGCGCCGAGATTTATCAGTGACTTTACAAAACCTATAATATGACGTCATGACGTGTCCTTCATCTCTTTTTTATGGTTTATCTGGTAGACGCGATTAGTTCAGTTTTAGTTCTTACGCTATGCTTTATTGTTTTTGTTGTTGATGAATGGGATTTTTGCATTGAATTGACTATAATAAATCAGGCTTTAACTTGAGTAATCAGATTGAATTATAATAATAATTCTTTTTGAGTTTTACATACCCAATTTTCATGCCTTTTTCTGGAAAAAATATGACATTTTTTCTATGTCTAGTTTACGCTTTAAGTAACTAGTAAATAACATTAAATTCAATAAAATATTAATTCTGTACTTAGGTACTTATAAATTCATTCAGCTATTATTCTCATAGATGAAACATAAGTACATCTCAACCATACCCTCAAAATTGGTCAGAAGTGGCACCATGTGGTTCTATCGGCCCTTAAGTATTGTCATTGCATTATTATACCCTGCATAAGCACTCGTACGTACACACATTCATATATAAGGTCTATCCAAAATTAGTGATTTTCTTTTGATACGAAACTAGGTAGGTAAAAAGAAACAACTTTCACTGTGGGACTAACACTGAAATATTGAAAAAAAATCTGCTGTTCCATACAATCTCGAATAATTACTGCACTGAAATGTATGGAACAGCTGATTTTTTGCTATATCAATCTTTGCTATATGTTTATTATACTTATGAAAATTCCCTTGATTTACAAACGAATAGATAGTCGAGATCGAGGTCAAAAGCCCGCCCTTTCGTAACTCCAGTCGAGCTTTAGTAACAAAATTTCTACCACTCGCAACGAAAGAAAGACTCGGTATCTACCTATATATTTCTTCTATACTTACAGAACGATTAGGTAATTGAAAAACTTTTATTGGCCTTACGTGATTCGGTAACGTTTCGTGGAGATATCGTGCTGGTATGTATTGCGGGATTATCGATAGTTTTATACATATAGAATTTTTATTATTCCAACAATCTTAGCGTAACAAAGAAAAAGTTCACAATGGGGATATGTACGTACGAATACATGAAAAAGGGATTTTACAACTATCTATTTAAAATACTTGTCTTAATAAACTTAATAATCTACTTTTGTTCATAAAAGTACCTATCTATAAGGCTGTTGTTAAAGTGCAAATCGCCCTTAACACAGTTGTCCTTATTTCATGATCTAATTAATGTAATAATAACTTTACCATGTTTCGTGAACATAAATATACATATATAATCATTTTCATAAATTCCCTGGGTAGGATAGAATAGAATATTCTCGACTAACAATCGACAAATGTAGTCGTATCCGCTATAAGTACTATATTCCTTTCAGCAATAAACACTCGGTGACAAGGCGTCTACATGACCAACGACGGGTCTTGTCCCGGGTTTATCCCGGGTTATTAACATAACACAGGGGACATGATCCCGCACTGTCCCGTGACAGCGCCACTAAGATAGTAACAAATTATATGGGTAATTCTGTTATTGTTTAAGATAGGGATACGAGTATCTATAAAACAATTGCTAATTTAGTGCATACGTTTGACATACCTATGTATATACATACATATGATCACGCCTTTATCCCTTACGGGGTAGGCAGAGCACCAAGGGCCGATAGGACCACATGGTGCCACTTCTGACCAATTTTGAGGGTATAGTTGAGATGTACAAGTTCGGTTAGTAGTGACAGGTGATCAGCCCATCGCCTGCAAAACACCAAGACCCTCTTGTCCCCTACGTACATTTAACCTCAACTTAATTAACTTTAGATAAAAATAATATTTCTGCTATTCATTATCATACATTAGGTACATATTCACACGACTGTGATTCCAAAATAGGGTAGCCTACAGGATCATAAAACAGATCTTACAGCCACGTCGGGGCCGGATATAAAATGTCTGTAGCAAGTTGCTACCTCATAGCCTGGGAGAACGCTCTGATTCCTGCGCTCCTTATTCGAATCTTACGGTACCAATGGAGATGCCATTGATGTATTCTAGTCAAGCTATATGTATTCTAGTAAGCTTATCTTACAACACGCATGGAGATGCCACTAATGTACCTGTTCTAATGAAGCTCAGCATCAACACAGGCAATCTATGTACTTACTATCCTACCTAAACAAACGGTTAATACCAGGTTGAACCGTTAAAATTGCACATTTAAAAGAACGGCTATTTATGAAGCACCTATGACACTAAACAGTTTTAATATAATGCCCAATTTAGTCACCTAATTACGCCCCTGTGTGCGAACTTATCGGCGAAATCTTTATGATTCGACTAAAGCCATTAAGCGAGAAATTACACCATTTTGCCGCAAGCAAATTACGTATTCCTGTGTAAACCGAACAACCCTTTTACACGCAAATTAAGAACGTAACGCACCTTAAAATGTTATTAAATTATAGAAGGACGCAGAAACGTGACGTGTGTGGTGGGGAGCTCATTAAGGTTTTTTGATAAGTGACAGAGAGCCCAGTTGGGACAGGGCTGGACTCCCATGACACGTTTCTTCACTGGGAACATTTGCCTGTTACAAATTCGCTTTTGAGCATTACGTTACTTTACATATATTTAATCTTCCGCGACTTACGAGCATACTCCGGTTGTGTAATGTTTTAGATTCGATATTTTCCTATAGCGTTGGGTTAGGTAGACCAATTGATAAAATTCAATCAGAAAATCAAAGCATATATGTATAACCTATATGCTTTAATTTATTCCTTCGTCACTGATGTAGGTAGGTAGTAGATAATTCCAGTGAGAAAGCATATTTTCTTAAGGCATTTATAGCCAAGCACCAAGTATGGTATTCCAAGATAAGATAGCCACATGGATGATATATACCAGCCTGCATAATCCCATTGCATCATTGATGTGACAATTTGATCGTGACGTCAACTTGTGTCAAGCCACGGTGTACCAAATGTTGCTCTCCTATGCTAAGTTGTGCACTGATATTGCCTGCTCAAGATAATGTCGAATGTCAGCAGTAGACATGTCAAGTCAAAGCTATATTATTATTTGTAGACGGTTTTATATTTCATCACTACCAAGCTTTTTCTACATTATTGTATGAGATGGTATTTCGTTTAACATCCCCCTTTTGTTATAACCTCTCATATTTTATGAGTATATTCTCTCAAAATTCTTATTTGACTTCCCTTTTACAGGAGACTAGGTAGTGTTCTTAAAGTCTTTAAGCTAGTACTAAAAGTACGTCCTTATATGATATCACGATAAAATACATGACACACGGTTGTAAATTCGTGTTGAGCCAGGATCAAAAGATTATCGCCGCTAAAGTTCATCGGAAGTTTGAGAAAACCCCTCATTTCCGGTGAAAACTTAAAGGTTTCAAGATCAAACATGAGCTTGGAAGTAAGTTTAATTACCAGCAGTAACAAAAGTACATAAAAGGTATTTTTAGTATCCCTTCGATGTTTCCGAGGCATTTCGTAAACAGGTGATTATTTAGATTTAACGTGCTCAATTGGAGTTTTCAGTTTAGCACTTGAAGTAACTTTATCGCTTATCTTAGACAGAATAATGAACAAGAGGCGAGGAAACTTCCATTAGATTCAATTTAACCACTTTAAAAATGTACGCTAAAAAGTTTTTAACATCTGATCACGCCATGATGAACGTGACGTTAGGATCAAACTAGCGGCTATTTTTGCGAACAGAGCCGTATATAGATGGACCTAAAAAGTATAGGTATTGCATCCCTAGTCGTAAGAATTTCAATTTCATGTCAAAACTCACCTGTTTTATAATTTTATCCAATTACGTTGAAACCGCATTACAGGTGGACTTTTCCACCTTTATATGACAAGAGACAGAGGTCCGCCCGCCGGCCGAGGTGTACCGCAACCCCAATGTGGATTGGAAAGTAAAATTAGATTTTAACTTTGGGCACAGTCCGCGCCGAAGTTATTTGCCGAAATCTGGGAACGAAAATCTCGATTCACATTTCGTTTGACATGTCCTACTCTAGTTCCTTCTATATCGTCATCTTCCTGCCCTATTTCCATTTATTTGGGGTCGGTGCAACATGTAATTTTTCTTCTATTCATCCCTATTCTATATATAACTCTCTAGTTCCTTCTGTGTAATGTTTATACGAGTATTCTTCTGTTTATATTCTGTCAGGTCTAGTGTTTCATTATAGTCCTCTATAATACTTACGAGTATTTTTCTACTGTGTGAGTATCTGAACTATCTTTGATCTGTGGGGTATTGGTGTGATTATAGTGTTTGCTAAATCTTCTATTTATACAGCCTCTGAGCATCACTTGATAAAATTTAGCGTTTAGAGAATTATGAAGCTGATCTAAAAGCGCATAAAAATCCTAAATCTTGTCAAGCGCTTAAGTCTATCTTTCTTGCAATTATTATTAGACATCACAAAACCTGAGGCAATTCTTAAGCCAGTTAAACATCATTTAAAACGTATCTATACTGTGGAAACTATCAGTTTTACATTAACTTTGGGCTTCTCATGCCACTCGGTGTTAAGGGCTGGTCCTGTAATTATATAGGGCCCAGGATGTAACCCAATTTGTCGATTAGTAGGCAGTACACGTAAGCTTTTAGAATGGTTAATTCTTGATAGGACTATAAAAAGGAGCTGAGCCAAAAACATATGTTTATAGAAAATAGTGTCGCCGTTGTCGATTGTCATTGAGGCAAGTGTTCGTTGATATTGCGCTGTGAACTAGTTAACTGCCTTTAATACACGGTAAGATAGGTTTAGAATGCTTTAAATGTTTGAAAAAGATTCTACAAAAATACATAACCAAGTTTCTTTTACATACTCAGAATATATTTTTTAAATTTGTTAGAACTTCAACTTTTTCTCCGCTTAGTAGACTTGGTGTGATCCGCTTAGTCTTATGTGAAAAGTACATTAAATTAAAGTTATTTTAAAGCTGTCAGGTAAAACTTGATTTTATTATTATTATTATGCTATATTGTTCACAGGAAAGTTTTCACAAATAAAGTTTATGACAAAGAAAATGTACAAAGGCGTGCTTATCTCTAAAAGAGATTTCTTCCAGCAAACCAATCGTGAAAGAGAAATAAACAAAAAAGAAATAAAATTAGAGATTTTCATCGCATCTCCTTCGTTCGCGCTTCATAAGTTAGGTAGATGCTCAGTCGGCTGCCCTCAACACACCAAAATGCGGACCAATTATTCTATCCTTTTATTCGAAAAAAACAAGCCATTGTAAGCAGTGCCAGAACAGAATTAGGGCACAAATTGGGCTAGGTTGCGGAATTTCGAAACTAGGGTTAGGTTATAAAGTGGGTAACGAGGAATAGGTTACGTAGTTGCGGTTTCGGCTTGTCTGTGTTGCGCGCTGTTTGGAAGGGACTAAGCTTTGTGAATCTCCGTCCTCTATGCTGCCATTGTTTAGTCTATGGTCTCATTTTGGGTAATTTTCACGTACCTAATAGAACATAAGGAATGGTGGAGTGAACAACTTTTTTTTTGGTAAATAAAGATTTCATTCTACACAAAATGTTCTTAAACCTAGCCCCATAGCAAGATATTTAAGGTCTTGGTACGTGTGTTTAACTAAGGGTTTATAAATGCCGAAGTACATAGACAATTGTAGAAACATCCATACTCGGAAACAACATCAGTCCATCATAATGTTATTTAGTGTTCACATCTACTGGGATTCGAACCCAGGACCCAGTAAATAGCACTTCATTGATTTTAGAAGTTTTGAATATTTTATAAATGAAAGTTTGCGCCGTCGTCGTGGATAATTTTAGGAAAGCATTATCAAAGTTGGCAACGGTCGGTAGTTAAGTGCCTAAGCTCATAACTGAGTGACTTCAACTTTAAGCCGAAATCAATACTCGATCACACCCTAGCGGTTTCACGTAATTGCTTTTACCGTATTTTATAATGATGCAATGTTATTTGCTGTTTCCTTATTTCTTTTATGGAAAAATTGAAAATAGGTTGTATAGCTACTTTTCTAAGGCCTGATTTTTCTAATGATAGACTAGATCTCAGATAGACTATCTGAAAGTTGATTCTGTCCCTCTCTTGATCAAGTTTTAGAGAAAAACAGTATCTAATTTATCCTTTAGATAGGCCGTATACAGGATGTAACAAAAAGGGTATGTTAGCGAGAAGCTATGTGAACAGCCCACAATAGAGAAACTATTTTCAAAATTTGAGACTCGAAATCACATGTTTATTTTTCAAGATTGTATGAACATTCCTGAGTTGTTAGGAATTCTCCATACTATCTGGAAAATAAACATGTGATTTCGAGTCTGAAATTTTGTGGGTAGTTTTCCGTCCTTTTAGTAGGCTATTTACACACCTTTTCGCTTAACATACCCCTTTTGTTACACCTTGTATATTGGACCGTTGGAAAAATGATCCCTACAATATAAGATAGGTCGACGTCTCACTTACCTACTTTGAGTTAACATTTGAACTAAATAAGACAAGTTTTTTTTTGTAATTTCAATTATTTTTCTTTAATAATACTATGTTGAATGAAATTCACTGAGTAGGTAAGTAAAATTATTTATGACGCGATCCGCCTAGACATATTCTAAGGTTTTATTAAATTATGCCTAATAATTATTTATTTTATGACCGATTCGCGAATCGTAAAATGTCGCGTTCACAATCGTAAATTACGCACGCAATCTATATCGTTTTCCATTCGAAAATTAATTTCACCCGGAAATAGATAGAGAGGCCATTGATAATCATCATGACTGATAAACTAATTGTACTATTGGACTTAGCCCTTTTTTGGAAGAAAAAGGTAAATACGTACTTGTCACCATTACAATAAGTTTATGTAAATGTAAAACTACTTGTATGTATTTTTCAATCTAAACCAATATATAAATCTACAATATATAAACCTACAATTTTACTTCGTTATGAATAACCGCAGATTGATTCACTAACCACTGAAAACTTGGTATTAGATAAAATAAACTGGCAATTTATTTGTTTTTTTATTTTTAATTATTTATGTTGCATGTTTCGTCATTTATATGAGATATTCATCATCATCATCAGCCTATTACAGTCCACTGCTGGACGTAGGCCTCCCCCAGGGCACGCTACAAGACTGCCATGGGGGGTATTTGCCCATAGTCACCACGCTGGGCAGGCGGGTTGGTGACCGCAGTTTGTATTTTGGACTATGTTGTCAACACGGGAGGCGCTGCTGCCCACCTCCCGGGAACCCTTAATTGCCTCGTACGATACCCACGGGCAGACATGGGGTGGTACGAATTCTACTCTGCCGGCACCCCACGCGCGCACGCGGCCAATATATGAGATATACATAGACAGGTAGATATATATATATAGACAGGTAATTGACTAATTATCTTATTGTAAATTGATGATGATGATACAGCAGAGAATAAAATTCATGGGTGGCGCCAATCAGTAAACTTTCACAATATTAGAACCTACCAGATCTAGGTAGTTGTTACCATAGATGGACAATATGCGACAAATGTAAACGCCTCTTAGACTATAGGCGACAATTGTAAAAATCGAAAACACAAAAGCAATTAACAGGGCCGGGCTGTGAAATTTAACGACTGGCCCTGCCAGGTGGCGCTGCCAACGTCTTAAGTGCCATTGGATATTTTTCCACTAGACGACACGACCACGGCTTTTCGTCATTTACTAGGGGGGCCGTGGTCGTGTCGTGGCCGTGGTCGTGTCGTGGCCGTGGCCGTATCGTGGTCGTGTCGTGGCCGTGGTCGTGTCGTGGTCGTGTCGTGGCCGTGGTCGTGTCGTGTCCGTGGCCGTATCGTGGTCGTGTCGTGGCCGTGGCGTCTAGTGGAAAAACACCCATCCATTGCCTTTTCCCGCGATAATGATGTCAACGCTTCAGGGTGAAGTGGAGGCTAAGGGAAAAGCTGCCAAGGTCCGAATCGGGCTAAAGGGACCAAGTTTCACGGGTTCCTTTGAAAAATATCGGTTTAAGAAAATAATGCTCGTGCTTAGGTATTTATAATTGTATCTATACTTGAAGCATCTACTTACGTTTACAGAGCTAGGTTATACTTTCAAAATATTGTAACTTGAAACTCTATTATAAGTAGGTATTACATAAAATGAAATATTGCAGATAAAAAATAATATTTCCTTATATTAAATGTATACGTACTAAAAGGAAGAAACGAAGCGTACATTAAAAATACAAATAATTCATATTATTGAATTAAAAGAGGAAGCTTTAAATAAGGAAAATCATTATTTTTCCCTTATGAGAATTTAATTATCCTGAAATATAGGCAGGAAATGTAAAATCACTAGATACAAAATGTAATATTTATGAATACTTTTTTTTTCTAAATTTGTCCATTTACATGATCAACATAGATATTAATAAATAATTTACTCAGTTGTTCATGCAAGAAAATATGCCTACTATTTTATTTTTTTTATTTCTATGTAATATTAATGTTGATCCAATTGTTTTTGTGGTAGCTCTAGCTCTAGAATAAATTATATTAATTTATATGTAAGGAATATATCCTACCATTTTGTTTTTATTTTAACAGAACATAACCGAACCGATTCCATTATAAGCATGGGAAGGGCTCTAAGCCAAATTAATTCCCACCCGGGTGAGGATTTTTTTCCATTTCTCTATTAATAATTTTATAACAAATTAACTCTTTCTAAAACCCTTACTTCTATTTAAAATGCCTAGGGGTTTTGTAATGCGAGTACCACTCTGAGATATATTGATCGGATGAATAATTAAACCATCTATTTTAATATTACTTATATACTTAAGTAATTAGAATTGCTGTGATGTTTTTGCCAATCGAGTACTTACTTCATGCAAGATTGGCCGGCTACCTCGGCTTCTAAAGCAAGGAACCCTAACAGCCAATTCCACTGCTTGTTTTCCATTATCGAACGAAGCTACTGCTGAAAAAAAAACGGGTTAATTCGAATTAAACTTTTCTAATCCACGAACAGGTGCGATCGAATTTGTAACTCTATTGTCGGTGGAAATGAGCAATTCCATTGGAGTCAGCGAAAGATTAGCAGCGACCCCTGTAATCCTAGTATCGGGCCCCGAAAATGTGCCCCTCATATTTCATAAATGCCCCCAACTCCGGGGCCCCCTTTTACATCCGTCTTGACAATGAGCGTAGGCGGGATTGGGGTGTTTCTGTGAAGTAACTCGGTAATCTTACACGTATGATGTGTTTAATTTTTTCAGTGTTGTACGCTCACCTGTTTATTGTGAGCCGTGAATAAACACCTGTAATTTTTACAAAGATTTGTGTAGAAATTTTAATACGATGATAAAGGCTGTATACACCAATAATGTTTAAATTACATTCGAAATCCTTTTATGGGAATCTTGTGTAAAATATAATCAAAATATTAAAAACTTGCTTTGGTCGAACGAACACGACCAAGTAAAAAAACCAAATTAAAACCAAAAATTTCCATGTTTATTTGTTATTTTTAAAAAATATCTGAGAAATAAAGCTGACGACGACGCGACTCTGTGTATCATCATAATGTATTTCACTCACTACACGAGTTTCTCATAAGAGGATATTAAGTAATTGATGTTTGTTTTACGTATGAAAAATTTGAAAATAAAAGATGTCGATAATGCCTTTTCTCGTTTTCCTGGTTGGAATAATGTTATTATTGAGTATGTTTGACAGTGATACAATGAAAGTATTGTAGATTATGATATATCGCTATCTTATTTCTTATTTCTCTAATGGATTAACTTATATTTAACTAACAGCTTATTACGTAGTAAATTTTAACGTTGCAAAATTGTCACTTAGCTCGTGCCTCGGAAAGCACGTAAAACCGTTGGTCTTGCACCTGATCTCTCTCCGGACGTATCGGTTTTCCGTCCCATCGGACTATGAGAGTAACGGAATAGAGAGTGCATATGTGTTTGCGTACACACTTGTGCACTATAATATCTCCTGCGTACCTTGGCCGAAATACGGTCGGAGATCATCATCATTATGTATTTCTCGATACTTACTAAAAATATCCTTTACTTAGCTTGATCTATCAATTACTAAATACATTATACATACAAAATATTTTGTCCTGAATAACGAAAATGAAACGTACATTCTAAACCGCCGAACTAAACCTGAAACTTCGAGGGTGTGTTCTTTGTACGACGTGGGCGACCGATGAGTAAGAATTTAACGAAATTCCACAAGTAGGTACGGGAAATAGCTGGATTCCTAAAGTTTTCACGGATGATGTCGTGAGCAGTCGCTACTGGTTAAATGGGCTTTGCGACATAGATATTAGCAAATTTGCATTTAGCGAATTACACGTTCCTAAATGAGCAAAGATATCCACATCTTGAAAATTCTAGTTTTTGACACAATTCTCCTCGTGTACTTCAATTCATATAATCCTCTAAACCCACAACGATTCGTAGTTTTGTCGAAATTGTATCCCAAAAAAAAATGTCCCGAGAAATGAAGATAAGTCGTCCCACTCCCCAGATCCCTCAGAGAGCTCATATTTTTCACGGACGCACGTCCCCAAATCGGCGATTTATTAAAATAACCGCAAAGAACGGTGGAAAACGGCCCGGGCTTATTGGTTATCAGTATCCGATCGGGCCGTTCCGCCCGGCCCGAAATGATATATGGCCGGATAAGACAATGTAACAGGAAGGTACGCTCGGGTCGCCGTCCGGGTAGACCTTTCAATTTCCTTGATTGTCCGGGTCAGCGTCGGTATTGTCTTTATTTCTTTATCTGCTCGTGTCATATGTGTAACCCACAAATGGAGCGAGGACTAGCGTCACAGAAATGCGGCGGAGTTTGTCGGTCATCGCATTTTGTTGTAGTTTTTTTCTTATTCAATCAGTAGGTACGATATCTATATTGGTATGTAGTTTTTTGGTAGATGCCTTTTAATTTAATTTGTTATTTTCTAATTCGTTATTTTGCATTTATAATATAACAAAATATTTATATCAATAATATTTTGCTGTTCTAAGCTTGATATTACGAGTATGTGCTTACCTAGGTGATTTGAAGTTACAAAGTTTAGCTTTCCAAAATTTTAGTTTAAATCCTAACTAGTACAATGTAACTAGGTTGTTCCTACTTTAACAGTTCATGATATACTCCTAAACTAAAACATGGTTTCTTAATCCGAAACGACTGATTAAACGACATTCATAATTTCAATCAAATCGCATGCTCATTGAAATACTCCTGTGGAATTATGTGCCTACCAACATGTTAATAGTCGGCGTTTAATTAGCATTGACTGTTACTTGGAGCGGATTAGTTTGACTATTGCCGTGAAAAGATTGGTTAGACAGTCGTCAACCTGTGCATGGTAGGGTGCGATCTCATTGAAACACTAGATGTGGTACTAGCTATACAAGGTGTTTTTTGGTTGTTAACGTTCCCGAAAACTACGGAATTACGATCATTTTTCTCCATGGAAGCATACCTGGAAAGTGTCTAGTTCCCAAGATATTAGGGTCTAAAGTTGAGTAAATAGACTGTGTTTTTCTGCATAAATGCAAATAGATGCGCGTAGCAAGATTTTTTCACGAGATTTAATTTATATCTGTCTATGAAAAAGCTAGGCATAAATACTAGACACTATAAATTTAAGTTCAAAAAAATTACATCGTTTCCCCGCATTTTTTTGTTATAAACTTACTTTTAATTTTATGTAGGTATAGAGTACGTACCCTTCATTAAGGTTCCAACGAAAAAACACCCTGTTTAAAAAAATATTCATACACTTCACAACACATTAACCTAGTCCCTCACTAAGATGCCTAAGGTCTTGTGTCGTGGGTACTAAGCAACGGTATATAAATGCATATCCCGCTGAATTCATTAACGGTCGCTAGATTTGTATTTGTGCCCAAAAGCGACGATAGTCTCACCCCTAACCACTTCGGACTTAACTAAGCTAACTGGTGAAAAGTGGGTGTGTAATAATGGGCGTGACTATCTATGTATGTATCTCTTACACGAGCGCACTCAAAGGAAAAGCTAGCTCTAAGAATATGAGGGCTTGTATCCTTCTTGGGAGAGATACCTAACCTGTGTATCGCTGCCCGGCAAAGGTCCTTTTATATGCCGTATGCGATGCAGTAGATTCGCAGAACAGTATCAAAGCAAGTGCCTATTGCTTTGATACTGTTCTGCGAATCGGTATTCCAATTTTCATAGCGTATAATGTATAGATCTGTTATCTGTGGCTTTCGAAATTCCAAACCTTACCTACAATTTATTAAATGTGTTATAGTAAAAAAGCGAAAAGCACTAAAAACGGCGGTAGGCTCACCACGTAGGACTTTATAGGGCTATCTGGTGAATAGGGAGATGTGTAAATTGCACACTCTACCCAGGTGGTCCGCGATAAAAGTTATGCTATATTTTATACAAGAACAACCTATTTTTATTATCTATCTTATCTTCACTATCTACAACGCCAAATGTATTCGCAATAAGAAAATGTCTAAGAAAGTCATTTGAAAAATAACAAAAAACACATTTCTCCATCCCAACAAATATAAATGTATCCATCTACCATCAGTAAAGAGTCGTCATTATTTCATACGATAAAGCACAAACGTCGCCGGGCGGCCGGCCGGTCATTCCTTCCGGTACATTGTCTTGCCCGGCCGGTTAGAGCCCATCCGTCATAACCGGGTCAGCCGTCCGGGTCAAACACGGAGTGTAGTTTCTTCATTATGGCAAGTGTTTTTGCGCTACTTATGGCATAATGAAGGAGCCATTTTATTGCCTTCGTATGAAATGTATTATTGCATGAGTTATTTTCATCTACAAAGGTAGATTTCTTTTGTATTCGTATAGATGAACCTTGATTTTCATTCTGATATTGTAGTAATTTATATTTTCTACGAATTTATTTTTATTTTCCCCTTTTCAATTTTATACAACTGAACGCCATTAAGATTGAAGTTGGAATGGCCCAGTAAAGACTGGGCCTTGATTTAATTATTTAAAATTGATTTATAAATAAGCGTTAGTAGGAAAATTAACGTATACCTTCCTCTAGAAATAATAATATATTTAGGTATAAGGTGCTTTCAAATTATTTAAATAACTTACACTCCAGAGTAGACATTAGTAGAAATCTTAGAGATAGATTTTTAATTATGAATAAAATAGACTGTTAGTGATACCTACCTCTTCTAAAGGAAAACAGAAGTTAAATAATTTAAAAGCATCTTATCGTCCAGTAAAATCGCAGGTAATAGCAACTATGACACAATAAAACTACCTAATACGTAGCCGAAACCGCTTATTTCCACACTCTCGACACTTCCATTTTCAGTATCGCCGTGTCGGATCGCCATCCATCATGGCGGTATATTGCTTTTTCGGTAACTATGTATAATACTCTACAACACTGGTAAAAACGTATTTTGAAATATTCATCTAACTGCTATTTATATGATTTTATCTTACCTATAAAGCGACGGCCTTCAGAGAGTATTGGTCATAAATTTGGATAATACTTATAGAAGAATAGATAGACCTAAGAAGTATTCGATGGACTATGTGAGGGATGATATATATGCGTGCACTAGGAGTGAGTAACGAGATGACATACAATAGGGATGAATGGAAGAAGAGAACATATTGCGCCGACCTTAAATGAATGGGAACAGGGTAGAAAGATAATTACTATATTAAAATATTTAATTACAGAGTTAGTAAGTGCCTGACAGACAACGCATAGCCAAAACTAAAACTTACAGCTACACAGTTAAACTACATAGGTTAAATGAACCTCAAATTTCGCAAGCACTAAGAAAGGATTTCCCGAAACTGGCCCAGCAACAGGAAACAAGAAAATTGTAAACTTTATAAAGTCGTGGGCGACCGCTGGAATTAAATAAAAAACTAACTATTACACTACCTATCTATTTGCGCTATGCGAGCTGAATAGGAAATGCAATCCCGCGAGGCTATGACCATGGAGAAATCTCGCGGGATTATGAAAATCGATCTCGCGAGATCTCGTCATTTTAATAGGTTGGTTTCGTAGTTGGGTAAAGGATGTATCTGTACTTATTCCTTATTGATACTTTCTGCATGGACAGCTGTATACAGGATGTAACAAAAAGGGTATGTTAAGCGAAAAGCTATGTAAATAGCCCACTACAGAGAACCTATCCACAAAATTTGAGACCCGAAATCACATGTTTTTGTTACACCCTCTATAATCTGCAGGTTAAATCTACCTCCAACCTCAAACATTGACTCTATACAACTTTAATACAACGATATTATACAAATAACTTTGTAGAGTAACCTTTCTATGTAGAAACCTCAGACAACCATTATATGTAGAAACCTTTCAACGTAACGTAACTGTTCACGTTCGCCCGGAAGCTATACAACCTGATGGGTCAAGATAGCCTGGTTCTATGTTAGTTAGATTTCTGTAGATAGAGCCAGTTCCGATTGTAATGGTTCATGATGGAATAAGTTAGGAGAGGTGCTCTTATAACGTTTTTTCAAATAACAACTGACTGAGCATTATTCAAATTATAATGCAATTAGAAATGTTAAAATAGAAAGTCACCAACTTGTCACCAAGCGCCAGATAGTATATTTGATTTATGAGATTTAAGCCTCGAGCACACCGGATGCGTCACCGGAACTATCACCGCTTGACGTCTATGCTTACGTCTACGCATACGCATCCAGTCTGCCCGTGCCTATACAGTTCCATAGATTACAACTCAGAGATACGTGTACGTATACGGTTACGTGTACGCATACGCATCCGGTGTGCTCGATGCTTTAATAGTAAGCATGGATCAAGCAAGTAGACCCTTATATACAAGATCAATTTTATAAATAGCTTTTCAAATTTTGAACAAAATAGAATTAAATACACAATATTTCATAAATTTATCATACAATGACTTGGGTTAATTACTTTTTCTAAAGTACTTAATGGTCGGGAGAATATAGCAGCAAATGTCTACTAGTGATTGGCTTATACCTACGCGCTGCATAGGCTACATCATTTACTATCGCATCTACTCATTACACCTCCTTCGTAGTTCCACGTATAGTATCTATGGTTCGGAAACGTATTCTATTAGTTTATGTGAAGTTCGGTTCTCCCCCCCCCCCCCCGTTTACCCGTTTATAACTATCGCCGGGAACAGAACTTGGGCCGAATGGGCCAAGTTTTAGTTGAATACGTTTAATGCAATATCCTGTATTTCCGTGTATTTGCATGCTAGCCGATCCTCGAGGAGGATTAGGTCAAAAGTGCGCCATGACTTCGGATACTTTTATAGTATTATCATCCCATTCTATAGGCGCAGGAAGGTACCCTCTAAAATATTATTTGACCTATACAACACACGTTCAGCCTCATCGCCTGAAATAATGCTACTTCTTTAGTCGATTCTTTCAATGCGTACGTAAGGAGGTGCGGCTGATGTATTCTAGGAAATCCTCGCACCAGCACAGGATGATCCATGCTTTAAGGAACAGTTTTACAAAAATACGTTGTATACTATATCAGTATATGTAAAAGCGATGATAGGCCAGTGGTTAAAACGTGCATCTTCCAAGCGAGAAGCGTAAGTTCGATCCCAGTCACGGGCCTGTACCAATGAATTTATTTCATGTACAGATTTTAATGTTGCAAAATTGTCGCTTAGTTCGTGCCTCGGAAAGCACGTAACACCGTTGGTCCTGCGCCTGATCTCTCTCCGGTCGTGTCGGCTTTCCGTCCCATCGGACTATGAGAGTAACGGAATAGAGAGTGCATCTGTGTTTGCGCACACACTTGTGCACTATAATATTTCCTGCGTACCTGGCCAATCTCCGTAGAGATTGGTCGCCTTGGCCGAAATACGGTTGGAGATCATCATAATTATGTAAATGATGTAAGTAAACAGACACATATCTGTAGGTACAATAATAACTAGATAAAAATCCTTGTGACTATTAAACTTGACCATATCACAAAACCAAACAGCGTAAGCCGCATTCCATACTACTTACCTACACAAAAGCGAATATGCAAAGACTCCATCCTTTTGTGCTGACCACGCTTAATACTCATCTGAAGGCCTGGATTCTGGCGTCTCTCGACATTAATTTTACTGTCTCTTAACTCGATTTAAAAATATATCGGAATGACAAAATGATCATTAGCTGAGGTTATCGGTATTTTTTGTACGTTTGTAGTAATAGGTAATAATACAGGGTGTAAAAAGACAACGTTGTTATTTTAATACCTCGTATTCTTTGTAACGTGACGATCATTTTTTTCTATGGAACCACACCTGGGATTTTTTTTTGCAAGCAATGTATTCGATTGACAAATGTACCTACAAAACTAACATCTTTAAATATTAATATGGTGTCTTTAAAAAAAAAATGTTTGTTAACTGTTTCCAGATGGATTTATTTAAAAAAAAATCTGATATTCATGTAACTTTGGACCTCAATATCTTGGAAACCCGTGATTTCCCAGGGGTGCTTCCATAGAAAAAAATTATCGTGATGTTACAAAGAATACGAGGTATTAAAAGAACAAAGTTGTCTTTTTACACCCGGTATATTACTACGAGTAGGTATCACCAGCACTCGAAGTATGTCTACCTCCCAAAGACTCGCGATAATGCTCAATATTGACTAATTGAAAGGCTACATAAAGTATGTATAAGTGTGGTAAAAGGGAAGCGCTTCCTGCCCCCCGGGCCACTAGTTATTGGTTGGCCAAGTATGTAATAAATTCCAATCAATGTGAGAGACTTCGATATCGCGTTCTAGGATTTGTATTGGACTGCGGTTCTCTCTTGCGTCCGATAGGTGGCTGCGCTACACCAATTTCAGCATTTTTTTAAATTCTCATGGGAACAGGAATCATTTTTAAATAGGCGGCGCGGCGTCCGCTTGTAGGATTTTTTATTTATGTAGATTAAAATATATTCTCCTGTTTAGAAATAAGTAGAAGGAAGCGAGAATCGGTGTCCGTAATATTTCAAAAGGCCTCAAAGTGCAGGGGCAAACAGTGTCGTGTGTCGTTTGCAATATCCCCGTCTGCCTCTAAGTAGGGGAGACCGGGTATGGTTGTCACATTTTTTATTAATTTTCATGTAACTACCAAAGTTCATCGTTTAGGAATGACATTTGTATACCAATGGATAGTGTAATTATCCTAATAATAAAAATATTTAAGTCTTTTTCTCTAATATTGTCTATTGAGAAAATATTTAATTTTTTTTGTGAAAAAGAGAAGTGTGACTTTTAACCCCAGGTCAGGGATGGTTGTCACAGTGTCTGGGGTAGGTAGTCACATATCAAATTAGGGGAAGTTTATAAAAAGGAACAATTATTAAAATCAAAAGAGTGTTTATTATTAATAATATACATCTTTTCTGTACTCAAGACAATCATAGAATTCTGTTAGGCAACAAAAATTAACAAAGTTACCTACCTACTTATTAAATTACTAATCTTTTTTAATGCTATACAGGGTGATTTTTGGTCGTCAACGTTCCCGAAAACTACGGAATCTCCTCATCATCACGATCATTTTTCTCCATGGAAGCATACCTGGGAAGTGTCTAGTTTCCAAAATATTAGGGTCCAAAGTTGAGTAAATAGACTGCGTTTTTCTGCATAAATGCACATAGACGCGCGTAGCGGGATTTTTTCACGAAAAATAATTAATATCGGTCTATAAAAAAAACTAACATAAACATTAGACACTATAAATTTCGCACAATCAAGGAATTAAAATTTAAAAAAAGAAAAAAAAAAATTTTCCCAGCATTTTTTTTGGCACAAACTTACTTTATTTGATGTATAGAGTACGTACCCTTCGTTAAGGGTGGCCACAAAAAAACACTCTGTATTTTCTAATCAGTCATTAAACTCTCTCGGAATATTTTTAATTAAGAATTCTTAACCTAATGAGATCAGATCATAGTCAGACTTTCTTTTAGTCTGAATATTCAGAATCACAATTTTGGCAAATGTAATTTGGTAGTCCAGGGGTGCATTCTTCATGAGCCCAAAACTTGCAACTTTGGCATTGGATCCAAACTTCTCTAGACTTGCTAGCTGAGAATGGTGACAAGCAGACTAAGCAGAAATCTTCATCCTCTTTGTCATCTTCGTTGTCAACTGATTTTTTCTCAATTTTATTAACTTTTGAAACCCTATTCAATTCTTTAGAAACCTTTTTCTTTTCTTTCTTCTCGCTCAACGTACATTTTACTTTCCTTTTCTTAGCATCTTGTTCCTTTTTTTTCTCTTCTAAATAGGTCTTTTCTGGGGTATCTGTTAGTATTGCAGATTTACATTTTCTTTTGTCAACTCGCTGCGACTTACGCGGTGGTGCTTTTGGTAGTGGTTTCAAAACTTGCGGCGATATAATTAGAGATGTTCTTACGCCACTTGGGCCAGGTATTGCCATAGGCTCCTTTGGAACTTGATACTGAAACGATGTTCCTGGCGTTGGTAAGTCTATCAAATCTTTTGGCGTCAGAGCACGAACATCAAGGTCGGGGATATCATGTTTAGTCAATGCAGGGTCATCAAGGAGAGATGGACTTAAAACAAGTTCATCAGGGCCACTGTTGTGAACTTCAGGCATTAAAGGACGATTAAGGACTGAATTATCGTTTTGATTCTCGACGTCGTCGGTCGTAATTTCGTCATTATGAACCGTAATTAATGGTCTATCAGTAACAGACGAAGGCATAAAATCATGCTCTTGAAATATGTCCCTGTTAAATGGACAAATCCCGCAGGTCTTATACCCTGCAACAATATTGGATGGAGTTGCCGCCAAAGGGAAAGCTTGTGCAATTATGCCTGGGATTTCGTATATGGTCATTTGCTGTCCTGGGTGATTTACCATCCATTGATCCATCGCGCTGTTAATGTATTTCTTTAAAGGTCCATAAACCGACCTGTCCAAAGGTTGCAGGCGATGCGTACAGTGAGGTGGGAAAGATAGCATTACTATGCCATTTTCCTTCGCAAAGTTTAATCCTTCAATGGATAGGTGAGAGCTGTGGTTGTCTAACAACAAGAGACATGGTTTTTCCTTAGTTGATTTTACGTGATTATGAAAATGTTTTAGGAAATCAACAAATAACTCTTCTGTCATCCAACCTGATGGATTACTGCCTCCTTTACAGCCAATTGGTCCATCTCGTATGAAATGGTCTTTGAAATGGACACGCGGAAAAACAAAAAATGGAGGAACTGAATTGCCGACTGCCGAAACAGCAGCAGCTAAGGTAACTAATGTACCTCTTTCAGCTGAGGTAATAGTACCGACTTGCTTAAATCCTTTTTTCGCAATAACTTTGGTTGGTTTTTGAACCGTGGTTACCCCAGTTTCATCCATGTTCCAAATATCATGTGCCTGAATATTATTCCGTTTAATTACTGATTCAAGGTTGTCGAAAAAGCTTTTAACATTATGTGGATTAAAGCTTGTGGCTCGAGCCAAACTGGTGGCTTCAGGTGTTCTAATTGATAAAGAAGGGTGTCGCTTCAAAAATGACGTAAACCAATCATAGCCAGCTAGCTGGTTAAATTCCCAAGACTTTGGCACCTTCAATTTATTAGACATAGCAAGTTGAAACGCTATTTTCCGAACTTCCTTGGGAGACAACCCGAAATAAACACTTGAAGCCAGAAGTAAGTATTTTTCCAACTCTGCTTCATGTTCATCGGTAAAAATCTGTCGATTTTTTTGGTAGCCTATTTTTGTAGATGGTGTTGATATGGCTATGTTGCTAATCTCTTCGGCAGTAAACTTTTTACAATACCTTGTTAAGGTGCGATAATTAATTCCAAAATCCTTCGCAACAGACCTTATAGATTTTTCATCGGTTTTTACTTCCCTCGCAGCACGCAGCATCAATTCTGGTAAAACAAGCCCTCGAGTAGACTTCCTCTTGTGAACACGTGGCATTATTATAACTAGAACTGAAACAAACACGTTTATTTAACAAAACAGACAAAATACAAATAAAGTTAGCAAGCAACCTGGGGGCAGGTTGTCACATGTGACGAGCAGCCCCCGGGAATATGAGACAACCTGCCCCAGAACATGCTTTATAAAAAATAACCTCCAAAATAAATTTAAATCAATGGATATCAATAAAACTATATTACGATATCATAAAACACATATATACCATCATTAAATGCACAGTAATATTATTACTTTAATGAATTAACTTATACTTACGAGGCTCGACACAAAAGCACAAAAATTTACTTTCACTGTGCAAAAAAAATAAATGTACATGCTACCGTCACGGCATATCGGAGCGGACTGACGTGAAGTAGGGAGGGAGGTGATGCTCTCGCGCTCCTGCAACGCCGTTTATTAGACTCATTCGATTGTTCGGCTTTCTGTTATGGCCTCTGTGACAACCAACCCGTGAGACAACCATACCCGGTCTCCCCTACAGTCAGTTGAGTTGCTGTTGTTGTACAACAGACATAAAAATCACGCCTCTTTCTCAAAATCTAGCAGATTTGTTGTTAAACTTAAAATTGATAAATAGAAAGGAGAAAGAAATTAGGAATGTGAACTTATCTATAACACATATTAAATATTTCTTTCAATTCAACAATTAAAAGTAATAACGATTTTTTGTGCTATTTTAGCAGTTTTGTGTTTGACACTTTATTCTGCGTAAAATGCGTACGACGAAAACACGACAGTTTTTCATATTATCTTCAGAAGAAAAGAGATTTTCCAATTTAATCGAAAAAAAGAAATCGAGGATTTTAGATTAAAAAATAACAAAAAAGGAAAAAAATCTAACCTAGATGAACTGTACCTTATTTCTAGATGTTCGGACACGTGTAAGCCGTAGCCTCTTATTGTACACCCGTTTCTATACACATATCACCGAGGACGGGTATCGAATATACCAATGCAACAAATTTGTGTATCCTTACTGAATACTGGGTTGGTTAGGCTATTAAATGTGTGATTGTATTGAAAAGATTATATCTTTAAACGTAGCATGAGATCTATTACTGTATTGCTATATTATGATTTACCAATATGTACTGTGTAACAACTTGACAAAGTTTTCAATCGTAGTATCAATTTAAACCGCTCTTCTAAACCTTTATTAATATTAGGACTAAGGTTTTGAATTAAATATAGAAATGACTATATACTATTTTTACAATATTGAACATTATCTGAAGCGGGATAGAATACTATCGCAATATTATTCTCGTGTAAGTAATATCAACGCACAGTATCACTAAAGAAATTGTACTCGAATTTGACAAAATCGTAGCATATCGAATAAAATTTTATACTCGATATACTCGTAAACTGGGTCGAGTTTGAGATTTTCGATTTATTTTTCGCTACGGACAAGTTGTTTGATCGGAGCCAGGATCCGTAACAATGTCGCTGCCATGAATCCAAAGATGAACCTGGATGCAATACCCTAAATTCGTATACATTAAATCTTCTTCTTCTTTTTAATACCTATTTAGAACGTTTTGTCCCATACGACTGACGGATCAACGAACAGCCTAGATCGCTGATCGTAAAGACCTAAAATTTGGAGAATGTGTTTTTTGTATGACATAGGCATCCGATAAGGAAGGAATTTTAAGGAAACGGGGAAAATTGGAATTCTACCGTTTACGCGGATGCGCAGTTTAAGTCCATATCTCGTCAATTTTGAGAGAAGCCTAGCCAATTAAGCCCGAAGCTAGTTACGACATTAGGCTGGCTATTCCTCTACTACCACTAATACTGATTTTTAACGTATTCTTAGAGATTGCTACTCCTATAGGAGCACTCGGGTAAGAGATGGTAAGTTCAGTTTTATCATTTACATAAGAGTTATTTTTTATTGCTTGGTTTTGTATTGGTTTGTCTACTACTTCCATTCCTTACATTTCATGTCAGCTGCTCATATTTGAACAGCTGGAATGCTTTTCTACTATAAATGTCACTAGACACAATAAAAGTCAAATGTAAGTTCGGCGATATCGTAAACTTTGGTTTTCATTGAAAGTATGTTGCTAAAATTTATATTTTCACTTCACATTTCTTTTATTTTACTGTTGTAAAGTTTAGTTGGGACTTGATATTTATTGATATTACATTATCGCACGATAAACCCATTGAAATAGTTTTAAAATATCCAAAGTTCTCTTATATTATGTATTATATAATACGACGTTTTAAAAGAAAGGATAATGGGCAAAAATGTAGGGATGGGTCCCCATCGGCCAATACCGATTAGACGTATATCGTTGAAAAGCTCTTTTTGTGACTATCAATTATTATTGCTATAGGGATGATTCTCAAATCGTTGTATGAAAAAAGTTGTAGCTAAAAGAATTCAGATTTTTGCTTAAAAGTTAAGTACTTTATCTTGAAAGGTTTTGTTATGTCTTGAATAGTTAGGTTAGTAACCTGCGAGATATCAGCCTTTAAACACTGGTCCTGCCACATTTCTAAATGTTGTGATAGTGGACAACCTATAAATTGTCTTTCAAAGACTTATGTATGTATACAGGGTGTTGTTTTTTGGTTTGGCTCATAATATCTTGGAAATCAGACATTTCCCAGTTATACTTTCATGGAGAATAATATTCCTGTTGACAAAAAAAATACGTAGTATTCGCAAATATTGACGACAAAAAATCAACCTGTATGTATACTCATACAATACTATCTATGTACTCGTAATAGACTATTTTTATCACTATTTTACCATTTTGTTTTAATCATATCTTTATAAGATCACCATGTACTTAAAAAAGTACTCGCCTCTTAAGTGAAAAAGGAAAAAAAATGTATTTTTCTATTTTTTAAGATTTCTTTTAGCTATAACTTTTTTCACACAACGATTTGAGAATCGTACAATAGACACAATTCATAGTCACAAAAAGTAGAGCTTTCCAATGATATACGTCTGGTCGTTATTGGTCGGTGGGGACTTTTTGCCCATCCTCCTTTACTATAACATGAAAAATTTTATTACTATCTATATTTATAGTATATCTATATAGTAGGTAATAAAGTTCTCAATATAAACTTAAATATGTATATGTACCAAGTTTACCTATTTATGACAAACACACATCTCGTTGTTATATACATATAAGAAGTTTAACTACTATTCAGTTTTCTCAGAAAAAGGTCCAGCCAGCATAAAGGCTTAGTCGGCAGCTTTTAAAGTTTTTCCTATCTGCTCCATTAGTTTGGGACGGCTTTTCTGACCTTTTTATTCGGGGGCCGGGTCTTTGAACTCAGTAGTTATAAGATCAATCGAAGTTTTGTAGAAGGTAGGTAGACCTATGTCGCGGGCAATATGCAAAATGACAGCTGGTTAATGTCAAATTTGGAGGAAAATTTCGATGATAGTAAAATTTAATTTGACCCCTATATATTTTCTCTCCATCCGCTTTGCAATATACATAAACTGGATTTGATAATTTTTTAAATGGGCTCCTGTGCTGATGGGGGTATTCTAATATCTACATCAGCTGCAGCTCCTCTTATCCAGGTCGTTAAAGTCGACTAAGGAACTCGGGCTTTCCCTGCGATAAGCCAGCATATTGTCATTGTTTACATCTGTCCGGACTATGCTTAACGTGTGGCCTTTTTGATCGTGAAGTTCTGGCTACCCCGTTTGGGGTACATAAATTTGTGATGTATGTATGTTACATGGGTGTTGGTGTAGTTGGTAGTGACCCTGCCTGCGACGCCATAGGTCCTGGGTTCGAATCCCGGTAGGTGCAAACATTGATGTGATGAATATCGACGATTGTTTCAGAGTCATGGATGTTTATATACTTATCTATGTATTTATATACCGTTGCTTAGTACCCACGACACAAGACCTTAGGGATCTTAGTGTGGGACTAGGTCAATGTGTTGTGAAGTGAAGTTTATAAAAAAAAAAAACTAAGTTTAAGAAAAAACTTTCCATTGTCAATTTGAAATACCTTATCAGAAGCGTAGCGTGCCTTGGCGGAGCCCCGTATAAAAATTTGTTTGGGGGCCCTTAGGAACAGTAAAGATTTCTTACAAAAGAAAGAAAAGGTTTACTTAATTTTTGCTTACGCACGTTGGGGTCCTCGTGTAATTGATACGGCAGTAGCTACGCTCCTGTACCTTATAAGATTTACTACTTCTCAAAGAACTAGCCCTTTGGTAGGACTAAACTACAAATACTTACCTTACCAATCAAGATACGGTCAGACGATCTCATTCCTATTAGACCACGACGTACTCGTAATAAGCTAATGGCAACATACGAGCCTGTTATAGGAGTCTCTACACTGCCTCACAGGCAAATCAATCGGGACAATATGGCACTCATAGTAATTGTACGCCGCAAAAGCCCTACGTTTGCGTCACAGAAACAAGAGACTACTCCTAATGCTCGCCGGACCGTGTAATAAGCCAGAAAGGCCCTTTGATTTCGTCCCTTTCCCCATTAAATGTTGGGTTTTTTAGTCACCTTTGAAGCCGTAAGGGCGACTGTGAACTGCACATTTTGCTGGAAAAATGCCGCCCGAATAAATGTTTAGAGAATTAACTAATAGTAGGAAACTGTTTCTCAAAATGCCAATGCCAAATAGCTAGAGTAAATATCAGATTTTCCTTCATTACCTAAGTTAAGGTACCTAGGCTATACCAATAAAATAACTTTCTTTGTTATATGGGAGCACATTTAATAACATTCTCTAAATAATTATATCTTTAATAAGTTGTTACTTGCGACCGGCGTAGCAGTAGGAGCTATTTAGCTCAAAAGATACAGGCGACATTTGATCGAAGAGGCGACTACATAATTACTCCATTCGCTTTACAATACAAGTTTTTTGACCCTCTATGTTTATACCTATACCTATATATTATATATACACTGACCTTTCTAGGTGCCCTACTTTGGCTCTGATATTCTCTGAGATACCCTCACTCGAGGAGCTTTATTGTACCTTTTAACTAGCTGCACATTTCTGTAATTGAACTACACATCATAATAACTGAAATTAGTTAATCAAATTTAACTTTCGTTTTTTTTTTAGTTTATCAACCAACGGGCTTGGTACAAAAAGCAAATCTACGTTCCCTTTGACCACTCGCCATGAGCTGAGGGTATAAGCTAGGTTTGAATGTTGGAAGTATCAACCTATGGACGTTGATCACATTTTTCGTGGCCAATGCTAGCTTGCGACAAACCATTGATAATCAAACACATACACATGACTTCATTTCCGAAATGGGGTAGCCAGAACTGCAGAATCATAAAGGAGATCCCACAGCCACATTTAGTATAGCTGGTTCAGATGTATCAGTGACAAGTTGTTAGCTCGACAACCAAACTTTTTTATTTTCATGTAGCCGTAATGATGGTGTCCCACTGCTAGGCAAAAGCCCCCATTCGAGTCCACATAATTATATAGATTTTTTGATAACTCCGACCACCAATTTAAACTACAGGTACATTATACCAGTACAAAAAAACTACGTAAATTAAAAACTCGCTCTAAGGTCCAGTGGCTTAAAATTTGAACGTTTGTGGCTTCAAATGTACTTTTTATTGGCACGCTATGTGGTTTTCGAAGCTCGCAGCGAAGCATATGATTATGGTATTGATTTTGGTTAATACTTATATATCTCGATTTTTTATGATATTATTCCAGTCTAGACGAGGATTTGTTTCTTATTTGATGAAAACGGTTTGGGGTTTAAGACGTAATATTATTTAAATCCATTTTCAATTCAGAAAGTAATTGGGGATGATGAATATAATTTTTTATATCTTCACCTACTTAATAATATAAGTTCATGCTTATTCACGTACTCTGGTGTAAATTTTACTTAACAATATTTACAATTTACAAGAGATATGAAGTTAGTTTTTAGAGGGAATATTCCTTGAATAAGATTTTGCGTATCTGACATAGGGCGTGTAATTCGCTTAACTGCCGGGGATCTTAAGTTTACACTGTGATCTATAAAGCAAATTTGTTCTTTGTATAACAAATCGGCTTAATTACATAGGCACAATGTACGTTCATCATATAATTAATTTCAATTATATAATAACTAATGGCATTATATTAGCGACGACGTGTTGGCACGTCCGATCGCGCATCATTTATTTTTAAACAGAGCCGTCGATCGAGATGAATGTAAATAAACATTTTGTATTGACACAATAATTATTCATCGCTTTGTATACTTCGCCGACTGATTGTTGCCTTTGGTTGAATCGAAACAATGTCATGACAGTAGTTTTTCGTTGGTTACCATATGGAACCACATGAAATTTTTAAAAATTGTTTATTGTTCATAATAAAGCCTTATTTTGATTTTTGAACTATAAGATACAACTTCAGTTAGAAACTGTTTGTGCGGGACAGCCTGATTGTTATACCTATGATGGACTGTCTCGCCAAGATGTCGATTTAGTGGACTGTACATTTTAGTGAATAGGGCGCACTTGGTATAATAAAAGAAAGTCAAGAAAAACACAATATTAGAATTTCACTTGTATTGTGCACACACTAATAGAAATATAGGAAAACAGAAATTATAGCTTGTGTCGTAATATGTCCTTATACGAAGCTAAGCTAGGACTTACTAGAAGGCGCAGTTAAAAAAGGAACATTAACTTTTTTAAGTGTAATTTTATATGTTGCCTGCAACACTGTTTGGTGCACAATATGCCATGACTTCTGAAGCATCATTAAATGGGGCACGATAGACAGGGTGGGGTGGCGTGAAATTTGAATAAAATTATCCTGTAGTTTACTCCTCCGCCTTAATGGTTTAATCGAGCAAACTAAAATGCTATTACCTAAAGGAAGAGTGGATGGAAGGGTTGGAAGGGGAAGACCTCGCCGGACTTTCACCGATCAAATCGGTGAAATTCTAAAGAAAGGTCAGGTCAAGAGTACCTTAAACCGACGAGCGTGCATGAAGAATATCATGAAAGTAGATGAAGCGAAAGAGGTGTGTCAGGATCGTAGCAAATGGAGATCCGTGATCTCTGCCTACCCCTCCGGGAAAGAGGCGTGATTATTATGTACGTATGCAAAGGCGGGAGAAGCCTTATTTTATAGACATCTATAGTATAATTGTTGTTTTATCACGAAACAGAACTAACTATAGAGGCCGTTTCAGAGAATAACTCCTATGCTTGATTTCGGAGCTATCATTTTTTGAATATAGTAACAGCGATAATGTAGTCATGCATATGTATAGTAACTAGCGCCATGATTCAAAGGAACTATTTCATGAAACGCATTCTTCTGGTTGTCCTTCTCGGTATGGGTATATTATTATGACTCCTCTGCACAATAGGTAGAGCAATTCGCAAATATCTCTTTCACAGTCATGTAAATGAGGTAAGTAAGTCGTCTCTAGATGAATGGAAAGATCGGTAGCTGATTTTTCATATCCATCATTTTCTTCTTCGTAATTTTTTGGAAAAGACATGTTCCGAAATTGTCGCACTCACGCATAAAAATTGATGATTATAGCGAATCTTAATTAGATAATCTTAAAACTGGTCATTATTCTCCGTCTTCGTGTCACTTTAATAATCTTGTCTAATCTTGCTTCCGTAGGTTGTGTGTTGCCATTTAGGGGGAAAAGGGGGGTATTAGGTGACAAATTGTTCGTTCTCGCACGTTGTTTGTCCACGGTGATTGATGATCACTTACCAACTAATTAGATAAGGGATGTTCACAATCTGCGTTCGGGCTAATCTTCGTGATTTTAGCCGGTGATTCATCGATGCGTGCGCGACGCGTTCGTTCGCGTACATTCGCCGTAGTGCGGGAGCGGCTTAATTATTTTCTATTAACAAATGACGGAATATCCATCTGTTATAATGCGATAGTTGGTGTAAATGCGAAATGTGTTGTTTGTATTCAGCTATATGGATTTGTCTGTGGAAGCGACACGTGTAATCTTCTTTTTAAGCGACTTGAATAAAGAAAGGTTATATTTGATTCATTTCAAAATAGCTAAATCAGTTGAGTGGGCTTATATATTTTATCCTATGATAGATGCTCGTCCTTATTATTTTGACCGAATGGATACATTGACTCTAGCATCATGTAATAGAATGGTCCCTTTTATTATTTTTCCTTCTCTTAAGTTTTATTCATACCTACTTGTAAACATAGTACATAGAGTCACTTTTAACACGGTTTGACACATTAATCTTATTTATTAATTATGTAATGACTGATTAATTTTAAATAATATAACAAAACTAATTTCTATACTTGTTTAGCGGAACCTAGGTATTTAACCAAATATTATTGAGCAGCTAGAGTTAGTAGGTGTAGTAGGTAGGTACACACAAACTAAACTAAAAATTATTTTCAAAGAAAAGGTAGAAAACCTTTCAAAGCGAAGCAGGACAGAAACAAAGGCGATTAGTTTACGCCAAAATAACAATAGGAGTCCTAATATCGCGAACGTAAACGCTAATGTGTGTGTTTGTTCGTCAGTAACAAGGCGAATCCATCAGCGCCGCGCCACAGACTGTACTGAAATAAACCGCCGATGATAGATGCGTCGTCACGGGTTCACACTGCACGATTTTGAGCCGATAAGATCCGATTTATACGCCCTCCAAATTCTTAAAAATATCAGTAAATATCAGGCGATGAGAAGCTAGCGATTGTTTATTTTTAACTATTTTCCTCGACGCCTTTTTTGAAAAAGTTCATGGTTTTAGATCTTTCAACTTTTACAATATTATTCTTACGCCTTATTTATTACACACGCATGCAAAATATAAATAACAATTTAAAAAAATATTATTACATATTGATTAAAGGTAAAATATAACTTACCTGTGGAATGGACTACGACGTAATGTCTAACGAAAACCATTGAGTATTGTAACTGTTAATAATTATTCGCAAATATACATGTACCGCAAAAGACTGTTATACAGATATGTTAAAAATCGTATCCATATCGTATCGTGCCTTATAAAAATCTGCGACCACTGAAAGCCACTCTCCATGCGATTGCAATCACCGGAGTGTCTCCTGCGACGCGACGCGACGCGACACACGCTTGTATCGACACGTGTTACGCCTTGCTCGAATAGAACGTTTGCAATTTGGCTAATTACATGTTTTAAGGAGCGAAGCGAAGTCGTAGAGTAAAATTTAACGTTAGCGTGGATTTTAAATGGTAAATTATGTTCAGCTAGTCTGACGCACATGACTGCGGCTGTGAGGAATTTAGAATTCCCGTTTTCCCCGCTTCTTGAGAATTTGAGATATACTTTTCTTGGTCCACCCCTCTCTTCTCAAGGAGCATTCGAATACATGTCAAAGTCAGTTTCCTACATACCTATAGGAAGTCCAGTGATTTTGTTAGATATTCAAATTATTCCGTAGGTACCCACGTAGTCTCATCATCGTCATCATCATCATTTTCGTACCCTGTTCTTATTCTACTTGTGGTTGGCGTAATATGTACTTCTCTTCCATTCATCCCTATTATCCGTCATCAATGTCATCATGTTCGCTCACTCATAGCACATGTTCTCTTTCCTTGTTTTTATTAAATTGTAATATAACGTGATAATAACGTTAAGATAGGAGCTATTTTAGTTTTAGTAATGTTCGTAAAATACTAGTTGATATAGTTAATTGGAATCATGAAAGACGATATCTTCGTGTCATATTATGTTACTAATGACCGACTGCCCAGCGACTATGCTATACATACACTTATAATAGATATTAAAAAACAACAAACTTATATTAGTAACTGCAGTTTTAGCTATCACTAGTTAAGCAGGATTTCCGGTTTTCGTAATTGTTCCTTTATCTATACTATATGACGTTGCTTCGTACCAAATTTCAAGTTTCTGAGTTTACGGGAAGTACCCTGTAGGTTTTGATTCCCTAGCGAAAGTTGCTACAGAAACGGCTGTATCTTTTGATTGCGTTGGTTTAAAAGTTTGATTTTTTCACAGCTTCTAGGGACAGTAGACTTGCGTATTTGATATAAAAATCCTGAGAAAAAGGGTCTTGACAGACGGATGGACGGACAACAAAGTGATCCTATAAGGGTTCCGTTTTTCCCTTTTGAGGTACGGAACCCTAAAAATGGCATTCTTGTACAGAACTCTTATATGACCACAGAGTACATTGAAGTGAAAGAGAAAATAAATATTATATACGATATATCAGAGCGAGATTATAAATAATGCACACAATCATGTCCGCAGCAAAATGATACCTGATAATTAACTTGTCATCGGACAGATTCTGGTTGATTATTTAATTAAATTATGGATAACCTTTAATAGAGACAATTTGTGTCGCGAATTATCAGTGAACTGTGTCATTTTAGTTTGACTATAGTTAACCTTATTTCGATTGGAATCAGCTGGGGGTTCATGAATATGACGCGCCAATGAATTTGTGCTATTATTTATATTTTTATGTAAGAATACTCGTACCTACAATATATAATTTATATTAACTAGAGGCGCTGTCCTTGTTTGCATATAAAATGACAAGCGGACGCCTGTCTCTTCGTCCCTGTACCCTATATAGACATCTATAAAGGTGGGTTCCTACGGTCCGTGATATTGCGGACCGACGCGCACGAGCGCGCACCACGGACCGTGGGAAACAGAGCGTCCGTGGTAATGCAGACGCGTCCGTCTCGGTGCGTCTAGATCCGTGGTGATAAATGTAGGCGGACGCGGACCAGCCCGCACCGACACGCACCGTGGGATAGGGTCGTCCGTGGTAATTGCAGACACGTCCGTGGCGGTGCGCCCGATCCATGGCGAATGGATAGCTTCAGACGCGGTGCGCGCTCGTGCGTGCTCGTGCGGAGATGTCTGTAGGCGACCACATAAAAACTGACGACCATGTCGACGGCTGCATGGATGCAATAGCGATTGTGGTAGTATAGTAGTCTAATGGCATTTTTGAATACACTCGCCCATGAATACACTTCTGATTTTTTTTAACAGTAAGTTACCTATACAGGATGTTTGTGACAGCCAGGCAAATATTGATATGGCGACTTCAGACCATGATTCTGAGGCGAAAACCACTGAAAATTTTCGCAGGAAAATTCGAAAATTTTCCGGCATTTTTTTCATTTTTCCAGGAAAAAAATTGTGTAGCTCATTTATGTAGGCCTTAGATAATGACTTAAAAACAAAAATTTAACCTATGGATGATTTTCGAAAAGAAAGTCCCATAAAGTTCAAAATACTAATGAACCCCATTGGATAGTCACAAGTGATATAAAACGGCAATGTACTCGTATCACACAATAACCAAATAAGCTAATTTAAATAGTCGCAGGATCACCCGATACAATTCGCGCGGAAAGCAAACTTTGCGGATAATCAAATTAAAAATGCATTTCCTGGGAGTAATAACACTGTCGTCATAACAATGGTACTTGTTCACTGTTTCATTCAGTATTTGCCTGGCTGTCACACACACCTTGTATGTCTACTGGGTGATTTTTGGTCGTCAATGTTCCCGAAAACTACGCAATCTCATCATCACGATGATTTTTCTCCATGGAAGGCATACCTGGGAAGTGTCTGGTTTGCAAAATATTAGGGTCCAAAGTTGAGTAAATAGATTACGTTTTTCTGCATAAATGCACATTGACGCGTGTAGCAAGATTTTTTCACGAATTAATATTTATCTATGAAAAAACTAGTATAAACGCTGTGCACTATAAATTTCGCCCGATCAAGTAGTTAAAAAAAATCAAAAAAATTTACATCGTTTCCCAGCATTTTTCCGGCATAAACTTCACTTTATTTTATGTATAGAATACGTACCCGTAAGGGTGGCAACGAAAAAACACCCTGTATATATATTTTTTTACGGTTAGGTTCGTTTAGTTAGACTCTAAACCTGTCTTTCCCAAAGTGGGCGATAACGCCCCCTCGTAGGTGAAATTTTTAAGGTGGAATAAAAATGGGGGCGCTACTGATTTTCAATGTGGGCGTTAACCGAAATAAGTTTGCAAACCTCTACTCTAAATGAACCTAACCATACATTTTTTTTTCCCTAATAATAGGACTGTGTCACTGGCTTGTCCTAAGGAGCGCTGGTACAGTGCACTCCCAACCACGAAGATTACATAGGCAATCTATATTTATAATCTTTCAATTCTACTATGCTTATACAATAGTGCCTACGCGTTCGTCTTATGTAGGTAGGTTGTAATCTTATGTATCGAGTGGAGCGCTCGCGCTCCAATGAAACGAAAGTTGGTACGATTCCTAGTACTGTATTCAATGGGTGCGAAAAAGATATACCAACATAGGCCGGCGCGTGAAACAGAAGATTTCGTATGAAAAATTAGCCTAATCTGGAGCGCCGCTCACATTAATTCGTAGTGTGCGTATCGGCCACTAGATGTCGCTTAGGCCGAGTTAGAACGCGATCATCTTGTCATTCATAAGAAATTGAACTACAGAGTGAACACACGCGGCGTTTCCAAACAATCGCCAGTGCTCGGGTCTGGTGTCTCGTGGCGATTCTAATTAGTGCAAGTGCCTGTTTTCGCAGTTATGAGTTATCAGATCCGAGGGTCAGTGGAGGGTGTAGGGCCCGGTGGTGGGCGCACCTATAGTGAATAAAGATCATAATCGTGCTACAAAATAAATACCCTCAAGTATTCCATGGGTTGCCGGGCGCCGATGCCTAGGTACTAAAGTATTTCAGAGAAAATAGTCCTTATTTTAATAAGGCTGCGTGTTATAATACCGCTAGCAAAAAAAAAACTTTTTTACTTTGAAAGTATTCTCTTTCAGTTAGCGCAATTATACACCTTAATAGATATAGCCTAAGGTTTAATTTATCACTACGATACTTGCAACGTAAATACTTTTAAAGTCTTCCACGTATTTCGGCCCGGACCGCCGACGACCACGGACGGGCACGCACCGTGGGATAGCCTCGTCCGTGGTGCGCGTTCGTCCGTAGCCGTCGGCGCGTCCGCGTCCGTCTGCAATATCGCGGACCGTAGGAACCCACCTTAATGCGTGTTATTCTAATGTAAAAACTAATTTTGCGTGAAAAAGTTACAAACATCCGTCCTATTATACTTATTATAATTACCCATACTATTGGAATTTGTAGAAAAATGCAGCTACGTCAAACTCCTTTTTAATTTTATCATAATTTCAAAAGGTACATATAATGATGTACTCGCATAGCTCTTTCCGTAGTATTTTTATATTGACAATTGTTTCTTTCTTCTTTCCCAGATGCACCATCCGATACAGATGAAGCCGGCTGATAGTGAAAATAGAAATGGTATGTCTTTTCAAATTATCTTTTTTCCAATTCCGTTTTATATCTATGGAAATTTGCATTGTGCTTTCTCTATTTCGTTTACTTTGTTCATTATGATACATAGTAGGATAGATACATTGAGCGGAATCTAATGCTGTATTTCATAACTCGCTATTTTCCGGGAATCAGTCTGCGTAGGTAATAAAAAACTAGTTAATCGTGAGTTGGGCCTATTCATTTGAGTTCCGTGACAATCGCGCATTTCGAGGACTAGGAAGATTTTAACTTTAGCAAAATAATAGAGCACCAGGGGAAAATTTGGAGATTATTCTGACGGCCGGTTGATTTAGATTGACCCTGCCTGCGACGCCATAGGTCCTGGGTTCCAATCCCGGTAGGTGCAAACATTGATATGGTGAATGTTGATGTTTGTTTTCGAGTCATGGATGTTTCTATACTTATCTATGTATTTATATACCGTTGCTTAGTACTCACGACACAAGAACTTAGGGATCTTAATGTGGGACTAGGTTAATGTGTTGTATAATGTGTGAATATTTATATTTATTTCTAAAATTTTATTGAGTAGGCTTTCTCACTTACTATTTATTTACTCTTGATTGTTAGAGTACCTCAAAACCTATCGTAAATACCACAAGAAATAAAGTGCCCTATTGAAAATATGCCTAGAGTCAAGATAGTATACACTATAGTATTTCAGCAGAGGAATAATGATGGTCTATTCCACCTGTTTAGTGTCTAATGATAAGCAAACCTAAGTGCTCTTTAAAACATTGCACTTAATGGGTATCGTAGTTTCTGTAGACCATTATAATATGACGGTTCTATTTTACCATTTTGGCCATAACTTAACCCTAATTAATTGAGGTAATTACGGTCTAATTTTTTATAATGTTTTAGCACTAGATGTCCACGAAGTGTGTTTAATGATGTATGAATTTGTACAATGTTATTTTATTACTCATATATGTTACGACTAAAGTCTGTAGTACAGGCCGGAAATTAATAATATACTTAGGTAATCTATTTATAGTACGTCTAAAAGTAGTAAAGTTGTTGGAAATTCTGACGTATTGCAACTATGCATCTACTAGCTAATAAATACTAAGCATAATTCGATTAGATCATATTCTATATACAAACATACACAAAACATATAATGCCTAGGTAATAAAACTACAATGCCTACTTACTTGATGCACTATAACCTTGAAAACCGTACGTGAAGTTGCCAAGTGCACTCATCAGTACGGCTAAGTATACCTTCCTTGATTTGATTTAAGGATACTGATAAAAAAGGTTACGTAGATATTCGCCAGGGTGTATAATGCGGGATCAAATGATTCTATGTCAATGGGCAATGTTTATAGAGATTGAGCATAGGTCAATACTTTGTTATGTTAATAGGTACCCTATATTAAACATGCATTTTGATAGATATTAAACTCGACTCTACATCATATAATCGCCTTTACTTATGATTATTTCTATTGGTCGGTTAACTAAACTCATCACAGTAAGGACTATACAATTGATAATAATATTTTTTTTGATAATGATAAGTTAGATCCTATTCGATGAATCCACTGTCTCTATGTATGTATCTGTTTTCCCCGTCATCCAATGAAATACGCAATTTCATTACTTAGTTATCTTAGTAAACGATTTTGGCAGGAGATTAACATTGAAGAACAATTTTTTAAAGTAATGTCTGTACCAATTTTAGTAAATAGGCGGATCCACACTCATTTAAAATAGATAGATCCTAGGTAGGTAATAATAACAGTTTCCACCTTGAGATATATTTGCGCAAAGTTAGACAATACTTGTCGAGGTAGCGTTTAAATAGCGTCTGTCATTTTGACATCTATCATTGAGGAATACGTCATAGCTATTATAGTTTGTAGTCAATTGTGGCGATTCTGCAGAACATAGAACGAAGCTACAGTGCGCTTTACGTTTACGTTTCATTCGTACAGGGCGTACCCTTGATGGAAATTAAAACTTCCGAATAGTAACGCCTGATACAATTAAATAAAAATGTATTAATACTGACTTGAAATTATCTATTTATAAATGAAATTGTATTAGGCGTTACAATTCGGAAGTTCAAACATTCACTATGGGTGCGCCCACCACCGGGCCCTACGCCCTCCACTGACCCTCGGATCTGATAACTCATAACTGCGAAAACAGGCACTTGCACTAACTACGATCGCCACGAGAAACCAGACCCGAGCACCTAGCATGCAAGACAATACATTGCACTATTCCGAAATCAAAAACTAGATAAATAATCTACATATGTATGTTTCGCCAACAACCGTGGCATCCTCAGGATTATAGAAATTAGTAAACCAGTAATTATTATGAACCTCTAAAACCCAACACATTACTTACACCATCTATCTATTATCTATTTCCTTGAGGGCCCTTAAGTGAGTGATGGTATTTGTAGGTCATTTTTTATTTGATATACGAGTAAGTGTAATAACCATAATATTGCTTTATTTATTTCCTGAATAAGTGAAGTGTAATAAATGACTTATGTTATTGCATTAGTATCTGTGCAGTACATGTAGTTTTTGACGTGGGTTTCAATAACCGCAGTAAGCAAATCTATCTTCTTCATCTATATCTACCTATATACATATAATAAAAATGTAACGGATCGCTGTCTGTACATGGAAGATATATGAGAGAAAATGTTATAGGAGACTTTTATCAACCCAATAGTACCCAAAATAATGATTTTTGAAATTTTTGTCTGTTTGTGCGTTTGTGCACGCTAATCGCAGAAACGGCTGAACCGATTTCGATGCAGTTTTCAGGAATATATTGTGACAGGTTCCACTTAACATATAGGCTACTTTTATCCCGGGAAAATGTTTTATCCCGGATAATTTCGACATTTTGTTTTTTTTTCTGTAGTCCACGCGGACGGAGTCGCGGGCATCCACTAGTTTTAAATATTTTTAGTTGCGCCAGTCTTTCTCTAGTTATGCAATGCATGTAGGTAGGTAGTTTTAAAAATAAGCTATTTAATAGTATTAACTGCATAACCAGTAGGTACCACGATATGTCAGCCACTATCTAAAACGGATTTATTCCATCGGATTTTTATTGATTTTTAATATGTAAATAATTGAGAAATTATAAAATACCGATAAAGCGGCAACTATGCGCGTACACCAGACCGCATGACAAATCGATTCGCCTATCGCATTACCTTCTATAGTGTACATGTGTACTGTGTACCACTGTTATAGTGCCTACACGTTTGTGGAATAGATTATATTATTATGCGTTTAATAAGTACACCTAGTGATTCTTTGATTTTGTGCCAGCAGGCTGCTGGTATTGTAAAAAAATTTATTGTATTTGTGTATATTATTTATCTTAAAATATTAGCCATTACATGATTCTGTGAATTGGTTTTTCGAGTTAGGACGGGTCAAAAGTGGCTGCAAATAATTCCTGTAGTATTTATTACACACAGTGCTGTGCGCCAGTTCTGCCCGCTTGAACTTGACTTGACACTCTACCGCGTGTCTAGATCATTACAGTTTTTAGAATGTAGTGGCCCCTAAGTAGCTATTGACTTGCTAGACCTCTATCGCAATTTCAGAAGAGCTTTTTTTTTCAATAAATATATACAAAAAATGTTCTTCTTAACAGTATTCGATTAAATTTTATAGGATAAAATATCTCTAGCATATTTTCTGTATTAACAACAAAGTCACTAGGACACATAGTTGAATAATTATTATGAATCGGCGGCGCATAAGCCGTTTCATTACCTAGGTCGTTTAGGTCCTATTTATATTGTCCCTAATTTGCTCATCCTCGACAATAACGCATTGTTCTCTCCAATTTGTCAACATTATTCCGAACGTGCGCTCAACTCTATACAAATTTATTTTTATCCTCTCAGATCACGAACGCATCACAAAACGTGCATGAACATTCTTTAATTCAATGATTTTAATCTGATAACTCGAACATTTAGAACTAAAGTTTTAAGTTTTCCTAAAGGAAAAATTATAAATTGAATCGTCTTTTTAACGGAAGCATATCATTATTACCATATCACTTGATGACAGTCGAAGGCAGTAAAAATACTGACCCATGCGAAACTTTTAAAACTGGATTGTTTCCATTGTGATAGTGAGACAATGACGCCATAAGCAGGTATAATATCTCACTTCTACGATGGAGCCAATCTTTTCCACTATTTTCTTATAACAATTATGTATATTTTTAATTTCCAATTAATTATGACAATTTAATGGAATTACCGTGTTTTTACAATACACTTATTTGGATAGAAAGTTATCTTTTGCGAAACTTTTTATTGAAAATAGTGTCGTAGTGTTGATATCAAGATTAATTTTGCCGCGCGTTTTTCTATTAATATTAATTAATTAATATTAATAGTATTTCGATCAAACTCAAACATATTAGTTTTCGATTTGTCAGCAGTCAGTCGTCCGAGCCAATTTATGTGCATGCTTGTCTGCTTGTCTGTAACGTGCGTAACGTCACCTAAATAGGGCAGTCGCCAGTCGCATACTAGGGCCATTGCAAATGAACGCATCCGATAAAAGTTGCTGTAGATTTTTAATTTTTCACGATAGGAATTATGAATTATGGTACAGCGACCCGTATCTTCAGGATCTAGTGTTGTAAACTGCTTTTAGTAGACTTTAGCTACAAGAAACCACGAGGTTACTCGCGCGTTAATTTTATACTAAAATGGAGAACAAATAGCTTTTATTCTGTTTATAAAAAATCTGAATGTAGAATGAGAGATCAATGAATAATTGAATTGTAATCTGTCTCTATAGTTTTACATAGATAGATATACTCAGAGAGGAGTTACTTATTAAGTTGTGTCCATAGAGAAGAAATGGCGTTTATAATGAAGGTAGGGCAATGAGGAGAAGCAAATCTATACGGAATAATAATAACAATTTTATTATACATGTTCTAGCCGATTCACGAGCACCGCGCCGAGGCAAATATACCGAAACTATAAACGTGATATTTGGACTATGGATTTGCTTCGTGATATTGGTATAGGACAACTAAGAAGGGATTTCCCGAAATTCCCACGGTAAATAAAGGGAATTCTAAAGTTTACGTGAACGAAGTCGTGAGCGGTAGCTCGTTATGAAATAGGTTTAGTCATTAGGCTCACATTTTTCCTATTGCTTACCTCCCATAGTACCCTCTATCCGTTACCCGGCCTGGGCAACATGTCCAAATACTACTTCCTGTAATAAAAAATATTACGTGAAAGTTTGTAAGAATAGTTGATTGGATTTTAGAGTCAGTATTACACGCAACCCCATAGGAATGGATTATAATGAAACTTGTCAGTTAAGTTTATTAAATACATCAGGATACGTAATAACTAACTTTAAGTTCACGTGGGCCATCGCAAAAATCAACTGGGTTTTTGACCCAAGCAAGCAACATAATTTTCCGCGATCGTCGTTATGCCATCTTTTCTGTGTCCTTCGTCGATGGTGTTTATTATTAAGTTGGACACACTGCGACTGTTTTCCAGCTAAGGCCCGGTGTCGGGTCGCTTAGTCGCACGTGATTAGATAATCTAATGTGTGGTACAATGTGCTCACCGTGTGTTGTGACCGTCACAATACGAATGTGAGATAAACAGCTCAGTAAAAGCATGGCTGGTAACGCTTTGGTAGATCTGTGAGGAGATAGTTATACGTATTTGTAATACTCGTATTTAAAGGGTTATTGGGAGGATATGTTTATTAGGGTCATTGTTGAGTTTTTTAGAGTTGGTTTTAAAACACATTTTCAAAATATTGTAAGTACCTAGATTCAACTTCATGGAAAGATTATGTTACCATTCTAAAACTTGTTAATATCATACATATTGTAGTAAAAAAAATATTAAAGTAAGATTTTTTAATGATAGAGCAAGAATATAATATTCATATTGTGAATAGAGTGGTAGAGATATTCATGTCATATTTTGTAAAGTTTAACATTTAAATTGTATTCTGCACCTACATATGTATAGGTAGGTATATCTTTGACGTTGGTATGTTAAGCATTTTCAATTTTCGAAACCATGACTAGTTTAATGGCACTTAGCGTGTTTTGAAGTCGGCCAGCCTCGTTCTAACTAGGCGTCACGTACCTATGTGTGTCTGTATGTGTGTCTGCTGGAAAACGGTTCTTCAGCCGTGAGTTGACGCGCACAGGACGCAGCTCATTAGCTTCCAAGGGGGGCAGAGGGGGGTAGAGGTGACACGGCGAAGAATGACTGATCGTCCATCAGCGCCCGCGCACCTCGCTATCGTTACATAGGTTAGTTGTGTCTCGGACGCGGTTGAATGCAGACGCGTCATGTCGTGAAGTGCTTGTGTAGTGGAGTGAAGTGAGGATGCGTGGTGAGGCGGGCGGCGCTCGCGGCAAGGTGGCTGCCGGCCGCTCCAACAGCAGCTCTTATCCGCCCATCAACTCCGCCTACTGGCTGCCTCCGTCGAACCCGACCCCCTACCACATCCCAGGTTCGAGGAATCAAAACAATCATATTCATAATCTATCCGACGCCCGCTCGCGCGACAGCACAGTCGCGCGGACTGTTTGCACGCGCAATACTCACGCACGACCAATATTTGGACAACCCAATTTGTGATGCGCTAATGTTTCCTCATTACAATGTTACCGCGGCGATATCAAAGCTAATTATCCTTGTAATTGCCTCTGAGTTTAGCACGGTTTTAGTCGGCGCGGATGATCGACGGAAAAAACAGAAAGCGTGCTTAGACGAACCAACGGAACAGTGCCAGGGTTTTTGCGATTGTGAGGTGCAGCAGTCGTTTTTCGCGCCGCTTGATTGAAAATCGAAAGCGCGCTGACATTGACCCGCATGCGGTGAAAAACAATGGTTTCCACGTGAACTGTGGACGAAGATGCTTAGCATTCATTGTGCATATTGATGTTCGCTTCGTTTTACGGTTTATTACCTAATGTGCTGGTTATTAGTTATGCCCCCCTCCCCTCCCCCACTTTCAACGAACACATATGCTTGTCTAGCGTACGTATAATTTACGAACTATTCGCGGTATTATTTAAAATTATTTACCCACTTGCACACTTGTTAAACTGTTTTTCACGAGTTCTAAAGAGAATGTGGTTATGCCCCGGAATGTTCCCTAATTTTGAAACTAACGTAATTAAATTAGCGTAGAGCGCGAATTAAAGTACAAGTTGTAATATTTGTTTGAAAGTTTTAGGTGTTCGGTATATAATTAACATAGTAACTGCATGCCATTTGAATACGTTTAAAATGATAAACTCATTGTTCAGTTCACGGATACCTATGCGTATGAGGAAAACTCTACAATGCCAGCACTACAAATACTACGAGAACTACGTTTAAAGATATTAAATTTTATTATGTACATATTTATACCTACTTTAATAGATTACTTATAGTAATTTCTGTACATACAACATAAAATCTTCTATGCTGCTCTGGAAGTGAAAAAAATTATAATACTAAAGCTGCTTCTCTTCCCGGGCATACTGTACAAATCAGTAGAGGGACAAGAGGGTCTTGGTGTTTTGCAGGCGATGAGCTGACCACCTGTCACTACTAACTGAACTTGTACATCTCAACTATACCCTCAAAATTGGTCAGAAGTGGCACCCCATAAGGGATAAAGGCGCGATTATATGTATGTATGTATGCTACGGCCCTGACACACCTCTTTCGCTTCCTCTACTTTCATGATGTTCTTCATGGATGTCCGTCGGTTTAGGGTACTCTTGACCTGACAAGTAATCAATCAATCAATCAGTCATTAAATCTACTAGGTGTGAAGAAATACTATTCACTACAACACTTTGGGCTGTCAACTTATGCATAAATAAAATACGCTGTGGTAGGTAGGTTCTTAAAGGCTCGAGAGCACACCGGATGCGTATGCGTGCACGTAAGCGTAGACGTACACGTACCTCAGAGTTTAATGTATGGAACTGTCACCGCTTGACGTCTATGCTTACGTCTACACATACGCATCCGGTCTGCCCGTGCCTATACAGTTCCATACATTACAACTCAGAGGTACGTGCACGTCTACGCTTACGTGCACGCACACGCATCCGGTCTGCTCGAGCCTTACATCAGTAGTAAGTAAGTAAACCTTTTATGACGGTTATAAACGTTTCCACGAACAATGTGTAAATGAATCGAATCTCAATTGTACGCTCAAAATGACTTTGAGTTTGCATACTTATTCCGACTTTTAGGGCTGATTTTTTCAATGGACTTATAGCCTGTCTGACGGCTAAAGTTGATACAGGACTTCTCTGAAACTTTATCAAGATAAAGATAGCAGTAGAATATTCAAAACCAGTGTATAAACTACTCGTATCTACATACCCACTGACAGTTTTACATATGTATGAACAAAGTACGATGCACAAGCAACGAAATTACACAGGTTATAAATTATGTTATTGTGTCTTATTCTTGCTCTACCTTACTTGGTAATATAACTAGAGCATTCTTGATGCTTTTATTTTAACATAAAACATACATACATACATATAATCACGCCTTTATCCCTTACGGGATAGGCAGAGCACCAAGGGCCGATAAAACCACACGGTGCCACTTCTGACCAAACATAAAACTCTAGGTACTATAAATAGATATTTGTAATTCATACGTATTATGCACATAATATGCACTTATGTGCATAATTTATGCACGCGGCTGTATTACTAAAATGGAGTGGCCAGAATTGTAGGATCAATAAGGATTTCCTACAGCCACCTTTTGCATCTCGTGGGGCTAGGTAAAAGATTAGTGACTAGTTGCTCACTCATAGTTCTCAGAACGCCCCTGAGATCCTTACTTGACTCTTACGACATACACAGAAGGATATGCAAATGATGTATTATAGTAAAGCCCCGCCAGTATCACAATCATCATGTTATACCTAATCATAATCTGATTTGCGGCATTAGCGAATTTTTTATATAACATCGAAATTATTTACGATTGCGTCAATGGAATAACCATCTGTTGATGTTTTCTTTTAAATTTGAAAACATGGACATTGCATTGCTATGGAAGTCACGAATTCAATACAATGAATTTGTGCAACATTTACTACAGAAAGCGTATTTGTTTCGTGTGAACAAGTGACACATAATAAAACTGTATAATTATTACTCGAGTAGGTATTAAATTCTCGACTCGTTTACACCCACGTTTGTCTTATAGCACTTGTATATATTTAATTGTTTTAAATATATTCACAATTTACGATCTTCAAGTGCATAGAGTATGCACCATAATGTTAATTCATTAATGGTAAATATTCTTATGATTCATATAGTTTTAAGTAGCCAACCTTAATGGTTAACGTCATCGATAATAATTTTCATTACTTGCTCACGTTAAAATAGATCATTTCCATTATTTGATCACGATTGTAGAACAACTTATTTCATAATGTTGATGATATTAATAAATTAGAGGTGCGCCTATGTTACACACGAAAAAATTGTTATGATTACGCAATTTTTAATAAATGTGCGAGTGGAGTGGTATTTCACTGAAGGATAAATAAAAACGCTTGATCTTTCAAATGTATTTTTGCTTATACCGAAGTTAATATTTAAGCCATTTGTAGGCTTAAATATTAACTTCGGTCCAAGCAAAAATACACCAATTTCATTGGATGTACATAGAGATATACTTTTGCCGTTATATTTACAAAACTTTCTGTTTAAAAGTTACAGCATATAGTTATAATATGCCACGGTCATCAATCTATTTAATCGCACCACAATGCAGTTTAAGATTAATACTGTCTCGTGTCAATGTCCAAGATGAATATTAGAATGTTAAACATAGGACAAGGTATTATCTAATAGTAAACCGATTTAAAGATCTGATTACAATTTGTCCTGTGCCCATCTAAAATACAGGTGATTTTTGGTAGTCAACGTTCCCGAAAACTGCGGAATCTCCTCATCATCATGATCATTTTTCTCCATGGAAGCATACCTGGGAAATGTCTGGTTTCCAAAATATTGGGGTCCAAAGTTGAGTATATAAAATGCGTTTTATTATAAATGCATATTGACACATGTAGGAAGATTTTTCACGATAAACATTAATATCTGTCTATGAAAGAACTAGCATAAATACTGGACACTATTATTTTTGCCCGATTTAAATTACTTTAAAAAAAATTACATTGTTTCCCAGCATTTTGTTGGCATAAACTTACCTACTTTATTTGATGTATAGAGTACATATCCTTCGTTAAGGATGGTAACGAAAAAACACCCTGTATAACCAATTTAAATTAATTTCCTTGACATTCCTTCAGGCCTGAAATGAAGTGGCTCTGGAAATGTGACATGCAAATAAATAAATATGCCACTCCCATTTGATTAGGTTTCTAACTATGAACTGTCAAAAAATATAGCCGATACGGAAGTCACACTGGTCAGTCAGTACTACTCAGTACGCACTTCATCAAGTTGACAAAAATAAGATTATGTATTTTTTTTGTGGTTTTGATATGTATTTATTGTAAGGAATTTAATCTAGTTGTCGTATATTGTATTTGATCGTTAACCAAATAGCTCTAGTAAGTATCTGCCTGTAATAATATTTGGCACCTATTACTTGATAACATAGGTCTCGTCAGTACCTAATAAGCTCCAATATTAATTCCGCTTACGCTACTCTCTGGTAAAATAGGTCAGGTGCTTTAGAAATGTTGTACCGTTATTCCCGTACTATGTTCCTACATACCTATTGTTCAGCTTCAGTCGCTATTTCAGTTGGACATGTACAAGAATAGAACATGCGTTTTGTTTCCTCATTTTGCGTTATCTTCCAACAGGAATAGGGTTGTCACTTCCATAATAAATTATCTCTTGTTTCTGTGTCGTTAACGTGCAAAATATAGTTTTGTGGTTTGAGTTTTTACTAACTGATCCCGGAAACCTTATTAGCATCCCATAAACTTTCACATTTTTAATATAGTAGCATTATTTCAGCTATAGGTTTTTTGCTGTACTTAAGTTAGTCAATAATACGTACCAATAATAAAAATAAGTCGCGTGGTGCCGGCAGAGTAGAGTCTATACAACCCCTGCCTACCCGTGGGTATCGTACGAGGCTATTAAAGGTTTCCGGTAGGTAAACTACCGTACTGACAATATAGTCCGAAAATCACACTGCGGTCACCAACCCGCCTGCCCAGTGTGGAGACCATGGGCAAAACCCCTCTGTGGCAGTAGCCTTGTGGCATGCCCTGGGGAAGGCCTATGTCCAGCAGTGGACTGCAATACCAATAGGCTGAAGAAGAAGATATTAAAATTAAATTATCAATGTTTCATGTTGAGTCAGAACTTTTTTCTGAAAATATAATTGCTTTGATTTACAAAGACATAATGATTGAAGGCCTCCGTAATTGGATTAAAAATTAATTACTTTGGATGGTAATGAACAAGGTTTTTAATCATAGTAGACATGTTAATTTTGCATTTGTTACAGTTGTAACGCAATATCTTAAAGGTTTTATCAACTTAAAAATAAAACATGATGTTAATAACATTTCTCTGTAAGAAAGCTTGTTAAGAAAGAATACAAGTATAGGTACATTTCATTTTTAATTCTGCAGGTTAGCTGTCTGTTTTATTTGACGAAAATTTACGTTTATTAATGTACTGGTAGTAGGTAAATACTTTTTTATTCTTTATTGTAAGTATTCTATTGTCAAGACTATTTCTCTAGACTACCGCCGCTATTTGAGCTCAAACACAACAACTTAGGTATTAGGCGAGAAATTATTATATTATGTATGTATGGACTAGCTAACTACGACTGACACAATCTAGACCTGAGGTAATCGTAATAATATGAGTGAATAAATTTACGGTTTAATTAAAATTTAAACAAATTCATTTCAGGTAAATTATAATCAAGGCTAAGTTTAACGTCGCTTAAATGTACAAATTTTAATTATTAGCATAGGATTGCAGGATTCATGGTTTATGTGGCAACATTGCTTACAGAACTAGCTTTTAGAAGTAAAAATATAGAAATGGCAAACACATCTACTGCTTTTTAAAAAAAATATACAGTTCGTCTAATACAATAACTAGGTTAGTGTTATTTTGGGATACATACGTTATTGTGGTTTTTTTTCTAATCCAGTCACCCGTTGATATAGGTACCTTTTAATCATTAATTAAACACTTATTATATTAGTCTCATTTAATAATTATCCCGGATTAAAAAATGCTGTCTTATTATTTATGACGTTTATTAACCGGCATGTGTGGTGGGTGTGCTAAGATATTTTTTATGCAATTTATCCTATATGCAGCCAATATTTTTATTTTATTATATAATTTTCGGAAGACCAACTATAGGATCAATTACTACTAGTGCATTTTAAAATACATGGTGTAGGTAACAGATTGGGTATTTAAATTGAAATGCTATAAACTCAGTGCCGTTTTTTACAAACTGTATAAATCTTTACAAAAAAGTGGCAAGTTGTAAGTGCTTTGCGACACTATTCCTTGAACCCGTCCTCATCGCAGCGATTGTTATCAGTGCGATGCGCGTGCTGCGCTGTTTGTACAAGTGGCGGGTTACGTAAGCATTCCGGTGTCGCTTTACGCCGGGATCGCAGGTTTGTGCACGAAAAATGCCGTCAATTTGGACAACAACCGCTTTGTTTGATTAAGATGCGTTCGTGAGACGCTTTCGAAAGGTATAATTATATCTATTATTGTTCTAGAAATAAATATGTGGAAGTTGTTTTAAAAATATGGATTAGAATTTAAATGAAAAAAAGTATTTAGTCAATAAAAGGCTTGGTAGATATTGGGCTTATTCGGGAAATGAACTGCAATCGTAATAGAACTTATTCAGAAAATCCCTTATTCAAAAAAGGCCGTTTGCGTGAAAAAAAAGCATTTAACATTATTAAATATTCAGGTATAACAAAACTCACACTAGGAGATTAACTATAATTATATAAAAAAATGACCAATCACCTATACATTTTGCTAGTTCAAATTGATCCTCCTACTTTCTTCGTAGGTAGTATAGCAAACGGGATTAGACAAGAATAGAAAATAAATTGTAATAGGTAGCTCTTTTCCCCGCCCGGGGGGATCAGAACAAGAGATTCCAGAGTAGAATAACTTAGAAATTGGAAAGGTATTGCATTAGGAACATAGGACGATAATATAAGAACGATATTATTACATCGACTATTATAAAATCTCGTTCATAATAATGCCTATTAAATAGTTATAGGTACTCGTAATAGCTCCTGTTTAGAGGTAGGTAAGAACTTGAATAGTTTTTGTCTGTGTTTTTTGCTAATCATTTTAGATGGCTTAGGTTTTGTAGGTATAATGTAGATTACAATACCTCTCAAGGTTTTTTTGGATACCACATGTCATTACGTTATGTAGGCTCTATTAAAATTACAGTATTTTTTTTACTACCTATGTTTATTGAAAACTGAAAAGGTTCCCTAGATAACCCAACCTAACAATGAAATCTTTTAGGACAAATTGTTGCATCTGTAGTTTGCTAAAAACGTCTGTCAAACTATAGTATTTTTTTACATATTTTGTCTATATAGGGTATAATAAAAGGGGTATGTTAAGCGAAAAGCTATATAAATAGCCCACTAATGGGCAAGGAACCTACCCGCAAAATTTGAGACTCGAAATCACATGTTTATTTTTCCAGATAGTATGGAGATTTCCTAAACAACTCAGGAATGTTCATACAATATTGAAAAATAAACATGTGATTTCGAGTCTCAAATTTTGAAAATAGGTTCCCTATAGTGGGCTATTTATATAGCTTTTCGCTTAACATACCCTTTCTGTTACAGCCTGTATAAGGCTCAATAGTAAGCTTGACTATCTCATGAAACCATTTTCTCATAGTATTATATCATATGTTAGGCTTCAGCCTGCTAAACTTAACTAATTCCTTTCTTAATATTTTTTTTTTATCTAATTAGTTTGTTCATTTTTAAATCTGCGCATCCTATGCTAACGATGTCCTAACTGTTTTTCCAAATAACGCCATTGCATGAACTGGCGACCACCGGTAAAACACGGTGTTTTGCATACACGGTAAAACACTGTGTTTTGCATACAATGCATCTGTACAATCTTCCGCTTCGCAAACACCACCGTGAGTGATTCACGTGTGCGTTCTCGAAACATGATGATCACATAGGAAGGACAACGGGGAGCTTCATTGAAGTCGTTCGATAAATTTTCTTAATAAATCTCAATCAAACATCCAAAAGTTCAAATATCTTCACATTCTCACAAAATTTAAAAAAATTTTATACTAGGGGGGCTACCTGAGAGTTTTTTCTCCGCATGAACTTTAACCTATGTGCTATTCACGATGCATACATCCTCACACTCTTCTTAACTTTATTCTTTTAATATTAGGAAACTTGACGAATAGTGTGTGTGTCAAGATATGTGTATACATCATACATGTATAGTAGGTAATTACATGAAATAAATGGACTAGAAAGTAGCAGATATTGAACCTATTTAATTGAATTTATTATGATAATTAGTCAGTTAGGCCACCTCCTCATTGTTTTTCATCCAACCAACATTGCACCGCAACTGAATCACTGGGAATTTTGCCGGTGCCACAGAAAAACTTATTGTGCAAAATTTTCGCACGCTATTTGATAACTCGTAAAGGGAGCACTTAGCAATTGAGTAATTTTGCTAATACAGGGTGTGGATGACAGCCAGGCAAATACTGAAATGCTGAACAAGTACCATTGTGTTGAGTTATACGACAGTGTTATTACTCGCAGGAAATGTATTTTTGTTTTTATTATCGGTAATCTTTGCTCACCGCGCCAATTGTATGTGTTATGACGTCACAATAATATTATTGCACTAATACTAGCATTTTTGTATACCCATCTAAATAAAAAAAAAATTACAACCACAAAAGCTCATTAACTACACATTAGTCATTTAAACTTGTAGAGTCAGCAAACATCATGAATTTCATAAAGTAACTTTGATAGTCCTATGTATATCCGATGCTACTTATAAGGTATGTTGATGTCATTTATTAGTTAATTTGTATAGATATTCACTGAGCCCGGATATCCTTAGAATTATATCGCACGTAGTATATATTATATACAAACACGGCTGTTCCCGAAATGGAGTGGCTATAAATGCATGATTATCAGAGGTCGGAATTAGGTAGAGTCATTTATGTACTTGCACTGATTTCATACAGCGAAAGAATAAAGTGGATATGCCTCAAATTCCGGTATTAATTTTAAAGAGCAGAAATTTTATGTTAATTATCTTTGTTTTATTTGTCTATCTTTGAGGGTTTTATTATTATTTATTTGTAATATTGTTGGCCACACGGGATTGTCCATTAGAAATCCTGGGAAGGTCCACATTATTATCAACATTTCGATGCAAGTACTCAAATGACTCTACCTAATTTCGACCTCTGATGATCATAAATGAGGTCGTACAGCTACGTTTAGCTTACCAGGTTTAATATTCAAAAATATCACTTAAATTAAATGTAAACTGAATGTTTATAATACTAAAATCAAAACTAGTCGAATATTACCACTTTTTCACTAAAATACATCAGTTGCATCTCCTTCCGTGCATGTGGTATGAGTCGACTGAGGAACTCGAGCATTATCTCAGGCGATAAGCTAGCAACTAGTCACTGATCATTTACCTATATATCTGTTCCCACTATGTTAAACATGTTGACGACACGATCTCCTTTATGTTCGAACTCCAGAATTTCGGGATCAGCCGTCTACTATAAAGTTTATAGGTCTATCATAAACGTATAAAGAATGACGGACAGACTGTTGTGAGTACACAGAGTGAAGCTTTCATAGTAAGCTCGATGTGTATTGACGCGTTATCCACCTCATGCACACAAACCATAGTCAGCTCGTAAGCTCGGCGCCTACTGGAAAATACGCATACATACCCAACGCGCCGCCATTTCGGTGCTTCAACCTGTGCAGTGACAGCATTACGTCCGTTGTTCTTTATACGTTCATGACGTCTATTAGAAAATGCAAAAATAACTTGCCAATATTACAAATGATAATAATTAACCCACCAACAACCCGCCTCGCACTATGCGAATAAAAGTCATCGAGACAGTTTTACGACAACTATAACTGTTACATTTACATGGCTCGCTGAGCGTGCGTTTTACGATCGTGCCTTGAATTAGCAAGCAATGTACGGTTAACATAGCGCAATTGTCTGTGAAAAGTAATAAATGTCTTTTTCATACATCCTGGCTATTCAGTCGACTATGGATACTTGATACTATTGCATTCAATAGAAGTGAATGAATGAATGAGTAGCGTGATACATTTGCATACGTTTATTTAATTATACAAACACCAAGTCAGTATCTAGGCTAGCTAAAGTTTAACTCTATAACAAGGCCATCTTGTCAAGTTCCTTTACATCGTTAGAAGCAACAATTACACAAATCCAAAAAATGTGTAACTGACCAAATTGCACAAAAAATATTATTAGTACTTAGAAATTATTATGAAGATTTTCATTTGTGCCCTTCTTGCTCCAAATGAGCTATTGTATTATTTATGTTGCACAAACTACGATTTTCAAAAAACCGATGTACAAAATACTATTTATTGCACTTCTATGTAACATTTTGTGTACTCAATACACTGCAACATGAAGCGCAGCTTTGTGTCTGTACGTACAACCGCGTCGAGGTCGCGTCTAAGCTGTACCGTTTACACGGCTCGCTTGGCAAACGCGTTGTTAGCCCGCCTGAATTGGCCGCGCGCAATGTATGCATTATAGCATTTATGATCCTATTTAGACATGCACAATAAATGTAGTAGGTGTAATGATTTATAAATTGGCGTTATTTTAATCGTTTCAATTTATCGTGCGGTAGAAATTATACCAAATTAAATTAATGATAATTTGGAAAAGCTATGTAAATAGCCCACTGTAGAGAACCTATCCACAAAATTTGAGACCCGAAATCACATGTTTATTTTTCTCGATAGTATGGAGAATTTTTAAATATCTCAGGAATTTTCATACAATCTTGAAAAATAAAAATGTGATTTCGAGTCTCAAATTTTGGAAATAGGTTCTCTATAGTGGGCTATTTACATAGCTTTTCGCTTAACATACCCTTTCTGTTACATCCTGTATACATCAAATAAAGTAAGTTTATGCCAAAAAATGCTGGGAAACGAAGTAAATTTTCTTTAAATTTATAGTGTCCAGTGTTTATGCTAGTTTTATCATAGACATATAGTAATTATTCATCGTGAAAAAATCTTGATACGCGCGTCTATGTGCATTTTTGCAGAAAAACGCAGTCTATTTACTCAACTTGGGCCCTAATATCTTGGAAACCAGACACTTCCCAGGTATGTTTCCATGGAGAAAAATGATCGTGACTATGAGGAGATTCCGTAGTTTTTGGGAACGTTGACGATAAAAAATCACCCTGTATAATTTTAGTAATATTTATTTATTTGCTTTTAAAGAGTAGGTCTACCTACATAAGCTATATAAATCGATCCTTTCGTTCTATTGTGCCCAGCGTAGTTAAGCGAAATTAACTTCCTTTATACTGTCTTACTGTCGTTGATATTTGATTTTTTAATGTAATCATGGCATTGTGCGTATTTGTAAATTTAAGTATTTGACTTTCAGCGAATATGGCATTTTGCGTATTTTTCATAATGAGTTTCTGGCAAATTGCGAATCTGACATTTTGCGATTAAATCTGCCGATCTGACAATACGCGTATCTGGCATTTTGCGTATCTGACATAGAGCGTGCATTATTTATATGCCTACTGTTCATACCTATATATTGTAAAGCGCACTCTATAGCTTGCTATAGAATATGCTGATATTCTAGCTTCGCACTTGTTAAAAAAATATATTAATATTTTTTTTAACAAGTGTTTTTCTCTAAATAGATTGCAATGCAAAAACCTTCGGTAGTCTCCTACGTAGTTCAAACCGCTGTGTGGTATTATTCTACTCGCACTTAACATTCAATCACAGCGTAAAGGGGCAAGGACGAAAATCACAACGCGTGTGACACTAAGTTCATTTAACCTCAAGATGAATAATATTATTGGCAGTTAGTAGAACTATAGGTACATATTTAAAAAGGTATTTGTCTGAGAACATAATTATAAATATGTTATTTTGAGAAAAACAGAGAACTAAGAAAATTTATTAGTACTGATTGAATCACTTCTGATTTGCAGACAGAGACAGAGGATCCGCTAGGGCAGAAAAAATACTATACAAGATGGTGCGTTTAGCTTGTACCCGAATTTCGATATTTGTTGTAATTTATAGATATAATTTATATAATATATATTATTAATTTATCTAGTTCATACATAATCTATTTGTTAACAAATAGGTACCACTAAAATCTACCACTTCTCCTTTAAAGTTAGGCGATTCTTTTCTAGTAAGATCACATTAAATATAACTGATGATTTTATCTAAGAATATACTCGTAAAGTCACATTAATAAATGTCGGGACAACTATTGAGGTTAAAAATCTACTTATATCACTCCGAGCCAACTACTAAACCATTTCGAAAATATCAATGCATTACAATAAATAAAATACACCGTACAAATACTATTCTATAATGAATAACACATAGCAACAAGTACACCCGTGATCCATGAAACGCTTGGGTCAAAGTTTATTTTACGGTGTTACTTACAGCGCAACGTACGGCAACGAGCTAAGGTATACTTCTTACATTAAGCTTAGCTAGATCTAAACGCTATTAGACTACATGACAATGTTACCCGCTGCACCAAGAGCTGTACACACAGTAATAGTATACCGGCAATCTATGACGTGCATACGTAGGAGTATACTTGGCCAAGTTGGATGTTGTACGCGAAGATCTCGGTATAAATCTCGGGTGGTGGCTACAAGTTAAATATCCCAGTGTCGCTGAAAATCCACTTTAGTTTGACACAATTCTCCAAGCGGTTACCGCTGCAATTGTGCCTTTTAAAGTCTCCATGCTATTTTGGTTTGATCTTCTTTAGTACTTCCTGTCTTGTTGTTCTTTTTTTATATTATTAGGATTTCCCACTACTATCAAATTTTAACAATTACATGCACAGTGAATGCAACATATTAATTTTTTTTTTTTAAGTAAATAGCATTTCGATTAATTTTAAACTTGGCTTGTGAGACCTAATCAGGTAACGATTTCGTGGCTAACTAACTAAAAAGTTACTCACGAATTCACAAGAATAAAGGATTAATGATTATTTCAATACCATGAGAAATAGTAGAGAGAACTCCACTTAACATCGGCATATTAAATATTTCTCTATATTGTAAATTCCGCTTATGTTGAAAAGATGTAGATAGACATCCTGCATTCTCATCGAGAAGCTGTGGAGTCAATTCTTTCAGTATTGTCTCTCTATGACACTGTCCAGGCGTATTTTTAACTAGAGTTAAAAATAATTTCCTTATTAATAACAAAACCGTTTGATCTCTCTCCGGTCATGCCGGCTTTCCGTCCCATCGGACTATGAGAGTGACGGAATAGAGAGTGCATCTGTGTTTCCGCACACACTTTTGCACTATAATATCTCCTGCTTACGTACCTGACTAATCTCCGTAAAGACTGGTCGCCTAGGGAAATACGGTCGGGAGATTTTAATTTATTTCATTATGGCTATCAATTGGTATTTATTTGATAGAATATTAAGCTAGAAGATAATAAATAGAAAGCGGAATAGATATTATAAGCATTGTAATTGGGTAATTCACACATCGCTAAGCTCCTCCTAGGTCTGCTAAGTGGAAACGCAGCCTAAGTTGGGTCCCAACATGCAGCGTGCTAAGCTGAAGTTACTAACGACCTTGCGCCGGGCCGCAAGTTTTAATTGACTTTAAAACAAAAGACGAATCTCCGCCTGTAGCGGCTTGTGGCAAAGGCAGGAGCAGCAGAGGAATCTGCGTATAATGAGACAGGTTAAGACCTATACTTTCATAGAAGGCTTTATGTTGCTGTAATATAGAATATCGGAATTTAAACTAATGCAGGTATTGTTAATTTTTATGAATTAATTGATGATATACCTTAGATGAAAGGAAATATCCCTAATAACATTGGATCGTATTTTTTCCATTACCTTGTCAATTAAAGTAAAACTTCAAATAGTTTGCATTTAATGCATTTAATAGACTTAATTTACCTCTTCGAGCATTTTGCGTTGATGCTACATAGCCTCTGCATTGGAGCTTATGATAAAAAAAATTATATTATAGGAGCAGGTATATCGAAAAACTCAAAAAAAAGTTAAATTTACCGCAATCCTGCCTTAATTTCTTTTCAACTGTACCTAACCAGTTAATTGGTTGGACTGAATTTTACAATGCCCATAATAATCTATCGGAAAGATAAATTTGATGCTGTGTTTCTCTAAAACTTGATAAAGACAGAGACAGTATGAACTTTTTCGTTCAGAAAGGTTATTTGACCATTGGATAAATCAGCGCTTATTAAGATTAGTAAAATTATTATTATATTATTATAGTTTTTATATTGTAATGCTCCTCTAACACTCGAGCCTCCGTGAAATCAAACAACAAGCACGACATCGGTGTCAAGAACGCCTGTTTCGCAAAGCAACTAACTGACCACGAGGTTTTATGACAAAACTGTAAGATTAATAGTTTGTAAGTGGCTTTGTCAACATTTTGCGGTGTTATGAGTTTGAAAGATGCCTTTATTTAGCGCCATTTTATTATCACCTTGGGAAGTTTGTTTACTATCAAATTGTAGGTTTGTTTTATAGATTCGAATTATGTATTTTATTTCTTGTTTAGCTTTATTACATTTGGAATAATTCGGCATTTATTTACCAATACTATTTCTAATGCCATTATCTTAGTCGTATATGGCAAGAATCATAGTAGTCTTTGCTACGGCCCCAAATATACTTTAAAAAAACCGGTTAATTTTCAAAGAAAGATAAATAATTAAGATGTACAGAGTCATAGGTTCCTCGTGCAATGACCTCATGTCATTCTACGATGCCGGCACTACGTGGCCAATATATTCTACTGTATTCTATACCGCATGCAAAATAAAATTACCCAGGTGGGTACCGATAGCTCCAACATTGTAGTACGCTCTGTCCATAAATTCGTCAACTTTCGCGAGTCGATGCCAAAAGAAGCGACACATAAATCCGCTTGTCGAAGCGAAGCGTGTCTCGTGCCAGCCGGCGAGCCTGTCCCGGTCAATATCGAAACTACGATGCAACCCAGTTTCGAGTTTCACCAAAACGGCCCTCGTCCCGCTGTGGAGAAATAGATGTATGAAAATGCATAGGTGCATCTTTGTCGTGTGATAGCCTAAGATCCCACTGCGGATGTACGACTCTCGTCTGTTTATTGAATAAAACCTTATTGTTACAAACATATACGATTAGAAGAACATAGTAGATGTAAATGAGCGTCGTACATCTGCAGTAGGATCTCATGCTATGAGCTTTTGCGTTTATCCGATTGCGATGAAACTTTGGCGACATTAGAACTTTGGTGCGCGTTTTTTTTTTGTAAATGAGCACAGTTTTATGTTTAGTTGTAAAAGATTGTAATAAAAGTTGTGGTAATAGTGAATGGAGTTACCGAAAATTCTGCGGTAGATACTGAGCGTCTGAGACTTATTATTATCATTCAAGCTAATGCATTTCTGTGGACATTGTTAGCCCACATTCACATAGCCACGTTCAGCTAGGTTTACTAGGTCGTAGGCATATGAATAAAGAATAATTGCGTAGAGCATTCACGGTAAGATTACATCTAATTTCGTTCTTTCCTAAAATGTAATGAGAAAAAAAATTGCTACCGACAAAATTTATATAAATATACCAGATAAATTTTATTTCTATCATCCTCACAGGTACTAAGGTGTCCTATTATCAAACCACTCTACTAAAAAAACATTTACACAGTTTGGCATCGAAAAAACGCCGTGGGTAGTGCCGCTGACAGGCGCGACATGAGGCAAAGTAGAGATGCTTATCTCGGCTTCCTGGCGGACTGAGTTTACATTTCTGCACGGATAAGCTCCTGGGAGCATCCGTAGAGTATATTTAAGTTGCCATAAAGCGTATCGCTTATTGCCCATCATGCTGAAGCAGATGTTCTATAAGCACTAAAAGGATAATATAATAGTTTTTTTAAATATATTTTACCATGAATTATTTGGTCACTACCTATAGTTGTTCCTGTGACTTTCTCTGCATAGACTACAGATTGTTTTGATTGTAGCCTATGTCTTTCTCCGTTTTCCCAACTACGAGTATTTTAGTTGTGCTCCTGTGTACTGCGCAGTGATCACCAAACTCTCTGCATTCTTGCCGCTAAAACAGACTACAGATTGTCTTTATCTTTTTGATTGTAGCCTATGTCTATTTTCTCCGTTTTTTCTGTTACCAACTACTCGTTCTAGTATTTTCGCCACACAAACCTATAAAGGTTTAAGCAATTTAATAAAAAAATGTATCATATATTGTAAATAAAGCGTGAAGCAGCAGCAAGCAAGCAAACAAACATTCGCATTTATAATATTCGTAGGGATATAAGGGCGTTGTCGAAATAAATTTATAGGTTATAATGATGTCCGACAACAGAAATAATTTACCTAGTGCTTTATATAAATGTGACCATATCGGCGTTTTTATTTGGAGACTGGATGTTGTTCATTATGTACTTTCGTATCCATAACATGCCTCCAAGTTCATACTCGCTAGCACTTACTCTATACTTGTTATACCTCTATAGTCTCACCGGTGAGCCGTATCAGCGATTAGTTTGGAATAGTTTAAAAAGCGATCTCAAAGCGAAGCGGGCTCGAAAGACGCGTCTTAAAGTGTAGTAGTTTGTTTTTATTATGTTTCTGCCATGTACTATCGGCAGAGTAGAATAGCACCACTCTGACCGTAGCATAGAGGAATAAGATGTAGACATAGAGTGCTAATGTTATACTAACAGTTTCGATGCACCATTAGACTTTTCGGTGCCTCACGATTCCAGTCCTTGATATTTAGATTGCATTACTATACGTTACAATAAATCAGTAATGTAGTACATTACTATACATTACACTAATAGAATCTTAGTGTCAAGAACTGAAATTGTGAGGCACCGAAAAGTCTAATGGTGCATCGAAACAGTTAGTAGGACATTAGCACTCTATGACATCTTATTTCTCTATGACCGTAGTTATCGTGAGAGGCGATTCAGGGTTCCATACAAACATTAAACAAAAGAATGAAGTAAAAATAGACAAAGCACTAAGGCGATCTTAATTACTTTATTACTACTTTATTTTGTTACATTCATTTCGAACTTCGTAAGTAAATGTTTTTATTAAAACTTTATTATTACTAAAAAATGTACAGGCATATAAAACCGCTTCCTATCTTAATGGAATCTCATAAAACATCGCGGAAAATACTCCGGACCGCTTAGAAATTTGCATTCGCCATTTCTATATCTATCGGCTCGTAATCGTTATCGCTTTACGGTGTCTCCTGCATCCGAATCGACCCCCTGGGACGAATCCTTGCGAGCCATGAAGCTGGCAACAAGAGGAGGTATTTGAAAAACAAATTTACGTAGAATATAGAGTCACAGTTGCCTGTATTGAGGCTAATGTCGAAAGGGAACTGTGACAAATCTTAAAATAGTTCACAAACCACAGGCTATATTGATGAGATTATTAGATACCTCTGCTAATGCGGGGCTTCACTACCTATAATAGAATGCAATATCTCTTTCATAGGAACAGAACTCAGGGGCGTACTTACAGGCGATCTCCTTCGTGATTCCGCGGTTCTGATTACCCATTTTGGGGAACTCTGTATTTGGCTATACACACACACCAAATATTCACGTCAGCGCCTGTGATGTAAATAAAGTCATCTTTTTTTACCTTGCTAAAAGACCTACAGAACCTCAATATAACAAACCTTAATTTTACTTAATTCCTTGATATAACGAATATTTACCTTATTCCCTTTGTTATATAAAGGTTGCTGACTGCGCCAGAAGAGTGTTCGTGTTTTTCAAATATATGTATGTTTGTTTGTATGTATGTGGCATGATGAGGTATCATTAGATTCGTCTTAGTCATGAGAGTGACCCTGGGTCAAAATTTTTACGCAGTCTAGTTTTTTTCTTAAAATAAATGAGATTATTTGTATTGTATAGGTATACTGATTATGACAGCTCCTTTCTGCATCTGTTCTACGTTGGGGGCCGATGCGTCTTATCACACGCTATTACGATATACCATTGTTGGTATATCGTGTCTCTAGTGTTTGCTGATGCCAGCGCCGACAGCGTACCGTAATTTAATATCCGTCCTTATACTAGTGCACTTCAATATCAAAGTCCCTCGGATGTGTACGGAACTAAATAAAATAAATGCAACAATATTTTTTGTGAGACATAGACACTAGCGCTTATGTTAGATGAGATTATAACTGGAACAGGAGTAGAGCTCCTGTATGCTATTGTGCAAATGGATTTGTAAAGTTAGTTGATTGCTATTTGATAGAGTTAGGTAGGGAAATATACTTGAAACTTATATCATTTGCGTGCGTACGTATAATCCTATTAAGGGATTTTTTCAATTTAGGCTAGTTCGTACTGATGAATAAATTTGTTGCTGTTTATCTCAAAAACTTTTATGGTTCAAATAGACCTAATATTTTGACAACATTTTAAAAATCGATCCTTAGTGATCGGCGAAAACGCAATTATCCGATTAAACCAACAGTCGTAGAAACATTTAGTCTATAGATATCTCACGCAAAATAATATCTATTCCGACTAGTGATTGTCAAAGAAACTGTTCGACTTTATATCATTTTTTATTAATGAAAATAAAGTTAGATAGATGATTACCCACTTTATTACGAGTATTTGTTTTCAGCATTATTGCATTACTCATCAAACGACAGCCTTAACTGCGTAATCAACGATTCTGTTATAGAAAGCGCTTTGAACAGTTTTTCTATCGAATTCTAAAAAACACTGCCTAAAAACTACGCAATTATTTTTGTTTGACCAATGTCACGAGAAATCCGTGACATTGGTCAAACAATGTCAAATAACGAGGCTGCGTAAAAATGCTAAAAATGTAGCCGCATACGGATTTTGCGCTTGGTAGCCAAGGACAGCGGTACATCGGTCGAAAAAACTGAGAAAGTTCTTCGTTTAATGTCTTATTGCTATTGGCATATATTTATTGATGAAAAAGACTATATTGTATATTTAAAATATACAAAATAATATCAAAATGATTATGTATTTACTTTATATTATTTGTATTTATTATAACAATATTTTAAATTGTAACGTTTTACACTGGCATGTGAATGTGTTAGATCATAGGATATACAAATAGATTAAAATGGTGCAATATCTATAAAAAAACCACATTTCCGCATTGTTTTTGTCACCTTCTCCCTAAAAAAATATTTAAGTATACTTAAGTTATATTAATTTTAGCCTCGAATCATAATACCTACGCGTTTGCACATCTCAAACTTCAAAGCAGGTTTACTAATTACGCTATTAAATTTCTTAGAGCTAACAATCTCATAGTCTTGATTCTACCTATATATTGCTGCATTGTTGAATGGAATGTAATCTTATGTAATTCGAAACCTGGTCGTTTCAGAATAAACCATCGATTCTATCTTCAAACACGGTAGAGATTTCCAATTTCGTGCATCTAGCTTCCAAATTTAAAAGGAATCGGTAACCTCTTTCTTACGTATCGATAGAGTTTTATAATCGAGATATCGACGTAATTGCATCGTCATCGTAAGGTCTTATTCTAATTATGAAGATAATCTGCGTTTTTTGGCTTAAATAGTCAATTTTGTGGTACGCTGCAGAATAATCTGCGTTTGGGGAGACTGCCTGGCTGTAGCTGAAAGATGATATACACCTATATAAAGTAAGATATTGTAGATATCAAGTTGAATAACATATAAAAGTAAAATAATATTCAAACGATCTGAAAATCGCTAGATCGATCTAAATCTCAGAGTGGAGATGTAAGACAGCAACAAAATAATAAGGTACGCCATTATGAGATACCCGAATCTAGCCAGCTTAAAAAAGGACTGGATATCTGGACTATGAGATCCATGTACATCTAAATTCATGATACCACATAACACCATTTGGACATTTGAACTTTTCGGATGGCTGAAGAGTTCGCCGGCGGGCCGAACGCGCTTTATCAAATATTTACGACTCTTACAATACAATTGAGCCAGTGAACCGGCAGAGGAGCGTGAAAAGTTGATGCCGTTTTCATCGTCGTGTCAGTGGCGGGAAAAGGCGGGACGGGGGAGCGGGATGCGGCAAAATTGCCTTTAATAAAATAGTGGGTACGATCCCGCTGTTTATTCGCGTTTGAGTATTGATGGTTTGACCTTGGTTTTGAGCAGACGTGGCGGGATTTCAATGTGGGCTATCTGGAGAAAAATACTGCACATACACTAGTATCATCAGTTTGCATAAACTCTCCAAATAGAAGTACTTAAACTGTTTTTCTGTATAAAATGTTTTTGTACAATAAAGTGTATATACGTTTCATAGACTCTATGCAATGACGTCTTTTATCCTTCCCCTTCTCATAGTTTCCATCTATTCCACAACATAACCTTATTCAACAGTGAATAGAGTGTTTAGAAAATACAATATTATTTTACATTGACGTTTGTTATCGCAACATCGTGTCTCCTCCATTAGTGGTTAGTTAGCAAAATGAAGGCTTCCTAAAATTACATATTAAAAACCAACTTAGACGCAATTCAATGTTTTTTGTCCTATTATTCGGCACACAAATTTCACAACAATTTCTCGTATTCTTGATTAAGTAAATACAAGTATTTAATACTCCAGTAATAATACTATTACACCCTTGGTTAGACTACAATCAAGGTGTTTGTGCAAACATTTGAGTTGTTAATGTAAACGGACGACCTCCTCGGCTCGCTTTTAGTTGTCCACTCGCGCTTGTAGGTATTGCCTGGGTATTGCGTAATAGAATAGTGTAAATATTACACCAAATCGACGGCGCCTTATGTTTTCATTTGTACTGTGAATCAAAAGTTTATTTTTTTAGGATGTGGACGGGCTGAAGATTCTATACATTTATACATACAGGTAAAGTGCGAAAGTGACCGCCAGGCAAACATTGATAGGCCGACTTTAGGCCATGATTCTGAAGCGAAAACTACTGAAAATTTTCACAAGAAAATAATGGCTCGTGTTCTGTATTTCAGTAGTTACCTGGCTGTCATACACACTTCGTTTTATGTATATGCTTCATTAAAATACCCCAGCTGTATCGCCATCCGAGCATGTAGAGTCAACTAAGGAACTCAAGAACGATCTCACAGGCGATAAGCTAGCAACTTGTCACTAATCATTTACATGTCTCCGCTATGCTAGACGTGGCTGTGGGATCTTCCTAATGATCGTGCCGTTCTGGCTACCTTATTTTGGAATCACAGCCGTGTGTTATACAGTATTTTTTTGTTGCCACCGTTAACGAAGGGTACGTACTCTATACATCAAATAAGGTAAGTTCATGCCAAAAAAAAATGCTGGGAAACGATGTAAACTTTTTTTTTATTTTTTATTACTTAATCGGGCGTAATTTATAGTATCCAGTGTTTATGCTAGTTTTTTCATAGACAGTTATTATTTTTTTCTCGTGAAAAAATATTGCTACACGCGTCAATGTGCATTTATGCAGAAAAATGCACTATTTACACAACTTTGGACCCTAATATTTTGGAAACCAGACACTTCCCAGGTATGCTTCCATGGAGAAAAATGATCGTAATGATGAGGAGATTCCGTAGTTTTCGGGAACGTTGACGACCAAAAATCACCCTGTATAGGTTTGTACAAAAATCTTTTCTCGTTAATGAACTAACTGTGCCTAGTCATGTTCTATTATTTCCGATCGTGTTTATAAGGCCTACTCGTAAAAGTGAAATGACTCTGATATATAGGCAAGCTATTCCTATATTGAAGTTTAACCGTGGTTTAACCTTCCAATTACAATTTTTTTTATGTGTCATACAGGAAATAAACTAACTGAATGCTACATACATACGCGAAATTCCTCATGTTTAAAAGCTACGCCATTTACTGCATTAGTCTTGTGAAAATAAAAATATTTGGAAAAAACCACCCAAATAAATAAAAATGCATAATATTATAAAATATAATGCTCCACAAAAGAGCATGAACTATTAAGGAACTATGAGTAACTATAATGATTGAGCTAAGTTATTTTATGTAATATCTACAAAAATGCCCTAGCGCAATAAAAAAACTTGTAAGAAAATCATTTAATGTCCGAAAAGTTGCAAAAAGATTTCGAATCGTGGGACTGTAACATAGTACTTTTTACTATGTGACTGTACTTACAATATTGTCGTGTAATACCGAGTAATACGTTCTTGAATAATAGCGTGCATCGTTGCAACGCGTATAATCGATTCTCCGCCGTCCCCTAACTAGGTCGAATTTAAATTGAAAGATAGGTACTACGGGTTTGTACTTATAAACCTAGGAACGTGAAATAATTTTGAGATGTAATAGTGAGTTCATTGATAGGATTACGTTTGCGTAAAAACATAGCTTACTCGTAGACACAAAAAACTAAAATACTTAGTAGTAAAATATATAATTTTTATTCGAATTTAATCCACTTTTGCATTTTTTACGAAAAAAACGAAAATTCTAAACTTTGCGCGGACAAATCGTGAATGGTCGCTAGTAACCTAATAAAGATTGCTAGCTTCACCTCGCGCCCGTAGACTTATAGATCGAAGGCAAGCCCATATCGATAGCATGTGCATCGATAATAGATGATACTGTAAGAGAACACGACTCGACGTATCGATTGTTGCTTGGTATTCATAATGCAGTGAGTTGGGTTAGAAGATACATTTGAAATAAGTGTGGATCTTGTTTCATAACATTGTATAAAACAAAGTTGCTTTTCACTGTCTATCTGTCTTTATATGTGCTTAAATCTTTTATACTAGCCAATGGATTACGATGCAATTATTTTTAAATAACGTTATTTTAAAATACGAATTGTACGAACAAAATATAGTGTAGACATGTCGAGCGATAAGTGAGAATTAAGTCTTAAGTCAGTAGCGACATCTGTCTTTTCTACATCGTTAACACTCTCAATTTTACGCTGTCGCATTGCTTCGGCTCTGAAAATTAAGTAATCAGGGGGCCTACTTTCTTTGATTTTAACTTAGTAACTTGTATGGAGACACACTAACAATATATAGACATGTCGAGCGACAAGTGAGAGTTGGGGCCCTATTCTAGGCTAGTATTTTATTATAAGCGGTGATAGCCCAGTGGTTAAGACGTGCGCCTTCCAAGCAGGGGGCGTAAGTTCAATCCCAGTCACGGGCCTGTACCAATGAATATATTTCATGTACAGATTTTAATGTTGTAAAATTATTACACTTAGCTCGGTTACCTACTTAAATATTATTGTTAAACTGGCAGACGTGCGTTTTCATTTGACGTATTACTGCTAATCGCACGCGAAGGCTCCGCTAAGTAGATACAAGTATTTATTATATAAATTCATACAGCACCTTATGTAAACTGTTTTTCTTAAAAGTGTCCATTTTGTGGGTTAGGTATGCATAGTTTTAGTTTTTTTTTATGTTTGGCAAAAATTTTACTTAAAAATAGATCAATACTTGGAGAAGGGATTATGAAATTGACTTTTCTGTTGAGACCAACGCTCGACGTAGCTTCTATTAAATGGATCGGCTAGATTCGCTAAAATTTTCATGTATCACGTTGTCGTCGGCCTCATCTTATATTGGAAATGGGAAACAAACAACTTTATCAAAAACAGTAGTTAGTACACTTTAGTACCTACTAATAACAATATGTGTAAACATAGTAAATAAAAGTTGAATCGACAGTTAAAAGTTTGTAAGTTCTTGAAAACAGCGGGATTAATGTTATTCATCTTATGTGAATTTAAAGCATTTACGTCTGCGTCAACAGTTACGACACGCCTTTAAAAATATGACGGATCCTTGGCAGCAAGCGATTTCAATAAATTACAATAACTGCATACTATTTCAAATTGCTTGTTTTCTTGTTCTAATGTTCTTAAGTCAGTAGCGACATCTGTCTTTTCTACCTATACATCGTTAACACACTCAATTTTCGCTTTCGCATTACTACGGCTCTGAAAATTAAGTAATCAGGGGGCCTACTTTGATCTTACCTTAGTAACTTGTATGGAGACACACAAACAATATATTCGATTATTTAGGTCTTTCCAGTATGTAGTCAAATAATACTTTGAGTCTATTTATATATTTGCCGGTTTTTGTTAGTAAAATATACCATTATTCCTACCTGAATTCCCCTTGGAGATTTGCGTTCCGCTCATGAATGTCGTTGCGTATTGCGTACCCGGGCCATGGAGTAGATATCAGGGAGAGGCGACATAATAAATTACTATGATTTTGATAATTTGGTAAACAAATTGTAAATTTTTATGTGAAGATGGTAAAAGTATAGGTAGGTATAATGATGCGACCGTAACCTAATTTGATGTAATTTGAATAATATTTGCCACTTACCATGGCTTAATCTTCACTCGTATATACTATACCAATGACTAGATTGTCACCTCTCTAAGTGACTATAAAGAAAAAAAAAAGATTTTTTTATTCTTTTTTTTTAGACAAACTTATTTGTTGATTTTAGTTTTTGTATTGTTTACCCTCTTTATTTGTTACGATCTGCATACGTTGGTTATAACCACGTAATGGAGCAAACTGGAATATGTTCGTCGAACTATCGTTATCAGAACACCTCCATTTTGTACCTGCTCCGTCCTGCACCGAGCGAATCAGATGTACCCGTCGATAAGCAACCAAACTATATGTGCATGAATTTACCTTGAAATTTTCAATGGAAATTATAGGAATCTTTTATTTAGGTAGTTGAAAACACAGCATTAAACTATAAAACATGAGATATTCGTTAGACAGTTAGGGATAGTGCATAAGATTGCATAAAATCATAAAATACTATATTGAAGACCTTTGCGGCCTCATAAAATTCTTGAACCTTCGACACAATACTGTAGAAAAATTTTGAATTTATTCCATTCGTAATCGACCGCCTTGTGTCGTCGCGTACTAAATCAATTCATTTCCGGAGTTTTCCTAGCACTGTGGTCACCCTATGGCAATGCGAGGTAATGCACACGGGGGCAATAACTCACTATTCTGGAATACTCCCCTCCCCACCTACCTCCCGCACCCCTCATACGGCTTAATATCGGAAATAACGCAACTTTTTACTACCCCCCCATTTGCGACTATAATTTCCCCTGCTGAATTATAAGTCTATGAATCATGGTCACCATTGGCAGCCATTTCGTTTTATTTTTTACGCGCAAAAATTCGAGAGGTTTATTTATCGACGCGGGACGGCCGCGCGCTCGATTTCGAGCTGTTTATTTGACGTTCGACGGGCCACGATAAATATGGTGTCGAATCCGATTTCCGGTTAAATATGCTACTGATTTGGTCCCGGCTCTTGGCGAAAATGTACAATGTATTTTTATGCAAACATTTTTTCCGCTTATTTTCGCGATGTGCTTTTCGTGGTGATTATACTTGACTCTGAGAGAGACTTTTCTAAGTACATGAAAGATATTGTGAGAAGTTAATAAATAAACCATGTTTATAATTAGAGCCGATTATTCCAAAACTTAATCAAGATAGAGCATCAACTTTTCCTTCAGATAAGCTATGAGGCCATTGAAACAATTGGCCCTTAACCATATTATTAATTTTGCATAGTAGGAAAAATTGTATCAATTCATCAATAAACATGACACAGATGATAAAATTATAAGGCCATAAAATACGAGAAGTAGATCAGGCTAACATTTAATACGAATTTCGTTGATAACAATATTCCTCGAGGGTTACCTATTAAATAGTAGAGTGTATACTAAAAATAGTGCAGTATGACTCATTGGAGACAAACTTGTGTACAGTTTATTAAAAATAACATTAAATTGACTAGTAATGTATATTTTATAGCCGCCATAAATCCAGATGATAGAGTTACTTAGTTCTGTACCTTTCTAATTCGAGTGTTCACAAACAGTTACCTGTCTGACTCTTAGTCTGAGTAGTGATCATATTCACAGTACAAAGAGGATAGTAGGTAGGTGGAGTCACTGATCTTTTACATCTGACCCCTCTTATTATCTTCCTGCCCTTACACCATTATAAATGGGGTGGGCGCAATATGGTTTCTTTCGAAACTCATTATGGCCAAAGATTTTGGCGTTTGTTACCAGATGTACCTACGTCTGAGCCCACTTTACTTCCCAAACGTGACTGTAGGGTAGAAATAGCTGATTAACTCGTATGGAGAGTGACAAGTAACATTAAATTGTGATCTAAAAATACAGCAATGTATCACCCATTAACTGATAGATAAGCCTATATAGCGAGTCACATGACCGCCTGATAAATTTGACACGGAATACAAACATTGCGTATAATCAAAGGGAAAACGCATTTCCTGCGAGTAAAAATACTGAGGTCTACTCATCGTAGTGGTACTTGCTCAGCATTTCAGTATTTGCCTGGCTGTCACTCATATCCTGTACAGTTTGCACGGTGTGTTGCATTTTTTGTTCAATAAATAAATAACATGCAGCACGATATCTTCTGATCTATAATATATTCAGTGTGTAACTCAATCTAGTCTACAGGTATATTGGAAATATGGTAGTAAGTAAAAAATAATATTGGTGCCTTTTGAGAACTTAATAGAAGCCAATGTTTTTTATATTGAACGTAGTCGCGGGCGTCCACTAGTCATGAATAAAGTTAAATTCTCTACTATCTTAACCATACTATGTAGCAGCAATATAAATGTGGAGTTAAGGCAGACTATAAAAAGGGCCAGTTAGCGACCTGTTGTGTGTCGTTAAATTTACAAGGGCGCCGTTAAAGTTATTAGTGTGTAATAAACGAATTAATCACGCCCTACTCGTGATACTGAGGGCGGCAAGATTGGTTTTAGGGTCGCTCGGTGATTGGTGCTTTTTGAGTTATTTGTAGCGTTAGGGATACTTAATTGTAGAGATTTATTTAAATGTGTCCCTTAGAATTTTACGAATGATTTGAGTAATTATAATATGTGTTTATTTTTTAAAAAAAGGTATTCGGTACTTCCTTTTTTACTCTTTTTTTCTTACTAGGACTTCGTTCATTTGGATTGGAATGTGGAAGTTTTTCTGAAAAAAAGCTACCAACTTGATTTAATCAAAAATTGATCAAAAATTTGATTTAAAAAACTTGCATGACATCGAGCACTGCTAGGTAGCATTTATATTTTGTGTATTCCCTGATAGTGACCTATTTACGTAACTGTGCCTAACATACTCCCTCTGTTACACCCTGTACAGATGTATTCTCACGCTCATTGCAATTCATTGCGTCTGCCGAACGTCTCTTGAAACAAAAACCATTTCACTCGTAGAAACGTTGAAATTCTAAAACCTGGGTTAGATTTACGTGCCTCGAATAAACGGGAAGATGAAGTAAGGACAATATAGAGGTGGCATAATAATTTTATTTATATTGTTTGGTTTTTAATTAAAAGTATGGAAACAGTATACGTATCTGTTCATCAAATATATTACCTGCTTATTATAGCATATATTATAGATAGCGTTCTATGGCGAATATATTAGTTTGTACTACACTGCGTTGCATAATTTACATTTAGCTGTGGTCGCTCACGACTTAGTCCGCGTGAAAGGGCATTACACCTGTGCGAAGCCGGGGCGGGTCATATATGGCCTTCCTCGATAAATCGGGTTATCTAACACTAAAGAATTTTTGAAATCTGAACAATATAGTTCCTGAGATTAGCGCGTTCAAATAAACAAACTCTGCAGCTTTATAATTATTAGTATAGATTATAACATCTCCTCTCTGTTCGATCTCGGTGAGACCAGCACACGAGCGGTCTGGCTCGGTCATTTGTCTTCAGCGAATTTTAAAACAATGCTAAGAACAATCCATCTTGCTCGTAGTACATTGACGCTCGAGCTGCGACTGTACGAGCTATTGATAGTCGCAGGCAAGCAATGGATGTAAAACTGTTGTATGCCGTTGTTCAGTGCTATTTAATATTTGATGGAATAAAAACGTTGGTGTCCTCAGTAATTTAAATCAACGCAAAGTGGCTAATGGCGTGGGATTAAATTGGAATAACAAAGAACTATTACAAAAAATATATTAAAAGATTTTTTAATTGAAGTTTAAGAAAATTCAGAAAATCAAGCCGCAAACAAACGATGTTTTTTTATCATATATAAAATTTTGTTGTTTATATCTTATTATTCTTAATATGTACATTGTTGCGGCTTCTACTAATTTTAATTATTTATTATATTGTTTTAAATCAATTAACGACGCCTGTAACTTAATATTTTAGTTCTTAGCAAATTGCTTATAGTTTTCATCAGGCGCTAAATGTATTCTCATTATAAGATAGTTACACATTGTGTTGTTAGCCTCTTCTACCTTTGTCCGCCATTCGGACCACACGTTTGTTAACCTATATTCATTCAAAATTAAAGTCATGTTATAGACTTGTGGATTTTATTTAAATCTTAAAAATCTACCAATGTTCCTGAAGGAACAACATACATACATAATAATCACGCCTCTTTCCCAGAGGGGTAGGCAGAGATCACGGATCTCCATTTGCTACGATCCTGAAACACCTCTTTCGCTTCATCTACTTTCATGATATTCTTCATGCACGCTCGTCGGTTTAGGGTACTCTTGACCTGACCTTTCTTTAGAATTTCACCATTTGATCGGTGAAAGTCCGGCGAGGTCTTCCCCTTCCAACCTTTCCATCCACTCTTCCGTTGTACACTTTCTTTGTCAGTCTACTTTCACTCATCCTCTCCACATCCCAAACCACCTCAACATACCCTTCTTAATCTTCGTCACCACGTCCTCATTTATACCACACTTCTTCTCAAAACTAAAAATGGAAATCAGTCATTTTTCATTGCCTAGGATAGTCCACTACGGAGTACCACAAGGTAGTGTCCTCGGACCGTTACTATTCCTTATCTATATAAATGACTTCCCAAGAGCCGTAAATCACTCCATGGTATTGTTCGCAGATGATAGTACGGTGACATTTAGTGGTAATAGTCACAAAAAAATAGAAAATGACATTATTAATAGCATGTATCCAATTATTGACTGGTTAGAATCTAACAACCTTAAAATTAATTTTGACAAAACAAAAATTATTAATTTCAGACTTAAGAATAATAATAATAGCAATTTGATTAGTATGAATGTTTCATATAAAGGGAATAGCATCTCTGAAACAATAGTTACTAAGTTTTTAGGATTAGAAATTGATAATAATATGAAATGGAGTAGCCAAATAGACAAAGTCTGCAATAAACTCCATCAATATGCTTATTCTCTCTATATGCTAAATAAAGTGGCTAACCGGAACACACTGCTAACTGCTTATCACGGTTATGTTGCCTCCACTCTCAGATATGGGATCATATTCTGGGGTAATGCCAATAGAGTTGAACAGGTCTTAAGAGCACAAAAAAGATGCATTAGAGCCATTTGTAAACTGTGTAGAACAGATAGCTGCAAACCATATTTCACTAATCTAAGAATTTTAACTGTTCCTTCTTTATACATCTTTGAAACTGCTATATTTGTGAGAAAGAATTTGCATTTGTTTCTGCCTGTTTTAAGCCAACGTCGTCGTGGTCAAATATGTTGTCTGCCTGGGAAAACTACTTTCTTTCAAAAGAGCATATTTGCGATGGCGCCTAAAATATACAACAGGTTACCAAAATACATTTTGAACAGTGATAGTGAAAATAAATTTAAATTACAATTATCAAATTATCTTATTGACAAATGCTACTACACTGTAAATGACTACTTATCTGGAAAATAATTTATATGGCTGCATGCTGCATGTTAATTGTAATACCCTATAAAAGCTACATTTTATATCTAAGGTGCATTCCTACTATTTATATTTGTACGCCAATTGTAGGCAGAACATAGTGATTCATATTATTATACCCATGTAACATCTACATTATGTACACACCTATGTTTACAAATAAAGAAACTTTGACTTTGACTTTGACTTTGACTTCTTTCTGATCACCTCATTTCTTATCCTATCTTTCAATCCTTATCCTATCTTAATATGTTCCTATATAATAATGCTAGTACAAAACGTCCCTGGTGACTTTATCTATACAGGGTGTGGCATAAAAAGGCATGTATATCCCTTCATTTTTATACAGCAAATTTTTTTTTGAGCTCTTGCCTTGTCTACTCTAGTGACATGATGACATATCGTTATCCGCTCTCTGAGTAATCAAAAAGCTAAAATGTTAGTGATTTTTTCTAATAAAAGCAGCAAGGAAATTAACAATCAACAGAAAGAAAGAAAAGGCTTCATTTATTGCTTGCTATTAATTAAAATCTGTTTAGGTAGTTCTAAAACTGTATTGCTATCGTTTCTTTAGGTAACATTATGAGCTTTATGATTAATTTTGTCCTAATACGAGTAGTTCTTATCGGCATAGTTACGACAATAAAATAATAAAATAATGATATAAACTAACAATGTAAACCAATATTTAAATTACAATATACAGGATGCTTTTTTGTGGCCACCTTTAACGAAGGGTGCGTACTCTATACATTAAAGTAAGTTTATGCCAAAAAAAATGCTGGGAATTTTTTTTTTTTTTTTAATTACTTGATCTGGCTAAATTTATAGTGTCTAGTGTTTATGCTAGTTTATTTATAGACAGATATTAATTATTTCTCGTGAAAAAATCTTGCTACGTGCGGCTATGTGCATTTATGCAGAAAAACGCAGTCTATTTACTCAACTTTGGACCCTAATATTTTGGAAACCACACACTTCCCAGGTATGCTTCCATGGAGAAAAATGATCGTGATGATGAGGAGATTCCGTAGTTTTCGGGAACGTTGACGACCAAAAATCACCCTGTATTATTTACTAACTCTATTTTTAATTTATGTACAAAACAACAGTATAATAAATGCCAAAGGCGAACAAGAACGAAGACTGCAGTGAATTGAAATATTTATTATGCATTTTGGTCCAAGCAGATTCATTTAGTTACGTAAATCTCGTGCGACTGTTTACTTATTTGCATTTATTTTAAGTTGTTACAAGGCTGTTGCTGACTTCGCTTTAATTTGAAAACAAATTGCGGTTTACTGGTCCAGTCAAAATAAACATTTTACTTAGGGGTCATTTTTCCAACGTTTCATTTATTTAACGTCTATATAAATTTTGTAGCTAAGGGAATTTTATCAACATTAAATATTTACAAAATTCAGAAATTTCTATAACCAACTTAAAAACTACTTAGGGCAATTTTTTATTAAGTTTTTTAAAATTCTTTTGACTGAACTGCTCGTTTTCAGAGGAGTAACATTACTTCTCGGTCTAATGGATAGAAGTTCTCGTTGTCTTTTCCCCTCCAATTGTAATCTTTTTCATTTATTTTGCAAAGGAAGGTGTATACTCTGTACATATCCTTTTTTTTTATAAATGAAGCATTTATTTAGAACTAACAAACATACGATTATTAACGACTGGTACAAAATAAAACAGCAAATAAGTAAGCACGTTAATAATCCTGGCAACCAAACGAAATTACCTGCCACGTAGATATACTCTTACAAACAGCAAATAACATTCACGGTATTTTATACAATTACGGTTATTAATACAATTACCCGCACCTCCCGTCAATGTGTTCGCGCCCTTACGTCACAGGTGTGATCTGTCACATCACGCGACATCTAGACTCCGTTTCACAGAATAACTCCTATGCCTGATTTCGCAACTAACATTTTTTGTATGCCTTGACAAAGAAAATGTGGTCATACAAATAGTAACTAGCGCCATCATCAATCGGAACTGTACGGTGAAACGAACTCTAGCTACGGTGTGTCGTCAGTGTCGTCACAGATTAAGGTAATACTGTACTTGTCGCTCAGCAAATACGGCTTAAAGTCGCAATTCGTTTAAAAGGAAAAATCGCGTTAGCTGGTTTTTTTTCGAAAGACAAATTCGGTCATACATTTCCGGTGCGTTTTATTTTTGATGACACAAGCTGGATGTGTCTTATTTTTTTTTTTGTATAGGTATTATACATCCTGCTGTTTTTCCGGTAGAACAAAATTTAGAGTACCTACACAGGCACTTAGTTGTCTCAATAATAGGTAGGTACAAATCGAAGTTTCGTAGTTAATCTACAGAAATGGTAGATATGATTCGTAGCAGGTTTATTGCTACGAAAACGAGTTTTACCTGACATATCGAGCCGACTTAGTTTTGCTACGAATATTGGGCCTACCTGCCCACGAGGCGTAGCAAATTCGTCGTAGTACGACTTGCCCTCAACAACAAATATGAAGGATTTTGTCTACAACTTAAGCTTTGATTTCCCAGGATAGGGCAGCTCCCTCTTTACGGTATCGTCGGTTGTGTGAAATGTTCCTTTAGGGCTGCGAAAACCAAACTTTACATACCTACAAAACGTTACGTGATTTTATCAATATTCATAGGCATAGGCAGCACCTATTATATTAAGGCGTAGTATGAATTAGGTAGGTGCGTTGGGTCTCCCGCTCGACTTTTCTCCAATAATGTGTATAACATATTGGTTGATGGGATGGTTTGCTGGTCTCTAATTTTGACAGCCAACTAATCGCACTCGATAATTTTGCTATATTTTCGCAGCCCAGGTTTTGAGGTAGGTCATTTTATGCTTGCACGCAGCGCGTGTATTCAATCTCAATGAATATTATTGCCAAGGTGGGCGTGTCTGCCGGACGGTGATCGACAGATGGAGCCACATTGTGTAGCCCGTTTCATAGAATAATTCCTATGCCTGATTTCGGAACTAACATGTTTTGTATGCAATGACACAGAAAATGTGGTCATACACATAGTAACTGGCGCCATCAGCCATCGGAACTATACGGTGAAACGCACTCTACTCGCGAGGCCATCAATCAAGCCAAACGGTAGTGGCCGGACGTCGCGACACGGCCGATGGAATTTTTGCCGAAATGCCGGCGAAATGTATGTGAAAACAAAACACGTCGAGCGCTGGCTGTTTGTATTTTAAAAAGTTGGCGGGAATTCCAAAAATGCGCGCGTACTTTTTTATTATCAAAATACACATGCCTAGTAGCTGTGTAAGCCGAACTGTATATTGCACGGGGTCACTTTATTTGTTGCGCTTTTATGCCTTCTATACACTCTGATAATAATACTATGCCACAAGCAATATTAAACCAAAATCGACATAATATATATTATTATCAGTGGTCGGAGTAGGTATATTGATTTTACATACTTGCGTCATGATATATATAACATGGACATGCATTTTTTCCGGAATGTACCGGAGTTTCCAAAAACTAGCAGCATAGCGTTGAGAGTATTGATACATTTTTAACTAGTTTCATGTAATAATTTCGAAGTTACGGTATTTTTATTTTATTTTTATCATAATAATCCGGAAACTCGGAGGCGTATCCATATTAACATATACGTTTGATGTCAATGACCTTAATTCAATATACCTACTCCGACCACTGATTATTATGTAGTGAGAGGTTCATGCAAAAGTATAGAAGCCTTTATCTGGATGTATGATCGCATAACAAGTTGGATCCTTAATAAAAAAAGAAACAAAGCTGTTGTCAGTAGGAAATAATAATTTTCCAATTACAAAAATGATATTCCACTAACAAGAACCAATCAAAATTCTTAACTTCGCCGCACAATCAAAATGCTGGCCGCATTCCAATTTCATTTGTCGACGAAAAAATATTACAACGCGCCTAGTTTTGATCACTGCTTAAATACGAATCGCTTATGGAGAGATTAATCTATTTTTAATGTATTGATTTGGAAACAATTTTGCTCATCTACCTATACAGGGTGTGGGTGACAGCCAGGCAAATGCTGAAATGCTGAACAAGTACCATTGTGTTGAGTTATATGATAGTGTTATTACTCGCAGGAAATGTATTTTTGATCAGCAATCTTTGCTCTCCGCGCCAATTGTATCAGATCAGGCGAACCTGTGACTAATTAAATTGGTTTATTGGTTATTGTGTGACACATTGCTGTTTTTTTGGATCACTTGTGATTCTCCATGAGGGTTGATCAGTTATTTGAACTTTTTTGAAGGCAACTTTTTTTTTTGAAAATCATCTTTTGGTTAAAATTTTATTCTTGAGTCATTATCTAAGGCCTAATTAAACGAACTAAACAATTTTTTTCCTGAAAATATGACAAAAATGTCGGAAAATTTAGGAATTTTCCTGCGAAAATTTTCAGTGTTTTTCGCCTCAGAATCATGGTCTGAAGTCATGATATCAATATTTGCTTGGCTGTCACAAACACCCTGTATACTAGGTACCAAATTAAATATACTCGAATATGAATAGTAAACGTATTTTTTCACTGTGTTTTGTAGTACAAACAAGTATGTTTTGTAGACTAAATACATAATTCGTTTATCATAACATGGAAATAACTCTGTCGTTTTTTATGTTACCCTTTCTGAGATCTTCAGTAAAGATAGATAACGGCTGGCTTATTATGTTATACCATGTTATGTATGTATATAATCATGAATCTTAGATCCCTGTAGGTTTCTGTAGCTTTTTGACTGTGTGTGTCGTGAGTTAAAAATTGTATGTACCTATGACAAACAAACCGAAGTTTTTCTGGTAAAACAAAATGGCTTGAGCACATTTTCCCGCGCCCACCTACCGACGCGATTTAAAAATCCGTTTGTTGTTCGAATCGGGTGGCGCGATAATCTTGAAATTCGAATCCGTTCCACGTTTGTTCTTTCGGGTGGCGATTGACAGGCGAGCGTCCCACATTAATCGTGCATCGGCATTCGGGAACTGTCGGGCGACACGACTATTTATATATACGCCGACCGTAGATAGAAACGCTTGCACCTGCACTAAATACCAATTGAATTGACACTACAGCGGTTTTAGTGATGTGACTTATACGTGATTTTTTGAAGAATAGTTTTGGTTTTTTTGGATATATGTACATAAGTTTTATGATTTAAAATTTATAATATTTGTTTTAACCGATGAGCATGCATGAAGAATATCATAAAAGTAGATGAAGCGAAAGAGGTGTGTCAGGACCATAGCAAGTGGAGATCCTCTGCCTACCCCTCCGGGAAAGAGGCATGAATATCTGTTTACAAATGTTTGTGTGGTTATGTCAAACGTACTTGAATTGTGGTAATATAATACTGCAGATAAACTCTATAAACGATAAATTTTAATGAGCATGATGTTATAATTGTTTTTTTTTAATGATTTACTCAACTGTTAATCAGTTGCTATCGTGCCACGAAATTCTAAAATCGAGTTTGTACTTACAATTTTGCCAATATGTATAGGTTCCCTCAAAATTGGTCAGAAGTGGCACCATGTGGTTCTATCGACCCTTGGTGCTCTGTCTACCCCGTAAGGGATACAGGCGTGATTATATGTATGTATGTATAGGTTCTTGTCCTTTGAGTGTGCACGGAAGCTCTACTATAACTCTACTAGACCTTTGCGAAAACAGTTTTAAATCGAATAAACCAAACCCCATTCTAGCGTATTATGGATTTTGTGTTTTTATTTATATTATTATGCAATACCTACAAATGGTTTATTAATGCTGCCAAATATGAAAACGTCAAAAAACTATGTACTGATATTTCCGAACATAAGAAATAGATGAAGTAAAAAGACACAACATCAAAAAGAACATGATTTAAATAAATAGTTCGAAGTTCGAACATCACTCAATCCCACCTGCACTGAATACCTGACTATTATTCTAAGGGCGCTTACGCACTCGAGTTGGACGACCGGTTTCGAATGCCGATCGCGGCGCGTTACGCGTTTCGGTGTAACAATTGAACGCTATTTAAAGTTTTGCGTACTAACTTTGCGCTTGTGATTGCATTCCATGTCAGCTGAGATGTATTTGCTGTTGCTCTCTGATACGGAATGGCAATGATTTTGTACGTTGTGGATATCGTAAAGAATACTTAATAATAGCCACCTCACATTTTTTAGATAATGATATCATGAAGACTTGATTTAGGATTTTCCCTGTGAAAGTGTATGATTCTTTATTAAAAAAACTTTCACTGTCATGTTACTTGCAATCGATATTCGCATGATAGAAAAGTTAATTTTTAAATTGACTGTTGTATATCCTCTTTACGTTCAACCTAAGCTAGTATTAATACCTCATTTCTGGAATGCCTGTCTCACTTTGTGCCGCATGCTTCTCGTACCATACATCACATAGTCGACGTCTGGATTTGACACCCTGCTGGTTTATTTCTAGTTTAGTACGAGTATTATAGACTGAACCATTATTACGAAAATCTATTTTTGAAATTTGAAACAGGAATAAATAACATACCCTGAAATTACTCCATAATATTTAAATTGGATATAAAAGTGGATAGAGTTTATTAATAGCAAACTGAAGTATTGAAAAATCGCTTAAAAAACTTACCTATAAATACGTATTCGGTATCATTGTTCGCTCTTTAGAAACCCCTGTACAGATTAAATTAGCGAGTATTAGATTTGACGCCGCTATTTATTTTAGCCGACGAATTTCGCGGACGAGTCAATTACGTCGGCCGAGGGCAGCTTAAGAGAAGCTTTCTGCGACACGGATAGGACGCGCGATAACACAACGTTGTGTATAGCCACCTTTATGTGATAGAATAATTTCATAAATAGTGCCATCATAAGAAAAAAATGTACAATAGTCGCAGGTAGTAGAAGATAATTTTTTTGTTATATTTAAATATAGTGATAAAGCTATCTTTAGTACTTATAATATCTAGGATCCTGCTTTACACACCTAGAAGTCCTCAATTTTGGAAGGCAGTGATAGTGCGTAAGGCACAGAACCCTGGTAAATGGAAATTCATAATCTCTGCCTACTTCTGGAAAAGGCGTCACTATTTATACATATTATAAAAGGTGCATATACCTACCTATATCATACAAATATGCACTTTTTTTAACGCAATTTGCTTTTACGGACCTTAATCTACTTAAATTAGGAAATAAAATCGAAAATTGTATGTAATAATAATCATCATCAGCCTATTGCAGTCCACTGCTGGACGTAGGCCTCCCCCAGGGCCCGCCACAAGACTGCCATGGCCGCGTGGTGCCGGCAGAGTAGAATTCGTACCACCCCATGTCTGCCCGTGGGTATCGTACGAGGCGATTAAGGATTCCCGGGAGGTGGGCAGCAGCGCCTCCCGTGTTGATAACATAGTCCAAAATACAAACTGCGGTCACCAACCCGTCTGCCCAGCGTGGTGACTATGGGCAAATACCCCCCATGGCAGTCTTGTAATAATAATAATACTAATTAATTTATAGCAGCAATAGGAATAAATGAGGAATTTATTCATTCGGACAGTGAAAATAAAATTTACAGCATCTTAATAGCATGGGGGAAATCTTAAGCTGGTTTACAGCACATAAATCTGAAAAGCACACAAACAACGCGTCTCGTATTAAGCAGAAATAAAGAGGAGGTGGCAAAGCTTTTTGATGAAAATAAAGCCGCCGTTATGCACGTGATGAACGGAAGGTCCCGTGTTTTGCAATCTGCGTCGACTTTTCGATTTGGGAGATAATTTGACTTCTAGGATTCTGCTCAATGTTTTTTATTTTGGGTTAGTTTAGCTAAGCTAGATTAACGAGCGGAAATTATTGTCTCATAATAATCATTCAACTAATGTAATTTGTAATATGCGAGATAAGACAAATGTCTGAGACAATAATAGACAAAAGCAAAGCAATAGGAAATCCTTTTTCAACACACCCACAGCTATATTGACTATCACAGCTCCCCTCTACAAGTGCTTTATGTCGTGAATTCGGTCGGTCTGTCTGTCCTGTGCGCCGCATAGATTTTTAGTGATTTATTAATAGGAAACTATTTCGGGGAGTTTCAGTGTCTTCTCTTTGAGATGTCGGAAGAGTGTCGCTATTGTCTATTCTGGATAATGATTAACTTTGTTTTTTTTTGGCTTATCAATATTTAAGTTTGAATACTTTAGTTACTTCATAGACATTTATTCGGCCGATTAGTGTAGTTAGTAGTGGCCCTGCCTGCGGCGTCATAGGTCCTGTATTCGAATCCCGATAGGTGCAAATATTGATGAATATCGATGTTTGTTTCCGAGTCATGTGTCAACTATACGTGTCTATGTATTATATATACCGTTGCTTGGTACCTGCGACACAACACCTTAGGGATCTTAATGTGGGACTAGGTTAATGTGTTGTGAACTGTGTGAATATTTATTTATTTATTGGTTTAGGTGACCACTCTCCAATAAATATTTAAAATTTACCACTCAGAATCACTCGTTTGTGTCACAACATGGGATATAACGTTCATTATCCCATTTCATTGAATTAAAGTTAATTAAATTTGATGGTAATTAGTTATATCCGCACTAGGACTAATTTAATAAGGCGTTAACGGCTACTGATAAAATCCATTTAAAATTACTCCCAAACATGTCTCAATAGATTTATTTAATATGTTCGCTAGCTAAAGTCGCGACTTTCCGGGGACGGTTAATTTTTTTCCGGGATAAAAAGTAGCCGATGTCCTTTCTCAGGCCCTATACTACCTACGTACCAATAGCTCTTTAAGGATATTGGCTGTGACTGTATATGAAGATGATACATGTTCTCAAATGCTTTATTTACATACAAAGTGAGACCCATTATCCCCGAAAGAGATTGGACATAAGTGTCCAAATTACACACTTACTTTTCACCAGTTATTTACTTAAAACTATGAAAACTAATTGAGGCGAAAATATCACGCTCGGTGACCCAAAATGCAGCAGATATTAACACTTAAACTACCACACTCTGGGCAATTTGTTGTTAACGTCGGAAATTGATATATTACCGGTTAAATATCGCCCACAAAGTTTATAATGTTGCCAGTAATACGTTGAGTTTTATCCTTAATTGCATGTATTATTATAAGTACCTATCTAAGTATATACATTTCTTCTTTGGCCATTGTTTTAAAATAACATACGTATAAACACACGACGGTTTTCCCGAAGTTGAAATAATCCAGAAACGCAGTATCATAAAAGAGAAATCCCACAGGCACGTTTAGCATAGCGAGGTCGGATGTAAATGATCAGTTAAATATTTAATTGTATCAGGCGTCACTACTCGGACGTTCAAATTTCCATTGAGGGGTCGCCCACCACCGGGTCCTACACCCTCCGCTGACCCTCGGATCTGCCGACTCCATAACTAACTTCGGTAGTTAGAACTAACATGGAAAACTAATTCTGATGATAGCAGCTATGTATTTATGGTTGCATGCTAGGTGCTTTTATCTGGCTTCTCGTTGCGACAGTAGTGTCTTGTGTTCGTGACCGTGAGTCGGCAGATCCGAGGGTCAGCGGAGGGTGTAGGGCCCGGTGGTGGGCGACCCCTCAATGGATAAATGATCAGTGACAAGCTTATGGCCTGTGGGAATATCAGAGTTCCTTAGTCGACTCTTACAACATGCACGTAAGTAGATGCAGCTGATGTATTTCTAGTGAAGCCCAGTATCAGCATAACACTCTCAACTTACAATATCTACATTTTATTACCTACACATCATCATTCATCATTTACAGCCCTGAGAAGTCCACTGTTGGACATAGGCCTCCCCCAACAACCTCCACTCCGACCGGTCGGAAGCAGCCTGCATCCAACCGACGCCCGCGACCTTGGCCAGGTCGTCCGTCCACCTAGCGGGTGGCCTTCCCACGCTGCGTTACATACACATACTTTACTTCAATTCTTCTATGCTGCTCTGGGAGTGAAAAAAAACCTATAATACTACAGCTACAGCGGCATACTGTACAAGTCAGTAGAGGGACAAGAGGGTCTTGGTTTTTGTAGGCGATGGCGCTGACCACCTGTCACTACTAACCGAACTTGTACATCTCAACTACGAGTATACTTACCCTCAAAATTGTTTAGAAGTTTACCATGTGGTTCTATGGGCCCTTGGTGCTCTGCCTACCCCGTAAGGGATAAAGGCGTGAATATATGTATGTACATACTTTATGTAGAGTTGGAAATATTTTTTATTCATAAATAATGCGACACACTCGAGCGTGTTGTTGTAAAAGCTCGCGGCTGGGTGTGACAAGACAAGTGAGGAGTAACACTTCAGCAATTTGTGTCACCTTCCGCGAACAGAATAATGTTTGGTTGTTTCACCTTGTTACTGACTTTTTCCACAACTTTTGTAGTCTGCGCCAGAAGAAGGGTTATGTTTTTCGAGTGTATGCTTGTATGTACATTTCTTTGGCACGCTCTAGAGCCTAAACGGGTAGTCGCATTTGAGCTTGAGAGGTATCATAAGTTCGTCTTACAGCCAATTTCTATACCAGCCCCCCTACCATGACCACGCATCGTGGACATCGTATCGTAGATTATCGTATCGTACGATATCGTATCGTCTCTATACAAAAATCAACATGGCGGCTATATTTATCGTATTTTGACAGGCAAATGTCGATAAATCGGTTTATCACTTCGTGTTATGCAGGTAATGCTACTTGGGCTGATCTTGAGAGCTTTTTTGCATATCTCAGATTTAATCTTCAATTTTTTTCATACAAAATTTCAAATTAGGAATATAAAAATCCGAGATTCTTTTTGATCGTATTGACCGTATTGAAATTGACCGTTAGTATTGAGAGTGACAATGGGTCATTTTTTTACGCAGTCGGGTGTTTTTTCTGGGCCGCTAAAGGCTATTTTTTACCTAAGTACAGTAACTAAGCACATTAGAACATACTAATAACACCATGGAGAAGGTATAAAAGAGGAGCAGCGGCTAAGTATATTTTCATACAAAAATAGTGTGCCGCTGAGCGGGGATGAAGTATAGGACGAGGGGGGCACCCTAACACTGTAGCCCCGCCCATTTACATAGAAACCACCTTGTAGTGACTAGCCCATGAATAACACATAATAATTTATTATAAAGTAACTTTAGATTGATTTGTGCCTATATTAATCACGTAAAACAAATGCATAAAGGCGCATACACACAGGTAGCTTTTCACGCCGAATTTCGAACCGACACGCGACGCCGTACGAATCCATTTATCTAACTTGTGTATTTGCTAGCTAACAGCTAAATATCATTAATTTGCTGCTCTGTTCGGTAACGACATTAGTTAATGCAAGTTCACTCCGAACCGATCTGATTTGAGCCGCAAATTCAATACGGCGGGATTTGCGCGTCTAACGGGGGAATTAACATTTTAGCATACCGCACGAACCCTAATTATAGTATAACTTTTCTGTGCCCTAATTATAATAAGAGTTGATTTTTCCAATGCTCTGATAGCATATACAGGGTAATTTTTAGTCGTCAAGGTTCCTGAAATCTACGGAATCTCCTCATCATCACGATCATTTTTCTCCATGGAAGTATACTTGGGAAGTGTCTGGTTTCCAAAATATTAGGGTCCAAAGATGAGTAAATAGACTGCGTTTTTCTGCATAAATGCACATTGACGCGTGTAGCAAGATTTTTTCACGAGAAATAATAAATATCTATCTATGAAAAAACTAGCATAAGCACTGGACACTATAAATTTCGCCGGATCAAGTAATTTAATATTATTTTTTAAATTACATCGTTTCCCAGCATTATTTTGCATAAACTTACTTTATTTGATGTATAGATAATATAGTACGTACCCTTCGTTAAGGGTGGCAACAAAAAACATTTTGTATATGAGTTGTGTGGCATTTTTTGAAAAGAGATAAGTATTATTGTATATCACAGATAAGTACTTGTTTGATGGTTTACTTAACAATTTTCTTCTTTTTTTTCAGGTAAGTCACACAAGAAACTTTTTCACATATCATTCTATACAAGTTCTTCGACGAAGGTAAAATTATATCTATAATAGTAAATAATAATGTAATCAATTCGTACATCTATGATTGATAAAGAAAGGCAATAGATTTCAATGCTGCTAAGGGCCAATTTATCCAATAGTAAGATAGCCCATCTGAAGAGTAAATCTGATGCTGTCTATCTTGGTCAAGTCGTAAATAAAGACAGCAGCGAATTTATCCTCCAGATAACTATTCTGACTATTAGAGAAGTCTGCGCTAAAATTTCAAACTAATCTGAAAACACTCAGTAAGGTCGATTCTGACCATCACACTTAAACCTAAGAGTAAAATTAGTCCTACCTGTCCTTTTCTCTCTCAGCCATTTATGTTAAGAACAGAGAGAGATAGACCTGACTAAGATTAGGTTTACGTTATAGTGTGACTGTCAGAATCGACCCTATTATCTCTCAAATACCATTCATGCCCTTATTTTACCACAAGACCATGAAGTAAAAGTTTCTGTCATCCCGACTATGTGCTATTTTTAGAAGTCAATTGAAACGTATTAGATTGGTTGACACGCATTCTCTGCGTCAGGTTGTTGATCCCACCATTTTGATTTAGCAGTCGATGCGCGCGCACATACGTCCGCTCCGCCTGGGTCTGTGCGCGTGACCTCACCGAGCGGAGCTTACGCGATTTGAATTTCAATTCTGTGTTTTGTCGCTGGTGTCACCCGATTGTGTATACTTCAATTATGAAGTCCTGAGATATTGATGCTAGTGTAGCAATTCTAACACAGTTTCATATATATTTATATTTAGTTCCATAACAATTCGTGGGACTTGGTTATTCAAACATACTGTGTTATTTTCTAATTTTTTTGTACCTCGTATACAACTCATTCCTATTTGTATATCCTCTGTTTTATATGGATTTCTTTTTTCTTATAAGATCAAAATTGCATCTGTTGCATTTATCTGTTTAAATTAAACCGTTTGGTAATAATGGCAATTCGGCACAGTTGTCCATATGAACCAAAAGTGAATTAAACACGACCTGTTTTAGGTTAAATACCTAAAAATATATCAAATCTGGGGTTTGGTTTAGAAATGGGTTTAGATTTTGTAGTACTCACTTAACACGTCGTGTGTTGTAATGTAAAGCGTAGGCCACACCGCCAGCGAGCGAGCTAAAGCGAGAGAAGGAAACTATACAAACTGACGTTCACGTAGCTTACCCCGGTAGTTTTCGGTGTGAACTGATGTATGTAAAGAGGTGAAACAATGCTCGCCCGTCTAGCTCGCTAGCTGTGTGGCCTGCGCTTTAAGCTATCAACAACACTAGAACTGTAGTACCAAGTGATCTAGTGTCAAAGTAGAGTGCTCTTGGAGACTACTCTCTGCGGTGAATTGGGAACGAGATCGGCAATGCTAAGTGGGATTATGGTTGACACGATTCGGAAATATGGGTTTAATGATTAGTTTATTACGTAATTTGTTAGGTACCACTTACCTTATGCCTTGTTTACTAATTGCGAAGTGCTGGCGCGAAGTGTTAGTAAAGGGCCACGTGACCGTTTACACATTGATGTTCACGATTGAGATTCACGCTGTGCTAGTGATAGTGCAGGTGCGAAGTTGACTGATCAATAATCATGCCTTAGCCCTAGTCATGGACCTACACAAACCACAACTTGACAATATGTAAACAAACACTTAAAAGCATACTTCACAGCGTTACCAGCACTTTCATACAAAATGGTAGGTAATTGTTATTAATGCAAAAGATTGGCTAGAAGTAACGATCAGTATTTTGTTAAAAGTAATTTTACTTATAGTTGCGAAAGTTTGCATAAAAAGATGAAATCTAGATTTTGTTCAAAATAAAAAATGTCTAACTAAACTAACTATTAGTACTAGGGTTGGTTTTATAAAGGTAGGTATGTAATTATAACTTAGTTGAGACTGACTACTTAGTAGGTAAGTTTTCATTTAATCCGGAAAGGATAAAGTCGTAACCTAGTTTTACCTACTTAAATAAACTTATTCAAAACCATTACAAGATTTATTTGTATGCAACAAGTTGTGTTGGCAGCCCTAGCGAAGTACCTATAGTACCTAATTACCTCCGGTTAGTAAACTCCCGAACGACACGTGTGAATCATTTGCTTTTGATCTTACCTAGTACCTATGTTTTAGAAAGTATTAGTGGCATTATAAAGCGTTAAAAAAGTTTTAATAGTAGGTACCCCTATATGGCTACTACTTTTCCTTAGTGATAACTTTGCCTTTGAAGATACTCGAGTGAGAGAGTCCTAAAATTTGCTGTTGGTTAGGCTGGTTTCGGAGCTTTACGGGAGACCTTGTGTAGCGCCTGCGCCTGAATATATTTTTTATCTTTGAGTTTATTTTTCAATGGCTGTAAACAATTATTAAACTATGAGTTAAGAATTGATGATTGCTTCTTATTCGAATGTAGGTAACTCATACTAGGGGTAGAAACCGTGATTTCGTCCACTTTCTAATTTCGTTCCACTCCCATTTTCCACGAGGAATACAAATTACTGCGCAAATGTAATGGATTGCATCGGAGCTAATCTGACATTAATTTGGAAATGAGCTTAAGTATCTGCATGTGTATTCACCTTATCCTTGTCTGGTGCGAGACTTTACCACAATACATCAGCTGCATCTCCTTCCGTGTATGGAGTAAGAGTGACTATGCAACTAAAGGGCGTTCTCTGAGGCGATGAGCTAGCATCTTGTCACTAATCTTTCACGCCTGTCTGTAATCCTTCTAGCTACCCCATTTTGGGAAAACAGTCGTGTGTTTACAAGTATGTATTCACTTCAATAATCCGTGTGTATACCAAGGTGTGTGTTTACCTAGCTGAGTGTTTGGGTAGGTGTGAATGCGTACAGCATGTGTCAGTAACAATGCATCTATTATACCTTCGCACCACTATTGTGTGCGATTATGATCTTGAAGGAAGAAAAAGGAGAGGTGGCTTGGAAACGTTTGGATCTTCTTCATGGCATAGGCGAGGATGACGAGAGGAAATTTCAGGCTATGGTCAGATGCAAATTCTTGGATTGGTTGTTGCACTACGTAGATTGACTGTTGCAGTTATACATAGATTATCGCACCTCCTCTATATACTTATTTAATGGTTGTGTTGGTCCGCAGGGATACTATGAAAGGTCGAGTAAGACCGCGCTCAAAGAGTAGAATGAATAGTTAAGTCTAAGCAAATGTTATAATGAGGAGGATAATAATATTATACCTACATACTTGGCTTTGAATATAAAAAAAACTCCGCGTTATTAGACAAATTACTTACGTGTTTTTAACCTAAACAATGTGTAACTTTGAAAGATATTCCAAACGTTTGAATTGTCATTTTAAACAGTGTTTATGAAGTCTGTTTAATATGTCTAAATTTAGACTTTGTAATAACACCCATAAGCTCTTTAAAAACCCTCGAGCCTTTTTAGCTAAGCACTTTAAACAATTCTAACTGGAATTTAATGCGGATTTCGGTTAAGTTTAATGTCTGTTTCGCTTTGTGACTTGATATCCCGATCCGATTTCGTGATAAAGGGCTCGTTACCAACGTGTCATGTTCAAGTAGTACAAATGGTATAACTAGAGCCGTCATCAAACGTATTTTAGTGACGTAATTTTTCCGTCGAGTATGAAATTTAACATAATGTTTTTAATCCTATAAATTAAGCGTTATTTCATTTATCGAATATAAAAGTCAAAAACCGATGTTTTTACTAGATTTTTTTATTAATTTTTACGTTTTTTTATCACGCTGTTAACTCCTAACCTTCTTTGGAACCAATAAAGGTAAGTGGCCGATCGGAACTGTTGGGCCATTAAGCGATTTTCCAATAGATGACACGGCCACGACACGACCACGATAACGACATGACCACGGCTTTTTTGGAAGTAAAAATTATGTATTAAATAGTATATCCCGTTTTTCCACAAGACGAAACGACCACGACACGGCCCCCTATATTAAATGACGAAATGTCGTAGTCGTGTTTTGTCGTGTCGTCTAGTGGGAAAACGCCCATTAGTGTAGAATATGAAGCAAAGATAATGAGGATATGTGATAACCAATATGGAAATGGCACAGCCAGTATAACCATATGCAGCACAATATAAACTCAATCACTGGATAATATTCCCTCGTACTTGTTTGGAATCTTGTCAACGTCGCAACGGCGAACCTCTTTCGTATCAACAAAAGCTGTTGTCCGTTAAGCCAGCCAATGTCAATCTCTTTACCAGGAATTCGATAGATTTACAGGCACACATATATAGTTATACGGCACGTGTTACCACACAGGTTTTAATTATACAATATTTTGATATAATAAAACAGATTAACGTATTTTCTACATTATTTAAGCTATCTAAAACATGTTTTGTTTTGTATAATTAAATGCCCACAATAAGCTTAGGGCTCATGGAAATTAGCATTAAGTAGCATTATGTCAACAAAACGGCCATGAGTAATTTGCCATACTATAACATTTTCTTAGGCGATATCAAACAGAGATATTTTAGAATGCTACCCGTTTATGAGGAAGCTCTACATTGAGTATTTGCTCTTATTGCATTTTCCCTATTATCCCGAACGACTTCGATACTCTGCCCGCCCCGTTAATGACCAGCTTATACTTCGTTTCCTTCACGAAGTCCTCTGAAATCGGCGCTGGTGACTTCAATGGAGTACACCGTTTCATTTAGTTCAATGGAAATCCGCAGGACTTCATGATTGCAACAGACTTTAGGTGCTTACTTTAACGAGACAATTATTTTGTTTCGAGTAGCAAATAAATTTTTGTGTTTATTTTTCTCGCTTTGTCCTGAACATACCAGCAGGTTTATTGATCTTGAAAGATTGTTAAGAACGTAGTGTCTAACTGGTCGTTGTAGATCAAGTATAGGTGAGTCGAGGATAAGCAACAGATATGTTAATAAATGTACTACAGATAAAACTTTTTATTCCAAATTTTTTAACTTTAACACTAATTTTAGGCTGCCTTTCCATCAGTGATGTGCTCTGCTAAAGATGTGTGTGATAACCACCAATCATATTAATTACTAGTGGACGTCCGCGACACCGTCCGCGTGGACTACAGAAAAAACAAAATGTCGAAATTATACGGGATAAAAACATTTTCCCGGGATAAAAAGTAGCTTAGGTTATGTTAAGTGGGACCTTTCACAATATATTTCTGATAACTGCATCGAAATCGGTTCAGCCGTTTCTGAGATCAGCGTGCACAAACGCACATACAAACAGACAAACAGGCAAAATTCCAAAAATCATTCCTTTGGGTACTATTGCGTTTATAAAGGTCTCCTATAATATTTTTTCTCATATATCTTCCATGTATAGACAGCGATCCGTTACATTTTTATTATACTCATATGTTATAATATACAGGATGTTTTTTCGTTGCCACCCTTAACGAAGGGTACGTACTCTATACATCAAAGAAAGTAAGTTTATGCAAAAAAAAATGTTGGGAAACGATGTAAATTTTTTTTAAATTACTTTATCGGGCGAAATTTATAGTGTCCAGTGTTTATGCTAGTTTTTTCATAGACATATATTAATTATTTCTCGTGAAAAAATCTTGCCACACGCGTCAATGTTTGAATTTTGGCCGATTGGTCTAGTAGGTAGTGACCCTGCCTACGATGCCATAGGTCCTGGGTTCGAATCCCGGTAGGTGCAAACATTGATATGATGAATATTGATGTTTGTTTCCGAGTCGTGGATGTTTCTATACTTATCTATGTATTTATATACCATTACTTAGTACCCACGACACAAGACCTTAGGGATCTTCGTGTGGGACTAGGTTAATGTGTTGTGTAGTGTGTGAATATTATTATTATTATTAAATAGCCCACTATAGCGAACATATTTACTAAATTTGAGACTCGAGTAAAAATGTGCATTTATGCAGAAAAATGCAGTCTATTTACTCAACTTTGGACCCTAATATTTTGGATACCAGACACTTTCCAGGTGTGCTTCCATGGAGAAAAATGATCGTAATGATGAGGAGATTCCGTAGTTTTCGGGAACGTCGATCAAATCATCCTGTATATATAGAATAGATATCCATGTACCAATATGTGGTGGATATAACATGCATCCGTAGCAACATAGCATTGTACTTGTACGTCCTTTGTTCCCACCAAAATACTGCTTTTCCAGGCAGCTATATTGCATCATCACACTAAAGAATGCACACTTCAGGCAGCCCTAATATAATATTTCAATCATATTACAGTTCAGTCGATTTTTTTCCTACAACACTTTAAGATTATTTTAAATAGTTTATGCGATTGCATTACATTACGTAGGTACTACGTCAGACATATCCTAACTCCTTTTAACACCAAAATGAAGCCTTTCAATAGTAAATTACTTAATCCACGAAACACGCGAACGTACTCCATCCAGCCTATAATGATTAGGATCCGGCTGATTTGTCTCAGCCAATTTGGGGAAGGTTAATCGAAGCAATTTAGCTATGTCTTCGCTACTCAAATGCTAAATAGGTTTACAGAACCTACACTATAATCGTTTTAGCACCCAAATTGAACGACTTGAAGGCCACGATCATTTGTCATTCATTTAGTTAGATCTATTCGGTATTGAAAGGAGCTCAGTAAATGTCTAAATCTAGACCTATCTTAGAACCGATTACTGTAATCGATTTTGATCTGTTGTTCAAGGAATTCAATAATATTTTAGGATTTTCTATACCGCCGGATCAATTTTATTATTTATAAAAGTATTTATTAGCACAGAGTTAGTTTCCATAAGTACCTCACCCTAATAACCATCGTGAACTATAAGTAGACCTGAAAACAATCAAGGAACCAATCAACGGCGATTACAGCAATCTAATACTTTCATCCCGTCTATCTTCGGAATGGGGGAAAACTATCCGGTATACACCGGTTGATACCGCTTTATACCTGCTAATACCGGTTAATACCAGCACAAGCAAGGAGTAGGTTATTCTCCGATAATTCTCGACAGGCCCATTTGAGACGTCATGATAGACATTTCTGCAGGTTTAAAGGATTACTCGTTGGTACGAGTACGTTATTGAAGAAGATTTGTTTTATTGGAGTAGTTGGTTTTGTTTAGATATACTAAGCGATTACAGTCAGCCTAGATGCTAAGCGCTACTTCCGGCCCCACCGGGCTACTAGTTGTTGTGTGGCCTATGTATATATTCAACTACAAATACAAGTGGCACACCACCGCCGGAACCTATACCACCCACCTGCCCCTGTATCGACAATTTTTTGACAGTTCATAGTAATGACCACTCGTTGAAACTTGCAAATGGAAGTGGCACAATGCCTTGTCTGAAAAAAATTTCACTAAATTGCTGAACAAACCAAGCACAATAATAGGGCCTTACAATATGTTATCAGATAGGATTTTCCTTGGATATGCCCAAAGAACCTTGTAAAATAGTACCCGGAAGAACAGTAAGTTCTCATTCCCCTGGGCGCCATAAGTTTTAGTGCGAGGGGGAGCTAGTGTGTACGTCTGGCTCTATTATGAGGGTTAGAATAACTGCTTAATGCCATAATATACTGACTCATCGTGTACGAGTACTGTACGATGATATCTTACTTCAACTATCGATTCTGCATTACCAAGATATATCCAAGTGGGCCTTTTACCACGTGGGCCTTTTAGGCTAACCGTTAGATAGTGTGTATTTAATTTCCAACACTTTTGGCCAGCCTCTTGTAAGAGTGATAAGCATAATTATGTTTATGTATTCTTAGTACATGTATTTTTAATTAATTTCCTATGTTTCATTGAAGATTGAATCTGAAAACTTTCGCATTTATGTATTACTAGCGGCCGCTCACGACTTCGCCCGCGTGAAAGGCATTACACAGGTCATATATAGCCTATAGCCTTCCTCGACAAATGGACTATCTAAACTTGAAAGAATTTTTTAAATCGGACTAGTAGTTCCTGAGATTAGCGCGTTCAAACAAACTCTTTAGCTTTATAATATTAGTAAAGATCAAAGCACAATATACTTTGTATGTTTTACGTGCTAGAAAAGTTTAAACAAAATTTCCCGAAAGTAGCGGATTACGATAAAATAAAACGTGATATTGAATGTAAAGCTCACGCAGGTACCCGAGTTAATTATGTAGAACACCCTCATGTAAGTATTCCCGATACACATGTTTAATTAACGGCGCTTTCAGAAGCCTGTGTTTTTCATCTAGGTATATAATTTTACACGAGATTGGTATTTATTTAGCTTACATTACCTACACATTTTCCTATTATTATGTTGGTAGGCTTAAAAGCTTTAGTAGCTATTTTGAGATTCATAAAACGTACCAGTCTGAAATCTACCTAAAAATTTATAGGCGAAAAAAATAAATTATATAGTTATACAAGCTTTTAAGTAAAAAGTGTCCTTATCCGCGATCTTGGTTACGGGTTAAAAAGAAATCGAGAAGACAATTCAATAATCAGTTAAATCGATTAAAAAGTTACTGTCATTGCATACTCGGATAGACAGTGTCGAGTTCGCCACTTCGAGCTTTGATAATCCGTGCACTTCTCGTTTTATCGATTCGGGTTTTTTTATTGAGAACTCGGATGTGCAAACATCGGTACTGGATCCGACGTGCGCATGGTGCAGTGGTAATTGCATCAAAATCGCCGGTCCAAGTACTCCTTTTGTACGCGGACAAAGTAAATAAGCGGGTTCGGACATAGAAATGGAAGAATGGCGATTTGTTAGCTTTGACTGGCGGATTTCAGCTGCTGGAAAATTTCATATTAGGTGCGGTAGGATAGAGTTTTGGAGAATTTAGAATTGGTTTTAAATCCTGAATTAAACTAAGTAACAGTAGTTTATAATGAGATAATCTGCTACTTTCGGCTCCATAGAGTGTTATCACCGGCAACCTGCTATATTATGCACCGATATAAGATAGCTCTGATTAGCGACTTACCTATTTTATTCATGATACACTAGTATTAGTGTGCCAAATCTTTGCAGACAAGGTAATCTTACGAGGGCCATTTTACTCTGCCTTTTCAGACTGCAACGGTGCTCGTAAAGCCGAACACTCGAGTTAGGGCGTTGTTATCATAATAGCACGCTAGGTAGCGTCACCATGGTGACGGCTTTTGAGATACCAAATATGACAAAAACAGGAAAATTAGACATCTGCATCCTCATTAGACACCAGAGGGAACAGAAAATGCAATATAGGTACGAGCGTGTTCGGCAATAACAAAATCATAATACGAAGATGTTAGATTTCACTTTGAGCATGTTAAAGAGTAACCTCAACTGCAAACACTCCGCAATGGAAGTGCAAAAACATTTTCTTAAATCGATTTTTAGTTAAGAAGTATTAAAACTATTATCTATTTATTATTCTTTAAACGTTACAAAACCCATTATATTGATTTTCATTTTATTGGTAGCTCACCTAGTTACGCTTGCCTGATATTCCAATACTAAAGCCAAAAGCTCGGCTCTGGCTTAGCGTCAAATTAGCCAATTAACTAAGCTTCACTCGGTAATCTGCACTTCAAAACACCCCTTTTCTTTACGCTCCTATGATGATACTCCCTGGGGTTGGAATAAAGTTATAATACACCGGTGATATTACTGTGCAGAAGATGCATGGTATTATTATTTTTTTCTTGTAAGGTTTAGGTTAAAATCGAAATACTAAACATTTCGCATTGTATAGGTAAGATTTTCAACAGAGGCCGAGAACACTTATATTTTTATTATTATTATTTTCTATCATCAAAGGTTCGATTCTGAGATTTGATCTGAGGGATAAAGTTAATATGTCTCTATCTTGATCAAATTTTAAGGAAAGATCGCATTTAACCTATCCTTTAGATATGCTATCTAACTATTAGATCTGATATTTGTATCTAACAGTGAACTTGAATCGAACGAATATCTCTACTTCTAGTTATAAGTACAATATCAATGGAATGTCGCCCTTCGTTTCCTGGCGACTATCTTTACGCCCTTTCGACTCATCAAGGAGGATTACTAAGCACTAATCAGGATGTCAAAGACTTATCAATGGCGGGAGAAAGTCCGCAATTTCCTACTCGCAGCGTACATTTTGCTACCTTTTCAATTTGCCATCGAATGGGGGAACTTCGAATGGGATTGTGAGCTGAAAAGCGGTTTTAAAATTACTCGCGATTATCAATAATATAAATCTAATACCGGCTTTCATGTTTATTCTTTATTTATTTATTGAGCGATTTTTTTTTTCTGTTGATTGAAGAAAGAAGGCCTTTGCCGATGAGTGGAAAATGGTATATATTTTTAAATTAATTTAACAACAGTTTAAAAGTACCATTTAAATACCTATACAGTATTCAAAGTCCTTTCTAAACAGATCGCTATTTTTCCATTAAGAAATATTGTCATACTGTAGTTGGCAAGCATTCGCACAGCCCTAGCTTAGCTATCATCCACAGTATTTCTTCTTAAACGTCACTAAGCTCCCACCCTTTTTACGTTCGTCGAGGCGACTCGATCCCAATTAAGCTCGCTCGATACCTGGAGTTATCGGCGGGTAGCAATCGATTCGATAGTCTCACACGGATCGCTGGTGATCCCAAATATTGACACTTGATATCGGATGTCGTGAATCGCCTACTCGCTCGGTATTGATATCTATGGTACTAGACTAGAATGTCTATGGCTCTATATAGGGATTTAAAGTTTTAACGTCTTTTATGATGCATTTTTTGTCGGAAAAGCCCATAAGGCAGCCTAAGCAGCCAGCATCACTACTAGGATATCTTTCTATGTATTTGTATAAAACACCTATCTCTACTTTTAAAATCAGAAATCAGCTACAAAAATATGCACCTTATTTTTATTATCCTCGAGTTTTTTTAATTATTATTCTTATAAATTAAGTTAATAATTAAGTTTTACTGGGAACCTTTAAATATTAGCTGTTTCTGTCCAAGTAGACCTGAAGACCTGCGAAACACGATATGATAAACCGATTTATCGACATTTAGCCTGTCAAAATATGATAAATATATCCGCCATGTTGAATTTTATATAGAGACGTTATGATATTGTACAATACGATATACACGATGCATGGTAATGCTAGGGGGGCTGGAAAGAAATAGAAAGGGGAAAATAAATATTTATGCAATTGTAAAAAACTAATCCTGATGAAGTCACGGGTGTTGACGAAACATTATGTCAATTAACAATTTTAATTGATTTTCGGATTAGCATCTATGTATTTATGGTTGCATGCTAGGTGCTTGGATCTGGCTTCTCGTTACGGCTGTAGTGTCTTGTGTTCGTGACCATGAGTCGGCAGATCCGAGGGTCAACGGAGGGTGTAGGGCCCGGTGGTGGGCGAACCCTCGATAGAAAATATATATTACGTTCTAAGCTATTTTTTTATACACAAAATAGTGATATTTCTTACTAAAACGAATCATAGTATCTACTTCGGATTTTGCCATAGCATGACATGAATACTAACTAATACTAACTACCTATACACTATACCCCGTTTTTTTTAAGATAGAAATTTTAGTTTTAAAGAAGCATTGTTTGTAAACATTAGCATACTTGTACTTGTAATATATGAGTGAAGTTTGACGTTTTTCCATATTGATGTATCCCACTAAAAAGTTCCGTTTTGTGTTTGCGACATCAGCCTCTTTAGGTTTTTTATAGTGCAAACTTTATATGAGTAGGTACTATTGAATTGAGTAGCAATTTCTTTAGGAACTATTCATGATAATAATGCACAAAACTGTGTCTAATAAAAAACCTAATTTCGTTCTTTCGGATTCTTTCTATTTCTAAGTAAAATGAGGTATAGACACACTTTTATTTGCAACCTTTAGTGGCTTCTGCGGCTATAATTCCACAATTCACTATCCCTTTTTACGAACTAAAGGCGCAGTCGTAAAGAACAATATAGCGTGCATCGCGAGCTTTGAAAGGATCTCTCGGAGTTTGAAGCATCATATTGGAGTTTCCTCATTTCATTTCACAGTTAAGTCGGTTCTTCAGACAGAGGAACCTAGAGGATATGCGATGATCAATATTGCACTGCAATTGTCAATGTAGCCTGCAAGGGTGAGTGAAACTGGTTTTGGATAAACTAGGGACGAAAAGTCCCTCCCTCAACATGACACACAACCTGATTATACGCGATATATTACTTGACGCGGGAAATGTTGCTTGCTCTCGCTCTGAGATCGAGCGCACTGTATGTATGTGTGTGTGTGGGTGCATGTCCCATACACAATACTGTTTTGAGACTCTTTTACGGTGTTGAAGAGCACCACGTTGTCCATATTGTGCACTAACATTTAGCACACTATGCTATTGTAAACACAAAGCACTAGCAAATTAGCAATGCAACAGAGAATTTCATAAGCAATATTTTCTAACTTTTGCTATCGCATTGCTTTGCGATAGATAGGTCGGTAGATTTGATAGTAATACGGGGCCGAGATTTCATAAAATTTTCCTGTACCCTTCAGCACATCAACCGCCTAATGCGGTCGGATACTGTTTTATAAAAGTATCTATACGGTGTTATGTCTCCTCCTATACCTCCTTCATGGTCCTCCATGCCGAGTGACCCAGTTCATGTCCGTCAAAGGTTCTACACCAGTATGTGATATAATTAGTTCATTAAGTATGCGCAGGCACGGACTGTGTGTCTCTGTGTGCGATTTTGTTCGCTTTGTTTAGATACTGACGTGCTTTATGGATGGGGCGTTTATGGTCTGTTCTAATAACAAAGTGCCGCAGATTTTTATGGAACTGCATAAAGTTTATGAAACAGTGTGAGAGTTGCAAAGGCACTAGCGCCGATTTTGGACGACTTTTGATACGGTTACAGTTACAAAGTTTATAAGTCACTGTCCGTCATGTTTATGCGGATATAAATCTACCTAACTTATATGTGGTCTCCCATATACACACATGATATTGTGATATGTACGGGAACGAAAAGTAAGAATTGTGGTTAATTTTTACCTAATCTGAGACTGTTTCTAACTAAACTTTATCGTATACCTACGCTTGCATTATTTCAGATGAAATTAAAATGGCCCATAACTAGGGTCGATCCCGCATCTTAGCACTAAAGGGTGCACGTGACAATCAACTTATAGATTGAAGGGATTAAAATTGGTATTTACATTTAGGGTTCAAGTTAAATATTATTTTTGCTCATACAAACTCCACGCAATTTCCTAAGCAAGCCTGCTTACTTAAAGGAAGCACTTACGTAAATGTGGGCTATAATAATAAAAGTGAAGCCAACTTTATTGTTTACCCTACATCAGACTAATAAGGAAAGAGCGTGTGGATGGAATTAATTTAAAGTTGGAAAGTATTCAGCGGTGAGCGAAACTGGCTAAATACACTTCTTCATTTCATTAAACCTTTTCATCTATGAAGTAAAACTTTGACTTCGTGCCACGCGATTCACTGTGACAAGAGCAGGAATAGTTTTGTTGTTAGAAGAATAGAACAAATTCCTGAATCTGGATTAGGGAAAATAATGCTAAATAATTGAAATGCGCGCCACTTTCATATTTCGCCAAAAATGTACAAAATTAAGAATCCAATTTTTAAATTGTTTGTTCAATTATCAAATCAAAACTCAACAAAAAAGAGTACAAACATAAAATAGGTCGAATACAAGATTTTAATTAGTAAATCGAAACGGAAACTATTCCTTTTCACGAACGTGTTACTTTACTTACCTACGCAAATCAATTTTCGAATTTGTAGCAGTAATAGCCAATTCGGTACAACAACAAAAAGAGAGATTTCGAGACATTTTTGGTTTTTCCTTTGTCAATTCTTTCGGAGGGCTTATTTTTATATCGTTTTTTATACTCGTAGCTTTAAATATGGTGCCGGAGGCTTTTGAGCGACGCGTGTAATATTGTTATTTATTGTACTTATATCGAAATAATTCGTTTGTTTTGTAAAATAAAAGAGGGAATTTATGACGGGTTTTTTATGCGTGAATAAGTTAAATTGAAAGGAAATTTTGATAAGGGAATAATAAGAGATCGCGACAACGCGGGGGGACTAGGATCTTTGTTTCCGGAAATATGTGTGGGTAGAGATATGCCTAATGTTTTTGTTATTTATGTCATATATAACAGGGTTTATAATAAACTCTGTTATAACACATTTTATTTTACGCCCCTAGATACCTATTTATACATTCGCATTTACATTGCTATTTCACGCAAAAACTACTGAATGTACTGATGGAATAGAGAGAGATATTAAATACATACGTAGGTACACTGCTAAAATCATTACCCTTTTTTGGCTCCGTCGGGTCTCATTCGGGTGAAAAGTCTTGTGAAATTTGTTAAAAACTTTGAGGAAAGTAGAATTATCACTAGCGATGTCCCGCGGCGTGTCTCGACTGCTGTCTGCGACACCGCCCGCTTTAATAACCGCCGCGGATGGTGTTATTAAGTGAAAACAAAAAGTTGTCATCGCCACGCGGGATCTCTTACTATTCTTCCCTTTCTTGTCTTTATAGGCTAGGAGGTGATGGAAAATATAATATTTTCTTTGTTCTATAGGTATTGATCGTGTTTAAATAAATTTTATTTATTTATTTCTGTGTTACCATGTAAAATAGAACTAGACAGCTTCTCGAAGAAACCAATTTTTGGCTTCGTTGTCAAGTAAAGTATTCTTTACAATTCTTTCTAACTTTAAACTTAACTCCCGCAGGAAATTACAAACCAAATCAAATTACACATCAAAAAGTTGCAATGTGAAGGGTATACAATACAATAGCCTGCTATTTTATCTGATAGAAAAATGTGGAAAAAGCGCTGCCGTCTCCTGGACTAACACGCGTTCGGCTCCCCTAGCACCCGTTGTTTCCAAATTCAAATTTATTCAATTTTACCAAGCGATTCGAGTGGAAATGAAACGTCTCGGAACACTTCCCAGTCTATTAGCATTCGTTCCCGTTCGCGTCATTGTTATAGTTCAGTCCTAGTTCCTACAGGAAGAAAAATAGTAGAACGTTTTTTATCTCGGTCCCAGGATTTCCCGGGATTTTGTGCATACTTAGCTACTGCAAAACCGGTTTACAATAATTTCGCGTCTATGCATAGAGTCGAATCGAATTTCGATGTGTTTAGATTTTTGGATCCAGAATTTCCCGGAATGTGTAAATACATACATATATATAATCACGCCTTTATCCCTTACGGGATAGGCAGAGCACCAAGGACCGATTGAACTACATGGTGCCACTTCTGACCAATTTTGAGGGTATAGTTGAGATGTACAAGTTCGGTTAGCAGTGACAGGTGGTCAACCCATCGCTTACAAAACACCAAGACCCTCTTGTCCCTCTACTGACTAAGTATACAGTATGCCCGAGAAGAGAAGCAGCTGTAGTATTATACTTTTTTTTTTCACTTCCAGAGCAGTATAGAAGTATGAAATAGAAATGTGTAAATACATCTCGGGAAATATACAGGGAACACTAACCGAACCAACCCTCACAAGGGCATTTCCCTCGTGGAGCATCGAGCAATTTCTGATGAAGAACAGCAGCACGTTCTAGATCAGTGGTTCCCAATTAGTGGTACACGTACCCCCAGGGTTACGCAAGTTTGCATCAAGGGGTACGCGGCGCGTATTGTATTTTGATAGTAATCAATTCTAAATACATCTGATTTCATCTTTTATTTATCGTTGCTGCAATAAGGGGTACGCGAGTTTGAGGTCTTTGTTAGAGTGGTACGTAGAAAAAACTAATTAGGAACCACTGTTCTAGGTGTAGTTGGACAACGCGTAGTGAAAATGAAAGGGGCATAGTAAAAATATGAGAATTTGTAGAGTCCGTTTTATAGACTCTCGTGCTTGATTTTGGAAATAACAAAATAATGAAATGATGATGGAAATAACGAAATAACATTTTCTGATGCACAGATAATGTAGTCAAATACATAGTAGTAACTAGCGCCATCATTCAACGGAAGTATTTGAAGAAACTCACACTAGAAATCGACGAGTAAGAAATAAATTGGCAGACGGATTGAATATAAATGTCGACCGATTGGTGTAGTTGGTTTGGGCCCTGCCTACGACGTCATAGGTCCTGGGTTCGAATCCCGGTAGGTGCAAACATTGATGTGATGAATGTCGATGTTTGTTACCGAGTCATGGATGTTTTTATACTTATATATGTTATAAAATTATTAATAAAGAAATGGAAAAAATTCTTCACCCGAGTGGGAATCGAACCCACGACCACTGCATACCGTGCCAGTCGCTCTAGCCACTGAGCTACCGGGTCAATTACTCGGATGACGAATTTTACCATCTCTTTTCTAAATTACATATTGGCAACGTTATTCTTCATCCCGATAGCTATACACTAGCCAAATCTCGGCAAACAAAGCAGCTTTGTTCAACTTATATACCGTTGCTTAGTACCCACGACATAAGACCTTAGGGATCTTAGTGTGGGGCTAGGTCAATGTCATGTGAAGTGTGTGAATATTTATATATTTTATATATCTAAATATTCTTGTAAATATTTTTTATATCAATAGAGAACTAGGTACTACTTTTCTCCTTTTACTAGGCTCAAAGTGAGGCAGTTATTGAACCGTGTATCGTATTTGAGTGAAATCGAACACCTCCTCAGCGAGCAGCAACAGAATGTTGACGGAAAGAATTTCCGACGCTGACTTATTTCAAATGTCGAATGATTTACACTTTTCATTTTGTTTATCACCTATTTTTTGTAAACTTTTTGGAATGCAAAATTTGAAGAAAAAAAATTGTTAGATTTTGTTTTTTTTTTTATAGTTGATCATTCATGTAAAAGTTATGTCAAAGTTAAATATAGAAAATAATTTTAAGGGCCGATCATGATATATGATCATGATATATGATCATGAGATAGCATCAACTCTATTCTTCTATCATTCTTCACAGGCTATCTGACATTTGGAAAAAACAGCCATAAAAAGTAAGCAATCTCAGATTAAATTTTCATCACAATAATAATCAGAGGATTAAGGTACAGACAGCCATTTATAACAAATTTTATTACCGAAAATTAAACTTACATCTATAGCTTCTTGCTGTATGGCTATATACAGGGTGTAACAGAAAGGGTATGTTGAGCGAAAAGCTATGTAAATAGCCCACTATCTCTATATCCTATTTCCAAAATTTGGGACTCGAAATCACATTTCTATTTTTAAAGATTGTATGGACATTCCTGAGTTGTTTCGGAATTCTTCATACTATCAGGAAAAATAAAAATGTGAATTTGAGTCTGAAATTTTGGAAATACGTTCTCTATGGTGGGCTATTTACATAGCTTTTCGCTTAACATACCCCTTTTGTTACACCCTGTATATTTGTTAATTTTTGTTAATAATTTACTTGCGCTTCGGTCTGTGCATCAAAACGTTTCATTCGCCGGTTATTTTCAGACCATTATAGCTGTGAATTAAATATTTAATAATATATTGTACCACCCCATGCCTGTCCGTGGGTATCGTACGAGAGGTGGGCAGCAGCGCCTCCCGTGTTAACAACATAGTCCAAAAAATCAAACTGCGCTCACCCACCCGCCTGCCCAGCGTGGTAATTATGCGAAAAAACCCCCATGGCTGTAGCCTTGTGGCGTGCCCTGAGGGAGGCTTTTGTCCAGCAGTGGATTGCAATAGGCTGAAGACGAAGATGAATTTAAATATTAATCACGTTGATCATTCTCTGTCAAAAGCTCAGAACGAAGGGAGCGGTACTCGGTACAGTCATGCTGCTGTATAACTTGTAGGTAAATGACAAATTAATGCAATAACATGAAAACTGGTTACCTACTGTTGATAGAGGTTTCATTTAAAAAATTTAGTAACATAAAAAGTTACTTCACCCGTCATTCATATAAATTCGAGAAAACCGTGTAAAAACTCTTTCACCCTTATTCCCAATATTTCAGGCGAAAATTCTTACCGTGAATTTGAAAGGCTTATAAAGGTACATATGACATGCCAAATGAAGAATGGCAAAAACATTCTTTCCTTTCACCAATTTTCAGAATGCCAAATGCTAATTATTTATTCATTAAAATTATGAATTTGAACATTCTTTACTGCATAAAATAATTTCATATTGGCATCCTCCCGCGCCCTGCATTTCGCCCAGCCCACTGATGTACCCACAATTTCTCGCTGTCGTATTGCTTCGGCTTTGCTACAGCAAGTTACGTAATGGCCTCGCGGACAGTACTTCGTATCAATGTGTAGATAGGTCTTCAGTCTACCAACGCAAATTTTACAGAGATCTGTGTCTGGAAATCGTTTTGTATTTGTGTGATTTTGCTTATTAAGGTAAATTCTACTGCGAAGTTACTATAGCCAAAGCAATTCATAAACGCAAGACAAACCCAATTCTCCTTACTGAGTACAGCAATGTTTTGACTAATCAAATGAGCAGGCATTCCAATTCAGACATATACGTACCCCAGTCGCAGGCACTTATCCGATGATGCCTGGATGTGGCAGTCGGCTGCACCCTCGACGCGCGAACTGCTGAATAACGGACGAGGTGACGCGTATTCTGGAAGTGTTGGATATTTGGCATCATATTTTGAATAAATACAATGAGTCTAAGGTCACTTTACATTATGTTTTCAAACGGCTACAATAACGAGAGGTTTTCAATTATATTTTTTACATATTTTATCATGACAAGGCTCTGATGATGAAGTTAGATGAAATAATGAGTATCTTTAGGGTCTACTTACTAGTAGCTTATCTCGAGTTTAAACTCATAATTTTGATTGGAAAAGAAGAGTTTTGATTTAGATCCTACTGACAAAAATAATTATTTTATAGGCCTTGATTAAATATTTTATTTTTTTAATTTTTATTTATTTGATTAGTTTGATTACATTTATTGGTTGGGTTCCTCGCTGCTGATCAATATCAAGACTAAAATATAGGTAGATAAGTACTCGTATTCTTAATAAATTTCAAAATAGCAAGCGTTGAGAATAGAGCACCTATCAAGCTAGAATCGTACAAAATTCAGTTGAGCGATTGCAGCAGACAACGATGCACTTACGAGTTATACAATCTTAACCGAGAGGGCTGAGGGGGTAAAGTTTTATAAGATAACATGGCGGTGCCGTCAAATAGCGGCCAAAAAAACAGGCGTCATTACGGTGCCGACATGTGATATATTGTTTCACGGCCGTTATACCGAAACCCCGCTATTCTAGGAAACTAAAGCTTTATCGATATCAATAGTATTAATAAACAAAATCTAAATTCCTGCATTTCTTAACATAAATAAAAAGAATTTCCATGTGTTTTTATTTTTGATTTACTACAAGTGGGCCTTAAGTAAAAATGGGCCATTGCAGGTCGACCTAGCATTTATCGCATATCCTGTTTGCCCTTTATGCTCGTGAGCTTCAGATTACACAGATCAGCGTGGAGGCTTCATGTTCGACATCGATTTATACAATTTGAATCGTTTTATTCAAATTGTATGCTATAATTCTGGAATTTTCCGGAAATACGAGTATGAATGATTTTTGGAAAGCATAGACCAAACCGCACTGTGAACTCTTGCTTCAAAGAAATTTTTGCCGGTTTGTAGGTAGGGACATTGTTATTGGCATTTTTTCATGGCTGTAATTTTTCGCCTAAAATTTTCTTAATGTATGCAGAGATATTAGTTGGAACAGACAGTCAAGGTAGGTCCAACTTTGAGAAGGAGGTAAATCGGCGAATCCAACTCGTCTGGGCAGCGTTCGGGAAACCACGAAGCTTATCTGTGTCCAAGATACCCCAGTCCTTAAAGACGAAGGTATTCAACCAGTGCGTGCTGCCGGTGATGACCTACGGTGCCGAGACGTGGTCTCTAACTATGTGCCTCATAAAGAAGCTCAGGATCGCATAGCGAGCGATGGAGAGAGCTATGCTTGGGATCTCTCTGCGTGATCGAATCAGAAATGAGGAGATCCGCAGACGTACAAAGATCACCGACATAGCTCAACGGTCCAGCAAGCTAAAGTGGCAATGGGCAGGGCACATAGCTCGAAAAACTGATTGCCGATAGAGTCGGAAAGTTCTAGAGTGGATACCACGTATCGGCAAGCGCAGCGTGGGAAGGCCACCCGAGAGGTGGACGGAGTACCTGGCCAAGGTCGCGGGCGTCGGTTGGATGCAGGCGGTTTCCGACCGGTCGGAGTGGAGGTTGTTGGGGGAGGCCTATGTCCAACAGTGGACTTCTCAGGGCTGTAAATGATGTTGATGAATTTGTTTTCTTTAAAAAAGATTTCCTCAGTTTGAGTGTGTTTCAGTCAAGTATTGATAATATGGAGTGGGTTTTCTTGTAGAGATTTTTTTTTTCAGGAGAATTAGAGAACCTTCTTAGCCTCAAAAATGCCAACCAGATGCGAAAGTAAGTTGACATTTTCGCTAGTTGGTAATAAAATGTAGGTACTTGCCAGGGCTTTAAAATACCTCTCTTCTTTATGTTCCGAATGAAACAAACTCTCTCGTTATGGAGCAGTTAGGGAATTGTCGAAACTCGTTAACATCGAGACGGAGGAGTTAAATAGTTTGTTTAATTCGTTCCGTTTCCGGCTTGGAAATTAACCGACTTTAAACATTGCGAGTGTGGACATGGAGCTGATTATAATGAGGAGATCTCACCAGCTATTATAGAAAAGGAATAGAGAGTGCACCTGTATTTACGCACACATTTGTGCACTGTAATATCTTCTGAGCAGACGTAGCCGTAATATTGTATGGAGAATTCATTTGTATCTCCTTAGACGGGACTATAGAGATATATGAGGAGAAGAATATCAGAATGTATGTATGCTGAATCTGCAATTGCTAGCTCACACGATGGGATAGAAAGGGATATGCGCCTAGTTTATTTCTGTTTAGTGTACCAGACTATCGGTTCTTCGTCACGTTATTCTTACCATACCTACAGAGAAACGCTGCTGGCACGGATCCTGGAAAATCTGTACCTAAAGCTTGCTAAATGTACACCCTAGACTATAAAGGAAGACTGCTGTCTTATTCTAATTTGTGACTGACTTTACTACCTGTATTTACTCAACTACTTCTAGGATGATAACCATTGAATACAATATTATGTATATCGTATTTACAAGTCATTGCTAATAGGTTGCTATTCGTGTTACCGTGCCAAGTAGTGTACAGTCGTCAAATATTTATGATATACTATTTAAACTTATTACGTATCTATTTGTCTAGATGAAGATATATTTTAACACATTATGTATAGTCACGGATTTACCCTACACATTTTAGCACATTTTGCATGTCTAGGTCTTAACCTACTTGGGGCGCCATCTTCAACCTTTCTAAGTAAGAAACCTAATACTCGTATTTGTATAAAGTTAGGGTCTCCCCAATCGTCGCGGAATCGGCTAACACCAGTCAAAAAAGCCTTCGCTTCTTTGAGCGAAAATACTTAGGTACTTTTGAAGATTCATATAGAACTGTTAGTAAACATTACCTACTCGTAAGTATTTTTAAGAAGCTAGTAGTGCACAAATCCCTGATTTATTTAATTTTCTTAAACGAACTGTCGCTAAAATTCAAAATTATTTTTAAAATGCTAGAGCAAAACCAGCAAATAGCCAGTTTTCTTTAAATTGTTTGTTGACCTCGAAGCCTCTCAACCTTGCCAGGTTATGTAAATTGTTTAACGAACGGTGCCGTTACGGGCCCGATGGCGCACTTAAGGCATTAACATTTAAGGCCCCGTTTGTACTAAGTACACAATTACTTTTGCATTTAAACTGATTACGTACCGTGTTTAAACGGACGACTCGTTTTAAATATTCCAATTAGTCTCCCGCCTTTCAGACTTCTCGTTGATGACACTTTGAATAGACGACGCATAGTTTGCTATACTTATGTATAACTTTCTTTGTTTCTTGTCGCCTTGGATCGATTCTGTGAGCCTTCAGCTAACTGCTTTTCAATCGTGACAAGCTTTGTCTTCGCGAATTGTGCGCATGTAAAACAATTTTCGTATATCGGCTCTGTCTGAACGAGATGACAATTTTCTGTTGCTGAAATCACTTTTGAGACGGAAAATGTTGGGTTATTTTTCTTATTTTCATCCCATAACAAGGCCCGCGGCAACTTGCACTGACAGCCGACAGAGAGTTACTGTCACAAGACACTCTTATCAGGATGCTACATAAAAAATAAAGGGGAATTTCCCAACGGGTGCGAGAAAGGCGTGTGTGTTGATTTCTCAATTTAAACATTCACGGTGTTATTACAAAACAATTAGACGGCTGTCGAACGTGCGATTTAAAAAATCTCTATTACAAAAACGTTTTCAGCCATCATATGCCATTTAGACTTTTTTTTTAACTGACACACGACAATGCTTAGCCTGTTTTACCTAAGTTTTGTCATTACAAAATAGTTGGAACACAATTGAACGCTTGTTTTAAAAAATATCTATTACAAAAACGTATTTAGGCGTCAGCTAGAGTGAGACTCGCTGTATGAGACATGAAGTTAGGTAACCCATTTTTCAATAAGTCATACATAAAAAGGGTATGTTAAGATGGCTTTAAGCCTGATTAACGAACCTATCAAAATTTGAGACTCGAAGATTTTGTTTGATAGTATTTTTAAAAAAATTTCCAAAAAAAAACAGGGGAACGAGGGATTATAGTAGCAATATCTTGCAGAGCTTTTCGAATATTTGAACTGTAATTTTTACCTTTACTATTAGTAGTACACGTATATCAATGATACTACGTTTTGCCCGTATCACCCGTAACCGCAGTGTATGACGAACCCTGCCCACCTGAAACCCTTAATTGTACGATACCCATTTTTCATTAAGAAACGCCTTCTGTATACAGGATGTAAAAAGACAACAATTTTTTTTAATACCTCGTATTCTTTGTAAGGTTACGATCATTTTTTTCTATGGAACCAACCCTAGGAAACGACAAAAAAATATGAAAAAATACTGTCATCTCATCAAGCAATGTATTTGTTTGATGCGCAAAGTACAAATGTACCTATAAAACTAACATTATAACATTTTGACATGGTATCTTTGAAAAAAAATGTTTGTTAACCGATTTTATATGGATTTATGTAAAAAAAATGATAACATTAATGTAACTTTGGACCTCAATATCTTGGAAACCCGTGGTTTCCCGGGGTGCGTCCATAGAAAAAAATTATTGAGATGTTACAAAAAATATGAGGTATTAAACGAAAAAAAGTTGTCTTTTTACACCCAGTATATTATTATACGTCATGTTCTTGTTCCATAATATCTAACACAGGAATATCGGTTATACAGATATCAGTATACCTGCCCAAAACAATTTACCCTGAAATAGATTAGTTACAATCATGCCTGGTATCCTCGAAAAATATTTTCAAATATGTTTTTTTATTACCTGACAAGCAATTATTACAAAATAAAACCTCATTGCTGACAAAGGAACTTTTTTCACTTCATCGTTAATCAGTTTCTGTTAAAAAACGGTGTTTCAGACATATGTGACGTAATTTAAATAATTATTAGCTGTTATTATTACTGATATTACATTAAGAGAAAAATTACACAATCAAATTTTGTTTGAGTATTTTTTTAATATTTACAAAAGATTTGCATAGAAAGGAACGTTCAGAATGATTGTAATAGAGGATCTTTAGACGGTGCTTAAAACGTTAGGCATTATCTAGAAAAATAAGTGTTAGATCTATGTGACGGATGTGCGGACCGTAACCTTTTTTTACAAAGCCTCGCACAATTTTCTCACGCCATTTTCATGTTAATCTACGTAAAGCACATTTGTTGTATGTTTGTAGAGGACTATAGCTTTGTGTCCTTTTAACTTCCCGCATTTTTCACCATCAAGATTGGTGCGTGTTGAGGATAGAATTATAGCATTCCAATAAAGGTTTAGATGAATTGTCTATACTAAATAGTGAATAAACACAAACATTTCATTAAAATCTGTATAGGTAGTTAAGATTTTAAGAGTTTCCCGTTGTTTACACCCATCCCGCGTGTCATTCATTCACCTAATGTAGGGAATCATACTTCCTCATCTAAGACGGAAATTCTTTACGGACGCAAAATAATGTTTCTTCCATTCCGTGTTTAATGGCAGCCGTGTGATGCACGCGCCTTGTTCCCTCCCAGCTTATGGCCTACATTTTGTAGTTAAATTTTAAAGGCATTGAAGGAGTCATATTCGTATGCGCGGGAGAAAATATGCTTTACGGTCGGCGGCGGGTTGAAAGTCGTAAATTCGCACTTAGACCGCGCCGAGCTCGGATCGAGGGCTACATATTTCAGGATTTGCGAGTCGGATTTGCGACAAGGATGTTTCGACTTACAGTGCTTTCGGTGTAATGTGTAAATGCAAATCGCGCGCGCTATGTTACTTTGAATGCACTGACTTTGCGGTTGTTTGGTAGTTCTTTTGCTGTTTATGATGTTATTCTATGTAACGGGTAATTAATAATAGATAACAAAAAGTATTAGGCATCGTTAGTGTTTATTACTGATTATATGAGTAAATGTATACAACATATGAAACTAGATTAATTGGGTATGGGTAGGCCCTACACCCTCCACTGACCCTCGGATGATAACTCATAATTGCGACAACAGGCACTTGATCGCCATGAGAAACCAGACCCGAGCACCTAGCATGATACATTGCACTATTCCGTAAATGATAAATAATCTACATATGTTTACCGTAGCACATATGAAACTAGAACCTCTAAAACTCAACACATTATTACACAATTTAGTGAATGTTTGAACTTCCGAATTGTAACGCCTAATACAATTTCATTTAATTGGGTTCTCCTAATTGGTTTTCACTATTTTGCCGAGTTTTTGAATTTAGCTAATAGATTTAGTAGTATCCATTAGAATTAATCAGATAAGGCTAATTAAGTTAACCTATCATGTTAGTGGTTGTCATTTTCACAATAAATATAATAATAACGTACTTAGGTATACTCGTATGTGAAAATACCGTGGATGCCAAAACGGCTTAAACTATTTTCATATTAAACAGTTTGTTACGTAAGAGATCAAACCACGTAAAATAATAACAATAGTCGACTTTGTGACCATATGAGATAGATGGACGCACATAGTTGCAATTATTATTTCGTCAGCTGCATGCAGTCCACTTTTGGACGAAGGTCTCCCCCAGAGCACTTCCGTTTTCGCAAATCTAAATTGCCATGGGGGATGCTCATAGTCACCATGCTGGGCAGGCGGGTTGGTGACCGCAGTGTGATTTTTGGACTATGTTGTCAACAAGGCGCTACCGCTATCTTCCAAAATTATTAACTTGTTCTTAATTGAGCCGTTTCCGCTATTCCAGAACGCAAGCTGTTTGTCGGTATGCTGAACAAAAAGCTGTCTGAAAACGACGTTCGGGCGCTGTTTGCGGGACACGGGGCTATCGAAGAGTGCACCGTGCTGCGGGATGCGCAGGGGCAGAGCAAGGGCTGTGCGTTCGTCACGTTCGTGTCGAAGCAGGCTGCTATTGCTGCTATAAAGGTGGGGTTTCAGTAGTCAAGTGATTTTAAACGTGATTATAATATGCAACTATTGATCGCGTATTTATCGATAAATCACGCTAAGCTTTCTGGTGGAAAGAACTATGGTAGAGAGCACTAATTAGCTTCTTGCTACTACTTTGCTAGCACTTTTCAAATAGTGCTCAGTCGAAAGGGTTATGGGAAAGAGAATTTCATGCAATGCGTGCAATATTATTCAAGGAGCTTGTCACGACAATCAAGTCAAGGCAATATGCTTTATCCCATCATCCCACGCATCAAATTGATTGTTATTTTTCTAAATCGTACGAGCTAATTAAGTAAGCAACTTTTCACTATGCTAAACCTTAAATTATTTATCCCGTTCTGTGGGATGAGCACGAACCTCTCGATAGTCCGTAACGCTAGCGTCAAACTGTCAAATCACATAGATTTTATTAGCGAGTCGCTAGCGTTACGCCGCGTAAAAAGGTTCGTGCTTACCCCTCTGGTCACCCCAGTTCGGGAACACAGCCCTGGTTATTATTCACAAGCAGCTACCCAAAACATTCCAGGCGCTACATCACAGCCAGACCATGGAGGGTTGCTCCGCGCCGCTCGTAGTCAAATTCGCGGACACACAGAAGGAGAAGGAACAGAAGAAGCTGCAAGCGATGCAGGCCAGTCTATGGGGGCTAACCGCACCGGTAGCCCCGGCTGCATACCTAGCGTCCGAGGCCGCACTGTCGCCTGCAACGCAGCTGCAACTACTACAGCAGCTGCAAGCTGTCGGCTTGCAACATCAGCTGTTGCAGGGGCAGGGCTCGACGTTGCTACAAGGTACCTACGCCCTATACTAGATATACCCTCGATCGTATTGAACTTACTATATGTGAAGTTTGATATATTTTGCCGATTACAATAGTAATATTTAGGAATAATATTCGTCGGTAGATGAGAATCATAGATTTATATATCAGGTTAGGAATCCTGGGTAATTTGCATATCTCCTCGCAGTAATGGGCGTGACGTAGATATGCATTTATTAGTATTTGTCACGCTGAAATGCAAAATACAATAGTGACAAATTGGATGCTGAAATACCTAAATATAGTGGTGTGTTTTAATTTTGTCCTGTTATCGGTTTTAGCAATCTATATCTTAAAATAAAAAAGTGATTTGCTTTCCGTTAGTCTAAAAAAATTATAAATAAAATTGGATAAAACTATTTTACTGTAATTTTTTTAACTTTGAGTGCGTTTCGAATGTATAAAGTTTGTAATTAGGCCCAGTGGCACTAAGATGACGTCCCAGCAACCGAAACTAATGATAGGTAGATCTTCTAGTTTTAGTAATATGCACATATGTGGTATTCGTCGCCATAAAGTAGCTAATATAATTACAATTTTATGATTAGAGGGTAAAGGATTTCGCCTTGCCAAAACTGATTGACTGTAACTTGTTAGCAAACTTTGCGATTCTGATTGGCGAAGTGCTTTGATTGGATACTGTCAGTTTAATCTAGCTATTTACCCTACGATCGGTTAACTTTGAAGTTTGAGTCGGGAAACAGTTTTAGACATCAATAAACTTTGTTCCAATTTTAAAAGGTTTCATGGCGGTGGTGTTGTTCGATTTTTTTAAATCAGTGTGTCTCATTTTTTAAATTTTAGTTAAATGCAGAATTAGTACACACCACACCTTTGAATCTTTTCAATCTTCTATTCTTTTAACATTTGTGTTTGTGTACAACAAAGAATAAGCATGAATGCCTTTTTCTGTTCATCTCAAAAAAGCAAGCAAAAAAGCAAAAAATTTAATTTACTATTTAAATCAGAAACCCATTTTGTTTTTAGATGTAGTTAGCCAGCATTTTATAGAATATTATTTATTGCTCTATGCTATGCCATGGAGTTAAATGCTAGATTAATCATAATGATCTCTACTGTTAGTATCATCTCATTCACATTTTATATTTATCATGCCATTTTTAAATTGTAATAAAATAAATAGAACGAAACTCGCTTTGCTCAACAGCTCAACCATACACCAATACGCAGTGGGCAAGCGACGAATGTGAACAGAACCTCCCCGCAAAGTGGAGGGACCCATACCCAGCCAGTGGGATTTATATGGGTTGTTATCAATTTCTTATTTCAATATTGCTTTTACAAATTTTATATGTTGCATTTTTTGTTTTTGCTTACGTTTGGTTTCTCCACTCTTCTTGTATAGGTGTTAACTATCCGGAAATCGGTTTCAATGGCGCAGGGCTGAGCGGGGGCGGGGTGGCGGGGATAGGGGGAGGAGCTGCTGATCAGCTGGGCGGTCTGTTGGCACCGGTGTCCGTTCAGAACCTGGCGGCGCTAGCTGCTATTGCCCAGCCGCCGGTGGTGACGCAGGCACCGCAGATTGCGCCTGCAGCCGCGCCGCAGCCGGCCGCATCGCAGTTGTGTAAGTACCCTTATTTATCGCATTTGTGTCCCCGCTAAAGAAAATTGTTGAAAAAACTAAATTACTGTATTTGGAAGCTAATTAAAGTAAATAGCGTTCGTCAAGTCAAGTGGGGCAATTTTGTTGAGTTTTAGCAACGAAAAAGAAAATTAATTGTTAAAAAAACGGAAAACTCGAGCGTTCTAATTTTATAATACACTTGGGTAATCTTGGATCCGATCACATTCCTCAAGACAAAAGTTGAGAGCACATTTTTTGGGAGCTATGGCGAGTATGAAAATTCCGAGTTTAATTGACATTTTTTCGAGGACGCCGCTCTGCTCTGGCTGGACAGCGAGGACGCTTTGGCTCAATAAATTCCGCACTAATTGCTCAAACTGTCGGATCTCTAATTGGACTGTAACGTTTAGTAGATAAGTTGCGACCGGAAAGGAAAAAGCAATCATAAAGGCAGATTTTTCTCCGAAACTTTCCCATTTCAGGTACGGCTTTACGCTATTGAGAGAGTTATAGAGTTAAAATTAACTATGAACATTTTTACGCTTCAGGTCTTCTCGGGAAGACTAACATGACAGGTAAAAACGCATTTCCTTGCAGAAAGTGTGTGTTTTAAAACAGTAAACGGAATGATTTTTGTTGGCTTCATAATAATGTGCCGGTTTTTGAAGTATTGATTGAACTGTGCGTCTGTAGAACGTGGAAGGCAATTTTACAATAAACTTTTAATCTTCTGATTCAAAGTAGTCAATGAGTAGAATGGCACGTCTTTTAGATACAAAATAATATTGTCAACGACTCAAATCACTGCTTCTTGACTGAGGGTAACTTCAAGAGAAAAATATGGTTGTGAATGCCGTTAACTAGAAAAAGGTTTCTAAAAGACGTAAGTAAACTCATTCACTACTCAGAACCTAGAAGTTGGCTTGGTTTTATTTCAATGTATGCAAATTGAGGTTATTTTATATAGAGTTTTCTAACGCTTGTGAATTAAACTAGAATGTCGCCTGTACAGTCTTAGGCATGCGAAGTTTTTGTATTTAAAACGAAATGTATAATAATTTTTGTATGTTTTATTTTATTTGTCTATAAAGTGGCTGTAAGAAATGTGTATATGAAATAGTGTTTATGTGCGCTCTGAAGTTTATTTTTGTTTTAATGTGGTTTCTTTTGGTTTTTTCGCCCGTGCTGATGCGGGGCTTCGCTAGAAATACATCAGCTGCACCTCCTTCCGTGCATGTCGTGAGAGTCGACTTAGTAACTCAGGGACGTAATTTCGGGTGATGCTGCAAATTTGTCACTAATCGTTTACGTCTGACCCCTCTATATATAATAATTGGCGGACGAGTAGTGTAGATTCAAGTGTTTCCATGAAAATATTGTGAACGTGAAGTAAGATAATGAAATTTTAATATTAAATTAAGTTAAATATAAATAATTACTTTGTTCACTTGGAAAAACTATTCTGAAAAATACAAGAATGTAAAGAAAATATCACTAACGTAACAACTCGAATGACTTATTCACTCTTTTCTTCGAAACCGTACAATTTGTTTCTACGTCTTCAGCAGTTCGGAATCGACGAACGTTCGTTATTTTATTACTTATACCGTACCCATTTAAATGACCGTGCAGCTAAAAATGTGCGTGTATTTACTAGGTAGCACATTAAAAAAGAGTTTTCTGCTAGATATTAGATTGGGTATTTTGTTCAATATGTCTTTATTTTTCTCATACTCGTGTTCTGATAGTTATTTCTAAGATAACTAAAGTAACAAATTGGACGTGAATTACGAAAAGTGTCATACCCAATGACCTTTCGCTATTTGTCTCCGTCACTTTATCGCGACTGCAAAATGTCTATACACCACTGACAGAGATGAATAGTGACGGGTCATTGGCCGAAACACCCTGTAATCCACGTCCGAACTATACACGTTTTGTACATTACTGTTTCTAAAATTTTTTGCTAACTTAACATTTACCCGTTTCTTGTTTCGTGTACATTAACATTGTGTGAACCTGTCTTCTGCATGAGTGCTAAAATACTAAAAAAATATTGTTGCTTACAACACTCCGTAAGCCAAGTGTTTGTTTGTTACGAGTATGTGGGTATTTGTGAATCTAAAATGAATATTAAACAAACATATCGATATTTTACATTATGTTGACATTAAAATAATTTTGTAGGTAGGCACATAATTTAAAAAAGTAGCTCCAGCTTTTCCTTATACATTTTTAAATAAAGCGTAGATAAATAAAATGTTTGTCTGCAATATTTTTGCTTTAGAATATAGTTTTTTTTTAAACAGCTTAATAATAAAATAAAAAGCTATTTAGGTATTCCCAATTATTACAACACACAATTAATTATTATTAGACATGTTAATTCAATTATATTCAGATTTGGATTATTAATTACATTTAATTACATACATATTTTAATTTTAATTATTGATTTATATTTACTTATTTAATTTAATTGGGCACCCATATTTGGGTAAAGGCCTCCTCCATTCTCTGCCACTCGGTTCTATTTTGGGCTATCCGTGTCAAAGTGTGACCTGCCACCTGCACTATATCATCGCACCAGCGCCGACGTGGTCTGCCCCTTAGTGGACAGTTGTGAAAAATAATTAAATGATGTTATTCAGTAAACACAATAACATTATTTTTTATTATTATTATTATGTTCTTCTAATGCGGTAATTATACGTAGGAGCAATTGAATTAACCTCATACGTTTCATATTTTAAGAAATACCTATTCATCCTGTCCAAGTAATTGTAATGAAAAAACTTTTTTTAATTAAATTTTTATGTGAATTTGTGATTTATAGGGTCGACAGCTGAGCCGCTGGGTTCGTACGCGACACAGTTTGGCACGGCGTACGCGGCAGCGCCGCTCGGCTCCGTGCTGGGCTCGGCGGCAGCGGCGGCTGCGGGCAAGCAAGTTGAGGGTACGTGCCATATCCTCTTTGTAGCTGCCCCATGTATAACTTGGTGGTATACTTACTACTTGATTTCTATGTCATTGTATGCATCAGAAATTATTTGATGTCAAAATGAAAAATATTAGATTTTTTTGTTATGTATTCATGGATAATAATTGGCCCTATTAAGGCCGATTCGACAGCCGCCACTGACATGGAAAGTGATATACGGAGTGACTAAAATAATAAGATAGTAAATAATATCATGAAACTGGATGAAGCGAAAGAGGTGTGTCAGGACAAATGGAGATCCGTGATCTCGTAGCCTACCCCTCTGGAAAAGAAGCGTGACTTTATGTATGGAAAGTAACAACACCGACATCCTGATTGAATTCCCAAAAGGCTGACACAACCAATAGCTACCCATTTCTCCACTAACTTTTATATGGCTTTTACTCATGCGTCCTACTTTCAAACTTTCCAGGTCCCGAAGGGGGCAACCTGTTCATCTACCACCTACCACAGGAGTTCACCGACACGGACCTGGCGTCCACGTTTCTGCCGTTCGGTCACGTGATCTCCGCCAAAGTGTTCATTGACAAACAGACCAACCTGTCCAAGTGCTTCGGGTTCGTTTCCTACGACAACGCGGCGTCTGCGCAAGCGGCCATACAAGCCATGAACGGCTTCCAAATAGGTACAAAGAGACTCAAGGTTCAATTGAAACGTTCAAAAGAATTATCGAGACCGTACTAGATTCCAGATACGTTCCTAGTGAAATGATTTTAAAAAAAAAACGAAAAACTCGAGAAATTAGGTTGTTTTTCGGACGTTTGTTGTGATGTACCGGTGCACGGGAACTGAATAGCTTAAGGTTCGGAGATGTGGACTTGTGCACAGTTGTTGAGTAAGTGTAAGTTAAGGTATGTGTCAAAGGATCTATCGTTTCCAAAGTAATCCCCAAATTGTTTATTATTATTATTAAAATTTATTTTTAATCGATAAGTTTTAGTCAATTTAAGCGTAAGTTTGAAAGCGTTTGAAACAGATTAGGTGAACGCCAAAGAAGTTTAGAACCTTTCGAAGCTCGTTTTGTGGTTTATACTTTGCCATCCAAAGAATATCAACCGATATCAACAAATATTAAACGTTTATTTTACCATTACTATCGTATAAAGGTATGCTTACATATTATGTTTTTTTATTTTATTTCGTACATAAGTTACCACTTAATTAAATAGTTCATTAATTATATTACTTTAATATAATTAAGTCTGTGGCCATTGTCAGTTTTGTTTAAATTGCGTTCGTAATTTATAAATTATGTTAGTTTTACAAAGTGATCTCAAAATGATCAGTGTTTATTTAAATGTTGTTGAATTGTGTACTTAAACTTTGTATTTTATTCCCTTCTAAGCAAATATTTACACCTTTTTATTTTTCCGCAGTGTCATGGAAATTTTGGTAGAATTTCATTTGTTTGTGCCTTTTCGGGAAATTTTAAAAAGCCCTATTATTAAAACTAAACTTTAAAGTAATTTGTTTCTGTTCTAAATATTAACCAGACATTCTCAAAACTATGCTTGTGACTCCATAACAAATAAACTTCTAACAATTTATAGAAATGTGTAAATATTTAAGAGGTTTTGTAAAATATTACATTACTTTGTGTTTGTTTTGACCATAGGCACAGAGTGGGATGACATAGATTTACAGTCTATTAAGCTTGGTATATTACTAGCTTGGTACGAGTATTTAGATCACGATATTTCATCGCCGTTTACTTCAATACAGGTAGATAATACAATCCTAAGTAATTCATCTGTATTAAGACAGTTATCTATGTTTCTTCCCACTTTGTGTGTATAACCTATAGTGCCTATCCAGGTAGCCTGTATTCCAACTGCAAATTGGAAGCTTGATAGCAAAATACATGATCAGTTACACCGAAAATATTATTATTATTATTTGTATATCTTTTGAAATTCTCGGGACTAGAGTCCCGGTCCTTTGAGAGGCGTGCATCGGGCCGTAGCCAAGATGTAAAGGCCCTTTTAAGAGAACTTTAATATGGTGTGGGATACACATAACGGATACCATCGCCGAACGCACCAATATGATACACCCGGCGATGGTCCCCGCCATGTGCAAGACTATTGGAGTGCAGAGCTCTGTCATACGATGGGAAAGAAGGTCATGGGCTATGGGGCTGAATTTTGGGTGGGTTGGAAAATCGGGCTATTGAAGGAGACTAACGGACACCTGCCATTACAACCGAGTCTCAGAATTGTTAGGTGGCAGGCGGTGACTCGCCAACTCATTTCATGGGCGCCCTGAAGCGGCCGCATGCACGGAGCGACAAAGGGGGCAACATTTGGTGAGCGGCTAGGGTGGAGGGGTGCCCCTGGACTTTAAACCGAAGCCAACTCGCCACTAACGGACGGGCACGTCCACCCTCGAGCTGTCATAGCTCTCGCGACTCCCCTCTGCCCGGCCGGCGAAGACAAGGCAGAGGTGGAGGAACTGTTCCTCGTCAGACCTCACTCCGGCACTGGAGATTAGGAACAGGGTCTTCCCCCGGGAGTACTTCAGGTCCGTGGCAACGCTACCTACCAACAGCTCGCCACAAGCTGCCCTGCGGGCTTATTATTATTATCTGTTTAAATTCTCGGGACTACAGAGTCCCGGTCCTTTGAGAGGCGTGCATCGGGCCGTGGCCAAGATGTAGAGGCCCTTTTTAGAGAACTTTAATATGGTGTGGGATACACATGGCGGATACCATCGCCGACCGCACAATAAGATACACCCGGTGATGGTCCCCGCCATGTGCAAGACTATTGGAGTGCAGATCTATGTCATGCGATGGAAACAAAGGTCATGGGCTATGGGGCTGAATGTTGGGTGGGGTTGGGTAACTGGGCTATTGAAGGAGACTAACGGACGCCTGCCATTACAACCAAGTCTCATAATTGTTTGGTGGCAGGCGGTGACTTGCCGACTCATTTCATGGGCCCCCTGAAACGGCCGCACGCACGGAGCGACAAAGGGGGCAACATTTGGTGAGTGGCTAGAGTGGAGGGGTGCCCCTGGACTTTAAACCGAAGCCAACTCGCCACTTACTGACGGGCACGTCCACCCTCGAGCTGTCATAGCTCTCGCGACTCCACTCTGCCCGGCCGGCGAAGGCAAGGCAGAGGTGGGGGAACTGTTCCTCGTCAGACCTCACTCCGGCGCCGGAGATGAGGAACAGGGTCTTCCCCCGGGAGTACTTCAGGTCCGTGGGAACGCTACCTCCCAACAGCTCGCCACAAGCTGCTATTATTATTATGACCCTTCTACTATTGGCATCTCTGTTAGTGGCATAACAGATGTTTTGTCTATGTCGCGACGAGATAAGTTAGGTGGGTAATATTTATGTACTTACGTAGGTACGCATAATATAAATTAATGATGAGGAGTCATAGTGTAAAATATTTCGTAATCCAGACCCGGACTTTAATTGATACGTGACGTCATTAGTAACTTGACATTGACGTGATTGAATTTGTACCTAGGGTAACTCTTGCTTTATCTGCTATCGAGCTATTCAGTTGAAGTGGAGACTCTCTGTATGGCCACTAAATACTTGTCACTTGTCGTAACACATCGAAGATGGCCGTTTAGTCAAAAAAATTCGTTAGATTTAAGTGTTTTAATGATATAATTATTGTACCTATGTAAGTTTCGGTATTCATTCATACTTATGTAGAATGTATGTTTAATATTTATTATTATTATTATTATCTCTATTGAACAGTCACGGCACATTTTGATCATTTATGTCAGAGTTTGTGCAAATTCACGGATGTACGAGTAATCTATATAAATAATAAACATTTTTATTTAACGTCTCAATTAATAATAATCAATCTCTCTTGGCCTAATTTTCTTAAATACGTAGGTCCAATTATACTTAAACAAGTGAAGCAACTTTGTTTTGGCTAGTATGTGAAACCATCGTATAAGAAAGCACTTAAAAGCTGTCAGAAAAAATGTTTAACATCTTACATAGTCTTAACAAGCTTATGACATCGCTAGATTATATTGACCTGTGTAAGCTATAATAACAACTTAGATATTAAAAGTAGGAAAATCTACGAATTTGCAAAATCTCGATTTACTTCTTAAGCCTTTAAAATCTATTACTATTGACTATTTTTTGTAATTTTAAAATACGCTCATTATTATAAAGAATACACTGTTCTTTCTTTTGACAAATTTCTAATAAGTACCTATTTTGTTTGGTAAATTTCTATTACTCGTGTCAACTGGTACACTTACGCGATCGTTAAAAATACCCTCTAAAAATTTACCAGAACATTTTTTTCTTCTTTGTGTTCATTGGTAGACTAGACCAATTATATTTTGTTTATTTAGTAGCGTCGATATACATAAGAATGAACTTGTTTATTCCTATGTTATGGGCTTTAGTCAATTTATTTTTATTCATGCATTGATGTTGATATCTTTATTATGTATTGACGGTCAATTTATAACATGAAATCTGTGCAGTGGTATTATTATTTCAAGATCTGCAAAGGTAACAATAAGAAATGATACAGAAGAATCATTAAGCATTGTTAATTATTGAGCAGTAATGATAATAATGGGCAGGCAGTTATTGCTGAGTTGTAAATTAATTCAAAATAATGGTCAATGACACAATATACTCGTAAAATAGTATCTATGTAGGTACTCTGTATTTGCGATAAAAAAAAGTCTAGGATTGAAGGCCCAGCCCGGATTTATAATAAACCTATAATTTGTTCTTTTGCGTTTTAAAATGACCGTTCGGATATATTTTAGTCAAGTATTTTTATAATTTATAGCTTGATTTAAAAAAGAAATAGGTTTCTGATACTAGTTTAAAAAGTGTTTTAGTCATGGGTTTTGATGTCTGCGATAAGGCAATATTTAGACTGAATAGTTTCCCTCAAAATGACTGTTATTCATTGATAGTGGTTCAGTATACTTTGTGTGATTCCTTTAGTGAATAATTTAGATAGCCTTGCGTTGAGGGCGAGCAGATTTTTGTCTTTCTTTTTGTTGTAGATAAGGTAAATTATTAAAATGGGGATGTATTTGTTAAAACGTGTAGCAATGAGTAAAATATTGCCTGGTGGTGAGTGCTGAAGAGATGTCGATTGTTTATCGATGATGACTCTTTCGTTACGGATTGGGCCATGGAAGAGATATGTAGCTTAGGTGTTATACCGTTAAGGTACAAAATTATGTACGTTTAGTCTATGTTTGACAGATTCTATAGATACAAACCATTTTCTTTTCATGATAAACAATAATGATTTTGGTACAAACCAAAAAAAAAATGTTACAGTTATAAAACTTTTCGATGGGGTAGTTTCCTATGGTTGAATCTTAATAACATTTTATGCTTATCAGAATAAATTATCAAAATCGTACCTATCTGTAAAATTACAATTTGATTATGTGTCCAAATGAGGTAGTAATAAGCCTTCAAAGTTAAGTGGGCAAGTCCATTTTTCAAATGTGAAATTAATTGAAAATTACCACATCACATGTCCACCTACATCATTTACAGCAAATTTTGTTTTATGACCATATTTATAAACGCAATATTTAATATAGCTGTAGAACAAAAGTTCTTATACGCGCATACAAGTTACTTAAAGAGTGGCGTCACGTCGTGGTAGCCGTTTGTATGGAGCGGTTTTTGGCAAGTCTAAAATTATGATTTTGAAATCGTTATATCCTGGAAAGTTTTCACGCTAGCGAAGTTTTTCTTTCGCAAATGCTTCTTTTATCTTATGATCTTTCGATATAAATACAAATAAAAAAACTTTTAACTACCCTATTGGCTATTTAAGAATTTTCAAAATAAGAGAATCTTATTATTGGTAATATTTCGTACAGATTTCTTTAGATGGCGATAATTTTGACCAACTTACCTAAGTTTAACTACCTTGTGATTGCTACAAATCTCTCCTCGCTCGTTCGTACGAAATGTTTTGTAATCTTAGACTATTTAGCACTAAGTATATTTTTCAGTCTACAAGATTGTTACAAAGAAATTTATAACTATCATGCCATTGTTTTAGGTGCGCCCTTACTTAGGTATTGTTTCGCCTATTTTTCTGATTTCATTTTAATGCAATGAAAAATCACTTTTTCGCCATTTCATGATTGTAAATGTAAATATCTTTAAACATTTTTTTGTAAAAAAGAGGTTCCGTTTTCAGGACACTCAGAACAAATTAGATAAATCAATGAAATGTTTATGTATTTTATTTTTTCAGTCTACAAAATTAAATGCTGTTAAACTCTTATAGCATTGATTTCACAAAATCAAAGTCAAGCTATGGCCCAAAGTAAATATTTTGTATAGGCATTTATACATTATGGTCGATTCTGGCCTTCACACTTAAACCTAATCGTAAAATTAGCCATACCTGTCCTTTTCTCTCTCAGCTATTTACTATATGTTAAGAACAGAGAGAGAGGGATAGACCTGACTAAGATTAAGGTCAGAATCGACCTTATTACCCAGTTTAAGAGCCTTTAAGTTTACATAACTTGAGTAACTGCGGTTTGATGCTTAATATAATTCTTTTTATCTTGGTAATAAGGGTTAGATTGTATCTCTAAACGCTAATTGTCACGTTACGTTAACAACGCACATTATCTGGAAATGATTTTTTTTTATTTAGAAAACGGAAAGAGTTACGGCCAACCAGCATATCTTGAACAGACACAAAAATACTTTATTTTTACACTATTTTGAGGCACATTGTTTTGTAGTTATAAAAAATTGGTATGAAGAAATTAATATAAAAAGAAACTGTTTTATACAACACCCATTTTGTTGATATAAATATAAATAAATGTCAAGTTTCGAAGTTCGTTTTTGTTATTCCGAAACTACCTATAATATATGCCGAAATGAAATATTTTTATTTATTTATTTATTATTTATAATACCTCTACCTATAATAATGTCTACTGACGGAGATCAGCGGATATTAGCCAATTACGCAGGAGATAATTAGGTATAGTGCACAAGTATGTGCACAAACACAAATGCACTCTCTATGCCATCACTGTCATGGTCCGATAGGACGGAAAGCCGACACGATCGGCTGGCTCTACCTGTATTTGCGTTGTACGTATAGCACCACCCGGTGCAATCATGCGAGATTAAAATAACATGACGAGAACTCGCGAGTTAATGATCAATTAATCTTGCATTTCCCATGCACTTCAACGCAAATGGTGTATAGTTTGTTCTTACGTAAGAAATAGAAGTCATGCTGATATGTTTACAACTTATTCAAAGTGACAGCCAGGCAAATAATGATATGGCGACTTCACACCATGATTCTGACTTGAAAAAACCACCGAAAATTTTCGCAGGAGATTTCCAAAATTTTTGGTATTTTTTTTTTCGAATTGTGTATTCCGTTTAAGTAGGCTATGGGCAGTGCTGCAGTCTCTCCAGCGGTGCCATATTTTCCATCGATATATCGAAGTGCTGAAGTGTTTATACAGCAACGTCACCATGTCGGTTCGAGTACAGGAGCGGAGCACTGAGCCGATTTCATTGCAGAGGGGAGTGAGACAAGGAGATGTTATTTCTCCGAAGCTCTTCAATGCAGTGAAGGACGCCTTTAAGCTTCTCGAATGGAAAGGACTCGGCATCAATATCAATGGCGAATACATCACTCACCTTCGGTTCGCAGACGACATCGTGGTCATGGCAGAATCGCTAAAGGATCTAAGCACAATGCTCGATGGCCTCAATCGAGTCTCCCAACAGGTGGGCCTGAAGATGAACATGGACAAGACGAAGATCATGTCGAACGTCCATGTGCCGCCCACTGGTTTGGAGCTCGATGCTCGAAGTTGTTGACGAGTATGTTTACCAGGGACAGACGGTCAAATTAGGTAGGTCCAACTTTGAGAAGGAGGTAAATCGGCGAATCCAACTCGGCTGGACAGCGTTCGGGAAACTACGAAGCTTATTTGTGTCCAAGATACCCCAGTCCTTAAAGACGAAGGTATTCAACCAGTGCGTGCTGCCGGTGATAACCTACGGTGCCGAGACGTGGTCTCTAACTATGTGCCTCATAAAGAAGCTCAGGATCGCACAGCGAGCGATGGAGAGAGTTATGCTTGGGATCTCTCGCGTGATCGAATCAGAAATGAGGAGATCCGCAGACGTACAAAGATCACCGACATAGCTCAACGGACAAGCAAGCTGAAGTGGCAATGGGCAGGGCACATAGCTCGAAGAACTGATGGCCGATGAAGTCGGAAAGTTCTAGAGTTGATACCACGTATCGGCAAGCGCAGCGTGGGAAGGCCACCCGCGAGGTGGGCGGACGACCTGGCCAAGGTCGCGGGGGTCGGTTGGATGCAGGCGGCTTCCGACCGGTCGGAGTGGAGGTTTTTGGGGGAGGCCTTTGTCCAACAGTGGACTTCTCAGGGCTGTAAATGATGAGGCTATAGGTTTAAGTAGATAATGACTTTAAAATAACTTAGGATCGCCCGATACAATTTGCGCGAGAAAAAGACATAGTGAGTAAGTACTCTAATTGAAAATGCAATTCGAGCGAGTAATAACACATTCGTATAGCTCATAACAATGGTAGGTACTTGTTCAGTATTTGCCTAGCTGTCACACATACCCTGCATATTTTCTACATAATATTTTTTTTTGTTTAGCCATAAATGAGGAGTACCTAGGCTATACAAAATATAGTCTAATCAACGAGGAAATCCTTTGGAAAGACTCAACATTACGAGTAATTCCTCTGTCGCTGAAACTTCGCAGGGTTATAAAGTAAAGTTACAATAGATTACGATTGACAAAGAATCCAGGATTATTTCGCTTTAGAACTTTGTTTTATTTACCTAAACAAAAAAACATGTAGGTATAGATCGCTCCGGCAAATTTCTCCTTCAGTATATGTTAGGATATATTAATAATTATACAGGGTGTAACAAAAGGGGTATGTTAAGCGAAAAGCTATGTAAATAGCCCACTATAGAGAACCTATCCACAAAATTTGAGACTCGAAATAACATGTTTATTTTTCAAGATTTTATGAAAATTCCTGAGATGTCTATCTGATGAGAATACTATCTGGAAAATTTAACATGTGATTTCTAGTCTCAAATTTTGTTGACAGGTTCTCTATAGTGGGCTATTTACATAGCTTTTCGTTTAACATACCCCTTTTGTTACACCCTGTAGATACCTATGTAATAGAATCTAGGAATATTTCGATTTCAGAGAGCCATAAATTGCAAATTAGGTACATACCTTTTCTCTACTTTAATTTTCTTATGAAAAATTTGTGGTTTTCCGAAATGGTAATATTCCTTGATTTCATTATTTATCTTATATCCTGACATTTACTGAAGTAATTACAGACATAGAAATTTTCCGCAGCGATCTACAACTCGGAAAAATCCTGGATTATTTATTAATCGTAATCTAATAACGTTACTTTATCATCCTGCAAAATATTAGGAACGGAGGAATTATTGTTGGGGTCAAACCCCCCATTGATTGGAATAAGTACCATTTTCTGGTACTATTGACCAAACGAAGCGCCTTACCTGCCCTAATAAGAAGGTAGTAGGTACTTCATCTCAATTATGAGCGTGACGTAGAAAATCGGAGTTCGGTGCCTAGTCGTGCCAATTAAATCTATATCTATCTATCTATCTTTTCTTTTTCTTTTCTTCTCTTCCTCTTTTCTATATCTATCTATCTATACATACAGAGGTAAACTTTGATTGTTTGTTTATATAGGTATGTTTGTCTGTTTGTTTATTTGCAGCGAATAGGCTCCGAAACTACTGGACCGATTTAAAAAATACTTTCACCGTTAGAATCTTTATTGGACCTGGATGAACATAGGCTATAAGAATTTCCCGATGTTCCCACGGGAAGGCGACCAACGGGAATTCAATATTTTTTACGAAAACCGCTATACATATGAAGCTGAAATCGGGCATATATGTTCTTTGGGGACAGCGAGGAAGGACTAAATACGGATTTCACGAAATTCCCACGGGAAGGGGACAAACGGGAATTCATAATTTTTACGAAAACCGCTAACATATGAAGCTGTAATTGGGCATATATGTTCATTAGGGACTGCGAGGAAGCACTAAGAATGGATTTCCTGAAATTCCCACGGGAAGGGGACAAACGGGAATTCCAAATTTTTACGAATGCCGCTATTTGTATGAAACTGAAATCGGATCAGGGACTACGAGGAAGCACTAGGAACGGATTCCCGATATTCCAACGGGAAGAGTACAAACGGGAATTTATTTTTTTACGACAACCGGGATACATATGAATTTTAAACCGGACCTGTACGTCCATTAGGGACTGCGAGGGAGCACTAAGAACGGATTTCCTGAAATTCCTACGGGAAGGGAACTTACGCGAATTTCAAATTGTTACGAAAACAGCTATTTTTACGAAGCTGAAATCGGATTAGGGACTATGGGGAAGCTCTAATAACGGATTTCCCGAATTTACCACGGGAAGGGGACTAACGGGAGTTCCAAATTTTTACGAAAACCGCTGTACCTACATAATGAAGTTGTAGCTACGTACTGATATGTACCGAAGCGAAAATAATAAAAACCTGAAACCTAATAAAAATAAATAATATAAACTCGCAAAACTTTCAAAAATAAATTTATCAACTTAACGAAAACAAAATTAAAATGGACATTATTGCCTCATTTAGATACAAAAAGGACTTTTTGGAAGGAGACTAATAAACTAAAATACAAATCTAGCCTACCATTAACGGTAAACGGTACTACAAATCATAGTGAAATCGCCAATTTTTTCTGAAATCAATTTCAATTAACAACTAGTATATAGGCTCCTTCCAGTTTTCCAGTGGACCAAACACCGACATATAGCATTGACAGTATGTGCTCAAGGTCGAACAACAGTTGTTCCTTACTGGGGCCACCACGGCCGGAAGTTAATGCGCCTATGTCTTGCGATCGCCTTCCTGATTCAAAACAGCTGTTTGAAAGCGCTAAAAACACGGGAAGTCGCCCGGCCATGATGGTCTCAGTATTGAACACATATTGTACGGCAGTAACATATTTTTTGAAAAAACAATATACCGCTAAATAATATGCGATTTGAATTCCGTAAAGGTCTTTCTACCGACCTCGCCAATTTTAACAAACGTGAAACGTCTATGTTAGCGTATCGCTTTTTAAAAGATTGAAGAAATGAAAACGCCCGTAATAGAAACATAAATACATAGCAAATGTTTATATATTTATTATTGTCACTTTCTGGTTATTTTTTTTTTTCAATAGCAGCCGCCCACGACTTCGTCCGCGTGAGGGGGCGTTGTACCCGTGCGAAGCCGGGCAGGTTGTTGTATAGACTGTAGCCTTCCTTGGTAAATGGCTATCTAACACTGAAAGAATTTTTCAAATCAGACCAGTAGTTCCTGAGATTAGCGCGTTCAAAACAAACAAACAAAAACAAAACTCTCAGCTTTATAATATTAGTATAGATATAAATACTGTCCAAATTACACTTATTTTTGTATATCAATCGGTTCAATAAACTTGACAAACACACGAAAGAATCACCACGCTATAAAGTGCGAGTTACACTGAATAGAAACAAGCGTGAGCGCCGGTTTCGCACAGTTATCGCAGTATCCTCCCCGCCGCCCGTCTCAATGTCATAACAGCTGACTATATAAGTGACCTAATAGTTTTTAATTATTAAGGTACGATGATATAGACCGTTACGGTCCAGTTTTTAAAACCTGGTACCCGTATGTGTCGGCGCGATTTTAAAGACGTTTCAAAAATACGGTTAAATACTACGTCTCGAGAAACACATCCGTGTACGGCTGGTGTACGGATGTTTCCTAGATCTGATATTCCGGAGTATATTATTCCAGAGATAATATACTCTGGAACAAACTTAAAAGCACTAAAATACCGGACAATATAACATATCCATTACAATATTGGTATAGCAACCAGGAGAATCAGGTAAAATGGGGTCAATCTTTCTCGAGTACTTATAGAATGCGCTGTGGCGTGAGACAGGGAGGGCTGACGTCACCAGTTCTCTTTAATCTATATATGGATAGGCTTATCGGGGAGCTCGGACGCACCAGAGTTGGCTGTCACATAGATGATAAATGCGTCAATAACTTGAGCTATGCCAATGATATGGATGATATCTGTGAGAAATATGCGTGTACGCATGACTTCAGACTTTTTTACATTGTATGTAACAATGTAATGATATTCAGGTCAGGTCGTGGGCCAGACAGTGTTCCATCCATAACTATGTGTGGCGGTAAGCTAAATATCGTATCGAATTTTAATTACCTTGGTCATATACTTACAGACGATTTGAAGGATGAAAACGATTTAGAAAGGCAAAGGCGTGCCTTAGTTGCTAGAAGCAATATGTTAGCGAGAAGGTTTGCACACTGTTCGAACCAAGTGAAGATAACCTTATTCGGGGCATACTGCCAGTCGGTGTACACGAGTCATTTATAGACTAATTTCACAAAGGGAGCTTTCAACTCCTTTCGTGTGCAATACAACAATTCATTTAGAGCTATGCTCGGATTGCCATGGCGGTGTAGCGCAACTGACATGTTTGCTGAGAACGGTGTTTATGTTGTTGCGCTTCTAGAAAAATTAAAATGCTCATTCTATAATAGGCTGATTGCTACCTGCAACTCAATTGTTCAGGCTGTGTTTAAGACTGTGTATTGTGTATCAATTTGACTCATGACGTAACAGAGCTTAACTTAGACCGAGATATAAAGCACTGAATTAGTTCAGGATGGATGAAATGGCAACAGGTCACAGGAGTTACGTGCGATGCCCGGATGCCGTTAAAGCTAAAGGGTAAGGTGTACAAGATCGTAATTCGACCTGTCGTCTTGTATGGATCTGAATGCTGTGCCGTAAAGAAGAAGGATGAAAATCGACTGCATGTAAGCGAGATGAGAATGTTGAGATGGATGTCTGAAGTTACAAGAATGGATAAAATACGAAATGAGTAAAGAGTAATAAGAGGAAGTCTGAAAGTTGCGCTGATCACAGACAAGTTACGAAGTAACCGTCTGTCTTAGTACGGGCATATAAAGCGATGGGATGAAAGGCATATTTTACAGAAAGCGTTGTGCATGAATGTGGATGGATATAAAGAAAGAGGTAGACCAAAGAAATGTTGGATGGACTGTGTGAGAGAGAATATGCGTATACTGGAAGTGAGCAATGAGATGACGGATAATAGGGATGAATGAAAGAAAAGTACATATTGCGTCGACCCCAAATAAATGGGAACAGGGCAGGAAGATGATAGAGTAGAAGAAGAAGAAGACGTAACAGAGCTTAAGTACTTACTCAATATCACTATTCTAAATACACAAATTGTAACATAAATTTTTTAAGAATGACATTTTATTTTATTGTATACCTAATATACTTATTACGATATTCCTATTGTTATATTAAATTATAATATGTGTTTTAGTATTTGGAATACCATTAGTATTATTAGTTTGTAAGCACTGACAATTTACCAATGTAATGCTAATATGGATTTTTTTCCTGAAATAAACAATTTTATTATTTATTTACATTACTAGTGGCCCGCCCTCGCTTCGCTTCGGTATATTCTCAATTAATATTAATTGTATCACCGTTTAAACCTTCACTAGACTTCCATGAACATTTCAAGACTAAAATTAGCCAAATCGGTTCAGTCGTTCTCGAGTTTTAGCGAGACTAACGAACAGCAATTCATTTTTACCCGACTGCGCGACGCAAAGAAGTGGTATTGGGTTTAACAGCCTATGTATGTATGTATATATATTTTTATGATACATACGTCAATCGATTCCTCTTAGTCCGGCGAGTGTCACATGACGTTAGTGAAAATCCAATATGGCGACTCCCTACTGGACGCCATTTTGTGAAAATGAAAAAAATTACAGTCGACAAACTATATCGAGTGGGGTATCGTTGAATAGGTATTTAAAAATCATTTTTAAGTTTCTCTCAACATTTTTCGATTGGACCAACCATTCAGGATCTATATCGATTGAAAGTTGCGTAACAACCATTCCCACATATAAGTTTTTAGACAGCAGCAAGACGAAAACTTCTTACCGCCGAGCAATTGAGCATGTTTCTTGAAGCGTACCTATTAGTAGCTAGGTACCCATAACAAAAAAGTATAAAATAAAAAAAATAATTAAAAAATCCAATTTTAATTGTGATCGTTGACTGTCTTTATTTTAAATAGCAGCCGCCCACGACTTCGTCCGCGTGAGGGGGCGTTGTACCCGTGCGAAGCCAGGCAGGTTGTTGTATAGACTGTAGCCTTCCTTGGTAAATGGGCTATCTAACACTGAAAGAATTTTTCAAATCAGACCAGTAGTTCCTGAGATTAGCGCGTTCAAACAAACAAACAAACAAACAAACAAACTCTTCAGCTTTATAATATTAAAATAATATATTAGTATAGATTTTAAATAACCAAAAATTATTAAGACTGATTTTGTAAGGCCTTAGGCATTACTAACTTTTTAATTGGGATTTTTGACTGTGATTAATGTATATTATTGTTGATTATTTTTCATATGATTTTTCTTTTTACTATATTTTAACATCCTAAAGGCTGATTTTGTATTCGAAATTTGTTTTTTCTTTAATTTTTACAGTAAACATTTTTTCCTTTGACTGTACTATTAGGCTTGAACAATAGTTTTTTTTTTGTATTATGACTGGGCCGAATCGCCGGAAGGAAAATATTTAAAGTAAATAGATCCACCAACTGGGCCCGCAGGTTGAGTTAATAAAAGCGGGCCCAGGCGCCGGAAACCTCAAGTGATGTACCTATACAAACATCTGAACTAACTAACCACAGAACTAACTAAGTTTGTAATAGCTTAACATACAAAGTAAGTAGGTATGTCGCATGTAAAAAAGAATGCAAAGTTTTTTTCTTGTCAAAAAAGTAAGGCAACTTGGAGAACAAGTGGAGCTTAAAAACGTCTGGGGGATTAGTCAATGTAAGATATTTACTATAGCGATAAATATTGCGTTACTTGAGTAAAGCGTTAAATGGAGTGGCCACATCTGAATGGTCAACCTCAATGCCCATTCTTGGCGATAAACGCGTGAGTTTTAAGCGAGATGGACGTTGACGCTGCTACACTGTATTTCATGAGTTTAAATTTTCATTATATGAATATGTTTAATCGTTACCAAAGAAAGAAAAAAATACACAGAAAAACCAGACGGTGGATGATCCAAATGCACAGTTTCTTTGCCGTTCTTATGTAGGAGTAACAGAACTGGCGGATAATATTTTGGATTTAGTATAACTTTAACTTATAATAATTAATTTTGAAATATTTTAACATGTCTCTAATCTAGTAATGTAATAATAACTTTGTTGTACCACATTTTGAGAAAATAAATAATCATTTCATTTCAGGAAAAGTAGGTAGGGGAAGATGGGGTAATGGGGGTCACTAAGCAAGAATTAGAATACAAAAGCTAAAATTAACAAAAATTTTATTGCAACCGCCTCATAACAAAATTTACTTAATTAGCTATAATTTGAGATCAGTAATCATCACATTAATAATCATCTTTGGGAAATATAAAAGTACAAAAAAAAACTGATATGACTCCCATTGCACTAAGTTATTGAGGTCCACCTTGTGGGCAATGAGGATCATACAAAAATCTAACACAAATTGCGTCACGTCTGATACAGAGGTATCGTTTGATTCCTGGAGAACCTTCCTCTTTACTCTTTCGGTCCTCTTCTTCGGCACTTTCATCTTATTTCCTTGGCCCTTGCCCTTGCCTTTATGCAGAAAAATGCAGTTCCGTAGATTTCGGGAACGTTAAAGACCAAAAATCACCCTGTATATTTTTCCTTTCCTCTATCTTTTTCTTTGGGTGGCGGTCACTAGCGGGCAATGGGGATCACCCGATTCTCATTACCCCCAAGTATTTTATGAAGAAAAAATAATAAACACAAAATATATAGGTACATTAAAAAAAACTCGGGATTTAAGTAGGAAATCATTACACCAAATGTACAAGTAGAAGCGTAAAAAAGTAACATACAAGTAGATCAATAACTATAAAAGTTACTGTATATTTTGCGTCCGTGAAAATTTACATCGGCGAGCCGCAAAAACAAAACACACCTCTCATTCTCTATGCTGTCGCCATACCCACGCGGCACGCTCGCAGCGACGGCGAGGGGAACAGAGCGGGCAGGGAGGACCCTTAACGCGTTTCTATTAGTGTTACTTTTGGAGATGTGTGGGGACCACTGTTACCCGCTGACTCCCATTACCCGATCTTCCCCTACACTAAACGTGAGTATATTTAGGATTATTCATTTTGTTTTTCCACATACAAGCTGCACAAACAATCAAATTTAAGTCAAGTGCGAATTATATTCACGAAGCCATGGTTCTGTACAGAGTATATAGTATTCTGTGATTTTGTACCACTGCACAATATGTATGTGCGTACATCTATACAAAAACTATTGTTTCTTTTCTCCTGCTTATCTCTTTTATGTTATTTTTTAAAATTTTGCCCTTTTAACGTCATTGTTCACTTTACTCCAGGTAAATAGTCATCCTACCCCAAGCCTGGGGTAAGTTGACCAGTTTTTCCTTTTGTACAAAAGCTGGTTTGATAATGAATAACTCGTATAATAATGCATAACGTGCATTTTTCCACTTATTTTTAAAGCTTAATAGTCAATCTAATAACTGTCCCTGTTTTTTTAATAATTAACTGTAAAGAAATAAAAATAGACACCTCTAAGCTGAAAATTGGTCAACCATCCCCGGTCTCCCCTATTGTGAAGCTTTTGAAGTAAAACAAATACTCACTTTGAAGTAAAACTTTTGTCATATTTTGCAGGAAAACGATGGATGAAATATTCTCCGACCTGGAAAGCTGAGCCAAGCAACCAGATCCAGGGATTCATTCGGATGTCAGCTACTGATTTCAAATTACTTCTGAGCAAAATTAGGCCTTTGATAGAAAAACAAAAAAAAAATTGGAATTTGTTAATCACACTAATATTATAAAGGCGAAAGTTTGTGAGAGTGTGTATGTTTGTTACTTCTTCGCGTCTAAACGGATGGAGCGATTTAAATAAAATTTGGTATGGAGTTAGCTGATACCTTGGATTAATACATAGACTATCTACATTTATCCCGGGAAAATAATTTTATCCCGGGAATATATTTTCATCCCGAATAATTTCGACATTTTGTTTTTTTCTGCAGTCCACGTGGACAGAGTCGCTGGCAACAGCTAGCTTTTTATACTTACAATATATTTGTTAGAGGAATATTAATTTAACATGTAGGTGCCGTAGAAATGACGGTCATTTTACATTTGTACGGCCGTTATATGACGGCGCCGCTATTCTAGGAAACCATAGCCTTACTTGTTCCCTGCCCGCGGCAGTACAACTACCTCTTTCTACTTCAATTATGACGTCTTTTTCTCTAAAGGTCTATACTATAGACTTTATACAGGATGTTTTTTCGTCGCCACCCTTAACGAATGGTACGTACTCTGCACGTCAAATAAAGTAAGTTTATGCCAAAAAAAAATGCTAGGAAACGATGTAATTATTATTTTTTATTACTTAATCTGGCGAAATTTATAGTGTCCAGTGTTTATGCTAGTTTGTTCATAGACTAAGAAGTATACCTAGATACACGAAATATTTTAAACCTATTCCGTAATACCATCGATTTAATACCTATAAAATTGTCTCGCATAACCCTAATAAATTGATAGTTGTTTTGCCATAACAATTTTATTATTGTTCTTTCTATTTGCGTAAAGGTAATAAATATAATTAATGTGTTTTATAACAGTTCAATTGAATAATTAATATTCATTCTATAGCGAAATATAGCCACTTCAGGTAAGGAACTCAAAACATCAACAACCTTATTTAGCCTCTGTTAATTTAATGAGTAAAACAACAGGAGAGTGTAATGTAAAAATTTTGTATTTTTAATATTTTCAGGAATCATGGCGCTTATCGATCAATTAGTTGAAACAAGTATTCCAATAATAGACTCTGCCCTAATATTTCTGAGATTATTTTTATCCGCGCTTTCACTTTTAGATTTAGGGGCAGTGAAGTTTCCACCTCAAGCCGACGTAGTAAGTGAGTATTATTGCGTAACGTTACTTAATAATATTTTTAAACTTTATCAGAGAGCAATGGAGCGCAGACTTCTAACTCAAGCCTGGGAGTAAAACGCACAGACCGCATTATGAACACCGTACTGCACTCAAAAACTGGTATCGCTGAAGTTGACGTGCAGACACTAAGAGTGAAGTGTAACTGGGCCGCCCCCTGATTACCTAATTTGCAATAGCAAAGCCGGAGCAGCGCGATAGCGAAAATTGGCAGTAGTTCTGCAGAAAGAGACCAACAATAAAAAAACGAGTTTCGAGATATCGACGTTTAAAGTTTCTTTATTTTTTTTTAAAGTTCCCTTACATACATTTTTCCTGAAAGTAATTTATGTCATTTGGTAGAAATAAACTTCGTGCAGAATATTAAATAGGTTTTACAGAGATTACAGTTATTTTTCATGTAATAATCTTGGTTTAAAAACAAGTAGTCGTTTCTTGCAGAATATAACATACTTATAATACCATAAGCAAATGAAAACGATCAAAACTGTAGTCGTTTTCTGCTAAATATGATATCACAAATTTAATTTTTATTGAAACGGTTATGAACGGCGTCCGATAAAAATTACGTGTTATTACAAAAGAATATAAGCATCATTTAAGCGAAACATTGCCTAAATTTGACGGATATTCTATAGAATCATTTTGCTGTCAAATGTCATATTTAAAAAGAGTCTAACTTTAGGCGCTCTGGAAAATAAACAAGACATTAAGCTTTACTTATTGGAATTTGACAATCTTAAATTGTCGTGGCCATAGAGTTCTAGTATAGGTATTGAGCTAAATTTACTAATAAGCGACTACGTTTATCCATTATACCTTCCTTATACACACGCGTTTATTAAGATATTACTGAAATAAATAAAAACTTAGATGCGTTCTTCTACCGAGCCGAACATGGAATGATAACAAAGTTCTATGTGGATTACTAAATATTAAAAGCAAATGCGACCAAATTACGGGTAGAACTGAAAACCTAAATCGAAGAAAGCGACCATCTACGTAGTCGTTTTATGCAGAATAAAATATTGTGAACTTTAGTACTACAGGTTATTACCAAAACTGACCGAGTGAAATGGCTGTGTTCTGCAGATTTAAAGATACTTAATTCTTCAATTAGACCAACTCGACCAAGATGCCTGCTTTTAACATATTTAATACTTGTTTTTCTTGTTGATCGTTTTCAGCAATTTATCAAATAATTTTGTTAAAAAATAATCGATTTTACCATTTCAAAAAATCTAGTTTGGGATGGCATAGATCTCATTTTTGCCAAAAATGGCTTTGGTCGCTTTCTGCAGAACTACGGCTAATTGAGAGTATGTGCACAACGACGCCATCCCGCGCTCCGCACCTCGTCACGCTCACACATACACATTTTCAATTTTCGCTATTACATTGCTTCGGCTCTGCTACTGCAAGTTACATAGTCAGGGGGCCGGAAACATATATCGAATGCACACAGACAGATGGGCAAAGATAGCTACTGATTGGGTCTACACTCGAAAACCGGCGTAGGGGAAGAGCCAAGAGAAGATGGAAGGACGACCTGGATAAATTTCAGCCATACGGATCCACTAGATTGGGTACAAAACAAGTGTGGGCCCAATTCGGGGAGACCTTTATCCAGCAGTGGGACTCGGTTTAGGCTGTAAAATAGTTTTTGTCTTTCACGGCAGTACGAGTAGAGTAATAAAATTGTTTTTTCATTCAGATGGGCAACATTTTGATTTTATTGTGGTGGGCGCAGGCTCCGCTGGATGTGTCGTGGCCAGACGACTCACAGAAAATGCAGATTGCAAAGTGCTTCTAATAGAAGCTGGAGACATTCCATCCGTTCAAGTTGTGGTACGTAGTAATACAGTATAATGTTATCGGTAGATATTATTGTCGACCATTATATTTTAGACTCAATACAATTTAAATACTTATTTTTACTTTTTTACTAAAATTCTTTCGTATTTTTTTTTTTAAGTCATAACATTATTATTTCCACCACAATAAAACACACAGTTCACATAGGAATAGCCCTGCACTGGAATCAGCCTAAGTTATTGTCCATTTTTAGAACCCGTCTTTGCGCGGCGATATCAAGTCACCTGGTGGAACGCATGCGGTCAGACCATCACCATTTTCATCAGAGGAGAGCCCTATAGCTTCCAAACACTGAATCAGCCATTTTGGCGATAGTTTCCAAAAGTGCAGCTACATGTCTCTTATAATATTATGCATTGAAACGCAATTGGAGCTTATTATTATTTTGAAATTGAAATGATTATTTATTTTTCAGATACCCGGCCTATTACCATTTGTAGAATACTCATACCAAGATTGGAACTATACAACTGAAGACAATGGACGCACAGGACAATCTTATAGAACAAAAGCTAACCATATGACAAGAGGTAAAATGTTAGGCGGTTCAAGTGGAGCTAATTTTATGTTTTATGTGAGAGGACCTCCAAGCGACTATGATTTCTGGGAAGAATCTGGCTGTGATGGTTGGGGATGGCATCAGGTGTTTAAATACTTCTTTAAAAGTGAAGGACTTAATGATAAAGAAATTAAAAATAGCCCTACCGGAATTTTGCACAATACAAAAGGTCCTCTCGGTGTCACACGTCCCACTTGGAAAATGCGCACTGCAAAATTATTAGCTGCCTTTAAAGAGAATGGTCACGAAATATTAAATGATAATAACGGTTTTGTGGTACAAGGGTATGCACTACCTCAATATACTATAAACCATGGTGTACGTCAAACAACTTCGATTTCTTTTTTATCTCCAGTAAGAAATAGAACCAACTTATTTGTATTGAAAAAAACCTATGTAAGAAGAGTTCTTTTTAACGATGATAAAAGAGCAATTGGTGTAGAAGTAAAAGATAGCGCAGGTCTAATTAAACAATTTTACGCTGACAAGGAAGTTGTTCTCTCTGCTGGAGCTATAAATACTCCTCAGTTATTGATGTTGTCCGGTGTGGGACCCAAGGAGCATTTGCGAAGTCTTAATATCCCGGTTATCTATAATTCACCGTATGTTGGTAAAAACTTACAAGATCACACCATAGTTCCCTTGTCTTTAACAGGAGAGAAAGATACTCTCGTCGACACAGCGTCTGCCACTCTGGAATATTTACTTAACTTGAATGTACTTGGGACGCCAGTCATAATAGGTCAGGTAGCAATGGATAGAACAAAGCCTAATGTTGATTATCAATCGTATTCTTTGCCTGTTCCTCGAAAATCCTTGCTGGTTCCACTTGAAACTTATTATCTCTTTGGAATGGATAAGGAAATTGCCGCAAGTGCAACTGAAGCAAATCTTGATAGAGAATGTGTCATGACACTTATATGTTTACAGCATCCTAAGTCAACAGGGGAAATCTTATTACGTAGCAATGATTTTGAGGATAAACCTAAAATATATACTAACTATTACAGTGACCCTCAAGATTTAGAGGATCATGCTACTTATATACAGGATTATCTTACAGTACTTGATACAAGTTATTTCAAGTTAGCTGGTGGTCAAGTTGTTAATTATAATATCACTAATTGTAAACAGTTTGAGTTTAATACTCATGAATATTGGAAATGTCATTGTTTAGAGCTTTCCACTACTCTTTGGCATCCTTGTGGTACATGTAAAATGGGTATTGATGAAGAAGCCGTAGTAACTCCAAGATTAAAATTTAATGGTATAGAAGGTTTAAGGATAGTTGATGCCAGTGTAATACCATTTATTCCTGGTGGAAACATAAATGCACCTACGATTATGATCGGCGAAATGGGATCAGATTTTATAAAACAGGACAATGGATATCCATGGCAGCCACCACAGTAGTGGACCTAATATGTACCTAATATGTACCATGAATGTTTAAACAGAAGTGATTTTTATAGGTAAATGTACCACGAAAGAGCACTGATGTCATAAAATGTAAGACAAATTTAAATTATTCTATTGTTTAAATCAAATTGATCACTAAATTTTACAAATCGAGTGACAAAAATATTTAGTATTTAAGTATTACGAACCGCATAGTATCAGTACTTATATATTTATATACGTATATATTTGTTTTAACTAGAGTATTCTAAAAAATGTAATAAATATCGAATACTTATAAGATAGTTTTATTTTACTTATTCATAAATTATTATTCATTATATTAATAAATGGCAGCGGTAGGCTCATCCCTTACTACTTGGGCCTTGAATGTAGTTTTAGGATTAAGGGCAGATTTTCGATGGGCACATAGTTCTAACTGATTAATAAGTACCAAAATAAAATAAATAACAGAGTGTAAACAAATATGTGGACGAAGCAACCCGTACATTATAGTAGTAGGTAACTTGAATAAACCAGTTACCTTTAATCTGGTTCCATATGCGAATGCTCCCAGCTGCTTTGTTGTCACACTCAGTTTTAGTGTACATAGTACTGCCGCAGTCTTCCTCAGGAATTAGATCACAATATTAAAGTAATTAAATACAGACAACATTAATATCAAATTGCTAAAGCTTTATTCCTAGAAAAGCGGTACCGTCTTATAGCGGCCGTACGTACGAAAAACTACCTGCGGTGCGTGTCAACGCAGAAAGTACTTTACGAAGGCTTAATCCATGATTTCGATATCGCTATCGCCTATTAAGCCTTCGTAAAGTTACTTAGGAACTACATGATCATCATCATCATTTACAGCCCTGAGAAGTCCACTGTTGGACATAGGCCTCTTCTAACAACCGCCACTCCGACCGGTCGGAAGCAGCCTGCATCCAACCGACGCCCGCAACCTTGGCCAGGTCATCCGTCCACCTCGCGGGTAGCCTTCCCACGCTGCGCTTGCCGATACGTGGTATCCACTCTAGAACTTTCCGACTCCATCGGCCATCAGTTCTTCGAGCTATGTGCCCTGCCCATTGCCACTTCAGCTTGCCGGACCATTGAGCTATGTCGGTGATCTTTGTACGTCTGCGGATCTCCTCATTTCTGATTCGATCACGCAGAGAGATCCCAAGCATAGCTCTCTCCATCGCTCGCTGTGCGATCCTGAGCTTCTTTATGAGGCACATAGTTAGAGACCACGTCTCGACACCCTAGGTCATCACCGGCAGCACGCACTGGTTGAATACCTTCGTCTTTAAGGACTGGGGTATCTTGGACACAAATAAGCTTAGTAGTTTCCCGAACGCTGCCCAGCCGAGTTGGATTCGCCGATTTACCTCCTTCTCAAAGTTTAACTTATATAGTTTGACCGTCTGTCCCAGGTAAACATACTCGTCAACAACTTTGAGCTCCCAACCAGTACAGGAGTAGGCGGCACATGGACGTTCGACATGATCTTCGTCTTGTCCATGTTTATCTTCAGGCTCACCTGTTGGGAGACTCGATTGAGGCCATCGAGCATTGTGCTTAGATCCTTCAGCGATTCTGCCATGACCACGATGTCGTCTGCGAACCGAAGGTGAGTGATGTATTCGCCATTGATATTGATGTCGAGTCCTTTCCATTCGCCTTCGAGCAGGACGGAATTGAAGAGCCTCTGGAGGACCTTCAGTACCGGAGTTCCACCCGCTCTTAGAAGCTCTGATGTAATTCCATCGTCGCCCGGCGCTTTGTTGTTTTTGAGTTATGTAAGGGCAGTCCTAATCTCGTACAGGCTGATATCCGGGATGTCTTCAGTATAGTGTCGGGTGAGCTTGGCTCTTGGGTCTTTGCCTAATCTAACAGGTTTAGCGACCGAGGTATATAGCTGTCCATAGAAGCTCTCAATCTCCCTTAGCACCTCTGGTATGCTACACTGCCGTCCTCTGTCTTCAGCTTCGTCAACTGGCTCTGCCCAATTGATAATTCTTTTGCGAACACTTTGGAGCCTTGGTTTCGCTCTATTGTCTCCTTAATGCGGCGAGTATTAAAGCTGCGGATGTCGTGTCGCAGAGACTTGGAGATACGTCTATTGAGCTGCCGATATGCTTCAGCGTCATCAGAGGACTGCAGAGACATTGCGCGCCTTTCCGCCATGAGGTTGAGGGTATGATCAGTTAGTTTTTGGGGTCTATTTCTACGGTTAGGTCCAGGCCTTGATGACCTTCAACGAGTACCTTTTTGATACTCTGAGTATTAGGTATGCTACCCTGCTCGACACACTCGTGATGGATTCGATGCTGTTTACGAGGGACTTGTGGACGATAAACCCAACACCATCCTGGGACTTATGATCACCTTCCCGGTGGTAGAGTAAGTTGCCAGATTTCAGGGTTATCGTGTCCTCTCCCTGTCTTCGGACCTCAGATAACCCTACAATATACCACCGCAACTTACTCATTTCCTCTTCCAGATCATCTGTCCTCCCTCAGCGTGCGCGCATTGTACGTCACCATCGATAACCCACGCCTATTTCATTCATCTGGTCCATTTTCGAAGCATTTGTCGTCGTACAGTTGGAACCCGCCCGGGGATTCTTAGCACCCCTAGCTCCGGCACTTGACCGGCGCCTGTCGGACACACCAGTGTCGCATCAGGAGCCGCCGGGCACTTGGGGCCTTCCTAGATTACTACTCATGGGGAGGGTTGGACCGTAACCCGCCACGCTGGTCCAATGCGGGTTGGCGGGTGGCCAGAGCCTCGTCCGTTGTTCTTCAGGGTGCACCGCAAGCAGGTAAGGATGGCTTGGGTCCCGTTAGAACTTATATGGGACCCCATACACCAATGGGACACTACGTACAGGATGATTTTTGGTCGTCAACGTTCCCGAAAACTACTGAATCCCCTCATCAGCACGATCATTTTTCTCCATGGAAGCATACTTGGGAAGTGTCTGGTTCCCAAGATATTAGGGGCCAAAGATGAGTAAAAAGACTGCGTTTTTCTGCAAAAATGCATTTAGACGCGCGTAGCAAGATTTTTCACGAGAAATAATTAATATCTCTATGAAAAAACTAGCATAAACACATGAAACTATAAATTTTGCTCGATTAAGAAATTATTTAAAAAAAAAAAAAAAAAGAAAATGATGTACAGAGTACGTACCCTTCGTTAAGGGTGGCAACGAAAAAACATCCTGTATACTTAATAGAAATAAACCTTTACCTACCGATTACACCCGATTCCAAAAACTTACATTTTCGGGATAGACACAGTCAAACATGATATTTTTATTAACCGACTTCAAAAAAGAGAGGTTATCAATGCGTCTGTGTTTTTTTTTTTATGTGTGTTACCTCAGAACTCCGTCATTTATGAACCGATTGCAGTTTGTCATGGTATGCTTCCAAGTTGATCCCATATTCACCATGTCAGGATCTGATGATGGGATCTTAGAGAAATCGAGGGCAATCCTCAAATATTGTAGGCACATGTAGTCTGTTTTTATACTTTTACTGAGCGCTTTGATCACCTACATATAAAACATAACATCTGATGATGGAATCTCCAAGGAATCTAGGGATATCCTCAAATATAAATGGCACGAGTAGTCCGTTTTTAGATTTTTATAGAGAATTTTGGTCAGCTACACATAATATAAAGGAAACGAGGGTCTGATTATGGAGCCGCCGAAAAACAGATAGTGGAACTTTTTAGTAACAAAATCCCTCTATGGCAGGGGGAGGCCTACGTCCAGTAGTGGACTGCAATAGGCTTATGAAGATGAAGATAATTCGCCTATCCAACCGAATAAAGCGGTAATCGTCAAAATCAAATTTTACAGGAGAGCAAAAAAACATGAAATCTGGTTATAGCTTTGCACTCAAAAGACAAATAACAGTGTTTTATATATCATTATGTGCAGAAAAAAATCTATTTTTATCCTACTAATCAATAATTTAACCTTTGTTTCAATTTTGTAACAAAAAATATTCGTCAGTAAATGGCGACGATATTTTTTGTAAAAGTTTTTACCGCTTTATTCGCCTTAAATATTTTTAAATGGAGCTAGTATTAAGACATTACCACCTTATTGTACCGAAATTTGATCATTCGGTCATTTTGTGAGAGTGGATTACCACTTTATTCGCCTGACTTTTCTTTTTTCTTTAAAGAGCAAATTTATGATATTGCTTTATTCGAAAAACTTAACCAAGATACATTCTCCGCATGAATTTAAACTTTTTAATTTATTAATATTTAAAACAGTAAAGTTGCTTTGCACCATAAAATATGTTTGGTCCATCCATGTGCATGGCAGCTAACTTATCATCTTCCTAGCATTTTTGCCGTATTTTTTAAGGTTGGCTTCCTAAACTAGGAGATTTAGCTACTCGTACATAAGGTAATGGATTTTATACAGAGCGACTGCTATCAGACCTCCGCAACCCAGAAGGAAATCCATAGGTCCCTATTCCCAGGATAGGCGTCAGTCAAAGTCAATATCGAAGTACCTTTAAAGATATTTTTCACACGTAAAGATGGAAGATACCTACCACCATTTTTAAAAAATAAACCTCTATGGGAAGAAATGGCAAGAAACCTAAGCCATCAACTTACTCGATCATCTTAAAGGCCTTTATTCCCATTTGCCACCCTCGAGTTTACCACCGGGGTGGTGATTGGCACTAATAAGTGGCGTTTCACAAATTATTATTCCGTAGTAGACCTGTAATTTGAAACTAAAATCAAGTCCAGAACTCACGTGAAAATTCCAGCAGCGCACACCTGAACGTAGAAAATACAAAAAGTATGCCAAAACTATATCAATCGTCACAAAATAATTCTCAATGTTTCTCGAAGACTAGAACTCTTTTGTTTTTAATAGCTCTGGAGTAGACCTGCAACCTGGAACTAAAATCAAGTCCAGAACTCACGTAAAAGTTCCAGCAGCGCACACCTGAATGTAGAAAATACAAAAAGTATGTAAAAACCAAATCAATCGGTTCAAAAAAATTCTCAAAGGTTCTCGAAGGCTAAAACTCTTTTGTTTTTAATAGCTCTGGAGTAGACCTGCAACCTGGAACTAAAATCAAGTCCAGAACTCACGTAAAAGTTCCAGCAGCGCACACCTAAATGTAGAAAATACAAAAAGTATGTAAAAACCAAATCAATCGGTTCAAAAAAAATCTCAAAGGTTCTCGAAGGCTAAAACTCTTTTGTTTTTAATAGATCTGGAGTAGACCTGCAAGCTGGAACTAAAATCAAGTCCAGAAATTACATAAACGTTCCAGCAGCTCATACCTGAATGTTAAAAATACACAAAGTATATAAAAACTCTTTCAATCGTTCCAAAAAAAATGTCAAAGGTTCTCGAAGGCTGTCGCGTTGTTCAAATTTCCCGCGACATGGTGCCGCCGTTATATTTCGAAAACGTTTTGGGCGTTGCCAGTCTTGCCGGGATTTCGTCTTTTTGGCACCAAGATTACCTTTTATGGTAATGAAATCTCCAAAATTCACGCCGGGCGGGGACATTGAAATCTTAACCAATTGCAAGGCCATTCTAGGCTGAGGTCAATAACCGTTCGGGTTAGGTACATGACAAAGCTTGTTGCCTCGAGCGCGGGATCGGCTGATTACCAAAGCTTGTCTCAAAGGGTTAGGAACTAACTTGAAGCCTAAGTTTTAATTCCTCGTTCCTTACTTATTATAAGTATTACCTTTTCTGCTGTTTTTGTAATTCAAATAGTCGCAATTGTGCAACTAATTAATTTAACTGTGATAAGTGTCGCCACTTCGAACTAGGTTCGGTGGCGATTTGGATTAGTCCAAGGATTTGGTTTTACCATCAAGTTACCCTAGACCCGAAAATTACCTTAACGGGAATTGACCCGCCGAGCTCACCCACACCTGCCGAGCATCCCGGAGGAATTTTCACATCGCTGCCTACCAGATCGGCTGCTACCGGGGATACGTCTCGCCCAAAGTTACGAGTACGTTGTCTTTCTTGTAAACAATTTTAATATTTATCAAAGAAACCAGGATCAGTCACCCACGACCTGTTATCGCGTTCATTTTAATAAATTAGTCTCGTTGTTCAAAAATTGTTTTTTATTTTAATCCTTTAGTTTTACCGTAGTTTTCTTTTGTTTAAATTCATTAACTGGACCTGTCCACTTCTTGCCTGTAATAGGGGAAGAAGGGGACAGCGTTTCAAGGCTAAAACTCTTTTGTTTTTGATAAACCTGGACTCAATCTGTATTCTGAAACTAAATTCAAGTCGAAAACTCACGTAAAAGTTTCAGCAGTTCACACTTGAATGTAAAAAATACACAATGTATATAAAAACTCTGAATCGTGTCAAAATAATTCTCAAAACTTCTCGAAGGCTAAAACTCTTTTGTTTTTAATAGATTTGGAGTAGATCTGCAACCTGGAACTAAATTACGTCCAAAACTCACGTAAAAAATTCAGCAGCGCACACCTGAATGTAAAAAAAATTGACAAAGTATATAAAAACTCTTTCAATCGTTCCAAAATAATTATCAAAGGTTCTCGAAGGCTAGAACTCTTTTGTTTTTAATAGATCTGGAGTAGACCTGCAACCTGGAACTAAAATCAAGTCCAGAAATCACATAAACGTTCCAGCAGCTCACACCTAAATGTAAAAAATACACAAAGTATATAAAAACTCTTTCAATCGTTCCAAAAAACATGACAAAGGTTCTCGAAGGCTAAAACTTTTTTGTTTTTGATAGACCTGGACTAGATCTGCATTCTGTAACTAAATTTAAGTCCAAAACTCACGTAAAAGTTCCAGCAGCTCACACTTAAATGTAAAAAATTCACAATGTATATAAGAACTCTTTCAATCGTCCCAAAATAATTCTCGAAGGTTCTCGAAGGCTCTTTTGTTTTTAATAGATTTAGAGTAGACCTGTAATTTGGAACTAAAATCAAGTCCAGAACTCACGTAAAAGTTCCAGCTGATCATACTTGAATGTAAAAAATACACAATGTATATAAAAACTCTTTCAATCGTTCCAAAATAATTCTCAAAACTTCTTAAATGCTAAAACTTTTTTGTTTTTAATAGATTTGGAGTAGACCTGCAACCTGGAACTAAAATCAAGTCCAGAACTCACGTAAAAGTTCCAGCAGCTGACACCTGAATATAAAAAATACACAAAGTATATAAAAACTCTTTCAATCGTTCCAAAAAAAATGTCAAAGGTTCTCGAAGGCTAAAACTCTTTTGTTTTTGATAGACCTGGACTAGATCTGCAACCTGGAACTAAAATCAAGTCCAGAACTCACGTAAAAGTTCCAGCGGCTCACTCCTGAATGTAGAAAATACAAAAAGTAAGTAAAAACTTTTTCAATCGTTCCAAAATATTCTCAAAGATTCTCAAAAGCCAGAACTCTTTTATTTTTTATAAATGTGGAGTAGACCTGCAACGTGAAACTAAAAGTCTAGAACTCACGTTAAAATTCCAGCAAATCACACATACTAAAAAGTTCAAAATAGTGGATACTTTTTTAAATTTTGACATCGGATATGAGTTTGGGAACTAAAAGGAACCGCACATATTGATTTTGGAAGCAATCCGGTACTTAACTAAAAAGTTCAAAATGGCGGCCACTTTTACTATTTTTGACATCGGAAATGTGTTTGAGAACTGCCAGGAATCTCAGATGTCGATTTTGGAAGCAATCTGGCTCTTAACTAAAAAGCTCAAAATAGTGGCCACTTTTTTAATTTTTGACATCGGATATGAGTTTGAGAACTGAAAGGAACCTCAGATATCGATTTTGGAAGCAATCCGGTACTTAACTAAAAAGTTCAAAATGGCGGCCACATTTACTATTTTTGACACCGGAAATGTGTTTGGGAACTGCCAGGAACCTCAGATATCGATTTTGGAAGCAATCCGGTACTTAACTAAAAAGTTCAAAATGGCGGCCACTTTTACTATTTATGACACCGGAAATGTGTTTGGGAACTGCCAGGAATCTCAGATATCGATTTCGGAAGCAATCCGGTACTAAACTAAAAAGTTCAAAATGGCGGCCACTTTTACTATTTTTGACACCGGAAATGTATTTGGGAACTGAAAGGAACCTCAGATATCGAATTTGGAAGCAAGCAGGCCCTTAACTAAAAAGTTCAAAATGGCCGCCACTTTTATTATCATATTTTATAATTATGGAGTAAATCACAGTTATTGTTCAAAATAAATAAACTAGTCTTTGTGCTAAGTAACATAATAATATAATATAATAATAATAATAATAATTCATTTATTTGGCCAAAATAATATTTTACATTACATAGTTTGCTCTCTAGCCCCACACTAGGATACCCTGTGTCGTGGGAACTAGTGACTTCCTATGGTTATGTAATTTTAGATCCATAAATACAAAAATACAAAAAAGAGAAATTAAAATTAACAATTTATATAAAAATTCAAATTACTAATTAACTACCATATAACAATTGAATTAATGATTAATAAATTTAAAATTTAAATTATCCACCCAACGATGCATCTCACAAATGATGTTAATTATACATATACATAATAGTAAAATGAGGAGAGTTGGTCTGTGTGCGTGTTCATGCATATGTATGTGCAAGTGTGTGCTTATTTGGGTATGTGCAGGATTCCTTCTGTGTCAGTGTAGTCTTTTGTCAAAAGCCAGTCCATAACTAGGCTTTTACATTTGCGACGTGTAGTGTTCAGTATATTTAATTCCTTTTGAACCAGGCCGTACAAATGTGGACCGAGAAATGACATTGTTCTCCTGGCAAAGACTGTTTTGCGAATTGGCTTGGGCCATGTGAACTGCCTTTGTGACCTACAAGTACTTATGACCATTTGGGGGGCCAGCTTATGGAAACGCAGAAGAGCAGAAAGAATAAAAACCTGGCGTACTGAGAGGCACTTGCAGTCGCCATAGAGAGCGATTGTTGGGTAACGGCGGTGTTTACCAAATGCAACCTTCAGAATCGCTCGCTGTGCCCGTTCTAGTTTAATTAGGTAGGTGCTGTAGGTGCTTCCCCAAGATGTAACACAGTAAGTTAATACTGATTGGCACAGCGATTTGTACACTATGTTTATGAGTCTGACATCAGCAATCCTCCTAAGCCGCTTGAATATGAACATTAATTTTCTTACTCTGCCGCACAGGATGTCTATCTGTTTCGCCCAGGTCAGGCGCTCATCAATTATGACCCCCAGGTACCTAATATGGTCTATCTGTTTTAAAGCGGGGCATTTACATAATGGTTTTCCATCACAACTGTGTATTCTTATATTTAGGGCTTGTAGAGGTGCGGTCGGCTGCGTCACATAAAAGGTTAAGTACTTTGTTTTGTTTGTATTTAGGGTTAACAAGTTTTGATCAAGCCAATTAGCCACTCGCTTTATACCATTTTCAGCCACTTCTTGAACCCGTTCCCATGTTTCCGCTTGAAATATAACAACAGTGTCATCAGCAAATGAAAGCAATTTCGCATTATGTATGTCTAATTTACATAGACCATTTACATACACAAGGAAGAGAGTAGGGCCCAATACGCTTCCCTGCGGAACGCCAAAGTTAACAGCAGCGTAATCACTGAACTGATTCTCCATTCGCAATCTTTGCCTTCGGTTTGTGAGGTACGATGTAAACCAATCCAGTGCAACCCCCCTGACGCCCAGAGATTCCATTTTTCTCAGTAGTATTGGATGAGAAATCGTATCGAAGGCTTTTGCTAGATCAAGGAAGACTCCCGCGCATCTTTTTCCGGAGTCGAGTGCGTCAGTTATTGTTTCAGTTAGTAGAGCCACAGCGTCCTCTGTTGACCTCCCAGCGCGGAAACCGAATTGGTTTTCCGCCAAGAGGCTTTCTTTTTCCAAGAAGGAGACCAACCTTTTGTTTATGACCTTTTCTAGGATCTTGGAGAAAGATGTAAGGAGGGATACCGGACAGTAGTTTGAAATTTCACTTTGATCACCTGCTTTATGAATAGGACATACATGGGCGGTCTTTAAGCCATCAGGGACAATTCCCGACTGCATGCTCAGATTACAGAGGTAAACAATTGGGACTACGAGGCTTTGCTTACAAATCTTAATTGTCAGATTGCTTATCTCATCCCAGCCTGCCGCAGTTTGAGTTTTCAGTTCTGAAATTATTTTGTAAATTTCAGTCTCATTGACTGGAGACAGGAACAAAGACTTGGCTGAGCGGTCATCTAGTTGTAAGCCATCAGCAAGCTGGTCTTCAGTCTTATTTAGTCTTTTTAGAGTGTCTGTCGCCAAGTTACTTCCCAAGTTGGAAAAAAATGCATTATGTCTGTTTAGTGCTACGGTAACGTTATCCTCATTCTCAACGAGTTTTGATACTCCGGATTTACCGGATCCAATATTACAGATTGATTTTAAGGCCTCCCAAGTCTTCTTAGTATTTCCTCTACTTTCATCCAATAGGCTTTTATCGTGTTGATCCTTCAGGCTTTGTAGAATGTTATTGCACCTATTCCTGTATGTCTTATATTGGACCTACAGGGTGAGATTACCAGGGTCCTCCTCGCAGCCATGTGTAAAGAGTCTCGATGCCTCATACACTTTATAAGACCGGGGGTGACCCACGAACGCCTGATATGTTTTGAGTTTACAATAGTCTGTACTGTTTTATGGCGATTAATTTTAGCTGTGAGGGTGTTCATAAAATTTTCGAATGCTCCATTAGTGTCAGTGACGCTGAACAATTCTGTCCAGTCTGTATCATTAAGATCCTCAACTAGTCCTGGATAGTTGATCTTGGTGATAATTTTTGGTTGGGCTGGTCTTTCCCCACCAATTTTTTTGTTTAATCCAATGAAAACAGAATCATGGTCCGTGATTGCCGCACCACATACCACCACACGACTCCGTATTTTTGAGTTTATAAAAGCATGGTCCAAACACTGACCATCATGGGTAGGGAAGACATGCCCAGGATATAGACCATAATGCAATAGGAAATCCATATACCCATCCGCTCTATTGTCCTTTGAACCATCCTTCACATCGATGTTAATATCCCCCGTGAGAATTATTGCCTCACCGGATGCTTGGGATACCACCGCTTCAAGTGAGTTTTTGAAATTATCGATGTTAGAGTTAAATGGGGGTCTGTAGATACATATAATTGTATACATATTTTCTAAATGAAATTGTATTAGGCGTTACAATTCGGAAGTTCAAACATTCACTATGGGGTATGAAATAAATAAACAGTAACCTTAGAATGTAGTGGCTTGTCAATGTCAATAACAATTTTTGTTTTTGTAGGCAATGGAATATGTTGTTCCATACTTCCTTGTTTTCTTTACTAATTTATCAATATTTTGGTGAATTTTTGAATTTTTTCATTTAAATTTAACTAATTCACCCAATACTATTTGGTTTGTGTGCACAAATAGTATATATTTATTTGAAATATAAATAATGGTGGGTAATTATTTATATATTTTTTAATACTTAGTAGAGGGTAGTTAATTCTGTGTAAGTAATGTGTTGGGTTTTAGAGGTTCATAGTAATTAGTGGTTTACTAATTTACTAATTTCTATAATCCTGAGGATGCCACGGTTGTTGGCGAAACATATGTAGATTATTTATCTAGTTTTTGATTTCGGAATGGTGCAATGTATCGTCTTGCATGCTAGGTGCTCGGGTCTGGTTTCTCATGGCGATTGTAGTTAGTGCAAGTGCCTGTTGTCGCAATTATGAGTTATCAGATCCGAGGGTCAGTGGAGGGTGTAGGGCCCGGTGGTGGGCGCACCCATAGTGAATACATATTTTCTATTTTTAGGGTTAAGCAGCTCGCATCTTTAAATGGTGGTTCAGTGATGATTGCACTGAGCCCAACTCGAATGTACACAACGATACCATCACACTTATTTGCAGGGTAATTGGAGTGGTGGCATGTGTAGTCATCGATGTAGGGCAAAACAGGGTTTATACAATAGGTAATGATTATAATTTATTTTCATGAACAGACATTTTTGTTTTTTAAGAACGCTAAGTAGGTACTATTCTTTCTAACTAAGTATCTACTTACCTACACAACCTGACTACTATCTACTTGTATGTATTGTATAATTGTTACCCATTAATTCGTTAAACTATTATTATTTATTTATAACATCTACCAGCTAAATCAATGTGTAGGTTTAAAGTACCTATAAAATTACTTACCGTCGCCGATATCATACGACACAAGGGATACGAAAGAGACAGCAAAACTATTTTTACGAAATGCAACGTCGCGTCAAAAACGTCGATACGGTAATAATTGCAATGAGTATTTGCTTTGAAACTCATATTAAATCTTAATGTAAAAGGTAATGCAACTACTATAGATTAATCTTCTAGGAGTAATTAACATTACTTAAAGGCAACGCGGGATCGTAACAAATTTTACAAAAATTGGTTAACAGATGTTCTATTTGGATAAAGATGTAATAGATTTTTACTCCCATATGTATTGGTAAAATTCAGATGAATAAAAGCGTGTAGATAGATACTAAAACTATATCCGGGGTACTTCAGACGAATAAAGCGGTAAAAATAGTTTACTACATTTACTATGGAGGGTGAACAAGCGTAATGTTTTATTATGACTTTATTCTCCAACATCAGGACTATAAATTTCGGTTGTAAATAGACGTCTATGCATATAAAAAATGCATAGATTATATTATATATTATTTTTAAGATAATATTATATTTTGAATATACCTACCTAGTAAACTATTTAAGAAAAGCCTCATTAAATGGCTAAAGTCAAAAAATTTCTACTCTTTGCATGACTTCTTTGAAGACAATGGTTATATACATATAAAATAAACAGATCTGTGGTTATCCTAATGTAACCAACTATGATGTACTCGTATCTATCATTTGACAATAATTGTAATTTAACCTGCGAGTAGTATCAATTGTGTTGGACATTGTTTTACCCCTTGAACTTATAAACTAATTTTGCATGCCTGACTGTGGCGAAATGTGTGAAACCTATTTACTTTAAGATCTTTGCTATGTACCACATTTCTTGTGAAATAAATTATTATTATTATTATTATAGCGATTTTGAAAAAAGGTAGTCTGATGTATTTCATGCTCCTTTATCCGAATATGTAAAAAAATATTTACGTAACGTGACATTACCGCTTTATTCGGTTGGATAGGCGAATTGTGTTAAGTCGTGAAATTATATGTTGCGTTAAGCCGTGTCCAAAGTAAGATGGTTATAGCGGAAGAGGTAGACATGAGAATAACGAGATGACGGATAATAGGGATGAATGAAAGTAGAGTAGATACCTACATATTGCACCGACCCCAAATGATTGGGAACAGGGCAGGAAGAAGGAGTGTAATAATATGTTGCTTATATTGTCAGACGTAAAGTTTCGAAGCCTACTCATTTCTCTCTTTTGTCATGTGGCCTATTTAATCCTTTGCTGGCATATAAATCTGACAATATTATGCCTTCTAAACTTCGTACACTGCTTAACGCAATATATATTTGCCCTTTAGTAAAATTTTACTTTAGTAAGTTCGAGTTTAGGGAGGAAGTCGGTTTTTCCTTTTAAAAAAATTATTTTACTTTAAAACTAGCATATCTTTTAGATGACTACCTCATTACTCACAAACAGTTATTATGAAACTACCCACATGTTTTTTTTTCGAGATTGATGTAGTAACGGCAACTGTGATGTACTATTTTCTTTTACTTTTATAGTTGTCAGAAAATCCCTCATCAACATAATATGTGATACATACATTACCCCCAAAGAGGTTGAGCAGAAGTGTGCAACCCATACAGGCAAAAATAATAATAACTTTGTTGTTTGTTGTTCTAGCGAAATGAACCTGATACTTATGATTTTTTTCCATTTCTTTATTAATAATTTTATAATATATAATATCTTGACTAAGATTAATTTATAAAAACACTTCTCCATCAATATAATCCGTTAGGATATGGTAGATAGTTTCATCTTTAAACATTGTGCTGAGGGATTCAGCTTCGTTTGCCGAGATTTGGCTAGTGTATAGCTATCGGGATGAAGAATAACGTTGCCAATATGTAATTTAGAAAAGAGATGGTAAAATTCGCCATCCGAGTAATTGACCCGGTGGCTTAGTGGTTATAGCGGCTGGCACGGTTTGCAGTGGTCGTGGGTTCGATTCCCACTCGGGTGAAGAATTTTTTCCATTTCTTTATTAATAATTTTATGATACTTATGAACAAAGGAATAAAATCCGCATCTTCTTTATTAATAATTAATTTATTGATGCCCTTTATTTAGAATATTAATGTCTCTTATTGCAAAATAGGTACGTTTTTGAGAGAAAATTAATAAACTGTAGAAAATGTCAGGACTTTTTCATGGAAATCAGGCCTTTTCTCCGGTCTTTTGATTTTTTCATCTGGTAACCCTATCCGGGTCTAATAAGGATTCTAACGGTGTAAGAATTTTTGAAATCGGTCCAGTAGTTTCAGAGCCTAATCGCTGCAAATAAACAAACAAACAAACAAAGTTTGCCCCTTTATAATATTAGTATGACGGCGCGGCGCCTTGATTTTTTAATTGTAAAGAGTGAGATGCAGCGATAGCTTTAGGCTCACTCTGACGTAACGCACAGCACTGGTACAATAATTCTAACTTGGTTTCCTTTCTAAAACGATCATAGACTAGAAAAAAAGAAAAAGTTACACCTGTCAAAGTAATATTAAAAATTGAGGGTATAAAAATAAAACTAAGGTAGACGATGTCAGATTAAAAAGGAAAAAAGATTATTATCCGTTGGGATCTAGGTCATGTACCACGTGTTGTGCGGAACGTCTTGATTTATCGATGATTAAGTACTCAATTGTTAATTAGAGAGCTGTAGTTCAAGTTTATCTTACACTGTGAATAATTGTACAGTAATTAAAACAGTGATCGTAGACGGTGTCATAATTTAACCTCCTCGCCCGACATCCTACGCCTAGTGCCAGCCAAAATGACTTCTCCACAAGGTTCTGATGGGACGGTAATGCCTTCATCAGAAGTGGGATGCCAAGGGCCTTTTGTTGAGGAGGTAAATGCAACTAGTGCAGCGCCTCAAAACCAAATCCCATCGAGCAACTTAGAAATATTGCTAACCCGCTTATTGGCTGCACAGCAGCCACCAACGCCTACTGTGAGCAGCATGTCTACACAGCTAATACAATTTGACCCTGATGCACATGAGGCGGATGTGGAAGGTTGGTGCAACATAACGGAAATCATTGTAAATAGTAGACAACTAAGTAGGGCTGATCTTTTACTGGTCCTTACTCATGCTCTCAAGGGAAGAGCAGCTACTTTTCTTACAAAACTACAACATGATCAGTTGAACTGGATAAAAATTAAGGAATTGATGACCGCAAAATTTAGCAAGCCCATGCTTCCCCAAGATTACTTTGATGAGATTCTACGCTTCCAAATTGGATCCAAAGAGACTGCTTGCGAGGCAGCGATGCGATTATAGGGGTATATAGAACGTATGCCGAGAGTAGAAATGGCTGAAGACATGATTGCAGGACTCGTGACATCCATCTTAAGTCAGAGAGACAGCCAAATCCGTCAGGAGCTTCATTCACACATATTGAATACGAGGTCGCAGTTATGTCGCGTACTCAATAGTATCGCTCTAAAGAGGCGGAATGATGGTTATGACGCAAATGAACAAGAAGCAAAGAGATTTCGCTCTAATGAACAACGGTTTTCTGGAATATGTCATCGATGTGGTATGACAGGCCATAGAGTAATCGACTGTCGCAAAAGAAAAGAGGATCCTGCTTTCACGCAAAAGTCAACGGACAAGATGCAGAAGATGCCTGAGAAGATGCCAAGCACTATTACCTGCTTCGTGTGTGGACGTGCGGGACATATCGCATCAACCTGTCCAGAAAGAAAGGGCGGCAACAGCGCTCCGACAGCCATCAAAGAAGTTCAAGTCTGCGAGCGTCGGGCAGCCAGAGGGAGTTTAACTACATCACTGGGTGAGACCGTTTCTTTTCTCTTTGATAGTGGGTCCGCTTGCTCTTTGGTTCGTGATAATGTTGCTGAGAAGTTACCGGGTACATTGCACAATTCTTTGGTTTTGCTTACGGGAATAGGAAATGACAGCACCAGGTGTGTCTCTCAAGTCTCGAGTACTGTAGATATTCAGGGCATAAAAGTACCTTTATTATTCCATGTTGTCGACCGCAGTGTTATCTCAGAACCGATAATAATAGGTAGGGACCTATTAGAACAAGGTATTAATGTGAAGCTTGGTACAGACTGTATAGAATTTTATGTGCACAGAGAAGTAGCAATTAACGAAAACTTAAATTTTACGGATATAGACACGGATTTACTAGGACAAGATAAAATAGCACTTCTGCAAATACTTAGCAAGTACAGTGAATTTTTCATAGACGGTATACCTACTCGACGTGTAACGACAGGCGTTTTGCGCATCGATCTGATAGACCCCCTTAAAACGGTCCAAAGGCGGGTGCCTTATAAGTTGTCTCCAGCTGAAAAGGAAATAGTAAGGGAAAAGGTTAAGTCTCTATTGGACGCAGGGGTTATCCGCGAAAGTACCTCTCCGTTTGCTAGCCCCATATTATTAGTGAAAAAGAAAGATAATTCGGACAGGATGTGCGTAGATTACAGGGAGCTAAATTCCAATACGAGGCCCGAACATTACCCGCTCCCGCGAATCGATGAACAAATAGATCGTTTAAACGGTGCATGTTTCTTCTCATCCCTTGACATGGCATCTGGCTACCATCAAATTTTAGTAGATAGTGATAGCATTGCGCGAACTGCATTCGTAACACCGGACGGCCAGTACGAGTACCTAGCCATGCCTTTCGGGTTACGAAACGCAGCATCCGTTTATCAGCGCTGCATAAATAAAGTTCTCGGTTTGCTGAAAGACAAAGTAGCCTTAGCGTATATGGACGACGTTCTTTGCTATTCGAACAATATTGCCGAGGTATTGACGCGACTTGACGAAACTCTTAAGGTACTCTCAGAAGCAGGTTTCTCGTTTAACATTCGAAAATGCAAATTTCTAAAGAATCAAGTCGATTACCTAGGTTATGTTGTTCGAGCTGGTGAAGTCACACCGAATCCTGCGAAGATACAGGCTCTAGTAGATGCCCCTACCCCAAAAACTGCGACTCAGGTTCGTCAGTTTTTGGGGCTGGCTTCTTACTTTCGACGATTCATACCGAATTATACCCGAATCGTAGGCCCATTATATCCATTGACGAAACTGAAAGGTCCAATAGTGTGGACTAAACTTCATGACGACATCCATAAAAAGGTAGTACAAATTCTTACCTCCGAGCCGGTTCTGACCATTTTTGATCCAGATCTACCAATTGAATTGCACACGGACGCGAGTTCGGAAGGGTATGGAGCGATTTTAATACAAAGGAAAGACAGCGTGCCCCACGTCGTTTCCTATTTTAGCCGACGAACGACCGACACCGAATCACGCTACCACTCGTATGAGTTAGAGACGATGGCGGTCGTTCGAGCGGTAGAAAACTTTCGCCACTATTTATACGGGCAGCATTTTACTGTGTTCACGGATTGCAACTCTTTAAAGGCATCCAAGTCTAAAACTGATCTTACACCCAGAGTACACCGCTGGTGGGCTTTTCTGCAAGCTTATGACTTTGGAATTATACATAAGCAAGGCAGTAGCATGGAGCACGCCGACTTTCTTTCTAGGAACCCCCTTCCCGAACCCAAATCGTCCAACACACAAATAGAATCAATTAGTGACAAAGTCATTCCATCTAAAAGGCAAAAAATGGTAAATTTCGTAGAGCTTCATGAGGGCTGGTTAGCTGTAGAGCAGAAACGTGACAAAGAAATACAAGATCTTATTTGTAAGCACAATAGCGGGGAACTCCCTGAAGCGATCGCGCATACTTACATAGCATCCTGTACAGGAAAATTGAACGAAATAAGACCAGTTTCTGGCTTCCTGTAGTACCAAACTCCCTTATTTGGACCCTTATAAATCATGTCCATACGGTAATTCAACATTTAGGTGCGGACAAAACGCTTGATAAAATCTACGAGAAATATTGGTTTCCACAAATGGCCAAGCAGGTTCATAGATTTGTTGACTCATGTATTGTATGTAGGGCATCCAAAGGCCCCTCAGGGGCCCAACAGGTGAGATTGCATACGATTCCTAAGGTGACTATACCCTGGGATACGATATACATCGATATCACTGGGAAACTTAGCGGAAAGAGCGACAGGAAAGAATATTCCTCAGTGATTATCGATGGTTTTACTAAGTTCGTTCTTCTCGAGTATACCACCTCCCTTGATGCAGCCTGTGCTGTCAAAGCGTTAAGATCTGCAGTTTGCTTATTTGGAGCCCCAAAAAGGGTAATTACAGACCAAGGCAGGTGTTATATAAGCGTCGATTTTAAGAAGTTTTGTAGCGACCATAACATAGAACTGCATCTTATCGCAACTGGATCAAGTAGGGCAAACGGCCAAGTGGAGCGCGTTATGCGAACGTTAAAAAGTCTGCTTACAATTGTCGAAAATGATCCAAACAAAGTATGGCGCGACGAGCTTCCAAAGGTGCAATTAGCGATTAATAGCACGCGATCAAGAGTTACGGGTTATACTTCATCAGAGTTAATGTTTGGCATACGTTCCCAATCGCTAGGGCTCTCCAAAATACTACCAGATTCTGAACCAGAGTCTCGGGCTGATCTGGATGCTATTCGCAATACGGCAGCGGCAAATATCACAAAGGCCGCGAAAACGGAAGCACAGCGTTTTAACAGAGGTAGAGCAGTTGTTGGACCATTTTCTGAAGGTGATTATGTCTTCATAAAGTGTAGCGAACGTAACCAAACTAAGTTGCATAGGAAGTATAGGGGTCCGTTTGTTATAACTCGTGTTTTAGACAATGACAGGTATGAGTTAAAGGACACTAAAGGTTCTAGAAGGCTTTACAAGTACGCTCATGAAAATTTACGTGCAGTACCCGGCGGCTTTGAAGGTTTAGTTGAAGTAGCTACATCGTTACTTAGTGATGAAGAGGCCGAAACGGCGGTCCACTATCAGGACGGTGAGGTTGTTCCACCCGATGATAGTAGTGACACGATCTCTGCCTCAAGCTCACGAACTATGTCCGCCAACTCTGGTACACTTTCAGCAACCGAGTTCGAAGATGAATAAATTGTTGTGAGTACCTACGATGTGAGAAGTCCGTCTACTTTCCTAGTCCTAGCTAGCTAGTCTAGAACGTTCCCGACGACGGATGTTCTAATACACCGAGATTATTCTAAGAAGCCGGAAGAAGTAATCGAATTTGCGATCTATTTTTACCAGTAGCGACATCTAGTTGATCGTGTCGTAACTACATAGCGGGGTTCTAACACTGTCCAAAGGAATCGATGTTGCGGACTACTTTTACCAGTAGCGACATCTAGTTTATTATCGCGTAACTATACAGCCCGATTGTAACAGTATAATAAAAGGTTAGAATAGAAAGAAAGAAAGAAAGAAAACGTTTATTTTTCGCCACACACACACATAAAAAATTACAAGCTAAAATATATAAAGTGGGTATAATACCGTAATCACTGCATATAGGTACTATACATCAAAACATTATACACATATATACATATACATACACATATTATAAATATATATATATCAAAAATAACATAAAAATACCAAAAGTCATCAAAAGTAGACAATATAAAAGTGCGACGAAAAATTAGTCGCCACTCAGCATAATGTTATAGCACGAGATGCTATAACGCTGGTCTTCCGTGTCGCCAGTTAACTTGCCTAATGGACAAGTCGTAAATAATATAAAACTAAAGACAATATACTACAACAATACAAATAGAAACACAACACAAAATAAGCTACTTTCTTACAAAGCTTACAAATAAAAACGTAACAATACAAATTAAAAACGCTCCACAAATTAGTTACTACGCGACACAAAATTAGTTACTCACGTAGGTAAGTACTACTAAGTACATAAAGATATTCAAATAGACATGGTTATAAATGTTATAATAGGTGTGTATTGAAATTATTATAATACCTACTATTCTACCTACACAATTTATGTTGCGTGTGTCAATTAACAAAAACACCTGTTTTATTGTGATTTTCTGACAACTATTTTCTGACAAATCACCTGGATATATGGCGTTTTTTTATCACGGCCGTAATATCAATAACGTGGTATGCAGAATGTAGTCCATCAGCCAATTTCTATAACTGACGTTCATAGATTCATACAAAATTTTAAATTAGAAATAGAAAAATCCGAGATTCTTTTTGATCTCTCGTATTGAAATTGGCCGTGAGTCGTTCTTACAACTACGTACCTTTACCTATGTAAGTGGTCACAAACGAAAAACTTAGGTAATTTGGCATTTATAATAAAGGGTTTATTATCTATCCTACTAATATTATAATCGCGAAAGTTTTTGAGGATGTATGTTTGTTGCTCTTTCACGCAAAAAATACTGAATGTATTTTGATGAAACTTCACAATAATATATATTATATGAGGCCGCGCGGTATTCGATTATCGCGCGGTGGTGCCACCTACCGCAATGACGGCGTGGCGTGACGGACGAACGGTAGGTACGTACGAAACAACGTCATATATTACAGATAAAGGAAAAATGGCGAAATCCTTAAATTTTAGTTACGTCATATAATAAAACAGGTTTGTACGGAACCCTCGCGCGGTCCGACTTGCACTTGGCCGTTTTTTTATATTTAATTTTCATCATTGGACCCCGCGTCTACGATCACGAGATGACGAGATGTATGAAGCTGACCCCACTGAAAAAAGTGTAGGTATGTTTTTACCTGATTACGCCAAAAGGAGGGTTATGTTTTTTGAGTGTATCTATGTATGTAGGTACTTCTTTGGCACGCTCTAGAACCTAAACGGCTTGTCGCACTTGAACTTGTAATTAGATTTGTCTTAGTCGTAATCGTATCAGCCGGAGCGTGCACAGCACATCCAATAGACTGCCTACTTTTCCATAATTTTTAAGGTCCAGCTCCGCTGGTACAGCTTCGGCGCCGGCAGCTATCAGCAGGAGCGTGCACAGCACATCCAATAGACTGCCAACTTTTGCGCACTTTTGAAAGTCCAGCGGGTAGGCGCATCGGTTACCTAACTACCTACCTCAAATAAAAACTATGGAGATATCCGAAACCACGCCGCCGCCGCCGATTTCTAACTGGGGTTTGTCGCCGATAATTATATATATCATCGGCGCACACGTCTAGTAGGTATGAAGTAATGCACTAATTAATAACACCTACCTATAAGTACTACACTCATATTCCTGTCGTTAGTTATTCCATTATTTATGGGGTGCCTGCCTGCCTGACGACAACCCTTCTCGGGTATAGCTAAGTGTCAATTTTTAGAAAACCTACCTATACTTTACGACTTTACCTATACCTACTGTATTACATATGTATATATATAGGTTTATATCATTTTCTTATCATGTACTTAGTAGCCACTCAGCCGCTTCCCTTAGGAACCCCATTACAATGCACTGGGTCATTCATCTCTGCGATACAACCTTTTGGACAAAGTCTAAACTACTCGTATTATTGAAACTAGAAAATCGCACAACCGAAACTTGGGCGTAGGAAGTTGAAATTAGATTTTCATTAGCCATGTCATCATGTGCCTATAATCATTGAGGACTTACCTAAGGTGTGTAGAGGAACACTAAATAAGAATTTAGTATTATGCATAAAGACCTTGCATTGCACCTAACGCAGGTGTCGACGAAGTGATATTTTCTGGTATATACCTAGATAAGTTATATTTTGTTTATGTGTAATGCAATTAAAATGGAAACATGTGCATGGTTTATATGCAGGTTAGCTATATGTATAAATAAGACGCAATGCAAGGTGTCCATCACCTATAAAAAGAATTACTGAAGACAATGGCAGCATGGACATAGTTTTCTTTGCCCTTCCTTTTTAATAAAAAAAAATGGACACTTAACTGACATTGACACTGACAGCAGCAACAAACTGGTGCGTTGTTTGCACAGACTAAGTAGGGATGCTAACGCATGAGACGGACGTCTTCTATACATTTGATTTGAACCTAAAGCAAAATACCCACTGGCACGGATATTTTTTTATGCGTCACAAATGGTAGGCAAAAGAATCATAGACTCAACAGCCTTTAATTTTTTTTTACATATTTTACTAGGCAATTACATTATTCATTGCTATTTTAAAGTATTTTTATTCATATAAAATTTTATACTTATTATTTAGTTAAAAAGGCCAAATACAACGCACACATTTTTTAATATTTATTGCAATACCGTATATTACCTATGTAGCCTACATATCTATGTCCATACATTTCAAAATCCTATTACATAATAATATAACACCAGTTTAAAATACATTAACTTAGTGAAATATTTAGAAAATATTCTAGTACTAGGTTTAGTCCTATGCTCTAATTGTACATAGTAAAATTTTCATAAATAAAGCTGCTAACAAACAAAATGTACAAAGATCTTTATGATTTTCACAAGCAAAGAAATCAAATGAAAACTTGGCTTTTATAATTATGGTTTAAGTTTAGTTATGTGGCCAAAGTATCTAACCACATATTCCGATGGATAGGTCAATTTCCGTTGTTTTAGTGTTTTATTTTCCTTGTGTGATATCCATTTATGTACTTATATCAGTATTATTAGTAGATAAATGAGTATACACCTTGCACATTTAATTTGTTTTTGTATTTCTTTGATGGCCCATCCAACGGTATATGCTTATACATGTATAATAAATATTACTCTATTATTTTATATACTACAACTTCATTATCTAGTCAAAACAGTAAGTAGAAAATGTCAGTTACAATCACTTATAAATTTTCTGATAATATCCAGAAAATTCTTATTTTCTAAAACACTTTGAAGTTAATGTGATCAGAGTGGACAATATACATTATCTTAGTTAAATCTGATCATGCAATTGGGTTCTACTTTTCATTCATTTGACTTGAGGAGAAATTGATATTGTAATGAGAGTGCATCCGAAAGCATGATCAGTTTCCACTTCCAGCAGATTATATGATCAGCCCCCGTATCGGCTATCTTTTTTGCCAGTTCATAGTGATTATCACTGAAACTCATTGAAACTTAACTGGAAGTATATGTAATGGAAACATAATGCCTTCTCTGAAGAAATTTCGACAACACACACACATACATGTCATTTCCAGTTTAAAAAGCTTCAAAGAGTGATCATCACCACTATGATCTTCCAAAAAATATAGCCAATACGGTGGCAGAGTAGTAGAAAATAGGGCGGACCTACAGAAAACTTTTTTAACTCGGAAGTTAAAATATCAAGGACGGATAACCTCAACTTCCTTTTTGCAACTCTTGCAACACTTTCAACGTCTTTTCGTAAAATAAACACACAACTAACACTAAACTTGAAACGTCCTGTCGTAGTGAAACACTAGAAACGTCCCTTCATTAATAAAAGTATCACAAAATAGCGAAAATAAAACACAAACACCAAAAATGCACGAAACACAAAAACATAGTACATAACTTAGGTACATAACTACAAACCACTAAGCATGGGCTAATCATATCCGGGAAAGGATTGAACATGTAGTATATCACTCCGACTAAGGATATATATCCTTTTAACATATCCAACTCCGCGTGCATATCCGGGAACGAAGAGATTTAAGTGAAGCGAGATATGACTGGGATTGGTTTGGTTAGGTTGTTGTAGGTATCCTTTTAACAGATCCAACTCCGCATACATATCCGGGAATGAAGAGATTAAGCGAACCGAGATATGATTGGGATGATCTATCCAAATAATAATTAGAATATTTGATAGGCGTATTTAAAAATCACTAAATAGGTACACTAAAACTATTGTCCTAAAAATATTCTAAATCCAAACAGCTTTTATTTACATTAAAAACAAAATACTTAAGATCAAATATAAAACGGAATGAATAGAAATTTTGAAAATTATAATTACGAAAACAAATATTTATACTAAACGGCATGCCTGTCGCTCGTGAGTATTCGTATATACTGTAGAATTTACTAACCTTGAGGACCTTATAGAAGTCCTGGGAGCTCAATCCGAGGAGTTTAAGGGACTTTTTAATTTATCACAACATATTTCATTTTCACTTTATCTCATCACCTGATCATTCCTCGAGGATGCGCTTTTCAGATACATATTATACAGTTTCCCTTTTGATTTTATATTTAAATCACAAATTATCCAACTAATTCAAGCCAAAACACAGAAATTGGTCTATTTTGAAACGAAAAGTCATCCTTTTGGCAAGCTCTTGTCATGTCACTTTTTCATTATATTACTCTTTTCGTACACTCAAATCTTTACAAAACTTCATGAAGAAAAAGAATTCATTTCGAATTCAAGAATTTGAAAATGGAGAGAAAAATTCGTATATAAGCCATACAAACGGGAAAAAGTCAAGCATTCCGTCGGCTACTCAGCCAGAGTGAAGAACGGAAGTATAAGGCCTTGTCCCGGGGCCGCCTGCCCCGGGACCCTTGCTGCACTTCGCCGGACTTCTACAGCGCGAACAAACCGCGCCCGCATCGCGTTCAGTAACCGCGCTCTGTGACCACGGACCTATACAGCGCGAACAATCCGCGCCCGCGTCGCGTTCAGTAATCCGCGACCGAGAAGATTCATCTGTCCGATCCAGTACCTACAACGTCTGCACCTGCATCTACAACTGTGACCCGTCCGTCGGGTCTGGTACCTGCAACTCCTACCTGCAACTTCTACACCTGCATCTACAACAGTGACCCGGCTGTCTGGTCCGGTACCTACTACTTCTGCACCTGCATCTACAACTGACCCGTCCGTCGGATCCAGTACCTTCAACTCCTGGCCGCAACTACTACACCCGGGGGCGTGACTCCTGGAACGCCGTCGACCCAGGACCCTCAAGAGGACTCTGCTCACCGACTTCCTACACTTTTACAGTGTAGTAGAGCGTGGATGGAGGTTGTACAGTGTAAAATTTACACTGTACAATCCTCCATCCACGCTCTACTCACCCTCACTCACCTTCACACATTGTTCATAGTGATCTCTCTTCTATATTGTGTTAATTTGTGTTGTAAATAAATTCGTGTAACTCATCTTTTCTTTTCATTTCGTTAGGTAGGTATTATATATATTTATTAGGTAGGCTACAAACTCCTACATAACTGTTGCTTCATGACAATACTCGTGTAACGTTATTACATTCGCGCTCATGCGTCTACTGCGATAGTACCGCGTGTTCCGGCGCGTTCGCATTCCATCTTGCTCACTTATTCTTATCTTCGGCATTATTCGGTAGGTCGGAGTGGGTCGGATATAGGATATGGTAACTTTCTTTAAAGTGAAGGAGTTGATTCATATCCACCTCTGGATATATATCCGAGGATATAGTTGTGTCCGGAGTTACCCATGTCTACAAACCACAGACTACTTAGCCACAAACAAACTAAAGAGGAAGGGATATTGACAACTCATACTCTACATCGGGCGGATTCGGCGGGAAAAGCTGGAAGGGAGCAGGTGTAATTTTCTTGTGAAAATCAAAAATTATTTGTAAATGGCTTGCATGTGTCCGTAAAGTGATGTTTTCTAGTAGATAAGTAATATTTTGATTACTTGTGATGTGAATCCAGTGCGTGTGCATGGTTTTATACGCAGGTAAGCTGAGTAAAACTTTAGCCGGAATACGATCTCTTCATGGGCCCATGTAAGTTGTTTCTGCAATAATTTTTCATTTTGACTAACTTTACACTTATTCTTGAGGATTTTCCCGACGTTTTCATTCATCATCATTATTATCATCCATCATAAATTCAGAAATCATTTACTAAAGACAATGGCTGTATGGGCTTAGTTCCCTTTGCCTTTCCTTCGGGATAAAATAAACAAAAAAAAAAATCTACATCCGGCGACAGAGGGGAAGTGAGAGGTCAGGGGAGGGAGAGAAACGTCAAATTTGCGTCAGCCGGTAAATTGCTCTAACAATTTTTACGGACCATAGATTTTGTTCTCTCATTACTACCCGTGGTTGTTTGTTGCTTGCTTGCCCGGATTTGTTATATTTACGTTATTTCTTTAAATAATTGACAAAACCTATTGTTATAAATTGCTGTAAACGTAATGGTTACAAAGTGATGATTTGTAAATAACCTGAGAGCAAGGCGGACTGAGGTCTAAATAATAGCTGTACTAGAATCAAAATGACACACTTGGATGTAAGTATCTAAACTATGTTACTGGCAATAAGAAGAGTATTTAGAACCAAATTTAACTGTAACGTGCATAAATAAAGAGGCATTGCGTTAGTAGTACAGTTTAAACACATATGAGATCAGAAATATATAAAATTTTGTCTTAGCAAATCTCTCATGTTTTGTTAATGGGTCAACAATTTTAATGTTTTTTGTTTTGTGGTGTCGGCAGAGTAGAATATCACCACCCTATGTCTGCCCGTCGGTATTGTAAGAGGCGATTAAGGGTTTCCGGGAAGTGGGCAGCAGCACCTCCCATGTTGATAACATAGTCCGAAAATCACACTGCAGTCATCAACCAGCCTGCCCAGCATGGTGACTGGGCATAAACCTCCCTTATCGCAGTATCCTTGTGGTGTGTCTAGCAGTAGACTGCAATATGCTGATATGAATATGTGTGTTGCATCTGGTTTATTGGTATATTGATAAATGAATTATAATAAATTATGTAGCCTTGTATATTATCAGTTAAAATTGCCTACAATGTGTATGTAAAGGGGTAAAATGTTCTTGAAATGTATCAATTTTATACTGATTTCTCATTAAGTTTGCTGTTCTGTCAATCCGATTGTGTGGGCTAAATGCCAGTTTCATAATTTCAGGTAAGCAACAGTAGCACAGACAGTAGTTCTGGTTCTACATCAGACAGCAGTAGCAGTGGCTCATCATCCAGCAGCTCGGGGTCTGGCTCCAGTAGTTCAGACTCCGACTCCTCAAATTCAGATCCTCCAACAACAACCGCACCACCAGCACCTAAATCACCAGTGAAAAATGATGAACCAAAGAAGAAAGAGGAACCCAAACGTCGGCCATCGAATAAACCTAAAGTGTCTTCTTCAAGTGAGGATGATGCTGTCCAAATCGAGACTCCTAAAACGGTACCTCCACGAAGAAGAAGCTCAACAAAGCCCAAAGTTGCAGCAGCTGTGCCTACAAGAGGTAAACCGGCACCTCGATCTGCGACTGGTGCTAAAACAAATAAAGTGCCACCAAAAATGACAGTAGCAAAACAAACGAAGGATACTAACAATATTTTAAAGAAGAAAAGTATATTCTCCCCAGATAACAGTTCTGAATCAGAATCTGAAAGCAAAGTGGCCAATAATGTAAGCGCAAAGGCATCTCCTCAAACTAAACGACCCTCTAGAAAAGCTAGTAATGATAAGGATCCATCACCGACACTTTTAACCCCTGAAACATCAAATGACTCTAATGCAAAAGACAATAAGAGGAAAAATGGAAGTAAACCTAACGGTCCACAAGCCAAGAAGCCAGTGGAAGTGAAAAGTGCTTCATCGTGTAGCTCAAGTCAATCCTCAGTGGAGTCTGTCTCATCTTCTAGTGATAGTGAACCGACTCCAAAGAAAGAACCAATATTAAAGACTGGCAAAACCAAGCCACCAACAACTAACCATAAAGTAAGTAACAATAATATGGGCTCTATTATTTATTTTTTGCAGGGTTCGAAATCAAGATAAATATAAAAAAAATATACAGTCAAACCTGGATAAGCGAGAGTTCAAGGGAGCACAATCTCATTCTCGCTTATAGAGGTTTCTCACTAACCCGAGTTTCTCGCTAATGCAGGTACATGGGTAGCGTTTCTCTCTTATAGAGGTACGCAGCAATAACAAGTTACAGTAAGTACGATTGTAGTAAATATGTAATATGATAAAATTATGCGCATAATATGCACAACATATATTATGTACGTGTATACATATATATTTTTAATAATATGTATATGTTATTATTCCTGAGCGACCCTATTCTGCGCGCTTCACCCACCGCACAAGTGAGGAGCGTATCGTATGCAATTTATTTTTATTTTATTTTATATATATTTTTATTTCTTTCTGATATTTCATCATAATGTCTGTAACGAATTAGCACCACTTCATGTAATAAATTTCCAAAAAAAAGCAATCAAATTCTTTTCTTTGTTCGCCTAATATTGAACAGGTACAATATTGACGAGAAAACAATAAAAAAACAATGGTAGAAAGTTCCACGAAAGTTAAGAATGAGTCATAAAATAGCAGATGTTAAATTTGTAATTTGTTTTGTCATTTGTTATTGTATGAACCTATGTATTTTTTGTAGCAATAGTTCCTCCTAAATAATAAATAAAGCTCATCTCTCGCTTATAGAGGTATAGATAAGTAGCAGTCTCACTTACGGAGGTCCATGAGGGAAAAACGACTCTCTCTTACAGAGGTTTCTGTTTCTCGCTAATAAAGGTTTTGGGAGCTTAAAATGACGGGTCCTGGCTATTACTCTCACTTATGGAGTTTTCTCACTTATCCAGTTCTCACTTACCCAGGTTTGACTGTATACATATATCTTGATAATTATCCTGGCTGATTTGCCAATTTACTTATTGAAATTTTCTTTATTTAAATGATAATATATTTATTCCAAAGAGGGTCTCACTTTTTCAGCATTTTTAAATAAACAGCAAAGAATAATGTGAGAAATATACAATTTTATTTTGTACTAGTGGACGCCCGCGACTCCGTCCGCGTGGACTACAGAAAAAACAAAATGTCAAAATTATCCGGGATTAAAACATTTTCCCGGGATAAAAAGTAGCCTATATGTTAATATAGTAAAACTAAGTATAATATAATAAGGACCGATTTTGATGCAGTTTTCAGGAATATATTGCAACAGGTCCCACTTAACATCGCTTTTTACCTTCAAAAATACTTACCTAAATCAAATGATTCCTACCTAATCACAACATTCGTATAAAAAAAAGTCACCTATCTAAACAAAAATATATTCATAATCTACACTAATATTATAAAGAGGAAAACTTTGTTTGTTTGGTTGTAATGAATAGGCTCAAAAACTACTGGACCGATTTTAAAAATTCTTTCACCGTTAGAATCCTTATAGGACCTGGATGAACATAGGCTATAAGAATTTCCCGATATTCCCACGGGAAGGCGACAAACGGGAATTCTATATTTTTTACGAAAACCACTATACATATGAAGCTGAAATCGGGCATATATGTTCATTGGGGAGAGCAAGGGAGGACTAAAAACGGATTTCCCGAAATTCCCACGGGAAGGGGACAAACGGGAATTCATAATTTTTACGAAAACCGCTATACATATTAAGCTGAAATTGGGCATAGATGTTCATTAGGGACTGCAAGTAAGCACTAAGGACGAATTTCCCGAAATTCCCACGGGAAGGGGGCCAACGGGAATTAATTATTTTTTATGAAAACGGTTACACATATGAATCTTAAGTTGGGCATATTTGTTTATTTGGGACCCCGAGGAAGCACTAGGAACGGATTTCTCGAAACTCCCACGGGAAGGGGACAAACGGGAATTCATTTTTTTACGACAAGCGCGATACATATGAATTCGAAATTAGACCTGTACGTTCATTAGGGACTGCGAGGGAGCGCTAAGAACGAATTTCCCGAAATTCCCACGGGAAGGGGACTAACGGGAATTCAATTTTTTTACAAAAACCGCTGTACATGTGAAGCTAAAATCGGAGACTGCGGGGAAGCACTAAGAATTGATTTCCCGAAATTCCCACGGGAAGGGACTGTCTGTGCGTTTGTGCACGCTAATCTCAGGAACGGCTTAACCGATTTCGGTGCAGTTTTCAGGAATATATTGTGACAGGTCCCACTTAACATATAGGCTACTTTTTATCCCGGGAAAATGTTTTTATCCCGGATAATTTCGACATTTTTTTTTCTGTAGTCCACGCGGACGGAGTCGCGGGCGTCCACTATAGGCTAATATAGAGACATATAGGTAATTGTGGGTATACATTGTGTAACAGAAGGAGTAAGTTAAAAGAATTTCTAACTCTATTATTGAACTTCGTCAAAACGGTTCTCTATTTTGTCTCATAAATTTTTTATCCATAATCTAACGAGTCATTATGTTTTGTGACATAATCATCATGTGTCCAAATGATAAGTAACCCTAATGTCCCATAATATCACTTGCCCGAAAACCGAAATCCCTAAATATAATATGAGCTAATATCTTTTGCTATAAATATCACAATTTATAATATTCCTAACACATAAAATGCTTTTCTATAATATTACTGATATAATGTTTTAAAGTAAGTAGGTATTCAGAATTAAAGCGAAGTAAGCTATTACAATTTGTATAACAATGGGATTGAGGACTTCTTAATGTGTGCTTCTAATGTTAGACTAATAAATTAGAGCGGTCACCCGACGCGACAAAATTTTATCAATAATTTCATACGTACGGTCAACAGCAGGCCAAGATTTGCAGTTCAAAATTAGCGGTTATGCCTCCGACATAAAGGTGGCACAAAGTCCCGAGTAGATAATCTGACATGCTTTAATTGGTACTTACGTCGTGTCAAAAGTTATTTTTTTTCTTTTTATAGGGTTTAGCATTTTAAACCTTGTCATAATGATTGCGTACTTTTCTTGGGTCGGGGTTTTTTTTTTTAATTTTTAATTTAATTTTTTTACTTTAGTAAGCTCAAGTTTTGGGAGGAAGTCGGTTTTAAAAGAAATATATTTTTATATATCTTCAGGTGGAACCACGCGGTAAATCTGCGAAAACGGAATCAACAGGGACAGTCCCGCGCAAACTGACTCGCTCCACTGCAAGGGTATCGAAGAAAGCTAATGCGACTAGAACACACACAGATACGGATTCTGAGGCTGAGGAGAAAGTTAATGATAAGAGGTATGATATTAAACTTTTTATTTAAATTACTAGTGGACGTCCGCAACTTTGTCCGCGTAGACTCAGAGCCTAGACGCTGCAAATAAACAAACAATAAAAAACTGATGTTAAATGCCATCACAATATATCCCCGAAAACTGCATCCAAATCGGTTAAGCCGTTTTTTATATTAACGTGCTCAAACAGTGATCAGAGGGGTAAGCACGAACCTCTCGATAGTGCGTAACGCTATCGTCCAACTGTCAAATCACATAGATTTTGCTAGCGAGTCGCTAGCGTTACGCCGCGTAAAAAGGTTCGTGCTTACCCCACAGTTACAGTTTTATTACGTATATAGATATAGAAAAGAATAGAAGAAGAAGATAGATAAAGATAAAAGGTTTTATGTATAATACTTGTATTTTAGTTCAGCATAGGTAGCATAATGTTGCATAAATACATTCCCATTTCTCTTATTCCCCAGGCAAGTTCGTATAATCCTTTACAAATGACTGTGTCATACTAGGAAAACACCCTCTCAGTTTCAGGTCTCCTAAGATTAGTAATCCGTCTGTCATTCAGGACAAAGCATTTTATTATGTGTAGATAGGTATATCACATACTATGAAGTACAGTAGTGGCGGCGGATCTCTGCGGCTGTGAAATTTTTCTTTGTCATGCGCACTCCGCCCTCAGCAAATTATTGCTTTGGTATTCTTCATGATTGTACCCATTTCTATTTTTATATTGAGATTAAAAGTCCCCTATATATATATATATATATATATATATTTTTTACACACTACACATATATATATATATATATATATATATATATATATATATATATATATATATATATATATATATATATATATATATATATGGGTCCCTAGTTATAAACCTTCCTTGTGAATCACTCTATCTATTAAAAAAACGCATCAAAATCCGTTCCCTAGTTTGAAAGATCTAAGCATACATAGGGACAGACATCAGAAAGCAACTTTGTTTTATAATATGTAGTGATTACTAACGGCCGCCCACGACTTCTTTCGCGTGAAAGGGCATTACACCCGTGCAAAGCCGGGGCAGGTCCCTAGTTATAGTATAAACCTTTCTCTGAGTTTCAGGGCCAGTGTGTGTAACGCAGTAGCTATAACCACACGCTTATACAAGTAGTTTGGCTAGTCATTACAAGGTGGTTTCTATGTAAATGGGCAGGCCTACAGTGTTAGGATGCTCCCCTCGTCCCATATCCCCTCTTTTATTTCTTCTCCATGGGTTATAATGTGTGCCTATCGAATGTTCCAGCAAATGCTTCAACAAGTCAATGAAGAACAACAGCCGAGCCGCGCCGCCCGCGCCGCCCGCGCGCCCGCGCTCGCCGTACGAGCTCGTGTGTCCCGTGCCGGACTGCGACTCGACCGGACATTTAGGTAAACTATACTGACTTGTTTTAGAGAAGGCGATTCTTCCCGAAAAAGAACTGAATATTCCGATCTGTCACTCTTTTTGCCCCCTTAGGGTGACTGATTGTGAAAATAATGTTTCCCCACTATTAGTATAAAAAGGGGGACAAAAAAAACATTTTTCCGGGCTGTCACCCGGGGAAAACAAAATACGGTGACAAATCGGAATATTCCAAAAGATTATTTCGGGCAATCCGAATCGTAAGCTGATGAATCTAAAATTAAGCTAAATTAAGTTTTTCTGTATGATTCGTAAGATAAAAACAAATGTAAAACTGTAAAAATAACATTAATCGATAAGTAATATGATGAATCTATACATGATTAAATCCATGTCTAAAAGCTCTGTGAAAAACAAATCATAAAGATTACACACCTAATATCTTACTAGTAAATTCAGTTTTTTTAGCAACTGATAGTCAGATCAGATAATGTTGAATTCCTGAGTCCTTTTGAACTGTGCTGTGTATTCAAGCACTGCACACCTCTATTTTTCAGTTCTTAAGCCTACCTTTCTGTGATTGACCATACTCGTCTATAGTTGACCACATACCATAATCAATTTATAGTTGACCACATAGGTAGCACAATAGGATGCATGTGAGTAGAGTATAACCACTTGATTGCTTCGCGGTCCTGTAGTACCGCGAAATAAAGTCAGTAGTTTGTCGCGCGTTGCTACAGGACCGGCCCGGTCGTTCTTCGATTTTTACTAATTTGATAGGTTTTTTTTTAATGCGGCCCCACCAAACCTTTTAGGTAATTTAGATTATAGACTTGGCAACATTAATACCTCAAAAAAAAAGTAGAAGAGGCCTGTGATTGGTTGTGAAAATCATTTTGAAGAACTTTACGTCAGTTCACGCCATACTTGTTTTTTTTTTGTGCGAAGTGGATTGTTTTGACATGCCGTAAGTATTTTGTTATTTAATATTTCTGTTTGGTGTTTCATATTAAAAGGATCGTTATGCCGTGTTTTATTCGATCATATAATTATCTCGTCACAAATTCAATGTCTAGTGTTCAAAATCATAACCAAACAACAACATTTTGATGAAATTATGCATGGTTAGTCATGGAATTATACAAAATATGATAATAATACTATTAATGAACAGTGTTTCCAAAAAATAACAATAATCTGTTTTCACAGTAGATGGATGCAACGCAAAACAGTAAGTTTTATTACGCCATTTTACAAGGTCAAGGTAACAAGGTCCTGTGGGACCTTGAAACAAACTAGCATTTTGGCAGGGCTGTCTCACACGCTTATGAACATTTTTATATTGGTGTGTGTTTATGTTTTGTTTTTTATATTATTGAATGTTTTTTGCTTGTGGTTATTGATAACTATGATTGGTGTGGAATGTCTAGTTTTCTCATTTTAGTCCACATGTATCATGTATTTTCAATAAATTAATTATTTTGTCATAGAAAGTACGAAGAAGAATATGCTCTTGTAAAGAAAGGCGAACAGGAGCTAAGAAAATTTAAAGAAATTGCCATCTTCAGTAAAGAAGGAGTATACTGAGCGCAAAAAAAAGTAGCTGGAGCGCATACTTTTCCTGACGCGCCAGAGCGCAAACGTCCACGGTATGTCATACTGTTATCATCTCCTCGTTTTCTGTGAAATAATACACCATTTTGAGATTAATTTTAAATTTAACGTTTGTTACAGAAATAATTCGCCTGAGCGGACGCCGTGCAGGCTAATATTGGGGACACCTAGCTCGCCCCCGCCGCCTAAACCGCAACGGTGGCAGATCGCTAAACCCTCAGCTGAAAGGTGAAATTGAAACTTGTTTGAACTTATATACTTACTTATAACATATTTCTTTTACTTTTTATGATACACATTGACGTCCTTTTTTACAAAAATAATATTGTTATAACAAAACAAACACATGTACACAAGTAAATATTTTACAACAAAACATGTTTTTTCTCTGGTCTCCTGCTATCTATGCATAGAAGTTGGTCCAAGTGCTGCCCAGAATAAACCCATAGTGCATTTTGTTCCATAAGCCAACACTAATCTGTAAACAGAAGCAAAATCAAATCAAAATCAAACCCAGGCCTGGGTTAACTTCCATACATAGATAGGCTATCCTTTATACCTGACGTTATTTTGTGAGTCTATCGTATTTTTTTTGTTGTGTATAATTTTTATCTAAAAGAATAAACAAAAAAATGTTTATAGTGAATTTCATATTTTGATTATAAAATTTTTAATTATCTAGTAAAAAAGCACCTAATTTTATTTACTATGTGCAACAACCCTGGACTAAACTTCTGTCGGCGGCGGCCATCTTGGTAGCAAACGGCCCGCAAGCCAGCGCCCGGCAGTGTGGCCATTGGATTATTTAGCTCAAAAACAGATACATTTCGGAAGAACATATGCTAAGTATTGCATGTTTTTAGAAACTACAGGTTTTACTCTTTCTGTGCATATAATTAGTACAAGACAATGTTGATCCAAGTCTAACAGTTCTGTGGTATTAAAAACACTTCTTTCTTATTCTAAAGTGGGGCAGCTTCAATGTTATTGATTTTTACAAAGATACTTTTCTTCGAGTGTGTCAACTTTTTTTACAAAATGTAAACGTTAAAAGCTATCTTTCGAAAATATGCTTTATTTTCGTCACAAGCCGTCCACAATAAGAATAAAATACAACTAAACGGCGTCTCGACTCAGCGGCGAATTTAGACGCGCGGGGAAAAAATGTGCGATTATACAAACATTATTACGACAATGAATTGCCTTCAATTTATAAAAAAAAAATTACTTGTACGGAAAGGTACATTCTTTTAAATTAAAATTATGTAAAAAAAATACTAGTTATAGATTTAGATTTAATACTATGAATCAATTCCTATTACAAGTCCTGAATTTTCTTTTTAGCAAAATTCCCGAACTTCTAATTCATTATTTTACCTTTACAGGTACTCTATTTTTTTAAATACTTATAGCTTCACTATGAGTGCGCCCACCACCGGGTCCGACACCCTCCACTGATTTTTGTTGTTTGTGATGTTTGAACTTCCGAATTGTAACGCCTAATACAATTTCACTTATAGCTTCATCCATAAGCTTTACGAAATATATCATCATTTGTTTGTATGCAAACAGGATCAGGTTATAAAAACGGTTTTAACGCAACTGTTCAAGTGCACTACGGTGTTGCGATATTGCGTGACAAACAAGGCAAATTGAGCGCCGGTCGCCGGTAAATAAGACAGATTTCGTATAAAGTATAAACGAAAAACGTCGGTATTTATCCAAAAATGAAAATTGGTGTTTCTCTTTCCGGTCTTATAAAATTGGAATAAAAAATTTATTCATTCACTATGTACGACCCAAGGATTGATTTAAAATTATTTTCGATCATGCATATTCCGTATTTGCAGGTGGCAAGGCGCGTTCCCACTTCACGTGGGACGCGTGTCCGCTGTACCACAATGTGACGGGCGCGTGGTGCGCCGCCGCGGGCGAGGAGCGAGCCGCCGCCGCCGGCGCCAGGCGACGCGCGCTGCTCGAGATGCAGCACAAGCCACGGAACATGCCTAGTATTGAGCAGAGGGCGTACCAGCTGAAGGTCAAGGTAGGTTTAAAGGGGAACTAAAGGTTGTATTAAGGGGGGCAAAGGAAGCAAAAGCAGAGGGGGTGGCGCGAGCCGGCGCGAGGCAATGGGCGCTGCTAGGGGGCGTATCCTATGGGGTAAGGAAGCCGGGGCGCTGAAGCAGTTTTTGCTGCAGTTACCAATAAGATCAAGTATAGATATCATCACAAAATTAGATCTAATTTAATACAAAAATTTTACTTGCAGGACATGAGATCAAAATGGAAAGGCAGTCAAGAACTGCGGGAAAAACTAAACGCGTCCAACGAAGAGCTGAACAAGGATAGAGAACCTATTCTAGAAGGATTCGCGCCGGACTACGATCTGAGGATGTTCAGGGAGGCGCAGGCGCTGGCCGCCATTAAGATTGAAGAAGAACTGGCTGATATACCTGCGGATAGGGGGACTAGGTTTGTAATGATAATTCTACCACTTTTCTTGAAGAAATAAATATTCTATTCTAAAATTTTAAAAGAGATGGTAAAATTCGTTATCCGAGTAATTGATCCGGTAGCTCAGTTGGTGAGAGCGCAGAATGAGAGAGGTCGTGGGTTCGAGTCCCACTCGGGTGAAGAATTTTTTCATTTCTTAAAAACATATCTATACATATAATAAAAATGTAACAGATCGCTGTCTGTACATGGAAGATATATGAGAAAAAATATTATAGGAGACCTTTATCAACGCAATAGAACCCAAAACGATGATTTTTGGAATTTTTATCTGTTTGTCGGTTTGTCTGTGCGTTTGTGCACGCTAATTTTAGAAACGGCTGAACCGATTTTGATGCAGTTTTCATGAATATATTGTGACAGGTCCCAGTTAACATATACATAGGCTACTTTTTATCCCGGATAATTTCGACATTTTGTTTTTTCTATAGTCCACGCGGACGGAGTCGCGGGCGTCCATAATAATTCTATTCTTTTTTATATTGCTGTTGCCCGCTACTTCGTCGGCGTAGACTACAAAATGTAGCCTTCTCCATACTTCAAACTATATTCAGTAATACAAAATTCGAAGACGGTTGAGTAAATAAAACGTGTAGAGGTTACAAACAAACTTCCTTTCGCATTTGTTGGGGCTGGCGAGATTTCCCGTTTTTTCCGTTCCAGTTGGAATCACGAGAAATCCTTTCTTATCGGATGCCCATGCCATACAAAGAACACACCCTACAAGTTACAAGTCTACTAAGATCAGCGATAGATCTGTCGATCTCCAGATTTCCAGAAGCGCTATTGTGTATCTTGCGTGACTTTCTTCAATCTAATGTTATTAGCAGATATAGGTATTATATATTTAAGTTCTGAATGCCATGTTTGCTATTTGTACTGTTGTACACAAATATAATTTTTATAGTTTAGTAGATACTTATTTGACATTGACTTGTACTCTGTGTACACATTTTTTTATTTTTATTTATACAGTTTGAATTTGACATGGACCTGTAATTACATTGTGCAAGTGGGTATGTAATTTATATGAATTTAATTTTTACTCCAAATTGTGTTATGCTAATCGAATTTATACACACTAAGTGAGTTAAGTGTTACTATGATTATATGATATCTAATCCAATGTAAGATTGTTTTGTTAATATGTTACTTAGTTTTGACTGTGTCGCTGGGAGCTTTCTTGCTATTTCTTCTTCCAAGCTATGACACTTCACTGAAATAGTGTAACAGTAATAGTAGAGTCATGCGGTGTGTCAGACCTAATGTTGATTTTGCCATAAAGGAGAACTGTCTAGCAGTTCTCCTGGATTTCGTGTTTAGGCGACCTTAACTCTTATTAGCTCCACGTTGGTGGCTAGTAAGCCTCGAATCACCAACTTATGCCTGACAGACCGTAACAAATCGCACCTTGGGGTGGTGACCTTTGCCAAAGCAAAAGCTTTGCGATTTAATTTTTTAGGTGGTTTAAATTCACCTCCTTTTTTTGTTTGGTAGCGGTTTCATTATGGGGTGCGAACATAGAAAGTAACATATAAAAAGACCATCGACAAACAAGCTGTTAATGCTTTCATGTCGAATAAATGATTTGAATTTAATAATTCAGGACGTATCATTTTATATGTTTACTGATTACTTAGTTCACATCTAATTGGCATAAAAAGCAGAATTCACTATAAGTAGGTATGCGCTGTGTGATGGAACCTAGGTAAAAAAATCCGTCGTAGGCAAACCAAATCGATTCACTTAGAGCCGCTGTTAGTGCGATACATTTAGTTCTAACCGGATATGACTGGATATGAGTCACAGTGGATACGAGTGCACCTAGTTGAAGGCGTATAGATTTGATACCTAATCATTTGGCTACAATTTCTTAATATGGAATACAGGGTGTTTTTTCGTTGCCACCCTTAACGAAGGGTACGTACTCTATACATCAAAATAAAGTAAGTTTATGCAAAAAAATGCTGGGTAACGATGTAAATTTTTTTGATTGATCCGGCGAAATTTATAGTGTCCAGTGATTATGCTAGTTTTTTTCATAGACAGATATTAATTTTTTTTTTTTTAAATCTTGCTACACGCGTCAATGTCCATTTATGCAGAAAAACGCAGTCTATTTACTCAACTTTGGACCCTAATATTTTGAAAACCAGACACTTCCCAGGTATGCTTCCATGGAGAAAAATTATCGTGATGATGAGGATATTCCGTAGTTTTCGGGAACATTGACGACCAAAAATCATCCTGTAGATTCAGCTTAAATCAATACGCCATTTTCCTGCAGATACGTGGTGATGGGCAAGTACATGATGGAAGTATGGTACCAGTCGCCGTACCCGGGCGACGCGGCGCGCGTACCTCGTCTGTTTGTCTGCGAGTTCTGTCTGAACCATCACAAGTCTGCGGCCGGGGCGGCGCGGCATCGAGCCAAGTGCGTGTGGCGACACCCGCCCGGTGACGAGGTGAGATTTCACATGGGTAGATGAGGGTGAGATTATGTAGGTAATCCAAGACCTAATAAGGAGAGATTTTAGGGGATATCTTTCGGGAGATGCGGTGAAATTATGTATGATGTCTTACGGGAGACGAGGAGTGAGTATATGGAATATCTCCCGAGAGATGAGGTAAGATTGTGTGGGATGTCTCCCGAGAGATGAGGTAAGATTGTGTGGGATGTCTCCCGAGAGATGAGGTAAGATTGTGAGATATCTCCCGAGAGATGAGGTGAGATTGTATAGGATATCTTCCGAAAGATGAGGTGAGATTGTATGGGATATCTCCCGAAAGATGAGGTCAGATTGTATGGGATATCTCCCGAAAGATGAGGTCAGATTTTATGGGATATCTCCCAAAAGATGAGGTGAGATTGTATGGGATATCTCCCCAAGGATGAGGTGAGATTTTGTGGGATATCTCCCGAGAGATGAGGTGATATTCTGAGGAACATGCCCCAAAAGAAGAGTTGAGATAATTGGGATTGTCCCCTGGTAGATTGTGCGTTATCTTGAATAATGAGATTGAATATATCCGCCCGAAAGAACTGTAAAATAAGATGTTCTGCAGTTTATCTAACTGTTTTTGAATAGCTGACTGTTTATTTTAGGATAAAATAGATGCTGCCTTTAATTAAATAAAATTTTAGAGAAAGACAGCATAATTCATCAGTTACCCCAAGCGCGCACTGATGGCCAAGCAGAAAGTTCACATGCACATTGATGATACAATGCATACATTTTTGTGAACTCGGTAGCTGCCGCTGCTTGGCTGCCAGTGCGCGCTTGCATTCAGAACTATCTGCCTATTAAAAAAATTGCCCTAAAACCCACATTTCTCTCATAGGTGTACAGAAAAGACAGTCTAAGCGTATGGCAAGTGGACGGTCGGAAGCACAAGCAATATTGCCAGCAGCTGTGTCTGCTAGCCAAGTTCTTCCTCGACCACAAGACGCTGTATTATGACGTCGAGCCGTTCCTCTTCTATGTCATGACGAACGCTGATGAGGAGGGCTGCCATGTTGTCGGATATTTTAGTAAGGTTAGTGAATTTATTACGTCGCTTTGGACCACCAATGATAACTAGATTCTGCCTGCGCTGAATATAAAATACTAGTGGCCCGCCCTCGCTTCGCTTCGGTACAATCTGTACATTAGCTACAACTTCATATGTAGGTACAGCGGTTTTCGTAAAAATTTGGAACTCCCGTTAGCCCCCTTCCTATGGGAATTTCGGGAAATCCGTTCTTAGTGCTTCCTTGTAGTCCCTAATCCGATTTCAGCTTCATACAAATAGCAGTTTTCGTAAAAATTTGGATTTCCCGTTTGTCCCTTCCCGTGGGAATTTCGGGAAATCCGTTCCTAGTGCTTCCTCGGGGTCCCTAATGAACATATATGCCCAATTTCAGATTCATATGTGTAGCCGTTTTCTTAAAAAAAACCCGTTGGTCCCCTTCCCATGGGAATTTCGGGAAATCCGTTCTTAGTGCTTCCTTGTAGTCCCTAATCCGATTTCAGATTCATACAAATAGCAGTTTTCGTAAACATTATGAATTCCCGTTTGTCCCCTTCCCGTGGGAATTTCGGGAAATCCGTTTTTAGTCCTCCCTCGCTGTCCCCAATGAACAATCGATTTCAGCTTCATATGTATAGCGGTTTTCGTAAAAAATATAGAATTCCCGTTGGTCGCCTTCCCGTGGGAATATCGGGAAATTCTTATAGCCTATGTTCATCCAGGTCCAATAATGATTCTAACGGTCAAAAAATTTTTTAAATCGGTCCTGTAGTTTCAGATTCTATTCTCTGCAAATAAACAAACAATCAAAATTTACCTCTTTATAATATTAGTATAGATAACATAAATAAAAAAATTGCTGAGTAGCAGTGGGGTATATTTTACTACCAAAAAAAAATATACGTACAGTTGCTTTCTTTGACCCCCTAACGAACATACACACCGAATTTTATCTTATTTGGCGGAAAAAGCTGAAAGGGAGTGGGTGCGTTTTACTTGTGAAATTAATTTTTTTTTTGTATCTGTCCGTTTGGGCTCAGGTATGTTGTTTTTTCAATTCTTTTTGATTTTGACTAATTTTACACTCGTTTTAAGGATTTTCCCGACGTTTCCATTCATCATCATTATCATTCATCATAAATTCAGAAATCATCAGTATTGGCTGTATGGATGCTGTATTCCTTATGCCCTTTCTTCGGGATAAACAAAAAAAAATCTGTCATGTTGTGTCATGTCATCTGTACGTTACAGAATAATAAATTCCCCCAGAACCCGTGATCACGCACACTTTTGAACCAACTTTTAGTAGGTCAAATTTTTACAACCTATTTACTGTATTTAAAAAACTGATAACATTTTATCGATTTTGCAATAATCGGCGGGTAAGAAGAGCGGAAGATGCTGGTTTTTTTGTCTCCTTTTTGCTTCACTACCCCGAATACATCTGTCATTGAGGACTCCTTCTGGGGACTTGTTATTCTATGGTGTATGTCAACATATACCTCCATGCGTCAAATGGTTAAAAAAAATTGTATTTAATTCATATTTATTCCAGCCCAGTGGAAATTATGCAAAACCCTATAGCCTATAATCATCCAGGTCCAAAAACGATTCTAACGGTGGAAGAATTTTTGAAATCGGTCCAGTAGTTTCGGAGCCTATTCGCTGCAAATAAACAAACAAACAGTCAAAGTTTACCTCTTTATAATATTAGTATAGAAGTATAGATGATACATTTTGTTCCATTTTTTTTGTATTACATAATAATAGCGTTCGTTAGTCTCCTTCAATAGCCCAATTACCCAACCCCACCCAACATTCGGCCCCATAGCCCACCTTTGTTTCCATCGCATGACATAGATCTGCACTCCAATAGTCTTGCACATGGCGGGGACCATCGTCGGGTGTATCATATTGTGCGGTCGGCAATGGTATCCGTCATGTGTATCCCACATCATATTAAAGTTCTCTAAAAAGGGCCTCTACATCTTGGCCACGGCCCGATGCACGCCTCTCAAAGGACCAGAACTCTGTAGGCCCGAGAATTTAAACAGAGATACAATAATAATGATGTCATTTATTTCAGGTCAAAATAAACCCATAATTACCTATACAATTAGATGGAATAAAATTAAAAAATAATGATTTAAAAGCTATGTGTTGAGTTAGTTAATAATTCTGTGTTGCGCTAAAATATTTTGACTGTTGTATAATATTTTATCTAATTACTAGCTACGATGGCTCGCGTGGATATCGCTTATTGCGTTGAAGGGGTATAAAAATAGTTTAGGACCGAATCTCAGACCTACCGAATGTACTTACATATAAAAATTAGTCGAGCCGTTTCGGAGGGGTTAACAAACACCGTGATACGAGAATTTTATATTTTAGATATGCATAATTTTAGAACTGTAGCAAATAATATTCTTTCTATCTTTCCATGCGAAGCTTGCTAAGATTTTTAATATACGAAATTCTGAAGTTTCATCTCTAAAGCACATCAAACTAAAAGCATTCTATCCAAATTGACAAAACTCCACTAACACCTGACGCTGTTAATCTTTATTATCTCTAAAGTACCATTTAAAAAGGTTTAAAAACAATACCTTAAAAAAATCATGAAACATCAAACAGTTACGACTTACAACCCCCGTACTACGCCATTCAGGACGTCTAGTCAGCTGGCGGGTCATCGACCCGAGGGGGTGAGACACACCCCCAAATGCACCCCTATAGGGGGCTGCAAGTCTAGATTCGATGGATATATCTTCATATAATTTCGGCGGGGTGGATTCAAACGAATTATGTATTTGATAAGTATATTATTTTGTGCATAGGTTTGTTTTGATGCAGACAGACAGTCCCGTGTGCTGTTAGGCTTCACCAGAATACATCAGCTGCATCTCCTTCCGTGCTTGTCGTAAGAGTCGACTGAACTCAGAGGCATTCTCTCGGGCGATGACTCTGAGCTAGAATCTTTTTACTTAAAATTAACACTTAACCGGCTTATATGCCAAAGGTTTGGCGTCAGACACAAAACAAGTTCTATACCAAAGAATAATGAGAAATAACGGTTATCACTACGGAACCCAAAATATTGACGCCAACATTTCTAAAATTGGAGAATTCGGCAATCTGTTTCGATTTCAATTATACGCGCCGTCTGTCTGTTTCGGTATTAGTCTCCCCTCTGCCGTCTAGCTCACATGTACGAGTAAACCGATGTACCACTTTGGTGGAACTTTTAAAGTATAAATATTAACATTACATAGGTACATAAACGGCTTTTTTGCCTTTTTACCGGTGGGGCAGGCAGAGATCAGATAAATATTAAGTATGAAATAAATAATAGTCTTGCATGTTCTGTATCATGTTTTTTTTTAATTAGCTTCTTTTGTAGGTAAGTTACAAGTTCCTGTTTTCTATTCTTTATTGTACATAAAGAAAATGTACAAAAACGTGCTTATGTACCCAGAAACTGGTCATTTAAGTTAGCTCTAATAGGTATTTAATAAATTGTTATCATCCTAAGTTACAATGCAAATTTTTAACGGTACCTTTCACTGGGGAGTGATTTAAGCGCGATATCTATTCTTTCTCCAAATCCGCATACAGGATGTTTTTTCGTTGCCACCCTTAACGAAGGGTACGTACTCTATACATCAAATAAAGTAAGTTTATGCCAAAAAATGCTGGGAGACGATGTAAATTTTTTAGATTTTTTTAAAATTACTTGATCTAGCGAAATTTATAGTGTCCAGTGTTTATGCTAGTTTTTTCTCGATTTATTCCCTTTACGTCGAGTCTGAGCGCCTATTGTTCTTGCTACTGTCGCGGTTTTACACTATCTATTTCCGTTATGTCAATTCTTTTGTTCTATTCCCTTTACGTCGAGTTTAGAATTGAACGTACAGTCAAGTACAGAAATGACAAGCATTTGTAAATTATTTAGAAACTAGTGGACGCCCGCGACTCCGTCCGCGTGAACTGCTGAAAAAACAAAATTTCGAAAATATTTTCCCGGGATAAAAAGTAGCCTATGTGTTAATCCAGGGTGTCGGCTAACTCTATACCAAATTTTATTACGTGAACAGCCGTTTTTACATAAAAGAGTAACAAACATCCATCAATGCATCCATCAATCCATACTCACAAACTTTGGCGATAATATTAGTAGGATTTTCATACAACCATGAATCACACGCATTTCATTCCCTCTTGTTCCAAATATGTTTCATTAATTTTAAGTCACCCGATATGATAATAAATAAAGCGGTGATAGCCTAGTAGTGGTTAAGTCGGAAGGCGTGTGGGTTCGATCCCGGTCACAGGCCTCTGAATTTATTTAATGTACGAATTTTCTAAAAATTGGCACTTAGTTATACCCGAAGAGGGTTGGTGTCAGGCAATGTAAGTTTCGAAAGAAACTATAATTCGCCGACTCCATAAATAATGGAATGAGGGCAGGAAGATGATGACCTGATATAATAAAATGGTTTAATGCACTAAATTTATTAGTATAACTTAGGTTTTTAAACCTCAAGCATAGATCACAAGCCTAAGTTAAATTTATTTGGGATCCACATATGTACCTTTCTCCTTTAAACTATTATTGTTGATTATATTTTCCAGATTTTTGCTTAAGTATTTACATAGGTAGGTAACGCTAAAATTTGAAACTCAGGTAAATTTAAAATGCCGCCGCACTTAAGCATATCCCTTTCTCTCTTATATTTACAAAAAATGTAATTAAAGCATAATCAGTCAAAGTGTAATAAACGCCCTTAAAACTAATTAACATTGATAGAAGTTAGTTTTAGTTTAATGTCTATTTCAATGTTGATAGTTCTAAGACATTTTGTTGAAAAAGAAATTTTTGTTACGAGTGATGATATACGAGCACTAAATGAAAGCAAACAATTTTGATTGAAATTGAAGCTGTTATTTACCTACAAGATTTAAAAATATATTTTTCGTAGTTGAGTTTGATAATAATCACATTCTGTTTTATGATTAAAAAACTATATGATATTGAAAGTGCTTTTCATTTCTGTTCTTGACTGTACCTACAAGATAACACTCATCGTAAAGGGAATAGGAACAAAAGATCCCCTAAGTTAACAACATGTACCAAAGAACAATAGACACTCGGACTCGACGTAACGAGAATCGACGTAAAGGGAATAAATCGTTTTTTCATAGACAGATATTAATTATTTCTCGTGAAAAAATATTGTTACACGCGTCAATGTGCATTTATGCAGAAAAACGTAGTCTATTTACTCAGCTTTGGACACTAATATTTTGGAAACCAGTCACTTCCCAGGTATGCTTCCATGGAGAAAAATGATCGTGATGATGAGGAGATTCCGTAGTTTTCGGAAACGTTGACGACCAAAAATCACTCTGTATAGTAATCTGGAATACTTTTGCCCTTGTTTTCAATGAAATGAAATGATTATTTATTTGCTCAAAACATGGTTATTATTATTAGATTAGAGACATGTTTTGCCAAAAAATGTGGTATGCAAACACTTCACAATTCTTTAAATGGTTAAAAGTAACTTAACATATACTTTAATTGTACAAATGTCTCTCCGACCGTATTTCGGTCAATACGGCCAATCTGAGATTAGCCAGGTGCGCAGGAGATATTATAGTGCACAAGTGTGTGTGTGTGTGTGCAAACACAGATGCACTCTATTTCGTCACTGTCATAGTCGGATGGCACGGAAAGCCGACACGACCGGCAAGAGATCAGGCGCAGGACCAACAGTCTTACGTGTTTTCCGAGACATGAGCTAAGTGGCAATTTTACAACATTAAAATCCGTACATCATATAAATTTATTGGTACAGGCCCGTGAATAGGACCGAACTTAGGCCCCCGCTTAGAAGGCGCACGTCGTAACCACTGGTCTATCACCGTTATACTTTACACAAAGCAAGTATGCATCAAATGTGATTAATTTAGCAAGCCCCAGGCTGGGTGGGGTGATCACGATGTGTCCACTTATTCTGGACATCGGCGGATTAACTGCATGTCACAAGGGGCGACCAACCAGACGTGAGCCCTTCCCGGTTTTGTGGAAGTATTACAATCAAAATATTAATATGGTCCTATGTTTTATTTCTACTCTGCCGGCACCACGCGGCTAAACCGCCACTACATATCTGTATGGGCTAATACCACCCATGGCAGTCCTGTGGCGTGCCCTGGGGGAGGCCTACGTCCAGCAGTGGACTGCAATAGGCTGATGATGATGCTGTTTTATTTGCATTTTAATAAAATACAAATATACACAATTAGACACGTGAGTTCCCGAAATGGGGGAGCTGCAGTTTCATAAACGAGATCCCACAGTCACGTTTGGCATAGCTGGAACAGATGTGAATGAACAGTGGCGAGTGGCTGGCATATCGCCTGAGAGGATGCCCGAGTTTTTGTCGACATGCAAGGAAGGAGATGCATCTGATGTATTCTAAGTGAAGGCGCGCATCAGCAAGGGACACTTTATTTACAAACATACAAAATTGCTTAGTTTTCAAGCGTAGATTTACTTAGAGAACTACAACGGGGCGGGCGGCGTAGCTAGTTGTTTCGTAGCTCGTAGACGGACTACGGGTGTACTCGTAGCAGGGTTGACCTTGCTCGTAGACGGGCTACGGGTGTACTCGTAGCAGGGTTGACCTTGCTCGTAGACGGACTACGGGTGTACTCGTAGCAGGGTTGAGCTTGCTTACATTGTATGACATGTTTACACTGTTATTAGCAACAAGTATACAATTTTTGTACTGTGTACTTAGTAACGACGAATTTAAAATATTAAATATTAGCAAAATTACTTTTATGCGGTATATATTAATGGTTTGGTGATTAATATTCGTATACTAATTATTACGTCTCCATCTTATTTTTAGTCTCTGATACCGAAAGATTGTTAAACGGACATAATGGTTTATAATTTGTAAAGAAAACTATAAAAAGAAATAAGGAATATATATGAGCTACGCACCTAGAATTGAATCAAGCTTGATTTAAAATTTAATTTAATATTTCCTCAAGAGTTTGTTGAAGCTCATATATATTTAGCTCACGGCTCCGTCTCCGACTTTAATACACCTAAATAAGTTCCTATTTAGCGCGTCTAGAATAAGTCGAACTGTATTTCACAATTTATGCGAACACGGTATAAAGCCCTGTTTACATGGGTTCCATAAATTAAGAGATTATTTAAAAGTGTATGTTGAGGTGTTTTGGGCATGTGGAGAGGATGATTGAAAGTAGACTGACAAAGAAAGTGTACAACGGAAGAGTGGATGGAAGGGTTGGAAGGGGAAGACCTCGCCGGACTTTCACCGATCAAATTGGTGAAATTCTAAAGAAAGGTCAGGTCAAGAGTACCCTAAACCGACGAGCGTGCATGAAGAATATCATGAAAGTAGATGAAGCGAAAGAGGTGTGTCAGGATCGTAGCAAATGGATTTCCGTGATCTCTGCCTACACCTCCGGGAAAGAGGCGTGATTATTATGTATGTATGTATTGAAGAATAAAAATCTGAATGCGCAAAAACTTGGACCAAGTGTTCACTATACTCTCATAAGACGATTTTATACATACCTCTCGAGCTCAAATGCGATAAGCTGGATAGGCTTTAGAGCAGGGGTTTCCAAACTTTTTTTTCTCATAGACCCTTTTAAAAGTTAATTGGTTCTGGTGGACCCCCTACAGGCCTACACCACATACAAATTAATTGTAAACACCAAATTTTTTCACGCCAACGCAGACCCTCATCGAGTCTCCTGTGGACCCCTTGGGGTCCATCTGGACCACTTTGGAAACCACTGCTTTAGAGCATGCCAAAGGCATATACGTACAAACATATACTTGAAAAACATAACCCTTCTTCTGGCGCAGTTAGAAGTAAATAGTAATAATATGCCCATGTCTGCCCGTAGATATCGTAAGAGGCGATTAAGGGTTTCCGGGAGTGGGCAGCAATATCTCCCGTGTTGACAACATAGTCCAAAAATCACACTGCGGTCACCAACTATGGTGACTATGGGCAAAAACCTCCCTATAGCAGTAGCCTAGTGGCGTGCCCTAGGAGAGGCCTACGTCCAGCAGTGGACTGCAATGAGCTGATGTAATGTAAATGTAGTCCATTATTTAATTATTTTTTAATAACTCCATGTGAACCACTCTTTGTAATATAGTAAAAGACTGAAACGTCTGGGTCGACGACCTTACAGACGCTTCCAGGGTGCACGCCTAGTCTAGCTACGTGTACGTTTGTGGAGTACGACGGGGGTTCATGTTTTTTTTAAATGGTTTGTAATGTTTACCCACATAATCTATCTATACCTATACATATAATAAAAATGTAACGGATCGCTGTCTGTACATTGAAGATATATAGGAAAAAAATATTATAGAATACCTTTCAATGCAATAGTACCCAAAACAATGATTTTTTGAATTTTTATCTGTCGGTTTGTCTGTGCGTTTGTGCACGCTAATCTCAGAAACGGCTGAACCGATTTCGATGCTTTGTTTTTTTTCTGTAGTCCACGCGGACGGAGTCGCGGGCGTCCACTAGTTATGTAAATAAACGTACGTATATGCAAAAAAAAATTATGTGATAAACTTTTTTCGAACTTTTAAATTTTTTGTGCATGATGTGTGTTGCCGTACCGTATTACAAATACAAAATCTGCCTACCTACAATGGTTTGCAATCGCGCAGCTAGTCATCACGCTCATATTCTTAGTGGTAAATTGTCCCTTGAGGGCACTGGAGTGAGAGGTGAAAGGACTTTGTTTTCTTTCACTAACTATGCCTTATTGTTATTTATCAATGGTTGAAAATTCAACAATTTATGATATAGGAGTAAGTTTACAAAGCATCCCACGTCATAAAAACAAAACTAGAGTTCGCATCTTGTATGAAACGACTTATACCACTCAAAAGGGTAATAAAAGGCTACCCAGCTTATGTCGTCCAAGTCTTAAGTGACGATAAAGATAACAACCCAGGGACACCAAAACTTAAACCGTGCGACTGCAATAAATCAGTGTCACGGATCTATCAAGAGAGCGGCCACTTGTGTCTGCAGTCTAGACGCTGCTGAGACTAATCTCCGAAATGTCTGGAAGTAAAAATGTTACGACTGTTTAAGTTACCTTTAGTTAAACTATTGTTCTTGGCTGAAAATTCGTGTTTGCTTTGCGTTGCTCAGACAAATGTTCCTTTTATTTGCTTTATATATGGCCCTAATTAAACCTTAAACCCGATAGCAGTAGTTTTTGGAGATAAAGACCAAGGGTATTTCCATGAACTAATGCAGGGTTATTTCCAATTTGAAAGCGTAATGTCGCTCTACACTGCTTATACTCGTATAGCGGCGTCTCGTGCCATAATGAAAACGATATGCTTTAGTATCTCATGGTAACTCTACAGAAACTTTTACTCAACTTCAAGATAAGTCATCCATCATCATCATAGATGGAGGAAGATCATCCCACAGCCATGTTTATGGGTTATATGACGGGGCCAGAGGTAACAGAGACAAGTTGCCAGCTCATAAGCATATTATAGCATTTGCACCATATAACACAAATATATGTACTTACGAGTACCTTATCTATACATATAATAAAAATGTAACGGATCGCTGTCTGTACATGGAAGATATATGAGAAAAAATATTATACGAGACCTTTATCAACGCAATAGTACCGAAAATAATGATTTTTGGAATTTTTGTCTGTTTGTCTGTGCGTTTGCATCATCTCAGTTTGTTTATCTCAGGAACGGCTGAACCGATTTCGATGCAGTTTTCAGTAACATATTGTGACAAGTCCCACTTAATATACAGGCTACTTTTTATCCCGGGAAAATGTTTTAATTTCCCGGATAATTTTGACATTTTGTTTTTTCGGTAGTCCACACGGACGGAGTCGCGGGCGTCTAATAGTCATTAAATATTAAGCTCTTGAATATTATTTAAAAAATATCGTCTACCTCAGAAGACTAAAAACTATAACAATACTTTTAAGAGCGCCTCAAGCGGGAAGCAATAGATTGTTAAAGATTTAAATTACCTCTCAGCCTCTCCCCCCGTCTACCCCCATGTTCCGAAGGTTATTTTAACGTAACTTGAGTTAGACACCCCTTAACCGAGCCCTGTCTGGGCGAGGGCAACGAACTTGCAGCTTCCTTGAAACTTGTATGCAATTTGGGGAGGTTCCTAAGGTTTAATAAAAAAGTGGTGTTTGAAAAAAATCTAATCCGTTTATTTGAGGATCACAGGTATAAAAATTGGTCTTAAATTATTTATAAAGTTAAAAACTGTCTGTCTTTGGAAAATATTCCAACAAAATTAAATGAGTAGTTTAACAGTTTTGCAGTCATGCATACATCAGCGTATGGCAGTCCACTGCTGGATGTATGCCTCTTCCAGGGCACGCCACAAAGCTACTGCCATAGAGGGGCCTTTGCCCATAGTCACCATACTGATCGGGCGGGACGCAACAAGGCTACTGTCATAGAGGAGCCTTTGCCCATAGTCACCACGCTGGTCAGGCGGGTTGGTAACCGCTTCTGATATCTATGGTAACCGCAGTGTGATTTTCGGTTTACATAAATTTTAAAAGTAGTTAGCGCCTGGGTTATATTCTGTGAAAAAACCTGAGTCACTAAAAGCTTCCATTAAAGAAAAAACATTGGACACATAAGCTACTTCAAAATCACGATAGAAGGGCAATGCCAACTAGAGTCGTACGCACATTTTTCCTATTAAATCGCGTAGAGCACCTCTTGACTCTGTTCAATTTCGAATATTAAATCGCCCCAGCGTCGCTCGCCCGGTGTTAAACTCGGCTTAGGATTAGGGCCTACTTACACCAAGCTCCTGCCCAGGATTAATTTTACGTGGAATTACCTATATTTTGGTAAGTTATATAAGGATAGGTGAACTAGAACTATGTGGTGGACATAGCTAGGTATTAACTCGTTAATCCGTTAATCGTTAATTAACGAAGTTAACATTTCGAGTAACGGATTAACTTTTAAGTTAACTTAAACATTTGTTAACGGACTCGTTAACTTCCGTTACATTTCCCAAAATCCGTTAATCGTTAATCAATTATAGATACCACTACAAATCCAAGTGTGTTTAAACAAAACACCTTAAATGCGTTTGTTTCTGTTCAATGTTAAATTGCTGTATACAAACTATAGACTATGTGGTCGTTTTACACACACTTCAGAGTGTATTGAACACGTTCATGTGTGTTTACTGTAAGACATTTTTTATATTAGTATATGTATGTATGTATGTAATTTGTTTATGAAATTATTTTATTATTCGTTTGTATCATAGAACCTGTACTAATTTTGTGGAGACTCTCACACAAAATTCTATCCCCTATTTTAGGGGAAGGGGGAATACTTAAAAAAAAAATAAAGGCTGGTATTTTTCGTTGGTAACAAAGAGTTTGTACCAATTATATTAAACTTCACCCCCCTCCATAAAGTGGATGGGGGCAGATTTAAAAAATAATAATTTTTTTTTTTGTTAGTCACAAATAGTCTGCATACCAATTTTTAGCTTTCTAGCTTGATAATTTCGGAATGCTTCATACAAACTTCTATCTTCCATTTACGGAAAGTGGGGTTAGAAAGAGACAAAAATTAGCCTGATCTCCATCCCTTCAACTATCTCCACTTAAAAAATCACGTCAATTCGTTGCGTCGTCGCTCCGTTTTTCCGTGAAAGACGGACAGACTCAAACATGTTTTCATCATGCGTTAAGGGATTAACGATTAACGTTAACTTGCGTTACATTTTCTGAAATGTAACGCTTTAACTCTTAACGAAGTTAACTTTTTCAGTAACGGAGTAGCGATTAACGAAGTTAACTATTTGATTAACGGTGCCCAGCTCTGGTGGTGAAGCATCTCTTTTTGTTCTTTTAGCAGCCAATACATCGAAGCACTGCCAGCAGTGACACAACACGTGTGCCGTGCTTCCGGACATGTCTGCCGCTTTAGGATCGGGCTGTATAGCCACGAGCGCAGATGTTTGAAAACTGGTTAAATCATCTGATCATACATGGAAATAGGCACATGATGATAAAAGGATAGGATTGCATATAAGTGTATTTGACGATATGACGTCACGCATGCTTATTATGTAACTTGCGACTGGCCGGCAACAGGTCGCATAACGTCAAAGGATGAATACGCGATTATTAGGATAATACTAAATGTAAATCCCAGTCACGTTTAGCATATCGGGGTCAGATGTAGAAGATCGGGGGCAAGTTGCAAGTTTATCGCCTGACAAGACGCCCCTAATCTTACGGCAAGCACGAAAGGAGAGCAGCTGATATATTCTAGCGAAGCCCCGCATCAAGCACAGCCCTCATGAATGAGACTTAGGTCATCATCATCAGTCCTCTGCTGGACGTAGGCCTCCCCCAGAGCACGAGCACGGCCACAAGACTGCCATGGGGCTATTTACCCATAGTCACCACGCTGGGCAGGCGGCTTGGTGACCGCAGTTTCTATTTTGGACTATGTTGTCAACACGGGAGGCGCTGCTGCCCACCTCCCGGAAACCCTTAATCGCCTCGTATGATACCCACGGGCAGACATGGGGTGGTACGAATTCTACTCTGCCGGCACACCGCGGACAAGACTTAGTTATTAGTAGGAAAATATTTCTACGCCTAATAGACTTGTGATCTGCTTAGCTCGTCTTATTTATAAGCATTTATGCTAACGTTTTACATTTGTTTCAGGAAAAGAACTCGTTCCTGAATTACAACGTATCGTGTATCCTCACGCTGCCGCCCTACCAGAGACAAGGATATGGCAGGCTGCTCATAGATTTCAGTGAGTACCTTTCTTATTGTAATACTAGAGGACGCCCGCGACTCCGTCCGCGTGGACTGCACAAAAAAACAAAATGTCGAAATTATCCGAGATAAAAAGTAGCCTATATGTTAAGTGGGACCTGTCACAATATATTCCTGAAAACTGCATCGAAATTGGTCTAGCCGTTTCTAAGATTAGCGTGCACAAACATCGATCCGTTACAATTTTATTATATGTATAGAAGATAGATATACCTATAGATATGTGATAACAAGGGGTGTAAGGGGTGTAGGTTCAATTAATACCTTAGGTAGGACCCCAAGTCAAGCTTATAGCTTATAATACGTATCTAGAATGATTCTGAAACATTTTCTATTGGACTCTTTATCGGTAGCTAGATTGTTGTATTTGTGCTCGAAAAGCGGTGGTAGGCTCACCTCTTACCACCTATGTATACTAAAATGTAAATACGCACAGTTGGACACTTCTGCCTAACCTGTTTTGGTTGGTCTGCGAGATACTGCCGATTAATCCTACCAATAATTTAAACGCGAAAGTTTGTGAGTATGGATGGATGTCTGTTACTCTTTCACGTGAAAACGGCTGGAGAGATTTTAATAAAATTTGGCATGGAATTAGCTGACACCCTGGATTAGCACATAGGCTACTTTTTATCCCGGATAATTTCGACATTTTGTTTTTTCTGCAGTCCACGCAGTAGTCCCAGTCTATTATACTTTGAACATCTATTGAATTTGGCAATATCTTCGTATGATTGGGATAAAATGCAGTTAACAAGCCGAAGCCACAAAGTAATGCCATTAAAATTAGCAAGTCTAATCCAACAGCCGTAGATGTCAATTACTGCGGCTCGAGCACGCGGCCCTAAAACCTAAGGGCATTGCAGACTGACAACTAGTTTATTGTGAATGATTTACTCACAAAAAATTATATATGCAAAAAACGTCTTACAGCAGTAGTAACCTTGGGGTGTGCCCTGGGGAATTACTGCTGCACGAAGTCCCACGTCCAGCAGTGGGCTGCCATAGGCTAATGTGTGTATGTGTATTTTAAAACAAATAACATGTTATTTAAATAAATCCTTAGCAACATTAGCTTCGAGAAGAAAAATAATGGGATGTTGTTTTGATATTTATATACTTTGTACTTACTAAGTAATTTTAATGGAATTAAGCCTTAAATATGCACAATATTACAAGCGACCTGCAAATAAAAAAGTCCACGACAGATATAATTTATGTATAAGACTGAAAACTCATATTTAACCTTTGCATGTTTTGTTACATTTTTTTTATTTTATTTTTTTTATTTAGTTACATCCTGTGCATACACTATATGTTTTACTGATAAAGATTTACACTAATTATTTTTTCTCAAAACCAAACGCAAAAAAACGCAAGTATGCCAACATTAAACAGACTATGTCGATTCGCAAATAATAATAGCGTACAGCCACCCTCGATCCGAAAGTATGCCCTAAAATGAGCCTTAAAGTCTAATGTCAGTCGAAGGTCCCGTGTCGACGCACCGGAGCGACCTCTGACTGACTATCGTGAACCTTTGTTCAACGCCTTGTGGAGCGAAATGGGGAATTTATTAGGCAATTATTTTAAGTTAGGTGACCCTATTAGCGCTTTAAAAGCTTTAAAAGAAATTCTATATCTCTAAAAATAAATTATCTATCTAATACAAGGTGTGTGTGACAGCCAGGCAAATACTGAACAAGTACCATTGTTTTGAGTTATACGACAATGTTATTACTCGCAGGAAATTCCGCTTTCCGCGCCGATTGTATCGGGTGATCCTGTGACTAGTTAAATTTGCTTATTGGTTATTTTGTGATACATTGCTGTTTTTTATATCGTTTGTGACTCCATTGGGGTTGATTAGAAATTGGAACTTTTTTGGGATCAACTTTTTTTTGAAAATCATCCATAGTTTAAAATGTTGTAGTTAAGCATTATCTAAGGCCTACTTAAAAGAACTACACAATTTTTTTTGAATTTTCCTGCGAAAATTTCCAGTGGTTTTCGTTTCAGAATCATGGTCTGAAGTCGCCATATCTATATTTGCCTAGCTGTCACTAACACCCTGTATATTTCATCTGTGTTAGTTATTTTTTAAATTTTATCTCACTACATAAATAAAAGGTAACATAAAAGTTGCAGTACACACCTAAAATTGTAATGATTTTACTCATAGATTTATAAAACCTACATAATCTTTGCGGTAATAATCAAATCAACGTCGGAGGGCGTTGGTTCGATCCCAGTCACGGTCATGTATCCATTTAATACATTATATATGTAACTTAATTCTCTAAAATACATAGTAATGTAGCTTTTCTTAAGGGGCGTTGGCATCAGGCAAGCTGGCGGCCTTTAAAAAAAATTACAAGTATGACGTTTGCGAGAAAACATGGAATACGAGCGTAAATGATCTATGATAACAGATATATTATACAACGTTCAACCTAACGGCTACTGAAGTGAATTAATAAATCATCTCTTTGGCTACTATAATAATAGTCAATATTACTTTCGCTATTATTATTATTATTATTAGTTCACATAATTGCTTCATATCGGGCACTACAATTTTAATAAAGCTTAATTCAATCACACACAGCGCACGCATATCTCGGAGCAATAACAACGTACAAATCACTACGCGCCCTACCTCAATTATAGTCACCTGAGCGGTCAACACGCCCCGGTGTACCCCCAAAAGGGGGCAGAAGGGGGATAGGGTCGAAAGGGGCGGGGTCGTTCACCCCCATCGATCGAATGCAGTATGGATCTGTCTACTGTCTAGACTGGTAGATGGGGAATTTTGATGCCCTACGTACTGGGAGACGGTTGTACTCGTATAGAGTAGCGAGGAGATGCTATGATGGAGATGTAGACTGGGAATGTAGACTCTTATGCCTGTGCCCATCCACTTGGGATTGGCACAATATGTAAGTACCTACTCTTCTTCCATCATCTTAATCTTCCTGCCGTTATCCCATTTATGAGGTCGGCGCAGTATGCTTTCTTTCGAATACTGTAGGTACTTGTTTTTCGAGTACATGCACTTACATACATACATACATATAATCACGCCTTTATCCCTTACGGGCTAGGCAGAGCACCAAGGGTCGATAGAACCACATGGTGCTACTTCTGACCAATTTTGAGGGTATAGTTGAGATGTACAAGTTCGGTTAGTAGTGACAGGTGGTCAGCACATCGCCTACAAAACGCCAAAACCCTTAAACAAAAAAGCATGCACTTACTCGTATCACTTGCATATATGCTCTGTCACCCAACATTTTTGGACCAATTTTTTAATACCAATGTAAACTACCATTCTCAATATTCCGATTGGTGTTCGCCCATCTCCGGGCCCTAAATTACCCTCGAATCTGGCAGCTCATGAGTGTGATCACAGGGAACTACAGTTGCGATAAGAAACCAGAGACCTTAGGTAGTGTAACAAATTTCATGAGCGACAGCGAAGTTTTCGAAACATTTCTACCAATAGCGGTTAAACTTCATGACGTCATTTAACAAATACATTCAATTGAGGCTTTCTATTCGAGCAAATGTTTTTTTGGATGTCCAGTGGACATTGTCCACGTAGACGGAGTCGCGAACGTCTACTAGTTGTTTGTTTTCTCACATTAGCTACTTACGCCGGTCACCAACGACAACGCTATTGTTTATATAAACAACCTCCACCCAGCCACCTCCTTTTTACCCTGCCTTCGTGGTTACAGTCGCAGAATCCACGAGGTCCATCCCCTTATTACGTATCATGCAATTGCAATGCGAACGCAACAATTGAACAATTATCGCTTATAGATTTGATATTACAGGACAGCTATCGCAAAACAATTTCCTATTGCCACGCGAAAATTGTAGAATTTTGTCTATTGGTTTTACATGGTCCGTAGTAAGGGGATGTCGTTTGGGATCGCGCAACTATATATATACTATACTATACTATAGGTGGTTACTGCGTTATTAAAGAATTTATTGATGACTACAGTAATGAAAAATATACATGCAACTTGAACGCCCTAACTATGTTTATTTCAAACCTAATCTCCATCCATACACATAGAGTTATATAATATTTTGTTATTACTACTTACATTCGTTATATTCCCACCGTAAACAATACATAGTTCACAACTTGTTTATAAAACGTTTCATAACAAGTTAATTCACAATAGTTGTTTTGGTATGTGAATAGAAATTTTACTAAAGGAGATTGGTGTGGGGGCCAATGTTCTTATTCCGTGTTTGTAACTTACATTGACACGTTAAAGTTAAAAAATGCCGTGATATTACGTTTTTCCACTACACTCCATTTAAAATTAAATTGTGGCCTTAATGTCAATGAATGACAACCAGTAAAAACTGATAGATCAGATTAAGAGCATTTCCACATTAAGGCCGCGTCCCCATTAGGCGAACAGTGAGCGGCTGACTCTGAGTGGCGTAAGGTCGCTAAGTCAATATCAACTGAGCGGCGAACTAGATGCGTATTAGCCGCTAAGCGCTTGCGAATTCTTGTGAGGGAAGGTAAACTAGACGAACGGAGCGCCGGAGTAGTAAATAAACTGCGCCGCTGACCGCCCGCATCATTCGCTGCAAATCGAAATGAATCGGTAAGCGAAATGTCGCAAACTGCGTAAATTGCGCGCTGTATGGACGCTCCATTTTAAATGTATAGGGAGGCAAACTGTCAGCCGCTCACTGTTTGCCTAATGGGGACGCGGCCTAACCGATCGGACATCGTATTGGACTGTGATGCAATATCGGGTCGAAACTGAAAGGCAACACAGTATTACTACCTACGTTACAGCGACCTAATTTTGTATGATCAAACGTTATCAGATCGCCTTCGCTCTATTTCTCTTTGGATCCAACTCTTTCAACAACCATGCATATTTTGTACCACACACCATTTAAAACATATTGCCAATACTTATTGCGCATTCTGTAGTGGAAAAGGCAATGCCCTCCCGTCCAGTGCGAGTTATGGGTGTTTCACCAGTCTCGTTGGTAAGCTTGGTGAGCATGACGACAGCGTGCAGATTAGGTTGGCTCAGGCTCCAGATAAATACATACATAGAATAACTCCATTTTTCCGGAGAGGTAGACAGAGATCACGGATCTCCATTACATTAAATACATAGGTATACAAATTGTATGTTTCCTCTTCAGGGTACCTCTTAAATACATAAACACACCACTCTGTCCCGAAGGGGTAGGCAGAGATCACGGATCTCCTTATACTTAGATATATGTACCTACAATTTGTATGTTTCCTCCCCAGGTTACCTCTTAACAAAAGTGGAAGGTAAAGTGGGCTCCCCCGAAACGCCTCTATCGGACCTCGGCCTGATATCCTACAGATCGTATTGGAAAGAGGCGTTGCTGAGGCGGTTGTGTTCAGCGCCAGGGTCTACGCTCTGCATACGGGACATCAGCAAGGACCTCGCGATAGCCTCCTCGGATATTGTGTCTACGCTTCAGGAGAGAGGTCTGATGAAGTACTGGAAGGGCAAGCATATAGTGTTGAAGAAGCAGGTTTGTTGTCGATTGCTATGTATATATATTTATATTCCTTACATTATATTACTTTTTACTTAGTACAAAATGGGGTAGCCAGATCTGCAACATCACGGCAGAGTTCTTACATCCAGGTATAGCATAGCCGGGGATAGATGTAAAAGATCAGTGACGGGTGCAAGTCATAATAGACAACTAAGGAACTCATGAGCGTTCTCTCTTACGACATGCACGGAAGGAGATGTAGCTGACGTATTCTAGACAGAAGTTGTGTGTATGCATATTATCCTAAGCGCACACTGGGAGTTAGCGTTCTAGCCTGCGTATTCCTTACCCCAGAAGGTGCTAGAGGAGGTCTAACTCCACTTTGATACTATTCTATTGTCTTAAGAGTTCCCGAATACTGCAGGCAGACTTTCTAACGACCGATAGTCGAGTTTGGCTACTAGTGTTCACGCATACTGTGTTTATTTTGAAGGCATTTGTGAAGCAGAAAGTCTTTAGTCTGCGGGGACTCTAAGCGCACACTGGGAGTTAATATTCTGGTATAACACGTATTCCTTGCCTCTAGGAGGTGCTAGAGGAGGTGTCGCGGCGGGCGGAGCGCGCGCGCTGCGTGGACGCGGCGTGCCTGCGCTGGGCGCCGCCGCACGCCGCGACCTCGCCGCGCTGACGCCGCGCCGCGCGCCGGCGCCGCGCCGCGCGCCCCCCGCGTCCCGCCTCCAGCCAGGCGCGCGCGTTGCTGTGAGTGACATGCACTTTGTACTGAGACGGTCGTGCGGCTGAGTCCAGCTGATTCTGTGGTGAAATAGGGAAAACTCACTGTGAGGGACTCGTGACGTGAGGGTGACGTACCTATTTCGTAGTGAAAAATCGTGCGGCTGATTCCAGTGATTAATTCTGTGGTAAAGAGAACTAGTTGTAGTAGGAAGGCTGTGCGTCGAGTCCATTGCCTGGCTGGTACTGTGGTGAAAATAGGGGTGAAACAGGAAGAACTATTGTTGAGTGAGAACGCCGCACCCTGAGTTCTGTGTTAAGAACTAGTTGGAGTAAGAACGCTGCGCCTCGAGTCTATTACGACCGTGGCCCCTGATTACGTAAAAGTAATAGCAAAGCCGAAGCCGCGCGTTCGCGATAATTTCGAGTGTGTGCGCAACGAGCGGTCGGCATCCTCCCGCGCCCCGCACCTCGCCCAAGCACACACACACTCGAGATTATCGCGAACGCGCGGCTTCGGCTTTGCTATTGCTTTTACGTAATCGGGGGGCGGGTTCTATGGTGAATAAGAAGTCCAGTGCTAAGTAGTTGAGTAAAAACGCAAGGGCTATTGTGAAATAGGGAGTAAGAACGCCGTGCGGCTGAGTCTAGTGCGGCTCTGGATCTTACGTGAAACAGGGAGAACTGTAGTTACAGTGAGAAAGCCGCGCCTAGGGTCCAGTGCCTGGATCTCTCGTGAAAGACAGACAACTATAGTTGGTGTGACATTCGGAAAACGTCAAGGATACTCAAATATTGGTAGTTCATCAAGCTTAGGAGTGCGGCCCTAGCTCATAAATCCGAACACTTGAACTTTCAAGTTCTGGATTGAAGTGATTTGGTATGACGACGGATTATAATAAATGGTTGTAAAAATTTGACTTGTCTTAAATATTGAAGGCTCGTCAACCCGTACATTGATTTGAAATAGTAGAAACGTTTAAGGGAAGGGGAGAGAAGGGAAACGTAGAATGTAAGCCGTTGTCAAATTTGACTACTTATAAATGTAAATATTATGTTAATCAAATTTTAATGCCGTAATGATTTGACATGGTCGATTGACTGAAATGGGTTAGGGGATCGTCAAATATGCTGACTTATGTCACATGTAATATGATATGTAGGTTCATAGTCAGGATGAGTGCAGTTTATGCTCTCATAGTTACAATCTGAAGCGATAGTATTATAGTGCTGGAGTGATAACGACGTAAATAGTTTTGACAAATTCTGTCAAGAAATTCCGATAAAATATGTATTAAGCCAAATGTGTCACAAGTTTGGCAAATTATATCAAAAGTCTAGAACAGTGGTTCCCAATTAGTGGTACACGTACCCCCAGGGGTACGCAAGGTTGCATCAAGGTACGCGGCGCGTTCCGAAAAAAACCAAAATTACTAAAATTACCAAAAAATATTTATGCAACCAGATTTTTCAGAGTTGTGAAAAGAAAAACGTGCCCATTTGTCACATTTCTCTGTCATCTTGTATTGTATATTGATAGTGATAAATTCTAAATACCTACTTACATTTGATTTCATCTCTTATTTATTTATTGTTCCTGTTCTTAGAGTGGTACGTAGAAAAAACTAATTGGGAACCACTGGTCTAGAACTTGCTTATGGCAAATAAATAGGTTTGTCTTTAATATGCAAGTGGAGATGTCTCAAGTTTTGACAACAGTTCTCAAATAATGTGAACGGCGATATTTATACCCCGTTTTTTTTTAGATAGAAATCTTATTTTCGAAGTAGCATTGTTTGTAAACATTAGAACACTCATACTTGTAAGACGTTTTTCCATATTGATGTATCCTACTAAAAAGTTCAGTTTTGTGTTTGCGAAATCAGCTTCTTTGGGTTTTTTATAGTGCAAACTTTATATGAGGAGGTACTATTAAATTGAGTAGAAAACTCTTTAGGAACTATTGGTGATAATAATAATACACAAAACTGTGACTAATAAAAAACCTGATTTCGTTCTTTCTATTTCTAAATAAAATGAGGTAAGGGTATTAAAAAGTGTGAATAGAAATGAATGGTAGATAAATCTAGTGTTGGAAACTGCTGACAAACGATGAGTTAGTGAAAAGTAAATTTCATTACTAGATTCACACTCATCTGCTGATGTATGGTTTGTTGGTGACTAACATCCACATAACGAGTTGTTTGCTTGAGACTAATTTACCACTGGCTTAAACAAAAGGTGTCAATTTCATAATATGCCCTTACAATATGTCCATGATATGTCTTCTTTGTCTTGTAGTCTTGTCATTGGTTTTTATACAGGGTGTAACAAAAAGGGTATGTTAAGCGAAAAGCTACGTAAATAGCCCACTATAGAGAGCCTATCCACAAAATTTGAGATTCGAAATCACATGTTTATTTTTCCCGATAGTATGGAGAATTTTTAAATATCTCAGAAATTTTCATACATTCTTGAAAAATAAACATGTGATTTCGAGTCTCAAATTTTGTGGATGGGTTGTCTACAGTGGGCTATTTACGTAGCTTCTTGCTTAACATACCCTTTTTATTACACCCTGTATAAACACAAAGACACTTATTAACGTTATACACGGATTATAATGATGTCATTTTGATGTCATGTTAAAGATTCATCTGATAATCTTAGGGATAAATAAATAGATAAATATAAGTTTCAAGTAAGCGACTGGTGATACGGTTGTGAGTCGAGTAGGTACCTATATTTAGTTTTGGGGTATTTAGAAAGTACAGTAGTTATAAGAAAACTCTCATATTGAGAGGTTAGCTAAGGCCTATTTGGTGAAAGAGAGCCTTATAGAAATCTACTTAAGGTATAAATGGGGAGTGTATAATAGGGATTAGTAATTAACAAGATTATATTAACGTATCGACCTCAGCATGCTAGCAATAATCTTTTTTACTTTGATACGAGGACATTTAATTAGTGAAGTCGAGTTTTATAAGGAATGATAATGTGTTAAGTTATATGAAGGGATACATTAACATTTTATCAGCATTAATTTTTAAATTATATTTGCATATACAGGGTGTAACAGAAGGGGTTTGTTATGCAAAATGTCATGAACATAATCCCCTGCATAGGGCTACGAACCATGTAGTGATTTGACGATAAAAACATATTTGTGGAATAATTTATACATATTAAGTGAACATGTATTGTGTGACGCCTCTTCTAGTGTTGTATGTTAGAAGAAAAGCTATGGTTATTTTAATTCTGTTTTATCCTTATATTATTTTAGTCGTAAAAATACCATATATGTATATTTTTTATATTTGACGAATATCTTGTGATAGAAATGTTTACCTATATAGGGTGTAACAAAAAGGGTATGTTAAGCGAAAAGCTATATAAATAGCCCACTATAGGAACCTATCTACAAAATTTGAGACTCGAAATCACATTTTTATTTTTCAAGATTGTATGTAAATTCCTGAGATATTTAAAAATTCTCCATACTATCGGGAAAAATAAACATATGATTTCGGGTCTCAAATTTTGTGGATAGGTTCTCTACAGTGGGCTGTTCACATAGCTTTTCGCTTAACATACCCTTTTTGTTACACCCTGTATAAAATGATGATCTCCGACCGTATTTCGGCCAAGGCGACCAATCTTTACGGAGATTGGCCAGGTACGCAGGAGATATTATAGTGCACAAGTGTGTGCGCAAACACAGATGCACTCTCTCATCTCACTCTCATAGTCCGATGGGACCGAAAGCCGACACGACCGGAGAGAGATCAGGCGCAGGACCAACGGTTTTACGTGCTTTCCGAGGCACGAGCTAAGTGATAATTTTTACAACATTAAAATCTGTACATGAAATAAATTCATTGGTACAGGCCCGTGACTGGGATCGAACTTACGCCTTAACGCATGGAAGGTGCACGTCTTAACCACTGGGCTATCACCGCTATACCTATATAAGTATGTTATCATATAGTATTAATAAATGGGATGAGACAGGAACATGTTGATGATTAATAAATATTAATTTCCTTATTTTCTATTTAGAAATTGATGCTGATAATATATAGTATTCGTTCTGACGTCATAATAGATAGGTAAAAGTTCCAAAAATTTAAGGTACAATAGGATAAGTAGACAAATTAAATCTTATGTGAGTGAACAAATAAATGAAATATGCAAATGTTTTAATGATCAAATAATATTTTATATGATTGCGTGTATATGGATGATCTCGATATGTCTCCAATGTCCTTGTAAATATGTCTAATCTATTGTAAGAATAATTTAGTTATTAATATTTGTAAATATAATATGGAATTAGATCAATGAAATTTTGTTACTATTTTTAATATATTGTGGTTGTTTTATAGATTATTTTTTCTATTATTGTTAATGATGCGTGTATATTTTTAGATTAAGCGATGAAATTCAATTATGTATTTATTATAATGTTATTTTAAAAGATATTGATAAATGAAATTGTACATAATATTGTAATCTGACTCTTATTTACATACCCTAAAGAAAGTGCGATTCAAATCTATATTACATTAAATTGTAACTTTACCAGTTTCTCGAACATAATCAAGTCGGTCTGTCGTTGGACTACAAATATGATTTTTGGCACAAGGCCTTTAAGACCTTTAAGTACATAGTTCACAAGGAGTATAAATATTTTTGTCAATTATGCAACTATAAATTTTACGGTGTTAAGCTTTCAGTCTGATAATAATTTAGAATCACCTTATAATGTATTTGACTCTTCCCTACGATTTTTCTGAGAAACAGCCGGAACGGAACTAGCTTTTGTAGTCTATGTGCGTAACAGATATTCCATTACTTGGTCTACAATATAGCTAGGCATCTAGATGTGCGAATAAAATTCAACTGAATGTAAAATGCGGCAAAAAACATTCTCGGAAGCGAGTATCGCGTGTTAAAGGCGCCATAGTCGAAGCGTATCGCTCAGTTTTTGCGACGATTTCACAAAAATCTGACTCAAGGCGTGTTCACATTACCTGTAGTGTGCTTTACTAGAAGGGGTAAGTAAGGAGTATTTTAGTATGTCATAAGGAGTCAACTAAGAATCTCGAGTAGTATCAGGCGATAAGGTAGCAACTTGTCACTGATCATTTACATCTGTCACCGGTATGTTAAACGTGGCTATGGGGTGTCCTTTATGGTTCTGCAGTTCTGACTACCTCAGGTACACAACCGTGTATAATGTATATGCACAATACTTGAATCTTGTATATTAACCGACTTCAAAAAGATGGTTCTCCATTTGATTGTATCGTTTTCTTGGTAATTTAAATGCTTTATCTCTGTGTTAACGACAAAGTTTATCGAAAACAATTCAGCTATTTTCTTTTTGCACATTAGGTGGGTACCAGAATTTATTAAGGATTTTTTATAATCGGAAAATTGAGACGTACTTTACCTTCTTTCTCAACTGAACGGAGCCTGATGTAGACCCCACTTCAAACTCCTGTGAATATACGAAAAATAATAGGCATGTAGTACCTAATGTGAAAGAGTCCTTATAATATGCTCCGCTTGCTAAATCGTGGTGATCTTAAACGAGGATGTCTATAAGTGAACTCATTTAGCTACTTTGGCACAGTAATACACAAAGGCGCGAAGTGTTCATGTTGAGGAGTTTCCATGTTCTCTGTATCAAGATAGTTTTCATTGCATTTAAGAAAAAGAAAATATTTATTCAGCAAAATAACATATAACATGTATAACCCCTTGATAAGGTATTTAAAAAAATTTCATTGCATTTAAGAAAAATAAAATATTTATTCAGCAAAATAACATGTAACATGTATAACCCATAGATAAGGTATTAAAAAAATATCTTCTGATACCTTATCCAGCGTGCTTAGCGAAAAGCTGCAGGCCAGATGGTCTGCATGATTTTGCCTAATTATTAATGCCATTTGAGGTAGCCGATAAATTTATTGATTGAAATTAAGATGCATAATGTGCTTTATAGCTACATATATAGAATTGTTCCTAATGTTGTATATAGCGAGATGCCTCTACACGGTATGAAGAACCTACCTCTTAAAGTAACGTCAAATAAGCACCTAGGCGAGTTTCACCCAGTTGCCTCCTACTAGTGGACGTCCGCGACTTCGTCCGCGTGGATTGCAGAAAAAACAAAAAGTCGAAATTATCCCGGATAAAAAAATATTTTCCCGGGATAAAAACTAGCCCATTTGCTACATCCAGAATGTCAGCTAACTCCATACCAAATTTTATTAAAATCGCTCCAGCCGTTTTTACGAGAATGAGTAACAAACATCCACACATCCATCCATACTTACTAACTTTTGCGTTTTTAATATTAGTAAGATAAGATTTATGGGCGGTGATAGCTCAGTGCTTAAGAAGTTCGCCTTCCAAGCGGAGAGCGTAAGTTAGATCAATCACGAGTACCATTGAACTTATTTCTTGTACTTACTACAGATTTTAATGTTGTAAAATTATCATTTAGCTCGTGCCTCGGAAAGCAAGTAAAACCAGCGGTCCTGCGCCTGATCTCTCTCAGCTGTTGACGGAATAGGGAGTGCACCTGTGTTTGCGTACACACTTGTGCACTATACTATCTCCTGCGCACCTGGCTCTCCGTAGAGATTGGCCGCCTCGAGCGAAATACGGTCGGAGACTAATAATAATAATTTATGACCTATTTAATATTGGAATGTGTACGTATACTAGTTATGTATAAATTATTATGCCGTGCGCCAACAATGTCACTAATTGAATACTTGTTCAATTAGTGACATTGTTAATGGAAACAGACACAATATTGTATTTTTATCACATCGTGACGTCATCGTAACTTATAGATGTCATTTTAACTCACAGTTATTTTTTATCTGTAATTTTAATAAGTTATAGGTACCCACATACTAATGTTACCAATAAATTTTAGGTACGTATCTACATTCCTGAGTAAGAAATTTACATCAGCCGATTGGCTCTTTTGTAATTTTGTAAGATTTAGTTAGACTGTCTTTCCACCGGAGACGTGTGTGGTATGCTACTTTTGAATGCGTGTCTTTTACACCAATCATATTTATTGACTTATAGCGGCGTCATTACTCATTAGCCACGTGGTGCCGGTAGGGTAGTATTCGTACCATCCCATATCTGCCCGTGGGTATCGTACGAGGCGATTAAGGGTTTCCGGGAGGTGGGCAGCAGCGCCTCCCGTGTTGACAACATAGTCCAAAATACAAACTGCGCTCACCAACCCGTCTGCCCAGCGTGCTGACTATGGGCAAATACCCCCCATGGCAATCTTGTGACGTGCCCTGGAGGAGGCCTACGTCCAGCAGTGGACTGCAATAGGCTGATGATGATACAGCTTTACTTCCACAATCGCCAGGGTGGAGTGCATTACCGGAGCTCTCGAATGATGCACCAGTGGTTATTTTCCCGAAATGCGGTAGCCAGAACTGCAGGATCATTAGGGAGATCCTACAATCACGCATAGCATAGGGGGGGATAGATGTAAATGATCAGTGACAAGTTGCTACCTTATCGCCTGCTAAAAAGGCCGGAAAGTGATGCATCTCATCTATTCTAGTAAAGCCCCACATCAGCACAGACTATTATAGAAATGTAGAAACATTAATAAGTATTACACTCATACAATCAAGCCTTTATCCCTTACGGGGTAGGCAGAGCGCCAAGGGCCCATAGAACCACATGGTGCCACTTCTGACCAATTTTGAGGGTATAGTTGAGATGTACAAGTTCGATTAGTAGTGACAGGTGGTCAGCCCATCGCCTACAAAACACCAAGACCCTCTTGTCCCTCTACTAACTTGTACAGTATGCCCGGGAAGAGAAGCAGCTGTAGTATACGATTTTTTTTTACTCCCAGGGCAGCATAGAAGAAAGTATTAACTTGGACTTTACTATATTGTATGGATACTAATGGATAGTACTCTAAAAATATGGCATTTTCGCTACGAAACTTACGCTTATAAACCACCTGGAATATAAGCAAGACTTCTTTGAATCCAGAAAATCATAATAGAATAATTCTTATTTGATAATTACACAAGACAAATAGGATGGAGAGCATATTATAAAGAACTTCATACTGTGTTCTGCTCTTTGTAAGGTATTAAGGGCTTCTGTTAGGTGGGCATCATCGTCTCCCGTATTAACAATACTCGTATTGTCCGAAAATCACACTGCAGTCACCAGCCCGGGCTCGCCTGCCCAACGTGTTGACTATGGACAAAATCCCGCCTATGGCAGTAGCCTTGTGGGGTGCCCTGGGGGAGGCCTAATTCCAGAAGTGGACTGCAATTCCAGACCAGCATTCACCTCCCATATATGATAATACAACTCCTTTTTAGTCTATAACGACTATAACAATGGAATTTACAAAGACATCCACTCTGTCTTCTCATCATTCACGACATATAGAATGGAGAGGATGTCTATAGGACCAACAACCGTGTTACACCGTGTGTTTCACGGCGATGACGTCACATATGTGCTAAATTCAACACCAAAGCATCCAGCTGTATAAAGCCGTGCTACTGTAGTTTTTGAACATCAACATGGCCTGAACGAAGGGCAGGGTAGAGGTGGCCTAACTACGTTCACAAAAAATAGTGTCGCTGGATGACAACGGGCTAGATAGACGATGGTCAAAGGCATTTACAGCCCACCGGAATGCTTATGGGTAGACGTGCATGTAGATACCGCTGAGTATGGAACTATACTAGACAGGACAAACCGCTTGCCTTCAACGCCAACGCATCGCAACTCGAGCCTTTATAGCCAGTGATTGGATTGTGCATGCTACATTAGCGGTCGTATGTCTTTCTAGGGGATAGCACCTCCCTGATGTTCTTCCTTCGTGGTATGTGGCTTACGTTTATCATTAACTGATGACGCTTACCAGTGACGATAAAAGGGAGCATTGAACTTTGTGTACCAAGGTCTTAGTGGCAACCGTTTAGGTTTTAGGTCAACTCTGCCATTTGCGACGGATATCCTCTTATCTAAAAATAGTTGGTTCATGGAATGATAGCTTATGATATTGTTTAATAGTTAAGTCTAAACATTGTTTTGCTAGGTTTTACAAGAAAATGGTCCTATATTGTGGGAAAATGACTGGACGCATTCACAACCGGCTTGGGGTGTCAGATGGTGTGAGACTCGCTGCTTGCTCCTTTAAAGAAGAGGTAGACAGCAAAATGACCGGCAGTATACCCACTATAATCTGATATAAATTCCCACAGTGGCGTCGCCCTTTTGTCGTTGCCCACAGGTGGATCTACATTAGCATTCTACCAGAGGCCCTCCAGAATAAGAACAAAGAACCTTCGTGTCAGCAAGCGGGTCACCACTACCAACCGCAGCAATGGATAAAATATCTGGATAAGATTAAGGATATCTTTTTCCTTCAGACTTTGACCCACGAATGCAATGTAGGTAATTATATAAATACGAGTTGATAACAAAAACATGCAATGCGCATACGATACCTATAACTTTGCATACAATCGATATACTTGATCTGCCCCCTTATTACCTAACTAGCAAAAGCAAAGCGATAGCGAAAATCGTACAAAAATCGCTGATTGCTTGTCAAATTCGTATTACGTAAAATGAATTTGAAAGGAACTTTGACATTTCAAGGCTAATATTGTACAATTTTCGCTATCGCTTTGCTTCGGCTTTGCTATTGCTTTTAAGTAATCGGCCCCTTGGACTCCTGATGAAAGACCTCCCGGAGACCAGCTCGATTTTATAGTGCTTTAACCTAGTAAGTAGATAATAGAGCTAGAGTCGCTTTTTACACGCAATGTGTGTTCTTTGATAGAATAATAATAATGAACTTGCTATGGTAGGTACATAACTGTTTGGGTAAAAGGTACCCATCAGACTGCGGCTGCTGGCTACAGCTGCAAGTTGCTTCGGCTTCATCTATTACATATATTCCTAGCTCGATGATGACGCTGCAGCCGTTATCTAAATATGTTTCATACAAATGCATATACCAGTCTTTTAGCTGCTGCGAGAGCTGCCTGCAGAGATATTTTAGGTCCTGTGCTGATGCGGGGCTTCACTAGAATAAATCAGCCTCATCACCTTGCTTGTCGAAAGAGTTGACTAAAGAACCCACCCCCTGATTACGTAAAAGCAATCAGCAAAGCCGAAGCAAAGCGATAGCGAAAATTGTACAATATTCACCTTGAAATGTCAAAGTTCCTTTCAAATTCATTTTACGTAATACGAATTTGACATGCAATCAGCGATTTTTGTACAATTTTCGCTATCGCTTTGCTTTTGCTAGTTAGGTAATAAGGGGGCCGGTGATTCACTCAGGCGATAAGTGAGCAACTTGTCACTGATCACTTACATCCTAACACGCTATGGTAAACGTGGCTGTGGGATTTGTTTTATTATCCTGCAGTTCTGGCTACCCGATACTGGGAACACGGCGTATGTATTTAAGTTTTTGCAAAGTGCGTCGTCCATATTCTGTGACTTAAAAATATAAATCCAAAACTTCGCGCATTCGCACTGCAGTCTAAACCTGATTGGCCATGTCAGCTGACCTTCATTCGAAGCACCCGAGGTCATCCCTACGCCCTTGCGAATGCCTCCTATCGGTTCACGGAGATTAGGTTAGATACCTTTGTGTGACCTCCCGCGAACTTAGTTGTTCACCCTATCTATATACAGGACAGTACGAATTTTATGATAGCGAGGGTCGTGGTTAGCCAACGCTTGGACCAAGTAGTAATTACTTTATTCCAAAAATAAATTACTTTATACAAAAAAAAAATATGCTGGCAGGCATTTGACCACTAGTATGTCTGAATGAAAGTAACGACATGTTTGAAGTTGGTGCAGTATTCGTGGTAAATAGGAAAGTGTTTATATTTTTTTTACCTTTGCTACTAATTTCACATAATATACTTGCAGTACTAATACCATATACAATATCAGTAAATTCGGTTTTACCATATTTATTTATGCATACAGGGTGATTTTTGGTCGTCAACGTTCCCGAAAACTACGGAACCTCCTCATCGTCACGATCATTTTTCTCAATGGAAGCATACCTGGGAAGTGTCTGGTTTCCAGATTATTAGGGTCCAAAGTTGAGTGAATAGACTGCGTTTTTCTGCATAAATGCACATTGATGCGTGTAGCAAGATTTTTTCTCGGGAAATAATTAATATCTGTCTATGAAAAAACTAGCATAAACACTGGACATTATAAATTTCGCCCGATCAAGAAATTAAAATAAAAAAATTTACATCGTTTCCCCAACATTTTTTTTGGGCATAAACTTACCTTATTTCATGTATAGAGTACATACCCTTCGTTAAGGGTGGCAACGAAAAAACACCCTGTATACACACGGCCGTGTCCCACAAAAATGTGGCCAGAACTGCGCGTTCGCGAAGGAGATCCTACAGTTACGTTTAACATAGCGAGGTGAGATGTCAAAGATGAGTGACAAGTTGCTAGCTCATCGCCTGAAAGAATACCCTTAAATTCCTTAGTCGACTCTCCCCATGTTATAATTTACTATTTTATTTCTTTATTAATAATTTTATAATATATAATATCTTGACTAAGATAAATTTATAAAAACACTTCTCCATTAATTTAATCCGTTAGGATATGGTTGATCGTTTCATCTTTAAAGATTGTGCTGAGGGATTCAGCTTTCTTTGCCGAGATTTGGCTAGTGTATAGCTATCGGGATGAAAAATAACGTTGCCAATATGTAATTTAGAAAAGAGATGGTAAAATTCGTCATCCGAGTAATTGACCCGGTAGCTCAGTGGTTAGAGCAACTAGCACGGTATGCAGTGGTCGTGGGTTCGATTCCCACTCGGGTGAAGAATTTTTTCCATTTCTTTATTAATAATTTTATATTTTAATATAATCCTACTTAATATTATAAACGCGAAAGTTTCTGAGTATGGACAGATGGAAGTTTATTACTCTTTCACGTCAAAACGGCTGGAGCTATTTTAATAAAATTTGGTATGGAGTTAGCTGACACCCTGGATTTAACACATAGGTTACTTTTTATCCCGGAAATATTTTCATCCCGAATAATTTCGACATTATGTTTTTTCTGCAGTCCACGCGGACGAAGTCGCGGGCGTCCACTAGTATGGGTACGAGTATAAAACATCCATTTTGAGAGTTCTGTAACCAAGTAATAGGAGCCTATTTGGTACTCACGATGAGCTGATATCTTTCTTGATCTTTCATTTCGGGGGGCGGTTATCGTGCAAAATAGCACCATAAACATGTTTTGGTTACTTATATGGAGCCAATTGTGACAGAATTCTGACAACTCGGATTTAGCATTAACATTTCTACTTTAGATCTTATTGTAATTTATAAGGGTCTATAAGTTATTTTTATAGAATTTAACCTACTAATATCATAAATGTGAAAGCTTGTACGAAGTACGTTTGGATGTTTATTATTTTTCCACACATTAGCTATCAAATGGATTTTGATGAAACTGTATAGCATAGCTGATTGATCACCATCAAAAGGCGTTTTTAAACGTTGACAACACCATTAATAGTGCTAATAATCATGAACACTCATAAACACACTTATATAGAATTAAGATGCGAAATATAATTTAAATATAACTTGCCAAATGTTTAATGTTGGCAAAATAGTTTTGTCAAAACTAAGGAACTTTTTTTTATATTTAGCTGTGCACGTGTGATTTCCTTATTTACTAATTATAAAATGTTAACTTTAGTTAACTGGAAGAAATCTCTGTCAGAAATAAGCTCGCCTTTGTACATTATCTTTTTAATATTTTTATATTTAATGTTTTCTGTGTATAATAAAGAATATAAATACATCCATTAAGAAAAGTAGTGACTGTATAAATATGTAAAGATAGTCTCTTGTCTTGCTCATTACTTTTTAGGCTAGGCACTCCCTATACAGCACGGTCAGGGCTCCTAGAATAACTATAGAGCCCTGCAGTATCTACCCACCTTGTTTGCCTATTCGTAATTCAACAGGATGCCTCATGTTTTGGTCTCTGCTAGTTTTGTACAAATTTCCCCGATTCTCTATCTGATAGAGTCTATTCAATATGAAATGTTGGGCTACTGAACTCACTGTACCTACTTACAGAGTGTTATCATGTAAATAAACAAATAGTCATCAATATGTAATGCTTATTCAGTGAGCTGCATAGGATTGTATGTATGAATCTACCTATGTAGTCTAAACAATTCTCCGTACAATAAAATCAATTCTTGATGAAAACCGCAGGCCCATGTAAACCCACCCAACACAAACAAGAGCTTTATTTTCAGTTTGTCAACTCAGCCCGTTGCAAGATGCTGCGAATCTGAAACATGCTGAAATCTGCGGTGACGTCGCGACGGCGGGGCGCGGAGGGGGGTCAGGGGGAAGGCGAGACAGGGAGAAGGGGATTCGCGAGGAGGCTTCCGCGGACGGGGTCAGCGACCGGCCCCCCGCGCGGCGCGGGCACGCCAATGTCAGGGCCGGTGCACCCGTCAGCTGACGTCTGGAGACGCGCGGGGGACGTCGCGGTCCGACCTGCAGTCCTTCGCCGAGCGTCGAGCGCGACACACGCGCTCTGCTCGCTCCACTCCGCGCTATAAATAACCGGGCGGCGGCGACGCGCGCTACTCCGGCGCCGGGACTGTCCTCGAGTCAGGTACCTGAAGTAGCGCGCGATGCCGTCTCCTCCGACTGCAACGCTCAAGAAAGAAACCCAGCCTGAAACCGCCGCACGCACATTGTACTTCATCAGGTGCTCTGGTTTCGATGTTTCCAGGCGCTTGTTGGAGTACACTTACCGTGATGGCGGTTACCTCCGGCACGTGGGCCGCACGTGGCAGGTACGTGAGGACAAAGGCGCTGACTCACTCACCACCGCCGGTTGACGACCTGCTGCACACACCCTCGCGCCGCACACACCGCAGCCCACATTTGCATTGGTCATCGAACTTACCCAAAGATCGGAACAAAAGCAGTTGGAACTGGTTTTGGTTTTGCACGGTTTTGACAGCAGCCGGCGCCCGCGCCGATTCGACGCGAATCTTATAGATGAGCTTGGTATGAGATTGTATTTTTGTCTTTCAATTGCAGCGCTATCATTACCGCTAAATGTATTTATATTTCCTAAAGGAATTGCGATATACAAATAGAACTAAAGCATTCAGATATATGACACCCAAATTATCGGTATAACTTCAATTAGTGTATTAAATTACCTAAATGTTTGCGATAGGCGAATCGCCGACAATTCACAGGCACCGCTTTTGCAATTTTCGTCAATGTCGTCATTTTCAAGGTGATTTCTAAATGATATTGCACCAGCGCCGACAGAAATTGCTGAAAAAAAATGTGGTTTTAAATTAGACTTTAAAACTTGCCCGATAAGATTGAGTAAAGGGATTTGAAAATATATGTTTGGAGAGATATAATAGTACAAATATGTATGAGCCTCGGATGGATGAGTCACAGGAATGCGTCTAATTGCTCAAAAAAGAAGCAAAGAATTCGTTTAACAGTTCTATAATGCCTATGTAAACGCGCTATAGTAGGTTACTAACCAACCACGCACGCACTGAGTTTTTGCAACTTTTATTACTTTACTTATACCACCAGGGTCAACACTATAAAACCCGTAATTGGGGATATTGTGTCCAATAAAATAAAGAGTACCGAGACGAAGGCTTCATTAATACTTAGGAATTAATTGTCATAAAAAAAAATATATTTTACGCCATAGTAGGTATATATTGTACTATAATAGTAACTTTTATAGCGCTTGCGTTTATCTGCTTTGTGTATGTCAGAGCTACTTTATTCTAATAAGTATATTTTTAGAAGTTAAAAAGGATAGGATTTAGTTTTATTGGAATAAATTTATATCAGTCCGCAGATAAGTAAATCTATCTAAACATATAATAAAAATGTAATATATAAGAAAAAATATTATAGAATACCTTTATCAACGCAATAGTACCCAAAACAATGATTTTGGAATTTTTGTCTGTTTGTCGGTTTGTCTGTTTGTCTGTGCGTTTGTGCACGCTAATCTCGGAAACGGCTGAACCGATTTCGATGCAGTTTTCAGGAATATATTGTGACAGGTCCTACTTAACATATAGGCTACTTTTTATCCCGGTAAAATGTTTTTATCCCGGATAATTTCGACATTTTATTTTTTCTGTGGTACACGCGGACGGAATCGCAGGCGTCCACTAGTCAATAGTAAGGTAGTCTGCACACGTATAGTGTTACCATATTCATGATTTCCGCTACACAATTTTACAGCTAAATTAAGTAATACGATTTATAATGAACCTTAAAAATCACAATTTTTAGTGAACCTTGAATAATTTTTTTGCACAAAAAATATACCCAAATAAGATATACAAATAAGCGCTCAAGAATGTCGAGGTTACGATTAGCTATAAACTTTTTTGCAAGTAACTGTTTATTTAAATATAATTTCAACAACGGATAATTTCTCCACGATGATGATTTAATCATCATCATTTCACGTAACTCATCATTTTTGCTAAAGGTTTATTCCATAAATGGCGTAGGGGGCTACGCCTACAGAGGCGGCATAAGTTAAATCTCTCAATTATGTTGCTCTGTTGCTTTTGAGTATTGTCGATAATAGCCTCTTGGACCTAACTTCTTTGTTACTTGCTCCCGAACGCTGTATTAAAAAAAACTTTTAATAAAATCTAAATAAATAATCCTATCCTTATTAAAACAATAACTTAATTAACCATTTAACTTAATTATTGATCATAAATCTTAATATTTCAATAACATATTAATATAATACATAATCAAATCTGATGGCCCTACATTTTTAATGCAGCGTACTCCTTCATTGGGATAACCGTTTTAAAATTATCTGGTTTTTTTTCACCGGTTACAAGCAATTAAGTTTTGCTATAAGTATATAAAGGGGCTATAAGCTAGAAGTATTGTCTAATATATCACTTTATGGTCAATATTTCTTATATAAAGAAGTATCGTTTATTTAAAAAGATCAATTATAACTTTATATGGTTGTATTAAAGATAAAAAATGAGACTTCAACACTTATTTTTATCAGCTTATAAATAGATACTTAATTGAAATCGTTGGTTAATATTTATTACGGGTCAAACTAATAAAGAGGTTCTTTAACAGAAAATAAATTATCTTTTAACCTGTAAGACTCTTATACGATATTCTTATACTCTTAACTTAGTTAAAAGCATTCAGGGACACCAATTTTTTTTTGCAATAAATTTTTATTTTTGCGTAACTACCTATATACAGGATGATTTTTGGTCGTCAACGTTCCCGAAAACTATGGAATCTCCTCATCATCACGATCATTTTTCTCCATGGAAGCATACCTGGGAAGTGTCTGGTTTCCAAAATATTAGGGTCCAAAGTTGAGTAAATAGACTGCGTTTTTCTGCATAAATGCACATAGACGCGCGTAGCAGGATTTTTTCACGAAAAATAATTAATATCTGTCTATAAAAAAACTAACATAAACACTAGACACTATAAATTTCGCACGACTTTTTTCCCAGCATTTTTTTTGGCATAAACTTACTTTATTTCATGTATAGAGTACGTACCCTTCGTTAAAGGTGGCCACAAAAAACACCCTGTATAATAATTTCGCTCGCGGATCTGACCAAAAAAAAGGGATTTGAACCATTTTACATACTTTATTGAACGTTCCGATTTCTATGAATTTTTCAGAGGTGTATGCAGTCATCAGACACCTATTAAACAGAACACCACGCATATATGTTAGATACATTATAGACACTTGAACTCAATAATAATATCCAATTCCAATTTAATAAAATAGTTACAGACTTAATTGAAAATTACGTAAAGAAAAAAAAACAAAATGAGGTGAGTTGCTTAGTTATAAATTCTCCATACTCTCTTAAAAAATAAACGTGATTTCTAGAATCAAATTTTGTGAAAAGGTTGGCTATTTTCGTAGGGTTTCACTTAACATTCCCCTTCTATTACACTCTGTACACTTAATTTAAAATCAAAATGGCGGACATCATGGTTTTTGTGATTCACTCGTTTTATTACATTCACTGTCCATTCATCACACAACATCAAACAGAACGCTTCTAAAACATTAAATAAAAACATATATGTGTTATATTATTATTCTTTGAGCTAAACATCGCCTAAATTTAACAGATATTCCGCACATTTTGCTATCAAATGTCAAATTTAAACGGTGTCCTTCTGACACAGTTTGTAATTTAACCCTCTATATGGCTTCCAAATAGCAACAGAAGGAAGTGATTCAACACCGGCACATTATTAATGGTCCCCAATAGTTAGACCTTCGCTGTCAACCTTGGAATTGCGAATATACCATTTGTAACTAAGGCCGGAAGAGTTGCGGAACTGACACAGTTCACAACATACACTGAATACATAACATAATATAAGCACCTAGAGAAGGCGTGATAACTTCAAATATATATATTATTAATATTAATACACGGCAATGGTCTCCTACTTTAGTACAGTGAAAACTTTAGAGAAGAATTTTCATCTGCGTGAACTTTAGAATAGACCATCATATATCACCACCAGCAATGTCAATCGGACCTCACAAACAATTGATTTAACATAAAAATGATAACATGCAATTTGAACAACTTTGATGCCCCTCACCTATAATATAACAATACAAAGCTAGTATCTTCATATTACGTCAGATAGAAGCATATATTTTTTAAGCTACTCGGAAATATCTCCCTTTGTTGCAAGCCGCTAGTTTGTTGCCTTTGTGCCCGAAAATTGACAGTAAACCACCTCCTTTATCTGACTAGAAAAATGGGTATCTTTGTACCTACTATTTCCCACGCTTTTTAGGGCCAGTTCTGTTTATTCAATGTTGAAGAATCAACATGTGATTTCGAGTCAAATTTTGTAAATAAAGGTTCTCAATTAGCAACCTATCTTTATGATTTTTATAGCATTATACTTATACATTACATACCCCTTTGCTACGTCAATACACTAGTAGTCTGTGATATAGCCTACTTATAAAAGCAGAAGCTTGAAGTTCCTTAATAGTGGCAACGTTGCCGTTACGCAGCGTTTATTCGACCTATGCAATGACATTAAATACTGTTCTGTTAAATTTTTATCTATAGCTATAGTCATACAAGGACTGTTTTATGGAGTCCGTATCATAGAATAATCCCGTGCATGATCTTGGAACTAACATTTTTGTATGCAGTTAGTTATAGAGATAATGTAATCGTACACATAGCAACTAGCGCCATCGTTCAGAGGAAATATTTGGTGAAACGCATTCTACTTTATTACTATAAAAATTTAATGCCTATTATTTGGACGATTTATTTAATCCAAAGTTTAATTAAGTTGATGTTTAGATTGTAAATAAACTCTTGAATATGATTAGTATGTTTATTAGTGGTGATAGCCCAGTGGTTAAGACGTGCACCTTCCAAGCGGGAGGCGTAAGTTCGATCCCAGTCACGGGCCTGTACCAATGAATTTATTTCATGTACAGATTTTAATGTTGCAAAATTGTCACTTAGCTTGTGCCTCGGAAAGCACGTAAAACGGTTGGTCCTGCGCCTGATCTCTTTCCGGTCGTGTCGGCTTTCCGTCCCATCGGACTACGAGAGTAACGGAATAGAGAGTGCATCTGTGTTTGCGCACACACTTGTGCACTATAATATCTCCTGCGTACCTGACCAATCTCCGTAGAGATTGGTCGCCTTGGCCGAAATACGGTCGGAGATCATCATCATGTTTATTAGTAGAAGAAACTAACTTAAACTAATAGTGGGACAGTCAATGAACTAAATTGTTTAAGAAAGTAGCTCTATACTTTTCATCAAGTTGGTTGGCCTTTCGTAAACAATCATGAATCAACCCAATTATTTTTATTCTTTATTTATACCTATTAACAAAGATAATCTAGGTACAAAGGTGAGCTGATCTCTAACAGAGATTCTTCAAATCCTATTATTTAACTGTAATCATGTGTTTTGATTCTGAAGTTCATTTGTATTTATTTATGATTAGTGTCGCAAAGTACTCGCATTTTACTTTATTCGACTAATATAGGAGAAATAAATTTTCCGTAGTAATGCATACATAACTTACAAATGTTATAATTTATGGTAAGTACCCATATTTTGTGCGAATAAATGGATTGAATTGAATACATGCTACGAGGCCATGGGCCTACTACGAGCTTTAGCCTGCTACGAGAATCGACTACGAGGTTGCTCTATTGTGCGTTTAATCGTATAGTTCCGATAGGTATAGGTGATGGCGCTAGTTACTATGTCATTATGACCACATTATGTAACGGAAAATTTTAGTTCCGAAATCAAGCATAGGCAGTGTATTCTATGAAACGGACTCTACTGCTACTACTTTTTTATACAGAAAATGTTATCATACCTACATATCGTGACTAGTGTCATCATTCAAAGGAACTGTTTGGCGGAAGCACTCTAAATCTAAACTATTACAAGTATTTTTTGATCTTTTCATCATTAAAACATTGTGCTGAGGGTAAAACATAGTGTATCGGGATGAAAAAATAACGTTGCCAAAAACTTAATGTAAAAGAGATGGTAAATTTCGTCATCCGAGTCAATTGACCCGATAGCTCAGTCGGTTAGAGCGAAAGCACGGTTTGCGAGAGGTCGTGAGTTCAAATCTCACTTGGGTGAAAAAAAAATCATTTCAATAATTTTTATATTATTTTAAAAATCGGAAACATCATTGCCAGTGCAAACAGAATGTATTTTAATAAAACTTGAATAAAGATATTCCCTTGTTAACTAACGTAAAGAAAGTCGCTCGCGTCTGCTAGAATGGGCTAATTAATCATTACACTACCATTTTAATATCTATAGTAAGGCATTAATGAGGTAATAATCCAATCTATAATTCCAGGATATGTTTGTAGATAGAAGGAGCAGGTCTGCCAGAACACTTCTGTCATCAAGCACAGCGTATTCATCCTATATATCTATAAGCATTTACATACATACATACAGGATGTTTTTTCTTCGCCACGATTAACGAAGAGTACGTAGGTACTTTGTACATCAAATTAAGTAAGTTTATGCCAAAAAAAAAATGCTGGGAAATTATGTAATTTTTTTTTCTTGATCGGGCGTTTATAGTGTCCAGTGTTTTTGCTAGTTTTTTCAAGGACAGATATTAATTATTTCTCGTGAAAAAATCTTGCTACGCGCGTCTATGCAGTCTATTTACTCAACTTTGGACCCTAATATCTTGGGAACTAGATATATCCCAGGTATGCTTCCAGAAAAATTATCGTGTTGATGAGGAGATTCCGTAGTTTTCGGGAAGGTTGACGATCAAAAATTACCCTATATAATCACGCCTTTATCCCTTACGGAGCAGGCAGAGCACCAAGGTTCGATAGAACCACACGGTGACACTACTGATCAATTTTGAGGCTATAGTTGAGATGTACTACAAGTTCGGTTAGTAGTGACAGGTGGTCAACCCATTGCCTACAAAACACCAAGACCCTCTTGTCCCTCTACTGACTTGTACAGTATGCCCGGGAAGAGAAGCAGCATTTGTGTGGCGAGATAAAGTGGTAAGCCAATCCCGCCCCCTGATTACCTAATTTGCAATAGCAAAGCCGAAACAATGCGATAGCGAAAATTGTAAAATGTTCCTTTGAAATTCATTTTACGTAATACGAATTTGACAAGCAATTAGCGATTTTTGTACAATTTTCGCTATCGCTTTGCATTTGCTACTTAGGTAAGTTAGGAGGCTGGCTTAGAATAATGATAGAGTACCTATATAGTGTTCTGTGATAATGATTCGCTTGCAGCGAAGACTCATAATAATATTATTAATCTAAGGGGGCCAGTAGCATGTTGTGTTGATGGAGTAATTCGGACATCTGTAAGTAACATGTGTACCTATGTTAAGCGAAATACTATGAAATAACCCTACTATATAGCATATATAGCAATAACAAAGCGCCGGGCGACGATGGAATTACATCAGAGCTTCTAAGAGTGCCATATTGACCATCGATATATCGAAGTGCTGAAGTGTTTATACAGCAATGCCACCATGTCGTTACGAGTACAGGAGCGGAGCACTGAGCCGATTTCATTGCAGAGGGGAGTGAGACAAGGAGATGTTATGCAGTGGAAGACGCCTTTAAGCTTCTCGAAAGGAAAGGAACTTCTGGAAAGGACTCGGCATCAATATCAATGGCGAATACATCACTCACCTTCGGTTCGCAGACGACATCGTGGTCATGGCAGAATCGCTGAAGGATCTAAGCACAATGCTCGATGGCCTCAATCGAGTCTCCCAACAGGTGGGCCTGAAGATGAACATAGACAAGTCAAAGATCATGTCGAACGTCCATGTGCCACCCACTCCTGTACTGGTTGGAAGCTCGATGCTCAAAGTTGTTGACGAGTATGTTTACCTGGGACAGACGGTCAAACTAGGTAGATCCTACTTCGAGAAAGAGGTAAATCGGCGAATCCAACTCGGCTGGGCAGCGTTCGGGAAACTACGAAGCTTATTTGTGTCCAAGATACCCCAGTCCTTAAAGACGAAGGTATTCAACCAGTGCGTGCTGCCGGTGATGACCTACGGTGCCGAGACGTAGTCTCTAACTGTGTGCCTCATAAAGAAGCTCAGGATCGCACAGCGAGCGATGGAGAGAACTATGCTTGGGATCTCTCTGCGTGATCGAATCGGAAATGAGGAGATCCGCAGACGTATAAAGTTCACCGACATAGCTCAACGGTCCAGCAAGCTGAAGTGGCAATGGGCAGGGCACATAGCTCGAAGAACTGATGGCCGATGGAGTCGGAAAGTTCTAGAGTGGATACCACGTATCGGCAAGCGGAGCGTGGGAAGGCCACCCGCGAAGTGGACGGACGACCTGGCCAAGGCCGCGGGCGTCGGTTGGATGTAGGCTGCTTCCGACCGGTCGGAGTGGAGGTTGTTGGGGGAGGCCTATGTCCAACAGTAGACTTCTCAGGGCTGTAAATTATGAAAATGATGAACCCTACTATAAACAGCCATTGTCATTTTTAAACAGTGTCTAACTTTAGACGCGGTTTTATTCTAACACCTTGTAGCTTTAGTAAATCACTAGCGGACGCCCGCGACTTCGTCCACGTGGACTGCAGAAAAAATAAAATGTCGAAATTAACCGGGATAAAAATATTTTCCCGAGATAAAAAGTAGCCTATGTGTTAATCCAGGGTTTCAGCTAATTCCATAAATTTTATTAAAATCGCTCCAGCCGTTTTTACGTGAAAGTGTAACAAACGTCCATCCATCTATCCATCCATCCATACTTACAAACTTTCGCGTTTATAATATTAGTAGGATTTGTGAATCATAAATATTGAACAATTATGATTGTATGTACATTCTCATAAGTACCATTCTACCGTTAAAAATCCAAATATGTATTAACTACATTCTACAGAGCAATTTTCCAGTATTTTAACTGTGCTATTGAATAGTTGGTATCTCGTTAGCGTTATCAATATTGTTTTTTAACTGCATCACTATCTCGGGGGCGTATACTTACGTCGATAGTCGGTGGAATTAAGCGCGTGCTTAAACATTTTAGCTATCCAGACATATACAGGGTGTGAGTGACGGCCAGGGTAAAAATATATGATGCTAATAATTTTTTGAAATTTGACAGTGGGACTGCTACTGTAGGTATAACTTAAAACATAGCTTAAAAAGGCGAATAATCAACACACAGTTTATAATATTTCCTTTGCCCTTGTTTACAACGCACGATTTATACGCGGGCATAAATAATACAATTTCGCGTAGGTAGCCCAGACTAAACAACTCCAACAGGATTAAAATCTCTTTGAATTTTTATGATAACTCGTAGACACGCCCACTCGACACTATAGCTAATAGGGCAAAGAATATACTTACTCTCTAACGAGAGGGCGTCTAGACATAACACTTAGGTAAGTGTTTGTTTATTTCTAATACTTTTAGCAACTTAAATAAATAATTTAAGAAAATAAATATACTGACTGAGGGTCGATTTTTCCTAACGTCAGGATAGCCTATGAGGAGAATAGTGTTAGTGTTGTCTTTTTCTAAAACTTGAACATGATAGAGACAGCATCAACTTTATTCTTCAGATAGGCTATCTGATATTTGGAAGAATCAAAAAAGTAGACTCAGCGAGGCGAAACATAATAATGTAACTATTCTTAAGTATAATGTAAATAAATAATAAATAAATGGTTTTTTATTTAAAAGAATCCAATACAAATAGTATTAATATATATATATATATAATGTATTAAATAACACAACACAAAATAATGTTACTTATTATTTTTCATTTAAAAATTAGGTTTATATATTTATTGTAGAAAAACGGTAGGTAATAAGATTTATCTGGTAGATTTATATAAACGGAAAAATAAAACATAATAATTTATGGTGACATCACCAATGTGGACACCCATATATTATATACATATATAACATACAAATAAAGGATTAATTTCCTTCCAGACACATTCATTATTAAAAACAGAAGGGGAAAGCGTTGCTTGCTGCTAGGTATATGGAAAGCGTAAAACATTATATTATTTTCCAAGACATTTCATGTGTTTATTTATATACACGCGAGATATTCAATCTCTTTTATAAGCCATTATTATACTGATGGTGATCTTTATCTGTTCATAGATAAATATGAAGGTTGGAAGCAAGTTGTTTAATTATCTTCCCTAGGTTAAATTTTACATCGTTCGCGTAATCTAAAAATCAAATCTGTATTTTATAAAATGTTACAATATTTCCCTATTGTCTCTGGAATGAAATGAATTTAAACTGCAATAACGATCAAAGTAGGTAACTTTCAAAAATCATATTACATATTATAAACGATGTAACGAAGGAGTCAGTATGTTAAGCGAAATGGTTTGACTGTAGCCCCAAATTTAATAGGAGACCTATCCACAACATTTGTGACTTTAAATCACATGTCTTTTTTCTAGGGTGAATGTGATCTCGATTCGAGTCTCAATGTGTATATAGATTCTCTATAGTGGGCTATTTTCATTACGTACCCTTTTTGTTACTCCTGTGTATGCAAAACACACACCCACGCATCACCCGTCAGCCTATTTCAAGTCCCACGTGGCAAGGGGTAAGCCTAATACAAGTTACAACGACCGGCAACGAAGCCGCTGGGAAATGTTACCAAGTCATTTTAATTGTAAACTCTGCTTATATTTCAACTGCGTAGATAATAACCAAATTATCATACTTTAGCATCATTAGGTAACGAATTATAAAAAAATAGTCCCGAAATCATACTTGGAGACATTCACAGGAACTCCTATCCCCTCAGAGTTTCATAGATACAAGGGCGTCTCGAGGGCGCGCGTTCGAATCACCCATCCCAAGGTTAAGTACCCTAAACGTGAAAAATCTAGAGCATATCAAATACTTGTGATGCCAACTGTACAGGGCGGTTGTTACGCGACCTATCCCAATATAAAGGTCAATGGGGGACCTAGACAGTTGCTAAGACGTTTTATGAACGAAATCGTGTTACTGGCGAATTTTGTGGATTGATGAGAAAAGTTTGGCGTTTATATTCATTATTTGATTGTGATTAGAGTTTACTGTTGTCTTTGTTGTATAATTGGGTTCATTGTACTCGTATGGAAAATTATAGGCTTTTTGGTCATGATTGACGCCATGGGTAGAATAGACGACATGTTCAGTGCGACGCGGATGACTTACGCGAACTTCCGCGACGGACGGTAAAATGTATGAAACCTTACAGCGCGTTCAGTGCGTCGCGGAGAAGGTTTCATTTCATACATTTTACCGTCCGTCGCGGACGTCCGCGTAAATCATCCGCATCGCACTGAACAAGGCCTTATAGAAACTTAATAAAACGTTTTCTCCCAAAAAGCTAGAAATAAGTACCTAGATATAGCACTTAATGATGATTTAATTCTGATTTCTGCCTCTGTGATTTCTATAAATATTTTACTTACTATTACAGATATCAGAATCATGTGCTGATCCTACCTTTAAAGTTTTTTAAAGCTTCCACTTTCACCCTGTACGTACATTGACGATATGCTGTTGTTGATGATCTGCACTGAGAAGTTGATCTAAGGCACTTTCAAGTGAGTAACCTTAGCTTACCCTTACTACTTACCTAGTCCACGTAGACCTAGGCCATACATTCATAACATACACGCACAGCTGTGTTTCCGAAATGGGGTAGCCAGAACTGCAGACTCATAAAGAACACCCTACAGCTACGTTTAGTGGGTACAGATGCGGGGACAGATGTTAATGATCAGTGACAAGTTGCTAGCTTATCGCCTGAGAAAATGCCCCATTTCGTTAGTCGACTCTTATGACATGCACGGAATGAGATGCAGATAATGTTATCTACCTATACATACATACATACATATAATCACGCCTTTATCCCTTACGGGGTAGGCAGAGCACCAACGGCCGATATAACCACATGGTGCCACTTCTGACCAATTTTGAGGGTATAGTTGAGATGTACAAGTTCGGTTAGTAGTGACAGGTGGTCAGCCCATCGCCTACAAAATACCAAGACCCTCTTGTCCCTCTACTGACTTGTACAGTATGCCCGGGAAGAGAAGTAGTTTTTTTTTTCACTCCCAGAGCAGCATAGAAGCGATTCTACCTATTAGTGAAGACATATTTCATACTTTCACAAAATTACTAGAAAATGACATAATTTTTTGGGAGAGTTCGTTCCTGGGATCTGACATTGATAAACGTGAAAACCAAGGTGTTCGATCAGTGCGTTCTACCAGCCATGACTTGCCATGGCGTGGAACCTGACGGTGGGGCTGGCTCACCGATTGTATGTCACTCAGAGAGCTATGGAAAAGTCAATGCTCGGAATCTCCCTAATGGACAAAGTCCGAAACGAGATTATCCGGCAGAAGACCAAAGAGATAGACATAGTCTCGAAATGTAGCAGACTGAAGTGGCAGTGAGCAGGCCACATCTGTTGTAGAACCGATGGACGGTGGAGTAAACGGGTTCTCGAATGGAGACCGCGCCTCGGCAAGCGTAACATTGGGCGTCCTCTGGCCAGATGGACCGATGACTTAAAGAGGACGGCTCTGGGGGAGGCCTACGTCCAGCAGTGGACTGCAATAGGCTGATGACGACGATGTAAAACGTGCCTGGAAGAATCTGGTTCTCTCTCTCGGCTCTGATTTTTACAGAACACAGCTTTGTGTAAATAGGTATGTACGAGTATATAATATAATAGCTTAATACGAGTACCTATATTTTACTTGTTCCCCTTCAAGTACAAACTCGTTTAAAGTCCAGCGAGGTAAGTAGCCTCAGTTTTATTACTTTAGACTTTAGATTTACTTTTGTGAAATAAAAAAAAAACGTTTTATGATCCACAGCAGTACCAGTAGCTAAGGATTAAAATAAAAGTTTTCTTTTATTCCAGAATATATGAGGGTTCTAAAACACGTCACTGTTCTAAAACGTTAAAAATATAGTGACTTTACTGAAAGCCAATTTCATCTTGAGGGATTTTTATCGTAATTCAGATTTAGTTAGTTGCTGACGTTTTGGTCAAGATTATCTCCCGTGCGTGCCTGACTTCGGAACTAACATTCTGTTTCCAGTTACATAGACAATGTTGTCATATACAAGTCAATTAACGCTACCTTTCAAAGGAACTACTTAAAATATTTGGTGTAACGTAGGTATTCTACTATAAGCCGTCATCACAAAGTAGTCTGCTGTGGAAGTCCGCATCGATATGTCGTGGCCCCAAAGATATTATATCGTGCCTTTGGCATAGGTGAATCACAGAACACTGTGTTAACCCCAACGCTAGCAACCGATGTTATAGAGGAAATCAAGCCAAACAAATTACAGAATTGAGTGCCGAACCAAAGCGAGGCGTATCATTAGCCCGCTACCTATATAAATCGAAAAAAAATCTCATTGTGTTTGGTCTAGGGACGGATGAGTTGTTGACCTAGCAACTAAACTGGGCGACGAAACACGTTGCTAGGTTTTGCCCGGCGACAACCCAGCTCACCTCGAGACCTGACCTTGATCCGGTTCTCCGAAATCAGCCGGACAAAGCCACCGTTTACCTAAGGTCAAAGAATTGCTAATACTTCGCGGTCAACTTGGATGCGCTGATGCAAGTCCATGAATCACATTGTAAAACGGTACATTTTTATATGTTACATGTGTAAGGTTGGTGGGTACCATTTATGAATAAAACCAACCATAGCAGTGGTATAGGGCCAATTTTATAAATTGTATAAGATTATCAGATAACCTATTTAAAAGATTAATTTGATTTGAGATAAAGACAGCGTCAACTTTATTCTTCAGACAAGCTCTCTTAATATATTGAAAGAATCGTAATATATGGCAGAGAAGCTGTCCGGAGAATTTGAGATTTAAAATCACATGTTTATTCTTCCAGTATGGCGAGATTCACTATTCTGGTTAGACAATGTAACAAGTTTACTGGCGATTGCAAAGTTGCCGAAATCTTTCCTCCTAGTAAACCTTCAATTAGCGTTCGATTCGCTGTCATTGGTAAAGTTGTTACATACAATCATGTAAAATAAACATTTCATTTCGCTTATCATACCACTGCATTACACCCTGTATAAGCTCTACATAATCCATTCTTTTTAACAGACTTTAAAAAAATATTTACTCCTCTCTTTTTCTTATTAAATCAGTTCAATGCACCATATCGTGCAAACTCGCATTATATCTCATGCAATTTTTTCGCACAGCCCAATGCTCGAATAGTTGAGCGAGATCTCAAATGTGCAAGGAAAGGATGCACTACTTCATTGGGTACCAATCAGGGTATGACGGGTGCTAACTGGCGAGAAAACCAGTGCCTATTAGAGCACAGCATCGGCTCATTAATAGCAGACTCGTATCTCTAATTGTAATCGTTATGGTCTTAAATCATTGCTCGACTGCTGTGTAAGTTTAAGTTTTTAGTAAATGCAGCAATGTATTGTGTATTGACGTCACTTGAAGATGTTTAGCATTTCTGTTAATGATAAGACTGATGTAGGCCAATCTGCTATGCTAGTAAAGATCGAGATCAAATTCGCATATCTCCAATCGATTTCATAAAAAAAGATAAACTTGATCTTCAATGTAATTGTAATTTCTTCTATGCTGCTCTGGTAGTGAAAAAGAAACGTATAGAATACTACAGATGCTTCTCTTCCCGGGCACACTGTACAAGTAAGTAGAGGGACAAGATGGTCTTGGTGTTTTGTAGGCGATGGGCTAACCACCTGTCACTACTAACCGAACTTGTACATCTCAATTACTTATACCCTCAAAATTGGTCAGAAGTGGCACCATGTGGTTCTATCGGCCCTTGGTGCTCTGCCTACCCCGTAAGGGATAAAGGCGTGATTATATGTATGTAGGTATGTATATAATGTAACAGGCCAATATAAAATCACAAAAATCTGAGTATTACCTACTTTTAAATATGGTCTAAGTATGTATATTATGAATGACCATGGGAAACACAAAGGCAGGTACCTACCTACCGTCCGTTTCTTGAAGACTATCAACTAATATATTCATTTTACTAGAGTTTTGGGACATTGTTATTATGAAATAATATTGATTGATCTTCGAGAAATTGACGGTCCATTAACTGTGATGTTAAATAGTTATTAAAAAAAACACTTTTTGTTATAATATTACTTTAGAGAAAGAAACAGACAGATAGCATATAACTTTAAATACAAAATGTATAAGAAATTAAAATCAATCGTTGTTTTCAATTATAGATTGAGCAAATAAATAAACAGTTCTTTATAAACAGTTGTTATCGGGGGTCGAGTCGTTTCCAGGGCAGTTGCAAAGGGCGGGCAAAGTCAACTGTGAACGACCCCGCGCAGGCGCAGGTATGGAAACCGTGCCTATAAACAAGTTTGTATTTTAAACACAGATTAAAATCTTAATATCTTGCTGACTTGTTTTTGGATATTTTAATTATTTATTCTTCATTTGGTGTATTTAATACTTGGTTGATTTTGGCAATATGTAGGTAATAGGGACTTTTTAAGTTAATTATCAATGCTACAATGAATATAGACGATTGATCAAATGACTATAGTCGTTATTACTGTCACAATATTTATATTAATTAGTAATATTGGTCATTAAATTTAATGTACTCGTACTCACTACTTTAGTACTTTCTTTGTTTCTGTTTCTAGATTAGTTAGTCGTCGTGTACATTTTATTTTGTTATTTATTGTGTTACAAATTTTATACTACTTTTATACACCTATCTGTAAATTGTGTCAGTATTATTCATTTGTTTTTAATAAATAAACATTATTGTATTACTAACATATTGTACAACATTTTTATTTTCATGTATCCTAGACATACGCATCCCCTTCATTTTTATCGTATGGAGAAGAGAGAGTAGATCGTTCTACATAAAATGTCATATACTCGTATACTTACCTGCATATACGCAAATTATAGCAGGGCCAGATCTAAAAGATTAGTGACATGTTGCTACCTTATGCCCTAAGGGAACGCCCAGTGAGACGACTCTTACGATACTCCGCTGATTCATATCAATTTATGGATCATCTACAATCTATTAGTAAGGATGCAACTTCAAAAAAGTACGGGAGAAAATTAAAATAAGATCTCCGACCGTATTTCGGCCAAGGCGGCCAATCTCTACGAAGATTAGCCAGGTACGCAGGAGATATTATAGTGCACAAGTGTGTGCGCAAACACAGATGCACTCTATTCCCTCACTCTCAAAGTCCGATGGGACGGAAAGCCGACACGACCGGAGAGAGATCAGGCGCAGGACCAACAGTTTTACGTGCTTTCCGAGGCACCAGCTAAGTGACAATTTTACAACATTAAATATATATGGCTGATAGATTTCAATAATTATATTCATTCCGAAAACAAGGTTAAGGCAAATAAAATAATTTAGCAAGTTGGTAAGTAATTTAATTTCTTTATTTAAACAAACATTATTTTAATTCGAAGAAAACTCGTGCATACTTCGGCCCTGACGGGGTTAACCAGGTTTTTTTGCCTCTGCTATGAAGCGGAAATAGTTTTAGTCATTGTTATGTACTCATTTGCAATTCAAGCACGACTGTTATTTATTTTTAGTCTGTATCAACACCTCTCCTTTGCTAAGGCCTGCTATCTCTGCTACTGGCGCCTGCGCTGACACTCCAGAAATAGCCTAGAAAATTCTGGCTCTCTGGCTGGTAATTATCTATATTTATTTTGCCATGCGGTCTCATCCATGAAAACGAATATGTTAGCTACTTTCAAATACATACAATGGCATTTTCCATGTAAAAAGGGTAGCCAGAGCTGCAGGATCATAAGGGAGATCCCACACCCGCATTTACCATAGCGAGGAGAGCGATAGCTATAGCGATAGCGATAGCTTGAGAGAATGTCCGAGTTCTATAGCCGACTCTCTTACGACATGCACAGAAGGAGATGCAGTAAGGAGATTATATTCTGAGCTCTAAAAACTTTGTAGTTACTTCATCATTCTATTTCTAATGTCATTTCACACAACTTCGTACTAAAAGGCATGTGCCAAACATGAGTATAGCATCCATGCATTATCCATAATCTCCTCTCATCCTATCATCCATAATGTCGCTCTCGATCTGGTTCTAATATTTAAATCATATACGAGATGTATCAATTATGTCCAGCTATTCAATCACGGGGTAAGAAACATGAGGAATATTCATTAATAGATGTGGCATGGCAAGAGCAAACTAGTTAGCCATCTCTACGTAGTCTGGGCTAGTTAGCCCTGAAACCTCTTAAACTTTCTGAATACACTATGAACAATGAACTGATAAGTCATATGTTCCATATAAGTAAAGAGAGCGGCTGGCAGTGACTGGATGGCGAAAACGGGAGATCGAGCCGTGTGGCGTACTTTGGGGGAGGCCTAAGGCCAGGCTGCTGACGACGACGACATATAAATATGCATAATAATATGCAGTTTGGGATGGATATTTAGCCGTCTACAAGGTGTAACAAAAAGGGTATGTTAAGCATAAAGCAAAGTAGCCCACTATAAACAACCTATCCACAAAATTTGAGACTCGAAATCATGTTTATTTTTCAAGATTGTATGAAAATTCCTTAGATGTTTAAGAATTCTCCATACAATCTGGATAATTAAACCTCTCCACAGTCAAACTATAAAAATAATTTTGTGGAGCTAATTGAATCTCAATTTTTGAGGATTGGTTCTCTATAATGGGCTATTTATAGCTTTTCGCTTAACATTACCCTTTTTGTTACATCCTGTATATGGGAATTGATACATTGGTGGCACACGCAGATACATATCCATATATACATGGCTAATGTTTCCACGATGGGGTGGCCAGAACTGCAGGATGACGAGGGATGCTATAGCCATGTCTGGATAACGGGGCCAGATGTAAAAGATAAGTGAAAGTTGCAATTCCTAATATTACGACTGAGGTCATGATGCACAGTAGATGCAGTTGTTAGTATTTTAGTAAAAGGCAGATACGAGCATCAAATATCTACTAGGGTAACTGTTGACCAAATTATCAATGAATAATTTATATTTATATATTGTTTATAATACAATAGCTAGTCCATAGCCTTATTAAATATCTATCTTTTTATTAACTAAATAATTAATTTAAACGCGTAGAGGCGATATGAGACCCCTGCGCAAGGATTCTCAGTTGTATTTTTTCCTTGAAGCCATCCTCATTCCAGGTATTATAGGTATATTTACTTTGCGGTCATGGCAGATTAAGCAAGAAGACCGCTCCAAGCAGTAGCATCTCGCTTTACTAATGGAAACAATCCTGTTATAAGAGATCTGGTTACCAGCTTGTAGAGCCTATTGAGGCTCCCTTCAGCATTGATGGCCAACCGTTGATAGCCAAGTTGTGCTTGACAGACTTGGTAGATCTTGCTACAGTGTAAGTAAGTTGTATACTACCTGCTCCATTACTCTCCAGTCTCGAGGACACAATCTTTATTATTAGGGCGCACGAGTGTTTATGCATCACATTTTTGCAAGCCTGTGTGTATTTATATTCGTAGGCGCGTCGGGCGACGCGACCTTGGGCGGGAGACGGCTTGTACCACGACAAAAATTTCACCTTACATCCACATTTAATTTTAAAATCGAACAGCATGTGTTTACAGTACTTGTGTATGTACAGTACATCATTGTCCGTGAAGAGGGATGAAAGAGCAATGTATCGTGCGCAATGCAAAGAATGATGTTTTAAATTGATAGAGGTGCGGAGCTGTCGGACAACGCGCCGCGAGCTCGTTCGCCAATTTTGCACACTGATAAGTTCAATGACTTTGGTTACTGATGTCAGAATTAATGGATGCGTCATACATACCATGAAATAATGCTTAGGGTATTGATTATTAGGGTATTTTATTTTACTAAACATAATTTTTTGTATGCTTTGGGCCAATATTATCCGTAAAAATTTACTACATTTCATGTTAACTAGTAAATATCCGAAATACATTGCATTGCAAGTAGAGGTCATATAAAGGACATCAACGGGTTGCCTTGGATCGGATTTTTTACAAATATCATTAGTAATATTTTCTCACTCTAAATAATTTTGGTTTGACTAAGTAATTAGTTATAAGATAATTACTACGTCCTACGTTATAATAAGATATTTTCTAATAGAATTTCTCAAACCTTTGCCTTGTTATTCTGATTTATTTCACAAGTCTCACATCTTATGTTAAGTCGGCCACTAAAGTAAGGTCTTATTATAAAATTATTAATAAAGAAAATGGAAAAAATTCTTCACCCGAGTGGGAACCGAACCCACGACCGCACGGTTTGCAGCGGTATATAATATCTTGACTAAGATAAATTTATAAAAACACTTCTCCATTAATATAATCCGTTAAGGTCTTATTATATATTTTTAAAGACTCTTCGTTCACGAATATTACCTAGCCAAAATTATTGAAGCAATCAGGAATAATTGGTCATAATTTTACGTAAGTACTTACGTTCCTATGATTTTACATCAACTACGGGATGTAACAAAAAAAAGTCAGGTCCACTTGCAGCAAACGCCTAAGTATATCTACTGAGATTAAAATAATTAGATGACAGCTCTTTCTCTTTATGTAAAAAAGAAACTTTTCACGGTGACATGCATGCAAATTTTCGATTTAAATCAAATTTTACACATGTAGGCCCAATTGCAGCAACTGCGTAAGTCTAAATTAAATTTAAAAATGTTCATATTATGTGTTGCTTTTTCTCATATAAACAGAAAAAGACATATTTTATAATAAACGTAATTCAATATCAATTATTTAAATCTTACTCTCTTGCCTTGTCCATTTTTGGCTACAGCTTCTCACATGATTGGCAAGTTTGTCACACCAACAAGCAAAGTCAATTGTGTAGGTAAATCTGCACACATCCATGTGACGTCGAAGTTAACTGCTTTTATTTGATGTATTCATATAATTAAAAAATAATTAACTGAGAATGATATAGGCTGGTATACGTAGGTATAGCACAGACGCACAGAGAGAAGTAAGTAAGAAAAGAACTAACAATGTAGGTACCTAGTTAGTAGTTTCTATAGTAGTGTTATTTTAGTAGTAAGTAATATCTTATGTATACAGGGTGTAACAAAAAGGGTATGTTAGCGAAAAGCTACGTAAATAGCCCACTATAGAGAACCTATCCACAAAATTTGAGATTCGAAATCACATGTTTATTTTTCCCGATAGTATGGAGAATCTTAAAAATAAACTTGTGATTTCGAGTCTCAAATTTGGTGTATAGGTTCTCTACAGTGGGCTATTCACGTAGCTTTTCGCTTAACATACCCTTTTTGTTACACCCTGTATAATCCAATAATCCCTCAAAGAGATTGGGCAGAATTACCAGTTAGCCTATTGAATCCCACGTGGTAAGGTCTGAGCCTACCGCCGCTTATGTATATGTTACGGCTAAAACCTGAAGTGCGACTACATGTAATTTTAGTAGCTGGCGCTTGTTATAATAATTACCTTTATTTATAGACCTCCATAAGAACGTAAGGACTCTTTACAAAAAAAATCACACTTACACATTATTTGCCTACTTTAGAAGAGGCATATATATAAATATATATGCCCTGAATATAAAAGGATTGTTTGAAAAGACCAAGAAAAATAGCGTAAACCTCGTTACAAGCTAACATGTAGATTACAACACCAAAAAAAACTTTCCATAACACTGGAGACATTAAAACGCATTTTGGAAATATTAATGTGATTCGAGCCAGCGATAAGCTGTGTGAGAAACGTAAAAAAGCAGTTTTATATTTATATCTCTCATCTCATCTAAACATTATAATGTATACTCACGTTGAAGACAAATATTTACTACGCACCGACAACGACCAAGGGGTACAGACATCTTTGGCATAAGAATTAAAATAAATGCCAAAATATCAGCCTACGAAAAACAGCGATTTGATCCACCCACATTAATCTACGACGGAACCGTCTGCTATAAGTGCATGCACCTCTTCTTTTATCCTGTAATTCATATTTTTGTGTGTGTGCAATAAAGAATAAGAATAAGTATGTAAGTCTTTGCAAAGTTAAGTAAAGTCTTCGGGTTTACGTCTTCCGAAAGAACACCATTCCTCCCTTTAAACCTTGTTTAGATGATCAGTTTAGGGCTTCCAATGCAAAATAGTAAAGGAAGCCAGTGTCTGTACAAATCTGTCTCAACTCCTTTATCATTGTTAGGATCTCAGGGATTTAAGTAGTGTACCTATGCTGTCGCGTAACGTCCTAGATAGCCTAATAGATAAATAAATAAAAGGATGATTAGTTAAAATTAAGTTTATTACAATTAATAATTTATAATAAATACAAGTAAAATACACAAGATAGTCGTTTCAGACTCCTCTGAAGGTCGGTCCCACAATATTTCTAGGGATTTGCTGAAATACAAACTTGCACCATATAACTTTCTTCCAGCGTTTTAGTTAGTACTTGATAGATAATTTGTGCAGCGTTTCGAGTAGTATATTCTTTGTTCACAATAAAATGAGTAATTCTTCTCTATGGTTCCAGTTTATAGATCGGCACTCGAAGCAAGAATCCTTCTTTTTCGCCGTCGATTTTTCTTGAAGGCTTGATTGACAAGTTCTTGAATCGATATTCATAATATGATTTCTTTGTTGTATGAAGGTTTAGTGTAGGTACAAAAATGAGGAAGAATGCATGGAAAGATTGAATTGTGAGTTTGGATTGATGAACGCGATGATGAAAGAAAGCCTGATGCTACAATGCATATTCCCGTACTTAAATTCCCTATTTTTAGTCTACATAGCATTAAATCCTTACTAATTATTATAAATTCGAAAGCATATCTGTCTCTTTGTTTGGCTTTCAAGCCAAAACTACCAAACTGATTGAAATGAAATTTGGTTTAGAGCTAGCCTAGAGCCTAAAAAAGGACATAGGCTACATTTCACTCCGGGAAAATATTTATATCCTGGATAATTTCGACATCTTGTTTTTGCGGGCGTCAACTAGTATAATATGTATAATTATAGATGTACGAATATTCCTAACTACTAATTATCGACTAATATTCAACACTTCCGTGCCTACTTTAACACAATTGCAAAAAATTACAGTGGCAAGGCGAATACCCATCGGATGGTTGGTACAGGGTACTAGTTCGTTGACCTGGTGGCTAATTTTAAACCAAGTCACGTCACTTGTACATAGTTAAAACGAATAAGTAGTTCATTGTGCCATAATAATGAAAAACGTTTTCTACATGCGCTGTAAAATTAGCAGTGTGGAGATCATACATAATTATTTGTAGGAAACTGAGAGTTCATCAAAACTTTTGAGACGTGTTCTTTTCTGATCCTTAACTGCGAAGGCAAGAATAGAATACCTGGCCGAAAAGTTGCAGGGCTTAGAAAAAGGACTTAGGAAGCGCATAAAAGATTCTTATATGCGCTACTTTTATGAGCGAAATTAACTTGCTATTGCATGAAAATCTTTAAAACCTTAGGCGATTTCAAGACTTTGGTAATTTTATTTGAATATTGTAGCTCTAGAAGCCCCATTTCCTTAAATTGTTTTTTAATAAGTTACGTCGGCATAGCTCATAGTACTAAACAGTTTCTAAAATGTTTTTAATTGTATTAAGGTGAGTATAGACTAGAGCATTTGTAACAGAAAAACGAGCCGCTCTATGATATGTTATAGTGTATCACCCTTCACGAACCAGGCGTCGAGCACGCTCGCCGTTTTGTTACAACAATTATTATAGAAACCAACGAGCATATTGGTGTAACATTTCGTCGAGCCTTTGCCCGAGCGTGAGCGATTCAATATTCAATACATTTCAAGGAAGAATAAAAGCAAAAGGTACAACGAAATGTTACGGGTAAATGCACACTCGCTGTGAGCATTACGCCGAACATTCGCAGGAACATTACATTACATGGAACATGGAAATGCTTTGAAAACTGAGCTTTTACCTGTATTGTACCATTCGTTATAACGTTACATTACACAGAATGCTCAAGAAAATGCTCTAGTCTATACCCTCCCTTAGAAAACTTGAAAGATTTGAGGTTAAAGCTAAACTACTTATTTCTTTTCTCAATAACAGCAAACAGAGCGTTCGCAAAATACTGCCACATTGACCCAATCTACCCGAAGAGAATTATTAGAATAACTTTCGATAGAATTAAATGACACGTGTTGTACGTTTATGTGCCACATGTGTAATAACGCGAAAGTACACTCTACATATTAACGTGAATGCCAACGTATTTAAGATATAGAGGAGAAATACTTGTATAATGAAATATTTCAATTCTATATTACACATAGAAGGGTAAAATCTTAATTCTATAGATAGATAGAAATCCAAGTGGAAATTAGGAACTTGCTTTTCACAGCTGTGTCCTTTAGTAAAATTTTCTCCTTGGCACTTCGTTGGTTATCCAGAAATAGGGAGAATCCAATCCAAGCCAAAAATCCTACGGTGTTTACGTATTTTTCACGAAATTTTTTATCTATTATCAACACCGAATCAATTAGGCTGATTCACTCCTCACACCCGTGAGTGTTGATCGGTTATTTTTGTTAATAAGCATGCTAATTCTCAAAGTCAAATACAGAACCGAGAATGAGCTTTTGGACGCCGCCATAAGTAGTGTAGAGCGAAATCGCTTCCACGATGGAAACAATCCTGTTTTAAGATGATTACCCGCCATGGTGATGCATTAGCTAACATGCTAGAAAAAGTATATTAGATATGCTTAAAGCTGTGGTATCCAAGTATACGTAAAACCACGACCTCCTTGTGCAGACATGTGAACTGTTCCTTCAAGGTAGCTATATGTCTGATAGCGCCGCTATCATAGAAAATCAAGGTTTAATAAGAGCACATACACATTTCAAAAAATGCATTAAACCCAATGTGATTCTAGATAGATAGGCACATGCCCTTATCCCATTACCTGTGCTACCTCATGGTCGGTCATATAGCCTAATCTGTCGTCAGCCCTCTTTAGGAGTATTATTTGTAAACTGGCATTTAAGTAAAATGCTGGCTTAAATATTTTCAAGTATTTAGTGGCAGACAACGAAGCTACTGGACTTAACGCTCGACATTTACCGCAACGGTATTTAATGCATGTGGTCGCCGCTGTAAGTGAATACGAGCTGATCTCGATTTGGCACGATCGAGACCCAGTTTATTAGGGTGACCATGATGCCATGAAGTTGTGGAGATTCTACGAATATTTTAAATATTGGCGCCGAATCTGCGCTCTGGATATCCCAATGTTTGTATCATGGCAAATATTTTGATGAAGTGTATTTATAACATACACATTTGATCTGGACCTTATGAAAAGTAAAGTTACGTACTATCAAAGGTAGGGCATGCTGTGTGGACTATAATATATCCACTACATATTATAATCATTCTCTCGCCCCTGTGAAGACTGGAGTTTTTATTTCTATCGATCAGAAAAACGTCCTCTCATGGTGGAGTATAGTACTTATAGCCGTCGCGTCGTCCAGTAGACAGATTGGGAAACTACAATAGGTATGGCTATGTGCAATAAGAGATAAGTAGAATAAGAGATTTTCCGACAACTCAAAAGCTCTTATAAATTACGGGTCAAATAGCCTATTAGAAGGACTTATAAGGTTAGAAAATTTCACATTGATATAAAATTGTCATACAATTTAATCCCGCCATTAATTCAACGAGTTCAGGTTCGCGAGTGCTTTTGTCCTATAATATCTCGCTCCATGGTCATCTTATCAAGACGGAGACGGTCAGGGCGTGACGTCATTGCTCGTGTAACCTACTTCAAGCCGAGCCGTGATAGCCTTAATACAAAAAAAGATCATAAACTCCAGGCATTTCACTGATTTCCGGAGGAATGAGATGTAGCTATAAGTATTAGGTTGTAAGTAGTAGGCAAAGTTATAATATTATATTGTCTGCTCCAGGAATACCAGCATCTGCTCACCCAATGATGATCAATATCTATCTTCTTGACGACTGTCCAGCTGTTGATAAACCACCTGCTTGCTGATGAAGATCCTAAGGCTGAGGAAACCTACAGGTTTTGGTGACACATATCTATTCATATAAGTATATTTTTGAATAGCATGCTAGGTGCTCGGATCTGGTTTCTAATAGTGTAGGTAACTTGTTAGATTTGTTCGAGGGCACCAAGGGTCCGGTGATAGTTCTCATGCACAATGTTTGTCTGTGACAAAATGTTCATAAATATCTAAAATCCAGCCAAAACAAAGAACTTATCAAGCATATTCCGCGTACAATACATGTTTCATCATAAAAAGGTTCAAACTGGACAAGACCAATAAAAATATAAAGTTTTTGTCTGGCCACAGCCCGCGTTCTCAGTGACTAAGCCGACGCCTGACACTGACTCACTTCGGAAACGCGTGTGACGTCACAGGGTTGCGCCCGCGCATCCAACGACATCGCTATTTCGAGTAGCATTCCTTTTTTGCAACCAGCGTTCAATAGCAGGATAGTGGCTGTTTATGGTTAGGAGGAGAATTGTTTAGATTCTCTACGGTCATCAACAAGGTTAGATAGCTGTACAATAGAAATTACAAGTTCGAAAAAGTAGCGATAGTTTACATTAGGACACTAGAACCTTCTTACTTGTAAGACATGATAATGAGTGATGTCAGATTTTTTTCATGTTGAAATCTTCTAAAAAGATAAGTTTTATGTTTGAGAAATCTGTTTCTCTAGGCCCTAGAGTCTAGGGCACTATAAAAACCCTAGAGTCTAGGGGTTTTATAGTGCAAACTTTTTATAAGTAGGTACTCGTACTTACTATTGAATTAAGCAGCAAACTCTTTAGGAACTTTGATGATAGTAAAACACGAAAATGTGACTTGTAAAAAACCTAATTTCGTTCTTTTGAATTCTTTCTACTTCTATAGGTAGGTACCTAGTTTATTTGCGAAAATAGTACACGCGGAATTTTTTGGGTTTCTTGTTTTAGGCTTCCTGCAACTTTGTTTGCGAGTATCTACTAACATAAATGCACAATGTTGCATAATCTTTTTATTCAACAATAATTATTAATTACTAAGTATTAAGTACTAACTTGACAACTAGGTTGGTACTGTAGACGGAAGCTTTTAACACGTTCAGGAGGTAAAAAACCTTTATATTTATTATCTTAACTTCATACATACATACATAACGCCTCACGCCTATATCCCATAGGGGTAGGCAGAGACTACAGATCTCCATTTAGTACGTTCCAAACATACGTCTTGGTATTATTTAGTAGTATTATTTATTTATTTGGGCTGACCATCTGTCACTACTAACCGAACTTGTATCAACTATACCCTCAAAATTGGTCAGAAGTGGCACAATGTGGTCCTATCGGCACTTGGTGCTCTGTCTACCCCGTAAGGGATAAATGCGTGGTTATATGTATGTATGTATTTAGTATCTTAACTCTCCCTATACAGGGTGTAACAAAGCCCACTAAAAGAAACCTACCCACAAAATTTCAGACTCAAAATCACATGCTTATTTTTCCAGATAGTATGGAGAATTCCTACACAACTCAGGAATATTCATACAATCTTGAAAAATAAACATGTGATTTTTTGTCTCAAATTTTGGTAATTGGGTCTCTAAGATAGTGAAAATGGGCTATTTACATAGCTTTTCGCTTAACATACCCTTTCTGTTACACCCTGTATAATAAATAATATAATAAATAATGTAAATCCCTCGGTCATAATAGCGGCAAATCTCAACAGAGGGAGATTAAGCCAAGTGCGCAGAAGATGTTAAAAGTGCACAAATGTGTGCGCAAACACAGGTGCACTCTCTATTCCGTCACTCTCATAGTCTAATGGGACGAAAAGCCTTTAGATAGGTAATAAACTATCTACATATTTATAATACTACTAGTGGACGCCCGCGACTTCGTCCGCGTGGACTGCAGAAAAAAATAAAAAGTCGAAATTATCCAGGATAAAAATATTTTCCCGGGATAAAAAGTAGCCTATGTTTTAATCCAGGATATCAGCTAACTCCATAACAAATTTTATTACAATCGCTCTAGTCGTTTTACGTGAAAGAGTAACAAACATCTATCCATCCATACTCACAAAATCCATACGCATTTTTTTTATTAAGTAGGATGGGAGAGCCAGATACACGAATGCCTTACACTCATCGGGTAGATAGGTAGGTAGGTACTGTAATAGGCTACTAAATATACTTCTTTACTATTTACCACCGTACAGTAATTAAATCTAAATAACGTAGCGCCCATGAAGCAGATATGGCACCATTATACAGGGTGATTTTTGGTCGTCAGCGTTCCCGAAAACTACGGAATCTCCTCATCATCACGATCATTTTTCTCCATGGAAGCATACCTGGGAAGTGTCTGGTTTCCAAAATATTAGGGTCCAAAGTTGAGTAAATAGACTGCGTTTTTCAGCATAAATGCACATAGACGCGCGTAGCAGGATTTTTTCACGAAAAATAATTAATATCTGTCTATAAAAAAACTAACATAAACACTAGACACTATAAATTTCGCACGATCAAGGAATTTAAAAATTTTTTTCAAAAAAAAATTTTTTTTTCCCAGCATTTTTTTTGGCATAAACTTACTTTATTTCATGTATAGAATACGTACCCTTCGTTAAAGGTGGCCACAAAAAAACATAGAGCCTCAAGCGCATATTCTAGCTATCTATTAAAAACAAAACACGTCAGAAAAACAGTTCACGGCGCGCGCGCATGTTTTTGCAGCCCCATGCCGTCGCGCATGCGCGGAAACGCATGCGCCATTGCACTTTTTTACAATCGCATTAATTTTAATGCGACGAGATCAATGGCCGACTAGAACGGTAATTATGTACTTTAGAAGACGTGGTCTATGCTGGAGCACAAAATATATAGGTACAAAATCTGTGCGATAACTTCACATATCGCATTAACAAAGTTAGTCGTCTGCCTATATTGTTAAGGTAAATGCTATGAAAAGGCCCACATAATGAATCCATTCACAAGAGACTCGAAATCACATGTTCAATGTAAAAATTTTGGTAATAGGTACTTAGATTCTCTATAATAGCCTACTAACTATTATAATTTATAATGTTTGCAGGACATTAAAGTACCCAACTAGTGTTTAAGACAGGCTCAACTTGATTTTTACCATAGGGTTACCAGATGAAAAAATCAAAAGACCCGAGAAAAGGCCTGATTTCAATGGAAAAGTCCTGAGATTTTATACAGCTTGAAAATTTTCTCTCAAAAACGTATTATTATCGTTTTATACACTGCGGATCTAGCTCATAGCGGCGGCGGGGCGGGGTTGTTACCAAAAGATTAAGTATTTTTAGTTTGTTGCACTCGGATAAATAAGTATAGACTTTAACTGTTCAGTTGTTACCAAAAGAAGATTATAGTTAGTTGGTTTAACTTTTGATTAAAGACATCTTTTCCTGAGATATCACGAGATTTGCAAAATCCGGCCGCAATCCTGAAAAAAGTCGAAAAATCCTGAAATCTCAGGACAAATCCTGAGATATGGTAACCCTAATCTAGCAGAACCTTACCTCTTCAATGGATCTACATATTCCTAGAAATAAACTAATCAAGTCGAACTGTTAATAAAAAGTTGGATGAAGCACGAGTCCCTGTCAATAAGCACGTACCACGGAGAGTCGTCATCGATATTTCTATTGGCAGCCAATACCGTCATTTGCTCTCAGCACTGGCTCTCAGCGTTAAATATGTTAAGTTAAATTAAGTTGAATTTAAGTAATACTGTGATCACTCTACTATGTGATTACTGATGATAATATAAGTTGGTAGGTACTAGGGGAGAAAAGAATTCGTTATATTTTGTTAAATTATAGGTCGCCTGAAATACCTAAATTAGTCTAAATATATAATAATCTAATATCTTGGTGTGCAACTTTTGGTAATGTATCTACAGTAACTTGCTTGACACGTTCCCGCAGTCAAACTGTTATAACAGTTTTGCAGGATATTGTACAGTCACAATTTGTAAACTGTAACTTAATAAATAAATAAATAAATAAATAATAAATAACCTATGAACTAACGAATCTACTGCCGGATTTGGTTTCACACTACTAATAAATAGTCTGTTGTTGCGCCTGTGTTTACACCTCGTTAGAGAGTAAGTATATTCTTTGGTTTACACTCTATTTTCACTATTTTATCGTTAAAACATCTCCATATGTATTTGCTTTGGTCTCTTCACAGTTCATAAAACTCGAGATTAATTTATAAAAACGTATTGCAATCGCCACAATAAAAAGGTGCCACGAGCGTCTAAGTGGCCTGACTAGGCAGGATTCTATAGAAATACTCTATTAAGACACGACTTAGGTAATGAGTAGGTTGTGGACGCAAGAACTTATGCCCTATCTCACTTGAGGGGTCCTTTACCTACCTAATTAATCTATGAGGTCGACTCATTACGTATTCTTTTGATACGTATGCCTGTCTGCCTGTTGCCTACTCTAAAATATATATGTAAGTGATTTTAAAAATTATTTGATGTAGGTATCTAGTCATAAGTTAAATCAATATATTCTGTCCATTCTTTGTTTCTCTCCTTTTTTTCAATGTAGTCAGTTTTTTACATGTTACCCTCTGTTTATTAATAATTTCTCTTTACTTGCTTAGCTTGCTGGAAGAGATCTCTTGTAAGCTTGCCATTGTACATGCATCTCTTCTTTTATCTTGTATGTTATATTTTTTTGTGTATGTGCAATAAAGAATAAGAATATATTCTACTCGTTCAAATAGGTAGGCTTGCTGATAGTTCATAAATAGGTATTATGTAAGGTCACCATGGAAAAAAAAAATTTACCTACCCCCTAAGCCCCTAACTAAGTAGAGCTTTGGGTTCTTTGCTCTGCGGTGATCCGTCGTGCATTAAAGACTGACCATCAAATCAGACTGATTGATGAAAAACACCATTTTTCGTAATACTCGTACACGGACAAAATCATGGATAGCAATATATTTCCAGCCTTCTCGTGCAGACATCTCAAACAAGCCTCGGATATCGAATGCTTTTTCATCGGCACTAGGACTATGCGCGTTAATTATCCACTCATACTGAGAGACCATGCATCTGTGCATTTTGCTGTAATTGTAAATTGTGGCGATAACTCACCTATTCGCAGTTACGTGAGGCACGCGATACCTTTTTTCAATGGTGCACCAGAGCGAGTGACGGGCGCGCAAAAAAACGGAATGAGGTTGCTTTTGAACGGTATGTGAGGAAAAAGGCTTGGGTCAGCGCCCTGGTGCTTCCCCCAGTCCAGTAGTCTTCCGTCCGGTGTTATGATTATGGTTTTTCCGGGTTTCGTGTGAGGTGGTCCCTGAGTAGTCTGCCCGTGATCTTTGGTAGTCTGGAAAACTGTTTACTGCGGTATCTATCCACGGTTCGTAGTAACTCAATTAATCTGAAGACTATATAGCGAAGGAACTTTTCTATCGGGAAAGATACCTACGCAATTGTTTTTCATCCAAAATTAATTTAATTTTCCTACCGGGAAAGATCCTATCGACGAAGTGACCAGAAAACAAATGCTTCCTATAGGTACCCTAGGTACTCGTACCTGGGTAAGGAGATGGTTTTTTTGACGAGAATCGGACTTGTCACTTCTATCGCGCCTCTCCAAAGCGCAGAAGAGCGACCGCTCTCCTAGCTCTATCGCAGAACCAACTTTAGCTGGCAAATGACACTTTACCGACTAATCAACGCACTCGACTACCAACCCAAAGGTGTCGTATGTATAACATGGCAAGTTGGCAATGTTGGTATAAGGCAGATGCTGGCCATAAAACTTTCGTTGTTGATCTCAACGGGTGCTAGAACAAAGTACCAAGTTCCTGCTAAGGCGTAATAGAAGCTCTTTGGTGTCAAGTCAACTTAAAAGTTTGGTTCATGAACGTATAAAGAATAACGGACAGAGTGTTGTCAATACACAGAGTGAGGCATTCATAGCAAGCTCTGTAACGATATTCCATGGAGTAGGGATGTGTAATGACGCGTTATCCACCCACACATACAAACCATAGTAAGCTCGGCGCCTACTAGAAAATACGAGTATACGCGCAACGCGCCGCCATTTCGGTGCTTCAATCTGTGCATTGATAGCATTACGTCCGTTGTTCTTTATATGTTCATGGTTTGGTTTATACAAAAACGCACTAGGTTGTTAGTTACTGGGAAACCCTTTGCTTCAAAGTGAAAGCTACTGCTTAATCTGATGTAAGAGTGATGAAGCTCGACGTCTGTTATCAACATAATATTAATGTGTATGATGAAATAAAATAATCTTATGTTTCCTGTAATCGCGTAATTATTAACAATCGCTTTGGCTGCAAGGTTATACTTCTTTACCTATCTTGCTATTTTTTAAAATACTGACTGACAGTCAGCTGTCACTGTCAGTTCCGTTCGAAGATAAAAATCGCTTAGTTTCTGTTTCCGAATAAAATTAAATCCAAATTTTCTTAAAATATTCTTGATTGATATATATTTCTTGATCTGAGGATATACATACCTATGTAACAATTCTGGTGATGAAATTATGTATACCAAAACTTTTGTAGTATGTGCATTGGCCTACTGCATCAGGTACAGTGTTTTATAAAGTTACGTACACAAAAAACTACATTGGTAAGAAACTTTAGATCTCCAATGTTATGGTGAATTTATTTGTATGTTTTAGCCAAAATTATGCAGAAGTTGTCAAAGATTCTAATGTTGTTTTCGCCTGGGACCTACTTATTTTCACACAGCAATGGCCCATAACTGTTTGCATGGAATGGAAGCAGCATAACAAGTCGCATACATGTTCAATGCCCGATAGTCCTGACGTGTGGACTATCCACGGCATTTGGCCAACTCGACTTGGCACTATTGGCCCAGCATTCTGTAATAACACCTGGCATTTTGATCCAGAACAGGTCAAACCTATTGAGTCAAATCTAGAACAAAAATGGAGAAACATTGAATCTGGTTAGTAAAATGTACAGCATGTTAATGAATAATTCATGGGGCCCTTAGATTATACTAATACCATGAGTCTTCTTGGAAAGTGCTTGTCATACCCTATTTAAGCCACAAAAAGTAATCTTATTCTTATGCTTACTTACTAGTTAATAATTAAATATTCTAGTCATGCCTGCACTATGTAGCATTTCACTTATAGTATATTCAAGCCACTGCAAATGGTTACGAGGAGTTTTGACCAAACTTGAAGAGTAAAATATTTGTACTTGATAGCTCAAACAATGTTTCAGGAACATCTCTGTACTCACTGTGGACACATGAATGGAGCAAACATGGTACTTGTGCAGCGGTACTCCCACCACTTAACTCTGAATTCAAATATTTCTCCCAAGGCCTCAACTGGCATGCCAATTATACAATGACCAACGTCCTTAAGGAAGCCAATATTGTTCCATCCAACACCAATGAGTATACAGTTAAACAGATCAATGATGCCATCAAGCTCCGTTTGGGTGTCAACCCTGCAATTGAATGCCGAAAATTCAAAAATAAAGAATACCTTGTAGAAGTCCGCATCTGCTTTGATCAGCAATTGAAATGGAGTAGTCAGTTATAAAAATAAAGAGTTTGATGGGGATAATATATCTTCTTTGATATACCCTGAGAGATCCTACTTGGAGCTTTATAAACTCATCTACTGGCTGCAGTGGTTTACTTTGTAGATAACTTCATTGTTGCCAAAAAAAGTTGATAAGTTCATAAAAAACCCATTTCTTGGTTTATTCCCAGTTACCACTGTCTGACAACAGTATTGGTGTATTTGCATTGTCATTGTTTTTTGTGACTCCTTATTTTTTGTGTCTCCTAATTTTTTGTGTCCCACATAAGATTTCTATGACTGAGTGTGTGAAAACTTTTGTACTTACTACCCTCTAAGCAAGTGCCTTCAATTTACTAGGTACCTTTAAAGAGTATTATATTTGTATACCTATCTACATACCAGAAATTAGTCATTTTATAATGTAATAGAAATAATATGTTTAAATCAACTGTGAAATCATTCAATTTGCTTATTTTTTTGATAGATAAGTATGTTATATTTTCAAAATATCTCAAGATAGTTTTGTATTTTTATAGATAAATCTAAAGTAAGATACCATTTGTAAATATGGTTTAATAAATTTGTGTTTGTTATCATAGTGATTTGATGATAAAACTAATAAAGTTTTGAGTTACGAGTTACATGTTTTGGTTGGTTATTTATCAAAATTATTGTAAAATGTGCTATAAATAACCATTTTTATATAGATCGTGCAGTAGAGTCATTCCAATAGAATAACTGATTTCGGAACTATGTAATTAACATTTATAGTATGCATTGACATAGAAAATGTGGTCATACACATAGTAACCTAGCGCCATCATCCATAGGAACTATATGATAAAACGCACTCTACATTATATTAAAATTCGCGCGGGGGAAAGCAGGCGAGAAGGGACTACGCATGACAAGGTTAAGGTACTACTTGTATATGCATGTTTCTATAACTGGATGCACAGGAATATTTGGTTTTGAGTTCGCCATCTGGGCTATTATAAGTTTTAAAAACATGTACAGCTTCTCTACGTGACATTGGCGGAATCATTGTGCCCGACACAATTGTGACCATAAACAAAAATTGAATTGAACATGTACAGAAGTCGCGAATGTGCATAAAATATCTGTTTTGCTGATTGTCGTCATGATCAGGTTTTAATAACTCTCTCGCGAATACATTATCACTGGTTACTGGAGTTGTCGGAGCTGACGGTTGCTGGGTTCATGTAAGAATTCAGGATTTCTTTATTCTAATGCTTTATTGTACACAGTAAAGTTTTCACAAATAAAGTTTATGACAAAGAAAATGTACAAAGGCGTGAAAGAAGTTCTTTTATGTTTGGACAAATATTTTAGGTCAAACTTTACGGTTAAGCAAGACGCGAACACTTTAAAAAAATGTCACTGATGAAATACTTTACAGTACCTAAGCATAAAACTTTAAAAGTTAATATTACGAGGGCTGTTTGATAAGTCCTTTTAAAAACTATTTGTAAAACCTTTTTTCTGGTAAATGGCGTTAACACTGGCAGGCACAATCTTTCAAATTAAGACTGTCAAAATTTCAGCAAAAAAAAACAAGTTTTTGTCAGTATAACCATTGTTTAACTGTGATCACTCGTAAATATTCAACAACTATGGGAAAAACTGAATTTCGTGCCGTTATAAAACATTTTTTTATGAAGGGTTGCAGTGCTGCCACAATAAAAACTGCTTGATTCTGTTCATGGCACTAACGCACCAACGTTGCAGACTGTTTATAACTGGATAAATGATTTTAAACGTGGTCGGTCAAGCACATCTGATGCTCCACGCTCTGGTCGCCCAATCGAAGTCACTACTGAGGATGTTGTTGAAGAAGTCCATAATATTGTACTCGACGACCGCCGAGTGAAGGTGCGTGAAATAGCTGAGAACACAGGCATCTCCACTGAGCGAGTACATAAAATCCTGCATGAAGATTTGGGTATGACAAAGCTGTCTGCACGATGGGTGCCACGTTTGTTGACAATCGAACAACACGAAAGAAAGCGAATTTCTGATGAAGCGTAACACCTCGGAATTTTTTGAGTCGATTTGTCACTGTGGACGAACACTTGGGTCCATCATTATACACCTGAATCAAAATCTAGCAATCAAAACAATGGATGGAAACGACTGGTGAAGTGCCCCAAAGACAGGCCAAGACTGTTTTGTCGGCTGAATAAGGTCATGGGACCCTGGGATAGGAATCATTATGAAAGACTATACCGTTATTACGCAGAGTTATTGGACCGTTTTAATGCCGAATTGTTGGAAAAACGACCAAAATTTGTCCCCCAAGAAAGTCCTCTTTCATCAATACAATGCCCCAGTGCACAAGTAACTATTGCAATGGCCAAAATCCACGATTGGGCTCGAACTGGTCCGCATGCCTGCACTATGTGCGACTTATTACCTATTCCCAAATCTGAAAAGATGGCTTGGAGGGTTTTGACGCAAACGCCTATTTTGAAGACCTCGTAAAACGTATTTTTTGGAGGGGATAAAAAAATTGGAAACTCTGGAACAATGTTTGGCCCTCAAAGGAGACTATGTCTGAGAAATAAACTGTAAATTGTTAAAAAAAAAAAATACTTTTTAAAACGACTTATCAAACAGCCCTCGTACTATGAAGGAATCTGTTATATTCGGTATCCCAACCAAACAACCTCCAAACCTACCTATTTTTTCCAGACAAGGCCTAAAACGCACTAGCGGCTGGCCGCAATGCGGCGTGCCGCTGCGGCAGGCCGCACATCGAATTTTTATGAAACCGCATGATAACGACGCAACGATTTGCTTAAGGCCAGCCGTCAACCGCTCCGGTTGCTCTGGGCTCCAACACCGGTTGAATGATGCGGCGCGCCGTATCCCCTCCACGCACTCGGCGCGGTTAGCCGCAAGCACCGCGTCCAATGATACCCGCCAGTCGTCGCTTGTTCCGTACGCTAAACACTACGCAGAGTGCGCGTCATGGCAATTTTGACATGCAGAAAAGTTCATTTTAGAAATAAAAAACGCCCCGCAATATGGGATAGCAAATGCACTGATTATGCAAACAGAAATAAAAAGTTAAAATGTTGGGAGGAAAGTTATAATATGCAATAAAGATGATACATCGGAAGAAAAGAAAGAACTCGGTATTTATAATTTCCTGTGATATTACGGATCAATGCACATTGTATTTACTTATATAAATTTATCTTGCCATTCCAGTTTTCCTTCGTGTTCAAAATACTGAGCGAAAGAGTTACGAATCCTTTCAGCGATATTATACCTATTCGATTATATGTTCTCTGAGTTTCTGGTACATCAGACGGCATGTAACATGTTAAAGTATCTTCATAGTTATAACCTCTCTATCTCGAACGTAGTATGCAAAAACAACAGCTTTGATGAATCAGTAGCTAAAGTAATATCCACATTTATAGGTCTATGGAATATACGCCACTTATTGCCAGTATTCCAAACGACATTCGATATATCGCCGTGCTCTACAATGCCAGATAATTATATATTCTCTTAGTAGTGTTTGAAATTTGATTTTGCATAAGGTCGCATTAAGTTTTCGTTGTGACTCCTTGTGATATGGGTTTTTGTGTCTCCTATCATTTTTTGTGTAAAAGTTAGAGTGTTGAAAACTGCTGAGTCTCTCAAAGCCACAAGCGCCGACATCTATTGTTATGAATTTGTATTGCTGTCGCATATAGCCATCAGTTAATAGAAAAGAACTGCTTATAATTTGTAGTACATGGATCCTACTATGACCAAGGTTTTATTACCCGTATATGTTTCCCATCTATAGCCCCAATGCAATTCGGAAAATTAGCTCTTGTAAAAACTGTGCAATATCTAGCCATCTTTGTTGAGACGGCTTCGGTAAACAAGATTCTTTCATAATAACCATATTGCCGAACATACTTCACGAACAAATTCAGCTATTGTCTCGCACCAATTCGAATGTGTAATGTATTTTTATGCATCCGGTCGCCAAATATCTAAAGTAACATACCATTAAATATTCTTATTTATTTAAATGGTTTTGTTACAGGTAAAGTACTTATGAATAAAATGGCGGAATATTAAAGATAATTTTGTAAAAGCTTCGAAAATGTTTTAAAAAACACGAAAAGCGGTTCAGATGCCAAACAAAAAACCCATTATCTATTATAAAATTATTCTTAAAAGTGCTATGGTAAATAAGTCAGACATGCCAACGATCTTTCCCAAAATCATGACGGCCCATATGAAACATCACAGAAGTAGCTAATCAGAAAACTGAGGAACTAGTAATTGAAGACATTTATAGTATGTATTGACATGGAGAAAATGTGGAAAATACACAAGTTGTTTTTGTTAATCCCTTTTAGTGAGTTCATTCAGAATCCAATAAATTGGAAGCTAGATGTGAAAATCATGAGATATTAGAAATGCTCAACAACCATCATTTCAATTATAGTTACTAATACCCAATTTTGTATCGAAACCATATGTATGAAAGTGCATAGGAATATCAAACACTTGGATAGTTCGCCGATTTGCCATAATAGGGAATCCACAATGTACAGCTTCCAAAACCGTGAGATGGCGGTATCATCCACGCACACAATAGACCATAAACTGAAGAAGTAACTCAAGAATCGGCTAGCCAAGACGACTCTTCGTTGATGTGCTAAAATATCTGTTTTTAATTCAGCGTAGTATTTTTTTTGTTAATATCATCTCGGAATACATAATAAATTGTTTCTTACCTGATGGTTATAATGGAGCTTTTCTTCTGGTGAGACAACCTGAAACGTGTATGCTGGCCACGAATATTGTAAATATTAATTTTGATAATAATTCTTCATACGATTTTACTGACACTAGTATATAAAGTGTTTCAAATTTCTTTAGGTTTGAAATAGAAAATGTCATGTCGTGTCTCCAATAGGGATGATCCAAAATCTGTTCTTTTTTTTACGGATATTTTTTACGATGATTAAGAAGACGCAACTTCTTCAACGTCCATCATGTGCAATGTTTCTAAAGCACTTTGCGGCAGACCGTACAGGGTCAAAACCACACGGTTAGCCGCAATACGGCATGCCGTTACTATGAAGGCCTGTATATACTCGGTATGCCCAGCGGCAACTCCAACATCGCGGTACCTATTGCGTTTTAGGACTAATATTTCCAATGGTCAGATAACCCATCTGAAGCTTATTTGAAGGTTAAAATTGATTCCGTCTCTATCTTGATAAATTTTATACTATGAAAGCATGAACGTCTTATTACGTTCATGGATAAAAGCATCAACCTTATCAATATTTTTAGAAAGGCTATCAGGATATTTGGAAAAATCGGCCCTAAGTAATCTAGGATATAGGTATATATGTAGATAGTACTCATAACCAAACCTTTTGTAACCTTTTCTTAAAGGAGTTGGGATGTTGCATTCTATAAATTGGTAGGTGCAATAAAACAAAATATCAACCATATATTTAAAATTTTATGTAGTTTATTTGTGTCAAAGACTTAAAATTAAATGAGATATACCCCACCTTTCATTCATCTATAAAACAATGAAGGACATATCATAAGAAATTATTTCATCTATAAGACTAAGGCCCTCCGCACATGGAGCTACTCAAAAGGAACTAATCACAAACTCAAGTTACTAACGAGTTTTTTGAGCGTCACCGCCCATACATTGCCATACAGGTTCGCACACGACGCGACTAGTCACTAACCAGTTAGTAACGCGTTGGCAACTGATCGCGCGCGACGCGTCGTGCCGGTCGCCGAGCTACTAGGTTACCCGAGTTTCCAATATTTCCCCTTGCTAGGTTTTTCGCACGTGTTTATTTGGTAGTAGAAATAACAGGAGTGACTGAAACCTTGCAATGTGAGTAGCGTCGTGTGCGAAATACAGTTTATAACTAGTTTGTAATTCTAATTACTGATTAATTCCGTCATATTTGAGTAGCTCCATGTGCGGAGGGACTAATAGCTATTATAGTTCAGTCAGACTTGGGTATTGTATGCCTGTCACTTAGGCTTTCTTTTTTCACCAAGGCTAAAAAAAATAGCTGATAATAATAAAAAATATAGTTTACAATGTGATCGATTCTGACCATCACAATTAAACATATAGTTAGTCCTACCTGTCCTATTCTGTCTTAACTTCACAACATTTGAAACAAGTACATTATGGTATTGACCCATAAATATTGCACATCGACCTTTCGAAAGAGATAGTCAACTATAGCCAAGCACTATCTCGTGTCACACATTACTAATTTGTGCTGACTATATTTTTCCAATGATAGATAGGTATGCAATATTCACGATCCCAGTAGGTTGAATTTATAAAATACTCGTAAAAGCAGTACATTATAGAGCCATAGAAATAATAATAGAGAATTGATTGCCACCATAGACACAGTAGAGTTCGTCTCACAAAATAATGCCTGATTTCTGAACTAACATTTTTTGTATGGAGTGACACAAAAAATGTGGTCATACACATAGTAACTAGCGCCATCATCCAAAGGATCTATGTGGTAAAACACTAGTAATCTTTGGAACATTTTTTGTATGGAGTGACACAAAAAGCGTTTTTGTGTAATAGTTAACTCAGCGGTGGCTGTGCCTTTATGATCTTGCAGTTCTAGCTTTAGCCATTTCAAGTGGGCCATACGGCCGTGTATACAATGGCCGTGTTTCTCTCCAGTCTTTGTGCAATATTTACCGCTGATTACTATGTAAATACTTAACATAGTTCGGTAGAGATATTACAGTAGAACCATTTTAATAAGACGCATCGCCAAACCGGCGCAAAAGAGAACAGGCTAAAGCCATAAAGGAATAGATTGAATTACTTTAATGTACTACATTACTAATGTACAGTAATGGAATCTAAGGGCCAAGGACTGGAATTGTGAGGTACCGGAAAGTCTCAAGGCGCATCGAGGCAGTTAGAAGGACATTAGCACTCTATGACATCTTATTCCTCTATGCTAAAGCCGGTTAAATACGAGTACCACCCACAATTGAAATATAGATTTTATTGCGTTACGTCAAGTTTTAAAGTCAACGAATACTGAGTCTCATGCTATCTCGCTCATGGCAAACGGGTACCGACCATGGCGCGCACGCATCAACCAATAGCAAACGCAGACATTTCGTGCGCATTAAAAAATGAGACCACTACGCAGGTACATTGGTGTAACTTATTAATGTGGTACTACTGTACTTAATTTGCAAGAGCAGAGCCGAAGCCATGCGTCAGCGAAAATTGACACACTCGCATTCGCATTGCTATCGCTCTGCCGACGCGAGTTATGTAATCAGTGTGGCGGGCTAGAAATCTGTGGGACAAGCATGAACCTTTTTTACATATTAACAAATTTTACACTTGTTTTTGATGATTTTCCCGACGTTTCCATTCATCATTATCATCAATCATAAAGTCAGAGATCATTAATACTAAACACAATGGCTGTATGGGCATAATTCCCATTGCCTTTCCTTCGGGATAAAAACAAAAACAACGCTATCGACTCGCAAGCAAAATCTACGAGATATGACAGTGTTACGATAGCGTTACGGACTATCGAGGTTCGTGCTTGCCCCACTGGCGACATTACAATAAGGTATTTTCTGACAAGTTAAAATAACTGTTAAAAATAGATGGCGTTACCTACATCTTCTACCTAGCTCCTCCCCTTCACCATACAGAATTTCGGGATGGAGATTCGCTCACGCCATCTATCCAGACAATTTGTACAATTTTTTTTACTTATAATAGTATGTCAGAAAATCCCTCATTTATAGACTCATATATGAATATTTACATTGTGTAGTAATACAGTGGAGTTTACACGGTCGGCTGTCCTCGGGACACTATGATTACTGCTGATGGTACCAGACCTGGAATACCAGAAAATAAGACATTTTATTTTATTTAACACACACACATTCACACACCATTTAGGACAACAAACAGTTACACAATACATGTATGTAAAGAATATTATACCTATACAGGTGTTTTTTTGTTGCCACCCTTAATGAAGGGTACATACTCTATACATCAAATAAAGTAAGTTTATGCCAAAAAAAATGCTGGGAAACGATGTAAACTTTTTGTTTTTTTTTTTAATTACTTAATCGGGCGAAATTTATAGTATCCAGTGTTTATGCTAGGTTTTTCATAGACAGATATTAATTATTTCTCGTGAAAAAATCTTGCTACATGCGTCAATGTGCATTTATGCACAAAAACGCAGTATATTTACTAAACTTTGGACCCTAATATTTTGGAAACCAGACACTTCCCAGGTATGCTTCCATGGTGAAAAATAATCGTGATGATGAGAAGATTCCGTAGTTTTCGGGAACGTTGACGACCAAAAATCATCCTGTATAAAAGAGTAGACAATTGAGCAACCCACTGTGTCGTCCACGAACATTTATAAAATGTACAGAGATGCAAATTATAGTTGCTTTATGGCCGATCTTTTCAAACGTCAGATAACCTATCTGAACAATAAAGTTGATGCTGTCTCTCTCTAAAACTTGATCATGATAACAGCATCAACTTTATTCTGTAGATAGGCTATCTGACGTTTGGAAAAATCAAACCTTGGAAAAAGAAATTGAAAAAAAAATACGGTGTTATTTCTATAACGCGTCCAAAGTTACACATTGTTTAAGGTATGTATGTGATCAGTCAAAATTAGATAATTTAAACTCTTTTGTAATAACAACGTTTTTTGCAACGATGTAGAGAGCATTTGATAAAATACGGTGCGTCACTACGATATTTCATAACGACATTGCGAAATAGTTTTTAAACTAATCAGACAAAAATCATCAATAACAAAAAAAAAGAGTTTCCACTAACCCAATGATTCTAGCGGCTTCTCATAGTCCTCAGGGCCAAATATTTTCTTAGGGAATGTCGTCATCAGCTTAAAATTACTGTCTTGAGCGAAACCCTGCGCGTTCATTTGAAGATACAATCTGTAATTAATGTTATAGTATCATTTTAAAAACACGAATTTAAACTCTTTACGCATACACAAAATTAAAGTTTTTAATAGATACATCAACAAGCGATAAAGTCAAACGTCGGTCGTCATCATACACCTTACAAGTACAAGTGTGCTAATGTTTACTACCACTGCTTCTTCGAGACTAAAACTTCTATCTTCAACAAGAACGTAGTATTATATCCTGGGTACAAGGGCATAGAGGAATAAGATGTCATAGAGTGCTAATATCCTACTAACTGCCTCGATGCGCCATGAGACTTTCCAGTACCTCACAATTCCAGTCTTTGACACATAGATTGCAATGCAATGTACATGACATAGGCATCATGGCTTCTTTTATTAGGGTTCCATACAATTTTTTTAAATAAATCCCTCTTTACGCAAGTTTAACTTGCACTTCGCCTGTTTTTATAACAAAACTACACTCACTTAACAGCAGCAAGTTGCTCTTTAGCCCCGAAGGTGTGAGATAAAGCCTGTCCGTCCGGCAAGCGCAGCTGAATGCGCGCCTGGTCATAGGAGGGCGCGGAAGCGGGAGCGGAGGCGGGCGCGGGGGCGGGCGCGGGAGCGGGCGGGGCGGCTTGCCCGCCTGACGCTGCCAGTCTGAGGGAATAAGGAATAAGAGCTCCTTGGTTATGTACACATGGCTGGGTTTCCAAAATGGGGTTGGCCAAAACTTAGCATTTCAAACAATGTAAAATTAAAACTGATGTTTGACACTCTGTTGGTTAGAGTGTTTCACCAAATAGTCTCTTTGCACGAGAGTTCTAGTTACTATGTGTGTGTGTGTATTGACATTTTGTGTTCTGCATACAAAAAATGTTACTCTTAAATCAGGCATAGGAGTAAATGGACTCTAGTAGCATTAGTTGGCGAAATTTTCCTGCACGCGTATGATGAATTTGGTGAGAGCGAGACGTCAAATCCACAGAGCTAAATAATACCTAGACAAGGCAAGGGTTTCTACTTGGTGTGTAAAAAGGGATTGCAAACCACTTCTATCAGCCCTAATTCACACAGTCTGGCTTGAGAACGAGGTGTCTATTCTAATTCTTAAGTCTATTTTTACATGCAAAGTACATACACTTAGTTTATCTAGTTATTAATAGCTCTGTGAGTTTGACGTTTAAAAGTGAGACATCTCACTCTCACCAAATTCATCATACGCGTGCTGGGGTGCTTAAATGTATCCTAGGATAATGAAAAAATCCTATGACCTCATTTAACATAGCGAGGCCTGATGTAAAAGATCAGTGACAAGTAAGCTAGCTTATCACTTGAGGTCACGCAACATTAAGTTGTGGTCAATACTTTCAGACCATATTATGTCACTACATATTATTTAAACTGTCCTTGTATGATAATTGAAATTATATTAAGCCCCAGATCCATAATACTCACTTCCTAGCCTGTTTATCAGCTTCAATCTGCGCCCGAACTCTGTCCCTAGCTTTCTGATCCTCAATCTTCTCCCTCCGCCGCTGTTCCACCAGTTTCTGCATCTCTTGCTCTTGCATCCTCAGCTTGGCATCCTGCATGTCCTTTCCGGATTTGATGCGGAGACGTTCACGTTCCAATTGCTCCATCTGCAAGATTAATCATTAAAATATAAGATACTAGCTTTTTCCCATGACTTCAGCCACATGTACTACAGAATGTATATATGAGAAAAAATATTATAGGAGACCGTAATCAATGCAATAGTATCCAAAACAATGATTTTGAAATTTTTGTCTGTTTGTCGGTTTGTCTGTGCGTTTGTGCACGCTAATCTCAGAAACTGAACCGATTTCGAAACAGTTTTCAGGAATATATTGTGACAGGTCCCACTTAACATATAGGCTACTTTTTATCCCGGATAATTTCGACATTTTGTTTTTTTCTGTAGTCCACGCGGACCGAGTCGCAGGCGTCCACTAGTGTTTAATATTATGCAGCTTTATGAAACTATAAAGTTTATATCTATGTAAGTAACTATATCAATCTGTGACCAATGATGATGTAATCTTTGAGCTCAGGTTCATATATGCTCTATTTAGGTGTGTTCCAATGTGATAAAATAGTATTTGTGTACAAAATGTCGTCCTATACCCTACCTTCTATAGATATACACATGCTTACATGACAACATAATGTTACTGTATCACTACAACTTATATCAACTTAAATGTAAAAGAAAAACATATTTACCTTTTCTTTCTCTTCCCTCTCTTTTCGCTTTAACTTCAACCTCTCCTCCAGCAAAGCGAGTTGAGCCTTTTTCTCCTCCTCAGTCAGAGGTTTCTTCTCTTCAGTAGACTCCGAGAAACTACTGTGATTGGTTTTCGCAGCATGGATACTCCATCTCGTCTTGGTTCTTCAGCAGCTTCCCACAGTCGTCACATTTAAACGACTTGACCTCCGGCGCTGCAGCTTGTGACGGCTCCGGAACGGGTTCTGAACTAGCAGTTGATGAACTACCGACTACATTTCCAACAGCCTGCCCCGTAGACACCGCTGGATCATCGGCATGCGCCAAAAGCCATTCCATAGCCGGCTCTACGCCTTTAAAATTGGTAACGGCCAAGGCTTTCTCGCTGTAATCGGCAAAAATCGTCAAACAAACCAAACAAATATATAACCTCAAATGAAGTTACTGTCGGAAAATACTTACGCTCGCTCCTTGGAAAATCCCATTTCTATTAAAGTCTGTATTTCCGCCATTATTCAGAGATTTTATCACTTTATTTTGCAAAGAATCAATTACAAATTTACAATAATCTGAGAAAAATATGGAAAATATCGGTCATCTCAATAATAATCAGCTGTTTCATGCCTCAGATTAAAAAACCATAGTTTATCCCGAAGGAAAGGCAAGGGGAACTAAGCCCATACAGCCTAATCATTGTCTAGTAAAATGAATTCTTAATTTATGATGGATGATAATGATGATTATGAATGGAAACGTCGGGAAAATCCTCAAGAACAAGTGTAAAGTAAATCAAAATTAAAAATAATTGCAGAAACAACTTACATGGGCCCATGAAGAGATCGTATTCCGGCTAAAGTTTTACTCAGCTTACCTGCGTATAAAACCATGCACACGCACTAGATTTACATCACAAGTAATCAAAATATAACTTATCTACCAGAAAACATCACTTTACGGACACATGCAAACCATTTACAAATAATTTTTGATTTTCACAAGAAAATTACACCTGCACCCTTCCAGCTTTTCCCGCCGAATCCGCCTCAGATTAAAAAACCATGAAAAAAACTTAAATCAAGGAACAAATATAAGAACGTTTCTTTTCACGAATACTACCCAGAATCTTTTTGTGCCTAACTCTAGGCATAATTTGGCGGTAGGTGGGGTGCTCATGGCGGTAGCATAGCATGCACTGCACTCTCTCTATGACTGCACTGTTGAGTCTTTGATGTGGACTCTGACTCTATGCAGCAGTCACAGCAGCAGAATAATATTCTGTGAGCAGTATGTATGCGGTTCGGTTTGGTCTCGTTTAGTTATAAATGTTAGACCATGGTTAGTTAGCATCTCTACCGTTTGACCGTTTTACCTTTAACCTGGTTTGACCCATGTTTGACCAAATATTTGACGTGAATTTGACTTTTGAAAATCTGAAATTAGCTTTAAACAAAGCCGCAACAAAGTTAATTTTTTTAAGAATAAAATTATATCTATTTAATAAACCTTAACTTTTCACAAAAATACCACACGTAGGTACATCCAAGTGTGTTAGATATGGCTACAGCAAAGAAATCATCGAAACGAAAAAGTATTCAGCGGAGTGATCCAGGAAAGATTTTGGATCTGGTAATGAGTTTAGATGTGGAAACGTGTCCTGAGATGCAAATAAAAGTTAACAGCTATGTAAGATATGCATACCTACCTACCTACTAAGAACCTTCGAGTATGTAACTAGGTAGGTACCTACGTACTTGCTTATTGACGAAGTTTGATCGAGAGGCAGTTCAATACCTTTTATGTACCTATTGCCTCCTAAGAGTTATAAAAAGTTCTAAGATCTTACGAGTATAACACAAATAAGGGAGATTTTGGAAAAAAATACCTACGTAATTTAAATCTGATTTCGACTGGAATTTTGGAATTTGGAATCTTGGAATTTTGATAATGTACAATTTGTTTAGTAGATTAGTCGACAGGTAGAGTAGACACGTGGATAATCCAAATCTTATAAGTGGACTGTACATAGGTATGGTTTTGGTCATTGAGCCGGATCTGAACCAGTACCTATGTAAGTAATGTATACTCTAAGTTTGGGTATTCTAATTTTATTGCAGTTAGCGGAAGAATGCGAAGCCGAGTTTGCCCTCCAGATAATTGTAAATAGTAATCGTATGGAGGCGTACATTGATACAGTCGGGACAACTGCATTGCGTCGTAAAGTGAAACTTTGCGTAAGTATTGATTCGAGTATTTTTGGTAAAATTTCGGTCCCTCTTTCCGGTTTTAATCTAACAAAAGGTACCCAGAGACATATATAACAAGAGAAGGTATAAAAGAGGAGGTTGGACTATGAACTGAGTCGTGTGGCAATAGTTAGGCCATGACGTCATGATAGGGGCGGAGCTTCAGGACCAGTGTGTGAACGCAGTAGCTGTAACCACACGCTTATGCAAGTAGTTTGGCTAGTCACTACAAGGTGGTTTCTATGTAAATGAGCAGGGCTACAGTGTTAGGATGCTCCTCTCGTCCCATACTTCACCCCCGCTCAGCGGCACACTATTTTTGTATAAAACTATACTTAGCCGCTGCTCCTCTTTTATTTCTTCTCCATGCTTATACCTATTTCAGATGTCACTGAAGTTTAGCGAAGTATTGAAATCCGCGTTAGAACAGACGGACCTGTTATCTAACTTCAATGTCGACTTCAGAGCTGTTTTGGCTCCTGTTAGTATCTGCTATTATTTTCTAGGTATTGTTGATATTTACGCTAACTTATTGACACCTTGACTAACAAAATCGGTTGAAATTATCGACATTATCTGTAGATTTACAGTACCTAGATGTAGGTATGTAAAGTAAGTACATACTTATAAAAACTAGCCGGTTATTACAGTGCATGACCAGCATGACGTACCTAATATCGTATAACAGAGCGCTACGTCTAACCCGGCTACGCCTTTCTGAAGCAGTTCTTTGTCTAGTATCAAATGCTGACCTTATTTTTCTAGTTTGTCGGGAAAGACACTAACAAAAAACGCATACTGATGTTTCCGGTTTGTGGCAAAACGTTTTCCGATATAGTTTGCCTTGTTGCACCCAAACTGCAAGAGGAACATTCTGCTATCAATATTTACGAATCTTTTCTGTAAGTATAAGTACTTCTACTAAATAGACTATTCTTTCTTTGTGCTGATGCGGGGTTTCACTAAAATGTATCAGTTGCGTCTCCTCTCCTTCCGTGTGATAAAAGTCGACTAAGGAAATCATGGGCGTTCTCTCAGCCGATGAGCTTGTTATTAATCATTCACATTCTGGCCCTGCTATGCTACACGTGGCATGGCAGAATTTCTTTCGCAATCGTGCAGTTTAGCGTAGCTACCCCATTTGGGGAACACAGCTGTGAATATTTAATGCAGTTGTGTGAGTGAAAGTGTACAACGGAAGAGTGGATGGAAGGGTTGAAAGGGAAAGACCTCGCCAGACCTTCACCGATCAAATTGGTCAAATTTTAAAGAAAGGTCAGGTCAAGAGTACCCTAAACCGACGAGCGTGCGTGAAGAATATCATGAAAGTAGATGAAGCGAAAGAGGTGTGTCAAAATCGTAGCAAATGGAGATCCGTGATCTCTGCCTACCCCTCCGGGAAAGAGGTGTGATTTTTATGTATGTATGCATGTATGTGTGAACAAATTATTACATCCATCTATTGTCATGGCACAGCTATAAAGGAATGATAGGGAAGATTACATCGCTTGCTGATAAGGAAATCTAGTTCTAGCTATAAGTATATTTAACATTGGCAGCTTCGTCTGGCCAACATTGGAAAAGACAATAACTTTGGAATACGAGTGCACGATGAAGCAAAAATGTCAACAGCTCCTGCGGGTTGCTAGAAGGCTTTTCTGTAAAGTTAGTAAACTCACAGTAAATAAGTAGGTCAGTTAAGATCAATAAATGGAAGTCATGACAACTAAAAAGTCTATAGTGATATCTAAGTGATGTTCTTAGAAATGGGATCTATCATACGTAGATATAAAGTGTGCAGTATGACGTATTAGGCACCTAGTTAGCTAGAACATCAAATGAATCGGGTGGATCCTCTGCACGGATAATAGTTACTCTTGCAGGTGGCATCATTGGAAACCTTACTCGAAATAGCAACGGATCAGGCGAAGCAGTTGACCAAAGCCGAGTTCTGTTCAGTACTTCTGGTAGATGTTGAGAACATGGAACTGGTGGAGACCGGGTTCGCAGCTGGCGCGGTGAGAGTTGATCTACTATGTAGGTAGACTAAATTTAAATAAAACTAATTCCTGCCAAGCTAGAACGCCTTGTTAAGATGTTTTAGAAGGACGGAAGATAATAGAATAAATTAATAATTGAATAAGTACCATTTTTAAATATTTACTTGGGTTTGAAACCGCTTACGATGGAGAGGAGAGGAGATAGCTGTTAATGACAGGCTCAGATATGCTGGCGAAGTCGCTGCGGAGATGAGAGGTGATCAGCGTCAAGCCATCGAACTAATTTCAGTAATTTTTTACTAGAGTTTCCTCACAGTTAAATAAAGCTGTAGTAGCGTCTCCGCTACATATCTGCCGTTTAGATACGCGGCTCATCTTCTCTCTTCTCCGCTTACCTACCTAGTTTTGGTGGAAAGTGATTTGTTTTTTTTTATTATAGCCATGCGTGTCTACTTCCGCATGTGGGCCGTCATCTTCCCATAACTCCTCTACTCTCTTTCCAAGCGGAACAGGTCTTCGGCGCATGGTGCTCTCGACCACTCCCGTATGTTTCTAAGTCACGATTTCCATCTTAAGGTCTCGTTTCCTCATAGTTTTTTTTTGCATTATGTTCGGTATTTATTCACTTTACTTGATAGACGTAGGTACCTATTCTAGTCTTTGTACATATAATCTGAATTTAGACTTGCGTTTAAATTCAGAGTGTACCTAGTTATGTCTGTACACCTATATATAATTCTTCATCAGGTTGATAGCACTGTCCTGGTTTCAACATGCGGTTTCTAATTTGTAGGAGGACAAAGAAGGAACTGAGCGGCGTTTCCCTATGAATATTGGCATAACTGGTCAAGTGATTCAGACAGGCACATTGATTAACGCGAAGTCAGCGAAAGATCATCCGGCTTATGACCCAAGTATTGACACTTATCCAGGGATTGATTGCAAGTACGTATCAAATATGAAGTGACTCTTGAGTTAACGAACGTATAAATGGTCTTCGTATTCATCTGCACCTGCTTTACATTTTACCATATGGTGTGGTGTGGTCATCGCGTAGCGCAGCTTAAGTACCTAATCTTGTTCTCCATGATTATTCTTCCAGGACTCTGCTCTGTTTTCCAATACGTGAACAGACTGGAATAATAGGCGTGGGGCATTTAATAAACAAGGTCGGTGATCCGTATTTTGACGCTATGGACGAGGAAATGGCACTGGCATTCAGCATCTATTGCGGAGTCTGCATCACGCACTCCGTGGTATACCAGAAGATCCAGGAGGCGCATACTAGAAACGCGCTAGCTAATGAGCTGGTGATGTATCATATGAAGGTAAACATCATCATATTATATACCCTACCGTACCCGCACATCCGACACCTTGGGTACGGTTGGTGGGCTTCTTATAGGATAACGCTTAAGCTCTGAGACTAGATTTTAGCTAATTTGAACTACTTAACTACTTATCTTATGTAGGTAAGTGACCCTGAAGTAGCAAAGATGCTGGAGTGTACCGGTTTCCATAACCATCCACACATCTCCAGTCTGCACTTTAACCCTCGTGCGATACCACTTCGAGAGCTACCTTGCTACGTTATGAAGATGTATGCAGACTTGGGATATATCAATAAGTAAGTATACCTTATGTACCTAACCTAACTACCTACTTAACTTGGAATTGACAAATCTAGTAAGCTAAAGGGGTCGCGGGATTGATTAACTGATACAGTTTGATTAACATTACATTTTTCTGGTAAACTCCAATGGCAAATGGTTGAAAGAGGATGTTCCTTTTATCAATTTAGGGCAACACCGATTAAAGATAATATGAGAGCCACAGGCTGAGTCTCCACAGTCTCTATTCTACTTTCACGGCTCTGACAATAACAAGAATGCCGTTTTTCAAGGTTCAACATAAAAAAGCAGAAGCTTGCTCGATTCATCCTTCATGTGAAAAAGGGATACCGTGACGTCCCGTTCCACAACTGGCTGCATGCGTTCAATGTGGCGCAGTGGGCTTTCGCGGCTCTGGTCAATTATAAACTGGTTAGCCAAGGATACCTGTCGTGAGTAAATCTTTAAGCTGCCTGATTATTATTTTCTTATATGGGAACCTAACCCATTTCATTGCTTGTAGCGATCTCCAAGCCCTAATGTATTTGACAGCGGGTTTAGTGCATGACCTCGATCATCGTGGGACCACAAACAGCTTCCATTTGCAAGGACGTAAGAAATACTGCTTTGCTTAAACTAGTAGTAGGTGCCTAGTCCAATGGAAATATGCAATGTATACTACAATACTGGTAATGTGAGTCTTCTTCCAGAGACTACCTTAGCAGCTCTCTACTCCAGCGAAGGCAGCGTGATGGAGCGACACCACCTGGCTCAAGCTATGTGTATCCTCAACACGGAAGGCTGCGATATCCTCGAATCTCTACATCGAAAGGATTATGACAGGGCTATTATGATGCTGCGAGATTACATCCTCGCTTCTGACCTGGCCAATTATTTTAAGTTAGTACCTATTTGACCTGTTGTTTTCTTATAATTTGGTGATTCAATTGTGTGATTTTTTATAAGTTCACAACACAACATAAACATTTTATCACTAGATTGGTTTTCAGGATACCTCAAATCCTTAAACATCTTAGGATTCACTTAAAAATATGAATTAACCTTTTCAGATACCTTAGCGATTATCGCTTGATGGCAAATGACTTTCAAAAATATTAATTAACCTTTTCAGATACCTTAGCGATTATCGCTTGATGGCAAATGACTTTCAGAAAGGTAACAGAATGCACACGTCCGCACTGCAATCCTTACTGATGAATGCAGCCGATCTTAGTGACCAGCTCAAAGATTGGGGTAGCGTGAAGAAAACTGCTGTAAGAATGAAATCTATGCTAGTTTATTTCACTTACATAATATTAATAGCTACCATTAGTCAACTTCTGGCCTAGGTATGGTTCCCATATTGGTAATTCATCTGCATGTAGAATCAGTAGTAGGTGGTCAGTTAGGAATATAATTCTCATTGGTTGGAATATAATACGTTTGGCTTTGGTTTATATCGTTATCTTCCTCATTTCCGACCTTACCCTATTATTATGAGAGGGCGATATTGTTTCTTTCGAAACTCAATTTCCAAAGATTTGGCGTTTGTTTTGGCTTTGGTTTATTATCACGCTTGTATTTTCAGGCAGCGGTTCTAACCGAGTTCTTCAAGCAAGGCGACGTGGAAAAGAGTCGCGGAGATCTACCCGCAATCATCATGGACCGGGACAAATGCTTCATCCCGGACTTGGAGATACAGTTCCTTAACATGACTTGCGTGCCTCTGTTCGAGTATGCATTTGGTTCTTATTTCTTTCTCTTAAGCTAACTCGGCTTTTCCAATAATATTATTATATAATTATTAATAAAGAAATGTATAAAATTCTTCACCCGAGTGGGAATCGAACCCACGATCTGATAATCTATACATATAATAAAAATGTTACGGATCGCTGTCTACATGGAAGATATATGAGAAAAAATATTATTGGAGACCTTTATCAACGCAATAGTACCCAAAATAATGATATTTGGAATTTTTGTCTGTTTGTCGGTTTGTCTGTGTGTTTGTGCACGCTAATCTTAGAAACGGCTGAACCGATTTCGATGCAGTTTTCAGTAATATATTGGGACAGGTCCCACTTAACCCTTTTTATCCCGGGAAAATGTTTTTATCCCGGTAATTTAGACATTTTGTTTTTTCTGTAGTCCACGCGGACGGAGTCGCGGGCGTCCACTAGTATTATATAAAATATTAAATGAGGTTACACTTACCTACTCCTTGCAAAAAGGTACCTAAACGAAATAAATAAAGCTAACACTGAATGGAGCTTTACTGACATGATATTCGCGATGTCCTCTACTTGATATTTTGACTAATGTGTAGGTACCATTGTATTTTTAGCATTTTAGGGAGAATCCTGCCTAAAGCTCAGCCGTGTATGAAAATCGTCGAAAAACACATCGAAACATGGATTGCTTCGAAACCCATATTTGCAGAGGTAACTCACATTAAATAATACCTACCTACACATCATCCATCGGGATGTATCTCGATTCTCTCACAATGCATGTGCACTACACTTATGATGCAGTTACCTAGTATTGCGATATCGCATAGGTACAGTTTTAGAACCTTCATAGCCGTGAGCTTCAGAGATAGTAGATAGCTGCCCATTATATATATAGTTTATGTAATGTTTCTTTCGAAACTCATATTGCCAAAGATTTGGCGTCAGTTTTGTGTGGGTGGGCCGACTGCCTGGCTGACGCCAACTCTTCTCGGCCCCCTGATTACGTAAAAGCAATAGCAAAGCCGAAGCAAAGCGATAGCGAAAATTGTACTTACAATATTGGCCTTGAAATGTCAAAGTTCCTTTGAAATCGATTTTACGTAATATGAATTTGACAAGCAATCAGCGATTTTTGTACAATTTTCGCTATCGCTTTGCTTTTGCTAGTTAGGTAATAAGGGGGCAGGCATAGTAAAGTGTCAATTTTAGAAAATCCGTAGGTACATGAAATAAATTCAGTGGTACAGGCCCGTTACTGCAATAAAACTTACGCCCCTCCCTTGGAAGGCGCACGTCTTGTACACTGGGCTAGTACAAACAATAACAGTGATTCAATATTGGACTTTATTTAGGTACCTACCACAGCGGGATTATCGGTCCTGCTAAGTCCGGAACTCGATAACCTGATAGACATCAATCTGAAAGAGAAGGAACGCCTGCGACAAGAAGAGGAGCAGGGTGAACAGCCGGTTTCTTCGCACGAAATCAAATGAATATGTTTATTAGTTAATTTATCTAGGTACCTACCTACTGCCTATTCTATTACTTGGACACAATAATATTTTTTAGCTTTTAAATTATATTATTTGGGAATAATACTTTTTGGTTATTTACCTTATTACTATCTACTTCTCTCGATCACATGCTAAGAAGATTCTGCAACCTACCGTCCCTGCCTTATTCTTACAAAGGAAAATATGCGTAAAAAGAACAATAGGCAATACCATAGGGCAATACACTGCAACCGTAGAAAGAGAATACTTAAGACTGCAACGGTATTACAGCCCCCTGATTACGTAAAAGCAATAGCAAAGCCGAAGCCGCGCGATCGCGATAACTGAGAGTGCGCGTGCGCGCAACGAGCGCTCGGCGTCCTCCCGCACCACGCCCCGAAATTATAGCGATCGCGCTGCTTCGGCTTTGCTATTGCTTTTACGTAATCAGGAGGCGGTATTGTTTATAACCATAGATTTGTATCTGACGGTCTCTACTTGACTGTCTTATATTCAGGTTTCAAACAGTTATTTAGATTTGGGATCCAGATACATCTACATTAATGGGTGGGGGGTCCTCAGAGTGAAGAAACGAGGGGTCATGGTCACGGAGTCACCTTGGGTTCACAGCGTAGAAAGAATATAGTCAAAGGTTCACAATGTGTCAAGTCTAAGATAAAGTAATATTCATAGAAATGTATAAGAGGAGATACCAAATCCCTGGTAATATCCATAAAACAAGGACTATTCTCTTTCTACGGTAATATATCAGAAGCGTGAAATGAAACGTTAAAGAAATGTTAACGTCAAAAATCCTGTTATGAGTTTTATTTTGCGGTTTTGGTGTGATTTATTATGAACTTCATAAGTATTATATTTGCCTATATTATTACATACCTTCAGCCGCTATTAATTTTGTTAAGCTATCGTTCACGAAATTGCATCGAAATTGTTATCAAGTTGTTTACTGTGACTGTGTCGTTCGTTTATTTTGTAAAGAAACCATTTATCACGCCGCTCTCTCAATATTAGGCTTCAGTGATCTTCTAGGAAGTGATTGGAGACAATCTAAATAGATTCTTGCATCATTCTGATACAAATTTTTTGACCGGAAAGTTATCGCGTAAAGTGATACATTCAGTCTAGTTTTTATAAAGAATTACATCAATTTAATTCAGAATTATGTCTCAGTGTGATAGTGGGGATAAAAAGCTGGATACATCGGTAAACAGCTGGTTAAAATATGATAAGGTAAGTGTGTTGTCCTTGGATGATTTAAAAATTTCAGGGGCAAAATAAGTTTTCTTATATTGCCCCTTTTGTGACGCACTAACCATCAAAGTGTTTGACTTGATAGAATCTAACGCATAAATAGCTTCTGGTTAATGGCAATCTAGTTCATAACTTCACAAATTATTATCTAAGGTAGGTATACATAGTAGACTTTCTAGCGGGCATAGGTATTATCAATTATCTAGTAACATTTTTTTTGTCATTATCCTATGCAAGGAAACTGTTACTCTTACTAGAGGTATGCTAGAGGTATATCATTTAATATTATGTAGTATTTAGAAAAGAATGAAATGATTTTTATGTGCTTTGTAATAGATATCTATTTTTACACAAATGTTAGTTAGAAAGTATTGTTACCATTACCTAATATTCCCAGAATATCTAGCAAACCATATGAATAAGATATATTAATATCTACCAAACATAGACTTTGTTGGGAAAAAGGATATTTGAACATAGTCTTCTTTAGCCTATTGCAGTTCACTGCTGGATGTAGGCTTCCCCCAGGGCACGCCACAAGGCCTCTGCCACAGGGGGGGTTTTGCCCATAGTCACCACTCTGGGCAGGCGGGTTGGTATCTGCAGTGTGATTTTCGGACTATGTTGTCAGCACGCGAGGTGCTGCTGCCCACCTCCCGGAAACCCTTAATCGCCTCGTATGATACCCACGAGCAGGCAGGGGTGGTACAAACTCAACTCTGCCGGCACCACGTGGTGATCCTTATCCTACTGTCATTATAATAATTAATGATTGTGAGAACTGACTGAAGTACCTATGCCATGGTTTTTATGGATTTAATCTTCATCAAAACATCTATTTAAGTGCCTGTTTAGATAAGAATCTATGATAAAAATAATTGGCAGAACTGTATACAATGAAATGGATAGTTTTAAATGGATAAGAGCTAGTTGCATGCATTATTTTTAAGTCAGATCCTTCTATTTAATTTTTGGATGCTGCCCTTAATTTAGGATAAATTTTAAATGACTTACATGTTTTTTGTTTAGTTTAATTAAGAGAAAAAGGCATGTGCTGAAATCAGCAATTGATAATCCTGGACTAGTTAGTATTTGCTGTTTCTATTAATGCCAAGTGGGTGAATCAGAATCTATCCTTGACGATACTTCTGATATGCGGGTCTTCTGTGCTTGTACTGACCACCAATGTGGTCTAATATCACAATGTATTAACACTAAATACACATTACTAGCCGTGTGGTGCCAGCAGAGTAGAGTTTGTACCACACCCCTGCCTGCCCGTGGTTATCGTACAATCTGATTAAAGGTTCCGGGAGGTGGGCAGCAGCGCCTCCCGTGCTGACAACATAGTCAGAAATCAGACTGCGGTGATCACCAACCCCCCTGCCCAGCGTGGTGACTATGCAAAACCCATCTTGTAGCGAGCCTTGGAGGAGGCCTATGGCCAGCAGTGGACTGCAATAGGCTGAAGTCGACGAAGACGACATACATATTATCCCCAATGAGATAGAACATTAGTGAGCTAACACAGTACATTTAGGGCTTATTTTTCCAATGGTCAGAAGCGTATCCAAACTATAAAATTGATGCTGTCTCTATCTTGATCAAGTTTTATAGAAAGACAGCATCAAAATTATCCTTCAGATCAAAAAAAGTTCTGGTTAAGCTCTGGAATGAATTACCCCATACGGTTAGAGATTGTCACACTTTTGGCACATTTAGGGAAAATCTGAAGAATCACTACCTGTCCATTATTTGAATATGCTGTCATTTGTTTCTCTCCTTTTTTTTCTGAATGTAGTTTCTTAGAATTTGTTTAATTGCACATGTTACCCTGATGTTAACAATTTCTCTTTACTTGCTTGGCTTGCTGGAAGAGATCTCTGGTAGAGATAAGCTTACCATTGTACATGTATCTCTTCTTTTATGTTGTATGCCATATTTCTTTTTAGAATAAGAAAATTCGGTTCTAAGAGGATTTTAGTCGTTAATGACCTTGGCCACATATATACATAGGTACTCGAAATACATAACCCTCCTTCAACCTTCAACAAGTAAATAAAAATACTTTATTTCCTCCATGCCTTCAACATAACTAACCCTCCTTCTGACGCCGTTGGACAGTAAATCTCTTTTCGGCGTGTATGCGCCCGCGCTATTATAGACGACCAAAAGATGCTACTGTGAGAGTCTCTTAGTATGTGCATGTAAATTGTTGGACTATGTGATTGTTATTTAAAATGTGTATCTAGGCAATCAAGCTATAAACGAGGTCATATCAATTTAGCTAGACTGTCATATAGGCAGAATAGTTTTCGTTCTATCTGAAGTTAATTTCGTTACCAAAAATCGTTACTATACGAAAATAAGAACCGCTTAGTAGTGGGGTTTTACTAATATTATACTAGTTTGTTTGTTTGTTTGATTGCTAATCTCCGGAACTATTTATGGATAGTCCATTTATCGAGGAAGGCTTTAGGACAGTGCGACCAATAGGGACGAAGAATAAGAGGAAAATGTGGAAAAAGAAAATTATTCACTTTGGAGAGACGGTTGTATGTATGAAAGAATAAAAACGTAGAAATGATATGAAAGAAAAAAATTGAAGGTCTAGACTGCCTGATGCAGAACCCTTAGCAGCCCAGCTACTTTGAGAATATGAAAATACCGTCTTAGGAAAAGTTGCTCAGCATTAAGCACTTTCTAATCAGGTCTAGATAACCTGATGCAGAACCCTTAACAGCCCAGCTAAATTTTGAGAGATATGAAAATACCGTCTTAGGAAAAGTTATTCAACATTTTAAAAGAATTCAATTCCCTGTTAAGTTATCTTTTGCTGTAACAATTAATAAATCACAGGGGCAAACGTTTAAACACGTTGGAATTGACTTACGTCAAGACTGCTTTTACACGGCCAATTATATGTCGCGTTGTCAAGATCGGGTTGCGGAGAAAAATATGTTCTTTGAAAATAAAACATAATTTACGCAGAAGTACTTTAAAATATTTTATTCTGTTTGTTGACGCGGACGAAGTCGCGGGCAACAGCTAGTTTAGAATACATATTATTAATTTTAAATTTTGCATGCCAGACTCTGGTGAAATGTGCTGAATCAATATTATTACTCTAACTAAATTGATAAGATCTTTTTATGTACCACGTTTCTTGCAGAAATAAATATTCTATTCTATTACTATACTAGAGTACATCAGCTGCATCTCCTTCCGTGCGTATCGTGAGAGTCGACTAAGGAACTCAGGGGTGTTCCCTACGGCGATGAGCTAGCAACTTGTCACTGATGTGACTCTGCTATGCTAAACGTAGCTGTGAGGATCCTGCAGCTCTAGTTACCCCATTTTGAGTGGATAGCTAATTATCTATCTATCTTTCTATCTACATCTATCTTCTATTTATACATGTAATAAAATTGTAACGGATCACTGTCTGTATATGGAAGATATACGAGAAAAAAAATATGAGAATATAGGAGACCTTTATCAACGCAATAGTACCCAAAAGAATGATTTTTGGAATTTTTGTCGGTTTGTCTGTGCGTTTGCGCACGCTAATCTCAGAAACCGCTGAACCGATTTCGATTCAGTTTTCAGTAGTACATATATTCTGACAGGTCCCACTTAACATATAGGCAGTTTTCAGTAGTATATTTTGACAGGTCCCACTTAAGGCTACTTTTTATCCCGGGAATATGTTGTCCCGGATAATTTCGACATTTTGGTTTTATCTATAGTCCACGCGGACGGAGTTGCGGGCGTCCACTAGTATGTAATAAGTTCTATTGCATAGGTACCTAGTTATCTCATCTTTCGTAGTAGACTGATATAAATAGCTTAGAGGAAATCAAGCTAATGTTTATAAAAACAAGAGACCTTGATTATAGTTTGCATTATCTAAGTAAGTAGATGCACGGCGAGCGTGATCATTATGTTAACATGTCAGGTTTATATCGTAATAAGGTATCTTCGGCTTTAATTTTCTTCGCAACGTAAGATTTGGAGAATTGCTGTATTGGCAGGATTCTTTCGTGACATCCAGATTCCACTATAAGCAGGAGTAGAGCATATGTATACAACATCTGATTCCACGAAGGAAAGTCTGTTTTATTTATGCAAAACAGGTGCACCGACATCGCATGTAGGTACCTACTGAAAGGTAAATAATTATTATGCACGCCGACTGACGATATAGGTTATGATACGTCTCGCCCACGAGAAAACTGGTCCGCAGGCCAAATGTCTACTTTTAAAAATAAGTATACCTATACACTTCTCGCTCGGGTACCTATATTTGAGTAGCATCATGACTACTGGATAGTCCGTACTCTTGAATCCAGCAGAAACCAGTAGTGTTGCGACAACGCATCGTCTGCTACGAACTTGGACCTTTAGGCGACTTATCGCATAACCAAAAAGCCACCAGACACATTATTACCTATGCCAACCTCATTGGCTATGCCTCGAAGGTTTACAACTGTTTATGTGTCTACAGAACCCAGAGACCCGTAGTGAGGTGCTAGACGACATCAAGAACGCGAGATGGGACAAATTAAAGAAGAACATGATGCAGCGACAGAAGTTTGGCACGGCCGGCCTGCGCGGGCGCATGGGGGCGGGGTTTAAATGCATGAACGACGTCGTGGTGCTGCAAACTGCTCAGGTAAATTAGTACAGTATAACAAGGTTAATATCCCCATTTTTAGAACACAGCCGTGTCTATAGTTATGTACCTATATGTAATGTGAATGAGATTAGTGTTTGCCTTTTCCAGGGTCTATGTTCCTACCTGCAGAAACAATGTAATCAGAGTCAACTGCACAATGGCATTGTCATCGGATACGATGGCCGATACAACAGTAAACGGTAAGGTTAAACTCAGCCCACATCTTTGAACTTAAACTATGGGTAATGTAGGTAGATAAACCAGTCGCTACTAAGTGACTGACTCTAATGTCGCCCAGTCCGTATTTTTTTTCATTCTTGGCGGCCAATCTTAAATTAGTTTATTATAGTGCGCAAGTGTGTGTGAAAACACAGGTGTACACTCTATTCCCTATCTCATAGTTTAATGGGACGTAAATGCGTCACGACCGGATAGATATCAAGCGCAGGACCAACTGCTTTACGTGCTAGAGTGACTCTGATCGACAACATCCAGCCGAAACGACTACATATTATGTTCCTTGGACAGTAAGGGGAAGCACTAGAAAGGTTTTCCCTAAATTCTCACACGAACGAAAAAATAGGAATTCTAAACAACAAATGGATCCCATGAACCAATAAAGAACAACAGACAGAGTCCACAGATTGAAGCACCCTAATGGCGACGCGTTTTGTATGTGTGAGTATTATCCGGTAGGTGCCGAGCTTACTTTTGTTTGTATTATACGTTACCAAGCTTACTTTAATGCATTACTCTGTGAAGTGACAACACTCCGTCCGTTGTTCTTTATACATTCATGATGGAGCCATATCTATTTCAAAAGAATAGTTCCTTGGGGGTCTATTCTCCCACATTTTTATCGCTCACTTGGCTTTGAACTGGTTATCTACAGTTGTACACTATAACTCTTATCATATTTTTGTAATATAGTTAGCTCATCCACTGTGTCAGTCAATCATTGCCGAGATAAGTTATCTGCTAACAACTGTAATTGGTTGCTCGTTACGTGATGTTTACGAAAACTGCGTCATGCACGTCACTATTGTGTACGTACGTGTATACTGGGTGTAAAAAGACAACTTTGATCTTTTAATACCTCTTTTTCTTTGTAACATCTCGATCATTTTTTTCTATCGAAGCACTCCTGGGAAACCACGAGTTTCCATGATATTGAGGTCCAAAGTTACACTAATATTATAATTTTTTTACATAAATCCATCTAAAATTGGTTAACAAGGATTTTTTTTCAAAGATACCATGTCAAAATGTTATAATGTTAGTTTTGTAGGTACATTTGTACTTTGAACATCAAACGAATACATTGCTAATCATAATCATAATAATACTCTCAAAGGACCGGGACTCTGTAGTCCCGAGAATTTTAAAAGAGATACAAATAATAATAATAATAATAATTGCTTGCAATAAAATGACAGTATTTTTTCATAATTTTTTTGTCGTTACCCAGGGTTGGTTCCATAGAAGAAAATGATGGTAAACTACCAAAGAATACGAGGTATAAAAAAATCATCGTTGTCTTTTTACATCCTATATACTTAATTGATTCATATTATTATTTAGGGCATTTTTTTATAATTACGATAACTTTTAATCTTTTAGGTCTTTTACGGTTGGTGCAATATGGTTTCTTTCGAACTCATTAATATTACCAAGTATTTGGCGTTTTTTTTTAATATAGCTTCTCGCCTCGGGTATAGCTAAGTCACAATTTATTAAAATTTGAAATCCTCTCATGAAAAAATTCCATAGGTACTGAATTTTTTAACCTACCATGTAGGTAGTTGTATAGTTGACATTGGTCTAATAAGCTACTTAACTCGTCAAGTCGTCAATTATCATAATTATTGTAATTATAGCATATTGTCGCAGTATATTTAGTCTAGACCAGACGCTGCTTCTAACAAACACTATCGATATTCCTGTAGTCAATAAACGATTATTAAAAAAGCTATTTTATGCAATTAAACACAATCAGTGAAACTAGATCGTGCTGATTTTTGGCGATCTTGTCTAGTATACATTATTATTATGATTGTATACTGGATAAAACTATGATAAATTAACTTCAATGCAAATTAGTCATTTCTTTAATGTACCTACTCGTATGTCTGAGCTTAGAATGAAATATCTATTTTTATGTTTTTGGGACAATTGATGCCAATTCTAAAGCTGCCTATTCACTATGCCAGTTGCGAATTCGATATTCACCAATCAATCAATCAATTCATCAATGACATCAATGAAGGTGACTGATATATACTTTTTCGAATATGCCACTGCTAACCTGCTATTAGTGTTGGACAAGCATGAACGTATAAAGAATAAAGGACAGAGTGTTGTCAATACACAGAGTGAAGCATTCATAGTAAGCTCGGTAACGATATTCCATGGAGTAGGGATGTGTATATATTGTGAGTAGGGTCATATGTTATCTGTAAATTATTAATTAAGATCCTTAACTACATATGAATGCAATAAATTATTGAGTATTGACGCGTTATCCACTCACACATACAAACCATAGTAAGCTCGGCGCCTACTAGAAAACACGCATACATGCGCAACACGCCGCCATTACGGTGCTTCAATCTATGCATTGACAGAGTTACGTCCGTTGTTCTTTATACGTTCATGGAGACAAGGTTAATATTTTTTTATTTATTTATTAATAAGATGTAGATACAGTTATTCTTATAGCTAATATTTAGAGTGGGATAACGACCCTTTTCTAGGTTCGCGGAACTGACAGCAAAGGTGTTTGCATCGGCTTCAATTCCGGTGCATCTCTTCTCGTCAGTATGTCCCACACCGCTGGTGTCATTCGGGACTATACATTACAAGGCATGCGGCGGTGTCATGGTGACCGCATCGCATAACCCACGCACTGATAATGGGTATGTGTCCATATGATGGCATGAACGAATGGTTTTGAATGAATGAACACACAGTGTGTTTCCTAGAATAAGGTAGCTAGTACTGCAGTATCACAGCCACGATAATCTATAGAGGGGTTAGATGTAAAGATCATTGTCTGAGAGAACGCCCCTGAGTTCCTAAGTCGACTCCTACAACTTGCATGGAAAGAGTATTCTAGAGAAGACCCGCCCCCTGATTACGTAAAAGCAAAGCCGAAGCAGCGCGATCGCGATAATCTCGAGTGTGTGCGTGCGCGCAACGAGCGCTCGGCGTCCTCCCGCGCCCCGCACCTCGCACAAGCACACACACACTCAATTATCGCGATCCCGCGGCTTTGGCTTTGCTATTGCTTTCACGTATTCAGGGGGCCGAAGCACAGATCCGTTATACAGGGTCAGTTATATATGATGACCCAGTTAAATTAAATTAGTTTCAGAGTACACTTTTTATATATGTCTATAAAATTTTCACTGATCAATAGAAATAGAAGAAAAGAAACAATTAAGAAAAACTGCTTTAAAATGAGCAAAAAACCATTTTCCGACCTTATTCTTGGTATAATTTTATTGCACGTTAAATTATTGTCCATATTTTTACAGGTACAAAGTGTACTGGGGCAAGGGGTCTCAGATCATCGCTCCTCATGATGACAACGTGCTTGATGAAATACTGAGCTGTTTAGAGTAAGTTTTTCTGCTGACTTTATTTTACTTGAGTATTTTAACGGAGGGTACAAAATTTTTATTTTATTTTAAGCTATTATTGTCGTGTAAGGCAGTAAACCAGAGTAACATGCCAATCAATGGCAAAATATGCAGGAACTAATTTTTCATTGATGTTATCTTTATTATGTACCCATATTTATGCAAATAATTATCTATCTATAGAGGATTAAATTTAGCTTGATATTATGTGTATGTATAGATATATAGAAAAATAATATTTATTTTAGAACAGTAGGGTAAGCATGAACCTTTTCACGCGCCGTGCCGTAACCCTATCGACTCGCTAGCATCATCTATGAGATTTGACAGTTTGGCGAAAGCTATGGTTTCCTAGAAAAGCGGGGTAGTCAGCGGGGTAGGGGCGGCCTTTAGGGTGGCGACATGTTCATTGCCAAAACTTCATTTACAACCGTTATATGACGGCACCGCTATCCAAGGAAAGAAAAGATTAACCTAAAAAACTATTATTCACAGTATACCCGACGAACATTGGAATATAAACGAGATTCGTTCGCACGACCTAGTCAAAGATTGTACCGAGGAAGTGACTACAAAATACATAGAGTACATCAGAGAGATTCTAGACCAGGAAACATTGGAGGGGAATAAGAAAGCTGCCCTGAAAATTGTATACAGTGCGATGCATGGAGTAGGCTATGAGTATATTTTGAAGGCTTTTGAGGTGGCTAATTTACAGGTAGGTGAACTATCCATACTTACTATAGTTTGTGGGTACTATGGATGTCTTAAATACGTACCCAAATCATTATATTTTCTTAATTAACCTACAACTCTTGTTCTATATGAAAACAGGTTTAATTTAATACTATCGAATTTCGGACAAAAGCCACAGGCGACATGCTGTATATTATCCCCTCTTTAGTACTGCCACATTTATTAAGTAACTGACCAGTGATGTTCTTTTCTAAGTGGCTAGTTTTTTTCAAGCTAACTGTACGGTGTGGGCCTCGTACAATAAAGTTGCTAGTTAAAGGATACCATGATGCTTCTATGCTAATGCTGAAGGGAAGATGTCAACTCATAAGATATAAAAACAATCGAACCCGTTGAGTGAATATTGAACACTAAAATTTATTTTAAGCTAAGTACAAATATCCTCGTAAGTACAAATTAGGTAGACCGGCTTATTACGAAGTAAGGCTGTCGATAGGCGACACACATGTGCGGTAACCTGTACACTAACATTACCAGTCAATCACCTTACATATTACCAACACCTAGCCGCGTGGTGCCGGCAGAGTAGAGTTTGTACCACCCTTGCCCGCCCGTGGGTATCGTACGAGGCGATTAAGGGTTTCCGGGAGGTGGGCAGCAGCGCCTCCCGTACTGACAACATAGTCCGAAAATCACACTGCGGTCACCAACCCGCCTGCCCAGCGTGGTGACTATGGGCAAAACCCCTCTGTGGCAGTAGCCGTGTGGCGTGCCCTGGGGGAGACCTACGTCCAGCGTGGACTGCAATAGGCTGAAGACGACATTACCAACACCAACCAATCACCATGAAATTGTAGAAACCAATCAGCGTGCGCGAACAGCAAGACCCTGACCCGGAGTTCCCGACGGTGACCTTTCCGAACCCGGAGGAGCCGGAGTGTCTGCAGCGAGCGCGGGGGGCGGCGGGGGCAACGGGCGCGGGGGTCGTACTGGTCAACGACCCCGACGCTGACAGGCTGGCGGTGGCCGAGTTTGATGACAGGTTTGTATGGGAACATCACACTCACTGTGTATTAGACTCAGTGTAGTTTACATACATACATATAATCACGCCTTTATCCCTTACGGGGTAGGCGGAGCACCAAGGGCCGATAGAACCACATGGTGTCACTTCTGACCAATTTTGAGGGTATAGTTGAGATGTACAAGTTCGGTTAGTAGTGACAGGTGGTCAGCCCATCGCCTACAAAACACCAAGACTCTCTTGTCCCTCTACTGACTTGTACAATATGCCCGGGAAGAGAAGCAGTTGTATTATACGTTTTTTTTTACTCCCAGAGCAGCATAGAAGATTTAGTTTACACAACTATTATGTACATGTAAATTGATAATCAACTTAGGAAATAAAAGGATTTACCTTGCCATCTGGCACGTAATAAGGCTAACTGGTGAAAAGTAGGTGTGTGAATTGCACACTTCTGCCCAATCTGTTCGGGGGATTAAGGGCGTGACTATAATATGTGTGTATGTAAATTAAATGATTTTTACCAAAAGACCAGTGGATTTTTGTGAAATAGACGTTTCACGCTAATCCAGTCCCCAGTCAGTTTTATAGCAGTGGATTAGAGTGTAATTACTTGAAGATTTGACCAATGGATTACAGTGGATATAAAAGACTTTGAAACTAATATTTTTTGTATGCAACTATGCACTAAGTAACACAGATAATGTAGTCATACACATAGTAACTAGCGCCATTATTAAATGAACTATTTGCTGAAACGCACTCCAGTTATATGATTGTCTTTAAGAGCATAAATGAATATTTAATAATGGAATTACTTATAGTTTAAAAACAAACTGCTTTCTAATAACGGCCAGCTATTAGGTATGTAATTTATTAGTTACTGTGCATTTTTTAAAGTTATCCTTTGAGTATGAATATTTGGCTGACTTACATCTATATGTATGTAAACATTTGACCCACAGCACAGAAAAGTGGAAGGTGTTCTCTGGTAACGAGATGGGAGCCCTCCTCGGCTGGTGGGTGTTGCGTCAGGCACGCGAGTGTCATCCTGACGATGTGTTTGTGCTGACCAGTGTAGTGAGCTCCAAAATGCTGCGCGCGATCGTCAAGGGAAAGGGACACTTTGTGGAGACCCTTACGGGGTTTAAGTGGATGGGTGAGGTTCTTAACTAACCGTATTATTAATCGTTTACTTCAAGTTGTATCATGCATATTGAATAAATAGTGGTCACCCGCGACTGACAAAAAAGAAAATGTCGAAATTATCCGGGAAAAAATACAGAGTTACTTTCGCATTTATAATATTAATTACATACATATAATCACGCCTTTATCCCTTACGGGGTAGGCAGAGAACCAAGGGCCGATAGAACCACATGGTGCCAATTTTGAGGGTATAGTTGAGATGTACAAGTTCGGTTAGTAGTGACAGGTGGTCAGCCCATCGCCTACAAAACACCAAGACCCTCTTGTCCCTCTACTGACTTGTACAGTATGCCCGGGAAGAAAAGCAGCTGTAGTATTATACGTTTTTTTTTACTCCCAGAGCAGCATAAAAGATAATATTAATCAATGTTAAGAAAACAGTTACATTATCTATTGCAATTTACTAACATAGACATAAGATCTTGTAACACTAACAATCTATGGGCTCATTTGTCTGTCGATTTTTTTTTAAATTATGAAAGTACCTTCTTTTTATGATGTACTAATGGACGCCCGCGTCTCTGTCCGCGTGGACTGCAGAAAAAACAAAATTTTAGTATAGTTTAAAGGACCTATCTTCATGTTTGTTTTGCAGGAAATGCGACCTTAATTCTAAACCAGGAAGGCAAGAATCCGGTGTTCGCGTTCGAAGAGGCGATCGGATACATGTGTAGTCACCGAGTACCCGACAAAGATGGCATCTCAGCCGCTGTGCATGTGAGTAATGTTCATTTTAATCACTACATATTATAAAAACCAAGTCGCTTTCTGATGTCTGTCCCTATGTATGCTTACATCTTTCAAACTAGGGAACGGATTTTGATGCGAATTTTTTAAATAGATAGAGTGATTCACAAGGAAGGTTTATAATGTATAACTAGGGACCCGCCTCGGCTTCGCACGAGAGTAATGCACTCTCACGCGGGCGAAGCCGTGGGCGGCCGCTAGTATTGTTTTATTTGTAAAACATGCTCGTATTATTTACATATTATTCATTCACACGGTTTTGTTTCCAATATTGGGTAGCCAACGGTCTTAAGCATAGAACATTATTTATGTATTAAATCAGTTTCACCAACTTGATAAATTGTAATATATGATTTTACTCGAATACTTACACTGGAAAGTTAATTATATTACAACAAAATTACATGCAAATAACTCCTCCTTTATTTAAACCATATGGTTTTATTTTAAATACAATGTGTTCCCGTGTTGACAACATAGTCTGACAATCACACTGTGGTCACCAACCCCCCTGCCCAGCGTAGTGACTATGGGCAAAACCCCCCTGTGGCAGTAGCCTTGTGGCGTGCTCTGGGGGAGGCCTACGTCCAGCAGTGGACTGCAATAGGCTGAAGAAGAATGTGTTTTCACCTCTGTTTTAATATCTTTATAAATAATTTAAAATGAAATTGATTTATTGTTTCGCAGGTGGCATCCCTGGCATCGTACCTGCACAACCAAGGTTCGACCTTAAGTGAGAAGCTTTTAGAGCTATATTCGCAGTATGGGTACCACGTGACGCACAACGCATATTACATCTGCCACGATGCGGAGGTTATAAAGAAAATCTTCACACATATCAGGAATTATCATGGATCAGGTATTGTAAGTACAATATTTTTATTTATTTTTAGGTACGCTAATAATAGGGGCCCAAGTCATATTATTAGGTCCTTAAAGCTTCAAACTAGGTATAAGCTGTTCACAGTTTTATTTGACAGATATTCCATATATTTTGCTGTCAAAAATCAACTACAGTGCAACCTCGATTTAACAGATCTGAAGGGAGCAAGTAAATATTCGTTATATCAAGTAATTTCTTGGAGTGAGGTATGTTATGTTGAGGTTAGGTGGGCTAAAATTCGTTATAAAGAGGTAAAAGCTTGTTGAAACCTATCGCGACATGAATCGACTATGAAATTAAGACTCCTACATTGATGGGAACTTTATATAAAGGTTTTGGTTGACAAAATTCGTTAATTAGAGGTATTCATACTTTTTCTTGCTAGTCGAAAATTCGTTATAAAGAGGTTGTTCGCAAAAAATGTTCGCTATGTAAAGGTATATTTTACATTGACTCTTATAAACAATTCAAGGGGATAAAGAAAAAATTTGTCAAACTGAGGAAGTCGTTATATTGAGGTGCGTTATATTCAGGATTGCACTGTATAAAGTGGTTGTCACTTTGCGCGCGGTTTATTAGTAGCACAGTTAATCATTTACTAAAGACAATGGCTGTATGGGCTTAGTTCCCTTTGCCTTTCCTTCGGGATAAACTTAACAAAAAAAAAAGTAGCACAGTTAATGTCAAACTGTTTTACCGGCCGCTCCAAAAGGCTATCTATCGATGAGAAAGTAGAAGTAAAGTAAAAGGGGCGTTACATATAAATTCATGTATGCATCGCATCGATGTCTGCCTGTCTGGGTATAGTAAGAAGCTGCGGTCACCAACCCGCCTGCCCAGCGTGGTGATTATGGACAAAAACCCCCCTGTGGCAGTAGCCTTGTGGCGTGCCCTGGGAAAGTGCTATGTCCAGCAGTGGACTACAATAGGCTGATGTGATGTATGCATCACAGGAATTATTCTAAAATGTCATAGTTCTTTGAAAAAGAGGATCAGAGTTCACATAGAAGATGAGATGTGTTTATAAAACCATATTATATTGTTCCACAGTACCCTAAAAAGGTGGGTTCCCGTACCATTGTCTCCGTACATGATCTGACCACCGGGGTGAAGATTCCGGAAACTAACACCGAAACCGGACATCTACGTAAGTAAATATACGGTTTTTAATATAACTACGTAAGTAAATACATCTACGTAAGTAAATATACGGTTTTTAATATAATTACGTAAGTAAATATACGGTTTTTAATATAACTACGTAAGTAAATACATCTACGTAAGTAAATATACGGTTTTTAATATAACTATACCTATTAGTAACTTATTTTTGACACGACATTATCTAGGTAAAAAACAACTTAAAAAACAACTCTTGTCAAAAATAAACCTTTTTCAATTTTTTTTTTTCATTTCCTAATTTTATTTCTAAAAATAAACCATCAAAACGAATTTGGGGAGGGCACAGGGCCACTTGTAGTATAAGACCCTTTATAAGTAGTTCTACTTTCCTCGTTTCGGTAACACAGCCTTATGTATGTATGTATAGGTATTTTCATAATGCTAACCACGCGATGAAATAAAAGCTAACGTAAGTATGCGTAATTATTTAGGTAAAAGTTAAAATAAACAGGAAACTGTGATTAAGTAAATATTGTTCCCAGGCGTGCTAGGCACAGGCTTAGACCAAGACTACACAGGCGGTGAGATGGTGATGTTTGTCTGTGAGAACGGACTGAACGTTACCGTGCGGACCAGCGGCACCGAGCCCAAGCTTAAATACTACACCGAGCTCGTCTGCAAGGCGGACACTGTCGAGTAAGTTAATGACGCAGTTGAGTAAGTTAATGATGATGTCGAGTAAGTTAATGACGGTGTCGAATAAGTTAATGATGATGTCGAGTAAGTTAATGATGGTGTCGAATAGGTTAATGATACTATAAGAGATAACTGCCTCTGTATGTTCACTAGTACTATAGTATGAACATAGAACACCGGAAAAAAACAATTGTACATTTGCATAAAATAGCTGTTATTTTTACAGGGAGCAAGAACAGAAGAAAATTGAATTAGAAAATATGGTAAAGGAATTTGTAGAAGAACTCCTACAGCCCAAAGAACACGGACTAATATAAGATTATTGTGACACAATCCCTTTAATATTCAAATTTAAAAAAATCTTTTTTTATCTTATTTGTTAATCGTTTTTAACAATTTGCACATTCCTATATTGAAATATATCTTGATGTTTCTAGGAGTAGAAGTGGTCGCTATGACCGAAATTGGTCGGAGGTCATCATTATCATCATAATCATCATATTGTCAGACGTAAAGTTTCGAAGCCTAGTCCTTTTTCTCTTTTGTCTTGTGGCCTATTTTATATAAAAATTATATAAATCTGACAATATTATACCTCTTAAACTTCGTACACGGCTTAACGCAATATATATTTGCCCTTTAGTTAAATTTTACTTTAGTAAGCTCGAGTTTTGGGAGGAAGTCGGTTTTTCGTTTAAAAAAAATTATTTTCAATTTAATTTCAGTTTAAATTATTATGCTATTTGACATGCATTTAATGAAAAAATAACGTTGCCAAAAACGTAGTGTAATAGAGATGGTAAAATAAATTCGTCATCCGAGTTAAGTGAGCCGATAGCTCAGTTGGTTAGAGCGATGCACGGAATGCGGGAGGTCGTGAGTTCTTAATAATATTTATGCACTTAATATTTTCTTCTATATTATATAATATACAGGGTGTAACAAAAGGGGTATGTTAAGCGAAAAGCTATGTAAATAGCCCACTACAAGGAACCTATCCACAAAATTTCAGACTTGATATCCACATATGTTTATTTTTCCAGATAGTATGGAGAATTCCTAACCCACTCAGGAATGTTCATACAATCTTGAAAAATAAACATGTGATTTCGAGTCTAAAATTTTGGAAAAAGGTTCTCTATAGTGGGCTACTTACATAGCTTTTCGCTATATTTATGCTACTCTGGGAGTGAAAAAAACAAAACGTATAATACTACAGCTGCTTTTCTTCCCGGGCATACTGTACAAGTCAGTAGAGGGACAAGAGGGTCTTGGTGTTTTGTAGGCGATGGGCTGACCACCTGTCACTACTAACCGAACTTGTACATCTCAACTATACCCTCAAAATTGGTCAGAAGTGGCACCATGTGGTTCTATCGGCCCTTGGTGCTCTGCCTACCCCCTAAGGGATAAAGGCGTGATTATATGTATGTATGTATGTATATATTTTAAAATGATAATGTTGCAAAAAAAAATTTTAAAACTAATTTCTAGTGTAAGTTTGTGATTTAATGTGGTAAACAGAAAATACCTTACGTTAATGAGATATATCTTATATTTAATTTTAAATCAAATAATTTATGGTAATATATTAAGAATAGCATTTTCGTGATGATCCAAATATATTTATTGAATTATTGTGATATAAAAGTAGTAGATATAATATGGTGATTTGTCTTTGTCAGTCTAAGTAGTTAAGTTATTTTAGTTTTTTATTAATGTTATTCGTTTTTATTGTACGGCCCTAAGCTTTTCTCCAGTAATTGGGTTAACTGGTAGAGAATGCTATATTGCATTAAGTTCGCCTATGTACGAAAAATTTTTGTGCGTAAAATAAAGTGTTTTTTTATTATTGTTATAAAAATAGAAAACTGTTTTAATGGCCTTCTGTATGTAGATACGAGTATGTACACAATACATAGCGATGTTTTGTAAAGTTAATGATAAATGTTTGTTTTTATAGACAGATACAACAATACCATGGTCATGGAGCGTTACGCACCACGGGCCTTCTTCTTTCTTTCTTTATTGTACACACACACATAAATAAAAAATAACACAATTAAAATAAATATTGTACAAAGGCGAGCTTATCTCTATAAGAGATCTCTTCCAGCTAACCCGAACAAAAATATTTTAAAAAAGACATATCAGAATAGATAAAACACATGTGCACAGAGGGAGAAAAAAAAAATACAGATAACAAAGAATAAACAAATACTTTACATACTAGTTTCAAACATATTCCATAATAACCTACTACCTACTAAATTCAGAGAGACAAGTAGTGCTCCTTAAGTGTCTTCTTAAAAATGCCGATGGTACGACAATCCCTCACCGAGTGGTGTAAGGAATTCCAAAGCTTCCTTAGTCGGGTATAAATATGTAAACGTATTATATTTCCGAAAGAAAGTTAAACTAAAATTCTATGCTACACCATGTCGGTGTTACGTATAAACCGTGTTTAAAATTACACACCCGTTAAACACGACCGGTGCTATTACAAAACTACGTCTAAAGTTATGTTAGTTATAACGGATACGACAAAAAAATATGTTTTGATCACACATAGGCACCGTAAACGTTCAACGTATCCGTTATTTACTGGATACGATGTTCACAAGCGAAATTCGCAGTATACCGCCGCTATGCTACCAGAATGGCCCCCTCACCCCCGCACAGGTTCTATCCGGTAAAATTGTACGGAAACATGACGGATACGTATTCCGTTCATCCAGTATTCGAAGATAAAACGGATGTCATAATTTTACCGGACCGTTTTTTATACTGTATACCGAATACTGTATCTATATGTGAAGTCGCTCATACAACTCCATGCGCCATCGATGAAAAAAAACGTATCCGATAAAACGGACCAGTCAAACGGAGACCATGTGTGAACGGGCTGTGAGGCCGCACTACGGTTTTTTCCCGCAAGCGGTTAACCGCGCAATCGCAAAACCGCTCGAGACACTGCGCTTAAAACCGCGAATATAAGTTCTATGGACCTCAAATTTTTGCGCGGTTCTTACCCGCTAGTCATGTAACAAAACGCGATTTTAAAATCAGTCGCGGGAATAAACCGTCAGTGCGGTCGCTTCCATTGGTTTCCTTTATTCACAAAGTCAGGCGGTTAAAAACCGCGGCGGTTTAGTCGTAGTGCGGCCTATGCCATAGACACAACTTTATTTATTCTTCAGATAGACTATCTGACGCTTGGAAAAATCTGCCCTAGCTCTTTTAGCCATTAGATCTGAAAATCCTGTAATATTGTTGAAAGAAACCTATTCAGATAAAATAAAATTATATAAACCAATGTATGAAGACAAAATTAATTACAATATTACAAAATATTTTGTACATCTCAAGGTTATAACCTTAAAATTGATCAGAAGTGACACCATGTGGTTTTATCGGCCCTTGGTGATCTGCCTACCCCGTAAGGTATAAAGGCGTGATTATATATGTGAAATTTTGTAGTTAATAAATTCATATCATGGTAATTATATATTGATTGTTTCATTTCATATATACAGGGTGTATCAGAAGGGGTATGAAGCGAAATTTTATGTGAATAGACCACTAGGTAACTATGTAGAGAAGGTGTAGGAATACGAAATTGAGTTCGTAATCAACATCATTCAGCTATGATGAGCTAGCGAGTTGTCACTGCTCATTTACACCCCTGCTGTACTAAACATGGGTATAGAATGTGTGTGTTTACACCATACATTATCATTTTCACGAGAACTCCACTGCTGAACATAGGGCTCCGGTCATATGCAGCCTGCATCCAGTAGATACCGGTGGCCTTGGCTAGGTTGTCCGTCCACCATTCTGTACCTTATTCTTTTATCCTGTTCTCATACATTTTACAGCGATATATGTACAAATTTTCTGTCATCAGAGCGATGACGTCACACCAGTTTATTAGGAAACAGTTAGTTCAATCAATGAGCAATCATAACAATTGTAATTGTGGACGGAACCGACCACTCCACGCGAGGGGATCCTGCGCGCGAGTGCCTGAGGATCCGGCAAGGAGGCCGCTGTCAGGTCTCATGGACACCACTTGACGGTATTCTTAAGAGGGATATCTGCTTGGTATGCATCGGCCGTAAGACTAATTCTTTAAACGACGTACCTACCTACTTATATCACGCTATTTACGACGTACCTACCTACATCTTACCTACCCGGCAGTTAATGGTATATTTAATTGTATCACGGGTATTAGTGAAACATAATATTATGTTAATAATCGACATATAACAGCAGCTATGTATTTATGGTTGCATGCTAGGTGCTTGGATCTGGCTTCTCGTTGCGACAGTAGTGTCTTGTGTTCGTGACTATGAGTCGGCAGATCCGAGGGTCAGCGGAGGGTGTAGGGCCCGGTGATGGACGACCCCTCAATGGAGATAATGGTGTTTTGAATTGTTCTATTTTAAGCCCATCTATGTATTGCTAACTAGCCATAGGTGGTAAGAGAGTGACAGAATAGAGAGTGCATCTGTGTTTGCGTACACACTTGTGCACTGTGACATCTTCTGCGCACCTGACTTATCTCGGTAGAGTTTACCAGAAATACGGCCGGCCCCCTGATTACGTAAAAGCAATAGCAAAGCCGCGCGATCGCGATAATTGAGAGTGTGTATGTGCGGGCAACGAGCGCTTGGCGTCCTCCCGCGCCCCGCACCTCACCCGCTTAGGTACTTACCAATAGGTAGGTAACTTCATCAGAACAATTTTATTTGAACCTGGAATCCACATACCGCTTCCTTTACAATATATACGTAAGTATCTAAGATTAAAATACAATAGATACATAGTCTACACAGGTGCAAGGACAGATCCTGGATACAAGCGTGTCCTCGTGCGCATACATACGTACATATAGGTTTATCTACTGCACCCCATTTAAGTACCAACCTCACAAGTTTGCGACCTACGTAAGCAGATAACCCAAACGCCTAAAGACTCGAGCGAGTGCCTTCAAATTTAGCAACAAGTCTTCCCTCTCAATGTTTGTAACTCTATTTAGACAGTGATCTACTTATTTTACTATTACATTTCTTGTGCCACATTGAAGCAATACATTATACTGTTTATGTATACAGGATGTAGCTCTACAGTGCTAGCTTGGTGCCAGCACAATTCGTACAATTCCGCAATGGTACCTTAATAAATAAGTTAATTTTATTCATATTCTTTATTGTACACACACATAGATTAAAAATAATACAATTAACATAAATATTGTATAAAGGCGAGCTTATCTCTATAAGAGATCTCTTTCAGCTAACCCGAACAAATAAAAAAAAGACATATCACAGAATAGGTAAAACACATGTGCACAGAGGGTGAAAAAAAAAGACAGATAACAAAGAATAAACAAATACTATACATACCAATTTTCCATAATAATATTCCATAATAACCTACTACCTACTAACTTCAGAGAGACAAGTAGCTAGTGCTCCTTAAGACGTTATTTAAGACACATTGTTACACATTTGTTATTACATTTGTTGTTATTACTTGCGTGACGACGGAGTCAAGGAAAAAATGTCGCATTGCACAAGCGATGGTTTTCTGAGCTAACGGTGCCGCCGTCATAAAGCGCCTGATCTTGATCTATCGAAATTTCATTAGAAGCAGAGTAAGTAGTTACAGCTACTGCAGGCATATGTGTTTCTCATGTACAGTGCCTGCTACCCTGTATACTCACACTTGACTATTTTTAAGCTTTTATCAGTGTAGATATAAATATACCGATCTAGGGCATAGTAGATCAACGTAATCGAACGACATTGGCATTTAGGCGGGCGGCCGACCGGACGGCGACGTACGCGGCCGTTCTGGTTTTTTAACTGTTTTTATCTTGTGTTGTGGCAAAAGTGAGTGCGATGACGTCAGAGGACCCTAATGTGTTGGCTGCGGTGGAGTTTGAGGTCTACGGACAGGTGCAAGGTCAGTAATTGAACATGGAAGTGGAATGTTGCAAGATATTTGTCAAAGTCCTAATGCCAAATTTTGAAGCATGTTAAGGTTTTATTATGTTGTAACTGCTGGTGTCTCCCTGTTCGAGATATTCTTTCTATCAATAAGTAATACAGAACGTATGTAATACGTTTGTTTTGTATATGACTTTTTATGTGTACTGTACCTACTGACGCGTTGCTTCACTAGAATACATAAAAGAACTGCATCTCCGTCCGTGCATGTCTTAAGAGTCGACTAAGGAACTCGGGCCTTTCTCGGGCGATGAGCTAGCATCTTGCTACTGATCATTTACATTTGTTACCGCTGTGGTAAACGTTACCGTTATCAAAGACAATCCGTTATATAAAAATACCTACTAGTCTGAAGTCTGCCGAGAAACTTGGCAGTCATACCATAGAGGAATAAGTCCACTATGGTCATATTTATACCTAGCTTCATCAACACAACCAGCATCTGATATTATAAGGTTAACTTATCAGTTACGGAACCGGAAATAGATATTGAGACAATATCCTCTATAAAATTATCATTGTTATACATAACGTTTGTAAACATCGCCTTTAAATAACGATGAGGTGACAGTAGATTTACAAGATGTGTATTGAGTCGAGTGTCTGCAATTTGCAGCAAACAGCCAATTTGTAGAGATCATAAAGAACGATTTATTTTATTTTTAATTATTAAATTGGCTGTAAGTGAAATCGCAATGACGAGTTTTTAAACAGGGCCAAACAATACGATCGTCAAAGTGCAAAATAATAGGTTTCGCTAAGAACTTTTCTAATAGTTTTTACTGCCTTTTAGCATTTGCTTTTAGCTATAGGCAAACCGGAATTGAGAAACTTGGTTGTTACATGGATGCGAACGAGTGCTTTATGTGACTAGACTAGGCTAACCACACCTGCGCCCGTAGCATGAATTTGGTGAGAGCGAGATATCTCACATGTAAACATCAATTTACAGAGGTATATAATAACTAGACAAAAGACTTAGTTCGAACTTTGCCTATAAAAACGGAGTTGGGAATTAGAATAGACACTCAAGCTAAGACTGTATGAATTTGCCCTGAAAGAAGTGTTTTGCAATCCCTTTTTAAGTTTTTACACGTAAAGTACATACACTTACATGTCTAATCATTACATAGCTCTGTGAATTTGTCGCGTAAATGTGAGACATCTCGCTCTCACCAAGTTTATGCTGCGGGCGCTGGTTATAAAAGTTGAAACCCACTTTACGTGCAATAGCAACACCCTTTGAAAGTGGAGATAGTACTTAAGGAGTGTGGTTAAATATAAAAAACTCTAACTAATTTGCGACGCATGTAGATAGGTCGATGTCAACGTGTATTTAAAATTACCCATATACAGGGTGATTAATATAAAAATAGCCCACCCAGGTTGCTAGTTTATCGCCTGAGACACCTTCCTTAGTCGACTCTTACGACGACGTGCATGGAAGGAGGCACAGCTGACATACCTATTCTAATGAAGCCCTACATTCAGTACCTAAAATACCTACCGTATATGATACTTACATTGGAATTCCTATTCAAGTAGGTACTTAAGCAGGTACATATGGGGTTTTTTTACTGGCCCATTAAAGTATTAAGTAAATTATACAACTGTAGACACTAGGATTAAATTAAAAGATAAACATAAATCTAACAACAAACAAAGATTACGTGTATAAAACTTCTGGTAAATAATAATTATTTAAATAAAAACAACTAATCTACAACAAAGGCACCTACAGATAAATTAAATTGGTGCTCCTAGAGTATACAGGGTTAATTTTAAAACATCAATAACCTCGCAAGACTAGGTACCATCATAAACAACATCATTTGTTCTATGAGTTTTGATAATTTGTAACATTTTACTTTCATACAAAAATAAATATCAATTTACCTCTGAATTTTCTTTAAGTCTGTACATAATACTGAGGCGCGCGCGATATCGGGCGTCAACCTTTTCGTATACCTACGAATGGAACATAGACTTACAAATATTACAACAGTACAATAAAAGCTTGGAAAATCATTTTTAATTAATGTATTGAGTTATGATAAAACCCGTAGAACAAATGTTATTGTTTATGATTTCAGCTATCTAGTCCTGCGAGGTTATTGATGTTTTAAAATTAACTCTGTATAGTGTTCTGTGAATTGGTAATATTAATTGTTAGTGTCTATTTGTAATATTAATATAACCGCTTTTAACTAAATGCATAATAATATGGATGTATACCTACTATACATACACGGTACATAATATGGGTGAATTTCCCAGGTACGTTTTTAGCGCGGCGTTAATGAAAATCGTAGTGGAAAGTGCAAAATGCACATTTATTAATTTTTTTTCATTAAGTTCAGACAGTGATCTAGACTAACGTTTAAAACTTAAGACCAAAATCTATTTGTTTACGCATTAAAAAAATTATCAAAGGCTCTAAATCTAATTGCGGTGCTATGTCCCCACTTCATTTGCAAAAATAAATTTGCCTATTTCAATTTTCGGGTGAATTAATTTAACAGAATACATACATATTTTAAAAATACATTAAATGACACTATTATTTACACCATGAGCAGTAATTTAACTTAACCCGGTAGTACCTGTAACAGCTTTTTAAAAATGTCCCGCGGAAAAAGTCAATAACGCTGGCGCATTTTGAACATTACACTATTTCATCATAATGAATGAGATAGATGCTAAGCTATCTTTCCCTGCACTGCTCTCGTCAAGCTATCGTATACCAAGTACAAGGATGTTTGATACACTGAACAGTTTTCCCGCCAGAAACGTAAGTATATCCTGCGGTGGCGCAGGAATACAAATTTATCATATAACGGTGTCATGTGTATTTAAAAAACTAAAAGGCTGTTTAAAAAGAAATTTTACAGATGATTAAAGATTAGATATATCGACGTAATTGCAAACGAATTATTACATTTAAAATAATAGTGTCCGTTATAATTTGTACTTTATTACTTAATTCTAAGTACGGTGTCGCAACTCCAGTGGCTCCGGTGGCAAAAAAGAGGGCCACCGTAATTTAATAATGTCACCGTAATTGATATTTTGTCTTTTTGTATACAGGATGACTGGAAAACGGGTATTATTTCTATTGAGATGTAAAAGTACAGCCTATTTTCTACCCATTAAAAAAATTACGGCTTCAGGGTTATGCCCCATTTTGTAATGTTTTTAAAATCACCCTATTATTAAATGGAAATGCATAAAAAAACTAAAATACGTATATATTTCAGTAATTCAACTAGATAAATAAATAATCATTTGAGACAAAACTTGGCATTGTCAAAGTATAATTACTAAAAGGTTTATAATTTTTTTTTCCTGATTCTTTCCTATTCATTCAAAATAATGATTTCACGTAATGCGCACACTTCATTAAACTAAATTCAAAAGGTGTAATTATGAAAAAGCTTACCAACAGCTGACTGATAAGAATTTTAAAAGGCTATCCTATGGCGCGACAACCTTTTTAAACAAGTAACCTAAGTTTGTAGTCAAATTTAAAAAATACAAAGTTAATGAGCTGACATTATAATATATAGCATAGGAATCTTACTGCTATCCAAAGGCCTTTTCATGATGCAGTTCAACTCGAATCGAGATCATACCGCCACCTCCATCTCGTCTTACTCCTACCCCAGGCAGCCGCTCTGTAGCATCCAGCCAGTTGCACTGTTCGTCTATCTTTCGGTGTCTAAACGACTAACATGGCCGGCACTTTTCTGTCCAGTTCCTTTTTGGTAGGCGATTAGCATACCTAATGGTATTCCTGATGCAGTCTGAGCACTGTAGGTCAATCGATAGACAGCATAAGTACACATATCGACAAGTAGATGTTATAAGATCATAGGAAGGGAACCGTTCCTAAATGAACTAAGTTCTTCCAGGCACTTAAGATTCATCCCTCTATATTATTATTATAATAATAATAATAATCATTTATTGCAGGCACATTGTAAAATAAAATAAATTACAAAAGACCCATATAAGACGATACAACATAAGTATCGGTCAGCAAATGTATATTGCATAAACACACACATACACACACACACGCACAATATAGACACCAAATAAAATAAAATAAAATGTCATTATTTACGGTTCGCGCTCCGATGTACAGAGAGCCAGTAAGAAAATGTAGGACTCGAAATATCCTCGTGAAGGACTTTGAGGATTGCGTTATTAGAGCTGCGCAGCCTGTTCCAGAAGGATGCAATACGCGATCTGATTACTGCAAAGAAATCGGGAACCATCGCCTCGGCGAACATGCTAGACGCACTACAGTATCTAGGTTTCTTCATGAGGATACGAAAAGCATTATTGTATTGTATCCTCATGCTACTATATGATTTGCGAGAGTAGTCGATATACAGATGACAGGTGTACAGGTTTTGGCAGTAAGCCTTAAACAAGGTTGTTTTGACCTCCCTATTGCATCTGTAGAATCTACGTGCGAGCATGTTGCACCGAACCGATAGAGCCCTTCTTTCACGCTCAATATCGCCATCGTCCTTACAATTTTCCGTCAGAATATGGCCTAAATAACTGAACCGCTGCACCAGCCGTACCTCCAATCCATTTAAAGTGACTCTCGGCACTCTCTCCGGACCCTTCCCGGATCTGAATACCATAATTTCAGTCTTGGCCACATTATACTTCAGCCCGTGAGCAAACGCATATTGCTCACAGACCGAAAGAAGTTTACGTAGCCCATTAATCGAAGGTCTGAGGAGAACCATATCGTCCGCGTAGCTGATATTGTTCACACATACGCCCCCCACATGACAACCGATGCTGGTTCTCCTCAGTCTCGCGATTAGGTCGTTAATATACAGGTTAAAAAGGTCCGGAGAAGTGAGCCCCCCCTGACGAACTCCGCAGTCTAATCTATACGCACTAGACGTCGCGTCGCCCCATTTAACACAGTTCGTTTGGTTAGCGTACCAGTAACTCAACAGATCCACCACTTCCTTAGATACACCCGACCCGTGCAGCTTCCCCCAGAGAATTTCATAATTCACTAGGTCAAAAGCTTTGCTCAAGTCTAGGAAACATGCATATATAGATGTATTACGATCTGTATAGTATTTTATCGTTTGCTTAAGGCTGAATATGGCGGAGTCAGTAGAGACACCGGCACGGAAACCGAACTGTGCATCCTCAATCTGCAAATTCCTTGTAAGCCACGGCTGAAGCAGCCGTTCAAATATCTTACCTATGACCGTACCCAAGGAGATAGGACGATAGTTCCCCGCAGACCCAAGGTCGCCCGTTTTATTTTTAGGAACTGGAATGACTACGGTTTTCATTAATGCTTCAGGCATGTAACTGTATTTTAAACAAACATTAAACAAGTTACATAGGTTACCGAAAACGTTATCTCCTGTACAAAGTATATGTTCCAGACTGAGCCCATCATGCCCTGGCGACTTACCTTTTTTCATTTGCCAGACAGTTTTGGCAACATCCCTAGGTGTGAACGATATCTTAATCTCATCATCGTAGCAATTAAGCACTTTAGGAGCGCTCTGGGAACACACACTCTCAGCAGGCAGCGGGTCGACCTTGAATCTACGAGAAAACATACTCGCAATGTCCTGAGGGTTCTGTAGTCCTTCCACGCAGTCTGGCAGACTCTGCTTATAGTTAAGCTTTTTTGTGGCATTCCAAAATTTAACAAAATTCTTTTCTTGTCTATGTATAGCTAATATATTCATTTTAATACTTTCCTCGTTGTTCTGGCACCATTTTAACTTATTCTTAAATAAACTCCTAGTGTGCCTCATCTTATCATAAAGGTCACCTGATGACGGCCTACCTGCAGTAACCCAGCACTGAAAATGCAATCTGGCTACCTTGTGGCTTTCACTAACGTGATGATTCCACCCGCACACTTTCCTCTTACTGACTCTCGGTACATTGGCACACGAACTTTTTATAGCCGCTGTCTGTAAAATATTTACAATATTATTATAATATTTATTTATTTCATTGATATGCTCATTCACACATAAACAACACTCATTCTCACAGTCCTTACAATAAAAGTCCACATTCATTGATTTAAAATAGTTATCACAGTTATTACGGTAAATAGTAGTTTGACTAGAATCCCTGTTACCCCATACAATACCCTTCAAGTAATTATTTTGCTTATCTATAGATTTATCAGACTGAATAACCGGTACACTATAACTAATATCACAGCTAATACATAATGCGTAGTGGTCAGACCACATGGGCCCATATAAAATATGCACATCGGAGATTGAATTCCATGCAGCTGGTATTGTTACGCAGTGGTCCAACCACCTCATCGTACCCCTATGTTGCTCACTAACAAACGTATGCGTATCCGAATGTAAACCCAAGAATGCAATATCCGCACACACTAACAGCTGTTCGTCACAAAATTCCAATAGTTCCTTACCAAACGGTGCACTGGGATGAGCATTAAAGTCGCCCAAGATATAGGCTGATGACACCTCACTTTCATTAATAATACCACTCACATTACCTAAGCAGCCGGCAAATTCTATGAAATTTTCTTTTTCGTCTGTGGGCATGTAGATAGAAAACACCAGGAACGAACCCGCAGGATCTGACACCCTTATGGCTGCAATTCTGTCATTTTCGCACTCGATGACCGAAACATTCGGGAACCTGGACTTACGCCACAACAAGGCGAGACCACCATACGGTCTACCTCTTACCACTCCCATAGAGGTATCTATAGATGATTTAGCAGTATATACAAAATCACTGTCAATTTCATTTATGAAATTTAAGTCATGGGGATATAGCCACGTCTCCTGAAGTGCCACGATGTCACTTGTTTGGCAGAAGTCCCGAATGTGTGCTATTGACCGTTTAACGTTTTTGCAGTTAAAAGATATCATCTTAATATTTTTTTTAATGGTTGTGCTATTCATACTTATTTTGTTTATTTGCGGCATGCATACTACGTTCCCTATATCTACGGTAAACTAGACCTGCCGGCCAAAATTCGCTATTTAGGAATGTCGACATTTTACTCGCTGCAATAGTGATTTTGTAGGAGTTGAAAGACGTCTCTCGATATTGTTTTAACAATTCCACATCCACACATTCCTGGCCACGGTCGGTAATATGATCTTTAATATCATTCACTTTTACATTCTTTTGTACCCTGGATATATAAATAGCACACGTAGGTTCCACTACCTGTAGTCGGTTGCAATTATTTAAGTCCCCCGTACCACGCATGTTTTTACGTTTAGTAGCCTTTCTCCGTACAACAGTTGTGAATCCCTCCATGGTATAGTCAGTCTTATCCGCCATACAATCAGGGTCGATTACTGTGTGTTCCAAACGCTCCGTCATAATAATATCCCGGTAGGAGGGCCTGCGCTTGCCTGCCAAAACCAGTTGCGAGCTCGCAGCGCTGACTGCCTTATTCTGGTACATAGCCAGATCACCTCGCTCACTCAATCGCGTTTGAGATTGCGACTCCTTAGGAAAATTGGGTGAACTAGTTACTAAGGACGGCTGATTATTCTGCGTAGTCCTTAACTGTCTTAACTCATTATGTAGCTTAGAAAAATCGGCCTTCGATACTGTATCCATACGTATATTGCATACTTCCTCCTTCAATATTGTCAAATCCTTTAGAAGACGACATACGTCGACATGGTCAAAAGATACAGGTGGCAGCCGGTTGAGGTCCCTCGCTACAAAGAGCGGCTGGTCATTTGGATCGCTTTCCTTTAATAGTTTTATAATGTCCCTTATGTTTTTCTTGTTTTTGTCTTCGCCTTTTCTACTAACACAGCGCGTCGTCTCAGGAATCGCATTATATAATAATGATTTTGCCGACTCGATTTCGGCATCCGAGAAGTTTGTGGCACATATTTGTACGATACTAAGTTCATCCAGTACATCAATTTTATTTTGAACAAAAGTCAAAAACTCGTTTATAATTATATTTTTATCACTCCCCATTTTAAAACAATTGTCACTGCGTAGTAACGTTCACGCGCGTTTACAAGCGCATTGTATGCGTAGCACAAGCACTAGCACTCCCGTTCACGATTAGGCGAAGAAATATATATAAATAGCTGACCAATAAGAATGTAATATTTTTCTGAGTCCTGACTGTTCTCAGAAAAAATATCTATATATTGAATGTCCTACTGGCCTAAGTAGGTGTACTCATGCACATAATTATTATCTACTTCAATCCCACGTTTTGTGGTATTGATTATGACTTGGCCTTCAGTTCAACCTCAAGGAAACCACCCAAAATTGATACTATAAATGAACAGTTACGAATAAACCCGAGTAACTTTGCGATAAACCCGAGTACCTTGAACAAGTACGCCTGATGATAGATAACAGAAGAGTTCTACATTCTACTTGCCTCAATATAACACTGCTATAGGCTGTAGCGCCACGGAATGTATTTTTCGAAACCTTTATTGGTCAGCTGCTGGTAAGCTTTCTCATAATAAGTTAAACCTTTTTGAGTAGCTTATTAAATAAGGAATTTAGTTTGATAAAGGGTACGCATAACGCAGTATATTATTTTGAAAGAGTAGGGGCTTAATTTGCAAAAACATTTGACAAATTTTGCTTGACCATTCCATGTTGATAGATTTTTGGGGGTTAAAGTATAAAATAAGATTCATTTCTTATATGCCATTCTACTCATCTAAAAGGAGATTTTAAAAAAGTCATAAAATTTTCATATCTCCGACACCGTGAATTTTTGGATGGGGTGTTCCTTATATATAAAGGTAGCTAACGAGGTGCACTTTCACAAGTGAAAAGAAATGATCCTTATTTCTGGTTTTCTAAGATTTTTACGTACATATAAATAAATACGGCTAGGTTTCCGAAATGGTGTAGACAGAACTGCGAGATCTTATAGGAGATACAATGGCCACTACGTTTTATGCTAAGAAAAAACTCACTAGGAAGCATTTTAAAGTATGTAAAAAAATATTTCTCTAACTGTTAACGTGTTCCTTAAATTTGTTATCATAGTTTCTAAGCTATAATCATGATGATAAACATTATTACCAACTAATAAACGAAAAATCTAAAGTTTTCAAGTTCTTATAAAATAAATAAATAGGTAATTCATATGATGTTCTCCTGTATTTATAATTTCGCTGGTTGTAATCAATTTCAGTGGAGAGATTTACAACTTCGGTGGTTAGATAATAATATCGGTGGCGATTGAAATTTTTAAATGCAGATATCTCAAGAAATAATACGTTTTTAAAAATGTGTACCATATGACTGAATATTATATATTTTTGGCTATTACTTAGAATACAAAAAAGTTATAGAAAGTTGATATAAAATTTCGCCAGCGTAATTAGTCAAAAATCGAGGTTGTTGAAATTCACCCATATACCAAATTACTTTTTTTACAATGTTTCTCTATCTTTCTGTTGGTCTGTCTGTTTCGGCTAATCTTCAAAAGGGCTGGACCGCTTTTGACGGGGTTTCGCTGGCAGAAAGCGGATACTTAGGTATGACTACGTAACTTAGATTTTTGATTCTGAAATTCGTAAACCATAGAAAATCCCGGAAGAGCTAACAAGCGACTATAAACTATCAAAACTAAGGAACGGGAAGGGAAAGGGAAAGGAACCTAAATATTTTAAAAGGATTATAAAGTTCACACACACAATTCGCGGACGTCCGCTATATTATAAATAAAGTATAAGTACATAATCTATACATATAATAAAATTGTAACGGATCGATGTTTGTGCACGCTAATCTCAGAAACGGCTGGACCGATGCACTTTCCAGGAATATATTGTGACAGGTCCCACTTAACATATATGTATAGGCTACTTTTTTATCCCGGATAATGTGGCTATTTTGTTTATTCTGCAGTCCACGCGGGCGGAGTCGCGGGCGTCCACTAGTTAGAAATAAGTGGCGCCTAATATATATATATATATAATATATATATGTGTGTGTGTGTATGTATGTATGTATGTATATATTTTATAGGTAAAGGTACTTAATTAATAGAGTCGCCGTAATAAAGATACGCATTATATGATTGCCTGATAGCTATATTTAACTTTGTTTTGAGATGTAGTATGTACTTACTTATATTATTCCACTACGTCATAGTACGTTTCTTAACATGTTTTATTACCTTATTTATAGAACCTTTATTACACCTGGTAATTACTTAGTTATCAGTCAAAAACGCAGGTTAAAAATATTTAATGGCTAGATCACAGAAAGGGGAGTTTTATAGAGATACTTACTTAATAACGAAACAGTCATTGCAAAACATGCCATTCTTTTATTATACTCTATAGGTATAGGCCAATGGTCAAGACCGGCTTTCATTCGGAAGGCATGGATTCGATCCCAGTCACGGGCCTGTACCACTGAATCTATTTCATGTAAGGTTTTCTAAAAATTTACACTTCCTTATACCCGAGAGAAAGGTGGCAGGCAGCCGGCCATAGAACAAATGCCAAGTTTCGTAGATGATGATGATAGTCTGTACTTTCAATCAACATCTATTCTCCCCGGTATTTTTATTTCCTCCATGGATAAGTATAGAAACATCCATGACTCGGAAACAAATACATATCATTATTCATCACATCAATGTTTGCACCTGCCGGGATTCGAACCCAGGACCTATGGCGTGGCAGGCAGAGCCGCTACCGACTACACCAATCGGTCGTCATTTCCATTATCTCCAAAGAGTTTGGTCAGAATAATATTTATCTCACCCACTTGTACGTGATTTATGGTAACGAAGTAACTGTGGACAATCTTCCAGGGTGTTACTTCACGAAGTTCTGCAAGGAGTTGGCTGAGCAGCTCGGCGTAGGCGGCTGGGTGAAGAATTCCAAGAAAGGCACCATCGTCGGCAAGCTGCAGGGGAACAAAGCCCAGCTGGACCATATGTAAATATTAATTTATTTATATATACAGTGTGTAAAGGTGTATGCTAAGCGAAATAGTATAAAAATAGCCCACTACAATATTCCCACTACACAGAATCTATCGACAAAATTTGAAACTCGAAATCACATGTTTATATTTCCAGATAGTATGGAGAAATTCCTAATCAACTCAGGATTGTTTTTACAGTCTTTCGTACATTGATACATTACCTGCAAGAAGATACTGTGTAGACTGAAATAGTAGTAAACGCACTGAGGTCTTAGACAAGTTAACATTATTTCTCGATCGACTCGATAGAGGTTCGCCATCGAAACATTTTCTCCAATAGCCTTCATTTTCGCGCGTTTGGTAAATCCCACGGTAAAGTCTAACGGCTATTTGGTGGCAAATATTGGTAATGTTACAACGTCAAGGATGTTACATTGTCTGAGTAAGTTGCAATATTATACCACCTGCCTGCTCGATCTAGTAAAATCACCTACCGAAATTGACCACTTATTGGCAGATTGCCACATACCTTTATAATAAATAGCTGATGCTGACAGCGTCCGGAAATCGTTAATTAGTAAACAAGATAATTTGATATCACTGCCAAAATACTGTATCTACCTAACAAGGTAATTTTGTACCATACCATAACAAAGTCCATGACTATGAAGTCCTTCGCTGTGCTGAGATTGATGCTAAACGCGATCAAATTAAAGCGCGACTACCTGCGCAGATACAATATTATTATAGTAATGGGGTGCTCTCATGCCCGCAATGTGCCAGGGTCTTCACAAGAAATATTGGCTACATAAGCCACATGCGAGCACACGAACGACGTCAACAGACGACAAATTTTTACACAGACGACAAGTTTATTACATATATAACCTTAATTACTTTGACTGTATGAAACAAGTTTACAAGTATCTGCAGGAGCTATCCGAGAATTTACTTACGGTAGATAAATAGTAAATATATATTTTTAATTTATTTTTATGTAAAGAAATAGTTATATATATCTAAATGTAAAAATCTTTTTTACAAGTGTTTATTTAGTTTTAATTTCTATGTAAAGAAATAGTTATATAGATCAAAATGTAAGAATCTTTTATGCATGTGTTTATAAATTTATTTTCCATTTTATTTTTCATAAATAATGAGGTTTCGCAAACCTAAAGCACAGGCCCAGCTTAGTTTAGGTAAATTTATATACTACCTATTTAAAAATTAAGATTTTTAATGTATGTATACCAAATGTTTGATATTGAATAAATTTTATTATTATTGTATCTCTTTCGAAATTCACGGGACTACAGAGTCCCGGTCCTTTAGAGGCGTGCATCGGGCCGTGGCCAAGATGTAGAGGCCCTTTTTAGAGATCTTTAATATGGTGTGGGATACACATGGTGGATACCATCGCAGACCGCACAATATGATACACCCGGCGATGGTCCCCGCCATGTGCAAGACTATTGGAGTGCAGATCTATGTCATGCGATGGAAACAAAGGTCATGGGCTATGGGGCTGAATGTTGGGTGGGGTTGGGTAACTGGGCTATTGAGGGAGACTAACGGACGCCTGCCATTACAACCAAGTCTCATAATTGTTTGGTGGCAGGCGGTGACTCGCCGACTCATTTCATGGGCCCCCTGAAACGGCCGCACGCACGGAGCGACAAAGGGGGCAACATTTGGTGAGTGGCTAGGGTGGAGGGGTGCCCCTGGACTTTAAACCGAAGCCAACTCGCCACTTACTGACGGGCACGTCCACCCTCGAGCTGTCATAGCTCTCGCAACTCCACTCTGCCCGGCCGGCGAAGGCAAGGCAGAGGTGGGGGAACTGTTCCTCGTCAGACTTCACTCCGGCGCCGGAGATGAGGAACAGGGTCTTCCCCCGGGAGTACTTCAGGTCCGTGGGAACGCTACCTCCCAACAGCTCGCCACAAGCTGCCCTGCGGGCTTATTATTATTATTATTAAATTGAAACGGTCGCCATGACAAAATCGGTCGGACATCATCATCACATCTAATACAAATATACACATACGGCTGTTTCTCAAAAATGGGGTAGGCAGAACTGCAGGACCCTACAGTGACATTTAGCAAAGCGGGGCCAGATTTAAAAGATGACAAGTTGCTAGCTACTCTCCAAAGTTTCATCAAAATCTGCGGTATTTTTTAGTAGAGTAATCTTCTCATTCTCAGACTGTTTTGTTAGAACGATAGAATTAGATTGGTTAGTTTTTTTTACCAGAATATTTAAGTAAAATAAAAGCTTCTCTTACTTATGACAATGTGGTATTGAACTTGAATTGGCCATATTTTGCTATCGCTTTGCTTTTGCAAAATAAGTAATAAGCTTCATATACAGATCAGCCTGTTGCAGTCCACTGTTGCATGTACGCCTCCCTCAGGGCACACCACAAGGCTATTGCCCATAGGGGGGTTTTTGTCTATAGTCAACACGCTGGGCAGGCGGGTTAGTAACCACAGTGTGATAAGCCTATGCTTTTTTCAGGATCGACTGGCTAAGCACCACGGGTTCTCCTGGCTGCAAGATAGAAAAATGTGATCTCACCAACTGGGAGTTTCTTTCTAGGATCGCATACACGGACTTTAGTATACGGTTTTGAAGTTCCTATCAAACTTCGTCAACTCTAAAGGCATACTTAACTCCCTAGTTTCTCGAATGCCCGTCAATTTGGGGTAACAATGTGTCAAAGCCATACTAAAATTACTGTTATCGACGGTCAATAGTTGATTGGCGTTCGAGAAACCGGGATAATCTGACAAACATTTATTATTTGTTATAAAAGTAAATTTGCACCAAATTCGTAATCCTGAATTTGAGTTTATCTGTGAAAAGTACTATTTTTTACATGAACAGAAAAGTTTTGCATCGCAGGGCCAGATGTAAAAGAGCAGTGACAGTTGCTGATTCCTTGAGAACGTCTCTGACTTTCTTAGTAGACTCTTACCTACGACATGCACGGAAGGAGATGCGGCTGATGCCTGCATCAGCAAATGAAATTAATTCATGGTTCCAAAGGTGCAAATGGGACTTAATGGTATTTTATTTATTAACAGTCTTATGTAATTGATAACTTTCTATGTAGTAAATATGAGATTTTATTTAAGATTATTTTTTACGTTTTTTTATTTATTGTTTATTAAAAAGGGAGTTACAAAAAGTTTGTTTTGTTCCCTAAAATAAATTTCTAACACTTTTGAAGCTTTCTTGTTTCATTATAATATTATACAGGGTGTATAAGTAGCAACCATTATGCCGGCTGACCTCAGAAATGTTATAAGTATTTTTTCTAAAAAAAATACCTATACGGTTTCTGAGGTCAGCCAGCAAAATGGTTGCAACAAATTAAATGTGAAATAAAACCTAAGTTCCTTACCCTTTGAAAAGTCTTATAAACTTACTATCCATTCGTGATATCTTATTCCCCTTCACATATTAAAGTCATTAACAAGTAATCAATCACCGTTATCAATGTCTATACCTACGAGTAATTACTTTATTATAAACTAGTTGTTTCCCGCGACTTCGTCCGTGTGGACAATAGAATGTAGCATATCAAAATTTTAAAAAAATGGGTTGATTAAATAAAGCGAAAAAAGTAGAAAACAAACTTTCTTTGGCAATTATATTTTATTTGGGATTATGAATTCTCCTCCATATTGGTAGGAAAACGAATTTGACTAAATTTTTCGTGGGTTCGATTCCGACCCGGGTGAGGAATTTTTTCCATTTCTTTATTAATAATTTTATAATATATAATATCTTGACTAAGATAAATTTCACTATGGGTGCGCCCACCACCGGGCCCTACACCCTCCACTGACCCTCGGATCTGATAACTCATAATTGCGACAACAGGCACTTGCACTAACTACAATCGCCATGAGAAATGGTGGGCGCACCCATAGTGAATGTTTGAACTTCCGAATTGTAACGCCTAATACAATTTCATTTATAAGATAAATTTATAAAAACACTTCTCCATTAATATAATCCGTTAGGATATGGTTGATCATTTTCATCTTTAAACATTGTGCTGAGGGATTCAGCTTTGTTTGCCGAGATTTGGCTAGTGTATAGCTATCGGGATGAAAAATAACGTTGCCAATATGTAATTTAGAAAAGAGATGGTAAAATTCGTCATCCGAGTAATTGACCCGGTGGCTTAGTGTTGATAGCGCTGGCACGCGGAATGCAGAGGTCGTGGGTTCGATTCCCACCCGGGTGAGGAATTTTTTCCATTTCTTTATTAATAATTTTATAAATTTTTTCATTATAATCCACATCTTCTTCCTACTTTAGATTTTTCTTTTAAGCTTAAATTTCTTAGGAAAGCGTTGCCGTCATATCATCATCATCATCACGTCATGTCGGCACCGCTATCCTAGGAAACCAATGCTTTGGTCTGGAAGTCCACTGGATCAATAGCAGCTGACAACTAGGGGTTACACACATAGCTATTAAAATAAATTAAATACAAAGACATGCAATTGTAAACAATAGGTACTTTATTCCGTATTTTGTATAAACATTACGAAGATCTTGAAACACTTAAAAATAATAATATTTACAACATGATAGGATATATTATTTATTTAATCTCAATTTACAGAACCATGGCGAGGTAGGTACGAAATTAGTATAAATATAACATACCTATACATAGATTTTAAAAGTTTTTAGTAGATGTTACAAAGGTTAAAACAATGTAAAAGTAAGGCACCATCATTTCTACTAAATAAGTAGACTAACATAATTTAAAGAAATAATGTAAAATACGAAGTTAGGTAAAACATTTGTTAATTATTCATAATCATTTTAATAGGTAAAATATTTAGTTGTAAGTAGAATGTAGAATCACAATTTTAATTCATTCATCCCTCCAAAAATCATTTACCTACAATCTCATACCAATATTTACGTATAAACATATTGTTAGTATTCAGAGGGCGTATAAAGGTAATTTTTTCCTAGCTTTATACGCGCTCTTAATTCGTTCAAAACATGAATCAAAATGTAAGATTTCTAAGCATATAGAAAAATGCTGGGTAATACTGTCTAATTTACTATTAGCAAGGCCTAAGTACTACTAATCTACAATATCATTTAATTTATACTTAAAATAACTTATTATATTTATATATACCTATACATACAACCAGTGAGAAATTCCTTAAAGAAATTGATTCGTAGTCTTTTTTTTTTAATGTAATATCATAGTAACGTAGAAAGGATCGTAGAATTTCGAATTGTCTTTTATGTTAAGATAATTTATTATTTTAATTTGAATACAGGGTGCAAACGACAGCCAGGCAAATAAATAAGTATGTAAAACTATTTCTTTACAATTAATGAAATTAAATCGCTTGTTTTCAGATCGTACTATAGGTACAACATGTACGATATGTATAAAAATATTTATTTCAAAAGTATACCTATTCTTCTAGTAACTTTATATACTTTGGCCTTTGAATAAACGTTGATAAGCCTGTTTAGGCCCCTTTCTCTGTGATGTGATTCTATCATAATAACATACTATTTAAAACCCTTCACACGGTACAGCTATAGTGTAAAAATATATATTATATTACGATTAACACAATTTAGGTATCTTGTTATGTGATATACCTGCGTTAACATACATACATTAAAACTGCTGTGTGTGAAGCGCTTAAAACTGTCTACAGCTTTAAATCTAGCTGGCAACACTGCCGCGTCTACGCACATCCTCAAGAGTAGAGCTGGCAACACAGCCGCACTACGCCATTACTTAAATTGGCACTCAAGATCCGAGACGCACGTCTTTCTTAAATAATTTTAGTTGTAGAATTTACCTACTTGCATTTAATAAACCTGTTAAAATACCTACCAGTCCACTTATTTATTGGCAAAACAAACAAAGGCACTAAGATCACTGGTACACTAGAACTAAGCAACAACACTGATCACACGATCTGTCTAATTCCTCACTACACTTTCTCGTCAGGCATTTGCAACTGAAGGCAAGCTTCCTCAGGCTTTTTGGCCGCTGCAGCAGCAGCCGCCAAAATCCTTTTATGCCTCTTTTTGGTCCGTTCTTTGTGGAAGAACAGTCGGAGGTAATGGCAAGGGAAGACCACGCACTCTCCCGCCGGTTCCTCTGCATCGATGTACACTCCTCGGACTATGACCGAGTTGGAGCAGTTCAGCAGGATCAGCAGCGCCAGGCTGATGATGTGGGAGCACCAGTTGCTGAGCTTCGGTGTTTCTGTGAAAAAAGATTGGGTTATTTACCTAGGTTGGTACGGATGCAGCAAATAGCTGTGCAGCAAGTTCTGCCATAAGAGAAACAATAATTTATTTCGGAATTTATATCTATGGGTAGATAACTGATCTAACCATAAAATACTTGCATCAGAAGACCGATTAGGTACTTTATAAGTTATAGTTTCTACTAATGCAGCATTTAAAACTTCATAAGAGCAATGAAGCATTCATTTTAAAATTGCTTACTAATATAACGTGCCACTTTCTACAGAATCCATTGATCATAGTATATCTTTAACTGTATAACAACTGTTTATCTTTAAACCTATGAATCAGCTTACCAGGGAAGAAGTATACATCAAGCAAGCCCCACACCCCTCGCCACACATTGACAGTTGCGAGGAACGATATGAAGTGGTAGACATCTGCCAGCAGAAGCCGCGGGGCGCCGTGTAGTCTCGCCACCACCCACCGAATGGGGGCTTGGAGGGCGAACGTTACTATTACGAGTGCATAGCCGCCTAGCTGTGGAGGTAAATGTTAGGTAAATCATCAAGAACACAAAGAATCGTCGACGGCCGATTGGTCTAGTAGGTAGTGACCTTGCCTGCGATGCCATAGGTCCTGGGTTCGAATCCCGGTAGGTGCAAACATTGATATGATGAATATCGATGTTTGTTTCCGAGTCATGAATGTTTGTATACTTATCTATGTATTTATATACCGTTGCTTAGTACCCACGACACAAGACCTTAGGGATCTTAATGTGGGACTAGGTTAATGTGTTGTGTAGTGTGTGAATATTTATTTTATCGTGACTAGCATCTGTATTCATTGGTTAGCAAAAAAGTATGGTGTGGATACGGCTGCGTTCTCGAAATGGGTTAGCCAAAACTGCAAGATCATGGAGAGCCCTCAGCCACGTTTATCGTGGCGGGGACAGATGTAAATCATCAGTGACACGTTACTAACTTATCGCCTGAGAGAAACCCCGAGTTCCTCAGTCGACTCTTATGACATACACGTTACGGAAGGAGATGCAGCTGATGTATTGTAATTTTTGTAATTCTTTTTATATTAATAATTTAGGTAAGTATTCATTAAAATTACAGTCTTATTTTTAATTTGCTAGCTAAACAATTCACATGGTTGGTCTGAAAGGATATCTAAGTATCTATAACATTTGTCTATTTGTCTAAAGCCCCGTATCAGCACTACTACTTCTAACTAGGTAGGTACTTTAAAACCGACTTCCTCCCAAAACTCGAGCTTACTAAAGGGCAAATATATATTGCGTTAAGCCGTGCACGAAGTTTAGAGGCATAATATTGTCAAATTTATATGCCAGCAAATGATTAAATAGGCGACATGACAAAAGAGAGAAATGACTAGGCTTCGAAACTTTACGTCTGACAATATAAGCAACATATAATTATACTCCTTCTTCCTGCCCTGTTCCCAAGCATTTGGGATCGGTGCAATATGTAGGTACTCTTCTTTCATTCATCCCTATTATCCCTCATCTCGTTATTCTCATGTATACCTCTTCCTCTATAACCATCTTACTTCGGACACGGCTTAACGCAACATATAATTTCACGATTTAAAACAATTGTCTTCATCTTCCACTATTGGACGTAGGCCTCCCCCTGCCATAGGGGGATTTTCTTACTAAAAAGTTCCACTATCTTTTTTTCGGTGGCTCCAACATCAGTCCCTCGTTTCCTTTATATTATGTGTAGCTGACCAAAATTCTCTATAAAAATCTAAAAACGGACTACTCGTGCCTATTATATTTGAGGATATCCCTAGATTCCTTAGAGATTCCATCATCAGATGTTATGTTTTATATGTAGGTGATCAAAACGCTCAGTAAAAGTATAAAAAAATACAGACGATTTGATAACCTCTCTTTTTTAAGTCGGTTAAAAACAGACTACATGTGACTACAATATTTGAGGACTGCTCTCGAGATCCCATCATCAGATCCTGATGTGGTGAATATGGGAGCAACTTGGAAGCATACCATGACAAACTATTCAAACAAAATTTAAATCGGTTTATAAAAGACGTAGTTCTGAGGTAACACACATAAAAAAAAAAAAAACATACAGACGAATTGATAACCTCTCTTTTTTGAAGTCGGTTAATAAAAATACAAAGATACATAGAAGAGGCGCCTGCGCTGCGCTAATCTCATACAAACTAGTCTTTCTTATCAAAGACTCAGTGAAAACGGACGTCTCGCGCAATCCACTGTGATTTATAATACAATATCTACAGTTTATTGTTTGTAAACAAAACTAATTATACATTCGAGTGGAAATATCCGTTACATACTATCAGTTAAGTCAATATTTTGTTACGTATAAAGGAATAAAAGTAGACATTTTATAGACATGATTATGATCATGTTGGCAGTCATTAACAGTCACATGTTATACTTACATACATACATATAATCACGCCTTTATCCCTTACAGGGTAGGCAGAGCATCAAGGGCCGATAGAACCACATGGTGCCACTTCTGACCAATTTTGGGTATAGTTGAAGTGTACAAGATCGGTTAGTAGTAATAGGTGGTCAGCCCATCGCCTACAAAACACCAAGTCTCTTGACCCTCTACTGACTTGTACAGTATACCTGGGAAGAGAAGCAGCTGTAGTATTATATGTTTTTTTTTTCACTCCCAGAGCAGCATAGAAGTCACATGTAATAATAAAAAATTAATCAAAATTTTTTAAATCTTAGTACTCTTTACTTAGACGCTGGTTTATGCTAAACTGCCTAAATTTTACTGACATTTCATACATTTTGCTGTCAAAAATAATTTTTAAACAGTGACTATCTTAGACGCGGATTAGGTAACACCGTAAATATTTATTGACAAAAGATTTGAAACTTATGTAGTCCAATGCCAATGTGGGGCTTCACTAGAGTAGATACACGTTAGCTGAATCCTAATCTTATCCCCTTCACGTCGTCGTCACTTAGAATCAATCGTGAAAGAGGATTAACCCAGTCTCTCTGTCTCAGGCTATAAACTAGCAAGTTGTCACGCTGCATAAAATATCGCCTTGGAATCTCGAAGTGATCCTTATAATCTATCTTCCCTATTGTTTATATCCAAGAATGGATAAACTGCTCCAGATTGCTCCTCATTTTATACATCATCATTGAAGTTTTATTTTCGTCGTTCTTTATGTGAATGCCTATTATTCGTTTATTTATTCGTTAGCTGCTTTATTAGATAAACGTTAGTTGTAGACGACCATGAACGCAGCACAATACATCTCGGAAAAAAGGATTTAAGGTGTTATCTAGTACAGGATATGATGTAACTTGTGGAAGTTGGTGACCTTGCATACTGAGCCGAAGGCTCGAGTTCGAATCCCGGTAGGGGCACTTAATGTTGTCCTGACGGTACAGTACACAAGCAAACACAGGTTCACTCCATTCACTCACTCTTATAGTCCGATGGGATCCGTCATCCGTCCCATCCCAGATTTCCAAATCTGACACGATCGAAGACAGATTAAGTGCAGGACCAACAGCTTTACGTGTTTTCCGTCAATTTTTACGAAATTAATATGAGTATATGAAAATAATTCAGTTGTATAGGCTGGTTTGGAATTGAACATATGCTGCCCGCTCACCTCTTTAGGGGTAAATAAATATTACCTAATACATATCATGAATGAATATCTTTGTGTTGTTATGAGATGAATATCTTTGTGTTTATACAGGGTGTAACAGAAAGGATATGTTAAGCGAAAAGCTATGTGAATAGCCCACTCTAGAGAATCTATTTCCAAAATTTGAGACACGAAATCACATGTTTATTTTTTAAGATTGTATGAACATTCCTGAATTGTGTAGAATTCTCCATACTATCTGGAAAAATAAAAATGTGATATAGAGTCTGAAATGAGAAATTTTGTGGTTAGGTTCGTTTTAGTGGGCTATTTACATAGCTTTTCGCTTAACATACCCCTTTTTTACATCCTGTATAACATGGCACAAGACCTTAGGGAACTTACTAGGGGACTTCGAGGAAAAAAGCCTGCTTGATTAACCTAACAATCTCACACTTAACAACAATTAAATAATGTACAATGTTAACATTCAATAGCAAGGTATGGCATTGAAAACGTCTGCGTGGGCGCCGGCGACGCAGGCGGCACCTACCACAAACCGACAAGTGGGCAAATAGGAACATTTACCTCTTTAAGCTTATTTAGTCCTTGTTCCTGAAACTGAACCACTTTGAGGTAGGTGACGCAAATCAAGCCACTTAATTTGTATGATTGCGGAGAGTACCTATACCTTACGGAGCATTATTGTAAGGCCATAATTTTATGAGAATAAATGACATGACTACGGTTATAATCTTTCGGGACATCCGGTTGTTTTGTTACTGGGTTGTTATTTCCTTCACATCTACTGGGATGTTATACACACATAATATTTAAATACCTACCTAAATTAACAAAAAAAAAAGGATATACAAAAAAGAATAGTTATTATGTTCTTACATTAAGATTGATTCATATATTCATATCTACTTATAAGATAGACAATTTGTGTATTTCTCAAAGTAAGATAACTACCCTGTCAAATCTGCGTTACCTACCTTATTCGTTCCACAAACCACGTGTAAATACGAGTATCCGGATCCATTTACCAAGTTAAAAAAAAAAACCACATCATACGACACTATCACATCATACGGCATCGTCATCAAACGGCGCAAGCTACCAAGATAGGAGCGTTTACCTCATTACCTCTGTTCCTGAAAGTCCCACTTGTCCCACAATGAGATGTGGCTATTTATAGAGATCCTGCCCATCTTCTAATGGAGGCAAGATGTTTATAAACAACTGAGTTGATTGACTGCAATGACGGTTACTTCACGGTTCAAGAGCGTCTCTTGTGGAATTGTTAATTACAGAGACCATAGCCTAAAAACCAAGCTTGGATGAACGTTACTGATAAAAAAACCAACGCTACTTTGACAACTTACTGATCAATTTTGAGGTTGAGAGTATATAGTGATCTGTGATTTACAAACGACGCATTTGAACCATTATCTTCATATAGTTCAGGCGATCAAATAGTTGCGGATTGGACGTCGATTTTATATTGCGGTCTCTAAAGGACCATAGCAAATAGAGGTCCGTGTACTCTACCCATCGCAATAATGTCCTCCTGTCCGTTTAGTTTGTTACCGCGGCCAATCTCAAAAAGATTAGTCCTCTACGCAGGAGATGTCAGTGCACAAGTGAGTGCGTAAATACGAGTGCACTCGTTATTCCTTCACTCTCATAATCCGACGGGACGGAAATCTGACACAAGCGATCCGATCCGCGCAGGACCAACCGCTTTACGCACTGTTCGGAGCACTGATAGATTAATGTATTACAATTGGCCGTTAAGCTAATATCTTGGAACTATTTATCCTTAACTGTAAACCTGGTAATTGAGACTATGAACTAGATATTCGCACCTCGCGCGGGGCAAGACAACGCAGAGGAAGTGCCAATTGGCGCAGCTGGTCACTGACTCAATGGTACTATGTCATACACTATATCGATATCTAGATTATATATCTTACGATACTGCGAGTCCTGATGAAAATTCAGATAAAACTTTATAGGCACACTTAAAAAAAAAGCATTGATATATAAAGCTTGCTTAATAATGTTCGATTGGGGAAATTGATACTATCTACAGATTACTCACATACAAGGTGTGGGTGACAGCCAGGCAAATACTGAACAAGTACCATTGTGTTGAGTTATACGAGAGTGTTATTACTCGCAGGAAATATATTTTTGATTTGATTATTGTTTGCTCTCCGCGCCAATTGTATCGTGCGATCCTGTTTATTGTGTAAGACATTGCTGTTTTTTGGATCAGTTGTGACTCTCCATTAGGGTTGATCAGTTATGGCCGATTGGTGTAGTTGGTAGTGGCCCTGCCTGCGACGCCATAGGTCCTGGGTTCGAATCCCGGTAGATGCAAACATTGATGTGATGAATATCGATGTTTGTTTCCGAGTCATGGATGTTTATATACTTATCTATGTATTTATATACCGTTGCTTAGTACCCACGACACAAGACCTTAGGGATCTTAGTGTGGGACTAGGTCAATGTGTTGTGAAAAAAAAAAATATATATAAAATATAAATACAGGGTGATTTTTGGTCGTCAACGTTCCCGAAAACTACGGAATCTCCTCATCATCACGATCATTTTTCTCCATGGAAGCATACCTGGGAAGTGTCTGGTTTCCAAAATATTAGGGTCCAAAGTTGAGTAAATAGACTGCGTTTTTCTGCATAAATGCACATAGACGCGCGTAGCAGGATTTTTTCACGAAAAATAATTAATATCTGTCTATAAAAAAACTAACATAAACACTAGACACTATAAATTTCGCACGATCAAGGAATTAATTTTTTTTTTTTTCCCAGCATTTTTTTGGCATAAACTTACTTTATTTCATGTATAGAGTACGTAGCCTTCGTTAAAAGTGGCCACAAAAAACATCCTGTATATATTTGAACTTTTTTGAGGACAACTTTTTTTTGAAAATCATCTTTTGTGTAAAATTTTATTTTTAAGTCATTCACTCGAGCCCTGTAGTGAATGTTTGAACTTCCGAATTGTAACGCCTAATACAATTTCATTTTAAAGTCATTTTTAAACAGAGTAAACAATTTTTTTTTACTGAACATATGAAGAAAATTTCGGAATTTTCCTGCGAAATTTTTTAAGCGTTTTCCGCCTTAGAATCATGGTCTGAAGTCATGGTATCAATATTTGCCTGACTGTCACAAACACCCTGTATACACACGGCTACATTCTCATAATCAGAACTGCAAAATCACGAAGGGTATACTACAACCACGTTTACTATAGCTTAAGAGAACGCCACTGACTTCCTTAGTCGACTCTTATAACACGCACGGAAGGTGATGCAGCTGATGTATTCTATCTAATGAAGCCCCGAAAAACGCAGTGATATTCGAATAAAACAGACATAGACATCTGTATAACTGACATAATCTTTTAAATATACCTACCTAAACCTACACGTGTAGACCACGCGATGAAAAAATCCTCTAAATTTCTTGATAATATTAAAACAAATATACTTTAATGTACTGTTTGGTTAAATATTAGGGGATTTGTGGCACATTCATCAAAGACGTCTTGTTCTCAAGGTGTAAGTTCAACGGAATTTCGTAAACTTTGTGTGATTTTGTAACTCATTCTTATCTAACTTTCGTTGATCTCAGAGGTAAATAATAATATGTTAAATGGAATTTATTTTGCTAAGTTTTCTAGCAAATTGGCTAAAACGATTCATATATACAGGGTGTAACAAAAAGGGTATGTTAAGCGAAAAGATATATAAATAGCCCACTATAGAAAACCTACTCACAAAGTTTGAGACTCGAAATCACATGTTTATTTTTCTAGATAATATGGAGAATTCTTAAACATCACAGGATTTTTCATACAATATTGAAACATAAACTTGTAATTTCGAGTCTCAAATTTCGTGGATAGGTTCTCTATAGTGGGCTATTTACATAGCTTTTCGCTTAACATACCCTTTTTGTTACATCCTGTATAGGTATTATTAGCACTTCTTAATTAAAATCACTATTTACCAGCTGTTGCCCACGGTTTCGTCCGCATGGACCACGTGTACCTATACTTTTACATCAAGAAATGCATCTGCACTTTCGACCGTGAGCGTTGGACAATCGGGCTTCGGCAGCCGCCAGAGAAATGAGAAAAACTCTGTTTTCCCTATTTCTTATAGACAGAGAATCAATTATGTCAACCGAGATTGTTCGTAGTTGGTCCTGTATGAGACGCCATGGGTTTGTATCCCGGTAGGTGCAACATTGATATGATGAATATGTATGAATGTATAGGTATACATAATGTTTGTTTCGGAGTAATGGATGTTAATATAATTATCTATGTATTGATATATACACAAGACCTCAGAAATCTCAAACTGGGATTAAGTTAATGTGCTGTGTAGTTTATGAATATTTATTTATTTATTACCTTAACCTAGGTACACACAAGTTTAGCCGATCACATTCATGGTACCACAGTAAATAAATTTAAATAGAAAGTGGCATACCAACGACGTCCAGCAAGACTTGACCAGGTCATCAGGGAAGAGGTAGATGTCCAGCAGCGCCCAGGAGCCGCGCCACACGAAGACTACCAGCGAGCCTACCACCGCCACCGAGAAGATGCAGTCCAGCACGTACAGTAGCGACTCTTTGCTGCTCTGTGGAAGAAGGAAACTGCACATTTTCATACAAGATACGCCAACGTTTTATTTTTCGGCTTTACGTTGTCTGTCAAGTCAAGTTGTCTTCTCTAGGAAGCTGGGATACCTAAGATGAGGCAATAGTTTTAAAATCGCGTGCTAAGGAAATCGAATTTTACTACCTCTTGTCAGAGAGTAGGTAAGTAATTATTTGATTACTACATAAAACAGTCTCTACGCAGGGGTTTTATATAATTTAACTTTTACTTCCCTTTATATTAGTCAGAAATCGAGCTTGTTACAAGACCCTAAAGAGTCTAACTATCCCATAGCTCCATCATCAGAACTTTGTTAAAACAGTCTGCATTTGCCTACAATATTTAAGGATTGCCCTCGGTTTTTCCAGGATCCCATATATACTATAATTTTACACTATATTTCGAAATAACTGTCTAAATTTAAATAAACTTTATTCGTTTGCGATATAAAATCACAATATGTATTTATTATCTAGATAGTTTAGATTTATAATTTAATTTATTACTAGTGGACGCCCGCGACTCCGTCCGCGTCGACTGCAGAAAAACAAAATAAAAGGGATAAAAAGTAGCCTATATGTTAAGTGGGACCTTTCACAACATATTCCTGAAAACTGCATCGAAATCCAGCCGTTTCTGAGATTGGCGTGCACAAACATCGATCCGTTACAATTTTATTATACAGGTGATTTTTGGTCGTTAACGTTTTCGAAAACTACGGAATCTCCTCATCATCACGATCATTTTTCTCCATGGAAGCATACCTGGGAAGTGTCTGATTTCCAAAATATTTGGGTCCAAAGTTGAGTAAATAGACTGCGTTTTCCTGCATAAATGCACATTGACGCGTGTAGCAAGATTTTTTCACGAGAAATACCCCTACCTACCTGCCTACCCCGTAAGGGATAAAGGCGTGATTATATGTATGTATGTAATAATTAATATCCGTCTATGAAAAAACTAGCATAAACACTGGACACTATAAATTTTGCCCGATCAAGTAATTAAAAAAAAAATTGCATCGTTTTCCAGAATTTTTTTTTTGCCATAAGCTTACTTTATTTGATGTACTCGTATATAGTACGTACCTTTCGTTAAGGGTGGCAACGAAAAAACATCCTATAGATAGATAGAGATAGATATAGATCAGTGGACTTCTCATGACTGAAAATTATCATGATGAAATCCTAAATATATTTTTAAAAATTAAATTAATATTTTATTTAAAAATTTGATAGTCTGTTTATATTGGTCTACTCGTATTTTCATAGCATTTGGCTTGACTCCTTCTGTAACACCCTGTAAAGCCCTTATATAAAATCGAAACCACTTCTGTTTGTCATTGGATCTTCTATCGTGACTAATGTGTTCACGTGACATTCACGGCAACAGATTATAGTCTAAGCCTGTTAAAATAAGAAGACTTACCTATGTTTTGCAAAGTATTTTCATTATAACTCGGCTAAATATAAATAAACAATCAAGTGTCACAGTGTCGTTATGCGCGAATGGTTCGATAGTGAAAAAAAAACAATTTCGCTGTTGGTCCAAGAAAAAATATCCATTATTTTAACAAGGGATTTCATTTTTTTCAGATTTTCATTGGATCGTCAATGAAACCTAAAATTATTTCGATTGTAAATTCATACTCCTGCGGTTCTGGTAAAAACAAAAGGTCAATTTACAATTTTGTACACCGTGGAGTGATGTAATCAACATAAAGTAAGTTTATATAAAAAGCGTCACAAATTTATATACATAGGTATTTAAATAAAAAACTAATAACAAACATAGGATAAAATTAAAATCTAAATAACATTTGTGACGAAGTACGCTGCCGATTAGAGAAATTTCGTAGTATACTACGAAAGCTACTACGTCGCGTAGCGTTATCGTAGTATGATTGTTTTGCCAAAATTCCTTTCCTCATAATTGGATTCTTATGTTAGAAAGTTAGCCAAAAGTTTTCGATAGATATGTTTTAAATTAAAATCAAGTCATTATTTTAGGGTTTCATGGAGTATCGAACAATTTATGAGATTAGAGTAGAATGGAGTAATTTGAAGCATTAAAAATATCATTTACATGTAATACATGGCTATTTACGAAATGGAATTTGGAATGGAATTTTTATATTATGTTTATTCGGTTCTAGTATTTTCCTTAATTACCTACATTGATTTTATAATAGAGACTAATTGATAAGGTAATTATTAAGTAATAGAATAGAGATAACAGATATGTACACATTGATTTGATATAGTTATATCTCTATTACCGATTTATTTTGAGTTTTGGGATAGATGCCTTAAAAGTAGGAGGAAAGTAGTCAATATTTTTACCCGACTTCGCCAGAAGAAGAGTTATGTTATGTTTTTTGAGTCTAATTTTATTTTTGGTTTCTTTATTTCTTTGACACGCTCTAGCTACGCCGAAGCAGTTTGTCGCATTTTAGCTTGAGATATGCCAAGATTCGTCTTGGTCTTGAGAGTGACACTGAGTCACAAAATTTTTACACAGTCGGGTTTTTTTCTTATTTATTTTTATTTATTCTTCACTTTAGAACGCTCTCACCAGATAATTATCTAGTCAATAGTCCAGTCTAGTTGTCACCAAAGATTGTCCTAGCATCTAATAAGAATAGCTCAAATACCAACCGTTCTAAACATGGTGGGCACTTCGAAGTAATCCTGGGGCGCATCAACCGCGACCGCAAATGGTACTGCGCAGATATTCCTCAGGGTCCTCAGCGCAGCCAGCGACAGTGTCGCCGCCGCGGTGGTGGCCAGCAGCGTCCTCGCACTATCCCCCGTACATTCATTAAGCAGATTCCACACCCCCCTCCAAGCCCCCACACACGCCACCCCCGCCAAACAAGTATACAGCCTAGACACCACGTAATAAGTCAAGCGTCCTTTATCCGGGCTCAAAAACCTGGTCAACTGCGACTGAAGCACGCACATCAACAGATCACAGCACAGGCCGAAGCCGGCGCAGACTGCCGCGCTTACAACCTCGTTGTCAGGGAACACGTACAAGTCCATGAGGGTCCAGGTGGATTTCCAGTAGGTGACCACGGCAGGGGCGACGACGATGCTCGCGAATAACGCGTCAGCTGTCTCGAGTAAAGCCGCGTGGGCCCGCGAGCCACTCGCGAGTGTGTCGGCGAGACCCGCTGTGCTTCCGCGCATGGCTGGTGAACGAGTGACGAGCGCGAGCTCCGCGTAATTGCATTAGTGTCCCTATCTCAGGTTGTTTACTGGTTACGTGCTAGGAAAGACTCCTGTTGTTTGCCTGTGGCGATAAGGCAGTTTGCGTTGCACTTATGTGCTATGTTGTTGTGATGCGAGGGTTTTAGGATTTCAATTGTAAATTATTGTAGCTGTTGATTTAGAGGTCGTTTTTGGAAGTTATAAATATAGTATGGTCTCTTCAATGAGAGTCTTTAAATTTCTGGCTGATTGCCCTTGTTTTGTTCTAAACTCTACTTTGAAACCTTCAAATTAGAACGGCCAAAATGTATCTCCCAACTAATGATGATCTCCGACCGTATTTCGGTCAAGGCGATCTCTACGGAGATTGGCCAGGTACGCAGGAGATATTATAGTGCACAAGTGTGTGCGCAAACACAGATGCACTCTCTATTCCCTCACTCTCATAGTCCGATGGGACGGAAGCCGACACGACCGGAGCTCTCTCCGATCTCTATCAGGCGCAGGACCAACGGTTTTACGTGCTTTCCGAGGCACGAGCTAAGTGACAATTTTGCAACATTGAAATCTGTACATGAAATAAATTCATTCACCCCCAACTAATACTAAAATGCAAAAGGAAGTTTGTTACCTATACAGGCTTTTTATGATATATACCTACTCATCCAATCTTCTTTAGATTTTGCATTGTTGAGAGTACGAAGAAGGACATTGCTACATTCTGTAGTCCACGGAGTTTTCGAATAGATAGTACAGAAAATACCCTATATCCTTTTGCGCATATAAGCAAAATTTCTAAATCATTGGTTTGGTAAATAAAGCGGAAAGAGCTAACAAACAAACCAACTTACTTTCGAATTTATAATATTAGTTGGGGGTTGGTACTTGGATTGTACATCAGGATCTATTTTATGACTGTACAAATGTGTTTGCAAATGTTTTTATTTCATACTCAACCGCCCACCACCATAATCGGAACATACAAAAATATTTCATAATAAAACCGATATATTAAAGCCGACCCTCGGGCAAATAGAAGTAATGGCCGCAAATCAGAACCGTACTAGGGACGTGAGTAAGTACTGACTTCCTAACTGGACATAGCAAAGTGGATAATAAGGGACCTTGCCCCTTAATGCCCGACTTTGGAAGTTTAATCGCTGTTTTAATCGATGCCGTCAAAAATAATACAAAGGTAAAGTCGCAATAGTCCGCCTATTATCCTTCAAAGAGGTTGGGCAGAAGTGTGCAAAATATACCTACGCCCTCTTTTCACCAGTTAGTTTGAGTAGATTCTACGTGAAATCAAACATGGAAATATACGTTCTAACAACTTTCGCTAGTTAATAATAATAAACATGGATGTTTTTATGGATGTATAAATGTCATGACGGCCGATTGGTCTAGTAGGTAGTGACCCTGCCTACGACGCCATAGGTCCTGGGTTCGAATCCCGGTAGGTGCAAACATTGATATGATGAAAATTGATGTTTGTTTCCGAGTCATGGATGTTTCTATACTTATCTATGTATTTATATACCGTTACTTAGTACCCACGACACAAGACCTTAGGGATCTTAGTGTGGGACTAGGTTAATGTGTTGTGTAGTGTGTGAATATTATTATACAACCCCGGAATAAACTTATGAAACGTCTGAAGTTCATAAGTTTATTCCGGGGTTATATGACATTTTATATGGATAAGTCGAAGTATAATATTCTTTTTTAATACAACCCATAAACAAAAAAACGCTCATGCCATAGTTCTATATTTATACAGGATGTGTGATACGAGAACCTTTTCCAACAAAGAACTTAGAATTATATTTTACCAGCTGTTGCTCGTGACTTCGTCCGCGTGGACTACAGAATGTAGCCTATGCCCTTTTCCGTACTCCCATCAACACATTCACATCAGCATAATATTACAGTCCATTGCTGGACGTAGGACTCCCCCAAAGCACACCATAAGACTATTGCTGCAAAGGGTTGTTGGCGCTGCTGCCCACCTCCCAACTCGGTATGCACAAAAAAGATTGGATGAGTAAAAAAAAAGCGTGAAGAAATAACAAACATACAAACAAACTTTTTCGCAAATATAATAGTACCTCGTTGTGATTTCAGATTACCTAAATCGTGGTTGGGATAATGTAAATATAACCTTAAAAGCTTACCGCGAACGAAGTCCTGAACCTGGTAGAAAAGATGTAGGTTTCCTCTTTCCCATCCGTGACGATGAAGTACGGGGGAGCGAGGAAGTTGCGCGAGGAACGGATGCAGGTGGCTGTCAGGTAGAACATCAGGGTTATGGCCGCTATCAGGACTCCTCTGTTGGATAAATCACAGTATATGATTCCATATGGTTTTGCCTAATCTTTTTCCAATAGGTAGTACATAGAACAAGGCCTGAGTGACCTATCCTAACGGCTCTTATATTTCTTATAAAATTATTAATAATTATTAATAATAATATATTTAAATTTAAATATATTATTAATAATATATTTATTATAAATATAATTAATTATATCTTATATTTCTGACTTCTGTCTGTATTTCAATTTGGGAGTAGAGAATGCTGATCTTAAATGATCATGTAGTACCTACTCGTGTTATCTACCTGTAGGTATATAAGAGTACGCCCACGACTTTACCTGCGTAAAGTTAAGAATTAATTGCATTGTATTTCATTCATTTAGTAACAATTACCCCATGCCTGCCCGTGGGTATCATATTCCCAGGTTCCCGGGAGGTAGGTAGCTGCGCCTCCCATATTGATAACATGGCCAAAAATCACACTGCGGTAACTAACCCGCCTGTCCAGCGTGGTCACTATAAAGGGCAAAGACTCCCCTATGGTAGCAGCTTTGTGACGTGCACTGGGTGAGCCCTCCGTCCAGAAGTGGACTGCAATAGGCTGATGTGATAGATCAACACATTCGCTGCCAGCAGTTGTTCTAAGCATGCCGACATCAGTTTAAAGCCTAGTCCGAGGACTCAAGTAAGCGTCGACGGCACTTTAGACAACCAAGAAAGCGCAAATACGTAGTCGCCGGCAGTGAATGCGTCAATAGCCTACATTTACCTATGTGGATCTTCAGGATCCGGCAGGATGGCCTCCACAAACATGTCCAGGATGCCCCAGCCTCCACGCCAGTGCATCACGCAGGCCTGGATGAAGATGTATGTGTAGACCCTGGAGAGGACCCTCTCAAGGCACCAGCGCAGTGCCCCGCCTTCGGGCTTGCTGTATGCTCCCTCTGCACGGGCGAAGAGTTGAGATCTGAAGCAGAAGTTCAAATGCTTAGTTTAAAATAGTTTAAAGTATTTCGTCTATTTTATACATACATACATAAATACAATCACGCCTGTATCCCTTACGAAGTAGGCAGAGCACCAAGGGCCGATAGAACCACTTCTGACCAAATTTTGAGAGTATAGTTGAGATTTACAAGTTCGGTTCGTAGTGACAGGTAGTCAGCCCTTAGATGAAAACAAAAGGGTCAGCCCATCGCCTACAAAACACCAAAACTCTCTTGTCTCTCTACTGACTTGTACAGTATGCCCGGGAAGAGAAGCAGCTGTAGTATTATACGTTTTTATTTATCTATTTTATTCTAAGTGCTTATTTGATGTCTTGATAACAGACATGGTGGGTGAGTGTGTTTCACTGTATAGTGCCATTGGATGATGGCGCTAGTTACTATGTACTAGTTCCGAAATCAGGCATAGACTTTAATAGGTGATTTGATTCATGTTAGGAGGTCCGTCAGACCTAAAGTCAGACACTACTCTATAATTGGCATATACAGGATCATTTTTGGTCGTCAACGTTCCCGAAAACTACAGAATCTCCTCATCATCACGATCATTTTTTCTCCATGGAAGCATACCTGGGAAGTGTCTGGTTTCCAAAATATTAGGGTCCAAAGTTGAGTAAATAGACTGCGTTTTTGTACATAAATGTACATTGACGCATGTAACAAGATTTTTTCACGAGAAATAATTAATATCTGTCTATGAAAAAACTAGCATAAACACTGGACACTATAAATTTCGCCAGATCAAGTAATAAAATAAAAAAATCTAATAAAATTACATCGTTTCCCAGGATTTTTTTGGCATAAACTTACTTTATTTGATGTATAGAGTATGTAAAAGTGGCAACGAAAAATCACCTGTATATACTCGTACGTCTAGGATAAAATGGAATTTTACGCGATATTGTTAATTGCCGATTTTTCTAATGGTCGGATAGCCTATGCGACCATTGGAAAAACCTTTGTGCAGGTGGGGTTGCAGGAGAGTACATAAACATTTTCCTTTACCTACCTGATCAAGGCAAAGCATATATGTATGACAATGCCGAGCAAGTATATCTGTACGTAAGGGAACATTTCAGGCTGAAGCTCCATCAATCCCCATGTGCCTCGCCAGTGTGACACCACCAGGGGCGCCACTATAAACGTGGCGAATACTGCATCTCCTGAAAATGAAAACATTCATATTTCAAGTGTCATCCCATTTTTTTTACTAACAGAACAGAATGACCAGATAGTACACAATGTATAAAAGGCTTAGATATGTTAAGCAAATGCTATGAATTTAGCTCACTATCTATAGAATATAACCTATCCACAAAATTCAAGACTCGAAATAATTTGTTTATTTTTCCAGATAGAAATGGAGAATTTCTAAACAACTCAAGCAATGTTCATATATTCTTGAAAATTACAACTTGAGGCCCTTGGTAGCGGTGGTAACCTAAAACGGTGCGGAAAAATTATTCCTCATAGTAGTCCCATCAGCTGACAATTTCATAATGACCACTTCGACAAGGCGATGCAAGTTTGTGACCCAAGAACCTCAAATTGCAATCTCACCGCTAGTGGACCCCAAGGCCAAAATATAAATAAATAGTACCTGTACCATATGAGACTTGATCGCAGTTCATCTGGGGCGCCTCGTCACAACTCTCCAGTGAGATTGCGTGCTGCAGCTGCGCAGGCGCCGCCTCGGGTAGCAGGCTCTCTGACTGCTTGCTCTGCATTCTCTGAAAATAATATTAACGTGTCAGTGTAAGGCCACTGCTGAACATAGCGACCACTGCGACCTATTTGAAGCGGACTGCATACAGCAGATACCCGCGGTCCTCATTAGGTCGTCCGTCCATCTTACGGGTGGCTTTCCCAAGCTGCCATATCAGGTATGTGGTAGCCACTCTACATAGCACGTAGAATTCTCAATCAAAAATTAAGAATATTTATAAAATCTTGAAAGAATAAATATGTGATTTTGAGTCTAAAATTTTGGGAATGAGTTCTCTATAATATTGTGGGCTATTTTCTTGGCATTTCATTTCACAACACGTTTTTATTACAACCTGTATATGAGGTCTTGTTTAAATTAGTGATTATCTTTTGACACACGAAACTATATAGGTAGGTAAAAAGAAACAACTTTCACTATTGGACCAACTCCGAAATAGTTTTAAAAAAATTCAGCTGTTCCATACATTTCAGTGCAGTAATTATTCGAGATTGTTACCTACCTAGTTTCGTGTCAAAAGCAAATCACTAATTTTGAAAACACCTTATAGATAGATCAAATTAGAATATCGCCACATGGTGTAACTGGTCACCTAGAGAGGCAAAGTATCATTTTCCATGACTACGTTCCGGTGGTTTGTATGCAGTACTTAACTTATAATATTCTTACCAGTCAGGATGCTTTCACAAGACAAATGATACTAAATCACGCAAGTAGGTATATATAACTAAATCCAGAATGTATTATCATCCGTTTATAATAAAACCTTGGTAATACTAGTTGATAGCCCCGACACCGTTCACGTCTATAAACTTATAAATAGTTTAAACATAGGAATAATCTGCCCAGTGTTAAAATTAAAAAAGGGCTATACTGGAATACATCAATGCATCTGCCTTCCGTGCTCTAAAGAGTCGATGAATTTAGGGTTGTTCACTTAGGCGATCAGCTAGCAACTTGTCAATGATCATCTACATCTGACTCAGCTATATTAACGTTACTGTTCTTATTCGAGATCTTGGCGTTCTTGGCTACGACATTTTCGGGTACACAGCCGTGTTGTAAAGCCTCCACTATCGCTATACAGGGTGTAACAAAAAGGGTATGTTAAGCGAAAAGCTATGAAAATAACCCACTACAGAGAACCTATTCCCAAAATTTGAGACTTGAAATCAAATGTTTATTTCACCAGTTAGTGGAATGTTCATACAATCATGAAAAATAAACATGTGATTTCGAATCTAAAATTTTGGGAATAGATTCTTTTTAATGGACTATAATCATAGATTTTCGCTTAATATACCCTTTTTGTTACACCCTATATAAGGTGTTTTCAAAATTAGTTATTTGCTTTCGACACGAAAATAGGTAGGTGAAAAGAAACAACATTTTACAATGGGACCAACTCCGAAATAGTGAAAAAAAGACCTTATATAATAAAATTATGCTCAAACATTCTGTCATCTCATCAAACAAACTCTTTAATTAATTATCCGCGGTTTAGATTAGCACTGACACATGATCTTGATAAACTTCACAGTTTGTCTGTCAATATTTAAATTCTATGTTTAAACACCATTGTTAGTAGATTAGAAAATAATTAACATAGATAATCAATTTTATATAAAGGAGAACTTAATGGTCGGCTTTAATTAATTTTGAAGTATAGAGCTACCTGGTTGTTCCTGGTGCATAAGCGTAATTTCGTCATTGCTATAGGTAAATAAATAAATAAAAATAAAATAGATGTGAAGACACACTCTCGTAAGGATATTACACAGAGATGGGTTATTATCTAATCTGATAATGCTATGTATTCAACACAAAATGAATTCCAGCTCAATCTCAATAGGTAGTTAATATTACCTACTAGAATCTTATTATTGGTCAATTAGAAAAATCGATTTTTATCAGTTTTCCCTAGCGAATTAATTTCTAGGGTTCCGTCAGTTCCAAAGGATAAAAACGGGACCATATTACTAAGATTTCGCTGTCTGCCCGTCTATAACAAGGCTGTATCTGTAACCGTGATAGCTAGATAGATAGTTGAAATTTTCGTAGACTATGTATTTTTATCTAATAAATTATTAGCAAAAACAAAAAAATATTGTATTTAAGTTCCTATACAATAAACGTGGTTTATTTATCTAGACTGTCTCTGACGTTGCACCTGGCCGGTATTTTTTTAAATTTACTGCGATAAATGCCGTCTGACTCTTTTTACAAATAGAGTCAAAGAGAACTGGGGGCAATTCCTCAAAAAAATTGAGCCTTCTTATTCTCGTAAGCCTTACAGGCTGAAGTTTAACCTTATAGTTAAATATTTTAGTCGCACTAAATACTAGGTGATTATTCTAGAAAATTATTCTTTCCATTTCGCTGAAAACGTACCTAGTAATTTAATTTAATTGTATGACTAAGGTTTGTTTAAACCAGGTCACATAAGGTAACAGATTTTCAATTATCTAAAATCGCGTATTAAAAAGTAACGCTAGTTTCCATTATAACACCTCCAAATTATATTATGTACCTATGTATGTTTCCGAAATGGTGTGGCCAGTACTGGAGGATCATAAACGAGATACCATAGACACATTTAGCATTACGGAAACAAGGTGTGATTGCTGACTTGATTGTTGATTTGATTGACAACTTTGTTGTTAATTTTCTTTTAGTAAAGAATTTAGTGAGTAATAATTTAGAATGTATTATCCAATTGGTTTGTCGACTGTCAAATAATATGTTAAACATACTTAGATTAATTACTAAAACAGAATACTTATACTATGCTTATGTATTTCCCAAAATGAGTTTAGTTTAGTTACTATACTTACTATTTGAATATTTTATTCAGGATCAACATGAGTTTCCTCGTACCACAAAAAAATTGTTTTCCATAAACTAATTAAACAAAACAAATCAAAAAGTTATAATACAGTATCACTCATTATTGATTAAAAATACACAAACACAAATAACAACGTTAAGATCGTAAAAATAAAGATTTTACGTTTTACACGTCCATAGGTACTTAAGCTCTACAGTGAAATGATTACCGATCGATTTTGTATATAGACATCGTTTGTCTATAGGTATAGGAGGCCTTGAAAAATTGGTTCCACAACAAAAACCGATAGTTGTAGTAGCTGAGATTACTACCCCAAGTTGTATTACGCACGGATAGATCGTATCGTGAAAGACTGATTTGTCTTATCTTCATTGTGGGCTTCGTCGACATCGTCGTCAGCCTATTGCAGTCCACTGCTGGACGTAGGCCTCCCCCAGTGTACGCCACATGGCTCGATCTCCCGTTTTTGCCATCCAATCACTACCAGCCATCCTCTTTAAGGCCTTGTGGGCTTAATCAATGTGAAAACTTGTAATGAGCTATGTAGTGTGCTGTGTGTCATCAGTTTCTGGGAGGTGGGACAGCGCCTCCCATGTTAACAACATACTCGTAGTACGAAAATCACACTGCGGTCACCAACACATGCAGTATACCTAATCAAAACCCCCCTATGGCAGTAGTCTTGTGGCGTGCCCTGGGGGAGGCCTACGTCTAACAGTGGACTGCAATAGGCTGATGATGTTACAGTATAAGTCTGCCTTTCCACCAGAAATGTGCTTTTGACATCATAGAGCAAAGAACTCGGAGTATAAACTAGTAACTTGTATGATCTTTTTACATCTGTCCCCGCTATGCCAAGCGTGGCTGTCAGATTTCTTTAATGATTCTGCAGTTTTGATTACTTTAATTTATTTCGTGAATACAGCCGTTTCAATTATGTCTATACGCTGTAATAGTATAGGTAGTTAGGCGCCTAATTGCTTTTGCTTTACATTGCGCGTGCATAAGGAACATCCTCTAAATACCAGGTAAATAAAACAGCACTGAATTATGTATAATATTTATTATCTATGACTAGTTAATTGGCTCAACAAATCGAACAGTAACATGATTAAACATCTCAGCTAACACACAACGCGTGATATAATTATTTAATAGTGGTAATATTGGGAAAATAATACAGAATTATGATACAGCCAGGGCCAGATTTAGGGTAGGTTTACAACCCCTGGGCGACAAAGAAAGAAGCCAATACGGAGGCAGACTAGACGTCTAAATCCGGCACTGAATGCAGCCAATACCCTTTCCCAGTCAAAATCGACCAATGAAAACTCATCATTGTATCGACGTCGTAATACTCTTCTCACCATTTCTCACGGTCCTATTAGCAGTCACGTCAATTATCCCCGAAGAGACTTGGCAAAAATATTCAAATTCCCCACCCACTTTACACCTATTAAGGTTAACCTATTAAGATCCACGTGGTAAGGGGTGAGCTTGCCGCTTTTCCTAAATACTCAATCTAACAACTAATCCATCAACCGTTACCTCTAAAAATACGAGCGTTACTTTTGACTGAAAACGAGCTTGGTATATTAACTAACATTACTTATTACTTATTATACCTATATTCAGGCCGCAGCCCTTAAAGGCAAAAGATTAAGAATATTTTCATAGACTGAGAAAACCTACTCTTTTTTTAAGTTTCAAGGTCTAGTCCAGCTGGACACCTTCCTAGCCGGACCATGGCATGTTGACCATACGGGATTTTCGCTATAAATTCTTGGGGCGAATTGGGAAGGTGGGCGAGATGGGACTAGACCATGGAGAAGGTATAAAAGAGGAGGTGGGACTATGAACTGAGTCGTGTGGCAATCGTGAGGCCATGACGTCATGATAGGGGGCGGAGCTTCAGGGCCAGTGTGCGTAACGCAGTAGCTGTAACCACATGCTTATGCAAGTAATTTGGCTAGTCACTACAAGGTGGTTTCTATGGAAATGGGCAGGACTACAGTGTTAGGATGCTCCCTTCGTCCCGTACTTTCACCCCCGCTCAGAGGCACACTATTTTTGTATGAAAATATACTTAGCCGCTGCTCATCTTTTATTTCTTCTCCATGGACTAGACTAAGCTTCTAGCAAGTATACTGTAGGGAGATACAATACGCGTTCGCAAAATGACACCTTCAAAAATCAAACTAAATACACTGTTGGTGTAGTTTTAATGATATTTATGAATAGGTCATCAGGGCATTTTGTTGAAAATATATTTGATTGTGTTTAAATATATTTGTTTGTGGCACCAAGTGGTTCTATCGGCCCTTGGTGCTCTGCCTACCCCGTAAGGGATAAAGGCGTGATTATATATAGGTATAGGTATGTATGTATGTGTTTAAAAACTTTCATTTTGCTACCTAGGTATATACTTAAGAAGATAGAAAATATATTTGATTGTGCTTAGAAACTTAATGCAGATAAGTTTCAGAACGTTATGGCTTCTATTGGCTTTCAAAGGGCTCCTTTTTTACTGCAATATAAACTTGAGTTACAATTATTATTTATAGATAACTGTTATTTATTCGTTATTATTGTTATCAAAAATAAATAACGGTTATTCCTTTTTTTTTTCATTTACAATTTTTCTTGTAGACAAGCCGTTACAAAGCGAATATATATATTTTCACCTAGATATATCTTACATAAACAATTAAATTAATTAAAAACAAACTGTTAAACAAGTAACTATTTACATCATATGAAATTCTGGTTAAAATATGCCAGCACTCTTAAATAAAATCACGTCACTGCCAGCACTGGATAATAAATACATGATACTTGTTTATCCAAAACAAAAACCGCGAAATATGTTTCGTTTGTAGTCTAGTTTCACAAAGTTTGAAGTCATTGCAAAAGCGAGCCGCCGCCGATATTAGAACTGTAGATTGGGAATCTTGCACTATAGAAACAATGTTTCTTTAAAAAGTATCTTAAATCTTATCAAGTCGAAGAAAATTAGTACAGGGTGTAAACGGGCTTCTTGTTATAAGTTGTACATTATATAGAACTTAAAGACGAGAGAAATATAACAAAAACTCTTTAGAGAAGAGTTGATAGTAAAATACAGTCTCGATAGGCGAGAAATCTTACACAATGTAAGGAATATACTTATTAAAAATTTTGATACATTATTTGATATCTTTGATATGCTTAGAAAACTAATGTGTAAGTGTAACATCGAAATATAGCTAAATAACATGAGGTTTTCAAGATAAAATGTTTGAATTTTAGTAACAAACAAGCAACGGTAGAAACCCTGGTACTCGTACGTAGAAACTTATATTTTTTTATTTATTAACGGATTTAATCACCGTATAAATATGTGAGCCTAATATTGTAGTTTATCATAAACTGACTTTTTAATATACCAAAACTACATAAAATTGAGCATAACTATTTGAAATTTACAAAGGTACAGGATAAAAATTTATTTAGGTAGGTAGAGCTGTTTCACGACGAGATGTTAATATAGGTAACCAGTAGGTACATAAGATGCTTCTGTTACACCTAAAATTCAGTAATTGAAAATTGGTGGATCACAAGGTATTAAGTAAAAATATTTTTTCAACAAGTAAAAAAAAACAAATTTAAAATTTCACGAAGATTATCTTATAAGGTTATATTTCTCTTATTCGACTGATTTATTGGAAGAAATATCTCTTAGAAATAAACATGGTTTGTTAATTTTCATGTCATTAAACTTTTTTGTTAACATTTGTTTGTAAAATAGAGTTTGTAATTCCAACTCGAAACATTCTTAACCTACTTGTTGTCTTAAAAACGTACACATAATTTTAAAGCATCTTATATTATTATTTACCTGCCTATTTACAGAACAGATTATACGAAAGTACATTTAAAGAACTCAAAACACATTTTTAAACTTTAAAATTCAATGTAAATAGAAAATACGAACGTGTATGAAAAAGTATACAAATAAACTAATGAAGAAAGGCACACGTTAAAGTCACACTTAAATATACAAATTAAAAATGTTACAGTTACAGATTTAAAATTTTACACTTAAATACCTAAATTATACATTATACAAATATTAATAAATAATAGCGTTATCTGCTTACTATTGTAATCATTATTAAAAGGGTTACGCTTTCTATGTAGATTGATAATATTTTTGAACTTCCGAATCGTGACGCCTGACACAATTAAATATTTTTGAATCATAATATTAGTACGTTAAGCTCCTATAGTGGAACTCAAAGTACAAAGAGTTTCAGCGAAAAAAGTAAATATGCCACTTAATACAAATCATCACATCTGTACACATAATTTTATTTAACCAGACTCTATTACCCCTGAACTTGATTCGATCAAACAAGCACTACAGTCTAGCCGAACAAAAACTATCTCTCCATTGTGGTATTTTCTCGAATTGTACTATAAAAAGTGGTTCGCCATTGAATAGAAAATGTGTTATTTTCTGACATAATACAAACGATTAGATTTTTTTGTGCAAAAACGTGTTTTATTGCTTTTGGTAAATTTGTAATTTTTAACGCTTGAGGGTCCAGCAAAGTATTGGCGTACTCGTATTGCGTTGTAAACTTTCCTATGTATAAGTATGATGTAAGATAAGTATCATGTAAGAAGAAAAACCAAATCCACAATCGTATTTTTTTTTTCGGAAAAAGAATATATAACTTTAGTTAGTGTATAACACAGCTAGAAGTAAGTATTATGTAATTATTTCATACAGAAAAATCTTTCTTAATAGGTAGGTACACCTGGTACAGTAAATAGGTACCTAGAGAAAAAAAAATATTAAGACGTTAAATCGGATTATAAGAATTAATATATACTTAGTTATACCTATTAACTGAAATGGTGAAGTAAATGCGGTGTAGCTTTACATTTTTTTTGTGAATTAGGTAATTGAACATTATATTGGTTTATGTTAAGTTTTTGTAGCTTATCACGAGTAACGAGCATTGTTTTTTTTACCTCATTTCACCGACAGCGATGTGAATTGGATACCAAATTTAGCTAAAAACTATTTTGCTTAAAAAATATATAATAAAAAATACTACGTATGTACACTGTATACATATAAAAAATACAAAAAAAAAACGTAAAAAATGTGTTATTTTTCGTCAAATAATTCTGATAAGTATGTCGCGAGTCTCAATAACGCGATTGAATATCTAATTATATTTATATTTAGGTGTAGGGCGATAATCTCGTTTTTGTACTAGATACGTAAGTATAAGTATTTTTTATTTATAAATAGCCATGAATAAATAATAATAAGCAAATAGCCATGTTGAATCACACTATAAAACTAATTTAGAAGTTTTATGGTTGGTTTGTACGGATTTTGCTTTGCTTTATTAACGTAAAACCATTTTTGCCTTATTTGTCGTTCACTTGCGATTAAGCAAATTGAAGATTTATAATGGTTAAATATAATAAGTAAGTTGATATATAACCTTAAATTACCACCTATCCAACGTATTTCCTTTATTATATTATATAACTCATATGAGTATTTTCTATGTAATTCTCAACAGGATATTATTGGCAAAGAAGTAATTTCCGTAAAAATCTACAAGAGCTATTTTGATACAAAAAATGTTGTATCTATTTATAAACTAGATTTTATCTTGTACCATGATATATGATAGAAAAGTTGATGATTTATTTGATATTATAACAAAATACTTATACTTTACAGAATTGATCACTGTTATAAAACTTTTTTGATTTGTATTGTCAATATTGTTTAATGTTACGAGTAATTTAAAGAGATCTGGGAATTTAAAAGTTTAATTTATTCATTTTAATAATGAATGTACCAAAATTACTAAACAGTTTATATTTTAAAAACTTACCTACCTACGAGTATATATACTTTTATTAAAGATTTATCTAATGACACACAATCAGCTGAGAACTCTCGCTTACAATAGCTAAGTTAATGTTATGATAGTATTAAGTAAGTATTAAAATCTTATTATATAAATAAATAAAAACTTGAAGCGAAATACAAATAATAAGCTCTTTTATACGCACAAACTGAGCCTTATATTTATAGAATTGATATATTTTTTGTATTAATGAAAACAGACAGGGGTGAGCCAGGCAAATACTGAAATGCTGAACAAATTGCATTATTAATTTGACTATCCACAATGTTTCCTTTTCGCGCCTTGTATAGGACAATTCTGTAACTGTTATTATGTGGATACATTGCTGTTTTTTGGATGACTTGTGACTCTCCATCAGGGTTTATCAGTTATATGAACATATTCATTGTTTAAGCTAAACAATATACGCTTCAGAATCTTGATCTGATGTTAGCATATCAATATTTACCTGGCTATCACTTACACGCTGTATAAAATACATAATATACCTAATATATTTTGTATTTGTAAAAGACATGTTGGCACACTTATAATAATGATTTTTATGTTCAAATCATAGTAAGAGCACTTAAAGAGTTTTTGCACGATTACGACGAGTCATTCCACACCTTGGATCAATCACATCGCAGAATTCATAAGCCTATTCAACGTGAATTTTTCTCTGACAATTTAAACTTATTTCGTATCTATTTCTTTGTCTGTTTGCCTGTGCTGATGCAGGGCTTCACTAGAACACATCAGCTGCATCTCTTTCCGCGCATGTCGTAAGAGTCAACGAAAGAACTGAGCCCCCTGATTACGTAAAAGTAATAGTAAAGCCGAAGCCGCGCGATCGCGATAATTGAGAGTGTGTGCGAGCTTGGGCGAGGTGCGGGGCGCGGGAGGACGCCGAGCGCTCGTTGCGCGCACGCACACACTCTCAGTTATCGCGATCGCGCGTCTTCGGCTTTGCTATTGCTTTTACGTAATCAAGGGGCGGGTATTCTCTCAGCAACTTTTCACTATCTCCCTATCCTGCAATTTCGGCTACCCCATTCCGGGAACGCAGCTGTGTACGTCTCTTTTTCTTTTATTTAAGAATATTACATACCGACTGATCTTTATTATGTACTAATTAATAAATCTTTGACAAAAAATACGAAATGACCCAGAGTTTTTCAAATACATATCGAAATCCAAAGTTGCTACTTTATTCTACAAAGTGAAGGTAGTTTCTCCTTAATGAGCCTATTCTGTTCATCTGACAGAAGTCTAAGTTGAAAAGTTTTGTTATATTTAACTTAACAATTACAATCATTTTTAAACACCAATTACATTATCACATAATGTGCGTTGTTGACATATAGGTATATGGTGGGATATGTACAGAAAGTTCCTGAATTTTCTACAGCTCTATTATGACATCAAAACATATGTCTTGGGGCCTAATGTTAGCCGACTTTTATCTTTAGGTTTTAAAATAAAATTCATTTAAGAGCTTATAGTACTTAAGAGCCCTTGGTTCTTGATCGATAGATAGAGGTTCAACATCGAAAAACATTCCCTCCAATAAACCGATCATTAAAATTACGTGATGGAATTACCAGTATTTGGTTTTAGGACAACGAACGTCAAAGGGACACCTAAGCACTGCTACTGTTATTTCTCTTTTTTCTTGAAAACAACATCTTTTTTCGTTTTTACAGAGAAACTTTAGAAATATAGATCTAAACCAGCTCAATCTTCTTTCCCTTTACTCATACTAAACCGTCTGTGGAATTTAAAACCTTTCTTCTTTTCCTGCTTCTCCTCCACCTTACCTTCTAGAAGATTGTCAGCACTTTTGGCAACCTGAACGCTCTTTCTTCTATTCTTCATAGATTTGACCAGCTTGTAGAATTTTCCCTTCTTCTTCGGGTCGGTCAGCTGATCTGGTTCTTCGTCTACTTCTACACTGAACTCAGAGGATATATCTCCGAGATCCTCCACGCTGTGACTCTCTATCTCTTTCGGAGGTGGAACTTCGAGCTTCGTTTTGGATGAAACTGGTTTCTCTTCAGGAGGTGGTGGGGCATCGGGGTCGACACACTGGAAATTTTGGAATAAAATAGATAAAGAATTTAGTAAGTATAGGTAGTTGGCCGTGTGGTGTTGGCAGAGAAGAATACGAGTAGCACCACCCCATTGTCTACCCGTAGGCATCGTAAGAGGCGATTGTTTCCATGAGGTGCATGGGCGAATTAGTTATAATTAGTCCGAGAATGACACTGTGGTCACCAAGCCGCCTGCCCAGCATAGTGACTATGGGCAAAAACCTCCTATGGCAATAGCTTTGTTGCGTGCCTTTAGGGAGGCCTACGTTCAGCAATGGTTTGCAACACGCAGATGTGTAAAGGTATTTATTATTTTTATATTTACTTTATAAGTACTTTATCTTGACCCGAGTGGGAATCGAACCCACGACCTCTGCATTCCGTGCTAGTGCTCTTACCACTGAGCTACCGGGTCGTAAGTAAGATCGTTTTGATCTTATAAAAAAAAGATGACCAATGAAAGAAAGAATAAATGACAATAATCATTAAAACTGTCTGCCACCAAGTCTCTATACAGAGACAGAATGTACAACATAAGAAAATAAAGTCTAAAACAATAAAAAAGTAATCACCGAAACGAAACCCAATGTAAACTTTGAAAACTTCATCCCAATTACAGTACATTAAAACATTTCAGAAGTAAGAATAATTCTTGTTAAAGATCTTGGAAGATTAAAGAAACTTTCCCAATAGCGAAGTAACCGAAAGCGGACAATCGAGGCGCCCCAACTTTTATTTGAATTCCAAAACATCTTTGTGTTTAAGTAAATCGATTTTACCCTAGAAGACTACTTTGTTTCGAGTTCGAAACATTTGCGTTACCGCATCGCTACCTGCCCTTTGATAGGCCGACAAGGGTGATTTAAGTATTTCTAGTTTGGGAATCTGCACAAGCTTTCTACTTAGAGAAATAGTAAATTGTGCAAAAGTGTAATGAATTAAAGAGCTTAACTAAATAACAAGGTATCGATAAAAACGAAGAAATTGTCAGTCAATCGATACCTACAATTTGATTACATTCAGATTAAATTTCATTGGTTTCTATTTGTTATCAATATCAGTGAAGTGAAACGGTCAAGTTCAATGCCTTTGAATTACGAGTAATGATTCAAATGTAGCTTATATCAGCAGTAAAGATCAATACCAAATCAAGCCGTATCTATTATTGTTGTTGTGATTTCAGATAATCTATACATATAATAAAAATGTAACGGATCGCTGTCTGTACATGGAAGATATATGAGAAAAAATATTATAGGAGACCTTTATCAACGCAATAGTACCCAAAATAATGTTTTTTTTTTGGTTTGTTTGTGCGTTTGTGCACGCTAATCTCAGCAACGGCTAAACCGATTTCGATGCAGTTTTCAGGAATATATTATGACAGGTCCCACTTAACATATAGGATACTTTTTATCTCGGATAATTTCGACATTTTGTTTTTTCTGTAGTCCACGCGGACGGAGTCGCGGGCGTCCACTAGTAATTAATATAATCCTATTTGTCCTACTACTCGTATAATATTTTAAACGCGAAAGTTTGTGAGACATAAGGATGTTTGTTGCTCTTTCACGCAAATCCCGACTAATTTCGACATTTTGTTTTTTCTGCAGTCCACGCGGACAAAATCGCGGGCATCTACCTTAGATGAAAACAAAATAGCATCTAAGGCGTCTACTAGTAAATAATAATATACTCCAATATCTATATAATATGAAATAAAGCTTTATCTTATGTATAACGCACTGATTGCAGTTTGTTTTCAAAGACCTTCCAAAGGTTAGTTACTTAAGGATTTTTGCTTAATTTGCTTTGTTATAGGTACCTCATGTATATATCTAACATTATTTCTACCTATATTTTCACCAATAGTAGCGCTTAGACTACCTACTTCTCATCATTTACGAGTAACGAACGCGCTGAATTTCGATCACTTTGCGTACTCGTCAACTTGTTACATTAGTAGTCAACAACTAGTCATGTCCTAGTTCATACATACATCATGCAGATGGTCTTTAAACTACTAGTGCTAGCTAAGCTAGGGTCACCGCAAATTGTCCATAGTTTTACTACCCCTGAGATAAAATGTCCAATGTCCACCTATTATAGCATTAGCATGGCCAACTTACATCCTCCAAAGAGATCCTATAAGCCGGCACCTGTTCAGGGTGTCTCCAGGGCTTATGGTACGGGTGGTCGGTCAGCGCCTTCCAGCCAGGGTATCGACGTGCAGCCGCGTGTAACTGCTGGACTAGGCGGGGTGCTAGCTGGGCGGTTACCCTGGGAAAGGATCGTTTCATAGAGAAACTTTACTGAATTTTCTAACATTGGTATTTTTGTTGAACAGGAGATTAATATTGCAAGAACCTAACTAACTACATTTATGTAGTTATGTTTATAAACAACTTGTATAAAATTTACAATGTTAAAAATGCATTATGTTAGCTACGTTCCTATGAATCACCCAGGAACGTAGTCCACACTACATACGTATTACAAGGCATTATGATTTAGCATATTTAATAGATATTCAAACAAGTCCGAAACTAGATTATCCGGCAGAAGACCAAAGTGACAGACGCAGTCTCGAAGTGTAGCAAACTGAAGTGGCAGTGGACTGGCTGGTCACATCTGTGGTAGTACCGATGGACGGTGAAAATAAGCGGATTCTCGAATGGAGACCGCTCCTTGGCAAGCATGACTTGAAGAGGGCGGCTCGGTAACTGGATGGCTAAAACGGTAGATTGAGCCTTGTGGCGTGACATGGAGCAGGTCTGCCTCCAGCAATGGACTGCAATAGGTTGATATACAGGGTGTAACAAAAAGGGTATGTTAAGCGAAAAATATTTTGGAAATAGGTTCTCTATAGTGGGCTATTTACATAGCTTTTCGCTTAACATACCCTTTCTGTTACATCCTGTATATCATTAGCAATGGGAATATGTAGGTATATATATTCCTATTGCTAAAGAGTCACAAAACATCACCACCATTAGAACTTATTATATACTCATAAAGACTAATTAATACCTGTTGACAAGCCACGCCGGTAAGGCCCCTCGGGGGTCCGATCGGGACACGTAGCCAAGCCAGCTGCCGTTGTTCGGCCGTACACGGACCACGAAGCCGGTCAGAAGGGAAATGGCTCTGGAAAACCAATTTATAAATCCCTAATATCCTAATAGCTAAAAGGAAGAATGTATGAAGACATTCTGTATGCTTGTAATGTAACTGACATTTTAAAAAAAATTACAATTTTGATTTTTTAACGCAATTATCATTGAATTCCAAGTAAATTAATCGGTAAAAACCATTCATCTGAGGTAAAAACAAACGCTTTTTAAATCAGTTAATAATGAAAATTAAACAAAAACCGTACGTAGGGGAACAGAGGGTAATGGGAGCCAGAGGGCAATGGGAGCGGTGCGTCTAGAGCCAAAACTACAGCTCGTATTTACTCGGTTGCCACTCGGGCCCCTTCGGCACGCTGCGATCGTATTTACCCACGGCGCTCGACTCGCCAGTGCCACGTGTTATGTCACTCTGGACGCTTGTCAATTTTTTAGTTCGCGCGTATTACAAATACGAAATTTCATCGGCCAGGTATGTATGAAGTTATACGATTGTTACAATGAAACCTTTATTTCATTTTATAGGTAATGTTATCAGTTTTGAGTATCTGTGCGTATAATTTCGTTACAAGCTAGATTCAATATATCATTTTATTTTATTCCAAGATGGTGGCAGTTGGGTAATCAGAGCTTATTAGGCTCTGATTACCCCTTGTAGCTTCAATTACCCCATATACTTTTTAATATGTTTTTTTTAGATCACAATATGCCAAGAAAAAGGGAACGCACCACTACGAAAGCGTCTTGGACCGTTGAAACCCTAGAAAATGCTGTCAAAAAACTCCTGCGTGGCGGTACATCAGTATACAAGATATCAAAAGAGACTCAAATACCCTACAGCACCTTGAAAAAAAGATTCAGATTGGCTAAATCCAACGATACTAGCTACAAACATCCTCCTAAACTAGGAAGGCCATCGGTGTTCACTGAGGAACAAGAATCCATTCTGGCCAATCATCTTCGTACAATGTCAAACAAATTTTACGGACTGACGAGGGCTCAGTTTTGTAAGGTATGTTACGCCATGGCTGAAAAATTTGGTGTCGCACATCGATTTAATGAAACCAAGAAGTCTGCCGGCAGAGACTTTCTAACTGGCTTTTTCCAACGACATTCTGATCTGAGTATTAGAAAACCAGAAGCGACAAGCATCAATAGGATACTTGGGTTCAATAAAGTTGAAGTGAATCGATTCTTTAAAAATCTTCATGTCAAAATACCACTTTCCGCCGTCTCAAATTTACAATATGGATGAGACTGGCATAACTACGGTCCAGGAAACAGAAAAAATTATAGCGCCTAGGGGACATAAACGTATAGGAACAGTCACATCATGGGAAAGAGGTAAAAAGTCACAGCTATCTGTGCTATGAGTGCTTCAGGGTCGTTCATTCCGCCTCTTTTTATTTTCCCTCGACAGCGTCACTCACCGCAGCTAGAAAAAGACGGTCCACCAGGAGCTGTTTACACATGTTCTCATAATGGTTGGACGAATGAAAGCATATACATTAAATGGCTGCGACACTTTATTGAGTACTCAAAACCCACTGCTGAACAACCTGTTTTACTTATTATGGATAACCACAACAGCCATTGTACTTTGGAAGCTTGGGAAATGGCTAAAGCTAACCATGTTGTAATGCATCGGTTACAGCCCCTGGATGTGACTTTTTTGGGCCGTTCAAGAGAGCCTACAACAAGGAATGCGACATATTTATGAAATCCAGGAATATGGTAAAAATTACACCCTACGATATTGCAGGATTGTTCAACAAAGCTTATGCCAGAGTAGCAAGCTTAGACAAAGGAATCTCTGGCTTCAAAGCCACGGGAATTTTTCCCATGAATCCTGCTGTATTTTCAGAAGACGATTTTGTTGCTGTAGATGAAGTTCAAGAACTTCTTGAACAAGAGCAGCCTGATATTGATCATGCTGTTAGTCCATCTATATTAAAGCTACGAGAGAAGGCAATTCCAGCAAATAACACACCAAACTTGTCGCCAAATACAAACCCTTCTAAAGTCTCGTTCATATTGAATAATAAAAAGTCCCGGAGCCAGCTACTGCCAATCCTTCCACGATCTCGTCTACAACAAACGACGTTCAAGAGCAGTCACTCGACAGATCCAACCACATCAAATGATTTTGCGAAAGTTCTATCAGTTGTGAGTCCACTACCTAACATACCTAACAAAAATAAGGCTTCTAGACAAAAACAACATTCAGTAATTTTATCTAGCACGCCAATGAAAACAGTATTTGAAGAGAAGGAGAAGAAACGTTTAGAGAAAAAAAAAAACTGAAATTACAAAGAAAAAGGGAGAAACCAGCAACAAAAATAGAAAATGTACCACAGAAAAAGGAAAAAAACGAAAGATGGCAACTAACACAAAAGAAAAAGTAAAAAGAGTGAAAAAGAAACTTTTTGAGGATGAAACTGACACGTCTGAAGACGAAAACCTTGAGAATATTTGCGAAGATGAGTCAGAATATTCAGATGAAGAGACATTGTGTGCTATTTGCTGTGACACAGGAAAAAATAATGAGATGTGGTACCGTTGTAGAAGTTGCGGTAAATGGGCACATAAGCAATGTTCTGGTTCTGAGAGGCCGGTTGATTATATTTGCGTTTTTTGCTTAGATCCGTAAAGTTTATTGTTACACGGTTACGTTTACATTAAAATTTATATGAATAAGTGAGATTTCAGACTGATATGGAAATCTTTGAGGCTGATTTAAAATTAAGTAGCTCCCATTACACATATGCGAATTTATAGGTTCTCAAACGGGTAATGAACGATTCTTCTTTAAAATCAGTTGTAACTATAAATGAAAATGAGTAATTTAGTTTCTAATAAAAAGTTAATAAAGTATCCATAAATTTGCCTTTTATTGAACTTTTTCCTTAGTAGGCTCCAATTCCACCCTTCTCCCCTAATTGTAAAAGCGTGAAGTATCTTAACAGTGTTGCCAACATGGCAAGATTATCGTCAGATTTGGTGGGAATGATTCTTGTTTGTAAAAAGTTTATAAGAAATTTGATTCCTTTTATGGCAAATTCGGGTTATTAAATGTGCCCTAATTATGTAGGCAGGTAGTTGAACAATAAGGTAAATACCCATGCATGATTTACAGGAATATCTTAAAAACAATCATTTTACAGCACCACATGATACAAAAACTGCTATGTGATGTATTCATCCCGAGTTGCGGTCCAAATAATTATTTTTAACAATCCGTTTTACAAATACATATCACACGGCTGATTTCCCGAAGTGGGGTAGCCACGTTCGTAGCGGAGATACGTGTAAAAACTCGTAAGTTAGTTATAAGTTGCTAGCTTATTTCTCTTTGACCATAAACCTCTGATTTTTAAAAATATACTTAAATTAACTGACGGCCGATTGGTGTAGTTGGTAGTGGCCCTGCCTGCGACGCCATAGGTCCTGGGTTCGAATCCCGATAGGTGCTGTGTAAGTGATGAATATCGATGTTTGTTTCCGAGTCATGGATGTTTATATACTTATCTATGTATTTATATACCGTTGCTTAGTACCCACGACACAAGACCTTATGGATCTTAGTGTGGGACTAGGTCAATGTGTGGTGAAGTGTGTGTGTGTGTGTGTGTGTGTGTGAACTGCTTAAATTAATAACATTATAAACAACACAGTTGGCAACACTATATTAAAATGATGAGTAAAGATTCAGGGGCAAGGTTTTTTCGGAGCGAGAAGTTATCTGTGTCTAGTGAGGCGTGACTGATGACTGTCTATTTAGGCCATTTATATCGATGTTCATCGTGGAAGTTCCACGATAGTAGCCAATTTGCAAAAAACGAACCCTTATAGAGTTATTTGTCTGTCCGTCCGTCCGTATGTCACAGCCACTTTATTTTGGTCAGATAGCCTATGTAAAAGATATCTCTAAAACTTGATCAAGATAGTGGTCAGCATCAAGTTCATTATTCAAATAGACCATTGGAATAATCGGCCCTAAATAAATTAAATATATGTTTTGAAAACATACCACTAAGGAGGTTTTCCCACTTGCAGAATGTCAAAACAAATCATTTAGGAATCTCCATTTTTCTTAATTTAATTTTAATATAAGTCCCTGTGATTTATACCCCATTTATTTGATCACCGAGAAAATTTTACAGAGTTTGAAAACAAAAGTTCGAGTAGGTACATAAATTAGGCTACCTAAACCTAATATACAATCTGTGTCTATACCAAGTTCAGTTCGATCCAGTTGAGATCCTTTGATATCAATTTCATGGATATTTGAACTTTATGCCGCAGGTGTAAGGACCAGTGTCCGTCTCCGTTCACAGCGGTAACTTCGTTTAATGTCCGACTGAACATCTACGGAGTTATTCCTTTGGAAAGGTTAAAGTATCTTTTTGCTTTGATATTTTCTCTATCTTTTTCTTTGTTGCTCTATCTAGGAAAAGGCGTCATGGCTGGCAAGGAAAACAAATATTTGTTTAAGTGACACGGGTCTTGGATGTTGGTTTTCTGTTGTACCTACCTATCTTCGTGTGTGTATTCGTAAAATACGTGGACTAGATACATCATAACTTTACTCCGACGTGTTTGGAAATCAACCATGACTCGGAAACAAACGTATATATTCATCATATCAATATTTGCGCCTACCGGGATTCGAACACAGGACCTATGGCGTGACAGGCAGGGTGTTATTAACACACTGAGACACCAGTTTTTTTACCATGATTTCACCTGATTGCACCACCAAAATAAATCTAGTTAGTACCACAGAAGTAGGTAAAGATAGACACCGGAGATACAGTCGGAAGCTGTCTCAACTTCATAGGCATTTATCTCGTGATAAGCCTAACTATCGCCAGAAGTTATAACCCTACTTCACCCAATTGCTCAACAATTTTAATAGGCGCTATAGCCTGACTTCAGTTCTTAGATCGTTCTACTTAGGCCAGGTGAGTTGTGAACATATTAAATTTGTATTCTTGTACTACAGAAAAATTATAGATCTAACATATTTTTCTCCGAATATTAATGTTATTTTGTAGATGTAATCAAATATGGCCAAGCTAGCGTCAACTGTCTTGGAGAGATAAACAAAGATTAATTTCACATTTATGTATAATATTAGTACATTTATGGATTAAACGTAAATTCTATAAACGTCTTACCGGTATCTGTATAAATCTGAATCAGAATCTGTATAAAGACAAAACTGAGTAACAGTCGTTGTCAATAAGTAAGTACGACAGAAATATTGACCTAGTGACACGACTGTTACACGTGTGTTTACACGGACAAAGTCGTGGGCATCCTCTAGAAGAAGAATAGGAGCAAGTTACCTGACGAAGCCCTTCCGAGGTGGGTAGTCCTTATGGTAGACGGAGTGATTGAGGATCATCTTCTCCTCGCCGGTGTCCAGCCACGAGCGCTGCAGCACGAAGTCCCGGTTCTTGAGGGGAGCCGGACATGACACTGGTGGAATCACAAAATGTTAGGGCATATCTCAAGGGGTTAAATTGTGTTCTGACACCTCTCTCTTAAAAAGAAAAAGTTAGGTAGTAACCTCACTATAAATTAAAGTTTCTTATTTTAATTGGGCAGCGAACTTTAGCGTAGTTATGCAAATTCATCGTATGCACCTATCATTCAAACCCCAGACCTATGGCGCGACAGGTAGGGTCACTTCACTACCAACTGCTGATACTGATTTTGATAAAACTTGTCTGTTACATAGCTTATACATGAGATTAAGACTGAGATTCACGCGAAGAAGTGTTGGTAGTTACATAGTAGAGCTTATATATCAGAAAAATAATTAGATTTACGCGGATAAAGTGGCGGGCATCCTCTAGTATTAAATTATCTGTGGTTAAGCTCAACTCTTCACGATGTGCCTACATTATCGGGTACCGCGGCGTGCGCTTTTAAAGAGGGGTAAATATTTAAATTCACTCCGCATTTTATATCTCAAAATGTGTTTTAACCACCATTTATGCAAATCTTTATAATGCATGTTTTAAAAGTTATTTGTATAGTTTTATAAAGCTATTTACCCTTTCATACGGATTATGCGAGATTATTTAAATATATTTAAAAATCTTCGTCAGTTTTGTTCGAGCATACACCAAACTTAGGTAAACTTCCACATAATGTCATTTCCTATATACACCTCGGAGTAAAATTATTCCATTTTTAATGATTTTTACTTCTATGGTACAATTAAGGTACTCGAACATTTTGAATGACTTAGCCTTACGAAACCACCCTTTTTTCGTGACAAAAGTAGGTTAAGTGCCAACCTACTTACCCTTGCAATTATTACCACCTTACATTAGGTTCTCTTGATTTTAATCTACTTAGTAAGAATATTTGAGTGTGACCATCAATTCTCGTATTGATAGTTCTATTAATCCATAGTACCTACTAAATAATTCTGTGCTGGAAGACACGCCCATTCCAAAAATCAGTTCATCTATTAGAGCATTCACATGGCGATAGTAGAGGTAGCACACATATCGATTTTATCGCAGGATGTCTCATTCTGTTTTTGCTTCAGCACAGGCGAATTTAGATAGCGGGTAAGGGGGCAGGTGTTTAGATGCCTACTGTGACTGGAATTTCCATTGCAGCAAATACCTAATAATACCTACTTATAGTGAAATTTTAATTAGCCGCGTGGTGCCGGCAGAGTAGAATTTGTACCATCCCATGTCTGCCCGTGGGTATCGGTAGGCGATTGAGGGTTTCCGGGAGGTGGGCAGCAGCGCCTCCCGTGTTCACATCATAGTCTAAAATACAACTACGGTCACCAACCCGCTTGCCCAGCGTGGTGACTATGGGCAAATACTTGGCAGTCTTGTGAATTTGCCATCTTCTAAGCTGCTCTGGTAGTGAATAAAAAACGTACAATACTACAGCTGCTTCTCTTCCCGGGCATACTGTACAAGTCAGTAGAGGGACAAGAGGGTCTTGATGTTTTGTTAGCGATGGCGCTGACCACCTGTCACTACTAACCGAACTTGTACATCTCAACTAAACCCTCAAAATTGGTCAGAAATGGCACCATGTGGTTGTATGCTTGATGCTCTGCCTACCCCGTAAGGGATAAAGGCGTGATTATATGTTATTACTCGCAGGAAATTAATTTTTGATTTGATTTTATACGCAATGTTTGCTTTCCGCGCCAGTTGTATCGGCCGATTCTGTGACTAGTTAAATGGGCTTATTGGTTATTGTGTGATACATTACTGTTTTTTGGATCACTTGTGACTCTCTTTTGGGGTTGATCAGTTTTTTGAACTTTTTTAAAAATCATCCATAGGTTAAAATTTTGTTTTTAAGTCATTATTTAAGGCCTACTTAAACGAATCCCATAATTTTTTTTTTTAAATAATAAAAAAATCGGAAAATTTCGGAATTTTCCTGCGAAAATTTTCACTGGTTTTCATCTCAGAGTCATAGTCTGAAGTCACCATATAAATATTTGCCTGGCTGTCACAAACACCCTGTATATATTTTTGTATGCAGTGACACAGATAATAATAACTAGTGGACGCCCGCTTGGACTACAAAAAAAAACAAAATATCGAAATTATCCGGGATAAAAAGTAGCCTATATATTAAATGGGAGCTGTCACAATATATTCCTGAAAACTGCATCGAAATCGGTTCAGCCGTTTCTGAAATTAGCGTGCACAATCGCACAGACAAACAGACAAAATTTTCAAAAATTATTCTTTTCGGTACTACTGCGTTGATAAAGGTCTCCTGTAATATTTTTTTTCATATATCTTCCATGTACAGACAGCGATCCGTTATATATTTATTATATGTATAGAAGATAATAATAAGGCCGCAGGGCAGCTTGTGGCGAGCTGTTGGGAGGTAGTGTTCCCACGGACCTGAAGTGCTCCCGGGGGAAGACCCTGTTCCTCATGTCCGGCGCCGGAGTGAGGTCTGACGAGGAACAGTTCCCCCACCTCTGCCTTGCCTTCGCCGGCCGGGCAGAGTGGAGTCGCGAGAGCTATGACAGCTCGAGGGTGGACGTGTCCGTCCATAAGTGGCGAGTTGGCATCGGTTTAAAGTCCAGGGGCACCCCTCCACCCTAGCCGCTCACCAAATGTTGCCCCCTTTGTCGCTCCGTGCGTGCTGCCGTTTCAGGGGGCCCATGAAATGAGTTGGCGAGTCACCGCCTGCCAACTAACAATTATGAGGTGTCCGTTAGTCTCTTTCAATATCCCAATTTTCCAACCCCATCCAAAATTCAGCCCCATAGGCCATGACCTTGTTTCCCATCGCATGACAGAGCTCTGCACTCCAATAGTCTTGCACATGGCAGGGACCATCGCCGGATGTACCATATTGTGCGGTCAGCAATGGTATCCGTCATGTGTATCCCACACCATATTAAAGTTTACTTAAAAGGGCCTCTACATCTTGCTTACGGCCCGATGCACGCCTCTCAAAGGATCGGGACTCTGTAGTCCCGTGAATTTCAAGAGATACAAATAATAATAATAATTCGTTTATTTCAGTCAAACACCCATAATATAATGTTATCATACACATAGTAACTAGTAACATAACTATAAATCGACGGGACAGAAATGCAACACGACCGGAGAGAGATCACGCCAGGACCGACGGATTTATATGCTTTTTGAGCAGTTTTTGAGGCACGAATATACCTGCTTAGGTTCTTTTCCTACTCTCTGAATGAGCCTTATTGGTAATGGCTACCATAACCCCGCTACTAATTATCTTGAGAGTTGTTGAATACAGAATAGAACCACTTCATTTTTCAAAGTCGGTTGACAGTATTCAACAGCTTTTACGCAATTTATTTCCTTTATTCGGCTTTCAGAGTTTCGGAGTATTCGGCGAACCGTCCTAAAGGCCTATTTATGCAATGAAATATAATTCGTCTCATTAATATTCCCAAATTTCTCTTTCGCTTTACTTTTATTGAAATTCTAATGGTAAAAGAAGATTGTGATTTTATAAAATAAATATTAAATTAATCACCGTCGACTTTTTTGTGGTACTTGTGTGTGACCAAAAAGCGGCGGTAGTCTCACTCTAAGGCACGTAAGACCTATTAGTAGTGAAAAGTGAGTGTGTAATTTGCACACTTCTGCCCATTCCTCTTGGGTATGGTCAGATTTCCTACCTACTACCAAAAAGATTTTGATGAAACTTTTTAATATTTTCAGGAAAAAAATAGTTTAGATCGTTTAATTGGGCCTTAGATTACTTAAATTACTTTAAAATCAAATTTTAACCAAAAATTTATTATAAAAAAGTTGCCCTCAAAAAAGTTTAAATAACTGATCAACCCTAATGGAGAGTCACAGAGATCCAAAAAACAGCAATGAGTCACACAATAACCAATAAGACCATTTAATTAGTCACAGGATCGCCCGATACAATTGGCGCGGAGAGCAAATATTACTGATAATCAAAACAAAAATAAATTACCTGCGAGTAATAACACTGTCGTATAACTCAACACAATGACACTTGTTCAGCATTTCAGTATTTGCCTGGTTGTCACCCACACCCTTTATAAGCTGTATAACTGCCAATGCTACATAACACACTGACTATAAATTTAATGCGGATCAGTCGCAGGCGGTTTCTAATGTATGTATAAATAAACTTTCATCAGTACCAGATTAAATAAAAAAAACAACTTTGCAATCAGCATCCCTTTGTCCCTCACATCGTTGTGGTGCAAAAAGCCACAAAGGCAACACTAACTCGGCCCAAGGCACAAGCTGGTATGTTTGTTGGCTCACAAAGCGCCCGGTGCCGCGCTCAAGCTCAAATATTTGCTCAAATCCGAGCCCGCGGTGTTTGTAGACACTGCGCTGTGAAAACAGCGGACGAAATGTGGTGTTTTCACAAGATTTTCATCGTATAGACGTTCTATTATTATTTTTTTATAGTTTTCCAGTTGTATAAGATTTTTGTCAAGTTTAGGTTATATTTCTATTCAAGTTTTATTAATATCCGTTCAGTAATTTTTGCGTGATTAAGTAACAAACATACATACACATATACATAATTATATCCGCACAAATCCACACAAACGCATTTAAATTTCTAGGAGCTTAATATACCTATGTCATACTGATGTGCTTTAAGTATGCCATATTTTGAAATTATAATTAGGTACTAACATATAGCAGAAACCTAATCTAACATTTCCCCGCCTATTTTTTGCTCTCACTTCTAAAATATGTGATAACACAACGTAATTCCATCTCATAATATATTTGCCAGATGACCTCATGTGAGGCATGCTCACGTGATTGATGTCCTCATTCGTGAGATGGCGTCACAAACTATTCTGTCGTCTGTCTGATCTGTTACTTGTACAGGGTGGTAGTGACATCTTATTGAAAGCTTAGAGGGATAAAACAGTCCATGGTATCATAAAACATAATTTTAATTACTATCTCCTAGATATGGTTTTGATTTGGTGTGTGTTCAGTGTTAATACTGTAAATTTTCTTATTCTTATTCTTTATTGTACACATACAATTATATACAGACAGAAATTATGAAAGAAAATGTACAAAGGCCGGCTTATCTTTGAAAGAGATTTCTTCCAGCAAACAATTTGGGAAAGTGATAATTAAATATAAAAGGTAGATATGCGTGTACACAGAATCTATGTATAATAAAAAATTTTATCACTTCTGAAACAGATTATTCGTTATTGAGAAATTGGTCTATCTTCTTAAAAGAAACGTACGCATTCAGTACCTATAAGCATAGAGGAATAGGATATGCTATAAGTACCCACAAGCTTAGATTCAGCAGCAGTTCCATTAGAACAATAACAGCTATAATAACACAGACTACTGATGGATTAGGAGGGTTTTTAATGTTAGTTTTCATACATCATATTAAGTCCACCCGCACCCCATTTCATAATGTTTGGACGAGGACCGTTACTCATGCCTTCGGTGATTGATGCCCTGCATGCCCTCATTCCTGGGATGAGGTCACGGACTGCACACCATTCTGCAGCGGAATATTTGTGACTTCAACGTGACCGATCAAAACTACTGCCGTCTCAGCTCTAGTATCTACATAACTTTGTTATTTACAAAAAAAAACTCATCGGTAGGCTCATTGAATAAATTCTTCATTTACAAACAGTGTTATTTAATTGTTAAAAATTTTATTATTTAATTAGAAAATTGCACATTTTTCCTATTAAAATTTTTACGGTGATTTAACTCTAGAAGTATTCGTTACGATACTCACGAACACCCTGTATGAAAAGCATCCATTTTGAAGCTTAGCACAGGCAGATACACACTATATCACTAGTTATATACATACGAGTATATGATATCCCTTCCTTTTGCTTTAACTTGACTTATGTTCCTGTGTCCCCCAGATGGGGCAGAGGGCCTCATTTTGGATTAGGGGAAAGATTAGGAGTTTATATTCGTGGGGGTTATTAGTTAATTTGGCTACGAATACTTTAGTTCTTTCAATAAGTAGCAAATGGCTTGAATAATAAAATTAAATATTCCAAAGGTTTAACCCTCCCCTTAATTAGGGACACAAGTTACTTATTTATTTGACAAATTACTGTATGATAATTAGTAAGGCAAAAAATGGCTCTTGGCCGAAATATCCTAGTTTAGTTTCCTAACATTTTTTTGTTGCATGCAACGAATAGCGATAAATAAAAAACAACCATCTTTACTTAATTTACATTACGGCGAGTTTTCAACATTTTAATGACATTCACAAACAACTTCGCCGTCACGGTATATAATACGGTAATGAAAAGTTTAACCCGGTTTTATAACTAGGTAACTCGGTGTACGAGTTACTCGTAGTATATAATGTAAAGGTTATTGTTGTGAAGAGGAAAGTTGGAGCACAATAGGGACCTAATGTTTGTCCTAGTAATAATGTAGTCATACACATAATAGTGTAGTTTAGCCGCGTGGTGCCGGCAGAGTAGAGTTTGTACCACCCCTACCTACCCGTGGGTGTCGTACGAGGCGATTAAGGGTTTCCGAGAGGTGGGCAGCAGCGCCTCCCGTACTGACAACATAGTCCGATAATCACACTGCGGTCATGTGGCGTGCCCTGGGGGAGGCCTACGTCCAGCTGTGGACTGCAATAGGCTGAAGAAGAAGAAGCTTGTCCTATGCGAGCATAGTGATATTAAGTGTAACCATTTGGACTTTAGAGACACTCTTTAGTACATGGTTGGTACACAAAATCTCCCTTTTTACATACCTATAACTATAGCTAAAGAGAAAATGCTAATTATGTTGTAGATAAGCACTATTTGGTACATTAATAGTAGGTAAGATGTATGAGGTATATACTGTGTTTTTTGATCATCAACGTTTCCGAAAACTACGGAATCTCTTCATCATGACGATAATTTTTCTCCATGGAAGCATACCCGGGAAGTGTCTGGTTCCCAAGAAATGATATAAGATTAGGGTCCAAAGTCGAGTAAATAGTCTCAATTTTTCTGAATAAATGCACATTGACGCGCGTAGAAAGATTTTTTCACGAGAAATAATTAATGTCTGTCTATGAAAAAACTAGCATAAACACTGAACACTTAAACTTTACGAGAAATAATTATTCTCGGGATAGTCCCGGTCCTTTCTGTCTATGAAAAAACTTTTAATATGGTGTGGGATAGCATCGCCGACCGCACAATTTGAACACGATGGTCCCCGAACACTATAGTGCAACTTTACGAAGGAAACAAAGGTCATGGGATCATGTTGGGTGGGGTTAGTAATTGAAGGAGATAACGGACGCCTGCCATTACAACCAACTATTATTTTAAATTTACATCATTTCCCAGCATATTTTTTGGCATAAACTTACTTTATTTGATGTATAGAGTACGTACCCTTCGTTAAGGGTGGCAACGAAAAAACATCTGTATATGCTATATATACTATGGTTATTTCTTTGGCACGATCTAGACTCTAGATTCTAGAGTCTAAACGGCTTATCGCATTTAAGCTTAAGAGGCATTAGATTCGTCTTAGCCGTGAGAGTGACACTGAGTCAAATTTTTACGCAGTCAGGCTTTATCCTAAAATTTAAAAAGTTTTCTATGAACATAATAAATACTCACTGGCATAATACCCCACGTCATTGTTAACATTGATGTGCCCCGCGTCCTCTGCAGCCAGCATGTGTGTGTCCCACACCGAGCGGTACTCGGGGTCATGCAGCACGTCGTACAGCGCGTCCGACTCCACGTCCGAGAACTCTGCCACCACCTTGGGAGTAAAAGTAGGATTAATAAGAAGGTTTAACTGCTTGATATTCGCCTTTTCAGAATAGGTAATTTGTAGGATATTTGGCATTTTAAAAATTAGGCATTTATCGACTAAATGTGGTCGCCATATAATATTCTTGAAGTAAAACGCATAGATAGTATATAAGGAACACCATACTGCGCACCAAAACTAATGTTGGCCGACGTTGGCGTGCAGACCGCAAGACTGAAATGGAACTGGGCCGGACACGTAAGTCGTTTGCGCCTAGACTGGTGGCCAATAATCGCCAGTGACTGGAAGCTTACAGATGGAAACTGGCGAAGGGGAAAACCCAGGAGAAGATGAAGATACGATCTGGATAAGTTTCAGCCAAAGGGGGCTACTATGCGGGAACCATTCAAGTATGAGCTCGAATCGGAAAAGCCTTAACACAGCAGTGGGACACGGTAATGGCTGAATTTTGGAGTAATTAATTAAATATATTTATAGTGGATTTTGTATTTCAAATATGTAAAATAAACTTTTTCTCTACTATATCCAATTTTTAATTTTGTTCAAGATACCACGTAACCAGCAGTTTTTTAACTCTCCATAGTGATTATGTGAGTTGGCAAACTTACTTCAGGTAAGGCATTATGCCATTTCCATAGGTAGAAGTTTCATTAGGGAATCATCACTATGAACTGTCAAAAAAAGACACATCATCCGTGCTGGTGACGCCACCATGGTATACCTATACATATACCCTAAAAGTTTGTTGGATTATACAGGGTGATTTTTGGTCGTCAACGTTCCCGAAAACTACGGAATCTCCTCATCATCACGATCATTTTTCTCCATGGAAGCATACCTGGGAAGTGTGTGGTTTCCAAAGTTGAGTAAATAGACTGCGTTTTTCTGCATAAATGCACATAGACGCACGTAGCAAGATTTATTCACGAGAAATAATTAATATCTGTCTATAAATAAACTAGCATAAACACTAGACACTATAAATTTCGCCAGATCAAGTAATTAAAAAAAATATTTTCAAAAAAAATTTTTTTTTCCCAGCATTTTTTTGGCATATACTTACTTTATTTTATGTATAGAGTACGCACCCTTCGTTAAAGGTGGCCACAAAAAAACATCCACAGTATAAGTGAAGTGGCGTGAACACCGATAAGATAAGCCGATATTTTGCCAAATAATAACATAGATAGCAAAGTTCGATTCCTGATTGAGTCAAAACATAATTTTTTTATGGAGAAGTATCTTATAAATTTATCTTAACTAAGATATTATATGTATATTATAAAATTTATAATAAGAAAATGAAAAAATGCCACATAAGTTTTTTATTCTACATTTATTTTATTTATTGAATACGTAGGTATACCTACATAGATAGACCCGGGGCAGAAAGGTTATATTTACTTGCACGATTTTCCTTCCTACACTTCCTTTATCTTTATGGATTGAGTAAATGCGCAAAAAATATGTCCTCCGCATTTTTGCCTCTAAAAATCTCACCAATACCTACATAACTTTTTATCTCCAACAGTTTAGGCTTTGCGAATGAGTCAGTGAGACAATCGGGTCTAAGTTTCTCGTGATTCTATATATCTACGTGAATTTTAGAAAAATGTGGTTGCCGGAACTGCAGAATCATAAAGGAGATCTCACTGCCATGTTTAGCATAGCCAGCTTAGATGTAAAAGATTAGTAACAAGTTGCCAGCTTAATGCCTGAGAGAACGCCCTCGAGTTTCTCAGTCGACTCTTATGACATGCACGAAGGGGATGCGGCTGATGTATTCTAGTGAAGCCCCGCATCAGCGCAGTATTATAAATTTGTTGGATTTTATTTTCTAACTACTTTATAATACTGAATTTATTTGATAATTTACTTCTACCCACTGGGAACGTACTATTTCTACCTTTTACCCGTAGCAAAAGCTAGAGCCGCAGCAAACTCGTAGAGCTGCTACGACGTAGCAAGTTTTAAGTGAAAAGTTTATAAATCTAACTAATTTCGTAATCCTCATTTTTTAGCATAATGTTCTCGAAAAACATAATAAAAGTTCATTTTGTTCAGTTCAGGTAGATGTGCCTAGAAATCCGCCAAACATATATGCCGTGTGTCTATGTATGTATCAGCGAGAAACATACATACATACATAATACATATTGTATAGTCACGCCCATTATCCCCCAAAAGGTTGGGTTAAGTGTGCGAATATACGAACAAATTACGCACTCACTTTTCAGCAGTTAGCCTATTAAGTCCAAGCAAGAATGCTGCGTAAATATGCACATTGTGCCCTTAATTATATTTAATATTTCTTTTGGGCGTTACGATACGATATCAATATACATAGCCAGTAAATAAATAAATTATGTCTCAAAAATGTCCTATTAAATATCACGAAATAGGGAGTTCCTCTTCTCAAAAGGGCTTTTTCACCCCAATAATTGGATCCTCCCTAATACCTCGAGAACTCAAAGTAAGCTTTTGAAAATCCCTACTACACATTGGCAGATATATATGTGTAGGAAGCGTTGACAAGTTTTGTATTTAACTAGCTTAGGTAATCCTATCTTTTGTTGTTCTATTTTTATATATAATATGTATGGATGTATGTGTATTTATTTAGTTATATTGTTTGTATTTATTTATTTGTACATTGTATTTTTTTTTTTGTTGACGGCCGATTGGTGAAGTAGGTAGTGACCCTGCCTGCGATGCCATAAGTCCAGGGGGTCTACTCTGAAATGCCGCTTTCGAATCTTTCGGTCCGACCGAAGTCCGACCGAATCGAAGCCTTTGACAGCCTTTGAGCCTACTACGAAATTGCTTCGGATTCATTCATCTGAGTTCACAACTCATTCGGAACCATAGAGAATAATTCACATTGACTAATATTATGAGCTTTCTATTATCTAGCCTTATACCTGTCAAATAGAGTTCGATCGGACCGAATGAAAAAACGGCGCGACTGATCCGATCGAAGGAAGTTCCAATCTCTTTCAGAGATAAGACTGTACATTTCTTTCATAATCCTGTATGTAATTGATGTGTCAATAAAGAAGAATAAGAAGTTCGTAGTAGGAAACACCTCGATATTCGGCCGATACTTCGTTTATCGTCACTTCAGAGTAGACGTCCTGGGCCCGAATCCCGGTAGATGCAAACATTGATATAATATTTTTTTTTGTTGTCACGTGTGTGAATATTTATTTATTTATTTTATTTTTATTTGGTTGTGCACGTGTGATTTCCTTATATTTACTAGTCACAAAATGTTTACTGGTTGGCTCGAAGAAATCTCTGTCAGAAATAAGCTCGACTCTGTACATTATCTTTGTTAATATTAATATCCTTAATATTTTCTGTCTACAATAATGAATATGGATAAAGTTTATGATATTTTTTCAAACCATGGAAAAACACTATTAGAAACTTATTTTTTACAATTATCTAAAATTCCGGTCATAATTTTTAGTAACTTTCAGATCAGATGGCGACAGCATTTTACTGACAATCAATTAAACCTTGCGTATGCTTATTTTTACTACACAAATAGCTTTGCCAAAATCTAATCCAGGTTAGGCAGACTTTTTTCCTAATTTTTTTTACAGACAGTAAGCCGGAGATAAAAAATCTACAAAGATTATTTGTCCTTCATTTTTGTATAGCTCTGACCTTTCTAAGAACAAGAATATCAAGAATTCAGTATATATTACATATATCTACTAGAAGATTTAGATTTAAATACGAACCTACGCCCCCGAATTGGAAGGCACACGTCTAAACTACTAGGCTTTCCCCGCTTAACATATCATGGGTATATCCGTAGAAAGAGAAGACTAGGTATATCTTATAGCTTATATAACAGATAATAAATAAAAATTTATTACAGACATCCAGGTCTTACAAACCTTGAACGGGAGCTATAAAACAGTGAATTTTATTCCCTTATACAGCCTCAGGGCTTAGATAAATTGAACGGCTACCATTATACGGCCAATAAACATTTTAATCTCTTTCCATAGCTTTCCATTTAACCGCGAGTAAAAATGAAGTCCACTATTTCATCAGAATTCAATTTCCCGCTTCAGAGGCTTTGTTCAGTAAATAAAAACAGAAGTTGATTCAGAATGGCGCGCTAAGAGTCGTCGTAGATAAGTATATGGACGGGCAGGTGTGCTTTAAAGCATTTAGTCATGAAGTCTCAGTGTACATTCAGAATATTTCTTAAATGAAATAAACAGGTTACTAATAACAAACTAATAACGAAAAAATCTGCAACTATTATTATTAAGTATCTATTACCTATAGTCACTGCATTTAGGTATGTAGATACCTACTATTACAGTAATTGCAAAAATTACAAGCAAATATTGGGCGTATTGTGAACTCCTGTATTAGAGGAACGGGTACACTCTATATTTTGATTATATTAATTAATACTTATTAATAATTATTAATTAATTAATAGTAGAGGGACAAGAGGGTCTTGGTGTTTTGTAGGCGATGGGCTGACCACCTGTTACTACTAACCGAACTTGTACATCTCAACTATACCCTCAAAATTGGTCAGAAGTGGGACCATGTGGTTCTATCGGCCCTTGGTGCTTTGCCTACCTCGTAAGAGATAAAGGCATGAGATTATATGTAATTAATACACCTACGTCATTAATAATTAAGTACCTGGGTTTTTTATATGTCCGACTTGGAAAGCCCGTCCACAACATAATTATAGTAGCAGAGTAATAGAATTTTCTTTTCCTAGTTTATTAAATTATTAGTTCACAGTATTCTTATAAATTTAACTTATTATATAACTAACTATTACTATATTGCTTATTAATATTGGATCTCGGTCTCAGGAGACTGGATGTGGACTTAAATTGATTGAGGCTTGCAATTTTCAATATAAAGCGGTACCAATGGCAGTAACTAAGTAGGTATGTTAGTTTATTCGTCGGGTTATATATTTAATAGCCTCTTTTTACCCCGTATTTGTGTTGCTTTTATTTTTGTAAACCCAACACTACAGCACTTAGAGATTTCAACCGGACCGTACACAACTTTTAGCCTTGTAGTCCATATTTTGCCTTTTCTTTCTCACGCGTCTGTGTTCTCACATGGGGTAGCCAGAACTGCAGGATCACAAAAAAGAACCCACAGTCACGTTGACCAGATACAGATCAGTGACAAGTTGCTAGTATGTCGCCTGAGAATACCCGAGTTTCTTAGTCGACGGAAGAAGCAGCCGATGTATTCTAGTGAACCCCGCACCGACATATATCTATTAATATTTCTTAGAAATATTTATTATACTTAACAGTATAATGAGAAATAAATCAAACGACTAGTCCTTTATTTATTGAGTTTAGTAAGTATTAAAATATTTTGATATTATTTATCTATTCGTATTTGTTTTACATTTATGAGGGTCGGGTCTTAAATAACAGCTTTGCAACAACAGCGATGAGTATTAAGTGAAATGTTTTCCCGGAGTTATGTTGAAAATGTTTTATTTCCCGGGAAAACAGTGGCGTCTTATTTGAAATAAATGTACCTATAATGTAGTCTGTGTTTTTGAATTTTCGCGACCGTCGTTACTACCCTGTAGGTAGGTTCTTGACAGTACACATGTGTAATACACCAACTAAATTGTATGGAGAGTTGGAAAACACGATATTATTACAAAACCGTGTCTAAAGTTAGTCACTGCTTAAAATTACATTTGACAGCAAAATGTTTGGAATATCTGTCAAATTTAGTCAATCTGAGCGATTCTAGCAGTCACATTTCTAATCTTAAGTTTAGTTTGACAGATCTAAAACTAGCTTTATCCTTTTCTGGCACATATAGTAAGTAAAGGACAGCACTAATTTTAGAGCTGTCAAATTAATTTAAAATTAAGATTGTGCCTGCCAGAATCAACCCCAATGTATTACTAAAGTCTAAATTCTATTGTAATAACACGGTAAGTGTTTGAACATTATCAATTATTGGAATGGAAACCACCACCGAAGGGAATTTTTCTTTACTTTTACGACTTCCTCGCCATTTAACTAAAGTTTGACACTTTTTGGATTCCTGTTCATTAGAAAGTTCTCATTATATTCGTGTACTGTATTTTCTTTTTAATTTCCCCTTAGGTTAGGTTTTAACCAAGTTTTAACATTCTTAATGTACCTACACAGGATACTAAAGTAAATACAGAGATATTTACAAAATGAAATGCATACAAACAAAGGCGTGCATAGATAACAAAACAAACAGAGAAAACATCTTCATATAAGCACTGTACAACTGAGATCTCCTAACTCTACTCCTAGGTGTAAAGCATCTGTAAAGTGACTTTTTGAACTATGTCTTATAGTCATAGAGAAAAGAGTATCTCTATGCCTATGTTCTAAGTCTGTTTAAGCTCAGATTATGCTCGGGTTTATGGCAGATTATTAATTAATCTACGGCCAGAGAAGAAGGTTTGAGTTCCTAAAGGCGTTTAAACTACGATGCATAGAAGAGAGTGAACTATTGCGTGAATTTCAAAACTGAAACTGCAGCGTGCATATTCAAAATTCTCGCACGGAAATTGGATAGTTCTAGTAAAATTCCGGGTCAGAAACACGAAGTAGGCATTCGAGATAACTCAACATAACGAAGGAACTACAGAGTAGAGGTGGCTTAATAATGTTTGTTCCGAAAAAATAGTGTTGCCCCGCATTGCGAATGGTTATCCCGATAGTCACCTTTTTTGTTCCCTTATGGTGACAGATCGGAAATACTTTGATCTGTCCCCCTATCTCCTTATTTTTTCGATCTGTCGCGCTCCAAAGCTGTCGCAAAGCCTAAGCATTTTGATCGCGAAAATTGTGAGTGTGCGACGTGTAGGTACGAGCCGGGGGGCATGTGTGAACATTTTTAGAATATCACCCTATCTTAGGAAACCTTAGCTTAACTGACAGAGCAAACTATGATCGAAAGCAAATGCGAGCCAGTGATTGAGACCACGCGCTGCATGTCTATATATTTGCGAACTTATACCATCTTCCTTCTGTTCTACCATCATGTTAGCAACCCCAACTTTCCAAGAATTCCCCACGCAGCCGTGACGCCATTAAATCACGGATAAATAAAAAGAGTCACGTTTATACTACCCACACGAAATTACTCGAGTGTCTACGTAAAAACGTGGGTTTTATGGTATAGAATTAATTATATAAGTATAGGATTTCAATATCTATCGAGGGAGAAGCTAAACGATTTTCTGTCTTAGGTAAGTACCTATAAAGTAAATTACAGACACCGAATCTATTATAGCTGTCAAATAATTTTTAGGGTTCCGTAACCGATGATTTCAAGACAGTACCCTAATTGTTTTGCCTACGCTGTTATGCTATGGTGACACTATAACAACAAAAGCTTAAAAAAAGAACCTATCTAAGGTGGGATCCCATATGACAGACATGATTTTTTACCGTTTTTATAGATAATGCTGCGAAACCCTTCGTGCGCAAATCCAACTCACACTTGGCCGGTTTTAGAGTACTTGTACTCCGTGAAAGCACAAATATGACTCGTCCTCGTCGACTCTTATTTAATTAAATTTCACTCTAAACAGGTATGTTTAGCCGTTTTGTCCTGAAAAATTGAGACAAATCACGAAAGAAGACAGATTTAGATAATATTATGCACGTACTCGTAGGTACAATTTGTATCAACGCATTTTAAAATTCGGCATAAAAATATGTAGCTACAAATTCATGCAAATCAAATGAATAAACAAGAAAAACTCGCTCTGCCGTTAATAATGTAAATGACTCTCCCCAGCAGTAAAACGCAAACTGTTTAGAAAATAAGAGACCTAAACAAACTGAATTACGTCGGTTTACTGTAAAACCGGCAGCTTGTTTAGGAAAATCAATAGCTTTAACCCTTCATTACGTTTAATTTACTAAATAGTGACCAGCGTTAGAACTATTAAAGTTAATTTGTAGGTACTTACAGTGTTAAATTTAATTTCACGAAGAGCTTACTTTACTAGAATTAGGTCAGTAAACCTAAATTTCAAGCAATTAAACAATTACAATTTAATGAAGATAAACCTAAACTGTAATTTATTGTAGCTTTATTAATTAAGGAAAAACTTCGATAACGTACATAAAACATATTATTATTAGTGTCTATAATGGTTGCGCTTTCAAACGTAATTGAATTACTCCCAGACACAAAGATAAACGAAACAATTAACGCTATCACCATCGAGTAGGTATTTAGTAAAAACCTGTTGGCCGTCAAAATATCATACCTTGACGGTCCTGAGCGCGCCGTGGGCCGCATCCTCTGCCCAGACCTTAACGCCGTCCTTCTCGTACTCCACAGTCCAGCCTTCTTCGGATTCGAGCAGGTTTTTCAATGTTTGGAAGTCGGAGTCGTCAGCTACGCGGGCCTCGCCGCGCGCCCAGCCCGCACCTCCCATTCGAGCGGGCACATCACCGATGAATGCGGATAGTCAAGCTGTGGCCAGTCGATTTCGCGCATGCGTGTACACCCGGTATCTATGGTATAGACCAGTGGTTCCCAAAGTGGTCCAGGTGGACCCCCAGGGGTCCACAGGAGACTCAATGGGGGTCTATGTTGTGAAAAAATGAGGGTTCACAATTTAATTCGTATGTAGTGTAGTGTAGGCCTATAGGGGGTCTGCCTTTGAACTTTTGAAAGGGGTCTATGAGAAAAAAGTTTGGGAACCCCTGGTATAGACTGTAGAGTGCGATTCATCAAATAGTTCCTTTATACGATGGCGCTAGTTACTATTTGTATGACTACATTATCTGTATTACAGCATACAAGAAATGTTAGTTCCGAAATCAGACATAGGAGGCTATGAGACGGACTCTCACACGCTTTGTTTTACTTTTTTTATCGAAGCCGGTTTGGAGGCGGTTTGGGAGGCATATGCTTTGGAACGGGCCATTTCTTTTTATATAGCGTTGCCGAATTAAACATTACGAGTTATCAGGGAAGAGAGAATATTATAACTCCTACTACCTACTACTGCTACGAACTAATATGTTTGGTATTCAATAACACATAGGTAATAATGTAGTATACCATAGAGGAATAAGGTCTTTTATTCTTCTATGGTCATACACATTCTCGTACGTAGTAACTAGATCTATCATTCAAAGGGACTACCTTTAAGGTGAAACGCTCTACCTAACCAGCATTAGTTTGTATGTAAACTTCATATGAGGGTTGCAAATGCAAAGTCCTCGCTAAGAGTTTTACGAATAAAATAATTAACAATAACAATTTCAAATTGATCTGAAAACAGAATTCAATAAGCTTTTTAGGAGCTTTAGATGGTTGATTGGTTGCTCTAAAATCCGCACTCAGAGAGACTAATTAAATTGGTTCTAATTAGTATTTATCTAATAAATAAACTTACCTATCCCATATCATATGACCTTAATGGAAAAAATCTGAGATGAAACCTTTTTTAAATCTTTTGATAATGGGTTAGGTACTTAAGTGGCTTAGGTAACCATTGAACGTTTCTGAGTACCTACGACAGTAATCTGGCACGTTTCAGACCGAATGATAGGTGACCGTCAAGCTTGAAGAATTTTGAGTTCAAATACCTTTGACCATGTAACATGTTAGTAATTAGTATTAGTACCTTTAACCATATACCTAATTTAATTAGTAATTTTTTTACGAAAATCTCTTCATAACACGAGCGAGGCCCTTTAGGTTAAAAACAGTAGGTACCTAGGTATACTTAATAAGTATTTCACCAACTTTCGGTGGCCTGCTTAACAAGCTTTTTGTTAATTGTCTCCCAAAACCACACTTCATTCTAGATTTTAATTAATTAACGCCCAGGCATTAACTAACGAGAAATGCGCCCCGGTAAGTATATTTAGTTAGTACCTACTAAGACTATTTCTCATTCTACTTTAGTTACCTACAGTCTTACTTAGGTAACCCTATAGGTAGGTGGACCTATCTGTCGTCCCTACATAATTCTTTATTGCAATGGCGTTTATTTCCACCTTATAAGTAACTAGTGGCCCGCCCTCGCTTCGCTTCGGTACATATCAATACATAGATACAACTTTATATGTAGGTACAGCGGTTTTCGTTTAAATTTGGACTCCCGTTGGTCCCCTTCCCGTGGGAATTTCGGGAAATCCGTTCTTAGAGCTTTCTTGTAGTATCCGATTTAGTTAGTACCTACATAGGAATTTAATCCGTTCTTAGTGCTCCCTAGTCCCTTTCAGGTCCAATTTCAAATTCATATGTATCGCAGTTGTCGTAAAAAAATGAATTCCCATTTGTCCCCTTCCCGTGGGAATTTATCCGTTTTGAGTCCTTCCTCGTTGTCCCCAATGAACATATATGCCCGATTTCAGCTTCATATGTATAGCGGTTCTCGTAAAAATTATGAATTCCCGTTAGTCCCCTTCCCGTATTTCGGGAAATCCGTTTTTAGGTGGACCTAGCTTCATATGTATAGCGGTTTTCGTAAAAAATATTAAATTCCCGTTGGTCACCTTCCCGTGGGAATATCGGGAAATATCTTCATATTAAGGATTCTAACAATCGGTCCAGTAGTTTCGGAGCCTATTTTATTCCTCTTTATAATATTAGAGTAGATGCTGCCGTATTGTGGCGGCATATAGAATGGCACCACCCCATATTTGCCCGTGAGTATCGTAATAGGCGATTGAGGGTTTCCGGGAGATGGGCAGCAGTGCTTCTCGTTTGGATAACATAGTCCGAAAATCATACTACGGTCACCAACCCGCGTAGTGATTTTGCACAAAACCCCTCTAAAGGAGAGTAGCCTTGTGGCGGGCGGACGCATACGCCCAGCAGTGGACTGCAATAGGCATTCTGCATTAAATAATGTAGAAATAAAACATTTTTGAAGTAGCAGCTATGTAAAGGTACGTATTTCATTTTAGGTGCTCTGTTTCCCGTAGCCATTGTAAATGTAGATCGTAATCACGAGTTATTATATTCGAGGATCAACTGAGGATGTTAGCGAAACCAGTTGGATATAAATTATAACTTATTTTTGGTACATACTTATTTGTTTATTGAATTTATACTTAACTAGAACAACATTTATAAAATAAATACTGCGAGTACCGCGGAGCTGATACAAAGGAGACGTGCAGTAACTAAAAAAAAAAAAAGGGTAAAAGGGTAAAACAAAGACTATGCAGGAAGGCAAAAGTTATTAGCTAGTGATTCTACAGCATAGGCATGTGGTAGATTAGGTACCGTATCTCCCCTTTGTATTCATAATAATATAATGACGAGGTATGACTCATTTTTTGGTTGCTTTTTCTTCTGCGATTTTTTAAACTTCATCCTAATATCCTAATGTGGTTTAGCAGCTGCTGATGTCAGGTAGGGATCCCTTGCAGTTGTTCTTCCACCCATACCACGCCTTGAATCCGTGGCGGGCGTACACTTTCTTGGCACAGCGGGCAGCTTTCGTGATGTCGTCGGTTATCAGATCTGGAAGCGAAGATAGTAAATACTCATTTTTTATAACCCACTAGTTATGGGATGCCCGATAATTATTACCTATAGCTGCTAAGTTTCATTAAAATCCGTTCGAGTTCTTAACCCCTATAGGCGTCTAATAGAAAAATGAAACAAGTAATGAAAATTCCAGCAATGGAGTACATACAGGGCCGGATTTAGGGGAGGGCAACCGGGGCTATTGCCCCGGAGCCTCCACAAACGGGGGCCCCCACAATAGAAATTTCGGAAAAAAATCTTTCAAATTCCAACTAGTAAACATCTTTACTTTGATATTTTTTTTGTCTCTTTTACCTTTACCTACAGTACTTTGTACATACTTAGGTACGTGATTATTTAATTATATTATATTATTCTTAAATATTAACAGAAAAATACACACGTAATATTACGTGTTCTGTGGAGTACATACTCTAAGAAGACTACAATGTACACTGAGACCTACACTCACTCAAATAGTAGGTATTCTTAGTGGTAACTTTTCCCTTGACCCTCGGGTAAGCAACAAACCCATCTGGTTTGTAGTCTTTGAAGTGGGATTGAAGTTAGAGCTAACGATAAATTAATAATGGAACTAGAATCCTGCAAAGTTTTCATATGATACACATTTAGTACTTAAGCATATAAAAAATGCTTTGTTCTGAATGACCTGATGATGTCAGAGACTTGAAAATTGAGGATGTGTTCTTGTAGGCTTCAGATTCCAAAATACAATAGTTGGCAACCCTCAAATCTGCTGTAGTAACTCACCAGAGCACGCGACACGACAGTCCTTGCCAGCGCCTCCGCTGCTGCTGCACCAGTACCTATCATTGATCTGGAAGAGGCCGTAGTCCTTCGAGCCGTTCCTGTTGGTGTTCGTTATGTGTGTCCGGCCGGAACTCTCGTGTTCTACTAGACATACCCCTACAAGAGAAGATTAATTATTTACTGACACCAATATAGTCCTCGGTCTATAAGAAAATCCGTATAGATGCATGCACATTGCACGCTTGTGAAGTTTTTGAACACTGACAATGTGTATCATGCTAGAAAAATAGGTGTTCGTGTGACGAAATATGCCACAAATAATACGATTTCATGCTATCGAATTGATTTGGGCACGTGCTTCGATAATGTAACATCGTGATCGATGATCGTTGTCGTCCACAGAACAAATAATGTTATTTTATCCCAGGCAACTAAGGTAATTCAAAGTATTGAAACCCACTAACAGAATATTAAATCTTTCAACGTGAGAGCGATCTCTCTCTACCTACGTATTGCTCCTACGAGAAGTCTTAAGCAAACACCCATACATACATCAATCTATGCAGTCCACTACTATATGTAGGTAGGTCCCCAGGCCAGGCCATAAGCTAGGTACTACCATAGGGCGGTCTTCTTTACCCATAGTGACCACGCTGGACAGGCGGGTTGGAGATCGCAGTGAGATTTTCCTACTATATCATCAACATGGTAGGCGCTGCTGTCCTCCTCCCAGAAACCATCTCATCTTATGATCCCGACGGGCAATGGTGCTATTCTACTCTGTCGACACCACACCCACATCTCAAATACCCACTTATAATAATATTATGTACTTACAATCAGCCAGTTTGCTCTCAGGAAATCCCTGATTCCTCAACTCATGGACCAGTCCACATCTGTTGAAGGTCTTCGCTTCGCTTTGAAGGCTGATGGTGAACACCAGGACTAAGGCAAGTGACTTCCGCATGGTAAATAAGGTTTTATATGCAGGCTAGTGTTCACTTGAAGAGCTAGATATCGAATGAATGGGGAGATACCAGACATTGCTTTATATAGTGTTTATGTTTGTAAACTTACGTAGGATACCTACTTTGTAGGTAGTTGGTAAAGGGGATTCCTCTTTTATCAGACGGGTCATAATGTCATACTTGATTGTTGTAGATTCATTTGTATAGGATCAAGAGAGACTAGTTGTTACCCGCGACTTTTGGTCAAATAGCACAAAGCTTAATTTTTCTAAGTTATATTGTACTCAGGCATACCCTCAGGCGATGAGCTAGCAACTTGTCATCTGATAATTCTTCCCGGCTATGCTTACACAGCCAGACGACTGTGGGATTTCCTTTATGATCCTGCAGTACTGGCTACCCGATTTCGGGAATACGGCCGTGTGTATATATATGTATGTTTATTGTGCCTACCTATACAAGAAATACCTTTTTATAAATGAAATTGTATTAGGCGTAACAATTCGGAAGTTCAAACATTTTCATACAAACTCCACTGAGGAGGGTGTAGGGCCCGGTGGTGGGCGAACCCATAGTGAAGAAATACCTTGTTGTAAAACGTACCCACCTACAAAGGCGAGCTTTTATCTAACAAAGATTTCTCACAGAAATTATTCTCCGGGAAATCTTAATGCTTGTTGCATTAAGGTAAACAAAGCACCTAACCAACCAAGCCCAGATAAAGATTAAATAGCACTTACCTACTTGATATCGCATTAAAATGTTTAATTATCACTTTAAAAAAATACTTAGAGACCGTTTCAAAGTATAACTCCTTGCCATTAAGTGTAAACATAGTGAAGCACCATAACACAACTCCGAAAGTATTAAAACATGTCTAATATCGGATGCAGTTCACGCGAGGTCATCGGGGCTTATGGGCGCGGGGCATTATTTTCGCTAACGTCACTTAGGTGATGTACGGTCTACAAAAACGATAAGTAGGTAGGTAGGTAACGCAAAAAAGTGTCTGCTCACGGCAATTTTTTTATTTTTTTTATTTCACTATGGGTGCGCCCACCACCGGGCCCTACACCCTCCACTTACCCTCGGATCTGATAATAATGCGAAAACAAGCACTTGCACTAACTACGATATCCGAGCACTAGCATGCAAGTTGGCAAATTTTTATTTAATATTTATTTATTTACAATGGAATATTTTATTGCATACATCCTTGTTTTCCTTTACTAATTCATCAATATTTTGGTGACTTCATAAAAATTTAAATAATTCACCCAATCTAGTTCTATATATACAGGGTGTCCTCCAATGCCTGATTCTCGGAAAAATATTTTAAAAAAACATGTACTTACAGAATTATACTGTTGCTTGACATACATGCTGTGTGCTAACACATAATCTAGGGTATTGCTGGTCTAAATAGAATGTAAAAATTCACCATAGTGACTAGCGCCACGACTGTAGTGTAAAAAAAATGTACCAAAATAGTATGGCAAACAAATTTTGACGCGTTTATTCCTCGTATAATACTTACACATTAATTTGTGATAATATTTTTACTCAACAACCCAATTTTTACGTCTTACACTTAGAAAGAAAAATTTCGAATTGCGAACAGGCCTCTCAAAAAACATTAAAACATGTCTAATATCGGATGCAGTTCACAGGTAAGAGTGAGGGAGAAAAAGGTTAGAGGTGCGAGGTGACGCATCGGGTGCTTCACTCGCAGTTATACGCACCTCTCTCTTATTGGCGTACTACGCTTTGGGACTCGATTATTTTCGACTTTGAAACGTCACTTAGGTGATGTACAAGGTCTACATTTATGGAGAATGTAGAGGTAATGGACGAGCTGCAGCGAGACTTTACAGAGAAAGGTAGGTAGGTCCCGACCATCGAGTTTTCATTAATGTGCACAATCACTATGTGTTCCCCAATCAAGTAGCTGGTGAAGGACACCCGTAAATGACTTCATACGCGATGAAGTTTTAGAGGCGGTGTCGGCAAATCCAAGCATCTCTGTTTGATTTATTCTCCAAAAAGAAGAATATCATCCGTACCACGTACAGCGAGTGTCTTTTACCTCGACTATCCGAGCCGAGTCGCGTTTTGTGAAACAATCCCCTCGAGAAGACGAAAACTTTACGACCTCCTACTTACACAACTTGCACCTCGGATCTGATAACTCAAAGTGAACTGCGAAAACAAGCATTTTCTTCTTGCACTAACTACAATCCCCACAAGCAAACCAGATCCGAACAATCCCGTGGAGCACTGACTTATCCGCATGCAAGTTGCGAAGCATTAATGACATTGACCTTCGTTTTGATACGTCAAAAAATTTAGCGGTCCTTTTTTATTTACAATGGAATATTTTATTGCATACATCCTTGTTTTCCTTTACTAATTCATCAATATTTTGGTGTAAAAATATTATCTTCATGTGTAAGTATTATACCTTTTTAAAAAGAGGAATAAACGCGTCAAAATTTGACGTCACTTGCCATACTATTTTGGTACATTTTTTTTACACTACAGTCGGTATGCGAAATTCAATAGTTTTCCATATCTAAAATGGTACAATAAGTACTTTATACATTCTATAGACACAAATACCCTGTAACGGATCGATGTTTGCTCATTTCCCCTTTTTTTTTGCAATTCCAATCTATCTTGTTCTATACATGTAATAAAATTGTAACGGATCGATGTGACGCCTTAGATGAAAACAATTTTCATCTAAGGTGTCTACTAGTAAATAATAATATACTCAATATAATATATATAGGTCAATATGACCGTCGAGTAAAATAAACCACACAATATAAAGTATAAAAAGATATATTTAAAACTAACTAAAATATATTACAAGAGATTCTTATCAAATATGGCGATTTCTTAGCTTCTCCTCCAAACGTTTTCGTGCATCCATAGCAATCTTCATTATTTTGTCCTCTGAAGCTTTTAACTGTAAAAAATAAACAATAAAATAATATATTTTCTAAAGTTCGGACGTAGAACACGAACAATTTAGTACAATAACCCCTCACTATTCATCTCTCTCACTCGTACATGAATATATTGCTATCACTCTCGTGACTGGAAGGGTTGATGTTATAACTTGCAGGAGAGCAAAGAGATAGCAATGTGTGTCTCACGCCTCGCACTGTGATTTGATTAGTGATCACAGCCCTGTACAATATTTATAAATTAATATATTCTTTCTTTTTTATTCTTTATTGTACACAAAAGAAAAAATCACATATAATCAGTACAGGAGAAATGTATAATGGCGTGCTTATCTCTTAAAGAGCCAAACCAAAAGAAGTGATTTTTATTGCTGTTATAAATATGTATCCCTGCATGTAAAGTGACGGGTTGAAAGGTATATTTTACAGAATGGATAGATATACAGGAATATGTATTCCTGCAATCAAGTAAATGCAGAAATCCAATACACAATTCCCTGCTTGCCTTGATGGCAGGGAAAAACAGAAGTTATTCCCTTCACAGAAATTATTAAACAATAATAATCTGCGCGGGCGCCGTATCCATATTGCACGCCTAGCGTGTACTTTGCCATCTAGCCAATGCTCCTTCTACTTAGCCACAGTTTGCACTTTTGTACTAATCTGAATAAAACGGAATTTATGAAAAAAAAAATGTTAACATTATGGTAGATTCTGACAGTCACATTTAAACGTAAACTTAATCTTAGTCAGGTCTATCTCTCTCCATTCTTAACATAAATGGCTGAGAGTGAAAGGGACGTTTAGGTTTAAGTGTGACGGTCAGAATCGACCATACTACTTACCTCATTATTGAACCCGTCGCTGATCTTCTTAATCTCCTCATACCCTGAAGCCTTCTCCTCTTCATACTTGAGGGTCATCAATTTGATCTGCTCCGTTTGCTCCAAAGCCTTCTTGTAGCGGTCGCGACATTTTTTGCCCTTTTCCTCCGCGTCACGAAGCGCACTGGTGGAAAAGAAAGAGGTATTTCTTTACTATATCTGCTCTCAAAAGTGCTTATTGATACAAATTATTTTTCGTCTAATTTACTTGAAATTTGGAATCAATACCCTTAAATAACATTAGGTATCGGTTTCAGTGTCCACCTTTTTTTTTATTAGCTAAAGAACTTACGTGAATCAAATATGATTCATGGGACAAGAAGCCTGCAGGGCTATTATCTAATTTGCAGAAGCAGAGCGATGTTACAGCGAAATTGTGTGTGTGTGCACGCGCGGGACGAACGCTCGTCGTCCTCCCTGGCCCCGCACCCCGCACCTCGCCCCGCACTTTCTTTACGCTATTGAACTGCTATTGCTTTGCTATTGCATTATGATCTCACCTCTGCATTATGACCTCAACTCTGCGTCATGATCTCACCTCTGCGTCATGATCTCACCTCTGCATCATGACCTCACCTCTGCGTCATGATCTCACCTCTGTATCATGATCTTACCTCTGCATCATGACCTCACATCGGCATCATGATCCGTTGCGTACCTATCCACCTGTGATTTTTGACAGTCCAACCAACTGACCTTTGCATAATAAGTCGGTCATGTTGCCTCTTGCCCCTGGCCGCCCTCGCTCGCTCCGCCGCGGCGCCCCGCTCGGTCTGTATCTCCGCCTGCTGCACCGCCAGTTCCGACAGCTCCGTGTTGAGTACGTCCAGCTCGCCCTCCTTACTGTCGGAGTCTAGGTCGCCTATCTCCGAGTCCCTGTAGCAGGCAGGTTAGATTAACACTTTGACTGATACTGGTGGTACTGATATACTGGGTGCAAAAAGACAACTTTGTTCTTTTAATACCTCATATTCTTTGTAACATCAAGATCATTTTTTTCTATGGAAGCACCCCTGGGAAACCACGGGTTTCCAAGATATTGAGATCCAAAGTTACATTAATATTATCTTTTTTTTTACATAAATCCATCTGAAATCGGTTAACATACATTTTTTTCAAAGATACCATGTCAAAATGTTATAATGTTAGTTTTGTAGGTACATATGTACTTTGAGCATCAAACGAATACATTGCTTGCAATAAAATGACAGTATTTTTTCACAATGTTTTTCCTTTCCCAGGGTTGGTTCCATAGAAGAAAATGATTGTAACCTTACAAAGAATATGAGATATTAAAAAAACATAGTTGTCTTTTTACATCCTGTATAAATACATATACAGGAATAATAGGAATACCCATGACTTAAAAACAATGATATTCTTCATATGCAGAGTCACCACTACTCGGTTGTCAAATTCGAATGGAAAAAACGGGAATTCTAAATTTTATGGATGGAGGACAAAACTTACTTCAAACTCTCAGTAAGCTTCATAATCTCATGCAGCAGGTTGTTAGCAGTATCGAGGTTAGGTTTCAACGCCTGCAGGTTCTTCAGACTGGCTTCTTTCTGCATGAGGGTGGTCCGGAGAGACTCTAGTTTCTCATCAGCCTCCTGTACGAATATCTTGGCTTGTTCCACTTGAGCCTGGATGTCCTCTGCATCGTAGACTCTGAGAGCTTTCTTACGGGCTACCTGGGAAAATATTGGGTTATGTAGATGTAAATAATAATATCTGACTGTATTTAGGTCATGGCGGCCAACCACAACCGAGATTAGAGATCACAAAGACTGTAGGAAAAAATCTAATTCAGTCATCTTTATAAATGAAAATGTATTAGGCGTTACAATTCGGAAGTTCAAACATTCACTATGGGTGCGCTCACAATCACCATAGCTTAATAATCTACCTATACATATGTTTCGCCAACACACGTGGCATCCTCAGGATCACGAAATTCTAAAAACCCAACACATTACACAGAATTACACATTATATTCTGTGTGTGTTGCTAGGGGTTGCTGATAATGAATAAACGAAAAAAATAAGTAAACTTTTGACCTGATCTCTCCAGCCATGTCAGTAGGCTGATTATGTAACTTGCTAAAGCAAAGCCAAATCAATGTGATCCCAAAAATTTTATCCCGAGATAGATAGAGTACATATGGGCCCTGGACATTATTTTAGTATAGGTAAGTACTGAAAACAACTTACCTCTGCCACAAGAGCATCTCTCTGAGTTTTTTTCTGCTCCAGCACAATGTCCAACTGCTGAAGCTCCTTCTCAAAAGCCTCCAGTTCTAACAACTCTTTCTCTAACAGCTCATTCTCTTGTTTCAGCTCTTCATCAAATTGTTTAGTTTCTATTGCCAACTGAAATGGTTATTTAATTTTTAAGAATTAGTTATCCTTACCTATTATAAAATATGATGACAAGTGGATACCTTTTCAAGTTTCACAGCTCTCTTTCCTTTCTCTTCTGCCTGTTTATTTAGTGCTTCTAGTTGTTTATTTTTCCTCTCCTCTAATTGATTCACCTAGAAATAGAATTTTACAATACAGCAGCAGTCTAAAGTTTATGACTAATTTTCCTGGTTATTATTGTGAAAACATCTCATTTAAAGTGATTTCAGTACCCACTCCATAAGCATACTGTGCTGTTGGAACATCCACAACAAACATTGCACTAGTAATGTCATAGTCAATCAGTTTGTGTAAAAAAAAAAAACAAAAAGGATATGTGCAAATTCACTGATAATTTTAAACTTAAGATATTGGTATCGTCGGTCAATCGACAGAGCCATACAACCAAAATTGAATTGAATAAGATATTGCAACTGAATAAATAAAAAGCATAAGAAAATACCAGCTCCATTTTAGAGTACAGCTTCTCCTCATAAGGCTCAATCTCTTGCAACCGCTGCTCGTAAAAGTGCATCAGATGGAACGGCAGCAGCAGCAGAGAGTGAGAAGTGGCTGCTGTCGGTTGCAGGAAGTGTGTCAGACTGACACGATTAGTGATCTGAGGCATGATGGACATCAAATGGTTGACCACTCGCATCACATTGATGACTGGCAGTAGGTCCCAGTAGTAGATTATGTGGCCGTTGAGATCTTCTTCCTGTGGAGGCTGTAAAGGTTTTATGCATTAGATATGTATTTGAATTTTATAAGGATTAACACATTCACTGTGGCCAACTGTGTATTTGCATTTTCCTTGTTTTTATAGAAATGCCTTGAAGCTTATATGTGTTTGGGGCTACAAGTTGCACTGATGTTGGCATGCTAAGAAAATCACCAACCCGCCTGCCCAGCATGGTGACTATGGGCAAAACCACCCTGGGGCAGTAGCCTTGTGGGGTGCCCTGGGGAGTCCGACGTCCAGCAGTGGACTGCAATAGGCTGAAGAAGAAGAAGATATACAGGATGTAACAGAAAGGGTATCTTAAGCGAAATCTATGAAAATATTCCACTATAGAAAACCTATTTCCAAAATTTGAGACTCCAAATCACATTTTTATTTTTCAAGATTGTATGAAAATTCCTGAGATACTTAAAAATTCTCCATACTATCGGGAAAAATAAACATGTGATTTCAGGTCTCAAATTTTGTGGATAGGTTCTCTACAGTGGGCTATTTACATAGCTTTTCGCTTAACATACCCTTTTTGTTACATCCTGTAGATACCTATGTTACATTTCACTCACACTAAGCACTGCTTCCCTATCAATCTCAAGTCGGCTAAAGATCTGGAATAGAGCACCGATGACAGCATGAGGATTCTTTAGATCCTCTGTAGTTAGTTGATAATTTGGGAAGTCCTCATTCCAGTTGCTTATGAAATTCTCTATAGTGAATGCTTGATCTGAAATAGTAGAAAATATATTCTAAAAAATGTTGATAAGAAATATAAAAAAATAATAAAATTTCAAAATTTGCAGGCTAGGAACAATCTTTAAGTCCACAAGAATTCAACGTAGAACTACTAAAGGTAGGAAGATAGAGTATAGCTTGTGGTATAAGTGTTGATGTTTGAATTCACTCTAGAACAAATATAAATACTTATTGTGCCTGACACGATCATAAAGAATGGAAAGATAAATACCACTATGAGCCATAAATTTATGTTACTTATATAGCCGATAAAGCTAGGTTGATATCAAAACTTACTGCGCTCCATGTTTCAACAATTATTCGTATTTTCTTGTACTTCTTTCTACCTGTGTGTTGTGTCCTTAAATGCTACAACCTCAGAGCAAAGTATACCTATTTGATAGGGATAAATAATGCAACAAAGTTTAATACGAGAGAGTAAGTATATTCTTTGGTTTAATACGATGCAAAGTAAATAAAATGTAAACAATAACGTCCGCCGCCGACCGAAATTCGAAAATAATTTGTTTCGTTACACGCTAGTGCATCGCTAGTGTGACAGTTACGTTTTAATTTTATTTTTGTATTAGTAGTGTAATGTTTCTATTATATAAATATCATATTTACACAATTTATGATGTTAATTCTAGTTAAATATTTATATAAATTAAAACGAGAAACAAGTGAATTTTGTAAAATAATTCTTAAATATATTATGTATTTTAAGAGGTGAAATGAAACAGTTCTTTCGTGCGTTTCATTTTACCCTAGCCGCTAATGGGGGTTTACATGGGTCGATTTCCGCCATGCGGCTAATCACTTTACAAGTCGCCTGGGCACGCCGCATTGACCGTCTGTTTACACTGGTGACTAAAATCGCATGGAACTCGGCCATTTCCTTTGAAAATGTTGACCAGTATAGGCGTTTGCAGTAGTAGAACAACGTGCGCAAATTGGCGCGAAAACACCTCATGCGGCGGGCGATCGCCTGCAACTGATCGTTTACACAGTCGATTTTAGTCACCAACGCATGCAGCGGGGCGCTGCACGCCTTAAAGTTGGATGAAAGTCGTGCGGCTTTAGTCACCCGTGTAAACCCCGCATAAGCAGCGTAAGTTGGTAGGTACTAATTTCTACTTTTTTACCCTAGCGTACAAGTAATAAATCCTCAGATTTATTATTAATCCTAATTAATCCTTTTGTTACATATATGTCACAAGCGAATCGTGTAATAAACCATTTTTCCAAGTTTTAAATGTGGAAACACTACGACCTGTTTCAAATACAGCATTCATCTGAGGGTTTTAGCGAGGCCGCAGACGTCAGGTTTCCTGATACGGTTTCCTAATCAGAATTTCAGATTCAGAAACCTGAATGCTCCTGCTTACATACAAAATGTTTAACAACACACTGTTCTTATTTTTCAAAACCTGACATCCGGTCCAGTGCGTTCTGAACGAACCGAACGGAAAAAGCCTAATGAATCTTCGCGTTGTCGCGACATGTCTGGCCAAAGAGTTCGTCCTGTCGCGAATCATCATTGCGACACAAAATCTACTTCGCGCCAATGTCGGTAAATTGCCGCACATGAAAGGGTTTTATCGCGACAAAGTTCGTGTAGTTGGCCACACTTTGCGCGCTTGATTAGAGATGGGTCGGATTATGTAAAAATCGTACCTGTTCCACCTAATACTAATATTTAAAAATACCTATTCATAATATTTATGCGGTATGTGTTGAGATTATAATAACTGCTGCATTTAATATCAAGACATTTTATTTAGACCATTTTTCTCACAATCGAATATAACAAACAAGTTGCCGTAGTAACCATAGTGTTGTACTACGTAAGTAGTGATGTGCGCTCAACACTCCTCCTCAAATTAAATTATACATTTACTTATTTAATTTGCTATCAAAGCGCACTTGACTCACTTAAATAAAAAAATGAACAATACACTGTTCCTTTCAAAAATAGCTTCTAAATTTTCAATCATTTTCTGCGCCGTTTCACTATGCCTTACAATTTCAATATATTTGTCCGATAGACATTGTACTATGATCGATCTTGCTTTTGCATCGTCTATATTAAATTTTGGATAGTCCGTGTCTGATCCTATTAGGGTATGACTGAGTTGTTTCTCTTCCAAAATTAGTTTGAGACGGAATTCCCAATTCCCAAAATTAGTAGTCTCATTTAGGACGGGCAGTATCGACGCCGCAGTCGCCATACTTATCTTATTTTATATAACGTTTTCTTTACCTTTATCTGTGGATCGAAACCACGCTCTGCTACCATGTTGAGATTATAATAACTGCTGCATTTAATATCGAGACATTTTATTTAGACCATTTTTCTCACATTTTGTTTAGTTTATCCCGAAGGAAAGGCAAGGGGAACTAAGCCCATACAGCCATTGTCTATCATTACAGCTATTATCTATACATTTATGATGGATGAAAATGATGATGATGAATGGAAACATCGAATATAAAAACTGCCTCCCGAAAGACCATTGTTATACTACGTAAGTGTACTCAATTAAAATCAATTAAAATCAAGTATGGCCGTTCAATTTTAAGGATCCATTACGTATTAGATAATCGTAGATATGAGTTTAGCCGAGTGATTTATATGGTTTTTGACTGATCCCTTTACACTTACGTAGAAAGGGTGGATAAATATCAAAATGAGTTGTAATGCCTGTAGTTTTAGTGATAATAACAAAATGCAGCGCTTTTTATATTGGTCAATTGCATTTTTATTAGGATATAACGAATCTCAATGCTGTTTGTCACATTAAATAAAACTTACAGACATGGAAACAATGCCATACCTTATTACTGTTTGTTTCTAAGCCGGTCTAAATATATTCATTTTTAATCCATAGTAATAAATGCTGATAAACATAAACCTTGTGCTGATTAAGGAATTAGTCTACAGCTTTGGGCTGTTTTAAGTGCCCTTGTTGTAATTTTCACGGTTTTACACGATTTCAAGATGAGAATCACCAACGTGAGACGTGGACGTATACTTCGCATGTCCGCTGAGTGCCGTTTTGTACATAATATTATAAGTTTACAGATTATGGTCTTCTAATACTAGTGAAATAGCCGCAGGGGAAATGGCTATGGATCCTGAGAAAATGGGCTATTACAAGTCACATAAAGATGTGTATCCAGTATTAAGAACAGGTGAGTAAACTTATCAGAATCGTATAGGTGTATTTACAGTTAATTATGAATACTTTATTCGTACACCGTTTCACACGTTGTACCCTGGATATGTGTTTTAAGTGCTTTAGTGTCTTAAGAAAGGGATTTATATAATAATAATAATGATGTATTTCTTAGAAAAATACCATTCCATAAACATGATATAATAACTATGGGACACATAACAGATTAATACCATAATAATGAATAATATAATATATAATAATAACCAGAATATTTTGGCTCTTCCTTAACATGGCCCGACTATTAATAAATAAGCCCAAGGTTTTGAGTTGAAAATTGTATGTGTTAGAATAAATGAAACTTTTTATTTTATTTGCACAAGTCTTTTTGTTCTTTATAAAGCTGAGCATAAGAACAATGTTTTTGTAATGAACGACAAAATCTGCCAGTAATTATCCAGTGATATAATATTTCGGTCTGTAATTATATGACTCCATACGTGGGTTTTTGTCTTTATCTGAAAATTTAAATTTTAGCACCTATACTAACTAGTGATTACAAATGTTACAGTGATCAGGCGCCACCAAGCTTTTAACCTTTTCTGGGTAAAGCTACGCAGAGAAAATTATCACTAAAATTAATCCGCTTAGTAAATGGCGGCAGTAGGCGTAATCAAGCGAGACAGACAGAGTTACTTTCACATAATTATACATATGATATAAAAAAGTATAACATTTCAAAATATTCATTGTAGGGTCGGTCTCTGTTATGGAAAAGTATGTCACCCTAAAAAATATATGACACAGAAAATGAGGTTTAAAATCAAGCACAGCTTCACAAGCAAATATGGGATTATGAGGATAAGCAACTAACTAAATAAAGTTTTGTGACAAATTTTAAAAAAGCAAGAGTGAATTTGCTAAAATTTGCCTGTTGGATTAGGCTTACCCGGTATATACTGCTTGATGCCTAGGGCCTGTGAATAGTTTGGAATCATTCAATTTTGTACTTACGAGTGATATAATAAGTTGGACTTTCCTGGAGCGGTCACTCTTCGGCTAACCACGAACAATACATTTCAACTGTATTTATATCAATACCACCAGAATATCTTATTTCTAGTCCACACAAATATTGTCGAAGCGATTCAAACAATGGGATTCGGTACTTGACACGATTTGAAAAAATTGTCATGTGCTACCCAGGGATACCATTACATAGCCCAGAACATTCCGATTCGATGAATACAGAATTTTTGCTACCCAAAGGTTTTTTTACTATATTATGTACACTTTATTTATAATACAATTACATTAAATCATTTCATTACTCTATTAAATATACATTTTCAAAACGAATCCAAGTTTTTCATGATAATATTAGGTAGGCCTTTTTCAACGTCTTTACTTACATATAGGGTATTTTTTTGCTGTGTAAGGGATCCCTTGTGGGATAAAACAAGGTTTGGTGGAGGCTGTCATTTTTTCATGTTTCAATTTCTTGTTCAGAGCTTGGAATCCATCCAAGAGGGCGCCTAGATACCAAATCCTCTGTTACAGCTATTATCTATACATTTATGATGGATGAAAATGATACGCTACCATGACCTCATCTGGACATCGAATATTTAACAAACACTAGTTGCCGTAGTAACCATAGTGTTGTACTACGTAAGTAGTGATGTGCGACTAACAGTATGGCCATTCCATTACTATTAAGTGATCCATTACGTACTAGATAAATCGTAGAGGATATTTAGAGTGAATATTTGGTATCGGTGACATGATCTACTAATAAATAACCTACGTAGAAAGAATAGTTTGGAAATAAAAAATAGTGATAATAACGAAATGCGCTTTTTTATCATTAGGTGAACAAAAACCTTTTTTATAGGCATTTAGTCTGAATCCGTATAACGAATCCAGGCTCACATTAAACTTAAATATTTACTTACAGACAGCTGGAAACACTATCTGACCGCTGGCGAGTACCTATCTACTTGGTGCTGTGGCTTTTAAGCCGCGTGAGTTAAATATATTCATATTTTAATATTAATCACAAAACAACATAAAATATTGCCACATAACATTAACATTTTTTATATATTTTGACCCACAGTTTTACACAAAGGACATATTATTTCAAACCGAGATGTCGCAGGATTTAAGCTCACCAACTGTGAAATAATTGACGTGAGACCTATACATAACAATTTTCTTGCATAAAAACATACTTGACAGTCCACTGATTATGTGCATGAAAATATACGTTTTACTTACCATGTACTTCGTGAGGCATCCATACCGCCGTTTACACGATGACATCTGGTCAACTTCACAGACAATGGTAGCATACCGGAAATTGTTTCCTAATGCTGCGTTCCAAAAATATAAAAGTATTTCTATAACCCGCCAAATTTCAAAAATCTATACAGGGGTTTTTTAAATGGGCTATGAAAGGATCCTGTTATTGAAAATTAGTTATTAAAAGTTCTGGGCTGGAATTGCTATGTTTATTTTGGTTTAACAAAAGGCGCGTGGGCGCCACGAGGATAGGATATAGATAGATAGGATATTTTATTTTTCAATGTATACACAGTAAAATATAGACAAATTGCATGAACATGTAAAGAACAATGGAAGTAATGCTGGTAATGCACAGATTGGAGCACTGTAATGGCGGCACATTGTGTATGTATGAATATTTTCTAGTAGGCGCTGAGCTTACTATGGTTTGTATGTGTGGGTGGATGATGCTTCAATAGACGTCCCTACTCCATGGAATATTGTTACCGATGTTACTATGAATTCTTCACTCTGTGTATTGACAACACTGTCTATCTTAATTTATCTATTTGACTATGTATGTAATTTTTCAGAATTAGGAAAATATGAAATTAAGAAGCAAACTGTAGGCAAAGGTCCAGGAGAGGGAGGATTGGCATACCATATGCCTGAAGACAGAGCCAATGATATTGCAGACTCAGAAAGTCAATATCGAATGAACATTGCTGCTTCTAATGAAATTGCCATGAACAGGTATTTACTGGACATACATACATACATAGATATACAAATACGGTATACCATAATTAAAATAAGAATACTATCTGAAAATTAACAATGCTCAGATGAATGGTAAAGAAACTTGAAAAGGTTTAGATAACTTGTATGAAATGCAATTTAGTACTTATCTAGGAATAGGTTAAATTGTATAAATTTATTTATAGTGGTCCTATTTTCTGTACCATTGTTGTATGTGTAAGATCTCCATCAGCCAAACGTTTTCCGATCTATCCCTGACACTCGACATGATGAGTGCAAATACTGGCAGTATCCTAATGACTTGCCACTAACGTCTGTGATCATCGTCTTCCACAATGAAGGGTTCTCGGTGCTAATGAGGACGGTGCACTCCGTCATCAACCGGTCGCCCCCTGAGATGTTGCAGGAGGTTGTATTGGTAAGTATTTAACCTTAATGTGAAAGTTATAGCTGTTATAAGCCTCTATGTTAGTCTATCGAACATACAATATATGAATATAAGTTTTATTTATTATGTTGACAGATTAACCTGATTTTTATACAGTTTTACCACATTTCACTGTATAATCAAATTGGATTTATACCCATAGACTTCATAAACCTTCAAAAAAAATCCTTTCCTCAATTTCTTCAGTTCAGAAATTAGAGAATATCTCTCTTATTATAACAATACTAAGGCAGTAAATAAGGTTTCATTGTTGATAACATAGTTGTATTGGATACCTGTAAATCTGTCTGCACGAATTGCAGAAAAAACCATCTCAAAATTATGTGGATTATTTTTCTGATTAAAAAGTAGCCTTCCTATACCAGGCAAATTTTTTTATACCTAGTACCAAATTTCATTTCAATTGGTTCAGCGTTTTTGGTGTGAGAGCTGGACAGAGAGACAGAGTTACTTACATATTTATATGTATTAGGGGGAAGTGGGGCAGATTCATACAAGGGGCACCGTCATACACTACAGATATCTATTGTTGGGCGCACATCAATTGAACGACTTATGCGTGCACGCGTAGCTTACTTATGTGTGTGTTGGCTCACGGAGTTTGACAGCAGTTGGTGTGAAACGTGCGACGAGGTAACCCGCAACGTGATTCAGCCACGCGTAAGTAATTTTATAACCTCAATTTAAACGGCTTTTTTTATTATTCAGCTTTATTTCTAGATTATTCAGTATTATTTTATTTAACAGGTAATAGGGTCAAGTTTGTGAATTAATACGTGAATAATGATATATATGGTTGTTTTTTTATTAGGAATACTTTCATTTCATTTTCTTATGATGGGGTAGGTTCATACAGCAGTAGTCGGGGTACATTCATACTGTATGAATGTGCCCCACGTTTTTATTTTAGTTCGTAGAATTGAAATGATATTATAATATTTTGTTTTACAGAAATAATATGGTCAGAAATTACAAGAAAAAGGGAACTAGGAGTGGAGAGGTGGACGAAGAGGCAATGTTAAAAGCTATTGATGATGTTTCGGAAAACAAATTCTCTTTACGGAAATCAGCAGCCAAATATGGAGTTAATGCACAAACACTTCAAAGCCGTGTCAAAAGAATACGCAAAAAACAAGTTCTTGGTAGCGAAAATCGTGAATTCGATTCTAAATTTGCATCGCAGCAAGTTTTTACAAAAACAGAAGAGGATCTTTTAAATAAATATATCTTAGAGTGTTCTAAGATGCACTATGGACTGACATGTATCCAAGTTAAAAAACTTGCGTATCAATTTGCTAAGGCTAATGACATTAAATACCCTGAAAGTTGGAATAATAATAAAATGGCGGGTGCAGACTGGTTAGCAAGTTTCCGAAAGCGCCATAAAAATTTAAGTTTGCGTAAACCTGAAAATACCAGCGCTGCCAGATCATTCGGTTTCAACAAAACGGCAGTGAATAATTTCTTCCAGAACCTGGAGAATATATACTGCAAACACAATTTTACTGCTGATCGGATTTTCAACTACGACGAATCTGGTATTTCCACCGTTCTGAGCACACCCAAAATTTTTGCTGATAGGAGTCAAAAACAGGTTGGTCAAATAGTGTCTGCCGAAAGAGGAGATCTAGTCACATTTGGCGGTATTATTTCGGCAAGTGGAAACACGATACCGCCCTTATTCATCTTCCCTCGAGTACACTTTAAGGACCATTTCATAGAAGGTGCTCCAGAAGGCTCTTTAGGTGTAGCCGCGAGAAGTGGTTGGATAAACTCCAGCATTTTTGTTGATGTTCTAAAGCACATCCAGAAACACACCTTATGTTCAAAAGTCAATCCAATATTGCTTTCATATGACAATCATGAAAGTCACATTTCTATTGACGCAATCGAGTACTGCCGTGACAATGGGATTGTGTGTCTTTCCTTTCCACCTCACACAACCCACCGTCTTCAACCATTAGATGTTGGAGTATTTGGACCGTTTAAGTCGAAATTAAAAACAGCATTCAATGACTGGCACGTTTCTAACCCAGGAAAGACACTTAATATTTATAATATACCAAAACTCACAAAGATACCTTATTTGGAGTCATTCAATGGTAGGAATATCACCAGTGCTTATGAAAAAACCGGAATATGGCCTTTTAATAAGTTAATTTTCAAAATAATGATGACTTTGCGCCGGTTCAGGTGTATCATTCAAGTCCTGTAACAAATCCCTATGAAAACACAGGTGGTAAGGAGATTGGAATAGCTGGTGATGAGCTTGCTACAGTTAATGCTGAACTTGATGATATTTCTGCTCGAACACCACCGACTTTGTTCGGAGATGTCTCGCCATCGCTGCTTTCACAATATCATCCATCAACAGTGATAGATTGTGATAACCCTGCACCATCTACTTCCAAAGTGTTGAAGACGCCAGAAATTATAAGGCCTTTCCCAAAAGTTCAAAGACGCACACAAACAAAGAAAGGTCGATCACTTGGAAAATCAAGAATTTATACGGACACACCAGAGAAAAATAGAATAGAAGAAATGGAAAAAATCAAAGAGATTAAGAGATTAGAACAAGAACGGAAAAGTAAAGCAAGAGAAATGAAGAAAGCTTTAACTTTATTAAATAATGACTGTGACAAACCAAGTAAACCAAAAAGAATTAAAACCAAAGGGATTGAAATAATTAGCAGCGACAGTGAAACAGATATCAGCCTAAGAGAAAGTTCAGCTTCATCTTTCGACGTGCTTGAAGAAAATAAAGAAGAAGATTATCATGAAGAGCCTGTTGACCCTGATAATGTCAAGGATGGGTGCCTATGTGCTTATAAAATTTGAAAAAAAGAAGTCTGTTATCTACTATATCGGAAAAATCATCAAACACTACAGTTTGACAGAAGTAATAGTTTCATTTCTGAGGAAGAAACCAGGATCGTCTATGAAATTTGTATTTCCGGATGTCAAAGATGAAGGATCAGTAGATTTATCTGATATAATTTTGATATTACCGGATCCTGAATCAGCTAAGACAGCTAGGACTGCTAGAATTTTAAGTTTTAACAAAGATCTCTCTTTTTATAACGTCCATTAATATAATTATTGATAAGATTTCAAGTTAATTGGCGTTTAAGATTCCTCATGTTGATTGTGATATTTTTTTAAATTGTTGATTATTGATAGTACTACTAAATAAGATCAAAGCAATATGACGTAGATTTAAATACTGATATGACTGATCTTTCAGTGCAATAATAAGAAAATCTGCCTGAAGGTATTCATGTTATTATCTTTTTACTTGGTATTATTTGGTTATTTATTACTCAGTATTATTTTCTCATCGAGACTAATTGCTTTTGTTTTCGAGAACCTCGTGTTTTTATATTTTGATTTTGATAAATAAACAAAACATTTCATGCTCAACTGGTGTTATTTTTTCACATGTATGAATCTACCCCATAGCCTGTATGAAAGTGCCCCGCATGTGGGGTACATTCATACATTTTTATTTTTTTTTTATTTTTTAACCTTTACTAAAAGCCACACAAGTGTATTCACACAAATTACATGTTTTTGATGTAAAGTCAGATAGTAAGACTATTAGTTTTTGATGGATCGATACAGGTATTGATACCACAGAAAATTCTATAAGGCGAAATATAAAAACTGTATGAAGCTACCCCACCTTCCCCTATGTACTAAGGATAATTTTGAGGTGGATAAGATAATCAGTGTTATATCAACAATCAAAATAGATTAAGATTAATTTTACACAATATTTTAATCCAGTAGCTAATCTCAATTTCGGTTGTATAAGTAATTGTTTGATTATTGTAACACAAATCACCTTGTTAATGAGTGCATTAACATTCACAAACAAGTCTATGAACATAATTATTACTGGTCGTAATTTTCCATAGGTCGACGACTTTTCCGACATTGAAGATTTAAAATCAAACTTGGACAACTACATTCTGAGATGGAAAGGCAAAGTTAGGATAATAAGGAACGCCCAAAGGGAGGGTCTGATTAGGACCCGATCCCGAGGCGCCATGGAGGCTGAGGGCGAGGTCATAGTGTTCCTAGACGCTCACTGCGAGGTCAACGTTAACTGGCTGCCTCCGCTACTCGCGCCTATTTACAGGGACTACAAAACCATGACCGTGCCAGTTATAGATGGCATCGACCATAGAACGTTCGAGTACCGGCCGGTATACCAACATGGCGCGAACTTCAGAGGCATATTCGAATGGGGAATGCTGTACAAAGAGAACGAAGTGCCAGAGCCAGAGTCTAGTCTGCACAAACATAAGTCCGAGCCGTATAAGAGTCCCACCCACGCTGGTGGACTGTTCGCGATGAATAGAATGTACTTCCTAGAACTGGGAGCGTACGACCCTGGGCTATTAGTGTGGGGGGGAGAGAATTTCGAGCTAAGTTTCAAACTGTGGCAATGTGGTGGCAGCATTGAGTGGGTGCCTTGCTCTAGGGTTGGTCACGTGTACCGAGCGTTCATGCCGTACTCGTTTGGTGATTTGGCGAAGAATCGCAAAGGGTCCCTCATAACTATAAACTACAAACGTGTGGTCGAAACCTGGTTTGATGAGGAGCACAAGCAGTATTTCTATACGAGAGAGCCGATGGCGAGGTTCTTGGATATGGGCGATATATCGGCGCAGTTGGCTCTGAAGGAAAGACTGAAGTGTAAAGACTTTAGGTGGTATATGGAGAACGTGGCATATGATGTGTATGACAAGTTCCCGAGGCTGCCCGAGAATGTCCACTGGGGAATGGTCAAGAATAAGGCGACGGGATTCTGCCTCGACACTATGGGGAAGGCGGCGCCAGCTTACATTGGTAAGCCCTAGTTTAAGCCAATTTAAATTAAGTATAGTATGAAATCGAAGCTATTGACACCATAATTTCTTATCATTATTTATGGGGTCCCGGTGCAGTTTCTTTCGAAGCTGATTTTGCCATGGATGTGACGTTTCTGTTTACGGCCGGCTGCTACGATAAATATAGCCGCCATGTTGAATTTTGTATAGAGACAATGCGATATCGTACGATACGATATCCACGATGCGTGGTCATGCTAGGAGGGCTGATTAGCAAAGATTTTTACTTAGCAGTCTAGGTCAGGGTTCGCCAAATGGCGGACCGCGGTCCGCGAGAACACACCAACTTGCACTACAGAGTGCGTCTCTTAATAAAAATGTGGGATACATCTTTTTGACGTCAATTCGAAAACGGCCGGGGGAAGTAACAAACAAGCGAGAAAAAGTTCGCGGATTGCGAAAATGTATATTTATTATATAAATAAAATAATGTGCGGACCGCGATGGTCATTTCATTTCGTAAAATGGACCCCGAGCTAAACTTATTGCTGACCCCTGGTCTAGGTAGTCAATATGGTGAATCTCACAAAAAACCAACATAGATAGCATGGTAAAATCATTAACCATTCCATTTGGATTTACCGAGATCGGGTAAAAAAAGGTGCGTGGCGATGGTTACAGTAAAGTTTACTAAAAAGAGGTCATCGCACTGAAAACTGGCGCGTTTATCGATGTTTTATCGGATTATATTTACGTATAAAGAGACGTTATTTTTAAATGGTGTGATTTGAGTCGACGACTATAAAATATAAAGCGTAAAATAAAAAGCAAGAGGAATACTTTTAGATCTTTAGGCTTTACAGAATGTTGCCATAACATAATAATCTTTTGAAAATATGTTAGTGTCTCTCTGCATGGGTGGGTATATACAGTATGATTTTGAATTCAACGTTCCCGAAAACTACCGAATCTTCTCATCATCACGATAATTTTTCTCCATGGAAGCATGCCTGGAAAGTGGGAAGTGTCTGCTTTCCAAAATATGTCTAGTAGGTCCAAAGTTGAGTAAATAGACTGCGTTTTTCTGCATAAATGCACATTGACGCGTGTAGCAATATTTTTTCATGAGAAATAATTAATATCTGTCTATGAAAAAACTAGCATAAACTGATAACTAATAGTAAAAAAAAAATACAAAAAAAAATTACATTGTTCCCAGCATTTTTTTGGCATAAACTTAGGTACTTTATTTGATGTATAGAGTATGTACCAATCTTTAAGGGTGGTAACGAAAAAACACCTGTATATGTGGGTATACGTAAACGAGTATCTAAGTTTATTGTTTAGTTAGATTAGACAACGTTACGAGCGTATTAGAATAGTAAGATTATACATTTTATAGGCCCACCAAAGTAATTATTTTCATAACAAACGCATCGATTTGCCACCGTTGTTTAATCATAATATTATGTAGGTTTGAGTACGTTCTAAAGCGATATTGTTTGTTATTTTTATATATTTTAACGACTACAACTCGAAATAGTCGTACGTTATATGTTTTGTGTTAGGTTTCGTTTGACTTACTTATACCTACATAATCTCGCGCGTAAAATCCTTGTTGAAGTAGAAAGTTAACTAAGGGCAATTTTTAATGCTATTCAAATTATTTACAGTAGAAGGTAAACAATGGATACACATAAGTAGGTACTTTGTGTTTCCTATTTTACTTTGTTAAATTATTTCAAGTTATTTCATTTTTTGCGATGATAAAGCTGAAATTAGAAGTGTTTATGATTTGATTAATTTTGATTTGACTAGGGCATAGCTATCTGGATGAAAAATAACGTTGCCAATAATATGAAAGTGTGAAGAGATGGTCAAATTCGTCATCCGAGTTAATTGACCCGGTAGCTCAGCTGGTTAGAGCGAAGCACGAAATGCGAGAGGTCGTGAGTTACAAGTCTCACTCGGGTAAAAAAAAAACATTTCTTAATATTATTGAAAAAAATTATTATTTTTCTTATATTTTGCGATGCCTATTAGGTATTTATCTTGAACAAGTGTATTATACACTAGGTATTAGGAGACATTATCTGCCTATACAGGGTGTAACAAAAGGGGACAAGGGGTATAGAACCTATCTGCAAAATTTGAGATGCGAAATCACATGTTAATTTTTTCAGATAGTATGGAGAATTCTTAAACATCTCAGGAATTTTCATACAATCTTGAAAAATAAACATGTGATTTCGAGTCTCAAATTTTGTGAATAGGTTCCCTATAGTGGGCTATTTACATAGCTTTTCGCTTAACATACCCTTTTTGTTACATCCTGTAGATTGATAGATAGAAAATTCATTATTGCACTATAAAGTTATACAAAAGCGAACTTAATGCTACATAGCATTCTCTTCCAGTTAACCAGTACTGTTTGAAAGTAGTGCCCAAATAATATATAAAATGATTTTTTTTAAATTATTTAAATAAAAACATTTAAAATAATAATTAACTAAAAATACAGATTGCAGCAACAAAATACAGGCAGATACAATAAACGTTCCGCAATGTATTGAGGAGCTAGTGGCTGAATTAACATGTTGTAGAGAAAGGTGAGAAGGTGAAGATTGCGTCGGGACCGAATATTAAGCCACTTTAACCGAGTCCGTTACCGGGATATGTGATTATACTTCCGCAAGCCAAAGATGTATCTAATACAGACGTCAAGTAGGCGGTCAAGTTTATCCAGGAGTTCCTCAGTCATATTCGGATAACACAGGTCGGCATAATCAATAATTGGGAGCAACAGAGAGTTTAATTTACACTATGTCTATGATCATATAACTAGGATGTTGTATCTTGTTTCTGTTCGTGTATGTGCAATTTACAAATAAAAAACTATAAATGCATATCAAACAGGTACATCCCACTGCCACGGCACGGGCTCGAACCAGAACTTCCGTCTGAACGCGGCCGGCCAGCTCGGAGTGGGCGAGCGATGTGTGGAGGCGGACACCGACAGCGTCAAGCAAGCCATCTGCCGGCTGGGGACCGTGGACGGACCCTGGAGGTGGACGGACCCTGGAGGTAAGGGAAAGGCGTCAAGAATGTCTGTAGGGACAGCGCCAAGCAAGCCATCTGCCTGCTGGCCATCTGCCGGCTGAGGACCGTGGACGGACCCTGGAGGTAAGCGGAATGTCTGTAAGGGAAGGACAGCGCCAAGCAAGCCTGGAGGTAAGGGAATGTCTGTAGGGCAGCGTGCCATCTGCCGGCTGGGGACCGTGGACGGACCCTGGAGGTAAGGGAATGTCTGTAGGGCAGCGTCAAGCAAGCCATCTGCCGGCTGGGGACCGTGGACGGACCCTGGAGGTAAGGGAATGTCTGTAGGACAGCGCCAAGCAAGCCATCTGCCGGCTGAGGACCGTGGACGGACCCTGGAGGTAAGGGAATGTCTGTAGGGCAGCGTCAAGCAAGCCATCTGCCTGCTGGGGACCGTGGACGGACCCTGGAGGTAAGGGAATGTCTGTAGGGCAGCGTCAAGCAAGCCATCTGCCTGCTGGGGACCGTGGACGGGCCCTGGAGGTAGGGGAGCGTTGTCTGTGGGCGGACCCTGGAGGTAAGGGGTGTACCCAAAAGTTTGGGGAGCAATTGGGTGACTCAAATCATAGGACATGATAGAAGATAAGAGACACAAAAAATGTCAAATCTTTTTAGAAAATAAATCACGCTGGAGGCAAAAGGAATACCACGCTTTGTCTAGGACCCTAGAGATAATTCGTGTTTATAAGTAGGAAATCGTGTTTCCACATAGGACTTGGAGAAACGCATATCGTGCATAATAAAAGACCATACAGATAAAGCCTCAGGTACTTTTAGGGGAAGCCTTGACCTTTATAAACCCTATAATAGGAAAGAAAATATTTTTTGCACTATTTCTTCATATTCTTTATCGAACACAATAAAAGTTTCACAAATGAAAATTTCAAAGAAAATGTATAAACAAGTTGACAGTTTTTTTTGCGAAAGAAAAACTTAGCTAGCGTGAAAACTTTCCGGCATATAACGATTTTAAAATCACATTTTTAGACTTGCCAAAAAAACGCTCCATACAAACTGCTACCACGACGTGACGTCACTCTTTAAGTAACTTGTATGCGCGTAAAAGAACTTTTGTTCTACAGCTATATTGCGTTTATAAATATGGTCATAAAACAAAAGTTGCTGTAAATGATGTAGGTGGACATGTGATGTAATTTTCAATTAATTTCACATTAGAAAAATGGACTTGCCCACTTAACTTTGAAGGCTTATTACTACCTCATTTGGACACATAATCAAATTGTAATTTTACATATAGGTATGATTTTGATAATTTATTCTGATAAGCATAAAATGTTATTAGGATTCAGCCATAGGAAACTACCCCATTGTATTTATGGGCCTTAACCTTAAATTCCTTTACAATTATTGCATCCAGTTTAACAAAACGTCAACATTACTTCCAGCTACGACGAAAAACACAGCCATCTAGTGCATCGGCTTCGAGGCTACTGCCTGACCATACAAGCGCACACGCGGTCACTCGGCCTGGCACCTTGTGATCCTAACAACACGTACCAGCAGTGGAGTATCTACCAGAAAGACCCGAAATGGTGAGCTCAGAGCTAGCTTAGTTTTAATGCGACTGGTTTACTCCTTTTATAGGGCACAGGTGAGAAATCGGGGAATGGAAAGGGGCTTGGATATTTTTGGTACGGTTTCCAATATGAAGTTCTATATAAAAATGTCCAAACGCCTTCAGTTAAAAAAACTTCACAGTATTTAGTTATTTACGCGACATACTTGTATGTATGTAAAATTAACAAGATCGATTTTCTTACAGTTTCAGGCGTTAGTGGTATCTATTGATTTTTAAATCTACATAATTATGTACATTATGTAGTTTTTCTACTTATTGTCTGTTTTATTTTACCCAACGGTATTTTTACAAAGAGATTTTAGATGTTTAAAGATAGTTTAATTAGGTAAGTGAGATGCCAAAATGAAATTAATAAGTTGTCTTCAACTACATAATCTAATGGTCCAAGTCACAAAATTTATATTTATGTACTTATAGACTTTTTCTATTTGTGTTTAGCCACTAATTTTACTAGCGAAAGGTTGTTTTAATGTCGCAGGCATATTGAATAACACGTGGTATTATAAAAACGCTAGGTATTTTGTATAATATGAGAGAACAGTTTCCTTCAACAGTACAGTACTAATATAATCTAATCTGTGTCTGTAGCATGAACTTAGTGAGAGCGAGATATCTCACATAGCTTTGTGATGACTAGACGAAGTAAGTGTATGTACTTTGCGTGTAAAAACAGGATTTGGGAATTAGAATGGATGTGAGCTATCTCGCTCTCACCAAGTTTATACTACGATAGCAGGTCAATGAAGCGTACGAAATGCTAGAAGCCAAATTGTCTCGCTCCAAAACCCATACTATTCAAAATGCCTATCAGTTTTGTAATGTATATGCCTGAGACATGATATAGTGTTAGGTAATTCATATTTGGAGTAAACCAGACTTTGCCTTGTCAGTAGTTATAATAATATCGAGTTTATTTTATTGTTATATAGTGATGGAAATACATAATACTTTTTTATATTCACCTAGCATACAGGTATTGTATATCATAGATTTTTTAATGACAGACATTCATTTTTTTAATATCATCTATTGCTAATAGGGGACTGTCATTTCTGGATTGGATTTTATAAGAAATGGAGATTCTGAAGATTGATTAATCGCATTAATTTATTACTATAAGTAGAAACATGTATGAAAATGTCATAGGACCTTTTTCCTAGGGGCCATCCATATATTACGTCACAGGTTAAGGGGGAGGACGGGGGTCGTCAAACTGTAACATTGTGTGACAAGGGGCTGGAAGGGGTCCTAAATTTTGTGACGTCACATTTTCATTCGATAATCTCTAAATATAAATTAGAAAAAAAGCTAAATGTGACGTCACACTAGGGAGGGGGGGTCTTACAAATGTGACTAGCTGTGACAAGGGGGAGGGGCAAAAAATCATGAAATTCGTGCGACGTAATTTATGGATGACCCCCTAGCATGTGTAACTTGCATGTCACTGACTATTAGTCAACTACTAAAGTCAGTAACAGTAGCATGATATCTTGTTGCAATCTTTAGAGCTTGTTCTCACTTGTTGGCTGTTGGCCTAGGATTTATGTTGGATGTTCTCGTGGCAGATCATTTTATATGAAGCTAGTGTTCGAGTCCGACATACGACAAGTGTGAATAGCCTTAATTTACATGAATTTTTGAAATCGTTGATATCTGATTTTCAAAAAAACCTGTTTAGGTCAAGATCGGAAGTACTTAGTATCTAATCTAAGTATTAGATTTTTCATTGGCACATTACTATTATGTTACATTTTTGTTAACGGAACATTTTATTGCATGTTATTGTTTCATTGCATAACGCATGCACCGCATGAAATAAGATAAATGCAAATACGCATGAAAGGAAAAACGCTATTATACCCATATTAATAAAGTGAAACCTATGTAAAATTGTAAATCTAATTCTGCAGGCAAATCTAGTGTAGATATGTAGAAACTAAGGCCTTAACAGCATACAAAGTTATACTTATTAGATTAATTTATCAAAGTTAGATAATCTGAATATTGCCTATACTAAAATGTATAAAATATGCAAAGAATTTTGGTCTATTAATATGGGCTAAAAGTAACTACTAGCCAATCATGAGCTAAAGTAAATAAGAAATGTAAAAAAATATATCCTATTCTAAATTTAATTTACGGCAATAATCTTTTCGATTTAGATATAGTTTAAGCTTCAGGATATGGTTAACGCGTCTCTCAATCTAATGTGTCACAAACACAAATCACAAAGTATAGAAAACTGGATTTACTTCACCTTTACGAATGTAAAAACGATTGCTACATTGTAACTAGCGCCACCACTAGTGACAACACTTCTAATAGATGATGATTCCCACTATCTCTCTCGCTCTGGCTAAGACCGGTTCTGAGCGACAGAAAAGGATAGGGCGACGGGAAAAGGCGGATTCAGTACAACCCTTACTTAAGAAATTTAGTGGTCGGATGATTCTAGAATCAACGCATGCCTTACGACAATAAGTATTATACGACAAATAAAAGACATAAGGAAAGACCCCTTAGTTAGAGAGTAAAAAAATATTTTAGCGTCCGATTTTTCTAAAGCCGGCTCCAGACATAGCTTCATTTGATTGAACACTTGTTTGATTACCATGTGTGGCACGAGACTATGAATATGTGTCCAAAGTTTGGACAAAGATTTGCACTTTGACATGCGGTGTCGGTTTTTTAGCGCACATCAAAGCGTTCAAAGTCGTATGTGTTCAAATGTTTGCGTAGCCTGCCACACTTGCGCAAAGTCCATTTGCGCGAGCATTGTTGAGCGAAACGGTTGTGTGAGACTGTATTGAAATAGTAGTTAAAATTCATCAAATATACATAGGTCCCTTGTTTTATTACGGTACATTTCACATATCCATTCGCGCCTCCTTCTCGGACGTTTTCTTAAATTTTATTGCACACGTAAAAATAATTACATGCACATAAATAATAAAATCGTCGTCCATCTTGTTTGTTGTCTACCAGCGTACTGTGGAGAAAAGTCTTTGCGAAACATGTCTGGCAGGTTGCGCCAATATGTGTTCAAATGTGTTTTCAAAGTATTCAAAGAAGTGTGCAAATCTTTGAAGCTATATCTTGTGCCGGGGTAATGGTCATAGGTCTATTTGAAGGTTAAAGTTGATGCTGTCTCTATCTTGATCAAATTTTAGAGAAAGACAGAATATTGCAAAACCAAATCCCAATATTGCATTTCCATGATTTTTTTTTAAAGTCATTTTGTTGAACTGAATTGGGCGTATAACTTGGTATAACTAAAGGGGTTAGATACTTTTTATTTACCAACTTTTTTACATTGACATTTAGGTTAAATGTGCATGTAGGTATGTGTTTTTAACATTGACATCTGTACGTTACGCTTATGCATTTAAACTAGTTTCGGCGTCCGAGCTTTTAATTAAACTATGTTTTAAGTTTTCTATTGCATTTACAGAAATGATGTAAGAAGTTCCGTAGGTAGTGTTTTATAAAATAAAGCAAAGATACATTCTTATTTAGTTCCATAAAAACCGTCGGACATCTTACGTCGTGATTATAGGTATATTTTATCTTTACCCATCGATTATAGGAGAATGGATTACATACTTATATGTAATGAAAGTAATATTTATTTCACTTGTTTTTCCTTCACTCGCTGCTATTCGTCTAGTCTTCGCTTTCTTGTCTTCTTTTATTTTTATTATGATTATGTAATTCTAGGACTTCGTATTCAGTCAAATTAAAATGCCTATCCATTAGTAAAGAAAGGCTAATATTGTAAAATTGCCACTTAGCTAATGGGTATTAACCCAAGCAGGATTGGCGTCAAAACCTGAGTTTATTGCACATTACTCCCACAAAAATGCTGTGATAAAGGCAGGTAGATAAAATAAAACGAGTACCTAGAATTACTTTCTGTGTCACAATTTTTTATTTATTAATGTTGTTTTGTCTTCTATTTTATAATTTATTTATTTATTATTAAATTTTAACCTTTATTGATGTTAATTTGGTAAAAAAATTATGTTAAAACAATCGTTAAATACATAATGAATTGACTTAATAATATTTATACAGTATGACATTTAACACTAAAGCACTGTTTAGGATATACTTTCAGAAATCTTGTCTGTACATCCATTAATAAATACATACCTATTATGAAAAATTAAATAAACCTTTGACTTGGTGTATTTTTGTACTTAAATATATACATTCCTTATTATAATTATAGGTATATTACTCGTCAGAATCTCGAAGTCTGTTCTTTGTACCTTACATATAAGTTGTAGATGCGTTAATATTAAAATTCGTGTAAAACATATTTCATATAATCCTTAGAAAAGTGACTGAAAAATGTATTTTTAAATAAATGTATAAAAATATAATGTAAGCTATTACATCACAAAATGTAGCTTATAGCATTTAGTTTTAAAAAAATGTATTATAGCAACGAATCGTGTTGTTCGGAAATGCAAATGCGACATTCCTTTTACAAGGTGATACTGTTCTGTACGTGCACAAACTAGCATTACGACCAACAAAATGAAAACAACAAATTATGACCAACTAGCTGTTCTAACTTTATTCGCATGGACTACAAGTAGTCATGCAGCGCCGGCCCTGCAATTTGGAGGATTAAGGAATATTTCTCAAGATAATTATCGTGATAATTATTACTTCGAACCCTGAAAAAAATAGTTTAGTTCGTTTAATTAGGCCTTAGATAATGACTTAAAAATAAAATTTAAACAAAAGATGATTCTTAAAAAAAGTTCAAATAACTGATCAACCTTAAAGGAGTCACAAGTAATCCATAAAACAGCAATGTGTCACACAAAATACCTAACCAATTAGCCCATTTAATTAGTCACAGGATCGCCCGATACAATTGGCGCGGAGAGCCAATTAGACTGCCATAGCAAGTAAGTGGGTAATATTATATTGGCTTCCAATCAATTTTGATAATTGTTATAAAAAATGTGGCAAGTGTAAATATGTATCAGACAACTTGTAAATTATTAAATTAATGTCTACGGAAAATGTTATAAAATCCACCTGTATTGTATTGCATTTCCTAATGGATTTGTTGCCGGTCGCTGGATTAAATATTTGTACCCGAAAAGCGGCGGTAGGCTCACCCTTTTAAATCAGAATGACAAGGAAATTGCCTTTGGTCATTCTCTTCTCGTATTGCCTAAATATAAGGGAGAAAGAACAAGGATCGTCTCCTTGACGTTCTAGCTTGTGCAGTCATTACAGTTTTGTGTAGTAATAGCCTAATAAGTAGCTAACAAAGATTTAATTTGTAAGGCGAGTCTATAAACAATAAATAATGACATCAAATTAAAAGAAAACTGTCAAATATAAGGTGCTTTCTTTTACCTTAAATTCCTTGTAACCAAAGGACTTAGACGAAGTAACATTATTTCTCAAATCTATACAGGGTGTAACAAAAAGGGTATGTTAAGCGAAAAGCTATGTAAATAGCCCACTAAAAGGAACCTACCCACAAAATTTCAGACTCGAAATCACATGTTCATTTTTCCAAATAGTATGGAGAATTCCTAAACAACTCAGGAATGTTCATACAATCTTGAAAAATAAACATGTGATTTCGAGTCTCAAAGAAGGATGCCCATTGTCCATACATGTGATGAACTGATTCTACTTTTTTATTTGGCAATGTATATTAAATATGAGAGTTGTATTATGATCTTGACTATTTCTTAAACCTATATTTTCAATTTGGCTTCATTTGTAAGTCGGGAAAATAATTTATAGCAAAATCAATATTTGAGGTTATGTAGCCAAGTAGGTTTTGTCCGTTTCTTCATAGAATAATTCCGATGAAGGATGGCGCTAGTTACTATGTCCATTGGACATTATCTGTGTCACTGCATACAAGAAATTATAGTTCCAAAATCAGGCACGAGAATTATTCTATGAAACGGGCTATATACGGAGCAGGTGAAACGCACAATGGCCAAGATGGATGACATATATGTGGAATCCGTTTTTTGACTAATTTTTAACTCATTCTTGAAGATTTTTTCAACGTTTCCTTTTATTGAATGAATTCAGAGACCATTTACACTAAAGACAATGGCTATATGGGCATACTTCCCTTACTTGGAATAAACCAAATAAAAAAAGAACAAAAAAAAATAGTCTGTTTCATGCGATAATTCCTGTGACTAATTTCGGAACTAACATTTTTCATATGCAGTGACACAGAAAATGTGGTCATGCACATAGTAACTAGCGCCATCATCCATTGGAACCCATTCTATGAAACGGACAATATGAACATGAAGTTGAAAGTGCATTCCTTTATTGATACGTTCATAATGGCTGCGTTTGTAATGATTAAATTCAAGCAAAACATATCGAAACACTAAATATTTGATTTTTTTCTACATTGTAGTTTCATTTCATAAACAAAAAATTACGTATTTTTCTGAACACGTCTCATTAATATACACGACAACATGTATTTTTCAATTTGACAGGTCATAAATGGGCTTTTGTTCTTTGGAAATAGGGTCTTCATAGTGGGCTATTTCACATAGCTTTTCGCTTAACATACCTTTTTTGTTACACTATATAGGTTCGTCATGGAAACATTTCCTCGAATAGGAAGCATTCATTTAGCATTGTTTAATGACGTGTCAACTACAACTAATCCTACTTCCTACTAATATTATAAAGGCGAAAGTTTGTGAGTGTGTGACTATGTATGTTTGTTACTTCTTCACGCAAAAACTACTGAATGGATTTTGATGAAACTTCTCAATAATATAGCTTACATATCAGAATAACACATAGGTTACTTTTTATCCCGGATAATTTCGACATTTCATTTTTTCTGCAGTCCACGCGGACGAAATCGCGGGCGTCCACTAGTAACCGATATGGTATGGTAGAACGGGCTTGTTTCCGCAACTCGACGTCTATGTGCCTTTTTTGCGAGTAACCGATATGGTAGAAATGTTAAGACATCGAACGTCAATGCGAAATTATGTTAGGTACATCGTCTATGCATCCAGGATTTGCGCATAGACGCACAAAAATGATCGTTTCCTATTGGGACAAATGTGACGAACCTCCATCGATTCGATAGAGAAGTGATGTTAAAGCCTTAAGTCTTGTGTTAAAAGGAAGTTAGATCGTTTAAAAAAGGTATAAAAGCACCTTATAACGATTTAAATCTTTGCTAAGTAATAATGGTGATTGAATTTATGACTAAGTTAAGTATGCATACATTTGTAAAGATAGATAGATACATAAATAGGCTGCCCTTCTATCTGTGTAACTTAATTCGATAAGGTGTCCTAATCAAAATAACTTTTATTAAAAGTTGTTGAAATTACTGTGATGTGGTCGATGACTTGACAATGTTATATATTTCAAATGTGAAAATAAATTATTTATTACAAAAAGTTTATACCTAGCATTTGTATTTTTTTCCTCCGTATTTTTGCATACTACTAGTGCTTGATATAAGTATGTAGTACAAACTTACATCCTTGAAGGAAACTTTCGACGGCCGGTAGTGAGTGACCCTGCCTACGACGCCATAGGTCCTGGGTTCGAATCCCGGTAGGTGCAAACATTGATATGATGAATATTGATGTGTGTTTCCGAGTCATGGATGTTTCTATACTTATCTATGTATTTATATACAGTTGCTTAGTACCACGACACAAGACCTTAGGGATCTTAGTGTGGGACTAGGTTAATGTGTTGTGTAGTGTGTAAATAAATTTAAAAAAAAAACTATAAAAGGAGAGGCGTTGATCAAATTTGTCATCGTCGTCGTTAATAGGTAGCCTTACGAAGCTCAAGCGCAGTATGTACTAATCAGAGGTTTATGTGCTAAAATTTGTTAAAAAAAATTCTAACAAATTACCTATGTGGGAATAGTAATTTCTACATATAATTTTCTTAAACATCTTACAGTTATCCCAAATTCCCGGTAGAGCTTGCATTTTCCTCAAGAAGTACAGGAAATATGTCAAATTTAAATTAAATTCTCACTTGCTTAAGTACCTAACACAATGTTACAAGAGGTGTTAGTAGTCGCGTGCGCAGGTATTGAGAGGAACAAGCACGCAAGATGCTCAAGGGGCGTGGCTATGAGTAAGTACCTAACTGATGGAAATAGTGTGGTCACAATCACACAGAGTTCGCTTTTCTTTCCCACTTGATCTTTGCGGACTTTTTAACATATGACAAATCGCGTGAGCGAGACCATACAGAATTTCCGGTATTTCCGAATATTCGCTCACGCAGTCTATCCAGCCCCTAACTAGCAAAAGCAAAGGGATTATTCTTTTACGTAATCAGGGGGCAAGTTAAAATTGTAGAAAATCCCTCATATTTATTACAATATTTTTTTGTTCAATATGTTTAATGAATTATTGTTGCCGATACATGGACCCAGAACGATGACCATACAGAATTTCCGCTATGTATTTCCGAATATTCGCTCACGCAATCTATCTTAATTTAGAATTTACAGAAATATGTAGCCATGTGTGTGTATTATTATATTTAATATAGGCATGTACTTATATAATGTATGTGGGTGAGTTTTAACTAGCAAAAGCAAAGACAATATCTTCTACATCGCTATAACTTTTATTCTTTAACCAATTATATTAGTACAATTTATATGCGAGCTGATTGTCTAGTGTACTGTCTTTTGGCGTAGGTTGATTTTACTCTTTACACAATGCCTTCTTCTCTTGTTACTTCGGCTTTGCAGATAGAAGGTATTGCTTTTACGTAATCAGGGGGCAGGTGGCAGACAGTATGACAGAATGTGAGCCTACTATTATAGTTTGGGATACTTTTAATATTGTCAGAAAATCCCTTTATTTATTGTAATCATAGTTTATTACAATATTTTAATTTGAAAGTTCTGTGATCGTTCATATGTTTAATGAGCTATTATTGTTGCCGATACCATGGAACACTGTCCCAGAAATCATGTATCATCTGCATATGAGAAGATGTGGCCAGAGGCAGGACAAGGAATAATGTGAGACACTACACCAATTTGCTCAGAGCACGATTTCATGGTAACTTTTGTTTTAAGTCCTCTTACACCTATATCTGTAATGAGCTGTATCAAATAGATCCAGTGATATATCGTCGACTTTTTTAAGCGCAATAACCGCATCCGATACTAGGCCTATACTGAGAGTTAGATAAAATATGATATTTATTTAGATAGGGTGTATATGGTGGGTCTATATGTTAAGCGAAAAGCTTGTTTTAGAAATAAATAAATAGTAAATAGTCCACTAAAAGGAACCTACCCACAAAATTTGAGGCTCGAAATCACATGTTTATTTTTCCAGATAGTATGGAGAATTCCTAAACAAGCCTACAATGCAATACAATCTTGAAGAATATACATGTGATTTCGAGTCTGAAATTTTGGAAATAGGTTCTCTATAGTGGTTTATATAGATTTTCGCTTCACATTCTGTTACACCTGTATACTAACTCACCCATATGTGAGCAGTCTAAGCAGCAATGAGGTTTTTGATACAAATAAAATAATATGAAATATCCATTCATTAAAAGTTACAATTTATTCAAATTAATAAATGCTATTATTCAGGTCTGTATTAACTAAGCAGTTACATTATTTTAGTAACCTATCTACATATACAATGCACAACAATTTGATTGTGTAAGAGTTTGCATTCAAGTCTGGAAAATCAACAGTGCTATAAAATATGAGCAGTGCACTGGAATTTTATTAAAATAAAGAAATATTTGTTAAATAAAAGGATAAAAGTTGTATATTGTTATAAAAAAAGCCAAAAATAAATATTTCTTGAGGTCATTATGAAGGTATCCTTGACCAATATTCATTCCAATTATTAATTCTTTTTGTTACATCCATTATTGACCAATTAGGAGACGGTATGTCTGGAGCTAACCAATTAAAATCATCTAAACAATCCCAGTTGTTAGAGGACTTGTCCAATCCAGACATACTAAAGTGTTTCTCCAAATCCTCATAGTAAAGGTTATACGGAGCTGTCTGCACATTGGAGCAGTCTTCAACAATACCTTTACTGGTTACATGTAAATAAATGTCACAGTGTGTTGAAGTGTGCATTCGCAGTTGCTGACAAGCCACAACCACTTTACAATCATTGCATTTCTCCATAAACACAGAGGATGTTACAGGCCCTGACAAAATTACACAGTTGTCCAAATTTGTCAAGTGAAGAGTACCCATTACCCCTTTAAGGCTGATTGTACAGTTCTTAAGGTTACGTAATGCAACATCTCTTTGAAATAATTCTGCACTATCTAAAGATAGGACTTTGTTTTCTAGTGAATCAAAGCCAAACAACTGTTCATCCCATTTGTTTGTAGCTTTGCTGGCACTGTCATGTTCATCCAGTGAACTCTGCTTGTCACAAAGAGACTTGGGACACTTCTTCCTTGTGAATCCAAACTTCTTACGCGGCACATATCTATCTTCCAATTCGTAACATTTGCTCTGTAAATCCTGGACCATGGCTAGATACTTTCGCATATTAAACTCTTTTAGAAAAAATGAGGATGTAACAACATGTTTTTGTAAATCATTAATATCTCTCTTAATATTGTCAAAATAATTAGTGAGACTTACGGTTTCTATTGTAGGCACTTGTGATAACAACTGCTCAATGTTTTCAGATTTCACTTTAAAAGCTCCAGAGAAATAATCCTCTGTTTCATCAGAAGCATCAACTTCTTCTTTAGCTTTATGTGCCTTCTGAAGCTTTTCCAAACGTTGTGCATCTCTCCTACTCAATCTTTCTAATACAGTATTTTTGTCATTCATTTTTTTAACAACTCTTCTATTTTCTTGTTCAGTTCAGAATTAGGGTTTGCTGATTCTTTCAAAACAGATATAGAATCTTTAGCTAATCTTCTAGTGTCAGTGTGTTGAGAGCCAGCATCATACTGAAAATAAATAAAATACTTATAAAATTTAGGTTGTACCTAAAAAATTACACACATGACACAACATATAGACATATAAATGGTCCAAACCTCAATGAACAATTAATGAAGTAATGAATTTAAAAAATTAAGTTTTTTAATTCCAAAACACAAAAATTACCATATAAACCTAATGGTTATTCACAATACACAAAATATAGATCTATTATTGTCAAAAAAGTAGAATTATTTCATTATTTACAAAAAACAAGACATGCAATCAGCGGTCACAAGTAAAAAAGAAATTGGATAATGACCTCTCTAAGCCGTTCATCACTCGGTTTGACCAACTTGAATAATGCATATCCGAGGCTCCCAAACGTTACCGTCCAGAATGCCGCTCTAATAGCAACATACATCTCACCGGATTAACAATCAAAGTCTTCCCTCGTTAGTCCAGACCTGCAAGTCGTGTTCACGAGTTGTTTGTCCCACTATTTTCTCCCCCAATCCGTAGTAGCTTTCCAATACCCAGTTATGGTTCTTTAGCATATACAATCGGAACTCTGGAAAATATTTATAATTACTGTTACAATATTCCAAGTGCCATGTGAATAATGTAACTTTTTTTATAGATAATCTCTTAGAGATAAGCTCGCCTTTGCACACTTTCTGAGTAACTATGTTAAGTCACTATATTGTCTTATGTTTGTGTGTACAATAAAGAATACAAGATAATGTGATAGTGTGATTGAACTGAACTTGTTTACAAAAATGATTATTTAATGGATAGAACATGTATAGCTAACGTACCTCGGTTGGTGTTCAATCTGTACCACACTCCGAAAGAAACAGCAAAGGCAGCCGCCTCCGCAAGAAATATTCCTTTCAGAGATAAATTTATTATCCGCTTGTACGCTGGCTTTGGATGTTTAGTCAGCATAATAAATGCGAATAAACAACTGCAGAACTACTTGTATTTTCACAACTAAACTCCAAAATGGAATTTTGCATGACCGTACGTACGAGAAAATCACAGAGAAAATTTTGGCTCCGTAATCAGTGTTGGCAACCTAGAATAATATCGATATATCAAAACATCGTATTTTTTCACGAAAAATATCGTATAGCGATATTTTTTCCTGCGAATATATCAAATTTCGATATTTATTTTCAGATATCAAAATCGATATATTACGAACTTTAAAAGTTCTGCGCTGAGCGTCGCTCGTCACATCATGTTTTTGACCAATCCGATTTCTTAAATTTAGAAATATGCAGTTGTATGGGAGTTTCTTTGCTTCAAACACAAACATGGGTACACTCTATGACTTGCGTCTATGACAATGAATTGCTTGTTGGTTTGGGATTCGGCGGGAAAAGCTGGAAGGGAATAGGTGTAATTTTCAAAATACAAAAATTAAAATGGCTCCGTAAAGTTGATGTTTTCTGGTAGATAGGTTATATTTTGATTATGTAAATTCTAGTGCGTTGCATGAATACAGTAAAATTAGACAAAATGGGCCCATGTAAGTATTGCGAGATTATCATATTTGACTATATTTCTTCCATCCATTATCATCATTGTCAATCATAAACTATCGAAATCCATTTTACTAAACGAAGACGGATTAGATGGAAGGAACTAGTTCCCCGTGCCTTTCCGATAAACTAAAAAAAAAATTTTTTTGGTTTCGGGTTGGGCCACTCTAACATTTTAGTTTGTAGAGAACAACTTGAAAAAGAGTTTGTAAGAGTACAGAGGAGGCGAGGCGTACCTATGACGAACATTTGAAGTTATATCGTACGAAATATGCGCGCCTCCTGACGCCTCAAATGTCAGACGCGACGTGCTTTGTGTCATGGCGCGTCGCCTCACATGGAAGACAATATATTTTCTCTCTCGCTCAAAATGGTCAGACGCGACGACCGTGACGTTCGATCTGCGATCGACCGTTCAAGCTCGACCGCGACAAGAAAATTGAAGTAACAAAAAATTTCGAGGCACTCTTACATTTTGACGTCATGTCCGGGACAAATGAAGTGCCTCTTTATGTACTATTAGAGTGTGTACGAACGTTATTTTGTTGTTTGTCACGTAAACTAAGCGTAGCTCATGAATTCGCATTTATGTTAAACGTCATGTCTGCATTACGCGATAATTTGGCAATTTTATAAATAATTGCAAATTGGGCAAAAAATATCGATGCATCGTATCGATATATTTGAAAATATCGTACGGTTGCCCATCGCTATTTGCAATATAATTATTTTTTTGTTTAGTTTATCCCGAAGGAAAGGCCGAAGGGAACTAAGCCCATACAGCCATTGTCTTTAGTAAATGATTTCTCGATTTATGATGGATGATATTGATGATGATGAATGAAAACGTCGGGAAAATCCTCAAAAATGGGTGTAAAATTAGTAAAGAACAAAAAGAATTGCAGAAACAACTTACATGAGCCCATGAAGAGATCGTATTCCGACTAAAGTTTTACTTAGCCTACCTGCATTATGAAACCATGCACACGCACTAGATTCACATCACAAGTGAACAAAATATAAGTTATCTACCAGAAAACATCACTTTACGGTCACATGCAAGCCATTTACAAATAAATTTTGATTTTCACAAGAAAATTACACTCGCTCCCTTCCAGCTTTTCCCGCCCTCCATTTTTTTTTGTTTAGTTCATCCCGAAGGAAAGGCAAGGGGAACTAAGCCCATACAGCCATTGTCTTTAGTAAATGATTTCTGAATTTATGATGGATGATAATGATGATGATGAATGGAAACGTCTAGAAAATCCTCAAGAACAAGTGTAAAGTTAGTCAAAATGAAAAATAATTGCAGAAAAAACTTACACGGGCCCATGAAGAGATCGTATTCCGGCTAAAGTTTTACTCAGCTTACCTGCGTATAAAACCATGCACACGCACTAGATTCACATCACAAGTAATCAAAATATAACTTATCTACCAGAAAACATCACTTTACGGACACATACAAGCCATTTACAAATAATTTTTGATTGTCACAAGAAAATTACATCTGCACCCTTCCAGCTTTTCCCGCCGAATCTCTTTGCAATAAATGAGGAAGTGAGTGAAAGAGAAATAGCATAAAAACAGCGAAATGCAAGATTATTTTTCTTGATAAATTGCATTTCGTTCAGAAACATAAAATGTTCTTATTTTATGTGTTCTACACATAGTTGCGGTACAATCGGTACAATATACATATGTAAACGTTTGTTGCTATGGTTTGTTTCAATATCTTGAATAGGACAAAAATTGTATATTCATCTGTGATTCATCTATATCAAAGACATAGGTATAATACCTACAAATATTTAGCCACGAAGTATTTTTATTCTTGTTATTAATTAAATACGTACGCAGCAATGTATGGTGCTTGCACAGTGGTTACATACAATCACAAATTATGTATCTAGGATTCGGCGGAAAGCTGGAAGGGAACGTTGTAATTTTTTTGTGAAAATCAAAATTTAATTGCAAATGGCTTGAATGTGTCCGTAAAGTAATGTTTTCTGGTAGATAAGTTATATTTTGTTTACTTGTGATGCAGATGTGAATCTAGTTCTTAGGCATTTTTTATGTGCCTAAATGTAGAATAGATAATTTGTTTGTTTTGGTTTTGTATTATGAGAGAAGTGATAATGAAGCTAAGAGTTAATTACTTTCTTATTTGGAATAAGACAAGCTTTATTATATTATTAATTTAATAGGTTTATAAATTGACGCCACTTTACATGTAGGTATAAACTGTATGATTAATCTTCATGTTCATCTAAGAAGTTCACTCCTTACTTCATCTGAAATTGATCAGTGATATTATTATAAGATATTTTACTATCACAACATTTAAAACTTAAATTTCTAAATAGATAGGCACCTATTTACATACCATACATTGAATGTTTTTACAGAACTGCGTCTAAATTAAAATACTCATAAAACATTGTGTCAGATGACAATTGACAGCAAAATGTATGGAATATTTGTCCCTACCTTAAAACAACAAAACGAAATAAGTTACCTTCGGTTTCTTCTTCACATTCCTTAAATTCATTTGTTGCAAGCACTTCACACTCAGGGGGTATTTCTTTGTCTTCAGTCTCAGGAGCCTGTGGAAATTAGTACGTCATGCATGAGATATGTAAGTAAATAAAAGATAGTGGGATCGAACTAAACCAATAAACGAGTTGACACAACACTGGAGTAGAAAGGGAAGCCCCTGACATAATAATATACTTTTTATTTATTGCCAATCAAGTTAATCATTCGTCATATTCATTTATATTTTTTAGCTACGAGTAGTCCACTGCTGAACATAGGCCTCCCCCAAATAATTGCATTCATACCTACCTACCATGAATATTATATGCTATATTCTTACATTGGCAATATACTTTCCGACAGCAACTCCATCTACTAGATGATACCGAAGTCTCATCGTCATTCCACCTTCGCAAGGAAACCAATCCTCCCATGCAGTCATCAGACAGTTTTCTGGAGAAGATGGATCTGGGGCTGGAGATTCTTCGCTGAAAGATATTTAAATAGGTATATTTGATACGATCTACCCTAATATTTCCTACCTAATATTTACCGATTTACAATGCTTACCTTACATACACAGGTGCAGATGTAGTAGGTTCATAATAACCGTCTCCATCAACTGTGAGAAAATGATATTTTTTTAGTTCAGTAGTTTTCTTACGTTATATTTATACACCATATTAAAAAATATAATAGGCCAAAGTAAGGCAATTATGATAGTTTTGAACTTAATATAGGTATGTATGTAACTTAGTCATACCATGTAGTTTCGTCACTTCCACCTCATTTGTTGAACACTCAGGGTTACTATAAGTACGTACAAGATCCAATTTAATTCTTGCAAACGGTTTCACTTCTTCTTTATCTACTTTCACATCCTGCTGTGAACTTCTAACAACTGCTAAGCTTATAGGTTGTGGTGGAGATGTATCATCATTGGCGGCCTGTAAAATATTTTACAGTAGGGCACACTGCCTACGTATTAGGTTTTCTTTATTTCTTAAGCAAGTCTCAATTGGCACGTATGACTAATACGTCTAAGGGACACTCTTAAACTTTGATAATCTTCAATATTCAGAATAGCAATGAACAATATAGGTATACTTATTGCACAAGTTGACTGTGAACTATAATGTAGGTAATCCATTAGAATTAAAAAAGTATTTAGTTAGGTACCTCAAAAGTTAATCCCTTGTCAGTTCCAGCATCCATAGGATATAGGTTCAAAGTGATGTTTTTAGCCCATTGTCCAGTATTAACATCACATAATTCCAAATTGGAAACGCCGAGAAACCAATCTGGAGAAGGTAGTATAGCACACACTAAAGATACCAGGTGATGCTCTTGACTGACCCGGAACATTGAGGTGGTAGTCATATTAGGATTAGGCTGACCGTGTGCTTTTATTATAGTCCGGACATTTTGATCTAGCTAGAAAATAAATTGTACTTTTCACTTCATTCTAGGAAACTCACTCGGGTGAAATTTTTTTCATTTCTTAATAATATATTAATAATTCATAATTTATATTTTATGGTATTACAAATAACAAAACAACAGGAACCATGTTGTGATATCCCACCCATCCGCACCAAACGTTATGCTAACTCGTTTGTAATGCGAACGGCTAAGGAGTGGAGTGCACTTCCTGCCGATGTATTTACCGAACACTACAAAATTGGTCTCTTCAAAGCTAGAATAGGCACTTTCTCGGCAAACATGTACCACCTTAGGCCGCATCTTGCTTAACATCAGGCACAATGGCGGTCAAATGTTTGCCTATCTAATTGTAAAAAAACCACTTGAATTAAACTACAATTTTAGCAAACAATATTTTTGGTCTATGTTGTAAATAAACTTTTGCTTACTTGAGCTAATATTTCAAGTTCTAACTGTGTAGTATTTCCTTGCTCAGCCAGCATTTTCATACCTTGACTTGCTTCAGCATTGTATTTGTAAAGAACAAAGTTTTTACTATGAGCTGCGCCGACTACATCGCTAAACCGAGCTAATGCTTGCGATGTTGGAAACATGAAAGGATGAGTATTATAAGACCACATCCCTTCAAAAGTAAACTAAAACAAAAATAAAGTGTTTTAAAAGTTTTAACTTGTATTATAAAGAGATCGTCTATCTATGCATATAATAAAATTGTAACGGATCGATGTTTGTGCACGCTAATCTCAGAAACGGATGAACCGATTTCGATGCAGTTTTCAGGAATATGTTTGTGACAGGTCCCACTTAACATATAGACTTTTTATCCCGAGAAAATATTTTCACCCCGGATAATATCGACATTTTATTTTTTCCGCAGTCCACGCGGACGGAGTCGCGGACGTCCACTAGTTTTCCAATATAAATGAGTATACTAGTAGGAACACTAATTTGATATCGGAATAACCTGATATCTTGCATCTTCACACGCTTTGCAATTATCATTTTCCGGTGGTGGCATGTCATCCATTTTCCGTGTATCTTCACATACTCGTTTTGAGAGGGGACCTTCGAAACTATACCATACATCCGGTTTAACTGCCAGCAAAGCGTATACTGTGACGCATTTGTTTTCTTTTCCTGGGGCTATCCATAGAACCTGAAACATAAAATAAACAGACAGCCAGTCTTCGCATCAACACTTAACCCGAAGTTATACCAACATTACCAACGTGGTGGCACAACAACATCTACCACACTTACTGTACCTACTCACCTCAACACTAGTTTTGGGTGTAATGTCAGCTTGCATCAAAGAATTTTCGCAACTACCTTCTCTACTATTCGCAGAAGATAAACTTCTTAAAAAACCCGCATTCAAATGTAATGGTTTCCGGGGATTTTTATCATTGTATTTAGTATCTTCTCTCAGAGATATTGTAAAAGCAATAAACGTGGACTGATTATCTCTTGAATATAGGCGAACTAAAATATTTATAATTATAAATACATAATATTTGAATTTCATAGGCGTAAAATATTTGATTTACACCATTATTACCTGTATAGTTATATTGTGGTATATAAAAACCTTCTATTTCGGTACTAATATCAATCAAAAATCGATCATCTGGTGGCAATGGCGCGGTCTTCGCACCTAAAGGTCTACGATCGCAAGTGTCGTCACTACTCAACACTAGTTGAAAGAAAATTATTACGACCAATACAAAACAAAAATCTGTAATTTATAAATTAGTCAATATTAGGATAGCAGAAAAGGTACACAATTGATATTTTCTTTCTAAATACTAGCCATGTTTAAATGTATCATAGTTTATTATTATTATATATGTAAACAGGCAGGCAGTTGAGGCAACTGATTTTGCCTGTATCTGAATGTTCTCTTCTTAGGTTTAGGTACGGAATTTCATTTGTTAAAAATATTAGGCACACTTACCTATCATCGATGTCATTTTAACATCACCTTTTGAAAGTAAAATTGTTTATTATCGCCAACTGGAAGCACTGTACTGTTAAATTTCTAAGTGTCCGTTACATACTGGCGTTTTATTAGTAAATTAATGTTAATTGTTACCATTTAAATTAACTGTCTCGCTGATTAAATCGTCTGACTAAAGTGTGTCACATTTAGGTTCTCGAAATCAACAAGCTTTTGTTTATAAATAGGTTATATTATAATTTATATGGCTCTTATATCTATAATGTTATATTTTTAAATATACTTATGCAAAAAATAGATGATGATAACATCTGATGATAGATCTGGAAAGTTATGATTTTAGATCTCTTTTCTTAGCAGTCCATTCATTGCCCGGAGCTATAGGAGTCATAACTCTTCTTTGAACTGAAAAATAAAACCAATTTTAATTTTATGCTTGATAAATTATTATTCACATCTTCGCGACACATTCGCTTATTCTACTATAATAATACTATCCCAATACATGCAGCATTAATACCTAAGTAGGTATATTTTTGAAAAATTAAAGGAAACGCATGGCTTATATCAATTCAGTTAATTAGTTATATAAATTTAGTTAATAGTTTATTTTCGAAATACCATACCTTCTACTTCTTCATTAGACTTACTGCAGTCTTCTTCACATGCAACTGTTTCATAATCTTCGTATTTGCTCCTGCAGTATTCGGATACCTCTTTCTTCGGAATATTTCTCGTCTAAAATACATAAACGCATATTTTATTACATTATAATACTTATCTATATTTATCTATATTATAGCCATTCTGGGTTTTTAAAATTTTTATATTAAATACAAATTCAGTAAAATAACAGTTCATATAAATTTAACAACTTAAATTTTACTTACGGCTGGATCATATTTATCGACAGCTATATTATCCACTAAATGATATCTTTGTCTATACTGGTAACCTTTTAAAACGCCATTTTCACAATCTCCATCGCAATTACTCCATTCTTGCCACTCTGTCATAGGACAGTCTGTTGGCGAATCTGGATCTACTTCTAAAGGTTTATCACTGTCCAAAATAATTCTTATATTATAAATTATGTATACCTACAAACATATTATAAAATATAATATGGATGATTATTTTACCTACGTACATGCAAAAACTAACTTGTCAAATATGAGAAAAATATATTATATTTAAAATAATAATTTATATTTAATTATTTATTTATATGTTGTTATATTGAACTTTGTCCTCATTTGTAAAATTATTATTTTGTCTTCTTTTACTTTTCTTGTCAATATTTGCGTTATGAGAATAGTTTAAGTTGCATGGAATGTATGTGTAGTTGTGAGAAATAAATAAATAAATAAATAAATATGGATGGAGAGACTAAAAACTACGCCTCACCCCCCTTCGTGTTCTGCGTTTTGGTACCTGGATGGCTCATCTGGTTCAGATTCATTTGGTACCGGCTCATTTTCATCACCTTCCTCTTTTACAACAGTTTCTTCATCTACGTCTATAAATAGATATATATTATTAGTGGATGCTCGCGACTCCGTCTAGTCTTTAGTCCGTGGACTAGTCTTTTATAAGGATGCTTGTTTATTATAGATAGGTGCTTCGTGACTTCTTTTTCTTTTGAGCGAATAATGTAAAACAACCCAAGCTTAAAAGCTTTGGTAAAAGATATTGTTTTTAAAGATAGGCATGTACCCAGAAGAAGACTATCAATAAAATAAGTACTATTTTGGAATCACGAATTCGAAATAATTTCTCTACCTGTTTCCTCTTCACAATCTCTGTGGTATGTCCTTATTAATTTGATATTTAATTTTCCAAACGGATGCAGGTCTTTCATATTTACTTCGTAGAATGGAGAATTTTTATCATAGGTACTCATCTCAACACGGGTTATATCATCCTGTGGGACGGTCTTCATATTTGGAGACTACAAAAAAAATATATTAGCCCTACTACAAGCCCCAATATAGTAAAATATATCTAGAAAATAGCTTTATTTACTTCATAAGACACCCCACTGTCAGTGCCAGCATCCCAGGGATATAGTTTTAATTCTCTCTCTTTTAGCCACGTGTTATCTGATTGGCATAATTCGAATCTATTAACGCCAAGAAACCAATCCGGCGATGGATGCAATGATATCGCTGCAGTTACAAGATGATTTGTACTATCTGCTCTGAAGAATGCATATGTTGTGTAGGCCATTTTGCGATACCCATGACCTTTTCCTTTTATAATTGTCCGAACGCCATCACCTATCTGCATATGAAAACATAAATAATTATTAACATCTGCCAAGTATTCATAATAGATAAAAGAAACCAGTTATAAACGAACCTTCTCTTTTAATTCAACTTCAAGTTTGCTAGAATTTGAAAATTCAGCGAAGTCTTTAAAGCCCTCTGTAGCTAATGATCCAGGAGCCCACATGATGAAATCAGCCATGTGGGATACCCCAATTAAATCACTGAACTTTGGCACCCAATCATTTTCTGGATATAGAGGTGGATGTGTGTTTCTTGACCAGATACCTGTAAACGATACCTAAGGAAATGGGAGCATGGTTTTAAGATGTTCTATTAAAATAAATAGCTTCTAGAATTTTTGAGTCACTCGACATAAAATTTCATAGCTATAACCTACCTCATACTTGGCTTCATCACAGATACTACATTCCAAGTTTAACTTCGGAGAAACATCATCAGGTTGGCTCATATCCTCACATACTTTGAGTGATAAAGGTGATCCATCTTCAAACCAAATATCTTTACTCTCTTCAACCATAGCTCGTAGTGTGACGCATCCATTACCTGATGGCGGCGCTAGCCAGTAAACCTATTTATAAATAGATTTGAATTATTTAACCACAATAATCCTTGCTCAAAATAAGATCAACGCAAAATAATACAAGCATTAGATTAGAACAAACCTCAACAGAAGACCTTGGATAACTAGCGGTTTGTTCTACGGAATATAAACAACGTTCACTAAATTTTACAGAAGCATCTTTTGGTCTTATAACTCCTGGTGATAGTAGCATCATTCTTCTTGGCTTTTCGGGGTCTGGTTTCAAGTCACCTTCAGCTGATATCATAAATGCCATGAATTGAGATGTATCATCCGTTTGAGTTATTTGTACTAAAATATTCAACACCATAATGAAGTAGGGTAGGACGCGGATACATAACTTATTCATTTATAAGTTTATAACCTAATGCAATGCTTTATGATATACAAAAATAAAGAACAACTAGATAATTTTATTGACCATAATGCAACGATAATATCTATAGTTCTTACCAGTGTAAAGCTGTTCGGGTATATATTTATCTTCAGCATCTAGAATTTTTAAGTTATAACGACCATCGGATACAGAAGCCTGCGTAGTCGACCCATATGGCCTTCTATCACATCGAAAACTGAGGACCGAACTAATAAAATCCAATAAAATGCAGCAAATGGAAAGTACACAATAAATATTCATAATGAAAAATTTATAAAATCCCAACTTCCCGAATACTGCATAAAGTACAATTCCTGTGGACTGACTTCGCTGTATTAACGCTAAAAAATAGTGGTCTGGTCTGGACTCAATATGCGGTGCAAATTATATCCCAGTGTGAGATTAAATTTCTACCAATTGACTTGACATCTAAAACTCTCAAGATAATTTTCCTGCACGTTTAACTGACGGCCGGCACACTAGTCCAAGGCTTTTGAAATTGTCGCGTGAATTAAGTTGTTTCAACATTCTTTTGTTTGTTTAATTTTATCCAACTTCATTTTATTTCATCATATTAGCAGTAGGTACCTACTGTTGACGGCCTGGCATCACTGGCATCCGCGACGGAATACTGCAACCTTGCAAGTATAATATAAGCTCAATAATATGGAAGAGGCATGGTAAGTAGGACAAACATAAATTAAGATGAAGCTAATTAAGCTCTAATTATATTTTTTACGTAGGTATAGTTTCTATTGCAAATCATTTTAGTTCGTAGGTTATTAGTTATTTAGTATTTATTATGTTACGTATCATCACAATAAACCAAATAAATGATATACCTTTCAAACAAAAAAAACCGCATTAAAATCGGATCATCCGTTTGGGAGCTGCGATGCCACAGATAGACACATACACATTTACATACACACACAGAGAGAGAGAGAGACTCGTCAAACTTATAACACCCCGTCGTTTTTGCGTCGGGGGTTAAAAACAGATGAAGCAGCGTTGTCAAATGCAAAAAACATATTATAGTAATAAAACTAACAAATTTTTTTATTTGAAGTTTTAATGTTAGTACGTAGGTAGTATTTAAAATTAATATGATTATCTACACTAATATTATAAAGAGGAAAACTTTGTTTGTTTGGTTGTAATGAATAGGCTCAAAAACTACTGGACCGATTTCAAAAATTCTTTCACTTATATTGGACCTGGATGAACATACACGATATTCCCACGGGAAGGCGACCAACGGGAATTCTATATTTTTTACGAAAACCGCTATACATATGAAGCGTCGTTTTTGCGGATTTCCCGAAATTCGGGTGTTAAAAACAGATGAAGCAGACTAAAAACGGATTTCCCGAAATTCCCACGGGAAGGGGACAAACGGGAAAATGCTATACATATGAAGCTGAAATTGGGCATATATGTTCATTAGTACACTAAAACTAACAAAATTTACGAAAACGGTTAAACATGTTTGAAGTTTGAGCATAATGTGGGACCCCGAGGAAGCACTAGTACGTGAATTAATTTTTTACGACAACCGCGATAACATATAGTATTTAACATATTACTTTTTATTTTTTCTGTATGAGTCGCGGGCGTCCACTAGTATAGAATATTGTAAAAAATCATAAATAAAAATTTCCACATTCTTGGATATTTCTGGGAAATCACTAGGGAAAATACGCCCTTTTAGCCCACTGTGCGTCGATAATATTACACGGTCCAAATCAAAACAGCAGTGTACAGGATTTATTGTTTTATTTTTAAATATTTTTCGGTTGATGCTGAGCTGTCACATTCGGCGGGAAAAGCTGAAAAGAAGCGGGATACGCGGGATTCGGCAGGAAAAGCTGGAAGGGACTGGGTGTAATTTTCTTGTAAAAATCAAAATTTATTTGTAAATGGCTTGCATGTGTCCGTAAAGTAATGTTTCCTGGTAGATAATTTATATTTTGTTTGCTTGTGATGTGAATCTAGTGCGTATGCATGGTTTTATATGCAGGTAAGCCAAGTAAAACTTTAGCCGGATTACGATCTCTTCATGGTCGCATGTAAGTTGTTTCTGCAATAATTTTTCATTTTGACTTCTTGAGGATTTTCCCGACGTTTCCATTCATCATCATCATTATCATCCATCATAAATTCAGAAATCATTTACTAAAGACAATGGCTGTATGGGCCTAGTTACCCCTTGCCTTTCCTTCGGGATAAACTAAACAAAAAAAATTGTATAATTTAATTTAATTCCGGATTCGGCGGGAAAAGCTGGTAGGGTGCAGGTGTAATTTTCTTGTGAAAATCAAAAATTATTTGTAAATGGCTTGAATGTGTCCGTAAAGTGATGTTTTCTGGTTGATAAGTTATATTTTGTTGACTTGTGATGTGAATCTAGTGCGTGTGCATGGTTTTATATGCAGGTAAGCCGAGTAAAACTTTAGCCGGATTACGATCTCTTCATGGTCGCATGTAAGTTGTTTCTGCAATAATTTTTCATTTTGACTAACTTTACACTTGTTCTTGAGGATTTTCCCGACGTTTCCATTCATCATCATCATTTCATCATCATTTCATTTATAAGACATGGCATGGGCCAGTTCCCCTTGCCTTTCCTTTAAATAAACATTCCGGATCGGCGGGAAAAACAGGGTAGGTGTAATTTTCTTGTGAAAATGAAAAATTAGTAAATGGCTTCATGTGTTAAAGTATGTTTTCTAAAGAATCTACAATGTAAAATTTTAGCGGATTGATTTCTTATGAGGCATTAAGTCTCAATAACCATTTTGACTCTTTACCTTGTTCTTGAGGGACGATCAATCCACATAAACAGAAAATTTATAGAAAATGGGCTTAGTTCCCCTTGTCTTTCTTCGGGATAACTTCCTTCCTATTATAGAGTAGTATATTCTTTGCTTCCTATTCATGATAGTTAGATTTAGTTTAAGTAATTCATAATCGTCAACTATCATAAAAACCGTTTGTGTTTAGTTGTTTTCAATGGTTGAATAATGTCTCTAAAAGCTATAAAAATGCCATCCGCGACCAAGAACTCTACGATCCTAAAGATCGCAGTGGAAATGGAGAATGCTCCTCCCGACAATAAGGCACAACTAATGGAATTTGACCAAAGCCAACCATTGTCAAGTATTATCCAAGGAGTATGCAAAGAATTCGGCGTGCCGGATCCCGAGAACTACGCTCTACAATTTTCTGAAACCAACAATAAGAACTACATCACAGAAAAAAATAGAAATGAAATAAAGAATGGATCCGTACTCCGACTGGAACAGTCCCCAGCTAAGACTGTTCAAGGTATTCTATTAAAAATTAATTTGGGAATTGAAAGTGAGCAAACTCTGGCATTATCCAAATTATCCTCTTTAAGCAGTGATCTCACATTTGCTGTGGAATTTATAAACAAGAAGGGTTTGTCCCTTATTATTAATGCAATTGAAACTGTAAAATTTAAAGGAGATGCATTGAAGTTTGCTTTAGTAACTTTTGTGGAGCTAATGGACCATGGCACAATATCTTGGGACATATTAGAGAATCAGTTCATAAACAGTGTTGCCAGCTTTGTCAGCAATCAATCCAGCACTCAAGACCGCAAGATCACACAGTCATGCCTTTCTATACTGGAGAATATTGTTTTGAACAGCTCTGGTAAAAATTCATATGTTGAGAATGAAATAACCATACCGAACTTGATTTCTCATCTTCAAAATCCACACCATGATATTATTATTCAGCAAAATGCTATTGCTCTTATAAATGCCATCTTCTTGAAAGCTGACTCAACGAAAAGAAAAGCTATTGCAGCAACATTATCATCTAAGCCTGTTCGTAATGTTATCTATGAAAATCTAATTGCAACTACTGACTTTTCTAAGAATGCAACTAAAGACGAAATAGGCACAGAGCTAGCACATCAATTATATGTTTTGCAAACTTTGACCCTCGGCCTGCTGGAACCAAGGATGAGGCAGAGAGCTGATGCACAAGAACAGGAGTCTCATGAAAAAATTAACCAGTTGAGAAAAATTGCATTCCAAAATGATATTAACCTAAACATTGAACTGAAGGGGCGGCAAATAGGGAGCTTTTCAAAAGACACCAAGAAGCTGGGATTTAAATGTGAAATTGATCCTATAAAGGACTTCAATGAGGTTCCTCCTGGGGTTTTAGCCCTGGACTGTATTTTATATTTTGCTCAAAATCATACTGAAGACTATACTAAGATTGTTCTAGAGAATAGCTGTAGAGCTGATGAACATGAATGTCCATTTGGAAAAACTAGTATTGAGCTAGTGAAGCAACTCTGTGATATTCTACACATTGGGGATACTCCCAATGAGCAAGGTCAAACATACCATCCTCTGTTCTTCACACACGACCATCCTTTTGAGGAGTTATTCTCCATTTGTATTGTAATCCTAAATAAAACTTGGAAAGAAATGAGAGCAACTACTGAAGACTTCATCAAAGTGTCCAGTGTAGTCAAGGAGCAGATCAGCCGTGCATTGGCAGAGTCACCCAGAGGCTTTGATAAATTCCGCCAAAGTATTAACAAGCTCACTTACTCTGAATTAACACAGCTATGGCAGCAAGATCGGACCAACAGGGAAGTGTGTGAATCTCAGGCCGTACCTATAATGGAACTCAAGGAGAAAATAACTCCAGAAATCATTGAACTGATTGAACAGCAAAGACTGGGAGTACTGGTTGGGGGGACAAGGTTCAAGAAGTATTCCTCAAGGGGTCAGAGAATGAAGGACAAATTCTGGTTCATAAGGTTGTCCCCAAACCATAAAGTGCTGCATTATGGTGACTGTGATGAAAAGAGCACCCCAACTTTAGAGGAGCTGAGCAACAAACTATCAGTGAGCAACATCAGTCATGTAGTTGTGGGCAAAGACTGCCCCCATTTAAAAGACATGAGGGGAAGGAAAGTGGCACCACTCCTAGCATTCTCAATAATGCTCAAATCATCTGAGGTTCCTTCATTAGATTTTGTGGCTCCTGATCCACAGATCTTTGATTACTGGACAGATGGTATTAATGCTTTATTGAAGGAGAAAATGACCAGTAAATCATATGTCCATGACTTGGAGACACTTCTCTCTATGGACATTAAAGTACGGCTTCTTGATGTTGAGGGTATAGACATTCCTCAGGATCCTCCTATTATTCCCCAGGAGCCCGATGATTATGATTTTTATTATGACTATTAAGGATGTTTTATATTCTAATTTAATTCTATAAAGACACTAGATATAAACAGTATTAAGAATTGATGACATATTATATTATTACTATGAAATATTATTATTTAGGAATTCTGTGTGAGTTTGTCAGAGGATGTGTGCAATGTATCATTTTGTGCTATGAATATTAATTAAGTATTTGAATTGTATAATATTACACTGGGACAATAAACTACGTTGTGTTGAGATATAAATCAGTTATATCCTTCAACATCGCGTTTTATTTAATTTACAAATGTATTGAAAAATATCTAATCTAATAAAAAAAATATGTACTAAGAATTAATAAATGCACAAAATATTATTTGATACTTATTACAAATTATAATCTTATACATACATATATAGTGGAGAATGTATTGAAGACTAGGATTATTCTATTTAATTATAATTGTAAAAAAAAAACTATATTTTAGCCAGATGTAACACAGACTTCCAAAAACTTCCAATTTTGAGTATCTTGTGTGGCCATAATGGGTATTCCATAATTTATATTTTATATACCAAAGATCATATCTAAAGAAATATAATTATTTTTAAAATGTATCTCATGTGAACAAAAATAAATTGTACTATATGAAAATCTTATTACTTATTTAATTAGCCTCCCAATTTGGAATAAATAATATATTCTGCTAATTTCTCGAAGGGTACAACTCTTGCAGATAATGGTGTGTCTTGAACATTGATTTGGCAAATCAATGCGTGATAAAGATAAAGTTACTAGTTAAACTAATCAAGCATTAGTGTTTGAAAAACTGGTAGTTAGAGATAACTACATTAGAGGAATTTAAATTAGATACTTGGCCGATTGCATGCTGACAACCATCACCATAGGGCCCAAAAGAGTAAAATACAAAGATTTCCACAAAAGATGTGTTGATGTGATAAGTGGATAGTTATCACACATCTGTAGCAACGGTAATAGCACATTTCTGGTAGAAAAGCAGCCTAAGGTTAGTCTATTTTACTCATATTATACAACACTTTGGGTCAAGAGCATGGAGAAGAAATAAAAGAGGAGTAGCGGCTAAGTATATTTTCAAAAATAGTGTGCCGCGGAGCGGGGGTGAAGTATGGGACGAGAGGAGCATTGAACACTGTAGCCCTGCCCTATTTACATAGAAACAACCTTGTAGTGACTAGTCAATATGGTTCAAGATTGTTTGTTTTACTAGTGCAATTACTCATCACTAGCTGGCAATATTATACTACCTAAAAAAGTACCCTGATAAAAGCACTAGTGTCTTTGTAATTTTAATACGGTTACATTTCGGAGCACAAGCGTGTGGTTACAGCTACTGCATTACACTGGCGCTGAAGCTCCACCCCTATCATGACGTCATGGCCTCACGATTGCCACACGACTCAGTTCATAGTCCCACCTCCTCTTTTTATACCTTCTTCATGGTCAAGAGTCAAGACACACTGTTAACACCCGACGCGACAACACGCCAAATGTATTGCGAGTGGGGATCGCGTGGGGTGTTAACAGTGTGTCTTGACCCTTTCTCTCTCTATACCTAATCCCCCATACAATTATCAAAAAGTATGTAACCACTTACCACAAATATAATAAGAACTTCAATTTAAATAAACACAATTTACTTTTAGTTGTTCGCTATAATTAAATTACAATTACATACATAATACTAGGAAAAAATCACTGCATTTTGGACACCTCGAACTTCGTATTAATGATCTCTTCGTCCGAGTCCAGTAATGGTAAGGAACTGGAAGGAATATTCTCTTCGACCCATCGAAGGTCGGAATCTAAGGAGTTGCTACTCGGATCGGGTTGTGCGCTGTTCTCTCTGACTTTCTCACTGTCTCCCGCGTTAACACTTCCTCGCATTTTAACACCAAACGCGTCGTTTACGAAGTGCTCTTCTTCCTCTGTGGATTATTTGATTTAATTACTTTGTTGGTTTTGCTAGCTATATATTAAACCAATAAATTAACCTTCAAACTAGGTGCACAGAAAAATTGTGGTATTTAAATTTAGGTCAGATGCAAAAGATAAGTGACTTGCTAACTCATCGCCTGAGTGAAAACCCTGATTTCCTTAGTCGGATCTTACGACTTTACGACATGCAGGGTGATGCAGCCGATGTATTCTTACATTCATAAAATCACGGCTCTTTCTGTTCTGGAGAGCTACCTATGGAAGAGATCACAGATCTCCACTTGCTACGGTCCTGACTAGACGTGTGCGCCGCGCGCTTTTTTTTCAAGCCGACCCGCCGCCGATTTTTGGCGTGAAATCGGCGCGACTTTTAAACGTTTGAAACCCAATTTTTAGGCCAAACCAGGTCCAGCGACGCTGATACAGCTACGGCGCCGGCAGCTGTCAGCAGGAGCATGCAAAGCACATCCATTACACCCATTAGGCCAACTTTTGCGCACTTTTGAAGGTCCAGCGGGTAGGCGCATCGGGTACCTACCTACCTAAAATAAAAACTATGGAGATATATTTCAATTCTTCACGCCGAAGAGACGCCGAAATCACGCCGCCGCTGCCGATAATTATGTCATCGGCCGCCGATGATCGGCGCACACGTCTAGTCCTGACACATCTCTTTCGCTTTATCTACTGCAAGCTCGCTCGTCTGTTTAGGGGCGTGAAGGCGTAGCGCTGGTTGTTGTTGGTCCCCTATATTGTAGGTCCGCTATAAGTATACCCCTTCCAACCCTTCCATCCACTCTTATTCTCACAGTTCCCATTCAAAACCTACCATCATCGTCGTCCGCGTGGTCCAGCAGTGGTGTGAACGCGTATCGCTGGTTGTTATTGGTTGGCCGCCACAGCGCCATGATGGCCGCCAGCACGCCTGCGAACTGCACGTGCCAGTAACCCACGTCCAGCCAGATGTCCTTCCATTCCTGGGGAGCGTTCATTTATATTTAACACCAAAATTCGCAAAATGGCAAATTCCCATTATGACAAAATGCCTAATTTCCATAATAGCATATTGGCAATTCCCATTATGTCCAATTCTTAAAATGTCTTATTCCCATTATGTAAAATTCTTAAAATGTATTCAATTTTTTACATGTCAATTCCCATTATGTCAAAATCTTAAAATGTCTAATTCCATATTGTCCAATTCGTAACGAGTAATGATATGGATGTAAGACTTCTTCGATAAGGTATAAGTATCTATAATACTATAGTATTAAACCAATCACGGTGTAAGAAGTCCGGCGGATTATTCACGAACTAAATAAAAATGTATGAAACAGTGTGCAGATTGCAAAGATGCTACGAGCAGCGCTGCGGTAAACGGACCTCTTATTTTGCGATGAGTTTATATTGATGTTTGACAATAATGTGGTAATACTCACAGTTATACACGCGTGTACCCGATACGATTGTGAAGTGCTTGTATAGGGACATCTTCACTGTATTCCTGAAAGGGGAAATGAATGTCTGTGCGTAAAGACATAACGACGAGTCGCTATGCTCACGGCGATATCGTGTCGTCGCTATACAAAATTCAACATGGCGGCTATATTTATGTGACAGGCTAAATGTCGATAAATCGGTTTATCATGCGTGTTACGCAGGTTATGCTACTTGTGCAGATCTTATCTTGACTCAGCTTTGGGACATCTTCTAGTGGACGCCCGCGACTCCGTCCGCGTGGTCTACAGAAAAAACTAAATGTCGAAATTACCTGGGATAAAACATTTTCCCGGGATAAAAAGTAGCCTACGTTAAGTGGGACATGTCACAATATATTCCTGAAAACTGCATCGAAATCAGTTCAGCCGTTTCTGAGATTAGCGTGCACAAACGCACAGACAAACCGACAAACAGACAAAAATTTAAAAAATCATTCTTTTGGGTACTATTACGTTGATATAGGTCTCTTATAATATTTTTTCTCATATATCTTCCATGTACAGACAGCGACCCGTTACATTTTTATTATATGTAATAGATATGGGCAAGGGCCAAACAACTAAACCAATCACGGTATAAGAAGTCCGGCGGATATTCACGAACTAAATAAAAATGTATGAAACAGTGTGCAGATTGCAAAGATGCTAGCTCTGCGGTAAACGGACCTCTTATTTTGCGATGAGTTTAGTGGCCCAGCCTCCTGATTACATAACTTGCGGAAGCAGAACGATAGCAATCCGACAACGAAAATTTAGAAAGAGTGAAAATATGAGAATGTACAGGACACTCTAAATTTTCGCTATCGTATTGATTCGGTTTTGCAAATTATATTAGGTAATAGCCATGCCAGTGGGGCCATGCGCACGTGCTTTTTTTTTTCTATACGAAATGATTTAAAAAAATATTTATTTGCCATATACAGAAATCGAACAGTTACAATAATTATATTAAATGTATAGGAAAATAAGGTTCTAAATGACTTACCTTCTCAACTGCAGCGTGCGCTGCGTATGCGACAGCGATACAAACACCCACCAACAGATGGCGCTGTCTAGCGCCGCGATCGGCGCGTCCGCCAATAGCAGCGCGGTATTCCCTCTGGCCCCGCCCCCCGCTCCGCCCGGCCCCGGCGTGTGAGCGAGACGGAGATATGCTTCCACTCCCGCTAACACGCCCCATAGGGCTCCCGTGCCTACGACGCGTTGTAACGCGTTGCCGAGGCGCGGTCTGTGATAAACAACGTTTTGCTGTGTTACATATACAGGGTGTAGCAGAAGGGGTTAAGCGAAATACTACTAAAATAGCCTACTAATAATAATAATTCTTTATTGTACACAAAAAAACGAAGATAATGTACCTACCTACTACGGATAATTTATTTCGTGTACTGATTTTAATATACTGAAATTGTCACGTAGCTTACTTGGGGATGGTTAGCGTCAGGCAGGCAGCGGGACGTAATACAAATGCTAAATATTTGGCACTATGACCTTCGAAAGAAACCATATTTTTCCAAGAGACAAGGGTTGGCATCAGGCAAGTTAGTTGGCAAAATGTTTTTTCAAAAAGAAAACACCGAAATGTATCCCATAAAAGGATGTAATAGGCGTATACTTACTTGACAATCCCGAATCCTAACGACACAATAATGACTAGCATCCTCGCGAGAGCTCGCTTCACCACCGATATCCACTCGACAAATAAGTACGCTTCCAAGTTAAATAGCCTGAAACAAGACATACCATGAGGACTTTCGAGAATGTGAGTTTCGAAATATGGGATAAGGGCAGTTAGTAGTGTGTCCGCCGCGCCCTAGGTCCTGGGTTCGTATCCCGGTGTGCAAACATTGATATATGATGGACGTTAGTTTCCGAGTCATGGACGTTTTCTATACTATCTGATTAATTACGATTTATTCATGGACGTATGTACCCAAGTTGTTCGTTCGTTAGTTTTATTTCAGCGAATTTTTCACTAGTTTTTAAGTATTTATCAGACGTTTCCATTCATCATTATCTTTCATTAAAAATAAGTAAGTTCGATCCCAGTCACGGGCCTGTACCAATGAATTTATTTCATGTACAGATTTTAATGTTGCAAAATTATCACTTAGCTCGTGCCTCGGAAAGCACGTAAAACCGTTGGTCCTGCGCCTGATCTCTCTCCGGTCGTGTCGGCTTTCCGTCCCATCGGACTATGAGAGTGACGGAATAGAGTAATATCTCCTGCGCACCTGGCCAATCTCCGTAGAGATTGGTCGCCTTGACCGAAATACTACAAAAGACAATGGACGAAGAGTTTACAGACTACGACAAGCCGTTTAAGCTCTAGCTAGTAATAGGCCAAAGAATTATACACATAAACACATACATTCGAAAAATATAACCCAGAGAGAGAAACAAACAAGTTTTGAACGTAATCATCACTATATAACATATTATAAGACAAAGTCGCTCGCCGCTGTATGTCTGTTCCTATGTATGCTTACATCTTTAAAACTACGCGATGGAATTTGATGAGATTTTTTTAAATAGATAGTGTGATACAAGAGGAAAGGCGGCGGCCGCTAGTTACTTATAAATCGATTATGACTAACGGCTGCGTACAAGTTTGTCCGCACGCAGACAGACAGCAGGAAGCTATTTTGTTTCATTATATGTAAATGTATTCAATTTACAAGGTACCTACATCCTCACCAGGGTTCGAAGTGATAATTATCTTGATAAATATATGTACCTTGATAATTATAAAAAATCGAACTCCAAAATAATCCAAGTTATTTATTTATGTACATCCGAACGTAATTTGCTTATCTAAACATGCTAGACATGAAACAAAACGTATGGTTGACGAGAGAAGTGCGAATTTATTTTCTTTACATACTTTTTTTTACTTTTGTTTGACTCTATAAAAACAAACTCTGAAGTAAATTGCATATTTGTCACAGTTATTCTTTGCTGTTTATTTAATAATGCTGAAAAACTGAGGATAAATATATTATCATTTAGATAAAGAAAAATTTTAAGAAGTTTAATAGGAAATCATCTAGGATAATTATGAACAAAAAATATTTATCTTGATAATTTCGAACCGTAATCCTCACCCGGTGCGGTTGATGTGACTATAGAGTCCGCAGCACACAGCCGCCTCCAGCATGCCCAGCAGCGCGACTGCACCGATCCAGTACTGGATCCTCAGCAGGTCTCGCCAGCGTAACGCACACGCTACCAGCCACAGCGCGCACAGTATCGTGTATACTGCACACATGCAGCTGAAGAACTGTTGGGGTGAACAATCAGTCCGCAACGCTATTGTTAAACTGTCAATTTCAATACGACAATAGATCAAAGAGAATCTCGGATTTTTCAACACAAAATGTGGTCTACGCACCGGTAAAAGCGGGTATATAGCTGCAGAAAGGTACCCTGAAGGTGCCACCATTTCCACATGCATGGTGGCATTGAACTCCACATTGCTGTGAATTAACATGTGAAGGGTATACACCCCTTCTTCTTCTACTATCAGGACTGGTGATATTTTCTGTAACAAAGGTAAAGTTATATATAACCAATCGATTAGGTAGTGCAATTGAGGGCAGTAAAACTTACCTGGGTACATTCTCCCAGCACAATAAAAACACTCACATAATCATAATCAGGGGCGGCTCATGATATTTTTAGATGGGGGTTCACATTTTTTTTAATATGAGCGCATGCAATTCAGATGACCTAATGAAACACGTTAAGGACAACCATATCGCATTCTAACTCGGACTAAGCGACATCTTGATTGACGTCTTGCGGACGACCGATTGGTGTAGTTGGTAGTGGTCCTGCCTGCGACGCCATATGTCCTGGGTTCGAATCCCGGTAGGTGCAGACATTTATATGATGAATATCGATGTTTCTTTCCGAGTCATGGATGTTTCTATACTCATCTATGTATTTTTATACTGTTGCTTAGTACCCGCGACACAAGACCTTAGAGATCTTAGTGTGGGACTCGGTCAATATGTTGTGAAGTGTGTGAATATTTATATTTATTTTGTTTATCTAGTAGCCGCAAACGCACACTACGAATTGATGTGAGCGGCGCTCCAGATTAGGCTAATTTTTCATACGAAATCTTCTGTTTCACACGCCGACCGGAATCAGTACTAGGAATCGTACCAAATTTCGTTTCATTGGAGCGCGACCGCTAGCGCTCCACTCGGTACATAAGATTACAACTTACTTGAGACGAACGCGTAGACACTATTGTATAAACATAGTAGAATTGAAAGATGATTATAAATATAGAGAAATATAGATTGCCTATGTAATCTTCGTGGGTGGGAGTGCACTGCACCAGCCCTCCTTAGGACGAGCCGCCTCTGGTCATAACATAGCACACACGGCTGTGTTCTCGAAATGGGATAGCAAGAAGTGCATGATGTTAGTGATTCTTCACATATGTTTATAATAGTGGGGACATATGGTAATGATCAGAGACTAGTTGCTAGCTTATCTCCTGAGAGAATGCCAGAGTTCCTTAGTTGACTCTTACAGCATGCATGGGCGAAGATACATTCATATTTTATTTTTAAATAAATTAGACCGTATTTAATATGTGCAAAATGCACACAGAAATATCATTTGAGTAATCTATACATCTTCTATACATATAATAAAAATGTAACGGATCACTGTCTCTACATGGAAGATATATGAGAAAGTACCAAAAAGAATGATTTTTGGAATTTTTGTCTGTTTGTCCGTGCGTTTGTGCACACTAATCTCAGAAGCGGCTGAACCGATTTCGATGGAGTTTTCAGTAATATATTGTGACAGGTCCCACTTAACATATAGGCTACTTTTTATCCTGGATAATTTCGACATTTTGTTTTTTCTGTAATCCACGCGGACGAAATCGCGGGCGTCCACTAGTGCTAAATAAAACAACGTATAGAAAAAAAAACGCAAGCTTTTTATGTGTGTGCATTAATTACTACTTAAAACAAAATCGCTTCCTATAGTCTCTCCCTATGTATGTTTAGAGTTATTCAAGAGGACAGTTTATATGTATAACTTACCGCCCTGTCTTCACATAGGTGTGCGAAGACAGGGCGGGAATGCCCTATCAGGTGGACAAGTCATGGGCGCCCCTAATGGATAAAGGGTAGAAGTAGGTATAAATAAATAACTCACTGATTGTGCAATATTCGAGTCAGTGGCTGCATGTCCATCAGTGGAAGTCTTGCTGACTTCATCAAAGAATATAGACTCCTTGCTGTGACAAGTGTGTGTTTGCTTCACCGTTGCATGCTCTATGGTGGTTCTATTCGCTTGGTTCTTATCTGTTTTACATGTTACTATTGTCTGTAAAGAATATAAATTATGTTTTGGGTTATTTTAATGTGTGAAACCTACAGAAAAACTCTCATCATATTTTACAAAGTTTACATTATAAATACATGGTCATGCATACCCAATGTTTCCAAAGGCATTACACAGTATATAAAAGGTAAGCCTACCGTCGTGTTTCGACCACAAATACAACAATAGATACTGGTAACAAATCTAATCGAAAATGCTCCTGACTTATTCTAAACAAGCACCAGAGAAGTCCAAGCACTATATTATTGTATAAAAACAATACTAGTATTGAAAGATAATAAATATGAAGAATTAATGTACCTGGTCATAATAATGAAAATAATCTGGTGAGCATTCTGTGGCCAGCCATTTATATTCCACAGTTATGTTTGTCGGAGTTTTAACATCACAATGTACTGAAAATACAAAATTACATATTTAAAATATCAGCACCCTTATTATTATTTAATACTAAAGAGGAAAAGTAATGAATAGGCTCCGAAACTACTGGACCGATTTCAAAAATTCTTTCACCGTTAGAATCCTTAAAGATAATAATTTCCCGATATCCCACGGGAAGGCGACCAACGGGAATTTAATATTTTTAGAATTAATGTGAAATCGGGCCATTGACTAAAAACGGATTCCCGTCACTAACGGGAATTCATAATTTTTGAAAATAATCTGAAGTGAAAGCATATATTCATTGTGATTTCCCGCCAAATGGGAATTCAAACGGATTTATATTCATTTTTTTTACACAACTGCGATTATGAATTTGTTGGACCTGTATGTTTTAGGGACACTAAGAACGGATTTCCCGAAATTCCTATGGGAAGGGGAGTACGGGAATTTAATTTTTTTACGAAAAAGCTATTTATACGAAGCTGAAATCGGATTAGGGCTACAAGGAAGCTCTATTTCCCGAAATTCCCACGGGAAGGGGACCAACGGGAGTTATTTAAACGAAAACCGCTGTACTACCTGTATGATATGTTAGTTTATTATATATGTAAACAGGGAGGCAGTTGATGAGACAACTGATATTTGCCTGTAATCTGAATGTCCTCTTCTATTTTAAAAGGTAGGTTCCACTTTCATAAAATGTGCAGGGTTTAATGTGTTTGTCTAGTTTGTTTTTGAAATTACCTTTTGACATGGAGAAGGTATAAAAGAAATAACATCTGGCAATTGTTACAGTTAAAGCTTTAGGGCCACTTAGCTTCATTGCATGTTTTTTTTACTTTAACGAAGGTACATGCCTACCTATTTATAGTATCTAGTGTTTATGCTAGTTTATTTATAGACAGACTAGCGACCCGCCCCGGCTTCGCAGGTAGTTTTACTACATAGGACAGACAGCGGCAAGCGACTTTGTTTTCAATTGTCTTAACGTTATGTATCCACTGTTACGGGCATTGAAACAAAAATCTAAGGGGCACGGAACTTCTTGTAGTTATTCAGTGATGAATTGGCATAGCTTTATATATATCGCTTATCTGGGCACATCCTTAATTATCCTCTTATCTTATCAGGCTCCATCTATGTATATCATTCATCTGAGGGTGTACCACCCTTATAACCTTTGATGTTATTGAGATACACGAAAACGTCGAATATTCAAAAATTTGCCACAAAGAATAAAGATATGTGAGCGGAGAGCTCTTGTCTCAGAATTTGTATAGGACACAAATAAAATGGGAAATGAGAGGAAGTCTGTCTTCAGCTGCTTTTAGCCGAGTTAATACTTTTATAAACCTCCAACTTAGAAGTCTTTTATGAAATTGTTGTGCATAGGAAAATAAGGTGTCTCATACGATTTCCAAAAACCATAAATTCAATAAACTATATACAACATTCTTAATTATGATATTGCATTCTGGGGCGGTATTATCGAATAGGTTGGTTATTGATTTTTGTCGCAACGTTCCCACTACTTCCTATCTGATACAAGCAACCATGGAGGGTCCAAAGTTGGTAAATAGATATAAATGCACATGTAGAGGGTGTCTATAAAAAAACTAACATAAACACTAGACACTATAAATTTCGGATCTATGCATAAACTTACTTTATTTGATGTATAGGTACATCTGGCAATTGTAATTTATGGGTCATCCCATAGCTGTGGTTAGAGCGTTCAGTATATATGTGGGTTCGTCGGGGAAGAACTTTTTCCATTTCTATTGGAGCGGTCCGCACTGAAAAAAACAAACTTTTATCTTTATAAAAAGTATAAATAGGTATAGCCTACATAAAAAGTAGTCTGCAATTTTTATTAATCGCTCCCACGTGCAAGCATACTCACAAACTTTGCGTTTATAATATTAGTAGGATTCATAGGTCTAAGAATCAGCTACTATCTGTTTTTTTTTAAGCGTGGCAACAGCCAGGTTTAAAGTCAATAGTATAAATTAGAAAGGGTAAGCGTATTTTCATAACTCAAAATTTATAACATAGGTTATCTAACCTTCAAATTACGTAAGTGCTTATCATTACTTTTCCTAAGACGGTATTTTCATAAAAAAAGGGTTCTGCTCAGGGGACCTTCAATTTTTTCTTTCATTCATTTCTGATTCTTCAAATATTTTTTGGATAACTTGAACCGTTTACGCAGCGCACGCAACGGAAGTCTCCAAAGTTGAAAATTTTCCCCGTTTTTTCCACATTTTCCTCTTATTCTTCGTCCCTATTGTCGCACTGTGATGATATATAGCCTAAAGCCTTCCTCGATAAATGGCTATCCAACACAAAAAGAATTTTTTAATTCGACCCAGTAGTTCCGGAGATTAGCGCGTTCAATCAAACAAACAAACAAACAAACTCTTCACCTTTATAATATTAGTATAGATATTAATTATTTCTCGTGAAAAAATCTTGCTACGTGCGTCTATGTGCATTTATGCAGAAAAACGCAGTCTATTTACTCAAGTTTGGACCCTAATATTTTGGAAACCAGACACTTCCCAGGTATGCTTCCATGGAGAAAAATGATCGTGATGATGAGGAGATTCCATAGTTTTCGGGAATGTTGACGACCAAAAATCACCCTGTACAAGTAGTTTGGCTAGTCACTACAAGGTGGTTTCTATGTAAAGCTATGTTAGCCACTGCTCCTCATTTATTTCTTCTCCATGGTATGAAATTAATGTTGTTGGCAGACCTTTATTAAATATCCCTTGGCTTATCTGCTAATCGACTACCAGGGGTGGCAAACCAATGTCGTCACAAAAAAGGTATGATGTGAGGAACAGACATGTCTCTGCTTTTATAATATTAGCAAAATATATAAAATAAATGTAATATAAGTTTATGATTTCACAGTAAACCAACTATGTACTACAACATACTAAGTACTATACTTACACACAAGAATCAATTTCGTATCCTTAAATAATGACTTAGAAATACTGAAACCACATGTATCCTGAAAGAAATTGTAAAGGTAGGTAAGTAAGTAAATATTTTTAAAATTCATTATATACATATAGGAATACATTTTGTTTTTATTACACGTTCTGGAATTTAAAATGAATATGATAGTTTTGATTTTACAGTTTATCACAGTGTTATAAAGAGAACCCCAAAAAATACAATAAATAAAGTCAAGCGGAAGATAGATAAAGTAGGTACCTACATGAAACCCAAGTTTACAACTAACCTAGCATTACAATTTATTTGTCTGTTGCATGATAATTAAACCTATTTTATTATAAGGTACTATACAAACCCCATTGAGTGGTAGATCCCATTTTCCTATATCGGAAAAACCATGCGAAACCTTTATCACAGTTAGCAGAAATATAAACGTAATTCCTAACATTGTGGTTTATTGAGCGATTATAAACTATGTTTCGCCTGATAATCAATTACTGAAATATCATTTTAATTACATTTCACACTCATGGTTTTTATGATTACAATAATAAATTGTATTATCTCAATCGGTCAATCCACTTAAATTTTTTCGGGATTTTTAACAACAAAACAATTTCCTTCCACCACACAACAACCACTCACAGAGAAATAAATCACCATAGAATCTATTGTGTCGTGTGGAATACTTGATCTATGGCATAGATCATTCCACACGACACAAGTTTTCGTACGATTTGCACCATACTGGGGACTAGGTATCAGACAGGAGAACGAAGTCTTTACTTTCTCCGTGATCGTTACTAATGTTATCTATAAAGTAGCTATGTCTTTTGTCTGTCCTGCTTTCACGTCAAAACTACTGAACCGATTTAAATGAAATTTTGTATAGAGCGTAGACAGAGTTAAGTTATTAGACAAGCAACTGAAATAATAATAATTACAAGAGTAAGATGGCGCGAATGTAAATTATGAAGGTGTGAGCAGGACGAGACTTAAGTTTTTTATCTCCACTTGCGTATAGATTTTTTTTATTTGCCATCATTGCTATTGATGGCAGACAAATTGTTCGTGTCGTAATAGATTTGGTTCAAAACAATTAAAGTTTCGCGAAAAATGTGTTCTCGAACCCTAATCAATATCCTACAAGGTACTAAAATTGTACAGTTATGGTTGAATTGCAGTATAATTGGCTGTAAAAGCCTTAGTAAGCGAAATCAACCAAACACCTCTTATCGGTAAGTTGAATTTTTGATGAGACGCTTTATGTAAATCAAAAGATTATTGAGTTAGTATCTGTTTTCTGTGACAATCATTCAGTTTTTTTAATTGAATTTAAGGTCTAAACACTTAGATGAATTATTACTAGATATAGGGTCAGCTCTAGATATACAGAACCTCCGTGATATGCTCAAAACTGTCGAGCGCAGATCACAAGATTTAGTTCATCTATGACAATGGTATAGACAAGACGTGCTAAGTTGCAAAAAAAAGTCCTGAAAAGTGAATGTTCCTGCCGGGCTAGCACGACCACGATAAGTAGATATACGATAAAGGATTTCGTAACGTATCTATACCACCATAATTATCGATTTCGCGAACATGACCAATGGAACGATACGTCACGTTAAGATTTATCCCGTGCTATGATACGATAAGGCGCGAGATAAGTTAAAGAAATGTTTCTAGAGTAAAAAATATTTTTTTCATTTTTTTCAATTGTCGTTCATTCTTTTTTTTTCCTTTTTGACATTAGATTTCATGTTAACTGCTCTAACATGACCTACGAAACACGATATATTTATCGACTAGCTGTCAAAATACGATAGATATTAGCCGCCATGTTGAATGTTATCGATACCAATTACTAATCATTTAATTTTACCTTTGACCTACCTATGTAAACTAAAAACGAGTAAACTAAAACACTAAATTAAAAATATTAAGTTTGAAGCATATAACTGAAAACCTATCAAACCATAGAATATAATATGTATTTTCGATTTCTCTAACCTATCTACGCTTATCGCGCACTACAATATTCATCGATAACAATATCTTGAATTGATGTCAAAATTCGATATTTTTAACACAAAATACAGTCATGTTCGGCGATATCGATAGTAACCGATGGACATGCTCGCATTTTTATCTATCATATCGTATCGTGCCGTGTAACGTTAACGGCATGGTTATGTTAGCTAAATCGATAAAATTCAAATGCGGCTATATTTATCGTATTTTGACAGCTAATTATCGATAACTTGACTTATCATAACGTGTATCGTTGGCCGTGCTAGCCGGGCTGAGCTTAAGTGAATAATCTTCAAAAGGTTTCATTTCATGTTAATAATCAGCGGATAATATCACATTTTCAATCAAAAATACAAAAAAAAAATATTATGATTTTTTATTACGATGATCGATGTAAACATTGGCCTAAAATGATATATTGGCCCCATGAACGTATAAAGAATAACGGACAGAGTGTTGTCAACACAGAGTGAAACATTCATAGTAAGCTCGGTAACGATATTCCATGAAGTAGGTATGTGTATTGACGTCTTATCCACCCACATATACAAACCATAGTAAGCCTGGCGTCTACTAGAAAATAGTGGTGTTCAAAAAAGCTATATTCTCGGAACGCGTGAAAGTGATATGCTTTATGCAAATAGCGCGCTATTTTTACCGTGACGTTATAACGTTGCGCGCAAATCACAATCACGAATGAATGACTGAACGAATACGCTATATTCTTATCCCGCCAATGACAAGTCGTGAAAACGCTATATTCTAGTTGAGGCGATTTCATATAGCTGTTGGTAACCAATGACAAGTAACGAATACGCTATTTTGTATTTGACGCGATTTCATATAGGTGTTAGTAGTCCGTGATCTCGATGATCTTTGGTCCGGCGCCGACCGTCACACGCTATGCATGTGGGTGTCGAAGGCGCGATGAGTCATGCGTACGCTAATAATAAATAAAAACATTTTAAAACTAGCTTATTACACAAACTAAAATAATTATTGTAATGTTGAAGTTTATTTTTCAAAGTAAGACCAAATAGGTACCAAGTAAGGATCCATTGATTATCCAACAGCCAAGCTAATATTTCAATGGATCTTGGCTGTTCAATTGTTATGTTACGATCATTAGAAAATATTTCATGTTCTTCAATAGTATTCATTACATAATAATATTATGGAATACTCTAGACCACCGGACATCTAAGTGCTTGTTTTTTTCTTTTCAGTTTTTATGTCAAGGAAAATCTGATTTTCTTGACATAATGGAATGTTTTGTTTGCAAGAAATTTAACCATTTTATTGTAAATAGTATTGCGGGATATATATATACATATTGCCTCGTGATCGCCTCACACTATGATCAGCTTTATAATGATACGGGGCCCCTAACGTGTCGCCCTTTGACACGTTAGGGTCTTCGTTCGCTTCACGCTTTAGATAACAATTTTAATATTCTTCATCATTAAGCCTTAATAAGTCATTATGCCTAACAAAATCCTTCTTTCATTGTTATACATATTGTAATTGTATTGTATGTACCATGACCCGCAAAACAATATTTATTGTAATGGGTGTGAGAACAGTCTCTTAATTCCGAATACAGAAAGCATCGTGTGATGTTGGCTACGATAGCGAGACGATAGCAATGAATGACTCAAAGCATAGAGGAATAAATCTTATTTCTCTATGCCCAAAGTACCTACTAAAATCTTATTGAAACATACAAAATTCTAACACAGATATGACTTACAAGATTTTCATGAAATATTTGAGCGTAATAAAAATACAAACCTACGAGGTCATAATTTAAAACTTAGCACAGACATCTCACACAACAATCCCCGCAAAAACTTTATTACCATTAGGGTGGTGAACCCTTGGAACAAACTACCAGAAGAAGTGGTTTCGCCACCATGTGTCAATAATTTAAAAAACAAACTGGACACACACATTAAAGAACATAGTAAAACCTTAGAAGAGAACATTCAGATACAGGCAAAATCAGTTGCCTCAACTGCCTGCCTGTTTACATATATAATAATAATAATAATTATTATTATTATATATGTAAACAAATATATATATAATATTATATATGTAATAATAATAAATAATGAAATTATTTCCTGTAATGGCCAATTTAATTGTTAAAGATTGGGCAATCAAACTGTGTCGTGTGTATTAGGCTTAAGTTCGACAGGTTCGTGAATATAGGTACATTTTAATGGTATGTATTTTTTGTCTCAGAAAGAAAGCGTTATAGGTATTAAGTTCACAGGGCTCCATGAACAAGGTTCCTTTGCCATACTTGCATTGAAGGATAAAAAGTAAAAAGAAATATATATTTCGTGTCAAAATATTTTTGTTTTGTCTCAATATTTTGTGATTTTCTATTTTCTAACAAGCCTAAACACTACTATTTAAGATTTTTTAATTTATTTTAATTCTGTTATATGCTACTTTATTGAATTATGGCAAAAATCTAAAGGATTTTCATATTGCAATCTTGGTGATTCAGTGGCAGTGCCTCGGGTAGTCATGTCAGATTGCGCGCTGGTCACCACCAGTGTAAGTGAACACGATGCCAGTATGGATGTGGGGAACGACAAGTCTCTGTTCGAGCCTACTGTTGACATGATGGTAAATGACTTTGACGACGAGAGAACATTGGATGAAGAAGAAGCTTTAGCGGCAGGAGAGCAACAGGATCCCAAGGCGGAGTTAAACAGCCTTCAACAGGAAGGTGATATGCCCCTCGAAGAGTTGCTAGCTCTTTACGGTTACGACAGAAGTATGGACAAGCCAACAGCCCCAGAACCAGTGCTGGAGGCTGAGCCTGAGGAGGTTGAGAAACCAGAATCAGCTTTACAACAATTGTATACAGAAACTGCTGCTGGCCCTGAAGCTACTCGATGCCTCCGGTCTGGGTCTAGACCACCCTCAGAGGAAGAAGAAGACTATGATTACAGTCCAGATGAAGATGACTGGAAAAAGACTATTATGGTAGGCAGTGACTATCAGGCTGGTATACCTGAGGGTCTTTGCAGCTATGATGATGCACTACCCTACGAAAACGAGGACAAACTCCTATGGAACCCGAGTATATTAGATGAGAAAAATATTGAGGACTATATGAAAAACATTTGTGCATTGAATTTGGGTACAGGAGTAGATGCTGTCCCTCGAGGGAGGCAGTTGAGGGATGATGAGGAAGCCCTGTTCTTATTGCAGCAGTGTGGACACAATATTGAAGAGGCTTTAAGACGTCGACGTATCTCTGCACAGACACCCTGTTCATGCCAGCTTGTGGTCTGAAGAGGAATGTCGTAATTTCGAAAATGGTCTGAAAGCTCATGGGAAGGATTTTCACCTGATTAGACAGCACAAAGTCCGAACCAGATCGGTCGGTGAGCTGGTGCAGTTTTATTACATTTGGAAGAAAACTGAGAGGCATGACATATTCGCTAACAAAGCACGTCTGGAGAAGAAAAAATATACAATACATCCTGGTCACACAGATTATATGGACAGGTTTTTGGAAGAGCAAGAGGCAGCTGGTGCTGGAGCAGTCAGGCCGGTGTCTCCGTCTCCTGTGATGGTATATGCCCCCTCGCCGTCTGCCCAACCTGACCCAGATCCCTTAGCTCTGGGGGAGAAGGAGGTGTTTTCACAGTTGAACACCCACACTCCGCCCCCACACATTTCTACAGAAGAAATGGAGCAGGACACAGGTTCCTAGTGTCCACACTGTTTGATACTATCATGTGTAGATGCACTGTTTGTATCATTCATAGATGTTGTACTAGATGTAAGGGCAGTGTTCCCTTATTCATATATTTTTTACCTAAGAATTGATTGTGACAATTCTTTCTTATTTGATGGTAGATTTCTTTCAGATAGTTTTTTATTGTGCCTAAAATCAATCAATTATGTTAGCTAATTATTGTGATGATACATTATGTATGAATTTTATTTATTTAGCTCTTTTAATCTAATTTGAAGTATGCCTGTGCCTTGACAAATGTTTTTAGTTGTGGGATTTAATTCTATTTTAATTATTCCTAAGTCTAATAGTACAATGTAAATAGCTATAATTTTATACTGTTGCATTTTTTAACTTTGTACATTTATGAATAAGGGGATTCAGGCCATCTAAAAGGTAGATAAATATTAGGGTCAATTCCGGCAGTCATGTTAAACCTAAACCTAATCTTAGTCAGGTTTATCTCTCTGTTCTTAACATAAATGGCTGAGAGAGAAAAGGATAGGTAGGACTAATTTTATGTTTAGGTTTAAGTGTGACTGCTGGAATCGACCATATTGTGTACTATGTGTACTTAAAGACAATTAATAAGTGGATTATTTACAATATATGATTTAAGAATAAACAGTGCAACTTCTAATTGTTTTTATTCTAATCCTATTTTGTACTTTCGTTGATCATCAGAGCTGCAGCAGCCACCTACTCTACCTATAATTTCTGTGCCAAGGTACCTGATGCTAATCTTTGTTAATAAAATAAAGCGGCTTTAAAACTGCTTTTAGACAGATCTGAGGAGTTTTCAGGGACGACATAGGGCACCAGCGACTCCACAAGTCCCACGGACACACAAACTATAGAGATGCTAACGCATCACGGGTATTAGGTGTTTGGCTGTACGGAAGTGATTGATCTAAGCCTATAAATAAATAATCCATAAAAAATCAAACATATTATGACATTGACATTTAACCACAAACAAAAAAAATTGATAAATAAAAGATAAAATACATATGTACATACATATCTAATTTGTAAAAATTACAAAGGTTTTAAAATCTTTGAACTAATCATTATTCGGATCGGAAGTCCCGAATATGACCGTAACCCTGGATATGACTGCGAAAGAAATCGTTAACGATTTCAAAGAATATTACGGCAGGGTTCGTAAGCTGTTGGACGAAGATAGTAAAAATGATCCCGAAAACGAACCTTATTTTTCCAAATACAAGGCAAGAGAGAATCTGATGAAAATGCGAAACTCCCTTCAGACCTATCTGGAAACTGAGACGAATATAGACCGTATAAAGCTTGATGCTATGATGGGAGTTGTGCTGCTAAACATTGGCATCGTGGACATGGAAACCGAAGATCTCACAGCCAGCGATAAAAACCTCTCCGAAGCTGAAAAATTGCTCTCTCCAAACTCGGATAAACCAGAGATAGTAATCACACTTTTAAATGTTTACAATAATCTTGGCATACTTTGGTTTAATAGGGAAGAAGCAGAGAAGGCTAAAACCTTCTTGCTTAAAGCCAAAGATTTATATGAGGCTTTCAAATGCTCATTACAGATGCCATTGCCAATAGAGCAAATAGTAGGCAATTCAGAGACAGTAGTAGGTGATTTTATGTTGTTGGAAAAGGCATACACATTGACTCTGTACTATTTAGCCCAAGTTTATGGTTCATTGAAGGAGAATTTGAAATCTGCAGTATACTGCCACGTGACTCTGAGGAGACAGCTGCAGTATTCAGACTATGAGCCAATAGACTGGGCTTTAAACTGTGCAACTTTATCTCAATATTTTGCTGAACAGAATGGGTTTTTCCAGTCGAGACACCATTTGGCAGCAGCTTCAGTGATTCTTGATGAGTATGAAGAGAAGTTGAGTGAGGAGGAGAGTGACAGTGAGGCATATTTGGCAAAGGTGGAGACTTTGAAACACAGGTCTGCAGATGTGGCAAGGTGCTGGGCAAAATATTGTCTGCTGCTCATGACAGCATCACGGGCCAGGCTGATGACTGATAGTGAAAATGACACTGAAAGTGTGCCCGAAGCTATCACTGGTACAGTATATGAATTTGCAGTAATCTATCAATACTTTTCTCTATATTTGCTTCTAGAATATTCTTTTTACTGTTAAGAGTTTGTCTATTTTCCCAAATTAATATTTCTTCATTGTGTAACTTTTTTTTCTCATATTTCAGATATGTCCAACTTGAAATTGGAGGATGATGAGAACATTTGTGGTGGTGATGTCAAAAACTTAATATTTCCTGATTTAGATGTCTCTAAATATGAACATAAAATTGTTGATAAGTTTTTACTTACCTTCCAAGATGCTCGTGAAGTATTTCTGAGTTGTCAGAACTGGTTAAATAAGGCTAAGGAATATTATAAATTGAATACTTTAGCTTCAGATCATATTGAGCTTGTACAAGACAGTTCTCAGTCCTACAGTTATCTAGCCTTCTTCGAGGAAGATGATGAAAGAAGGTCTAAAATGCATAAAAGGAGGATTGATATGCTTGAGGCTTTAATCAAGGAAATTAACCCTACATATTATCTGCAATATTGTAGACAACTCTGGTATGAACTAGGCGAGGTTTACTCTGAGATCTTAAATATAAAGTTGGATAAACTTAATAAAAGTAAAGAGAGACCAACACCGCATTTGTTGAAAAAAATCAATCTGCTCTCTGATAACAGCATTGAAAATTATGAGCATTTTCTGAATTCAGTTAGAGATAAAAGTGGTAAAATGCCAGCTAAGGTGGAATATGATTTGATACGACCAGTTATAAGTGCTTATGCATTTATAGGAAGGAATAGCATGAAAAGGGTGGCTTTAGACAAGAGGGTACAGCTGGCGAATGTTAAGAAAAGTTTTGATTCATACCAGGCGGTTGTAGATATGTGTAGTAATGATGAAAATGCTGCAGCACTGATGCATGAGGAGTACGGCTTATGTACGGAAATGGTGAAGATATTACCCATTAAAATAAAGAAATTGGAGTCGGAGTTGGTTGTGTAGATCTGTGCAATTGTGTATTTTTAAACAGATCTTATGATATATTTGTTAAATGCTTGTTGCTATTGAAGAGCTTAAAATGAAATATTATTTATAAGTTGGCTAGGAAGACAGAGGACTGGCTGGCACTATTGTGTTATTAGGTACACAGTTTTGAAACAGAGAATAAGTTTAAATTATGTCCTTAACTAAGGAAGTATTTACTCTGCTGATAATGTGCTATTTTTCTCTGCTATCTCACTCATTTGGTTTAGACTGACTATGTCTATCATTTACTTTTGTGTGGATTACTCTTACACAATGTTGATATTGCAATATTTATTAAGAATATAACAATTTGACACTATTAAGTAATTTAATTAATGAAACCTAGGTTAAGTAATAGGTACTCCTTTTATTGTCAGCTTTAGACATTATATAGGTAATAGTAACTAACAAAGTTGCAATAACATAAAATCACAGAAATATAACAATAAATGATGTCTTATTGTCTAAAATGAGTTGTCTAAAATAGTTGCACTTAAATCAATTACGGTATAAGAAGTCCGGCGGATTATTCACGAGCTAAATAAAAATGTATGAAACAGTGTGCAGATTGCAAATATAAACGGACCTCTTATTTTACGATGAGTTTAAGTGACTAACATTTTTTGTAAGAAGAGAAACCCGCCCCCTGATTACCTAATTTAATTTGCAATAGCAAAGCCGAAGCAGGGCGATCGCGATAATTGAGAATGTGTATGTGACCGGGGCGAGGTGCGGGCCGCGGGAGGACGCCGAGCGCTCGTTGCGCGCACGCACACACTCTCAATTATGGCGATCGTGCGGCTTCGGTTTTGCTATTACAAGTTACGTAATCAGGGGGCCAGGTCTACCCTCTTATAAATACATAAGTAGACAAAGGCATTGAAATGAACATTATTATATGTATTCTAAGCATTTTGTTGACCATAACAAACATCTTGTATACCTATACATAGGCTAAAACACCCTGTATATGCCTACTTTAAATGATGATAGATTGATGATAGGATCTTTAATTTGGAAAGTGCATGTATGATTGGACCTGTAGCCGTAAATAGGAACTGTTTTTCATGTTGGAACTTACAATGATTTGTGAACCTTAAAATCAGTCTTCTACAAAACACAATCAATGTAACTTCTCTTTTTTCTTCGGGCTACCGAAGATCATACTAAATACAGCTGATAGAGTCACTTGTAGTAAGATCAGGAGCACAATGATAGCTAATAACAGCACAGCGGCGACATCTAGCTGGGAATACTCGAAGAAGGTGAGTTCTCTGGCGACGGAGTAGAGTTTGGACTCGTCTCCCCACCGTAGTACCCTCTCGATCCAGTAGATGGCGGTGTCCATGGGCTGGTTCTGTCTGTCCTTCCACATGCTGGATACTCGACGAGCGCTAATGCGCATTCTGAAATAAGCAGAAGGTGGAGATATGAGCTGGGACATAGAGTTGGTAGTATGGTCTGTTTAAGATTGTTTTCTTCATGGTTTCTAGATATTATTTAGTTAGGTGGAGGATCAGCTGATCGCAGCACCGACCCGAAGTAAATTTTAGAATGGAGCGAGATCCAATTATGGCGCCTCTCCTGTTTGCTCGTAATAATATATACCTATATTTTTACCGTTTAGGCGCCCTCTAGGATTTAGCGCCTGGAACGACTGCTCCGTTCGCCGTATGGGCGGGCCGGCCCTGGCTGATCGTACCTTCTAGCTAACGATATAAGCAATGGGCGCTGTATTTGGCAGTGATATTGCCTTTTCCTCTAGTTTCCCACCTACCTACTGCAAATAACATTCGACGGTGAAGTGACAATACCTCCTAACTAACATTTTTTTAACAAGTCGTTTTTTTTAAAATGCAATATACTTATTATTGAATTACAAGTATAGGTACTGCATTAAAAAAATCGATTTGTTAAAAAAATGTTAGTTAGGAGGTATTGTCACTTCACCATGTAGTTCGCTTCAAGAAAATAGGCTCGTTTCTAGCGCTAGTCCCTAGAATGTTTTATTCATAACTTACTCAGCGCTGAGCACATCTTCAAGTGCTTTCGAAAACGCATCTTCAGTTAAATCCCCGTAGGAGACAGCCCTGGCCATGCCGGCCCCAGCAGCAGTATCGGCATTCAGGTGCTGGTCTCCGAAGAACGGCACCACCACCATTGGTTTCCCTGCTGAGATGGCCTCCGTCATGCCCAGGAGGCCGCCATGGGCTATGAAAGCCAGAACTTTGGGATGCTCTGTAAAATAAAATGTAAGGTACCTACATGGGTAAATCTGCCTAGGAAGAATATGTCAGACGGATGACCATAGAATAACCACTAAAACACGTTATACTTGGACATTATAATCATCATTTGAACTGAACGGGTCTATAATACGTTTGAAAGCCCTAAAAGCTTGCGGTAATAACTGACAAAACTCTGAAGTTGTCTGGAGTTAAGAATTGGTTGCTTTCGCCATTAAAAATAGACTTACGAAAAACTTTTTCGCCGGGCAAAAAAGCACGTGACGTGTGTGTGTGTTGTGAACTGTTGTTTGAATATGATTAAAAAACATGCTCCAGAAAGTTCAATTTAGCGACAATAGGGTCACGGACAATGACGATAAATAGGTTACGAAACAATTGGACTATTAATAGGTCATTTGTGCTGGAAAACTTACGATAGATTTCTTGATCTGAGACTATAGACTACCTACCTAACATTTTTAAATATACATAGTGGCCTACTTATCGGCTTAGCTTACCTGATAGGTCTACCAGCCTACCTACGATCCCAGTATCTAGCGTGTGGTCTTTTAGAGCCACATCTAAGAAAGCGGATTTGAATTAAAATATAAACGGAACTAATGTCATGTAAGTATGAGCAAGATCACCCGCTGGAGGCCTACGTCCAGCAGTGGCCTATAATATTCAGGCGAATGTGATGTTTTTTACTGTTCATATAGGTAGGTATAGGCTAGCTAAGAAGTCGAACTCCTCGGGAAATCACTTGTGGTTAATTTCCCAAGAACATTGCTTATCAGCCGGAGTCTTGGAATTAATCTTATGGCGTTCACGATCGACCGCATGCATGATCAATGGGTTCATCAGCATGTATTCCGTGGGGTTTGTGACTGTGTAACTGAGGCTAAGTGATGTGGGTGTGAAGTTTGCAGACTTCTGCCCAATCCCATTGACGTATACTTGACTGACCAACTTGTTCGTCCGTACGAAAAAAACGTTCTTTTGCGTGTACCTAGAGTTTTATAGTGTTTTGGAAGGGTCCTAAATATAGTGATCCGATATTCCGTCTTTGCCATCCTATGATAAAAGCTCATATTCTCTTCATAACCAATGTTTGATTTTAAAAACACGTGCTAATCTCCTTAAGTACCGTGAGGGAATGAAGGTATGATAGTAACTGCCTTACGTTACTTATTCAAATATTTTCACATTTCGAGAAAAACTTGGCCATCGATTGATAAATCTGCAAACAGCTTGCTCAACTGCTAATCCCCGCGAACTAATTGTGCAAATAAACTGAAGTAAACCCTTGCCAAAGGTTTAGGCAGGTGCTATTTACTTAACTCATTCGACAATATCCTCATTTATTGGTTCCAAATTGAGTATGAAAAAAGTTGAAGGTTTATCTAGGTACAATCCGCGATTTTTTTTATTGTTTAAATTGGCATTATGGAAATGAATTAGATCTTGATGTGCTGGACCGTACATTAATGAAAAGAGGTTACTGTAATAATGACTTACTTTGTGCGAAGAGCTGGTGTCAGGAGCCATTACGTAAGTAGATACTAATAACAATCCCTTTCAGCAAAAACCGTTAGTAATAGGCCTTTGCTGGTAATGTGACACCTTAATACAAAAGCTACATAAAAAAATCATGGATGCACTTACGTAACAACTCATATTGCGGTATCCACTTGACCTTCAAGATATTCCCTTCCAAAGTGCCCTCCTCGTCACTGTCCTCATACTTCCATATGACCCTCTGCCTCAACCTCGAGAGGACGTTCACTAGCATCCGCTCCTTGTACTCCGGGATGCTGGCCGTCCTGATCAGAGAGCCGAAGCTGAAGAGGACCACTCCCTCTGTTGACTCGTTGAGGAACCGCTCGATATACTGGAATGATGAGGATGTTTATATAGCAGTTGAAAACAGTCAAGTGATGAAATTGAGCACATGCAAGTGTTGCATGTCGCTAAAGTCAAAAGTTGGACAGACCAGCCAGTTTGGCCGGACATGAGTAAAGTTGATTCGCGCCTGTTCTCGGCCACACTAGGTAACGTCTTTTGAGAAACATACCAACATACAACAAACAAACGTCTTTTGAGTACCTACAAACCGTTGTCTGGACACGCAATCTAAATAGTTAGACCAAGAGGTCTTATCCGAACACCTGACAACCCTACACGCAAAAGAAGTTGAGATTTCGCATGTGGAACCTAGAAGTGTTAAGAAACGGTTTCCCAGTTCAGTTACAGGAGATTGTACAGCTACTTAGCTAAAGTTTCCTCTTACTTTGCACAAAACTATAAAATACTTAATAATACGTTGGTTAAAATATTACGTACGTACGTTGGTTGCACACTTTTATTAGGTAAGTAGTAGTGAGGTAAGGTACCTATTAAATGTCTCATCGAGACGATTCGATAGATTTTGCGTTGTTCAATATGATTCGGTTCTTGACCAAGACCATGCATCCAATGGGCGTTTTTCTCCACTAGACGACAAGGCCACGGTCAGGGACCAGGGTGGTTGTGTCGCCCCCGTTTGATTATTTTTGACAAAGTCATTTATGCATGCCACTTCCAGTTCTTAAGTTTCAAAGTGATAATCATAGATTTATTATGTGATATCACTATGACTGCCAAAAAGATAGCGATACGGACGGAGGCTAGCATGACCACGCATCGTGGATATCGTATCGCACGATATCGTATTGTCACTATACAAAATTCAACATGGCGGCTATATTTATCGTATAATGACAGGCTAAATGTCGATCAATCGGTTTATCATATCGTGTTTCCCAAGTCATGCGACTTGAGCTGGTCGCGCTTTCACGCCACTTCACTTCACACACGCGAAAACTACCTACTGAACTTTGGCACGCTTTCTATAGTTACTTTTTATCAAAAAAAAAACCTGGAAAATTTCGACATTTTGTTTTTATGCAGGCACACGGACGAGGTAGTCGCTAATAGTATTAAGTATAATCAGTAATCACGTATAATAAATTGAAAAAGGCTGTGTGTTAGTCCAGGAGTAGGAATAAAGTTAAGAGTGCCATGCAGTAACGTATACTCGGGTGAGAATCATGAGTAATTACTTGCTTAGTAAAGTACCCCTACTGTACTTTTAGTACAAGTTTGCCCAACATTAATAGTACGTACCTAGGTAGGTAGGTATAAGTACGTATACGCGTCGTAAGGTATCAGTACAAGTACAAATGCTTAGCTAACCTTGAATCTCTATTTTAAACAATGACAGATTTCAACTACTTATGTACACTTACAGTTAGTTACATTACAATATATTGAAATCATTGTCTTTCTGGACTTAGGTAGGTACCTTCCTATGATTTAAAAAAAAAGTTATTATATCTACTTATTTCCAACTAGGTACTTAGAATTTATTTCGCCTATTTCTACTTGGATTAGTCACACATAAATAAAAATATATAACCAGAGAAAATATACAAATAATTTTTTGATAGTTCCGTCCCATATTTAGTTCAGCTATTCATGAATCTTGTGAGTTTGATATTGGTGTTAAATCCTAAAGTTGTTATTTAATAACTAGGGATCCGCCCCGGGTTTGCACGGGTGTAATGCCCTTTCACGTGGACAAAGTTGTGGGCGGCCACCATGAAAAGTGTTGTTTTTAGACTTTTTCAGGCGCTTTTATATTTTTTTCTCTCCGAAAGAACCATCCTTGTACTTAAAAGGATATTTAAAAAAAGCATTATCGAAATCGGTTCAGCTGTTCTCGAGATTTGCTCAAATTTAGCAACCCAATTAGCGATTCATTTTTAAATTATAGATTTCACATGCCGCCGGGTCGTATCTTTAATTGATTATTCGCTAACCTGTAGTACCTATTATACAAATCAACTTGTACCTTATAATTACAATAAATAAAGCATGTCCAAATTGGAGCAAATACCTTACTTAGTTGCACTATTGACGCGTGACCAAGCAAAGAAATGAAAGTGAAAATGCTGACAAGAATGGCTAGAATTTGCAAAACAGATAATGCAATGTCATCATAATTTCAACAATAACCCGGCCATCCTGCAGGCGTATGTTTTTTGACAGTTCATAGTGATTATCACTCATTGAAACTTAACCAATGGATGTGGCATAGTGCCAAATCTTTTTTGACAGTTCATTGCCAGATGCACGATAATTATCGTAGATCCACGCAAGGGCGTCGCCAGCCGATGGCGCAGGGGGGGGGGGGCAAGTTGACTTTGCCTACTACAATTCATACTTTTCTCATTCTCTATGAATGAGAAAAGTAGGTATGAATTGTAGGTAAATTCGACAGCACATTAAACTTTTCACTTTTACTACGAGCCTTACATCTACAGCGATTGTAATAACAACAGTATCTTAGTACTATATACATATATATTCTGTGACAGTACAGAGTCTAATGTGCAAAGCTACACGAGCACGAGCTCTTGACTATGCAATAAAAAACTTGTAAATGAGTTATAATAACATTTATTAGAAAAATAAAATAAAAAGGAATTTGAATTCGATTTTCGACGTACGGGAATGATTGTTCAAGGCTTGAACTTCAAGCAAATCAACTCAAAGACTTAGGACTTTGGTTGTATTATATTTGGCAACTTTTTTAGAATCTCTAGGGGGGGGGGAGCAGCTGCCCCTACCTGCCCCCCCTTGGCGACGCCCTTGGATCCACGATATTTCATTTCATTCAGTGTCATGCCATAAAAATTAAAATTAGGTATCGCACGATAATTCGTCCAAATTCTAAGATAATTTTGTTAAATCTACGATAATTTTGTAAACATCCAACTTGTCCATATATTCTGTCATGCGATAAAAACACGATAATTTTGCAATAAATAGCTATGAGATAATTTCGCAATGTACGATCGGGCAACACTGTCATAGTGATGATCGCTCATTGAAACTTAATCAATGGATGTGGCATAGTGCCTTATATGAACATTCATGAGACTTCCAAATCAGCAGATAGGCCTATTGGCATTCCTCTATACTGGTAGAGTGTAAAGGCCGGGATCGTGTGGGACCCTCGTGGGACCGCGAAGTCATAATAGGTTTTCTATTTAGCATCATCCTAAATTATTGAAATCAGTTAATATACCACAAAAACATCTCACAAAAAATCTCAAAACATTTTAGTATCAGTATATCGATTTTATTACCTCCATGATCGATAGGTTCTCAATCAGTACGTACATACATACACAGGCAATGTTGCTTGACATTTTCAGCTAGATTTTATTGTGAGAAGGTAAACTCGAGATTACACAGAGTGCCTACAAAATTACTTGTTTAAAAACATACACAAATAAATCACATCTTGCAAAAAAAGTGACCGCTGATAGTGTTGGTTGGACGCAATTTAATGGAGTAGGTCAACTGATAAAATTTCCTCTACCTATTTACGCCCTTTATTACTGGTACTCTTATAAAGGTACCTACTAATGGACGCCCGCGACTTCATCCGCATGGACTGCAGAAAAAACAAAATGTCGAGATAAACCGCGATAAAAAGTAGCCTATATGTTAATCTCAACTATACCCTAAAAATTCGTCAGAAGTGGCACCATGTGGTTCTATCGGCCCTTAGTGCTCTGCCAACTCCGTGAGGGATAAAGGCGTGATTATATGTATGTATGTATATGTTAATCCAGGGTGTCGGCTAACTCCATACCAAATTTTATTAAAATCGCTCCAGCCGTTTTTACGTGAAAGAGTAACAAACATCCATCCATCCATCCATACTTACAAACTTTCGCGTTTATAATATTATTAGTAGGATGTATGACCTCACTTCCAGATTTAAAATGTTTTGCTGTGCAAAGTACCTGCACTGAGAAATGTTTATTATTATTGTAATTTAGCATTGATTCGACATTGCTACGTCATCTTTGGGTTAGTGTAGGCATATTATGCATGCGTTTTACGATAAAAACAATGGTTGTTATGCTGTTGAAACCACCGGCTACATAATATATAGGTAGGTACTATAGGCTATAGGAAACTTAGGTAAGGTAATGTATTTATCAATATCAATCGTATTCCTGTATCGTACGTTTAGGTAGGTAGGTCTGGTAGCAAACTTCAAACATACATTATGCAAAACACAGACTAGGTAGATCGACTCTAATAAACAGTATACCTACCTAGTGCATAAGTGCAGGAATATAGTGCATATACAACGCTAATAATTCCCGGAAGCTGTGTCATCTTGTTAATACGGATAGCAATCATTCAATTACTGAGTGAGTACTTATACTTATATGTAGTTAGTTTAGTTAGGTAACCTAAGTAATTTTATACTCGTCACCAGAGAGGTTTCGGCAAGTTATGTATAGGTAAAGGAAGACAGGAGAAATTCCATCGTTAAAGCGCGATGGTGCTCTACACTTGTTATAAAATGGTGTCTCACTTCCCCGATGCAATCAATACTAATTACAAAGATCGGATGACCGTGATTTGCAGCAAACGTACCTGGGGTATCGGTTTCCGAGTCGGGTTCAAATGCATTCCCCCCACCTCCACGATGCCGGGCAGCAAGGGCTTCACCCCATTCAGTTCATGATGCGTGTTCACCAATATCAACGATATGTTCTTGGCCAGAGAGTTCAAATCGGGCAACTTTTCCCCGAAGTGCTTCTCTATAATCTCTTGCTCCTTTATCTGCACACCGTACCGGAACCATAGCTTGAAGTACACTTGCATGAAAGTGTTCTCCAGGCGTTCAGCGAACGTCAGCTTACCTGATCGATGCGTGGAAATGATGGGCATATACGACGGGTTGTCAATCAACCCCATACGTTCCGTCGTCCACGGCATCGGAGGACTCGACAGCATCGCAACTTTGGGCACATTTATACCATACACGTGTAACAGACCTAGCATGCAGTCACTGTTAAAGTTCTCCAACAACACCAGATCGTACTCCTTCTTCAGGGTGTCGATCAGCGGCTCCCAGCTGACCAGCCGGCTACAGGTGTGCAGTGCCATGCCGCGTAACGGATCAAATTCCATCATTTGCTTCACCAGTCTATAAAGTCCCAGAAACTTGAGCACTTTACTGGGATTCTCGTATATCGCGAGATCGAACGTCGCCAGTCCGATAGGCGCCAGGCCTTCCAGGCTGACATCGGTGTAGTTGGCAATTGGATTTTTCTGCGGGAAGAAAGAGACGACAGTGACCTGGTGTCCCGTTTCCGCTAGCTTCTGTAGCAGCGGTTCGAATACCATTTGGTGGCTTTTCCCGGTGTGGGGGAAGAGGCCGAGAATGCGTGCTGGGTGGGCATTATGCGCGAGCGTGAGGACGGCAGCCAGGGCGAGTGCGGTGCGGGTGCGCATGGCGAGAGTGGCGTCGCACCGACACGACAGAACGATACGGACTAACCACCGCAAGCTTGTCGACTGTAAGCCGTTGGCATAACGTGCGGCTATTTTCAGTTATGTTACGTGACGAATTTCTAGTATAGAGTAATGTAGCTATCCCATCTATGCTATATCGGAAATTCAAGGTTATTGATAACAAATTAGACATGTGCTCAGTACATGGGTGGATGTACGCATTTTCTCTGATTCTAATGTTTGATAACAAAATAATTGATTAGGCCATAAATGGCACATAATTGTTGCGCAAGTTTTAAAAACTTTTATAAGAGATTCCATAGGCAGTATCTGTGGAAATTATTATTAACTACCAAGATATACCATTGCCACTGAAGAAATAGCCATCTATGTACTTAAATAGGTAGGTACACCAATGACCAAAACCTTAGGGTTATGTAAAAGTGTAAGTAGGTACCTCAGTAGACCTACTAAAATCCTTACAAATACATACATACAATCACGCCTGTATCCCTTACGGGGTAGGCAGAGCACCAAGGGCCGATAGAACCACATGGTGCCACTTCTGACCAATTTTGAGTGTATTTAGGGTATCCTTACGAATAATTATTTTAAATGCGAAAATAACTCTGTCTGCCTGTCTTGCTTTCGCGTCAAAACTACTGAACCGAATACAAACTGAAATGGTACAACAGGTACTCTAGCTAGCCAGAGTCTGAGAAAGGATCAAAGGACCATGAACGTAAAAAGAACTAGTTTTTTATACGTTCATGCAAAGGACATGCTAGTTTTTATCACGAAAAAAAATTCAGTTTTTTCAGTTACTCTTAAATTACTTAATCTTAGTTCTGTTACTCGGACCGACAGATTACAATTTTTTATCGACCATCGTTCCTATTATTCGCAAGTGATACAGTTACGTATCTTAAATTGCTCTGACATAGTGAGTTTTTTTTTAAATACTACGGTAAAATTATTACCGCAATCGATAGACGAGTATGAGGTGTTACTGGTTTGAACTTAAATTACTTATAGATGTTTCTCGGAAGTAACATCTTCTAAAGGAGGAATGTTTCCATTGTAAAGAAGCGAGACCGTTGCAGTTTAGTCTACTTCTCTCTCGAGTCTATTCTACGACTCTTTAGACTAGTCGGCTTCTCGCTCACATAATCGAAGCAACCTATATTTGGAATTTGAATCCAAGGAATAGGTACATACCTGCTTTAACACCTAGGTTCCTTACTTGACAGAAAATTGCATAGGTCATGAGTTCATGACTTGTTATGTAGGTTTCTTATAAAAGCATCAACTAGGAATGTTCATTCGTAATATGTACTACATACTTAGGTATATTTGCGGTCGCTGGTCTTCATCTGCGTTAACTAAAGAACTTCCGTTCCCGCAGGAATTTCGGGAACTCATTTCTTAGCTGTGTTTACGAAAAACGGAATAGCCAGAACCGCTGAACCATAAAGGACCATTTTAGCATCAAGTTGCAGCTAATCGCCCGAGAGAATGCTCTAGTTCCTAATCGATACTTACGTCATGCACGGAAGGAGATGCAGCTGCGGTATTCTAGCTAGATCTATGAAGCTCCGCATCAGCACAGGATCCCCGCATCATCAAAGCATTCCGGTTTAACCGTATGTCCGTAATACCATAGAGGAATAATCCTCTATGGTAATACGGATATACATACTTAATTTTAAAAAGTTAAAGAAAAGTTTATAACGACATCTAGAATTTCATACCAGAAATGTTACTATCTCCACTATGGGAAATAAACAAGTCTAATAGTGTAAACCACTAAGTAGTCTGTGGTGTAAACTATAGTGAAACTTAGATGGCTACAATTTATTGCGATTTCAATAGATGTCGCTATGATTGACAATGCTTACTATCCTTGTCTGACATCACAATATTTCAGTAAGCTACCCTGTTGTCATTTCATAGCTAAATAGTGCAGGCTCGTTCGTAATTCAATTTTATAAAATTAAATATGCTATCTCTTTTGGTTCATTTTAAACTTTATATGCTCTCTCGCTTATGTAAATAATAACTGATGGAATAAGAGAAGAGAACAGTTTTTATTTATTTATTTCGGACATGGCAGGCAATGCTCGTACAATAGTAATTTTATGATTAATTTTTATAAAAATATGTTTTCTCAAACACCCGACGGAGCACAGGGTAGATTGATAATTGAAGAAGGTTCCTTAACTCAAACTCAAGCCAACGTGACAAAATCTCTCAGAAAAAAGAGATCTAAAAGGCGCAAGAGAAAGTTTGCACAGAAGCCAGTTCCATCAGTGATAAACAATAATTTTCTCCGAAAGAAATTCCCAAGATTCAATTTAACAATGTCTTCGTGGGCTGAGAACTATACGGTGGCTGCAACATGGCAAATAAAACACCAGCTGGCGTATTGGAAGGCGAGAGCAAAAGCTTTGGAATATGAAAACTCAATGTTACATGAAATAATCAGGAAAAACTATTGCAAAGAGCCTACTGATTGTAATTTTGAACCTGATTCTAATGTTAATGAGTCAGAGACTCCAGTTGATTCTGTATCTTCTAGTGAATCTGAACCTGATGTTTCTAAGGAAGATAATGAAAACTTTGAGGTTAGTGAGGAGTTCATACAGTTTCTGGCCGATAATGCTAAGTATAAAGAGGAGGCGAGACGGGAACGTGAGCGACTGAGAGCTATGGAATCACAGGATGATGTGCAGATGATGGAGGCTCCTCCAGAAGCTACTGTTAATCCTTGTGAAACATGGAAACAGTTATATGGAGATAGATGGGAGAGGATATCGGCTTTAGAAACTTCACTACAGTCACAGTTTGTTAGTGCTTGTGATAGTGAGAAGCCAACATACTGGCCAAATATTCCGTTTAATTTTAATTTCAGTTAATATTATTCTAGTGATGTTTAACAATAGTTATACAATTTATTTTGTATTAGTTTAAAAATTAAATATAATTATATGTGTTATAAGAGATTTGATGTCATATTTTTGCAGTGATGCAGGTTAACTTTTATTTAGATTTAATTTAACACATTCATTGCAGCTAACTACAAATTTTAATTTATTTGGTTTTCTAGAGGTGCCACTGACACTCATATGCGTCACTGGCACTAGGAATTGAACTGATGTCGGGACCCTATGGTATGGTATAACGGGCTTGTTTCCGCAACTCGACGACTGTGTGCCTATTTTGCATAAGGGTGGTGTGCTCTCTACTCAAGCCAGCCTGTCTCCTCCAGAAATCCTAGCAGCTTTTCAGGTTGCCCAGAGTCTTGCTAAGCGAGCCTGGAGAGCTGAGATATTTTGTCCAGTAGGGGCTACTTCTCTGCAGCGCAGCAGCAGATGGGCAGCTGTCTCCTCTTCTTCCATGCAGGCTCTGCACAGGGTACTGTCTGTAACACCTAATGTGGAGAGGTGTTTATTGAAGGCTCCATGACCTGTAATAATGCTGATTATCAGTCTCAGTTGGGGTTTATTCAACTTCATTAACCTTTTTGACAGTCGGCCGCAAACTTGAGGTAAGGCCTCTTTTGCTTGCCGACAGTCCTGACTGAACCAGTGTGCATCATGTTGTTCGCCAGTCCTAGCTCTCAGCAAGGTCCTGGCGGTACCTGCGGGGGCTGGTATGATAGGCTCTGGACCTATAGCTATTAGGTCTGAACCTTGCCTGGCCAGCGTGTCCGCAGAGTCATTACCTCTCGAGCCGTTGTGGCCTTTGATCCACCCTAGGATAATAAGCTGGCAGAGATCAACAGTATTGATTACTAGAGCAAGGGTTTATTTTTTATACTTTTATTTTATAACATCTATTATTTTATATTCTATAAATATGAAAAGCTGTATTTCATTACATGTTATGCTATATTGCTCCAGATGTGTGTGATATTTACCAATATTTGTCCACGATGATGAATATAATTGAAGGATTAAAATCCCATAGCAATAATGGAATGGCAGCTTAGTGAGCATGTAAAGCTCTTTAAGTGATATAACAGCAATATTTGTATGTAGTACTGTAGTATAATATAAATAAACATGTATACAATTTCATGTTATTCTGAACTACGAGCAGCAATTATATACAATATAAATCTCCCAATTCTGTTCATGTAACTTTTCCAGGAAAAAAGTTAGTCGTTTATAAATTTTTTGAGCCACTTTGACCTCAGGAACAGCAACACAATGATAACAAAAATATTGAATTTTAGGGATTTATTTTGTAGTTCTTATGACAGTTGCAGAATATTATGTTATAGGTGGCATAAACAGAGTACTGGGCCTTTAGAGATTTTAAGTGCCTTCATAAAAATGCAAGGCAATCTCACATGTCCGACAGATGCAGGACAAGAGTTCTTGCTTACAAACCTATCTTCTATACTTACTACATACGAGTACATATAATAAAAATGTAATGAATCACGTCTGTACATGGAAGATATATGAGAAAAAATATAGGAGAAAATATTATCAACGCAATAGTACCCAAAAGAATTATTTTTGGAATTTTGTCTGTTTGCGTTTGTGCACGCTAATCTCAGAAACGGCTGAACCGATTTCGATGCAGTTTTCAGGAATATATTGTGACAGGTCGACATGTCCCACTTAACATATAGGCTACTTTTTATCCCGGGAAAATGTTTTCGTCCACTAGTCGTAAATAAACTTCGATATTCATCATCCGGGATTCGAACCCAGGACTATGCGGCAGGCAGGGTAGGGTCACTTCAAACAAAAAATCTGCGCTAGTCGGTCGTTTGCATTGGCCGTTAATAGATGGCGTTAGTTGTAGGAAATTTGATGTAATCTGAGTTTGTTTGCATGAAAAACCTTGTCTTACTACAACAATAGCATTTTATCCACAGCTTTTACCGATGCCGCTACTTGCGCTATGAACTGTATATTTAAAATGTTCGTTTCAAAATCAGTCAGAGTTCTATGAAATGGATTCTAATGCCCAGTGTCATCTAGCACAGGGGTGGGCAAACTTTTTTCATCGCGGGCCGGAAAATTTAAAAAAATATTGCCGCGGGCCGGTTAATTAAAAACACTTGGGGCAAGGCTACTAAGCGTAAAGTTTAAAAACATTGTTTTTTAGAAACTTAAATGTTTTTTATTTTATTTTTATACTTTTTGAGATAAAAAAATTGTCACCTTAGCAGTATTGTGATAAAAAATACGAGATTTAAATGTTTTAAGTGTAGAAAAAATATTTTAAGGTCTAAAAATATAATACAATTTGAATTTTTGATATTAAAATTTTTTTGAAAAACGTTCGGCGGGCCGGATTAAAACCTCATACGCGCCGGATCCGGCCCGCGGGCCGTAGTTTGCCCATCCCTGATCTAGCATGTCCTAAATTTTAGAAAATTCCTAGCGCATTTTAAATCTCAGTTTTAGTAAGTACTTACTTATAGTTTTCACCAAAGTTGAATGGTTTTCTAACAGTAAAAAATTTAAAGTTGATCTCTTAAAAATATTCACGAATAAGGTCATCCTATTTAATTTATACTTATTATTAAATAACGCTAATTAACTTATGTTATTATTCTAACTATGGGGTAAGCATGAGCTTTTTATAAGTTCCGAAAAGTTATCAAATCTATGAGATTTGAGAATGTGACAGGCGTCAGAAACTTTCAACAGGTTCGTGGTTGCCCCATTATTTGCGCCCTTATTTGTGAAAATGTTTCAACCCCAAATACCTTGTTAGAGATGCTCACCAACCATTAACACAGCAAGAGATCGCCCGTGAGTTTCTTAGTCGACTCAACTCGACTCTACCGACATACATGGCAGGAGATTTTGATGACGTATTTGAGTAAAACCTCGGATTAACACAAGAATAAAGACCTCTGTTGTTAACACTAATAACAATTTACTTGATACATAGGTAGGTACATACACATGGCTGTGTTCCCTAAATGGGAAGGAGATCTTACAGACACGTTTAGCATAGCGGAATCAGCCCCCCTAGCATGACCACGTGGATATCGTAGCGTACGATATCGTATCGTCTCTATACAAAATTCAACATGGCGGCTATATTTATCGTATTTTGACAAGCTAAATGTTGATAAACGGGTTTATCATAACGTGATTCGCAAGTCATGCTAGGCTTGCGGATGTGAAGTGACAATAGTTGTTAGCTGATCGCCTGACAGAACGCTCCTAAGTTCCTTAGTCGACTCTTACGATATTCAGCTGCTTTTACATGATAGGTAAGCACGAAAAACCATACCTACGACGGATGTCTTTTACAATCGGGGAATATGAGAATATACAGGGTGTAAAAAAGGGTGGTGCCGGCAGAGTAGGATTCGTACCACCCCATGTCTGCCCGTGGGTATCGTACGAGGCGATTAAGGGTTTACGGGAGGTGGGCAGCAGCGCCTCCCGTGTTGACAACATAGTCCAAAATACAAACTGCGGTCACCAACCCGCCTGCCCAGCGTGGTGACAATGAGCAAATACCTCCCATGGTAGTCTTGTCTACATCCAGCAGTAGACTGCAATAGGCTGATGTTGATGATGATGATGACCTAAGTAAGTCATTTATTTCTGGTATGTTAAGCTAAACGCTTTACCTATATAATAATTTATGTAGATAGCTGGATGTTTCAAACTCGAATTCACAATATTTTATTTTCAAGAATATATGGACATTCCTGAATTATTTAGGAATTATCAATACTATCTGGAAAAATGTGATTTCAAAATTCAAATTTTGTGGATAGGTAGGTTCTCTACGGTGGGCTATCTTCATAGCAATTTCCCCTTTGTTACACCCTGTATATGTATTTGATTGTTTATTTTAATTTAATAGGCTCCTGAAACTATTGATCGGCATGAAAACTGGAAAAATAATAAGTAGGTAGGTAAGTACGTCTTTTTCCCGATTGCTGAAAGAAACCTTTCTCAGTAGCCAGCACGCCATTCTCAATGTTTAAATAACAAACTTATTTTAGTAATGTATTTTTTATAATATAATAGAAGGTAAATCGGCATTTTTTAAAATATTAAATTGAGTATAAAGAATAAGAGTACTTTTATACAGGGTGTAAAGAGATATGTTATGGAAATAGCTCCCTAATAACTTTGTATCATCACTAAGCAAAGTGAGAGTAAATCCCAAGCATTGACGAATTATCTCTAAGTACTCGTAGTATGCACAATATAGAATCTATACTAAGTATAGATTAGAGTCAAAGATTTCCCGCGCAAAAGACATCAACGCGTGCGCAGCGTTCGAGATATCACGACAAAACTCTAGTACGATTCTATTGTAAACATTACATTATATCACGTTGCTTGATCGGTACTAGAGGCAATATATTGGAGACAATATATCATCAAGTATTAGTTATTATTAATAAACAAGTTTTATTAAATAACATAAAGCCTAAATTTTTTATTGTGATCATAAATGACAGGTATTGTAAGCATCTTTATTATTCAATTTCTAAACCAATCTTTGCTTCGATTGGTATAGTATAAGACCCTAATTTAAGTAATCAAACATCCTAAAAAACACATAAACCAAAATTAAAAAGGTAACAGTCTTTATCAAGCACCGATTAAGCTTCGAAACGTCCAAATCTACTCTTCCCTTCTTCTTATATCCAGGGAACGAAATTGGCGTTCGAGTCAAACGGTATGCGAACACAACCTGTTTGGTTGGATTGGACCCCCCTCCCCGGGGACCCTCTAGCCAGTGCCTGCGCAGCCTCGCGATCGAACGCACGCGATCCCTTTGCCGCCGCGAAAAACGCGACCACAGATTCAAATTCCTAAATTAAAGTGACAGTGTAGGATTGCAGTGTGGTGTTCTTATGCGTCAAATTGTTGTTTTTAATCTGTATTCTTGATATAATCTGTGTGTGTTTTGAATTACGAACGAGTACGGTTATGGTGAACGTGTTGTGTATCTGAGATTTGGAGGTTGGTTTTTCATGAGCTTTGCGTTGAGCTTTAAAGGGCTCTCTCTGTTTTCGTATAAGGTATCGAGGTGTGTTGACATGTTTCAGTTATAAAATCGTTCAGATGGTCTTAGATATAGCTGAATGAGCATTGAGCAGTATTCCTCTGCCTAGTAAAGCCAGGAGACGGCATCTAAACATCCAACCATAATGACATTAACATATACAGATTATAAATTATGGCAGTGAAAGTAACATCTAATCTAAACAATTAAACGCAAGGCGTAGTCACGGTACGTGAGATTAAGCGTATGGCTTTCATTTGCTCCGTGGAGGCTCTATCTCTCCAGTGTCCATATACGATGCGGCGGATACATAAAAATGTTAAATACAAGTAATTCAGCTTCTAGTTCTGAATAAAATTAGAATTCTCGTCATATTGACGATATACTTAGACTCAGCAAAAAGGCTTTAGATAATGAAAGCTCTCGCTTAAAGCCGATATATTTTAAATATTAAAGACATGAATAATAATATGCGCTTAGTATGTATATCATTTAAATTACTATAAAAATTAAAGTAGGTCCACACAAAAGAGCTCTTATAAAGTTCTACGAAGAACATGGTTTTAATCTTACCACAGTATCTAGTATAAAAATATTAAAGAACTAGTGGACGCCCGCGACTCCGTCCGCGTGGACTGCGGAAAAAACAAAATGTCAAAATTATCCGGGATAAAAAGTAGCCTATATGTTAAGTGGGACCTGTCACAATATATTCCTGAAAACTGCATCGAAATCGGTTCAACCGTTTATGAGATTAGCGTGCACAAACATCAATCCATTACAATTTTATTATATGTATGTATAGAAGAAGAAGAAGAAGATGTCAATATTTAATTAAAATCTTCTGAGTTCAGAAAAGGCAGTTAATATTTAAAAGGAGTATAAAAAATGTGTTTATATCTAAATATGAACGCATACCGAGATTGTTTAAAGCTTTTGAAAAACAATTACCTACTCTAACTTGGTACTAGCCTATATTCTATCAACTTAAACTATATGTTAAATCAATAATAAAAATATTCACTCATAAATTTGTAAAAACACTTAAGTAAACTTATATATTACCTTAATGTTATGCAGCATTCCCTATCAGGCAATATCAGAATAAGTACCTTCACCTACAATGGCCAAAAAGCCACATATCAAAACGCAATAAACCCTCGTATGTAACATATAACACGATAAATTAAACCGTAATATACATACAAATACATTTATGTTAGAGATGGCTCGATAAGACCGTATTGAATGCAAAACAGCGGCGTCATCTCGCGGCTATTGTCAACAAAACCTATTTATAATGCTGCTATAAGCCGGGATGCTGGAAAATGGTATTATTCCTACCCTTTATGATGTAGAGGAAATATATTACATGCTCTTTGATATAAATATGTAGTTTATACGGTAGTGGTGAACTTTGTTTTGGCGGCCTTAGAGACCTGAAACTAAAAATTATACTTGACAGACCGTAAGAAATATACTATAGAAAGTATAAAATATGAAAATAGACAAATAAGTTGTATATGCTTTCATGTCGAATAAATTTATTCAAGTTCAAGTATAAATAAATCTGACATTTCATCATGTAGGTAACACATAGTTTCACACATCAAATTAAATTTCTTATCTATGATACCTACCATTTTCTTATACATTTAAAAAGTATTAATTAAATTTAATTGTTAATACTTTGATTAGTATAAACTTGAGCAATGTGTTCAAAATGTCTGTTTATACCCTACCAATCAATGAAATAGGCAAAAAATAGTATCATGTAAGTACCACTTTGTTTAGTTGCATTACGTCAAACAATTGAGACCAGAGATAATCAGAAAAAAGTATAAATTAAGAGATAACTTTAAATCTGTAAAGATTTATAGATCATGTAATTATTCGTGAAGATAAAGTTGAGCAAACCATAAGCAAATAAATTAAGATGCCCAGGGGATATAGAAATACCATACAAATTTAATACGTTAATAAAGAAAGGTAGTTATTTTAATTAAGTGAAGATTAGTATATTAATGAATAACAAATATACATTTGTGATAGAAAATCAAATTAGTACACTTAAATATAAATAAGTAGAGTCCTGGGTCTTGAAGCAAGAGAGTTTAACTTTTAACTTTAACTTTAACATTGAGTAATTAAACTGCATAATTACAAGTGGATGCACTTATAGTTATAAAAATATTACAGACACGAAAGATGCATACTAACTAGTTAATTAGTACTTGTAAGAAAAAACTCAATTTATGAATGAATATTGATCCGATACCGATTCTTATCAAAGGCAAATAACTCTGTCCGGCGGAGGCATGAATATTTTTACATTAATGTAATAAGAAATAATACAAAATACATCTTTAAATTGCCTTTTATTTATATGGTGTTACATGAGTTCAATATAGTAGTGAAACGTAACCTATGATAGGCATAAAAATATCTTTAAAATAGCTACACATACATAGGTTACTAGACAATGTAAGGACGCAGTCACACTGTTATAATGGCTAAATTAATATATTACCATGGCAATAAATAAAGATTTAAAATAAAATAAATTGTATCTGTAACACATAATATAATTATTCAATATATTAATTTAAAAAATAACTTTAAATTTGCGTTCGTTGATGTCTTTTGTATCAGCGCCTTTTTACTTAAACATAAAAGTTGCATTAAACCTTGAAAGATGAATAAAAAACGTAATATTAAAACTTTTTATATTAAAATTTAAAAAAAAATTGTAATATAATACAGTACAGTTTCATACTTACGTTTATTTTAGTTTATAATTATAAATCAGCAAATAACATAATCAAAGATGAAAATTAATCCTAGATATAGAAAAGATCTCATACGTCTCCACCTGCTAAAATGCCAAATATAAAAGTGTGGAATTCGCAAATGCGCAGTGGGACACCCCGCCATAATTCATTCGCGCTCACATGCGCACATAGTTGCGCGCCGCGCGCAAGATTCGGCATTTTTGAAGTCCGACGGGCGCATGCCGTGCGCGCCAAGCAAATTCGCTTAGAAAAACACTTTTTCCTCACTTTTCGGCCGCATAATGCAATTATTGAGCAAAATTATTGTTGGCTTATGTTTGTTCTCACGGTTTTAATATAATTTCTACTACTTACTATTGAATATCACCGGTAAAGGGAGAAACTAAATATTAAAATATTCGTAATTGTTGGTTTCAGTTAATTCAAAAATGACAATTTATTTTGACATATGGTCACAGATTATATAGCAAAGTGATTTGGACCAGATTAAATAAATATGACCAATATTTTGTGCCGTTGGTAAAAAAACACGATATATTAGTTGCAAAGATTAGTTTTGACCCTTATAATCTGCTTTGAGGTTTTTGATCTCCAAAACACGATTTCGATAATGATAAAATAAATTAAACGCATTATTTTACAAGGATACATCGGTAATCTTTTTCGGGGTAGGCATTGGGCAATGTATTTTGAATTTACGTTTGGTTGGGATTATAAATGTAGCTATTTTTATGCTGTTTTACCGACCCAATCGTTGCCAAACTAATATTGATGATATTGGTATAGCTAGAGTGCGTTTAAACAAATAGGTAGTTCCTTTGACTGAAGGCACTAGTTACTATGTGTATATATATATATCTGTGTTATTGCATTTAAAAATATTAGTTCCGAAATCAGGCATAGGAGTTATTCTATAAAATGGTTCTACTCGTACCTAATGCTTGCGACTGACTGAAACAAACAAACAGTTTTCATCAAAATCTGCTCGGTAATCTTTAAATAAAACAATAAAAATATTCAAACTTCCATTTTCAAAAACATTTACATTTATATAGTAAGTACACGTCACTGTAGTAAGTACATACTTATAAGTAGGATATTTGAACTTAGGTTATGAATGTAGGTAACATTTAGTTATTGAGGATGTTTCGTGAAAGTTTCCAAAATTAATTTTTGCTTTACATCTGACAAGAATATAATTATGCAGGTATAAACACGTAAAAGTTCTAATTTCAGCCCAACCAAGTTAATATTCAAAACTCTCTGATCTTTGAGCATCTAAAATTAACCTACACTCAATTTATCTCAACGGATGAACTACCCTATTATTATTTCATCCACCTAACACAGGTATACAATCCAAACCAATGAAAATCCAACTCTATTCTAACCAATCCAAAGTTGTAACTCAAAGATTTCACAAATCCCAAAAGCACAGATAGTTAAGAGTACAATTTTTAACTTTATACCGTAGTTTTAAAGTGGATAACCGAATGGTTTTGTAGTTTTAGGGTGCATTGCCATTGCACTACCTGTTTCAAATTTCAACAATGGATATTATTGTTGGAGGGTATTTGCGCTAAAATGTTTGCTTTGCCACCCAAAATGGTAAATGGTAATAGATAAGCATCGCTATCATGTTGCGAAGACTTGTAATTACTTGTCCATCTTGAACCTGTTATATGACGAGTAGGTATCTAGTTGAAATAAAATTATCACTAAATATTAAGTACATAGATATATAAATGAAATGCGTTACAATTCGGAAGTTCGAACATTCACTATGGATGTAGGTAATGTGTCGGGTTTTAGAGTTTCATAATAATTAGTGGTTTACTAATTTACTAATTTCTATAATCCTGAGGATGCCACGGTTGTTGGCGAAACATATGTAGATTATTAATCTAGTTTTTGATTTCGGAAATAGTGCGACGATTATCTTGCATGCTAGGTGCTCGGGTCTGGTTTCTCATGGCGATTGTAGGTAGTGCAAGTCTTGTTTTCGCAGTTATGTATGAGTAATCAGATCCGAGGGTCAGTGGAGGCTATAGGGCGCACCCATAGTGAATACATTGATATATAACTTAAAGATATAGAAAACTCATATAAAACTGCACATATCAGGAATAACAGCACCGGTAGCATGAAATCGGTGAGAGCGACATCTCTCACATTAAAATGTTAAATTCATTAATAACTATAGGTAGACAAAATAAGTGTATGTCCTCATGTAAAAGGGTGTGTGGAAAGAGAATAGAGTTTCATTCTGGAGTCGGTAACTGAATTTTTACTAATAGCTTTGCACTAGCTTTTTACACAAAAAGTACATATTTTTACTTTGTTTAACCATTTACAGCTTTGAATTTGTCGCTTAAACGCGAGATGTGTCGCTCTCATCGATTTCATGCTACCGGTGCAGGAGAGTCAAACAAATTTCCTTCGAGGGGTCGCCACCACCGGGCCCTACACCCTCTGCTGACCCTCGGATCTGCTGACTCATGGTCATCACGAACACAAGACACTACTGTCGCAACGAGAAGCCAGATCCAAGCACCTAGTTGCATAACCATAAATACATAGCTGCTAATCTGAAAACCAATTAATAAATTTTTATAAATCGACATATGTTTCATTATCAGGATTAGTTTGAATTTGAACTTCCGAATAGTGACGCCTGATACAATTAAATAGTCAAACAAAATTATATGCTTAAAAATTATAAATTCATAACGGTATATAGATTAGCCGATGTCATCAAGCTCTTAACGATGATCAAACCAATAAATAAACTATTAGCTTCTTATTCCAATAACGGTTCTGTTGATTTTGTGGAACATATTAAATGGGTTTCAGATAACCCACGCATTAATTATGTACAATAAATTGGAGACAAAGAATTTAAACCAGTTTCGGCTAAATAGATTGCGAAGGTTGTGCATTGTGTGACCTTTATCTATGTTATTGTAGAGAACGTCTGATTGGTTAACATCATACATACATACATATAATCCCTTACGGGGTAGGCAGAGCACCACGGGCTGGTAGGACCACATGGTGCCACTTCTGACCAATTTTGAGGGTATAGTTGAGATATACAAGTTCGGTTAGTAGTGACAGGTGGTCAGCCCATCGCCTATAAAACACTAAAACCCTCTTGTCCCTCTACTGACTTGTACAGTATGCCCGGGAAGAGAAGCAGTTGTAGTATTATAAGGCTTTTTTCACACCCAGAGCAGCATAGAAGAACATCATCATTCAATCAATCAATATAATTTAAATCACATATATGATCGCATCATTCAAAAGTAGTTATTGTTATATGGGCACAGTTACAGTAGAGCTGTATTATACATACATATAGACATGGCTGTTGGGTAGCCAGTACTGCAGGAACACAAGACAGATCAGTGACAAGTTGTCAGCTTACGTTGTTGTCCAAGTTCCCTAGGCGACTCTTACCACATGCACGGAATAAGATGCAGCTGGTTTATTCTAGTGATCCTTTTTTTTAAAATAGTTTATCCCGAAGGAAAGGCAAGGGGAACTAAGCCCATACAGCCATTGTCTTTAGTAAATTATTTCTGAATTTATGATGGATGATATTGATGACGATGAATGGAAACGTCGGGAAAATCCTCAAGAATGGGTGTAAAATTAGTAAAGATCAAAAAGAATTGCAGAAAAAACTTACATGAGCCCATGAAGAGATCGTATTCCGACTAAAGTTTTACTTAGCTTACGTGCATATAAAACCATGCACACGCACTAGATTGACATCACAAGTAAACAAAATATAACTTATCTACCAGAAAACATCACTTTACGGACACAGGCAAGTCATTTACAAATAAATTTTTATTTTCACAAGAAAATTACACCCGTTCCTTTCCAGCTTTTCCCGCCGAAATCTCTAGTGATCCTAACTGGCATTTGTTTTGACAGAGAACACATATCTGTCAAAATAGTGTCAATTAGGTTATTCGGAATTTAAAAGTAATACTAACTAGCGAAACTAGCCCTAAGGATGCCTTGAAACAATCAAGTACTCACAAAACCTTTTACAGCTAATTCCCTTAACCGAACTAGAGAGATTTTTAGTGATTGTTTCGACGGATGGAAACAACAGAAGTCAGGCAATAACCGCTAGTCTTACAGCTTGACTAGAGTTCGTTTCATTGAATAACTTCTATGCCTGATTTCGGAACTAACATTTTTTGTATGCAGTGACAGAGGAAATGTGGTCATGTACATAGTAACTAGCGCCATCATCCAAAGGAACTATACGGTGTACCTACACTAAACCAGTTTGCTAGCGATGAGAGGGACAAAAAACTAAACCTGTTCACATTTCTTTCGGGTTTTGCGTTAAAAAGCATTTATCCTTGCTTGTAGCTTAATTACATTGATTTTTCTTTACAATTTAATTATTTACAAGTTTTTTAGATCTTTATCTAAAGCTGGGGTTGTCAAATTTTTTTCTCATCCCTTTCAAGAGTTAACTCATTCTGGTGGACTCCCTACAGGCCACATACGAATTAATTGTGAAAACCCATTTTTTCACGCCAACGTAGACCCCCATCGAGTCTCCTGTGGATCCCTGGGGGTCCATCTGGAACCCTTTGGGAACCACTGGTCTAAAGGTATGAGATATTTATTAACTTGAACAACTTTGGATAGCCCAATTTACCCTACTTTATTCTTTACTAGTGGACGCCCGCGACTCTGTCCGCGTGGACTACAGAAAAACAAAATGTTGAAATTATCCGGGATTAAAACATTTTCCCGGGATAAAAAGTAGCCTGTATGTTAAGTGGGACCTATCACAATATATTCCTGAAAACTGCATCGAAATCGGTTCAGCCGTTTCTGAGATTAGCGTGCACAAACGCACAGACAAACAGACAAACTGACAAACAGCCAAAAATTCCAAAAATCATTGTTTTGTGTACTATTGCGTTGATAAAGGTATTCTATAATATTTTTTATTATATATCTTCCATGTACAGATAGCGATCCGTTACATTTTTATTATATGTATAGATATATTAACATTTATCTTAGACAGAATATCATAAAAGAAATAGTTCTTCTACTTCTTTAGTTGTTAATATGTATATTTTTTTTTACTGAAATGACTTTATTTTTGTGTTTAGGTATAACAAACTATTTCGATGAAATAACACGATTTTTAAATGTGTTGATATGTAGGGACTAGTTTAAATATAACCACGACCACGAAAAACACGAAAAAGCCAGCAATCTAGGAATATTCATTAATGATAATTTAACTTTACATAATTATTATGAAGAACGGCCCCCATAGCATTGCCACGCATCGTAGATATCGTATCGTACAATATCATATCGTCTCTATACAAAATCCAACATGGCGGCCTATATCTATCGTATTCTGACAGGCTAAATGTCGATAAATCGGTTTTTCATATAGTGTTTCCCAGGTCATGCTACTTGGGCTGAGTTAACTTTTTTGGAACTTCAGATTTCTGGTTGATCACATAATTACGTAAAAATACTACTATAGGACTATAAGCGGTATATGCTAAGTGCTATAAATATAATACGTATTGCATATAATCACCTTGGTATACTTTCACGTGAACAGATTTTTTTTATATGTCAGTCAGTTATTTAATGAGGAGATAACAATCTGACGAATGCTGACTATATAATAGCTCTATAATACCTATAGTTTGTAATGCTTTAAATTACGGTGTCCAAATACTAAACTATGCTAAACGTCACGTTTGGGATCTCCTTAGTGATGTTGTATTTCTAGCCACCCCCCTTTTCGTGTGTACTTACATATGTACAAATACGATTCGTTTGGGAGCTACGATGCTATAGACGTGTCGATCCTCTGCTGGTGCATGATTTCACAAAAATACATCGGTTGCATCTCCTTCCGTGCATGATGTACGAGCTAATTAAGGAATTCAGATTGCCCAACTGAACTCATCTGGCCCTGGCATGGAAAACGTGGTTTAGGTATCAGTTCAGGCTACCCATTTTGGGAATACAGTATGTGTATATATATATATATGTATGTAAATAAGATAAAATACTAGCGTTATTTGAAAACCCATTTTGTGATTGAATTTTTACATACTAATGTGTATTTTCTTTCCAGGTGTGAGTGACAATGTGTGTACGGTGAGAGCAGAGCGGCGCGATGTGGCGCGCGGTCGTGTGCCTTCTCGTGGCCAGTGCGGTGGCCGAGCACGTCCTCGAGTTCAGCGTCAGTGAGAACTCCCCACTGGCCACCGTCGTGGGCCATCTCGCCAACGAGTTGCCCGACGCCGCCCCGCCATACACCATCGTCCCGGTCCCGGGGTCCGCCGTCAATGACGACCTGCGCATCGACTCGCACACCGGCGAAATACGCACCCAACAACCGCTCGACAGGGAGAATAGGGATAGTTATGCTTTCGTAGCGATCCCCGCCAGCGGAAATAATGTGAGAGTCGTCGTCAGAGTGCTGGACGAAAACGACAATGCACCCACTTTCCCCACTCCTGTCATGAACGTTGAGTTCTCGGAGAATACTCCAAGAGACGTCAAAAGAAAACTCAACCCGGCCAAGGATCTCGATCTTGGCATCAATAACACGCAAAGATATAACATCGTTTCAGGGAACACGGATAATGCATTTAGATTATCCTCTCATAGGGAACGCGACGGAGTCCTTTATTTGGATCTACAAATTAATGGATTTCTAGATAGGGAAACTACTGACCATTATGAGCTGGTTATAGAAGCTTTAGATGGGGGATTACCTCCTAAGAGGGGAACTATGACAGTAAATATTACTATTTTAGATGTAAACGATAATCCACCAGTATTTGCAGAGAGCGTGTACTCTGCCACGGTACCAGAGAATGCCACTATCGGGACCACCGTAATGAAGGTCTCGGCTACTGATACCGATTTAGGTAAAAACGGGATGATAGAGTACTCTATAAACAGACGTCAAAGCGATAAAGAGAACATGTTCAAAATAGACCCAATGACTGGGGAAATTACTGTAAATAAAGCTCTGGATTTCGAAACGAAAGAGCTACATGAGCTGGTTGTTGTTGCAAAAGACAAAGGTGCTCAGCCATTAGAGACGACAGCATTTGTGTCCATACGCGTCACTGACGTTAACGACAATCAGCCGACGATAGACGTTATATTCCTTAGTGATGATGCGACACCAAAAATATCCGAATCAGCTAGATTAGACGAGTTTGTAGCCAGAATATCCGTTCACGATCCAGATTCAAAGACTGAATACTCAAACGTCAACGTTACTTTGAGCGGAGGTGATGGACATTTCGATTTACGGACGCACGATAACATCATCTACCTAGTGGTGGTCGCTCTGCCTTTAGATAGGGAATCTCAATCTTCGTATACACTGAACGTGGTGGCGACAGATAAGGGCTCGCCACCATTGCACGCGTCTAGAATCATCAATTTGCGGGTTACCGATATAAATGATAACGCACCAGTTTTTGCTGAAAGCGAGTATAAAGCAAGCGTGCCTGAAGCGGCAGCGCCTGGTACGCCAGTCGTCCAGGTTTCTGCTAGCGACGTAGATGAGGGTGCTAACTCCGAGATTAGGTATTCCTTGCTGCCGACCGCGCAGTCGGATTGGTTTTCTATCGATGAGCGTTCGGGGCTGGTGACGACGCGTTCGCGGGTTGATTGCGAGACGAACCCAATGCCGCAGCTCACTGTAGTCGCGAGGGACCAAGGTGTTCCCCCTTTGACGTCGACGGCGACGTTAGTAGTGACAGTGTTAGACGTGAACGACAACGAGCCGATCTTCGACCAGTCCTTCTACAACGTCACCGTGCCGGAGAGCGAAGCCGTCGGCAGCTGCATTTTAAAGGTACGTCTCTCCTTTTTTTTATTGACTTCCAAATTGCTTCCAATACAATTGGAGATGTATTTTATAAAACTATGTTAATTGCAACATCGGTCTATCATCAAATCTCTCTAACTTTAAATCGAGTTTCAATCAAATTTCCTCATATAAGTAAGACTGTCGATTGAAGTGAAAGTTCCGGGTTCTGCGTGACTACCAGTAATTTGCCATATTTGATAAAATTACCGTTGCTTCTATGGGAGAATGATTGTGAATGTCAATGAAAAGTGTTGCAATGATTGCTGGTTACAGTATTATGAAATTAGGACTTTTAAGCTTTTGCCCATTACAAGTGAGTTTCAAGTCAATAAATAAGCTTGAGTGCTACAAAAACCCACGAAAATCTATAAACGTTATCTATATTGAAATTTTCCATTACACAGCCGTAATAACTCAACAGTAAACACAAAACAAGCACAAGCTTACACACCTTCAATTAGTTACAACAGACAGATCAATTCCCTTATCTGCCCCACCGGGTGCACTTGACGAATTTGTCGAAAAAAAGCCCAATTTTCATTAATTCTTATCGGCTACCCGCTCATAACTTACGCGAGTTAATTCCTTATAATATATTCCGTGGATATTGAAGTACATAGTTATAAGTTGAGTGCATAAATCTATCGGGGAGTGATGCCAGTTTGGGCGTGTGGTTCTCGCATCGCAAATTGCGATCTAAATTGAAAATTAAACAGTGCGCGGGAGAGTGCGATGCGCCCGCGGCTCGGCCGTGCGCTTTCGGCGAGTGGCGGTGCGCGCCGGGCGGACGTGTTCCTATTGCGAATGAGCCGGGAATCGTATGGATTTTAAATTGAAATTATTTTGTAGCACATAGCGTAACTAGATTAGTCGTATTCCCGTCTACGAGGTACAAGCTTTGTTGTTTGTAGCGCTATTTAGCTTGTAGCTTACCTTTTCTTTAGATACTCTAAATTATGTGATTTTGATAGGTTTGTAGAATGATTTACTATTAGCTATATTTTCTTAGCTAAGACAGCTGTCTTTATGGTGTTGCCATGTGAAATGTACCTACCTTCACTGCCGCTTTATGACGGTGCCGCTGTCTTAGGTAATTAAAGGTAAAGGCATATGAATTACACGTATCCTTGTACACGTATTGATAGAGCCTATATAGAGTTAGAAATTAAAATAATTCCGAAAAAAGAAAAAAAAATATACAGGATGTTTTTTGTGGCCACCTTTAACAAAGGGTACGTACTCTATACATGAAATAAAATAAGTTTATGCCAAAAAAAAAGCTGGGATTTTTTTTTTTTTTTTGAATTTTTTTTTTAAATTCCTTGATTGTGCGAAATTTATAGCGTCTAGTATTTATGTTAGTTTTTTTATAGACAGATATTAATTATTTTTCGTGAAAAAATCCTGCTACGCGCGTCTATGTGCATTTATGCAGAAAAACGCAGTCTATTTACTCAACTTTGGACCCTAATATTTTGGAAACCAGACACTTCCCAGGTATGCTTCCATGGAGAAAAATGATCGTGATGATGAGGAGATTCCGTAGTTTTCGGGAACGTTGACGACCAAAAATCACCCTGTATTTCACCAAAGAATCAGAAATTTAGCTATGTAAATACTTCCATGTATAGTTTTATTGTAAGTAAATAATAATGTCAACCCACAGTGCTATTGCTATAGATCCTAAATTCCATGCAAAGGTCAATAACTACATTATTGCTTACAAACAAACTTGTATTTGAGTATTTATGTGTAACTATGCTGGTGTAACTGCAGACAATCCTGTAGACTCTGGCAAAGATAGATGTACATAAAAGTAACTTTATATTTATTGAGCACTAGTGGACGCCCGCGACTCCGTCCGCGTGGACTACAGAAAAAACAAAATGTCGAAATTATCCGGGATAAAAAAAAAAACCCGGGATAAAAAGTAGCCTAAGTATATGTTAAGTGGGACCTGTCACAATATATTCCTGAAAACTGCATCGTTATCGGTTCAGCCGTTTCTGAGATTAGCGTGCACAAACGCACAGACAAACCGACAAACAGACAAAAACTTAATCATTGTTTTGGGTACTATTGCGTTAATAAAGGTCTCTTATAATATTTTTTCTCATATATCTTCCATGTACAGATAGCGATCCGTTACATTTTTATCTAATATATAAAATTCTCGTGGTGTTAGAAGTTAAAAGGTGTTAGAAGTTAAACTCCTCCGAAACGGCTCGACCGATTTTCTTAAATCTTAGCATGCATATCGGTTAGGGTGGAGAATCGGACAACATCTATTTTTCATCCCCCTAAATGTTAAGGGTGGTCCACCCCAAAAATTTTTTATTTTATTTTTTTGACAAAGTTTTTTGTTTTTATTGTTTTATGATACAGCATACAAAAATACATACAACCATGAATTTTCACCCCTCTAGGATCAACCCCTTTTACATGGCAAAACAACGTTTGCCGGGTCAGCTAGTATATGTATATGTATAGATTTGATGACTGCATTGGCGCGAGTTTTCCCGAGACAGTAACCTTATTACTCAACCTGTATAATTTGTTTATGAACGGCTGGTTAATTCTCGACTCTCATACTCTCAGGACAGATAGTTTATTTCTCTACATGTTGCATGAACATTTTTTATTGTTTTATAGAAGCAAACCTAAACTATATTCCCAACTACATTAGATAAAACTGTAGCACTTTATCTAAACGAACTTGAAAATTATAATCTACGTAATACCATGAACGTATAAAGAATAACGGACAGAGTGTTGTGACTACATAGAGTGAAGCATTCATAGTAAGCTCGGCAACGATATTCCATGGAGTAGGGATGTGTATTAACGCGTTATTCACACGCACATACAAACCATAGTAAGCTCGGCGCCTACAGGAAAATACGCACAGATGCCCAACGCGCCGCCATTTCGGTGCTTCAATCTGTGCAGTGACAGCATTACGTCCGTTGTTCTTTATACGTTCATGCGTAATACATAATAATATGTAGCCTATTCAATTTATACGTAGATAATTGATAAAGATCTCTGCCAAAGTATATCCCAACGTAGTTTATTGTGTTTGACGATTTACTATTAAATTAGCGTTTGCAACAATTGAATTGTAAATTTTTCACCACAAATATTACGCTGTCACGACTCCACGACTCGCATTGTTTAGTGCGGCACTGCACTTTGTGCAATCAAACATTTGCTTAGGTGTTCATTGATGGAAAGGGGTATTATAATGATAGACAGGAAATTTAGATGGTTCACTTACTTTACATTATTATTTACTACGTCTGCCTGGACTGTAGAAATAGCAAAATATCAAATTATATTTTTTCCCCAGATAAAAGTAGCCAATATCCTTTCGAAACTTACATTGCCAAAGATTTGGCATTTATTTTATGACCGGCTGCCTGCCTCCTCGGGTATAGCCATGAAGAAGGTATAAAAGAGGAGGTGAGACTAAGAAGTGAGTCGTGTGTCGTGAGGCCATGACGTCATGATAGGGGCGGAGCTTCAGCGCCAGTGTAACGCAGTAGTTGTAACCACACGCTTGGCTCCGAAATGTAACCGTATTAATTACAAAGACACTAGCGCTTTTATCAAGGTACTTTTTTACTAAAACGTAGTATAATACCAAAATGTTATTCATAAGTAACCAGGTTAGCTGGTAGAGAATGCCTTGCAAGGCATTAAGCTCGCCCTTGTACATGTGTTTTTTTGCTGTAGTACAATAAAGAGCTTAATACCTTGCAAGGCATTAAGCTCGCCCTTGTACATGTGTTTTTTTGCTGTAGTACAATAAAGAGCTTAAAACCTTGCAAGGCATTAAGCTCGCCCTTGTACATGTGTTTTTTTGCTGTAGTACAATAAAGAATTTTATCTATCTATCTATAATATTGCCATCTAGCGATGGGTAATTGCACTAGTAAAACAATCTTGAACCATATTGATAATGAGCAAGTAGTTTGACTAGTCACTACAAGGTGGTTTCTATGTAAATGGGCAGGGCTACAGTATTATTTTTGTATGAAAATATACTTAGCCGCTACTCCTCTTTTATTTCTTCTCCATAGGTATAGCTCAGTGATAATTTAAGATAATCCATACATGAAATAAATTCAGTGGTACAGGCCCGTGACTAGAGGATCGAACCCACACCTTCCGGCTGAAAGGTGCACGTCTTAACCATTGGGCTATCTCCGCTCAAGTAGGTAGTTTTGATGTATATACATATATATAATCACGCCTTTATCCCTTACGGGGTATGTAGAGCACCAAGGGCTGATAGAACCACATGGTGCCACTTCTGACCAATTTTGAGGGTATAGTTGACAAATACAAGTTCGGTTAGTAGTGACAGGCGGTCAGCCCATCGCCTACAAAACGACAAGACCCTCTCGTCCCACTACTGACTTTCTTTCTTTATTCTTTATTCTTTATTGCACACACACAAAAAGAAATATGGCATACAACATTAAAGAAGAGATGCATGTACAATGGCAAGCTTATCTCTACCAGAGATCTCTTCCAGCAAGCCAAGCAAGTAAAGAAAATTGTTAACAAAAGGGTAACATGTGCAATTAAACAAATTTTAAGAAACTACAAAACTACATTAAGAAAAAAAGGAGAAAAAACGAATGACAGCATATTCATATAATGGACAGGTAGTGATCCTTCAGCTTTTCCCTAAATGTGCCAACAGTGTGACAATCTCTAACCGTGTGGGGTAATTCATTCCAGAGCTTAACCGCCCGAACCGAGAAAGAATACCCAAAAGCCCCAGAATTAAATCGAGGAGTTTGTAGCAGTGATGCCGTATTGGATCGGAGAGGCCGATCTCTTGAAAAGAGATATTTAAAGCGCTCACTGAGATATAACGGATACAGTATGCCCGGGAAGAGAAGCAGCTTAGTATTATACGTTTTTTTTTTACTCCCAGAGCAGCATAGAATAAAGCATAGAAGAAGAGAGCAGCATAGTTTTGATGTATGGAATCGAAATACAAGACAAGAAAACGTATATTCGAAAATCGTGATTATGACTAGACATTCAATTTGTAATTATGTAATACGTCCTCGCTTATAACCTAAATTACAAAACTAATAAGTCTGTAATACAAATTACAGGGCATTACATTACGTATGTACCTACCTACTACCAAATAGTAAATTAACCTTGTATGTAATAACGCATTTAATGCTCGTAAATTTTGAGAATAATAATCTTATTATACACAATTTATTTATTATACAAGAAGCATGTCACGAATTACGATGCTAAGGTAAGTGGAACTAAACGATATTGTATGAAAACGTGTTAAAAGTCATACCTAGATAGGTACCATCTTCATGCTACAGAATCAGGAATAAAAGGGTGATGTTACCGAAGTACCTATAGATGCAACGCAATATGAACCAATCACTCCCAACAACGCGCTAAATAAAGGATTGCTATTGGAGTAAATGATGCGATAAGTTAGCGAACTTCGATGTCGCTCGTTTGTCGATGTCTTTCCTTCCGCCGTCTTCTGCGCTATGTTCGGTTATTTTTATTTAGTCCGTGTAAATATTAAATTTCCCTTTTTTTCGCTCCCGTGGGAGTTTGCGAAAATTCTTTCTTAGTACTCCCCCATACCTATGCCAAGTAATTTTGGCTGTGTGTTATCTGCTAGTCAATAACAGAAGAGTTCTACATAGATAAACAAACAGTCTATGATTCCTGAACAAATTATGATGAAAGTTGATAACAAGCTTGATTGATATATAGTAGAAATTATAGCGAAGAATCTAAGCGTATCGGTGTAATTACAATCAGCCAGGAGCAGGTCCTATCTGATAGTGCTGATAGTCTAGTTTGTTTATACCCTATTGCAAATAGATTTGAACAGGATTTCAAATCGACGAAATTGTTTGGTAGAGTGCGTTTCACGAAATAATTCTTATAAATGATAGCGCTAGTTGCTCTGTGTATGACTACATTATCTGTATAAAAGCATACAAAAATTTCAAAAATCCTAGTTCCGACACCACGCATATGAAAAGGACTCTAGGATTGTGTAATTGTGCTTTTTTCCCGACTGTCAAAGCAGTGGTATAGTTTATTATTTTTATTCAGTGATTATTAACCTACAAATAATCTATCTATCTATCTATACATATAATTAAATTGTAACGGATCGATGTTTGTCCACGCTAATTTCAGTAACGACTTGACCGATTTCATTGCAGTTTTCAGTAATATATTGTGACAGGTCCCACCTAACATATTAACTACTTTTTATCTCGGGAAAATGTTTTTATCCCGGATAATTTCGACATTTAATTTTTTCTGCAGTCCATGCGGACGGAGTCGCGGGTGTCCACTAGTAATAAATAGATATTAAAATAGGTACATATGTATGTATATAAGGTCTATTTAAAATTAGTACTTATCTTTTGACACGAAACTAGGTAGGTAAAATGAAACAACTTTCACTATGGGACCAACTCCGAAATATTGAAAAAAAAATCAGCTGTTCCATAGTTTCATTTCAAAAGATAATCACAAATTTTAAATAAACTTTATATAAGTGGACGACAAAAAAGGTAAATTTGAATATGATGGATCTTGTGCAGTTTGGGTTGAATTGGAGTAGCTATAGTTTACTTCCTTTTCATTGCTACGCCATCTATCGGTGGCTAGCTGGCAGCATCTTCAATGATAATTAATAACCGCGGCCATTTTGAATTCCGTCGCTACGGTTACCGCTTAGCTATGCGTAGGCGCAATGCGAATCAACATTTTTGTTCTAAATGTCTTTTTAATGAAAATATTATTGTTATTACCTAGTTAAGTATGTTCATTTCATGTTTGCGCGGTTTTTAAAAGTTAATTTATTACATACCTAGGTAAAATAAATAAAAAAAGAATTGACTAGTGTATAGCTATCGGGGTGAAAAAATAACGTCGCCAATAATGTAATTTAAAAGAGATGGTAAAATTCGTCATCCGACCCGATAGCTCAGTTGGTTAGAGCGAAAGCACGGTTTGCGAGTGGTCGTGAGTTCAAATCTCACTCGGGTGAAGAATTTTTTCATTTTCTTATTAATATTACAAAAAAAGACCGTTTGAAATGCTTTGATAACGCATATTATGAATATTTTTTCAATGTTTGCGCAGCGGTACATCTATGTAAGTATAAGTAAAAAGTTCTATGTAACATTTTATTTGATTTGTGTTAATCCATAAAAATATTAGGTAGTCGCTCACTGTAATGTTATTTTAAGCGCAAAATTTATACATATAGTAGTATACTAACCCTATGACTACAAAGTCACCACAAATTTATCCCGTACTAACCAACAAAGACTAGAATAAACCCATCGAGCTTCAATAAATTAACTACGAAACTACTAAAGTTAATGCTGAAATACTAAACGGTCACTAAACACCCGAGGACAAGCCCCCCTTATGGTGGAAAGTCACGCGATTGCTAATGATGTAACAGATATTTATGAGGCCGAATGTTTGCAGAACCATTGCCTGCTTGTAGAAAAAAGGTTGATGAACGCGCTATTCCCAGATTTCAAAATGGCGACCGGTTTGGATTTTTTTATTTATTGTAGACCTGCCATTTAGATTATTGTTAATTTTCATAAAATAATCAACGAATAAGAATTATTATATCAATCGCTTTTATAAAATTAATAACTAAATAATTTACTTCTTTAAATGATATCTAATATGATTTAACTAAATGCAACACTCGCAGTTAAATATGCCAGTAGATATCTACACTAGAAATATTTTAAAATTAATGTTAAATGAAAATTTCTTTTCAAATCGTACCTATAAAAGAATTTCGAATAACACCTACATTTATTAGAAATTGTTGAGTAATTTAGTTTTTTAACAACTACTGTACACGACCTTTACACGACCATTATGGTCGATTCCGGCAGTCACACTTAAACCTAAACGTAAAATTAGTCCTACCTGTCCTTTTCTCTCATCCATTTATGCTAAGAACGGAGAGAGATAGAACTGACTAAGATTAGATTTAGGTTTAACTGTGACTGCCGGAATCGACCCTATTACCTATGTAGGTAATAGGCACAAACGTTTCCTGATGAAACGAGGAATCACTGAGTGATGTATTTAAGTAATTAATAACATACTTTGCTATATTGATTAGTTCGTCGACAATATAATGAATTTTCATGAGATTTCAGTTTCTCTAATTTCTCTATTGGGATCAGTAACCGTTGAAATAGTCGAACACTAATAGTAGAACAGTGGGACAAGCAATGTCAGTTCACTCCTCAAGCAAAGTACCAATTTTCTTGCTCGAATCAATATAGGTTCATCACCGGCACGTTTGCTTCAATAGGAAGCCTTCATTTTCGCGCGTTGTTCAAGTCACGTGATAAAATCGAACCGCTATTGGTGGGAGTGTTGCAATAAAACGTCTATACCTAATGATTTTAGGTACATTGTCGAAGCACTTTGTTTAGAACAATATAATGTACATTGCGAGACCGTTTTTCTCCACTATTATTATTAAAAGTTTTGCTCATAAGCACAAATATTAGGAAGGCGAAGACAGAAAAAGTTGTAGCATTAATTTTAAAGATATTCTAGGGATACAAGATTGTGTCCATTGTGTAAGTGAGATGTCGCTCTACATTGCTTATAGCGGCGTCTTGCTCCCATGGTGGAACTCCACTCTTGAATCCATCGCATTTTTTTGCACACCGTTCTTACTTATTCTACTATTTTTCTTATGCTAAGGTTTTTCAAGTACGTTACACCGCAACTAGTTTATAGGCAACAGTTGTTTTGTCGGTAATTAGTGTTACATGGATAGTTTAGTATTTATTATTATATTATTATTATATTCACACACATCACAACACATTGACCTAGTCCCACACTAAGATCCCTAAGGTCTTGTGTCGTGGGTACTAAGCAACGGTATACAAATACATAGATAATTATAGAAACATCCATGACTCGGAAACAAACATCGATATTCATCATATCAATGTTTGCACCTACCGGGATTCGAACCCAGGACCTATGGCGTCGCAGACAGGGCCACTACCAACTACACCAATCGGTCGTCTATTTACAACTCTTGATTATAGCATATGTCTCGAATGAAAATAATATATCTGTAAAAAAAATTAAGTTAATTTTTCTATCAGGATGATATAAGTAGTAATAATTTAATATCTCTTTATTCCGTCTCATTATATCTTACAGCTTACGAATTATATAGGTAGGTACGTATTATAAAATAGTTTCAAGTTTTAAAAACAGACTATGTGACTTTTGTTAAATAACTTGAACGCACTTTGACACTGCAGATTAATTTTACGTTACCAGTTTGCAGAAAACGTTTGCTTTGAACAGTAGGTACTACAATACAATCCATTTAGTACCTAGTCCTAGGTACCTCTTTTTTTAGTACCAATCGCATAAGTAGCACCTTTACACCTGCACCTTGCACTTGCAGTACTTTTACTAATAACAGGTAGCACCTGGGATCAAGGCCAGTCGGAAAGCTATTTATGTCGCTAATTAGTCAAATTTGAAACGATAAAAAAATACAAACCGTACAACTTCTTTACGAAGTAATGATATTCTACGGGACCAAAAAATACTCTTTGACAACAAAATTATTCAAATAAAGATACTACCTGAACCTCATTTTATTTAGAAATAGAAAGAATCCGAAAGAACGAAATCTGGTTTTTTATTAGCCACAATTTTGTGTATTATTATCATCAATAGTTCCTTAAGAGTTTTCTCTTCAATTCAATAGTATCTACTATATAAAGTTTGCACTATAAAAATCTAAAGAAGCTGATTTCGCAAACACAAAACTGAACTTTTTAGTAAGATACATCAATATGGAAAAAAACGCCAAACTTCAGTTATATCCTTATATCTTACAAGTATGAGTGTTCTAATATTTACAAACAATGCTTCTTTGAAAATAAAATTTCTTTCTTCCAAAAAAATAAACCGAGATATAGGACCTATATCCTGTTTTAATATACGTATATTATAGGTATATACTATTTTGGAGAGTCTTTTTATGATTAGAGAACGTGTACGTTATCAACATTATATTTTTGAAAGTTTTTAATTAAATATTAATTTCACTTAATAATTCATCTCCAGCCCGTCCGAATTTTCCCTAAGGGTTGTCACTAAGAATACGAGCAAGCGATAATAATGAGGTCGATTTGACAACATTTCTTCGCTTTTCAATTTGTTATCATAGACCATATCCATAGAGTGATATTCTCGTAAAAGAACACATCACATGACTCGTGTTCCCTGTCAGTGACTTCGCTGCGCCTGCGCAGAGCGGGAAAGTCGTCGCCATCTTTAAAAAGTAGTCCCGCAAGTAGCCGCACTAGGCTTGTGCACGTCGATTTGTCTTTTTGTTATTTTCGTCATAAAAGTAATTGCGTGTTGGCAGCCCCACTCTTTTAGTTTTATTAGTGGCGAGTTTAGTTATAAAAGCGGTTGTTTTTTGCTTTTATATACAATACTAGGTAGTTGCCCGCGACTTTGTCGGAAAAAAACTTATCACCATATAAATTAATTAAATGACTAGTGGTTTATGCACTTAGGTATAAAGCGAAAAATCTTTCTTTTAGGCTCACCCATTCTCAATATTTACTAAGCAAACTAAGATTTACAGAATTTTAATATTTCACCTACAGGAAGGTATAATTTTTATGAGTAGGAAATAATAAGCATTATTGCTTCCAAAGAGCATAAATGGCGTAAGTGTTACTTGAGGGTAGGTTTTAAAAAACCTGACAAACGGAATTTTAATTTCTGCACAACATAATCATGTCTACGAGCAACTATTTTATTTAATTTGCTCGGCAAATTACGTACTTGATACCCTTAATAACGAAGAAAGGACACTGAGGAGATACTATAGTCAATGTACCTAGGCTACGGAGCTCAGTATAGAAACTGATTATTGACTAACATTTACCTTCTACCAAAATTGACACATAGTCACCCAACGACTACCTAACGAATAAATCATTAATCAGCACTGAAAATCACATAATATTGAGAAACATGTAGATAATTGTAGCGACAGCAACCCAACAGTGCCTAAATTAATAGGTCTTACACTATTACAAATCGATAAAAGTAATCGAATAGCTATGTGCAAATGTCATATTCAAATTGTAATTTTAACTACTACAGGGAATCTTTGAGTTCAAGCTTTAATCACACTCAACCTCAAAATAAGTTAAATAAAAAAAACAAATCTCTTAACAGAGTGCCCTCGAAGGTTACCATAAAGAATACTCGTCTATGAGGGCACTACTCGTATTTACGTGTTATACCACCTCTTCTTCATCCTTTCTTCATGTTAGCGATGTTTGCATTAGCTCAGGTATGCCATAACAATGTTACTACTTATGCGTCTCCTACAAAAACTGGTATGTCCATACAGTTCATTCAATGAAGCCAGTGATGGGCAGTATTTAGTAATATAATGAACTGTCGAATCGATTATTAAAAAGAGTAAGCGACGACATCGGTCCGCGGGGTGTCGCATTTACAAGACCTACCTGTAGGGTTGGGACGGAAAGCAACAGTAAAAGATAAAAAAATGTCTAGATAACGTATTTGTTTTTGAGACCGATTTTTAAGGGATATCTATCTGAGGGATAAAGTTGATGCTGTCTCTGTCTTGATAAAATTTTAGAGAAAATAAGTGTCAAGTTTATCATTAGTTAGCCTTAATCAATTTATATAATTTAAAGCATGTTCTTCTATGCTGCTCTGGAAGTGAAAAAAAAAAGTATTATACTACAACTGCTTCTCTTCCCGGGCATACTGTACAAGTCAGTAGAGGGACAATAGGATTGTTGTATGGGATTTTAAGAACTGCAGGGTGATGAATTCGTTAATGTTCTCATTACAGCCATATTTAGAACTAGTAGACGCCCGCGAGAAAAAACTAAATGTCGAAATTATCCGGGATAAAAACATTTTCCTGGTATAAAAAGTAGCCTATATGTTTAGTGGGACCTGTCACAATATATTCCTGAAAACTGCATCGAAACCAGTTCAGCCGTTTCTGAGATTAGTGTGCACAGACGCGCAGACAAACCGGCAAACAGACAAAAATTCCTACAATCATTCATTTGGGTACTATTGCGATGATAAAGGTCTTCTATAATATTTTTTCTCATATATCTTTCACGTACATACAGCGATCCGTTACATTTTTATTATATGTATAGATAGAAGATAAAAGAAGATAGATAGATATCGGGCTCAGATGTAAAATATTAGTGCAAGTTGTTTGCTCATCACCTGAGAGAACGCGCCTGAGTTTCTTACGGCATGCACGGAAGGAGATGCAGCTAATGTATTCTAGTAAATCCTCACATCAACACCGCCCCCTTATTACCTAACTAGCAAAAGCAAAGCCATAGCGAAAATTGTACAAAAATATCTGATTGCTTGTCAAATTCGTATTACGTAAAATGAATTTCAAAGGAACTTTGACATTTCAAGGCGAATATTGTACAGTTTTCGCTATCGCCTTGCTCCGGCTTTGCTATTGCTTTTACGTAATCAGGGGGCAAGCTTAAATTTTTATATATTTTAGCATTTGTATGTTTTGACAACCCTAGTTCTAGTATATAGTTATTTATGTCCAACACTGACGTCAGTTTGACAGTAACATACCAGAGAATCTGTGACATTAGTTTTTACAACCTCTGCTTGTAGATAAAAATATTTTAAGGTCATACTGATACATACTGAGGATACATATGACAAATGCAAAGTCTATAGTCCTATTTATCTATAGTCTGTTGCATTTTCACGTCCAAGGACAGATTGGGCCTTACTTGAGCTTTTAATCTGGAATAATTTAATTTTACAGTAAAGCCTAATTCACTTAAATCTGAATCTTTCAAAATGTTACGATTTTAGGTCCTGTTATGTAAGTCTCCAGTTAAGTAAGTTTAATCAATACCGAGGGCTTATATTTAGTTATATAAGGTCTACCAAAAAGTACTGATTATCTTTAGAGACGAGAAACTATACATTTCAGTGTAGGAATTATTCAAGATTGTATGGAACAGCTGATTATTTTTCAATATTTCGGAGTTGGTCCCATCATGAAACTTGTTTCTTTTTACCTACCTACGAGTAGTTTCGTGTCAAAAGATAATCAGTACTTTTTTACCTTATATAAGTACGAAAAAAGAAGATACGAATCTGACTTCCAATCTCTTTTAGAAAAAGACTTGGCACTAGTATTCATATTAGGTAGGTACATTTAGTCACGCCCATTATCCCCGGTATGATAAAATGATGATGTAAATGAATAAAGCACACTGAAGATCACATAATGTTGAGAAACATATAGATTATTGTAGATTGCAGCAACAGCAACCCAACAGTGGCTAAATTAATAGGTCTTACACTATTACAAATCGATAAGAGAAATCGAATAGCTATGTGCAAATGTCATATTCAAATAAATTGTAATTTTAACTACTGCAGAACTCACAAGAAATACGCAACATTTTCCCGTCTTGAAAGATACCGCGCGAATTTGCATAGTAACCTTCTTGCATTCGCAGTTATTAAGAATCGATGAGTACATAAAATCGATAGATAAGTCCCCGATAATAGACGCTGGCGCATCACTAGTTTTTATTATGGCCTTATAGAGAAGTAATTATGAGAACAAACGTAGGTACGGGATAGAGTGGGCTGTGAATATTGAGCTTTCTGTCTTGAACTAGAGTTCCGTTATGTCCTACGTATGAATAAAATAGTCTATTTTAGGTTTACCAAGAAATATAAATGCTTTGAGTACTTATTTACATCGATTGTAAAACTTAGCAGTACTTATATTATTTCTGAAAATGTACCTAATTTACTTGTGTTTCCAGGTCTCTAAGATCAGAGATTTAGGCTGTGTATACGAGTACTCAGTAATTTAGGACAAAACATTAAATATCATAGGTAGGAATATTATGAATTTCTTCTATGCTGCTCTGGGATAGAAAATAAAACGTATAATACTACAGTTGCTGCTCTTCCCGGGTATACTGTACAAGTCAGTAGAGGGACAAGAGGGTCTTGGTGTTTTCTAGGCGATGGGCTGACCACCTGTCACTACTAACCGAACTTGTACATCTCAACTATACTCTCAAAATTGGTTAGAAGTGGCACCATGTGGTCCTATCAGTCCTTGGTGCTCTGCCTACACCGTAAGGGATAAAGGCGTGATTATATGTATATTATGAATATCTTAGCTTCATCGCTTGATATAAAATCTTCTTATTTAATCTTGCCTTAGATTATAGTATTACATTCCTGCTATTATACATACATACATATAATCACGCCTTTATCCCTTACGGGGTAGGCAGAGCATCAAGGGCCGATAGAACCACATGGTGCCACTTCTGACCAATTTTGAGGGTATGGTTGACCTACAACTATACCTATATTATTATGCAATTAAGGCTTAACATACAGTAAGCTAACCTAACCAAAGAGTGATGCATTTCGAAACTGGAATTAGAACTATATCAGTAGTTCACTATAGTTCACCGGTAATCAATAGTATTATCTGTGCCCAAGTTAATATATTCATCGGAGACCTTTAAAGGCATAGTTAAATGCAATAATGGTATTTACATGTCGTAGCACGGTAGGCAGTATTTGTCGAAACATAAGGTTATGATTGCGCGCCATTTTCATTTGGAAATCAATTTGTAGTATTTATAACTGCATTTTCGAATGGCGTGAATGTTGCTTCACTATTAAATAAGACATAGAGTAATAAGTAGACATAGAGTGCTAATGTCATACTAACAGTTTCGATGCACCATTAGACTTTCCGGCGCCTCACAATTCCAGTCCTTGACACTTAGATTGCATTACTATACGTTACAATACATTATTAATGTAGTACATTACACTAATAGAATCTAAGTGTCATGGACTGGAATTGTGAGGCACCGAAAAGTCTAATGATGCATCGAAACAGTGGGGTAAGCACGAACCTTTTCACGCGGCGTAACGCTAGCGACTCGCTAGCAAAATCTATGTGATTTGACAGTTTGACGCTAGCGTTACGGACTATCGAGAGGTTCGTGCGGGGTACTCAGTTAGCACTCTATGACATCTTATTTCTCTATGCTAATTTGAATTTAACTATTCAAATTTTAGAATATTTCAAGCATTCCCGTGCTGATGCGGGTCTTCAGCTGCATCAGCCACGCGTCGTAAGAGTCGACTAAGGAACTCAGGGGCGTCTCAGGTATTACTGATCTTTTGTATTTGACCCTGCTATGCTGAACGTGGCTATGGGATCTCGCCATATCGCATCGTCGCCGATGACAATAGTAAAGAATTATAGAATAGAATTATATTTATTTGAAAATTACATACATATCGTCAGAAATCTTTTATATCAGCTTCACGTTGCTTACGTACAGACCAAGTATAATATTAAATACTAAAAAAAAGTGGTATATCATTAGTAAGTTTGGGTTCCGTGTATAAAATACAAGTGGACGCTCACAACTCCATCCGCGTGGACTGCAGAAAAGAAAAACGAAATTATCCGAGATAAAAATATTTTTCTGGAATAAATTGTAGCCTATGTGTTATTCTGATATATAAGCTATATTATTGTGAAGTATCTTCAAAATCCATTCAGTAGTTTTTGCTTGAAAGAGCAATAAATATCCTTATACTCGTATATATACATCCTCACAAACTTTCGCGTTTACAATATTAGTAGGATATAGAATGATTCGAAGATATGACCACAGTCAAGGGCTAAATAAAAAATCTCGCAAAACCCCAATGGACCCCAAAAACGGAAACAAATAATTTGATGCAATAAAACGGCCATGGACTTATTGCCGAAAATTGATTGCATCATTGCATTATGTGGCCGAAATTACTTGCACTTCGAAATACGAGGGCTCAGGATGCAACCATATCATCAGCTCTCCCAGGAAATTGACCCGAAATTACGTACAAAAAGTATGTAAATTGACATACCTAGTTATTGACTTGAAAGCTCGCTTGGTGTATGTTAATGCTTCTGATTACACCGTTAATGACTTGGTGTGAGGATATTATGCTTTAGTTTTGGTTTACATATAATTTAGTGCGCAGCGTAAGCTCAGTTACAGACGAGACTTAAGCTGAGCTTTGTACTTGTTGTGTACTCGTACTTACTTAAATAGATGCTTGCTTGTACAATGTACACTCACACAAAAGCAAAACTGAGCTTACGCCGCGTGGACTATAGGTACCTACATATTATAACAGATAGCTCAACTAATACAAAAATTTACACCATGATAATTTTAAGCCATGGTACATAATACAGGGTCTACGTGACAGCCAGGTATATATTGAAAAATAGTACCTAATTTGCTGTCGCACTTATGAAAAAGTTAGTAGATTTAATACAAGTCGAACACAAAAATTTTACTTAAAATACACATAAAAATTATTCCATATTAAAATAATCACCATTACACAGGAAAAACAAGAAATTACAAATTAAGGCTAAAACCAAACCGCATACGAAACTAATTTCTTAGATGTCTTCTTTTAATCAAGTTGGGGCGTCGACGCGCGTGCAAGCGAGATGGCAGATGCGGGAAGCGGCGTGCGGGAGGAGGACGCAAATTATAGGGCTGCTACTTCTCGGTAATGATGAACGTTGGACACACTGTGCGAAATGAACGCGATGAAACTTTTTATAATGTGGCAAATCTGGTTTTTACAGCTGGAAATTTTTATAACGCACATAAAGTTACGTCTGTATTTAATAGAGGTAAGCTTTTCTATTAGCTATGAGCTTGATGTATTATATTTTATCTGATTTTAAGATTAGTAGTTATAGATATTACGATATCATCAATAGTGTGCAGATAGTGGAGTTTATTTAATCGATCTTTATTAATGTAAGAACTTTATTGTACTTAGCGATGAGATAGAATTGGCTGAGGTGGTATTTTTATAGGTAAAGGTAAGGGACTCGTTTCAGTATTTTCATCTCATGTTATATTTAAATTTCGTTAGCGTATCGACCGCATAGTGTGTCTCCACAATTTAAAATGGAGAAATTTGGTGGCAACCCTGAGCTGGTTTGCGCTATTTTTAAAAGTTCATATTCCACTCTCTCATTAAATATTAAAACGAAATAAATACTACAACTTACTGAAGTGTAGAGTCCATTTCTTGACACCCCGTGCTTGATTTGGGAACTATTTTTTTGTATGCAGTTAATGTTTTTTTTTAAATTTATAGACATAGTGCCATTATTCAAAGGAACTTTTTGAAAAACAAAATAAGTTAGGTAGGTAGGTATTGACAACATATTTATTTATGTAGATTGGTAGTTCAGATTATAATACTTTTATATCCATAGTAATATTTGGCGTGACGGAGTTACTTGCGCATATAAATGTGTCATATAGGTATAATGCGATTTTTATCGTGACACCAAAGCTACTGGTCCGATTTAAATTAAATATTTTCTTCAGCGTAGGACATTTTGTTTTTTTCCGTAGTCCACGCGGACTCGCGGTCGTCCACTTAATAAATATTAAATAAGAATTAATATAAAAATATTTACTGAACTATCCACTTCTCTACTTTACCATAACTATTTAGGTATTCCTAAGTTTTCTTTATATTATCTATAACATGCAATGAAATCAAATTCCCAAGCATTAAGTCGGCAAAGTTTAATAAATATGGCCTAACAGTGGCACGCACAAATAAAATTGTCACTAAACTTTAGTGTTGGGGAAGCGTTAATAAAATCGATATCGATTTGCGAATCGAATATTATTTTCGTTTTACAACCGGTCGTATTCCGAGAAGGTACATTTCAATAATCCCTCAAGTCGGTATCGAATAGCCGGGCGTCGTAAATAGATGGACAGGAGGACGCGGAAACTGAAATATATCGATTCAGGATATATAGTTACTAACTTTGATTTACTGCGCACTCACGTCTAGGTTTAAATTGCGTTATTTAGCTGAGTTATTGTGTGGAATGTGTAGGGATTTTTATTTCGTAATAATTCTGTTTTAATACTGATTTATATGTTTTATGAAGTTTATTTTTCTGGACTAATTTCTAGCTAAGCCTGTATTCACAGTTAAGCAAATGGTGTGTTAATAAACGCCGCTGCGTCGAGGTCGGTTTCTCAAAGGCAAATCAACTTCAATTTAAGTTTACAATATTTTAAACCGTGCTTAGATATGCCAATCTCACAGTATACCGTTATCCACATAATATATAACTAACATTCATAGATTAAATATTAATGACTATGACGGCGCTCAAAAATTTTAACGTCGTGACTAATACATAAGAGTAATCAACATGGACATTACAGTTTAGTGCAATACATTTCTCCATGGTGAAATACAATTTATATAGGTACTGAATTTATTATTCTAAATTCAAAACAAACATATTTTTATCTCAACACCAACATGCTGGCAAGCTGCACCACTCATTCGATATTCGGTATCGCTCGATACTCGCCCAGTATTCGGTCTCGTAGATATCCGAGTGCGCCCGCGCGCCGGACTTATTTACGCGTTATACCTATCGCAGCTGATTACGCCCGTAGGTTTGCTCTGTGTAGATTTTTAGTTTATTCCCAGCTTACTTGATTAGAGTGCACGATTTGTGCCGCGAAATAAATCTGCCTGATATACTCGGCTTTGTGAAAGATGAAATTTAAGGGCCTTTAGTATCTATGAGACTAATAAAATTGCTCCAAGAATTATATATGATATTCTTAATTATTTTGCTCAGGTGTTTCTCATATTTTAAAGCTTCTGATCAGAATAAGTTTAATGCCTCAATATAAACCTTACATTCATTCAAGTTTATTTTACAACCATTTTACCAACACTAATGATTCTTGTGTCCATCAATGGACAATGATTAAATGTGTAAGGTAAAACGGTATGCTGAGTAATCGTATCCTGCGCAGACATCGATTCCAGATAAATCTAGGATCTAAGTATAAATCCCGCTTTAAGACTCGAAGTGTTCCCAGGAGGCAGTAATTTATTTATTACCAGCATTAAGCGTCTAAGTTGACACTAAACTGAATGTAAATAAATAGTACTTAGCGCCATTCTCATTTAGCCGCGTAATATGTAAAGAGATTTCGTAAAAGACGCCGGTGTCATTAATTCAAACTATTGATTGGTTCACGCTTACTATCGAAAATACCTTTTAAAAGCGCGAAATCGACGGCACGTTGACCCCTCGCACGACCGACAACCGGCAATTAAATCATAAATAAATTTCACATCGATACAAACGCAACCAACAATCACACAACGAGATAATGAAACAAAACGAATCGAATGAAAAAAGTATCGAGTACATATTTCGCATCACTGTTGCATGCAATCGGCTCTCCCTCGTCTTAGTTCGGAAGAAAATTAGCGGGAACACTTCTTTTTTTTATCCATCGAACGTATTGGCCGGCTATAACGGAGGCAGTTAAATAATGTAACACAAATAAAAGTGTATAAAAGTGATTTATAAGAGCCGAAAAGTGGTTTGAATTCGATTACAAAGTTTCCGTGTATACATAATTAAGGCGTTCCATTAATTAATTTGAATATTCATATTTCTGGATCTCTAGCATGGGCATTGGCGGGCGTTTGAAAAAAGAATCAGATGTGGTTATTTTTGTATTATCGAAGAAATAGTTGACATTGTGCCTTGTTGATAACAATCTACCCCTGGTCCATATCCTTGAGCATTTCATCGGCAAATATTTCACCAAATTGTTGACCTACCTCCTTAGATTATGGCTTTGATAATATGCAAATTAACTGGTCGACGATTTAAGAAATAAAAAAGGATTAACGTAAGATCATTGGCCTCTTAAGTGACCCAAATAAGATGGAATCGAACCACATGCTGGAGGCCGCCGCTGTCAATAAGAATTAAGAATAATATCTAGCTTAAAATGTATTTTTAAGTTTGCACTTGTCCGAAAAGGAAAAAATATAATCCGTCCAACAATCTGGATAAATTAACGACATATTAAGAGATAAATTAACGACAGTGAAGTTTGGGTCAAATATATAAGAGCAAAAAATTCGGGAACGATTTATTTTTTTCTAAAGATCAGGCAAAGAAATAATACTGACATACAGCTTGAGCATACAATACTCGTAGAAAAGGAGCATACGTATATTTTTCACATGGTTGATAGCACTAATATCGCAATCATAGTTAATAAACTGGGTACATATCTTGAAATGGACATACGTAGCAAAAAATATTGCAAGCATTCGGCCGCAACAGGATCGTTGGCAAACTAGTTTTTCCCTCGGCTTTGTTTGACATCTAGTTCTGTCTATGGAATAGTAGAAAAAGTTTTTCGAACTGTCTGTCAAACATGTGTACGTCTGTCTGTCTGTAAAGAGTCTCGAATGGGCGGTTAAATAAAAAATAAGCAGCTTATTAGTCGTAAGGAGATTATCTTTTAGCAAATGCAGGGTTTTAAAAATCAATTGTTGTTTTTAAAAAATAAATTTGAATGTTGCTTATATTTAGATACTTTGTGTGTATTTTATAGCTAACTAAAGAGGAATAAAAATCACATGTTAATAGGTGATGATCAGCTTCATACAAACAAATGTTAATACTTGCATATACTTACATAGAACTCGGTATAAAAATGTGTCCGTTTGATATTAAATTTCTATTATATCTGTGGCTTAGCTAAATCAAAACTATGTATATATAATTTTTTTAAAACGAAAAATCGACTTCCTCCCAAATCTCGAACTTACTAAAGTAAAATTTTACTAAAGGGCAAATATATATTGCGTTAAGCCATGTACGAAGTTTAGGAGGACTTTCTTTGCACGCAGTCAAATACAGATAATGTAGTCTTAAACATAGTAACTAGCGCCATCAAAGAAATTATTTGGTAGTGGTATCACTCTATGAAACAGCCAATTACCTTCTTTATCTGTGGTTATTAAAAATCGAAGCCAGTCTATTAATTTAAACGTCGTGTTACCAAAGTTTTTGGTAGCATCAAACGTTTACGAGCGAACGGTATTTTCTGGTTTTAGATTCAGTGAAATGACATTAAAATGCATAAATTTTAGGAAACCAAAACATCTATTGCTACTGAGGTCTATCTAATACGTATAAACTTAAGGTTTAAATTATTTTGACGTTGATTTGTACGTTGGTTGTAGAATTTTGTTAATGAGCTACTTTCACTGGTTAAAATTGTTGGTTTATTAATTTTTGGACGAGTTTTGTTAGTTTATTATGACTTGTAAGCATAAAACATAAGAAATTTAGTTTGATGACGAATCTTTCTTTAATACGTTCTATAGTAGGTAATTCTTCTGTTTTATTATTGGAATTTTATAAGTTTCATCGAAATGAATGCGTTCTTTACTTAACTAATGATCCATTAGTGGCTCTGTAAACTGCACTTATTCCTGTAATCAGATCGCCAGCTTTGCCTCCAATTTATATAAATACTAGCGGACTATAGGTACCTACACTTATACAGGATGTTTTTTTGTGGCCACCTTTAACGAAGGGTACGTATTCTATACATGAAATAAAGTAAGTTTATGCCAAAAAAAATGCTGGGAAAAAAATTTTTTTTTGAAAAAAATTTTTAAATTCCTTGATTGCCTAGTGTTTATGTTAGTTTTTTTATAGACAGATATTAATTATTTTTCGTTAAAAAATCCTGCTACGCGCGTCTATGTGCATTTATGCAGAAAAACGCAGTCTATTTACTCAACTTTGGGCCCTAATATTTTGGAAACCAGACACTTTCCAGGTATGCTTCCATGGAGAAAAATGATCGTGATGATGAGGAGATTCCGTAGTTTTCGGGAACGTTGACGACCAAAAATCACCCTGTATAGAAGTACAGGAAGGGTAGAAATTTTTATAACTAACTTAAAAACTGCTTAGGTCTAGCGTGTATATAAGAGATCGGTTGATTAGTTTCGGTTTTACAGGATGGTCAACCTATTATATACCTACATATGACACGAAACTTAAAATCAGCTGTTCCATACAATCTCGAATAATTACTAACTGAAATGTATGGAACAGATGATTTTTTTTTACTATTTCGGAGTTAGTCCCATAGTGAAAGTTGTTTCTTTTTACCTATCTACGTAGTTTCGTGTCAAAAGCAAATCACTAATTTTGAAAACAACTTATACAGGTGATTTTTGGTCGTCAACGTTCCTGAAAACTACGGAATCTCCTCATCGTCACGATCATTTTTCTCCATGGAAGCATACGTGAGAAGTGTCTGGTTCCCAAAATATTAGGGTTCAAAGTTAAGTAAATAGACTGCGTTTTTCTGCGTCAATGTACATTGACGCATATAGCAAGATTTTTTCACGAGAAATAATTAATATCTGTCTATGAAAAACTAGCATAAACACTGGACATTATAAATTTCGCCAGATCAAGTAATAAAGTTTTTCAAAAAAATTTACATCGTTTCCCAGCATCATTTTGGCTATCTTAATAAACTTACTTTATTTGATGTATAGAGTACGTACCCTTCGTTAAGGTGGCAACAAACAAACACTCTGTAAAAAGACAACTTTGTTCTTTTAATACCTCGTATTCTTTGTAACATTTACATAAATCCATCTGAAATTGGTTAACAAACATTGTTTTCAAAGATACCATGTCAAAATGTTATAATGTTAGTTTTATAGGTATATTTGTACTTTGTGCATCAAACGAATACATTGCTTGAAATAAAATGACAGTGTTTTTTATTTTTTTTTTGTTTCCCAGGATTGGTTCCATAGAAGAAACTGATCGTAACCCTACAAAGAATACGAGGTATTAAAAAAACATAGTTGTCTTTTTACACCCTGTATAGCATGGCTATATCGGACTTGAATTACAGAAATTAATCCTATATCCTTCTCTCTAGGCCCGACTATATGCATGCAAAATTTCACGAAGATTATAGTTAATGAAGATTAATTATATAAAGCATGAAGAAGTAACAAACAAACTAACTTTAGAATTTGTAATATTTGTTGAGAAAAGGTTAAATGGTTGCTAAATTAATTTCACTTTAAACCATCATTAAATCATCTTATACAGTGAAAAGTATAAACAATAAACAATTTATCTAACTGTTGTGGTGACACAGAATCCAAGAAGAGATAAGATCTTAACGCAGTTTATTCAAAATAAACGAACAAAAATAGATATTTCAAATAATTACCAATGCCAATAGTTGGACTGTGACAAATTGAGTCGACTAAAAATACAGTCGTCCTTCTCTGGCGCACTACAAATCCTATATTCGCAAATTATGTGTCTCTTTCTTGTTCTGCCATCATGTATTTTAGTCGTTAACACCATTTTAATGATTATCTGTGGTTTAGTTATTCGTTGACAGAAACGTGTAGTTTAAAGTAAATAATTTGTTTAGGATGTACTCAACTGTGGTAGCAAATACATAAAAAAACTTTCTAATGGTATCAGTAATTAATAGAAATTAAGGTAATTTAAATCTTATTGTAAAGAAATAAAGAAGTTGCGGCAGAGTTTAATTCGCTAATGTTTTCGATTATGTTACAGTTCAAGCAGAATTTTTTATTAAGTTGTAAATGTCCGGATAAATTAAACATAACTATTATGTTATTGATATTTCCGGCATTTAGATAAAGATTTTTATTAGCAAATCAACGTCTATATTTTGTTTATTTCTCGTGAAAGTCATAATAAAGTTCCCGAAACGACTAATTGGTTAAACTGTTTATGGGACTATTTGAAACTTTAAAAAAATATTAACACTAAATATTAAATATTTGATGTATCTTTATGGTATTTTTCGTTATATTCTAGATATACCAGAATAAAAGGCTATAAAAATATTGTAACACTGATTGTTACAACAAAAACTATGAATGTTACATGTAATTTAAATTAACTGTCTGGAACTAAAAAAAAACCTAATTTAATTACTTACAGAAAAAAATCCGACTGCTTAATAATTTTGATTTGGTGTCATTATCACGATTAAGATTATGATACCTCTAAAGCTCAAATGCGACAAACGTAAGGTTTAGAGCATGCGAAAGAAATATACTTACATACATTCGAAAAAAATAACCCTCCTTCTTGCGAAGTCGGATTGTAAAGTAATGTGTGTTTAGTCGCCAATAAGCAAATTATATTAAACTCATCAAAATCTATTGCCGAAGGTAGTGCAACCTGTTTTCCACATAGTATGCCCATTTTAACGGAGCCGTCATATTATGCCATCTCCGACTGGGAGCACGTCAATTAACATTCGACGGCTACGGTTAATTAATAAAACGTTGTTTTTATAACATCCTCCTTTTCGCCAGGTAGGTAAGGTAACTAATAAAAGCGGTATGTCTTGAACCTGTGTATAGGTACATTGAGACTTGAAACCACATGTTTACCAACTACTTTTCAAGAATGACTACATATCTATCTATGTACTATAAAAAATGAGATTTCGAGTCTTCAGTTTTGTAGGCGTTCGCTATAGTGGGAAATATTAATAGAACATATTTCGATTAAGATACCCCGTATAGATACAGTAAAAGAAAATACATTTTTTTCTTCTTGAACCCTCACTCTATAAAACTGACTACAGAAACTTACCAAACAACTCAATCAAGGCCCGCCTACAAAATTAATAGATAACAATTATCCTGAGTTAAAAAGCGGGTTAATGTGTGTATATTAACGAAAACTAGGACCTTATTAACAGTAAATAATGATACTCATATAGTAACGTGTAACTGATGTCTCCTATTAGATGAACATGTACGTACCATAGTGCGTTTAATGTTCCTTCCAAATTTTAATAGTCCAGTGGCGATGTCATTAGTTCTAGATGTGGTACTAGTAAAATATTTTTGTCCTTATTATCAAGTTCATACATCTATAGATATATACATAATTATAGACTTAGTTATGTCCTATAAGAGTAGGCACAGAGAACAGATCTCCATTTAGCACGTTCAAAACATATACCTCTTTCACCTCGTCCACTTTCATTAAATACTTTACAAATGCTCGTCAGTTTCGGGTGTTTTGACTTAAATCATGTACTAATTGCTTCCTGAAAAAAAAAACCTCAACGTTGTGACGCTGATTACGGAACCCTGAGCTCTATCAAGCTAGCAGGGTCGAATAAAAAAATGTTAACTATTAAATTGGCCAAATGAGGATTTTGTATGAGTTCGATTTTCGAATAACCGAATACTTAGATAAAGAAGTCTGTTTATAAAAATAGGCTAAAGAAAAACTTGTAGACATACACGCAAAAGACTAAAAAAAAAAACACTTCGACCGAAACTCCCATACAACGTCAAAGCTCACTCACACGCTACACCACGACCTAGAAAATGGCTGCGCATTGTTTGATTACAATGTTGTAACAGCAAGAAGCCAAAGTATTTAGTCGAATGAATTCTTCAGAATTCTATATGACATATTTAAAAAAAGTTGTTACAATTTTCCGGGATAAACTGTTAAGACGTTCAAGAAAATGTTTTTATATAATTACCATCAGAAATGTGCAAATAACACACCTTATTTTTACCACTCAGTTTAGTTGATTTTGATAGTGAGTCTACCCGCCGCTTTCGGACACGAATACAATTTATTTATCGACTATCGTAATATTAGTTGAAAATGTCTTTGAAAATTTCAAATATGATAGGAGTAAAGTACCCTAGAAACGATCATTGCTATATTATAAAATATCAATGATAATATTAGATATATATTTCGTAGTAACCTTTTCGATAACATAAAACACTACAAATTTATCTAGATAATTTTAAACCTCCACAAAATCGATCACAGCTCTCATAAAATATGCAACACAAAGTATCTATTGACATCAAATACTTTAATCTACGGCGTCCACTATTCACCCATAAAAAACAATATCGAAGCTACCCAACGAACATGGGCCTTAATTACGAAGGCTCTCATCGAGATTCAAGCGAAATGCCTCTTTATTATCGGTGTGTAAACGTGAGTATCGTTGTGCAACAATATGGCCATAATAAGCTTTCTAAAAAAATGATCCGGCCGCCCCGCGCCGGTGTAAAATGGAATGTGGATGGCCGTGCAACTATACTGAGTTCTAACTTTCCACGTGGCATAGTGAAGATGCGTGGAATTGGGTTGATGTTCTAGAGTATATTTGTACATATATATATAGAGTATATAGTATATGGTAGGTTTGTTAGATTTTATGTTCGAGTGTAATCAAGTCTAAACACTAGTGGGTTTAGTTTTGGTAAGTTTAAAGTTTTAATCACTTAGACTGGATGATAGGATTGAGGGGCCTAATAAAGCGAAAATATATTTTTTCCATAGAGTATGGAAATTAAAGATAAATTATATTATTGGCTTAGCACACTTGAAAAACTTAAAAAAACAGGATAGATATCGTGAATAGAAACACTAAGAGTTTCCTTCATCAAGGAAAAATCTGAAGTAGTAACTAGAGGTCGCTATCTAAGCCAATGAACATTTCGTAGATCTGCATTAATCTGGAGGTCTGATCTTGTGTTCAATTCAATTAATTTTATTATTAATGGCCTCATAACATGTGTCGGGCACAATAATTCCATCACGTAGAGCAAATAATGTTTGCCCTATACCCTTCACTGACCCTCGGATCTGACTAGATTTGAACTTTGAAGAGTCCGAATGCCTAATACTTACAACCCATTACAATGTTATGCGGTTTACCAAAAAAAAAAAAAAACATTATTTCATGTAGGTATGTAACGAAATGTACAAAAACCTAAGTTGCCATTATTTTAATACTTGCAAGTCATTATATTTTTTGCCTTTTAAAGATACCAGACACGGTCATTTGAAAAGTTTTAATATGTATGTCTAGTTGCAAAAAATTTAGACCGGAATATACATATAAAACTAATTATTTTCGAGATTGGACTGTGTAGTTGTAAGTATGTGCCATTTATTATGGTAACATACTAATTATTGTAATAAGAATAGACGTTGAGATAAAATGGCGATTGATATGATGTGCTAGTATTAAGATTTTCCGTTTGACTATAATATCTACGATTACGTTTGACATAAGGTTGCAATACATTGCTGGGGAGTAAAAATGAAGAATATTGATAAAATTTATAAATACCTTACCTATAATTAACAGGCAATGTATATCTATATTTCTGTGATCTATTTATGATATAATAGCAAGTTATTGTTTTTAATTAAATTTGGTTCTTACCTAAGTGGAAAGATATCCAATGAAAAATAACTTATTTAAAACGCTAAAGTTTACAAAAATTTTGCTCAAACATTATGTCAAAAATAAGTCTAATTTATCATTGCAAATCCATGAACAGTCTCTTGAAGCTTTTCTATAGCTTGGTTATTAAGAGTAACAGCTATATTTCATTAGTCGATTTTCCCATAGATGTAGTATTTATAATCTAGTGTTCATTGTAAACGAATCTAGAACAAACTCGGCTGGTGTCTAACCTAATTATAAGGACGCATTCCGACGGTTTTGTTTGAATTTTAATCAGAATTTTATCAGCTTATTAATTTATTTATGTGCTTATTCATATTATGTATTTAATGCTAAAAGTATAGTACCTATCGGCCACTATGTAAACTTATATTTTTTTGAATTCCGGAATTTAATAATTTCTACTAGTTTTCTGACTAATTTTAGAATTTCAAATCAAATGATCTATGGATCTATCTTGATATCTACTATATCAATAGATTGTTAAATACAGGGTGTAACAAAAGGTGTATGTTCAGCGAAATTAGCTCAATATAAAGAACCTATCCGCAAAATTGATACTCAAAATCACATGTTTTGGGTTTTTGCCAGGGTATTTTGCTTAAGGATCTGGTAACCTTCATGGAGGTCAAACAGGCAGACATTGATCCGGGTATACCGGGACATTCTGACGTACCGAGAAACACGTCTATAAAGGTCCGACCTATAAAACTCGAAGCCATGCTGTATAATAGGGGGATGTTTATAACAAGAATTTAAGGTATTTTAAAGCATTTAATATGCTAGTGGAAGCCCGTGACTTCTTCCGCGTGGACTATATCTATACCTACTAGGTATATACGAGTATGTCATTTCTCAGACCTACCGAATGTACCTACATAGAAACTTTTTTTCTTATTGTACACAATATTTTCACAAATAAATTTGATCAAAAAGGAAATGTACAAATGCGTGCTTATGTGAAACTTTTAAAGAGATTTCTTCCAGAAAACTATTCGGGTAAGAGCAACTTTATAAATACGAGCACGAGTATCGATCAAGCTGTCAAGAGTTTCGTTACAAACACTCTAAATAAGCTTTTGTCTTGACTCTTCTTCCTTCCTTCCTTTTTCCGATCGTAAATCATATAGTGTTTGATTCATAAGGTCAATGACAATTTGCTAGGTTATCGCATGCGAGAAAACCTTTGAGTACATTAGTCGACCCTTACGACATGCACGGAAAGTATGCAGCTAATGTTTCCTAGTGAAGTCCCGATATGAAAGATAGGTATTTAAAAAATATATCGGTCATTTGTTCGCAATCTGTGTTATACTAATTTTTCTCACTAAACCCAAAAACCGCTGTATACACGCCCCTTAACTCATTAAAACAGATGCGATTCCATAAAACAATTTGTACACTATAGATTTGCAAACAAATCGAAACTTATACAGAGTTCTGTTTACGATGGCTTTACGTTCGCTAACGGTGAAGGAATTCCCGGAGGAATGAGACAATAGCGCATTATTGGCGTCGACTGCCTTTGTGATGTGCTACTTACGTATCCTGCGGAGATGCGTTGAAGCAAACCTAGCGGGAATACCCTAATGTAGCAATGGTGGTCGACTTATACACGGTGTTTTTTCGTTGCCACCCTTAACAAAGGGTACGTACTCTATACATCAAATAAAGTAAGTTTATGCCAAAAAAAATGCTGGAAAACGATGTAAATAAAAAATAAAAAACATTTTTTAAAATACTTGATCGGGCAAAATTTAAAGTGTCCAGTATTTATGCTAGTTTTATCAAAGACAGGTATTAATTATTTCTAGTGAAAAAAATCTTGCTACGCGCATCTATGTGCATTTATGCAGAAAAACGCAGTATATTTACTCAACTTTAGACCCTAATATCTTGGAAACCAGACACTTCCCAGGTATACTTCCATGGAGAAAAATGATCGTGATGATGAGGAGATTCCGTAGTTTTCGGGAACGTTGACGACCAAAAATCACCCTGTATACATACACACACGGTTGGGTTCCCGAAATGGGGTAGCCAGAAGCCTAGGATCATAAACGAGATCCCATAGTCACGCTTAGCATATGGTCAGATATTTATTTTTGAGTTAATGATATTAATTAGAATAGCTAAGGCGTTACATACTGTTTTTTAGTCTTATTTTATATTTTGTAAGAGTTGATTTAAAACTATTATCAATTTGAATTCTGTACATACAGGATGTAAAAAGACAAAAATGTTTTTTTAATACCTCATAATCTTTGTAAGGTTACGATCATTTTCTTCTATGGAACCAACTCTGGGAAACAACAAAAAAAAAAAAATTAAAAAATACTGTCATTTTATTGCAAGCAATGTATTCGTTTGATGCGCAAAGTACAAATGTACCTACAAAACTAACATTATAATATTTTGACATGGCATCTTTGAAAAAAATGTTAACCGGTTTCAGATGGATTTATGTAAAAAAAATGATAATATTAATGTAACTTTGGACCTCAATATCTTGGAAACCCGTGGTTTCCCAGGGGTGCTTCCATAGGAAAAAATGATCGTAATCTTACAAAGAATACGAGGTATTAAAAGAACAAAGTTGTCTTTTTACACCCAGTATGTATTATATTCACTAACTCAAATATATAATTATTCTGTTTTTTGCACAGGAGGTTGGTACAGTTGTGAAAAACATAAATATCTGACAATTACTTACAAATTAGTCTACAATTAATTTACAAGGGCCGTTAATAATTGCGAAATAGGTAGACAATAAACACTGATTTGTCGGTGTGGGTTGTTGCATAATTTGACAGCTCAAGGACTGCAAGTACGCGTGCACTGTGCCATTATTTGCCCATAATTATACAGGGTGTTTGTGACAGCCAGGCAAATATTGATACCATGACTTCAGACCATGATTCTGAGGTGGAAAACACTGAAAATTTTCGCAGGAAAATTCCAAAATTTTCCGACATCCCAATCCCAACTAATCCCAACTAATATTATAAATGCGAAAGTAACTCTGTCTGTCTGTCTGTCTGTTACGCTTTCCCGCTTACAGTACAGACAATCTTTAGACCCTGAGACAGAACATAGGCTACTTTTTATTTCGAAAAAAAGGGATGAATGGGTTGAAATAGACGGGTACAACGCCCCCTCACGCGGACGAAGTCGTGGGCGGCTGCTAGTTCTTTCATATTTTCAGAAAAATAATAGTTTAATAAGTCCTTAGATAATGACTTAAAAATAAAATTTTAACCAAAACATCATTTTTAAAAAAGTTGCCTTCAATAAATTTAAATTACTGATCAACCCTAATGGAGAGTCACAACAATGTATCACACAAAAAACAGCAATGTATCACACAATAACCAATAAGCCCATTTAATTAGTCACAGGATCGCCTGATACAATTGGCACGGAGAGCAAAGATTACTGATAATCAAACCAAAAATATATTTCCTGCGAGTTATAAGTATAACACTGTCGTGTAACTCAACACAATGGTACTTGTTCAGCATTTCAGTATTTGCCTGGCTGTCACCTACACCCTGTATAATATTTCTCCTATTTAAACAAAACCAATAACAATAACCGTAACGAGACATTAAAATGTTTTATTATCTAATATTCCTCATCATTTGGTTTAACTGATCGATCATTTACATCTGTCCCCGCTTTTCTAAACGTAGCTGCGGGTTCTCATTTATGATTTTGCAGTTCTGGCTCCCTTATTTCGGGAACAGACGTGTGCATGTATTTCAATTTACTTAATGTCATCATCATCATCATCATCAGCCTATTGCAGTCCACTGCTGGACGTAGGCGTCCCCCAGGGCACGCCACAAGACTGCCGTGGGGGGTATTTGCCCATAGTCACCACGCTGGGCAGGCGGGTTGTTGACCGCAGTTTGTGTATTGGACTATGTTGTCAACACGGGAGGCGCTGTTGCCCACCTCCCGGAAAACCTTAATCGCCTCGTACGATGCCCACGGGCAGACACGGGGTGGTACTAATTCTACTCTCTGTTATCTATAAATAATCACTTATTTGAGCAGAGATCCAATTACCATTGCAAAATCATAATTATAATGATTAGGCTTTTTCTACTTGATTTTGTAATATGAAATGTACCTCTTTTATACCAAACGCGAGTATATTTATTGTTTTTACTTAATAGTTGAGAATATGACTTTTACATTGATAGGCTTTGTTTGTAGGTAATTAAGTACCTTCCAGAATATTATTGCAAATATTAGTACCTAAGTATTTTAAGTAAAGTCATCCATAAATAATTTTGCATTGTTATTTTACACATTTATGATTATGAACTGAGCTTAAAGGTATACATAATAAATCACTATACCTTCGAACACTGTTGTTGGACGAAGTAGTTTACAGTGCTAATGTTTGTATGTTTGTGTGCGTGTATGAAGCGCCCTCTGTCTCGCTGTTTGTGCTTTAAAAGTTATTTGACATACATACGCACTTTAAGTAAAAAAGTTGTATAATATTTGCTAATTAATTACTTTGAATTCTTTGAATGAGTAATAAGTATAAATAGATGAAATTCTTACTACATATAGACGAGCTTTTATGGCTTTTTCTATTAGTTGTACTTAGTTTGATCATTTTATTTTGCGTTATTCATTCAAGCCTATCTGTGGTTTAAATTGCGTTCTGATCTGTTGGTTCTGTAGTTGTTAAGTTAAAAGCGTTTTTTTACCTCTAATGATACGAAATCGTTTTAATTTATTTTCGTATTAAGATTATGAATTTTAAGCTTTTAAAGTTTTTGCTCTTTTAATAATAACTTAAAGCAATTTTATATCTTAAAATAATATAAATACAGATTGCATTATAAGTTGTATTACATAATATAACTATCCTCTATAACATAAACATAATATTAAAACAGAGCAAAATCCACAAATCATTTTCTTCGACTATACAAACGTCACATCTAGTTGTCGGCCATCTTGGTTAGAGCAGGACCAGTGATGACGTCTTGAGATAGTGTGAAATCATAAATATAGCTCTTACTGGCTTTTTGCTGTCTACAGTTGTTTTTGTTAGCCTCGCTCGCGGCTGTAACACCGGTTTTAGTTTTTAAACGACTTTATATGTGGCGCCACTGCCTTTATCCTATAAATTTTATGTCATAGGAATATTTTAGTTCGCATTTTTGTCACGTGATAAGGTGTGTGGTGTCTATTGCAATTTAAAGGGAGTATGTTGTAGAGATTTGTTACGAGTCTAATATTCTATTTGGCTCTTTTGTATGCATGTGTTGTTTATCCTAAGGTTGTAATTTATAATATCCGATATCGGGATTTCTTTGGAAAAAAGGATGAGCTAAGAAAAATTAAGTAATAGATAAAATGTGGTATGTATTATAATATTAATAAATCTATAGGCAATTAATTCAAATACAATTTTTTGTGAAACAAATCTATTCGTATATCTATATATACCATTTACGAATTAGTGCGTTTACCAATGGGAGTAAACCTGGCTCTCTGGATCTCCTTCGTGATTTTGAAGCTTTGGCTACCCTATTTTGGAATCACAGCCGTGTGAATATGTATATATGTATAAAATTAATATAGCAGCAGAACATTAGAATGTGGATCTTGTTGCAAAACCAGAAATTAAATCGATCTAGAAACATCAGGGAAACTGATAACGTTCCATTTTATAGCTTTCAGTTTCAAGATTAGAACGTTAACCAAACGTAACTATTTACGTTAACCACATTTTCCTATACTCTAACGTTGAGACATAAAGTCTATGCTGCATCTAACACGCAAAACTATCCTGTAGAATGTACATTCAACTGGTATCGTTAAGCGTGAGTTTGCTTAATGCGTCTTTTTTGCCTGTCCGTTCTCCATCACAGTCGCCCACTCGATCGCACTCTGTGACAGTAGATGTTAATTAAAATAAATTATGCGCCACAAACTGCGATCGATGACGTAGTCTGATGCTGCGATTGGAACCGCAGCTTAAGTTTGTGTTCTTAATTTGAAAATAGACCAGCTTTTATGGCGGGATTTACGATGTTCTACAGTTGAAAGAGGTGTGTACTTTTAGTTCCGATGGATGATGGCGCTAGTTACTATATGTATGAGCACATTTTCTATTTCGCTGCATACAAAAAATGTTAGTTCCGAAATCAAGCATAGGAACTATTTTTGGAACGGACAACAGACAAATCTCACTCGGGTGATTTTTTATTTATTTTCTTATTAATTGAATTTATTCATTATTAATTTATACTCTATTAACAATGATTTACGGGAATCCTAGGATAAAAACAAAGTAGTAACGGAATAACAAGGTGTTTTTATTAAGATGTATAGGACAAGAAAGAAATATAATCTGTTTTATGCACTTAGGTACTTAGGCTGTGATTATTATAACCACTTTAGTTATACCTATGAGTACGTACATAGGTACGAGTACTTATACGTACCTATGTACGTTTTTAATAATAGATTCACTGCAATTACATGACATGGTAGCTGGCTCAATTTATTTATCCTTCTAAACTTTGTTACTATAGCTATACGTACAAAACGTTACCTACTAAATGTAAAATATTTTCTACCATATTCTACTATACATAATAATTCCATACAAACATTTTCGAGTTTTATGATGCCATTCGTTACGGATAATTTATCCACATTCGGTAGCTTAAATGTATTCTTATTACACGTTATTTAAATGTTTTTGGTGTTAGTAATGAATAATAACAGTTTGTAAGCGATTTCTGCTATACTGTACGCCAACCCCCCTGGCACACGCAGCCATAGAACGTTATATGACAGCGCGTGCCAGGAGCGTTGGCGTATAGTATAGTTATTGTGTATTGTCTTAAGTTATATTGATTACAAACTATCTCTAAAACATAAAACTACTGTGTGGGTTTGGGCTTTGTTTGGCGATATGTGTAATACTTAACATGAGACGGAATAGTGAAATCACAACTTTAATATACAGGGTGATTTTTGGTCGTCAACGTTCCCGAAAACTACGGAATCTCCTCATTATCACGATCATTTTTCTTCATGGAAGCATACCTGGGAAGTGTCTGGTTTCCAAAATATTAGGGTCCAAAGTTGAGTAAATAGACTGCGTTTTTCTGCATAAATGCACATAGACGCGCGTAGCAGGATTTTTTCACGAAAAATAATTAATATCTGTCTATAAAAAAAACTAACATAAACACTAGACACTATAAATTTCGCACGATCATGGAATTTAAAATAAAAAAAAAAAAAATCCCAGCATTTTTTTTGGCATAAACTTACTTTATTTCATGTATAGAATACGTACACTTCGTTAAAGGTGGCCACAAAAAAACACCCTGTATAAATAGCTAAGTAGAGCATTAAAAGCACTGTTGAGTAGCTCGCTGGTACTCTTAGAGTGACCTTTTACTGTTAGGTGAGGGATGGTAGAAATTTGTACTTTGACATAAGCGTTATTTCTCAATGGAAGTTTGAGTGAACGACTTACTCTTATGGATGTAAGAGCTATAGAAGTTAAAAAATGTATGAAAAGTTGATTGTTTTTTAGCTGATAGAGTTAGGTAACTTAAGTTTCGATATGCATCTCTTTTATACCTAGGTATACTGATATACCCTAGGATTTAATCCTTTTTATAGGGCTTTATTTTGTTTCCGAAAAGCTATTAGTCAGAGAAGTTTTATAGTAAATGTTTCAAATAATTAAACTGTGTGGCATGTTCTAGAATGCCCAATTCGCATTTTTGAACTAGCGTGTCCATTTCTCAGGACATTGTGCATGGAACAACTGCCTTATCTAAATCCCGCGGCATGGAACGCCCACCAGCTACTGGCTAATGTAACCAAAATTTTGTGTGTGTTTGCAATATGATTTGCACACTTTTGATTGAATTTTGAAAAAAAAAACACTTAATGGGAGAAACAAAAACCATTAAATATTTCCTTTGATTTGAATGCTACTGTAGGATACTGTCGATAAATTATGTAAGTATAAGACTTTTAACATCAATTTAACTATAAATATGTTTTTAAGAAATGAATCAATTATTCACCCGATTAAATTGATATCTACTTTGAAGTTTACTTTTTTAAGGTACCTATACTTACTTATAAATATTTTCAAGATATTTTAATGTTAAAAAAAGAGCCCGGCTTTTTCTGCATTTCAGAGAATGAAAAAGTTACGAAAGTAATAAAAACCATACATTGTATGCAATATTATTTTATCTCATAAATCTATAAAACATAGTCACCCTAGCCGCCTATACACTGCACGTAAAGTTCAGTAACGAATTACTTCCAAAACATGTATTAAACACGCGAAACTACACTTTGAGGCATTGCAATAAGAGTGCTCGTTACCTAATAACTTGGCATATCTTTACATTGATAATCTAAATTATGATGTCAATATTATTGAAATAGGATAAGGTAAAACTAGAGTTCGATTCATAGTTCCCGTGCCTGATGTCGGAACTAAATTTTTTTGTATGCAGTTACATAGATTGATTAGTCAAATACTGAGCGACTAGCGCCACCATGCAAATGAACTATTTAGTGAAAAGCAGTACAAGTTTGGTTGACTATGTATTAGATTAAGCCTGAATTAGGCTTAAATATTGCTTAATCGCTACTCTATTTCTCGTTTTGTGATTATACATTCGTATAATCTCGTTACACAAAGCTTAAGTTATCTTGTTTTTTATCATAAGGAAAAGGCATATTAAACTAATAATAAAATACATTTTAAAAACGTTCTATTATAATTGAAGCGTGATTTTCTTCACGACGACGACGCCATGAAATAAAAAACTCTTGGGTCCTATGAATGAAAATGAAAATCTCCCGACCGTATTTCGGTCAAGGCGACCAATCTCTACGAAGATTGGCCAGGTACGCAGGAGATATTATAGTGCACAAGTGTGTGCGCAAACATAGATGCACTCTCTATTCCCTCAGTCTCATAGTCCGATGGGACGGAAAGCCGACACGACCGGAAAGAGATCAGGCGCAGGACCTACGGTTTTACGTGCTTTCCGAGGCACGAGCTAAGTGACAATTTTACAACATTAAAATCTGTACATGAAATAAATTCATTGGTACAGGCCCGTGACTGGGATCGAACTTACGCCTCCCGCTTGGAAGGTGCACGTCTTAACCACTGGGCTATCACCGCCTTGGGTCCTATAATACTATTCTGAAAAGTAATATTTTAGGTATTTTTACCTATATTTATAGTATTTCCAATGCTATTAATAGGAGGACTTGCATAATGAGGTATCAAGTTCCTATGCAGTGAATTTCTGTGTCCATACTAAAGTAGGTCTGGTGACTCAATAGAGTTGTTTATCCGCGTCACTAGATGTCACTAACCTATGGCAGTGACGGACAAGCGCGTACGACTAATTGGAATATCTTGTGAAATTACTTCATGCTGTCTAAAATAATGTTTGCGCTGGATTTAGGTTTTAATGAGCATTGTTTTAGTTTAAATTGTGGCTTAGTCGGTTTATGTTTTTGTTTCTACTACATGATATACCTACACATGTCTGCGTTACCGAAATGGGGTAGCCAGCACTACAGAATTATGAAGGTCACACAGCCTCTTTTAGGGCGCGGATCGATAATCAGTGACAAGTTGCTAGCTTATCGCCTGAAAGACTGCCTAAGTTCCTTAGTCGACTCTTACGATATGCACGAAAGGAGGTGCAGCTGATGTATTTTCATTATTTGATAAGACTGCAGAGTATTTTTTAGTAATGTAATTAAATAGGTAATTAAAAATCCAAAAACTCGACTGCTCAAAAAAGAACCTAATAATGTACATAATAAAAAAAACTGAAAAGAAAAAAACAAGCACTGAACAGCCAGGATCCATTGAAATATTATCTTGGCTGTCGGATAATGGATCCCGACTGTTCAGTTGTTATGTTAGTATCATTAAAAAATATTTTATGTTCTTCAATTGTATTCATTCCATAATAATATTATAGAATTCTAGACCACCGGACATCTAAGTGCTTGTTTTTTCTTTTCAGTTTTTTTTATTATGTACATTATATGATTCTTTTTTGAGCAGTCGGGTTTTTGGATTTTTTAAATCATGTATTTTTATTTTATACTTTTTTGTTATGAGTACCTAGCTACTAATAGGTATGCTTCAAGAAACATGCTCGGCAGCAAGAAGTTTTCGTCTTGCTGCTGTCTAACAACTTATATGTGAGAATGGTTGTTACGCAACTTTCAATCGATATAGATCCTAAACGGTTAGTCGAATCGAAAAATGTTGAGCGAAACCTAAAAATGATTTTTATATACCTATTCAACGATACCCCACTCGATATAGTTTGTCGACTTTAATTTTTTTCATTTTCACAAAATGGCGTCCAATAGTCGCCATATTGGATTTTCACTAACGTTATGTCTTTAGTAATACTCGCCGGACTAAGAGGAATCTATTGACGTATGAATCATAAAAATCGGCCGAGGCGTTTAGTCTGTGTAGTGTAATACCACTCCTTTGCGTCGCGCAGTCGGGTATAAAAATTCGTAGAGATTTTTCATAACAAGCCTTTGATAAACCTAGGTACATAAGATAGTTTTGGGCTTTAACAACACATTCCATTCGTAGCTCATTAACTATACGTTGTGATAGATTACTCATATCAAAATATTAATTTTCAACGTTATTTATTCGAAATAGAATCCAAATTGCAGTACTACTCTATTTATGCACCTTTACTGATAGTAAGCTATAGAGTAAATTCAATCTTTCTTCATTTAGAAATAGAGTTAAATTTTAAGCGAAGTCGTTCTTGATGTAATTTTAATATGAGGAATTTAAAGCTGGCTTTGAAAGGAAATAAAACTTACCAAATTCTAAGTGTAAAATAATTGAGGCGATTTTGATGTCACTTTTTGTTTGAATTTATATCAAAATGAATTGTAACTATTAATCATGTCAATTTGGAGGACAATGCCCAGAAAATTTATTGTATTTTTTTGGATGAAATCTCTATATCAAATCCTTATACAATATTCGAATTAGTATACCATGACTATTCACAGTCAGGTAGAGTTTACAGGATGACTGATTAGCGTAGAGTTTATTACGTTCGATTTCAAGCAAAGGAAATTGACAACATAAAAAAAATTCACATTATTAATGAACATTTTGTCATTAACTAAATCTGCAAAATAAAACCGCACATTATTGGTCACTATGAGAAATAAACCTAACCTAAAAGTGTAGGTACAGTCATAAACAAAATTGTTACTTATCCTAATTTCATATATCCTAAGTTCATTACGCAGCTTCTTGTTAAAGCATGTCAAATTATTCATCATTTCGACTCGTCGTTACACGGAGCAGGTGTATAGAAAAGGTGGTCTAACTGATTATTATAAAAAACTAGCCGTTGCCTGCCTCTTTGTCCGCGTGGACCATAGAATGTAGACTCCCAACTTAATGTCTGCAAAGCTTCAAGAAGAAGCGGTGATTGGCTAGAATACATCACAAGCATCTCCTTCCGTGCATGTCGTAAGAGTCAAATGAACTCTAAGGCGTCTTGGTCTTTAACTGGTGTTTTTTTAACAACCAATAGAATTCTGTGATAACACATCAGCGGAGACGAGATATGTGAATAACGAAATTCTATTGGTTGTTACAATACATCTCTCTGCTCGTCTCATCTCCGCTTTGGTGGAATCCGGGCCTTACATCTGTCACCCACCTCTATGATAACCGTGGCTGTCGGATATCCTTCGTGATTCAGTCCGTGCTACACTATTTTGGGTAACACGGCTGTATATATACAGGGCGATTTTTGGATCGTCAACGTTCCCGAAAACTACGGAACCTCCCTCATCACCACGATCATTTTTCTCCATGGAAGCATACCTGGGAACTGTCTGGTTCCCAAGATATTAGGGTCCAAAGTTAAGTGAATACAACTGCGTTATTCTGCATAAATGCACATAGACGCGCATCAAGATTTTTTCGCGAGAAATAATTAATAGATATCTGTCTATGAAAAAACTAGCATAAACACTGGACACTATAAATTCCGCCCGATCAAGTAATAATTTAAAAAAAAATACTTACATCGTTTCCCAGTATTTTTTGGCATAAACTTACTTTATTTGATGTATAGAGTACGTACCCTTCGTTGAGTGTGGCAACAAAAAAACATTATGTATATATATGTATGATCACATCTCCCATTTGTATTGCCTTCATGGTCTATATCGGTGATTACATATATAACTAATGATTGTGTTTTTGTTCGCAGGTACGTCATCCAGTCCGTTTGGAGATTAATCTAGTTCTGTTATTTATTATGGTAACAAGCAGTAACTGTCTTACTGGGTAAGTCTTTTTAAATATAGGACTAATGATTGACTCAGGTATCGTCATACCAGTCTGTTTAGGGATTAAAATCTAGTTCGTGTTATTATATTATGGGTAACAATGCAGTAACTGTCTTACTGGTGTAAGTCTTTTTAAATCACAATTTAGGACTCTAATTTCGGTGCTTACTTTAATCTGAGTTTTCTTTCTTACTGGTCTGTATCATATGATATGTGATTTTTCCGAACCGGTTTTAAGTATTTTATGAGGTTTTCTTGACTTTATCAAAATAATGTGTTTTTTCCTTGAACTTAAAGCTATAATCTTAAATTTAAAGATTGTGATGCTTTCTTTAATTAAGTACTTACATTATCTTCAGGCACTTCTATTTCAATCTAATTAATTTCTTTAAGGAGCAAACTTATTATCGAACTTATTATAAAAAATTACCTACCCGAAGAAAAGTTTGTCATCTAAAACACAAAACGTAGGAGTAATTCCACGTACCAATAACCACGCTAATAAGCTGTGCGATTAGTGGCCTACAGTTTTAATGAAACCACATCCAAATAAGCTCAGCAAAATACCTTTGTGTGGGATAATAATATACTTGCCAGTAACGTGCTGAATAAGGTTTGTTGTTTTAGTAACAGGATCATTAAGTTAGGTTTTAGAAGGTTGTGCAAACTTTATGTTGTACGTGGTAAGGTCTAGATTAGTTGATCGTTAGTAGGGAAAACGTGGTGGGTTAAGTTAGGGTTGTTTGAGAGGTAATAATGACAATTACTGGCTACACAATTTGGGTAGTTCAGGTAGATGTGGGGAGAAAAGGTTCTCAAAGTATTTTGTGTTTTAGGTTGGAATTAAAATTATGTCAAACCTTTTTAACGGAAATAGGAAGATTATGCTGACGAACCTATCTACCTAACAAAGACTCTTGTCTCGCGAATTAATAGCACTTTGCCTGAGAGTACGCCTCTGAGTTCATTAGTCGACTCTTATGCACGAAAGAATATGTGTCTGATATATTCTATTAAAGCACCATATCAGCATCAGAAAAAGCTGTCGAAACGTCAAGAATAGTTTTTTTAGAATGAATTTTATAAAACTTTGAGAACCTCTGTATCTTGTGCAGGTACACGAAGGACTATGGCGCCAGACGATATTTTTTTTGAAATGACGATTTCTTTGTCATTTCTACAATACCAACAATTATATTGAAATAGATCGGAGTACAATTTTGGTAATTATGGGATTATGGGTTTAACCGCTTTGATATTAACCGCACGACTGTATCTTATGCACTCAATATAGAAAAATAACAACTACAAGTGTACTATCCATCCATCCATACTTACAAACTTTCGCGTTTATTATATTATAGTAGGATTAATACTTATGGTTGTAGTACTGTAAAAGTTTTATATACGAGTAGTACCTATAGAAGTATCGTCACTACATATTATAAAACAAAGTCTGTCTGTCGCTATGCTTGCTTTGAACTTTAAAATCACGCAACGGATTTTGATGCGGTTTTTTCCATTAGATAGAGTGATTCAAGAGGAAGGTTTATATGTGTAACAAGCAACCCACCCCATCTTCGCACGGGTGTAATGCTCTCTCACGCGGAAGATGCCCTCAAGGGCTACGACTAAAAATACGAGCGAAAGCGATTGAAACATAGGCTCTCTAAGATTATTGGCGGTAAATTCACACGGATGGAATAACTAACGTAGTTGACTTAAAACGATTCATCCCGTTCCTTTTTTTTTTTTTGTTTAGTTTATCCCGAAGGAAAGGCAAGGGGAACTAAGCCCATACAGCCTAATCATTGTTTAGTAAAATGTATTCTGAATTTATGATGAATGACAATGATGATGAATGGAAACGTCGGGAAAATCCTCAAGAACAAGTGTAAAGTTAGTCAAAATGAAAAACTATTGCAGAAACAACTTACATGCGCCCATGAAGAGATCGTAATCCGGCTAAAGTTTTACTCGGCTTACCTGCGTATAAAGCCATGCACACGCACTAGATTCACATCACAAGTAATCAAAATATAACTTATCTACCAGAAAACATCACTTTACGGACACATGCAAGCCATTTACAAATAAATTTTGATTTTCACAAGAAAATTACACCTGCACCCTTCCAGCTTTTCCCGCCGAATCTCTCATCCCGTTCCTATACGGAGTCGTAAAGTAAATACTCGAGTACCGTCACTAAATAATAAGGCTATGCGCGGACTAGGAATAATTATTGGACGCTATTTGTCCGCAGTCAATGAAAAATGAAAAGCTACCTTAGGTTAGCTACAGAACTTGGAAATATAAATTGATTATTATTATGTGCTTTCATACAAACTTTGGAAAGATTTAAATTCTTTTAATTTAATGGAAGTAAAATAAAAAACATATAGCTAAGTCCAGATATAAAAATATATAAAAGTGGCCACTACCGCTAATGGCACGTTATTTTAAATTTAGATTTGATTACGTATAACAGTAATATATAATAATATGTACAAATCAATAGTTGTCAATGTATTGTAACATACTGACATATGTTATAAAACATTTACGTACCTACTGGGTGTCAGAAATATCATTGGGCAAAAAAAATATGGTGCGCCAAAAGCCTTAAGGCGTACCCTTGTATGAGATAAATAATTTCTATTACAATGTAAATAGATTTTATTGGTGTTAATGATCGGTCGCGCCAAAGAAACCGCACATTAAGCGTCGTAAAGGGATAAAGTTGAGTTTCTTTAGAGCGATTGTCGGTAATATAGTAAATATTATGCGTAAATATTTATAAAGTTTATGCTTGTGTAGTAAAAATTAGATGTTTTATAGTGCAGTTGATGGGAGCCGAGCATTATGTCTTATAATGTCAATATAAAGTTATAATGTTCTCGCATACTGGCTAGATGATAGAGATCGCTCTTTTTATGTTGGTATTACAGCGACTTATGTTGCTGGTTCAGTAACCTTGTATTATGCTATTTAAACCTATATAGGTGCACTTTTATGATCATAAAGCCAGCACAGCACAGCGCTTACTCTAGGATATATAAGAAAACTTTTTTATATATAGCTATCGGGATGAAAAATAACGTTGCCAATAATAAAGGCGATGGTAAAATTCGTCGTCCGAGTTGATTGACCCGATAGCTCAGTTGGTTAGATAGAGTGAATGCACGGTTTGCGAGTGGTCGTGAGTTCAAATCTCACTCGGGTGAAGAATTTTTTCATTTTCTTATTAATATTTTATAAAACTTTTTTAAATCTCCCTATTAATAATATTATTCTGACATCGGGAAAAACTACTCTTGGTTTTTCGATTTTAGAGTAATAGATTTCTTTTAAATAAATAAACAATCACTTTTCCAAATATAAGTAAAATTTACTATGTCTGCCAATGTGAAAAACTTGTGTGATGAACTTTTCATCATATACCCCACTAGTCATGACTACTTATGACAGTACCAGACACGATCGAGTCACAATAAAACAGGGAAAAATTCAAATTAGTAACCTCACTCGCGTTTCGTCGAAACAATCAATGATTCAAACTCAAAATCTTGGATTACTATTAAAAAAACCGACCGCTCTATAAAAGTAATTAACTTGGAGTGAAGATAATTGATGGGGCCCACAGATTATGCCTCGATCGTTGCTACAAACGCACAAAGGAAACCCAACTTTAAGCCTGGAGATTTTAACACCAAAGTTTGAGTTATTTTCCATTATGGGCGGAGAAGCTAGCAGCAAAGGTATAGGGAAGTTTTTTCTTCTCGTCCGTTATTATAAAATCGTCAAGTCGGTTCCGTGTTTTGTCTGTGCGTATGTCTGTGTGTGTGTGTTGTAGGTAATTTTGATAGGTTTTTTTTCTTAGTTTTGCCGCTCGAGGGCGCTGTTATGGCCCCTAATTCTACGCGGCTATGGTATTATGCGTGACTGTGGCATTCTTGTTTAGGTTAATCATAGGAGGACTAATGTATGTTTCGTACACCTCGGGCTGGGAGCTTTTGATGGGTTTTCGTATATACAGGATGTAACAAAAGGGGCATGTTAAGCGAAGAGCTATGTAAATAGCCCACTTAAAGTAACTTATCCATACAATTTGAGACTCGAAATCACATGTTTATTTTTCCAGATAGTATGGAGAATAAGTCAGGAATGTTCATACAATCTTGAAAAATAAACATGTGATTTCGAGTCTCAAATTTTTGAAATAGGTTTGCTGGAAGAAATCTCTTTAAGAGATAAGCTCGCCTTTGTACATTATCTATGTTATATAATTACCTGCTATATATTTTCTGTGTATGTAATAAAGAATAAAGAAAGAAAGAAAGGTTCTCTATAGTGGGCTAATTTCATATAGGTGGGCTCAATGTTTTACATCAACTGTTTTTGGGTTGGTAACATGTCCCTTTCTGTCGTACGTTCCATAAGTCTGCAACATGTACGCTATAATGGGTTGAAGTCACTGTCCTCGGTTGTAATTTTTAGAAAATTGTCGGTGATGGGGTAATGCCACTGTTTCTGAGGTCTAGTATTATCTTGTAACTCTTCCAGGTTGACCGCTATGAATTTATAGCAATAACGCCATATACAAAAAGGGTTTTTTTTTTTTTTTTTTATGTACCATTTGAAACGACTTTCTACTTACTAAGCTAGTAGCATAAGTTTGTACAAAAATAACTTTTTCATCCAAATTTTGAAAATCCTAGCAGTGGTGAGTAAGGACTATGTCCTAGGAGCTGGAGCTTTTAATGAATAATTTAAAAATCATAGTAGAAATCTGCGAAGTGTCAGTTTCGATGACCAAATTTAACGATTTGAATTTTAGGAACCTTAAATAACTAAAATAAAAAGCTGATAGTACAGGCCCATAGTCCACTATCTCAAAAGATACGAACTACTATTATTGACATCTAGCTCAAAATATTTCATGTCAGCCTCAGGGGGGCAATTCTTGAAAAGTCTCGAGTTGGAACGAAGCCGAAACGGAACCGTTGTAGACGCTCAGAACAAAGCAATAATTACTTTATGGTGACGTAATTAGACACATTTCAGCACGAGACAGATATTTGTTTTTATTCTGTCATACTCGCGACCGATGCGTGCTAAAATATACCTTATTACTAAAGCGGTAAGTATATATTGCTTCGCACCGCGTTTCGTTAACGGTTCGTTAGTGGTTGCGTTTCGGCTGAAATATTTTCAAGAATTGCCCCCCTGAGCTACAAATTCCGAGACTCATCCAAACCACACATAGAATAAATTTACACGTTTTTATCAAATATTTACCTGCTCCCGCCATTACACGCAGGTTGATAATGTTTTACAGCCGGACATCGTAAACGCATAAAGGGAGGTTCAACCCTCCAAAAAACACCCTTTGTCTAAAGATCCGGGAGTTTACGTGAGAATACAGTCGCAGTCAAAAGTTGAAAAAGTTTTTTTTAAAGATGCCCTCTTGACTTTGAGTGAAATATCGCGTCGGTACTCTTAGTTTTCTTTATTTTTATAGATAGAGCTATAGATTTATTGATATAAATTGATGTTGTTATGATTAAATATAATTAAAATTAAATATCCCATCATATTCTCGTATACATTGTTTCATGAAGTCCGTTAGTACGACAGTTCAAACAAACATGGGTTGAGCTAATAAAAATATCTACAGATATAAATTAAAATATTAATAAAAACCCATTGCTGCCACAAAACCCTGTGGCAAAAGTTACTAAAACACTAATAATTCCTGTGCTACAATTTAAAAATGTTCTAATAGTACAACATTGAATAAACGGTAAGAGTTAGTCTACAAAAAAGTTTGGGATAACATCTTCGTACCTGACTGTACATTCCGCCGCGTAAACTGCACGCCTATGTTAGAATGGATTAAAAAAAAAAAGATCTTGCATGAATACAATAGGCTGTATACCCATGACGAATATAACATAGGCGAGGCACGGTTAAGTGAAAAAAAAAAGATGTAAATACTAATGCACGCCAAATTGTAAACGAAGGAACAGTTTTTACCCTACCTTAAAAAACTACCTTGTTTTTAGCTGAATTCGTATTGGAAATCTATAATAGTAAAAAGTATAAAGCTAGATTTTCATTCGATGCCACACCATGGTTTTTAAATGCATTTTTTGCATACAGTACAAAAATCTCAAGTTTAAAATATGAAAAAATAACGTTGCCAGTAATGTATTTTAAAAAGAGATGGTAAAATTCGTCGCCCGAGTAAATTGACCCGATAGCTCAGTGGTTAGAGCGAAAGCACGGTTTGCGAGTGGTCGTGAGTTCAAATCTCACTCGGGTGAAGAATTTTTTCATTGTTTTATTAATATGTTTTAAAATATGTAGTGATATGTAGTGGAAGCCGCGCCCGTGACTCTAAAATAAAGGCTCTAATCTACCTGTGTACTAAATTTAGTTTTAATTAGTTAACTAGTTTTGGCAGTAGTTTTGAAAGCATGACAGAGGGGTAAGCACGAACCTCTCGATAGTCCGTAACGCTATCGTCCAACTGTCAAATCACATAGATTTTGCTTGCGAGTCGCTAGCGTTACGCCGCGTAAAAAGGTTTGTGCTTACCCCACAGATAGATAAAGTTACTTTCGTATTTATAATATTAAAAAGGATTACATTGGTGCATTTTTTTTTCATTTAATAAGGCTTTGTTTCTCTAACTCTTGTGTGTAACATTATTATCCAATTACGTTACTATATGTGTCACCGAGTCAGCGTCGCAAGTTTTTGTGCAGTGCATAGTGAACGCGGAGCTATGCAAGTGTGTGCAACGAAGCTGGGAACATCTGGAGAAGGCATATCAGATTTATAAGAGTGTATCTCTAGAACCAATTCATTGTCAGGTGTAGTGACGTTAACTTATCGAATATCTTCCTTCCCAAGCCTATACCCCCTTTTTTTTGAAGATAGAAATCTTATTTTCGAAGAAGCATTGTTTGTAAAAAGTTTGACGTTTTTCCCTAAAAAAATCAGTTAGGTGTTTGCGAAATCAGCTTCTTTGGGTTTTTTATAGTGCAAACAATCAATAGTACCTACTCTGTATAAAGAGTAGATACTATTGATTTGAGTAGAAAACTCTTTAGGAACTATTGATGATAGTGATACACAAAACTGTGCCTAATAAAAAACCTGATTTCGGTCTTTCGGATTCTTTCTATTTCTAAACAAAATGAGGTATAGTTAGGTTACAAGAAAAAATAATCCTAAATTGTAAATTGTAAGATTTTGAATAAATTTCAAATTATTATCTTATAAGTTGTTAATATAATTATAAGAAATATTATAATTTTTAAACCTATATAACATATGTACAGATTTACGTATAGGCCTGTAGGATTGCTTGTAAAGGTATTACAATACAAATTGGTTTCCGAAGCATATTCCGAAGAATTTTGGGGTTTTGGAGCGTTTCGGTCCGCGGACCCGAATTTTGTGCGTACTGAGGTTGTACTCGTAAAACTGGACATAATAATACTGGTTTATAATTGGAATAGTGACGGTCCGTAGACGCTACTCGTACTAAGCAACATTAAACAACTTGTTTCTCGAACCTCAAGATGCCGCATCCACATTTCTGCGATTCATAAAGTGATTAACTACCATTTCTACTGCCAGCACCCATAGGGAGACATTTAGTTTCACAACAATTAACAGGTTAGCGGGCTTTCCACTCAATAAAGCACCGTAATCGGTGCAAATAAGTTCCCACTTTCAGTTGCAGGTAGTTAGTGCGGAAGTATTTGGAAAACCTTTTGAAGTCGGCATTTTTCCGGGTGATTTAGTTTTTCTTCCTGTTACTGATACTCTAAAAGTAAGACCTGGTGAAATTCTTAGTAGCAAAAGTTAATTGTGAGAGTAATAATAATAAAGTTTATTTGCTGGGTGTAAAATGATGTCAGAAAATCTACTTAATTTTAAGCGTGCAAATGTCATACAGTTAGTTTACATAAAATTATTCGTCACAAGAATCTATACCAATTTAGTGCATTTAATAATATTATTCGTCACAATAATCTATATCAATTTAATTCATTTAATAATAGTCAGTTACACAGTCATAGAGAGTTGAATCATCCGAATGTCACATTTAGTTCGTTAATGGAGTACATTTCGCAAGTAGTCATGTAAACTTTTTTTAAAAGGTCTTCCAGATAGTGATCTTACATCATCTGGTAGGGCGTTATATATTCTAGAAGCCATAGTGTAAACATTTTTTTTAGCTACAGTTAAAGAGTAAAGATTTACTCTTTAACTGTAGCTACAGTTAGAGAGTAAAGACGTCATAGCTTTACTCCGAGTTGTAAAGTTACATTTTGTACGAAAGTCTGACTTTAAGGTAAATAAATAATAAATATTAACATACTTCACAACACATTAACCTGGTCCCACACTAAGTCTTGTGTCGCGGATTCTAAGCAGCAGCATATTTATAAACACAACGATAAGTATAGAAACATCCATGACTCGGAAATAAACATCGATATTCATCATATTAATGTTATCATCATTACGGGGATCTAATATTATCTACAAATAGGCCGTCAAAAGTAGGTAGTAAGTTAGAAAAAATACATACACTCGAAAAACATAATCCTCCTTCTGGCGTAGTCGGGTAAATACACAGTTCTCTAGATATTCTCCATTATGTATTTTTACTTTCCACTCCTACGTAAGTCACTTTGTAAATGGCGCCTCGTGGAATGTCGCGATTAGCACTTTCTCAAAGAACTATCTGGGATGTTGGTAGCTAAATAACTATACACGTATTAAAGATTGAGCATTTGTGCCCACAAAGCGGCGGTAGGCTACCCTTTATATCTGAGGACTTAACATGCCAACTAGCGACAAGTGGGATATCTTTTGCACAGTTCTGTACACACATATATACCAAAGCCAGTGAATGCTTCATACTGAGGAGGTAGGCTACAAGCTTGAACTGCAGGATCGTAAAGGAGAGCCCACAGCCACGGTTAGCAAAGCAGGGAATTAGGGTAGTTGACAGTTTTTTTATTTGTATTTATATCGAAAGATCATAAAATAAACGAAACATCTGCGAAAGAAAATCTTCGCTATCGTGAAAACTTTCCGGGATATAACGATTTCAAAATCACAATTTTAGACTTGCCAAAAAACGCTCCATACAAACGGCTACCACGATGTGACGTCACTCTTTCAGTAACTTGTATGCGCGTGAAAGAAATTTTGTTCTATAGCTATATTAAATATTGCGTTTACAAAAATATGGTCACAGAACAAAAGTTGCTGTAAATGATGTAGGTGGACATGTGATGTTGTAATTTTCAATTAATTTCACATTTGAAAATTCGATTTGCTCACTTAACTTTGAAGGCTTATTACCACCTCATTTGGGCACATAATCAAAGTGTAATTTTACAGATCGGTATGGTTTTGATAATTTATTCTGATAAGCAACGAAGGGTAGTATTCTATACATGCCAAAAAAAATGTTGAAAAATAAAATAAAATTCCTTGATCGTGCGAAATTTATAGTGTCTAGTGTTTATGTTAGTTTTTTTATAGACAGATATTAATATTTTTCGTGAAAAAATCCTGCTAGCCCGCGCGTTCCATTTATGCAGAAAAACGCAGTCTATTTACTCTTACTAATATTTTGGACCATGACACTTCCCAGGTATGCTTCCATGGAGAAAAATGATCGTGATGATGAGGAGATTCCGTAGTTTTCGGGAACGTTGACGACCAAAAATAGCAATAAGAAACACATACAATTTTCTCTATAAAAAGCTTTTATTTCCAAGAACCCAGTGTAATTATAATATTTGTAGAATGGCACAATCTCTGTGTAACATGATACATGCGATAGTTGAGTTCCCGCTGTTTTCTAACAATACGGGGCAAGTTACGAGGCAAGTTAGGAGGCAAGTCTTCCGGGAAACAATTCGTTGTCGGTGTCGCGGGAAATTAACTAAGCAATTACGATCCGGCTCGCATGTCTGTGCAGAAAATTGTAGGAAACAACTGTGGTAAGATAATGAACAGCGGCGGTAGGCTCACATCTTATTACATGAGATTATATTGCGCTAGCTGATGAAATGTGGGCGTGTGATGTGCGTATAGGTACTTTTTTATAATCCCTACTAATATTATAAAGGCGAAAGTTTTTGAATATGGATGGATGGGTGGATGGAGCGATTTTAATAAAATTGGAGTTAGCTGACACCCCGGATTAACACATAGGCTACTTTTTATCCCGGATATTTTTGACATTTTGTTTTTTCTGCAGTCCACGCGGACGAAGTCGCGGGTGTTAAGTAGTTCCATATAATTTCTTATGTACTGCGTAACATAATGAGGCAGCCGCAGTTTCCTGAAATAAGACAAACATATATTAGGAGGACAGTATAAAATTTTACATATTTACATACATACAAATTCGCAAGGCTCATCATCTTCCTGCCCTGTTCCCATTTATTTGGGGTCGGCGCAATATGTTACTTTTCTTCCATTCATCCCTATTATCCGTCATCTCATTGCTCACTCCCAGTACACGCATATCCTCTCTCACACAGTCCATCCAACATTTTTTTGGTCTACCTCTTCCTTTATATCCATCCTTTCTGTAAAATATGCCTTTCATCCCGTCGCTTTACATGCCCGTACCAAGACAGACGGCTACTTCGTAACTTGTCTGTGATCGGCGCAAATTTCATGTATTCCGAAAATGGGCTAATCAGAGCAAGATCGCGAAGGAGATCCTTACAGCCATATTTAGTATGGCGGGGTCATGTATTGTGATCAGTAACAAGATGCTCTGAGAGGGAAATCCCCTGAGTTTCTTAGTCGACTCTTACGATATGCACGCAAGAAGATGCAGCTGAAGTATTCTAGCCTCGCATCAGCACAGAAAATACTTATATTTTTTATACATACATACATATAATCACGCCTTTATCCCTTTACGGGGTAGGCAGAGCACCAAGGGCCGATAGAACCACATGGTGCCACTTCTGACCAATTTTGAGGGTATAGTTGAGATGTACAAGTTCGGTTAGTAGTGACAGGTGGTCAGCCCATCGCCTACAAAACACCAAGACCCTCTTGTCCCTCTACTGACTTGTACAGTATGCCCGGGAAGAGAAGCAGCTGTAGTATTATACGTTTTTTTTTTCACTCCCAGAGTAGCATAGAAGATATTTTTTATAGTTTTATTATTTCTGTTTAAATACATTTGCCAAGCATCCGAGAAAATAATTAAGCAACTACCGTTATGTTCATAACTCCTATGTTAAGATTATTCGCGTAGTTCGTATTATTATAGCAATCGTCGTTTATTTATGTTAAAAGTTTCCGTCTTTCTTTATTTGCAATAGTTAAAGTGTTTTTTTATTTGAAATTAAAATTATTTATGCGTTAACTTCTAAGAAAATATTATATTAACTGTGTTCATACATACATAGTCATGCGCATTATCCCCCAAAGAGGTTGGACAAAAGTGTGCAATTTACATACCCACTTTTCACCAGTTAACTTATTAAAGCCCACGTGGTAAGGGGTGAACCTACCGCCGCTTTCCAGGCACAAATGTTTGTTGCATATCTAGCTAGCGGTAACGAATGGGACCAGGGGGCAATTTTTGAGTCGAAACGCAACCACTAACGGACCGTTAACGAAACGCGGTGCGAAGCAATATATACTTACCGCTTGAGTAATAAGATATATTTTAGCACGCGAGTATGACAGAATAAAAACAAATATCTGTCTCGTGCTGAAATGTGTCTAATTACGTCACCGTAAAGTAATTAGGTATTGCTTTGTTCTGAGCGTCAACAACGGTTCCATTTCGGCTTCGTTCCACTCGAAACTTTCAAGAATTGGCCCCCTGTTACTTTATTAATATGATGATAATTATGTAGGTAATTAAAAAGAATATTGATTTCAAAGGACTGCTTCATACATTTTAGTATGAAAAGGTTCAAATTAAACCTCATAAATGGAGCTAACTGAATTTATATGACAAGAATGTACCTCACATGTAATCTAATTCGCCGATAAACTGCATCATTTATAGATAAGTGCTAACAATGTTGAATAGGGCGGAAGTGCGTCGCTGGTTTAGTGGCCACGCGGACAATGCCGCGGTATTTAGTGGCCCGATGTGAACACTTAATTATAACGAGACTTATAAACCTTTGGATTGAAAGCATACGCTATATTTTCTAAGACGACAGCAAAAGCCAACGTGCTTTTTTATTCGTTTTGCAATGAAACAGTAAGTTCTATCAGATTTACTTTGACTTGCAGATATACACATTAATTTGTACATAAAGATGGCATTTAATCTATCATCGAGAAATACCGTACCCTCTCCAAGGACTTAGTTGATTTGTTCAGATTTTCACCTCCATTAGTTTCCTAATTACTGAGTAACTAACGGGTTAATTAATTTTATAAATTAACAAAAATAAAAGTAAGCAAAGTAGCGCTATAACTATTAAGTAGAAGTTTTAGATTATGTTTGCCGACTATTCCATTTAGAAATATGTAGTTTTCATATACTACTCGTACCACATTATTTCGAGTCCGCACCTTTATAAGACGCAACTGGCTCGAGCCTTTTGCGTAGATAAGTGCGGACAGCGCCTCGTAAGTTTGAGAACAACGCTTAAGCCCCACGATAAGATTAGATGGGTTTATTAGAAAAGAGATCAGTCTTCCTTACGGTAAACTTTTGAGTGAATGAGGCGATAGAAGAATGCGCTTTGTTTTAACATAATATAACGAAGCGTTACTATTGTCTAAGCTCTTAATACCTTGACTGCTTCAAATACAACGTAGGTAGTATGTAAATCCGTGAAAAATTAGAATTTTCTTATATCTACCTTTTTTACAGACCGATTTCGTACCAATGTAGTATGTATTTAAGTGTCGTGTAATGTCGGCAGAGTAGAAAAACACCACCCCATATCTGCCCGTAGGTATTGTAAGAGGCGATAAAAAAATTCCGGGAGGTCAACGGAAAATCTGCGTTCACCAACCTATGGCAGTAGCCTTGTGGCGTGCGCTGGGAGAGGTCTACATCCAGTGGACTGCAATAAGCTTATGTTATGAATGTGGTATATTATTTAATTAAGTATATTATAAATTATCTGTATATGGCTGAATGATTAAACTCAGATATAATTTTTATCATTTGCAAAAAGTCAACATGCCAACATACCTTTTATAATTAAGTCTTTGTCCTGATCGCCATTTTGAAAAACACCGCGCATTCTCACAACACTGTTGTTAGTTCGGAATTTGTTGTGGAGGTTTCTTAAACTTAATTAGGTAACTTAATTTGTTTAGCTAATTATCCGAGGTTTAAGCAGGGTGCAAGATTTTAATACCGTCATATTACGGTGTACATAAATGGAACTTTTCACATATCGGCACCGTAAAGAGGGCGTGGTTTTTCGTACGTACGGCCACTATATGACGGCATCCAGTGGCGTAACAATTAAAATTAAGGGTGGCAGGGCTGGCAAAATGCCACGGGCCCCCGACCCAAGAGGGTCCCGGCCCAAGAGACCGCGAGCTCAGAAATATTTTTTACTGTAGCTGAGTATTTAATTTTGAATTTGCCACGGGCCCCAGATGGTATAGTTACGCCACTGACGGCATCGCTGTCCTAGGATACCATAGCTTGAACCTGCTTACTTAGGCAAGACATATTCTATCTTATTGTTGAAAAAATCGGTCCTTATGTTATGCTATGACTAAATACGAGTATCTAGTAGAACCATTTAATCCTAAGCTATTTCCACATACCTACTTTCTCGAGTTATGCACCATATGAAAACCGTAGTTTAAACGGCAACCGTTAGGCAGGCCTTGGTTTATGTATGTATGCAATTTGAAAACTTACAGATATTTCCGTGAAGGCCTACCAGTTGTATTAAACAATACTGCGCCGGCGCATGGCCGACCCGGGAAGCCACACACGCGGCAAGGATCCTAACAGTACTCGCTATCGCACATCGTACAATGCGCCTGCGTAGTTAGGGCGGGCGCAGACAGGCCATATACTAGCTTATAAATTGCGTCCTATGGTGCGTGATATTGCAAGTAACCTGGGTGCACTGGTCGCGTAGGTTTTAAACCATTCGGTTGTGCGCCTTCAGCGCAAGTAGCACGGTGAAGATGACAAAGCCCTTCAGGCTATCATCAGTTTATCATTTAAAAAAAAGTGATATTGCAAACGAACGCAGGACCCATGAACAGATGGTCTTGGAAATCTTGGAAAGATGGTCGTCCGGGATCAAGTGTAGGCTCGAATCGGGGAGGACTTTGCCCAACAGCGTCAATGTTTGATAAAAAAAGTAACATCTCGCCTAATGCTGGCTTCCCACGGTGCGTGATATTGCTCACATCAGCCTATATGTAGTCCAATGCTGGACGTAGGCTTCCCCCGGGGCACGTCACAAAGGCTACTGCCATAGGAGGATTTTTGCCCATAGTCACCACGCAGGGCAGAACACACAATGTAATATTAATTTAGACTGATGTTTATATTAGTTCGTGGTCGTAATCTTTAGTCTGCAAAAGTCCTTATCCGCGGCGCCTGCAGCAATTTGAAAGGTATTGTTGGTCAGTGGAACTTGGAGCTATGTGGAGGTCGGATAGAGCTGCAGCGTCATAGCATTGCTGGGCTCAAGTTACGGAGACCATTGTTAGGGTAACTGTACTGGCATATGTAACATATATCACGCTTTATAACATGTACATACATTCATACTGGCTGTAATAGAGAGATGTGTAAGTAATGTGTTGAGTTTTAGAGGTTCATAATAATTAGTGGTTTACTAATTTACTAATTTCTATAATCCTGAGGATGCCACGGTTGTTGGCGAAACATATGTAGATTATTTATCTAGTTTTTGATTTCTTGCATGCTAGGTACTCGGGTCTGGTTTCTCATGGCGATTGTAGTTAGTGCAAGTGCCTGTTGTCGCAATTATGAGTTATCAGATCCGAGGGTCAGTGGAGGGTGTAGGGCCCGGTGGTGGGCGCACCCATAGTGGAAGTAATAGAGAGGCTATATTAAGCTCACTATGGTCATATGTTAAAATATGGGAATCAAAATCACATCTTTATTTGCCAGATAATTATTTCTACAATCTTGAGAAAAATAAATCGTTCATCTGAACGGATTTCGATGAAACTTATCAGTTGTATAGCTATACATACGCAGACAAAATTGCGAGCATCAACCAGTAAAAACCCTGGATTTATTCGAAACATTTAGTAATTAACAGTTTCACTCGTAAATTTTATATTATAGTACTCATATTAAGTCGACTCGGTTTCCTATACGAAGTTATTATCAGCAATGATTAGTAAAGGTATAATTGTATACCCTTCATCAAAGCTCCGCATAAAATACTAATTAACTTCAGTATTTCCTTATTAATTAAATGCCGGCATCATTGTAAAACTATATAAGTAGTTTGTGAAATGATTAATGTTAATATAGGTATAACTTTCTGGTAGGACTTCTTCCACTACTTTAAGTCTCTTTTGTGGATAGGTTGACTATTGCAGTTGGCATCTTGCACAGCATTTCGCTTAAATCCTTTTGTTTACACCCTGTATATTTTGCAATATTTTGCAAAATAAAATTGACATCTTTTCCCGGCATTTATTTAGCATAAACTTACTTTATTTGATGTTTAGAGTCCGTACCCTTCGTTAAGGGTGGCAACGAAAAAACACCCTGTATGTATGTATGTATGTATGGTATTTTAACCATTGAGTATGTAAACTACTAGCGTGATAGAACTAAGCCGTGCGTATTCAATTACACTGCACAATGACGTCGATGCCGTAACTGTAAACATCGAGATCTCTATCGAACGCAGAGGTTACGTTCGCTATGCGAGCCGGGAATTATCGACGCGACGCTACGGAATACGCCTGTGCGTATATTGAATATACATACTAGCGACCCACCCCGGCCTAGCACGGATCCAATACTGATAGGTACTATACATATAAACTATCCTCTTGAATCACTCTTTCTATTTTAAAATACTGCAGCTTAATCCGTTGCGTAGTTTAAAAGATGTAAGCATACATAGGGACAGACAGACAGCGGAAAGCAACTTAGTTTTATACGATGTTATGATATCATCATCATCAGCCTATTGCAGTCCACTGCTGGACGTAAGCCTCTTCCAGGTCACGCCACAAGACTGCCATGGGGGGTATTTGCCCATGGTCATCACCAGAGGTCGGAATTAGGTAGATCATGAGTCATCACGCTGGGCAGGCGGGTTGGTGACCGCAATTTGTATTTTAGACTAAATTGTCAACACGGGAGGCGCTACTGCCCATCTCCCGGAAACCCTCAATCTTATGATATATATGTGTTTAAGGGCCGATTTTTCCTAATATCAGATAACCTGTCAGAGGAATAAAGTTGATGCTGTCTTCCTTTAAAACTTGGTTATGAAAGAGACATCATCAACTTTATTCTTCAGATTATATCTGAGGTTTGGAAAAATCTGCTCTTTATATACTCAAATTGCCAGTTAGCTATACCCGAGCAGGGTTGGCGTCAGGCCGTAAAACACTAAAAAAAAAAAAAAAGTGAAACGCTAAATCATTGGCAATATAATTTTTAAAAGAAACCATATTGCCCCGACCACATAAATGGTAGTATATGGGCAGGAAGATAATAATAACGAAATAGGATAGCTAGTATTGCAGGATCACGAAGAAAATTCAACAGCCACGTTCAGCATCGTAGCTGGACTAAATGGAAAAGCTGAGTGAAATTGCTGGCTCATCACCTGAGAGAGCGCCCCTGTGTTCTTTAGTCGACTCTTAGGCCGAAAACCGGATCGATTAGCGGGGCGACGGCGGCAGCGGGGCGGGAGCGGTACGATAAACACATAGATTCTTATTGAAAGGAACTGGATGGCAGCAGCGCGGCGGCGGCGCGGGGAGCGGCGTCAGAGCAACGATCCGCACCCGCTCCCGCTGTCGCTCCGCAAATCGCAGACATCCAGTCATAGGCCTAACAAGATGCACGCAAGGAGAAGCTGATGTATTCTAGAGAAGCCCCACAAAGATATGATGGTACTTAAGGCTCGAGCACACCGAATGCGTGTGCGTGCACGTAAGCGTAGACGTATACGTACCTCTGAGTTGTTCTATAGAACTGTATAGGCACGGGCAGACCGGATGCCTATGCGTAGACGTAAGCATAGACGTCAAGCGGTGACAGTTCTATATATTTAACTCAGAGGTACGAGTACGTGTACGTCTACGCTTATGTGCACGCATACGCATCCGGTGTGCTCGAGCCTTTATTATTCATAACGGAACGCCGTTTTTACAATAAAAAAGATACTTATGTCATAAAAGTTACAAACTAACTACAAAGATGCCGGTTTTTATTAATCACATGCATTATTACTACTTTATTTTTTTTCACACATAGTTTTTACGCTTTGAATGATTCTAATTTTCCTTACTCAGTAACAAATAAACGTATCTTTAGAGTAGATCTATGATAATTAGATACTAGGAGAGTGTTGAAGAAACTTGATGAGGGGTCTTTAAAAGTAAAATTAAATTATATCGTATTATCATTGTCTGAATTCGTTTTATAAAAGAACTAGTGGACGCCCGCGACTTCGTCCGCGTGGACAGCAGAAAAAACAAAATGTCGAAATTATCCGGGATAATAATATTTTCCCGGGATAAAAAGTAGCCTATGTATTAATCCAGGATGTCAGCTAACATCATACCAAATTTTATAAAAATCGCACAAACTTTCGCGTTTATAATATTAGTAGGATAGCGTTATTACAGGGTGTAGCAGAAGGGCTATGTTAAACAAAATGCTATGAATACAGCCCACTATTGAAAATATAGCCACAAAATTTGAGACTCGAAATGATTAATTTTCCATGAAACTTGGATTTCGATTTCTAGTATTAAAATTGGCCTTAAGTGAAAATATGTAGAGCTATCGTTTTAGTGTTTTCACCCTTTTCTGTATAAGTTCCTTTTCTGTATTAATACTATTCCACTGACAAAGTTTAAAGTTCTGTACAGTTTCATTATAATCATACAATCTTCCGACGTATCAGAACGTCTAGTAGCTACTAACTCTAAGGTATATTGGTACCTATATACTAGAAAATAAGTGACATTTCTTAGACTATAAATACCCTTCTCCGGCCACAAAGAGAAATTAAACTTAATGCAAAACCAAGTCTTAAATTTGCAACGCTCGTATTTCACGACTAATGCTGTGATGTGAAAATACATAAAGATTTCAGGGTTTAAACCGTGGTATAGTTTATGCTACTGTAACTAATATGTACTTATTAAACTGTACAATATCCCTACTTATATTGTAAATGTGGAAGTAAGAGGCAACTCTTCACTCCAAAACTACTGAACCGATTTAAATTAAATTTGGTTCGCATGTAGTCTAGAACCTGTAAAGGGACATGCTTAACTTCTCCGAAAAAAAAAGTCCCGGAAATTAATGCAAGTTATTTTAACTAGCAAAAACTGCACGATACTAGTTTAAATTCACAGATGTACCTACAATTAAGTATTATGTAGACACAAGACGTAATACTGCGCAAGCACTGATTAGATTGCGAACATTTATAGCTGTTTTCTAGCTTTCAAGTGAAATAGAAATTATTTAAATGATTCGATTAGTGAATTTGTTTGACAACGTCCTCTAATATTGGCGCTAGTGTCTTTATAGTACCAACATAGTTTCGTATATTTTATTTAGTTCAACAAATTTCCGTGGGACATAGTTGTAGAAAAAGACTAATGTTAACACCTGCTTCGAGTGCAGTTTCCGGTGCAACTCAAAGAAAACCACTTAACTTGTTCGCACTTGCCACATTTAGATTTAATCTAGCTAAATAAAGCGGGGAACGTATTATTACGTCCTCTCTCCCGATTGCGGATTTTTACGTCGTTTTCACTATCTTGTCGGGATTTTTTGAAAGTGCTTTTAGTTTTTACGATACAATGGTAACTAAGCAAATTAGTTTTTTTTTTAACTTATCATCTACCGATTTAAATCCAAACTAATCATCCGCGTGGACTACAGAATGTAGCCTATTTCCTTCTTCGTAATACCAACTGTATGTGTGCAAAATTTCGAGAAGGTTAGTTGAGATCGTAAAGAAGTAACAAACAAACAAACAAACTAACAGACAAACTTTACATTTGGAATATTAGTTGGCATCTTCAACAATTCATTTTCAGTACGAGGCTCTTTAAGAGCAAATTGTTAGAAACGGAGATAAAGTAAGTTAGTGTTAACTAGAAGGCGTGGGAGGATAATTTTCACGACGCGTTCGATTCTGCTACGTTTCGCTACTACATATACGTATATATGTGTACAATAGTTGGTTAATGAACCTCTACAATAGAGAAAATGTTTATGAAAACACTAATTACCTTTATTCTTTTTAACATTGTAAAATTATTATGTAGTATATGGGAGCTTCCCTTAATATTTTTTTCCTATTTTTTGTATTCGTTGCTAAAGCGGTAACAGAAATACATCTTATTATAAAAATTTCAAATGTCCTTTTGAGTACTTATGACATACAGAAGGACAGCGGAGTTTTAGTAATAGGGTTCCTTATCCTTTGGGTACGGACTATGGAGCCCTAAAAATTTTTTACATAAGGCATATTTATCCTAAGCCGAAGCTACTAAATAAAAGCGAATGGACTAGGATATAACCGTTAATCTCCTTTAGAATTCCGTTTCTCCTAAGTTCACAATAATCCTGGCTCGCTTCACAAATCAACGCGACGCGGAATCTCGTAAATTCTCGATTACAATATCGTTATATTTCCGAACCCGGGTGGCATTCCTTATCGCTTGTATAAAGGTGAAGTAGAGATGGAATAAGTTTACTCTGAGGTGTAAAGTGACATTTTGTATGGAATATGCTTAGACGGATTTTTATGAATATCAACTCTTAAAAACGGTTTTTTACATAAAACTGTTACTTTGGTGTAAAGATGACATCGTAGAATTCGTACCACCCCATGTCTTCCCGTGGGTATCGTACGAGGCGATTAAGGGTTCCGGGAGGTGGGCAGCAGCGCCTCCCTTGTTGACAACATAGTCCAAAATACAAACTGCGGTTACCAACCCGCCTGCCCAGCGTTGACTATGGGCAAATTGGCAGTCTTGTGGCGTGCCCAGCCCTACGTCCAAACTTGCTTGAGATGATATCTGTAGGTATCTGTTGTTTTTTATTATTATTAGCGGTCATGTTCGGATAAGACATTTTTATTTATACATAGATATAGGAGACGAATCTCTTCGAGGCCTCATACTTCAGATATATCCCAGATATCTACTCTATTTAATATTACTTTATATTAACTATTATGCCAGTTTTTGAGAATATTCGTATATATAGTAGAGTATATTAGCCTCTCAGGTAAAACAACAACCAAATTTAGATGAAACTTGGAATTTATGCAGCATCAAATAACACATACAGACATAGTCGCGGGCTTCCGCTGGTCGATTACAAATTAAATTATCATCTGCTACTAAGCCTCGCTAACGGTTAGACTGGTGGCTCCCAGATTCCCGTTTTCTGACTATCTCATACAAAATATGTGACGTATTGAATGCATTATGAAATATTTATAAGGCGTATATCTGCCGCGTTGGCCCGAGCTTTTCATTGGTAACTAGAATCTGTTAGGATGTATGACATCGATACTTAGAGGAATGTGCCTGTGTTATACGAGGTAGGTTCTACTTGTCACCTTGTGTTCTGTAGGTATTAACTATACAGGATGTAACAAAAGGAGTGTCTATGAAAATAGCCCATCATGAAGAACCTATTCACAAAATTGGAGAATAGAAATCACTAGTTTATATTACCACGAAGAATATACATAATATGTATTATAATGATACTTTTTATATGTCAGCATTGTGAAAAGGGCGCACATTTGTGTACGGACGGCCGCCAAAACTACTGAACCGATTGAAATGAAAATTTAGTATACCAGCTAGTCTAGACCCTGAAATAGAACATGGACTAAATTTCATCCCGCGACAATATTTTTATCCCGGATAATTTCGACATTTTGTTATCTGCAGTCCACGCGGATGGAGTCGCGAGCGTCTACTAGTACAATATAAACCGTGTTGTACCTACGAGTGTCATATAGAGTCTGAAGTCGATTAATCGTATAGCGCAATATAGAGTCATATAATATGGAGCAATTAATAGTTCTCCAACGTAATGGCGTCAGTTAAAATAGTAAGCAAGTTAGAACTTTACTATCAGAGCTTCAAAGATTTTGTTCAAAGATTAATGGATACCTATAACAAATTATCCAAATCAGTAAACATTGATATAACTGGTGATCCTGTAAATGTATTTAAGCATAAAGTTTTCCCAACGTTACTCCATGCTTATGTTTTAATACGCTTCATTACTTAAATAATGGTTAATAGTTTTAAAGAACTTTACTATCAGAGCTTCAAAGATTTTGGTAAATAAATTCCCTTAATTTTTAATTCTACTATTAAATCATTAACAGCTACTTTAACAGAATACTTATTATAATAAGTAGGCAGCTCATTAATATTGTTTTGAAGCTCTAACTTAATTCCCCACAAGGCCACCACAGCCCTTCAATTCACCCTTCTCATGCGGTCTCCACCAAAGTGTCGGGCTATGTACACAGTAACCTAACCCCGCAGTTAACCTACTGACTGAGGTGTCGGACCTTTACCACTGGTGTTATGTTACCTGCGTGCTCTAGGCTGATTGGATTTTAAACTCAATTTTATGACAGCTTTCTAAAATGCGATTATATTATGTTATTGTGTATTTAGTATACAGGGTGTAACAAAAAGGGTATGTTAAGCGAAAAACTATGTAAACAGCCCACTATGGAGAACTTATTTTCCAAAATTTGAGACCAAAATCGCATGTTTATTTTTCAAGATTGTATGAGCATTCCTGAGTTGTTTAGGAATTCTCCATACTATCTGGAAAAATGAACATGTGATTTCGAGTCTGAAATTTTGTGGGTAGGTTCCTTTTAGTGGGCTATTTATATAGCTTTTCGCTTAACCCCTTTTGTTACATCCTGTATATCTTGCACCTATATTATTTGTTGCGGATGTAATCCCGGGAATACACCCGACTACATAAAAGTTTTTTTTTCGTAAAAATACTTCCCAAGCTCAAATGCGCAAGAGCGTAACTAATATACATCCATGCACTCAAAAAACATAACCCTCCTTTTGGCGTAGTCAGATAAATATAGAAAATATTAGAGTAAAATTAAAGCTATATAATCTGCACCATCTTTTATGGCGAGTTTACTTTTAATGAAGTTGAGAGCGCGTTTATATCTTTAAATCCACAGATTTTAATATTTACCTCTTCCCATTACGTTAGGGAAAATTATATTTCTTCGAAGAAAAAAGGTGGTTTTGATTATTTTGTTTCCTTTTTAGCACAAAACTAGGAAGGTCATACTGAGTCAGGCAAATATATAAAAATAAACTTAAACCAAGCTTAGCCTAAAAGCTACTTAATGACCGAGATCTTAGAGTCACGTTTAGCATGGCCATAAATGGTCTCTTAGCATAGAGATGTCATTATAAAAATAAATAAATAGCTTACTATAAATAATAATTTTATTATGTACTAGTGGACGCCCGCGACTCCGTCCGCGTGGACTACAAAAAAAAAAACAAAATGTCGAAATTGTCCGGGATAAAAACATTTTCCCGGGATAAAAAGTAGCCTAGGTATATGTTAAGTGGGACTTGTCACAATATATTCCTGAAAACTGCGTCGAAATCGGTTTAGCCGTTTCTGAGATTAGCGTGCATAAACGCACAGACAAACCGACAAACAGACAAAAATTCCAAAAATATGTGGGTAATTGCGTTGTGTCTCCTATAATATTTTTTCTCATATATCTTCCATGGACTTGTCATTTTTATTATATGTATATGTCGTGGCCAATATATTTCTGAATGGTCGAATTTCATGAAATGGTGCATTTCGTCGATTGGCCAATCATGATATGGTTTGGGCAGATCGATGATTAAAAATCGTTTCGATATGGGCAACTAAACGCCCGATCATTTCATGAAGTGGCAAGATTATTGCATATCGTAAAAAGTTACGAATCACGGTAGAGGCGCTGCGCGCGTTTTATTTATGTGTGAAATGGCGGATTTTTCTTTTTAGGTTATAAAACAAATTAAAGAGAGTAGGGTGACTATGCAGAAGAAGTTCACGGATAGTGTGTTATATTGTAAATGTAATAGACTTAATGGTGGTTTATAATAATATTGTTAAACAAAAACCTTAATCGATAGGTTAGGTTAGGTAGACTTGACAAATGACGCACGAGCCGAGCGAGCGGAGCGGGTGCCCAGGCAGCGTCCGGCGATGTGCCAGATGCGAATGCTTTTGTAAAGTCTTTTTGTTTTTAAATATTAATTGTGAAAATATCACATAAATAATAGCAAAAAAAATCATACCATCATCTTATGGTATCTTATATATGGTGTACTATAATATTTTTTCTCGGATTTTATATATGGCCAAACTTCAAAATCGTGAAATGTACGATTTAAGATCTGGTCAAATTGAAGCCACTTCATGATGCGACCACTTCATGAAATGCTCGACATTCATGAAATGATCAATTTTACAATATGGCCACGACATATACATAGATAGATAGATATTGTTATGTATCCAACAATCAACCCAGTATAAAAAATCATCCTAAATAATATCGAAAAATATTCGATAGGAAGTCAAAACTTAATAGCATATCGAAAAGTCAAGGGCAAACTATAAAAAGGGAGCGTTTCCGTAAGAAAAAGGTACTTTAGAGAGTCAAGCGTCTTCCGCTAGGGGCGCCACTGTGCGGGATAACCTTTTTACCCCTCCAATGAAAAAAACAAACCTAAAACTTTACCACCAAAGTTCAAATTTGGAAGGAAGATCTCGCCGCGGCGAGGCACTCTTATTTAAATAAGGTAGTCGGTGTGTGATAGAGATAGCTAGTTGGTGTATGTGGGGGTGGGAGAAAGATGGGTTGGTTCTGCGTGATGAGATTGTGATGTCGATGAAGTTTAATTTTTGTGAATATTTTTCTTGGATTTTTGGTTTTGTGTGTTTCAGAATTATGATAGTTTTATGTCGCTAATAAAAAATAGAAATTGTATAGTTAGATGATGTTTAATCTAGTAAGTAATATATCCTAATCTAATTGATCTGTATTTTAAATATGAAATGAAAATATGAAAAATATTTTAAAATACAAACATATGAAAAATTTAATTACAAACATATTTTATCTTCTCCAGCGTTTCATCAACCACATTGACAGAAACAAAACATTTTTAAATATTAACCATGTAAATATTATATTAATTTTACAGTAAAGCTGTTTATGATGTTTCATATCACCACAGCGTTCTCGCTAATCTCTAACAAGCTTATATTCATCGATAGTTTAATCAAACCATATCCATTGATTTTTACATTAATAACTAACTAAAACGATATTTCAATAAAACCATATCCATTCATCGATACAATAATAACATCATTAAAAATCTATCGATATCCGCATTCCAAGAAGTCCCATACATAACGTCAGATAGCATATTAATAACATTACCAAAAATCTATCGATATCGACATTCCACGCGCCGCCGTTCCACCAGAAGTCCCATACGGAGTGATATTCCTCTCGCCTCCCGCGTCACGCCTGCGCTTTGGGGATGCTTCGGTGATGCCTCAGACTATATATTACATAGTTGCAACACAAGCTTGATGTAAAAAAATCCACAATATTACATTACTATAGATACAAAAATCTATCATAATATGTTTTTATTATATGGTAAGTTAAATGAAAGGCGAAATTGAGGTCTATTATAAATAATATACAAAGCTGTGTTCTCAAATCCGATGTTGGGAAAAAAAAAAAAAAATATTTTTTTTTATTACTTGATCGGGCGAAATTTATAATGTCTAGTGTTTATGTTAGTTTTTAGGGCCGTCCTCAAAAGGAAAAAACCCCTTATAGGATCACTTTGTTGTCCGTCTGTCCGTCCGTCCGTCCCTCAAGACCCTTTTTCTCAGGAACGTGGAGGTATGAAGCGACACTGTCCCTTGATGGAAAAATCAAACTTCTAAGCCAACGTCAAAAGATACACGTTTATGCCGCAAATTTTCGCACTTGCGGAATCAAAACCTACAGGGTGCTTCCCGTGTGATCTTGAAATTTGGTACGAAGCAACGCTCATAGATAAAGGAAAAATTACGAAAACCATAAATTTTTATTCATAATATTTTTTTTTTAATAATTTTAAACTCTCGCCTCCATAAACGCGTAGAGGTATTAAATTGAAATTCATCACGTCTATAATACCTGCGCAAAATCAAACTTCTTCAACGCAATCAAAAGAAACAGCAATTTAAGGCATATTTTGATGCTTCGGAATCAAAACCTGTACTTCCATGCCTCAGTCAGACTAAAGGAAAAATCCGAAAACATAGTTGCAACACAAGAAATTCATATCAAATACTTGATCTAATGTAAAAAAATCCACAGTAAATAAATCTTAAAAGAATTAGTCTGCTATGTAAGTGTTTCAGTTATATTATATAGATACTAATATTATAAAGAGGAAAACTTTGTTTGTTTGGTTGTAATGAATAGGAAACTACTACGATTTCAAAAATTCTATCTTGAATCCTTACAGCATAGGCTATAAGAATTTCCCGAATCCCACGGGAAGGCGACCAAGGAATTTAATATTTACGAAAACGCTATACATATAATATGTTTTTATGGGGACAACGAGGAAGGACTAAAAACGGATTTCCCATCCCACGGGAAGGGGTAAGAATTCATAATTTTTAAATGAAAGTTCATTGGGGACAACGAGGAAGGCGAAATTCCCACGGGAAGGGGACAAAGGAATTAATTTTTTTACGACAACTATTATTTGAAATTGGACCTGTATGTTCATAGGGATGCGAGGGACAAAGAACGGATTTGAAATTCCTATGGGAAGGGGAGTTCGGGAATTTAAATTTTTTCGAAAACCGCTAATACGAAGCTGAAATCGGAAGGGCTCGCTCTAAGAACGGATTTCCCGAAATTCCCACGGGAAGGGGACCAACGGGAGCAAATTTAAACGAAAACCGCTGACCTACATAAAAGTTGTATCTATTTTGATTTGCCACTAGTGTTAATTTAAAGGATTACTTAAACGATAAAGAGATCTTTGTCTTGCTCCTCCATCTTTCCCCGTTATGAATTTCGAAATAGTTATACTCGTGTCTGAACGAACTTTGTGCAGGTTTACGGAACCCTCGGTGTTACTTGGCCGGTTTTTTTTATAGACAGATATTAATTATTTCGCGTGAAAAAAATCTTGCTACGCGCGTCTATGTGCATTTATGCAGAAAAACGCAGTCTATTTACTCAACTTTGGACCCTAATATTTTGGAAACCGGACACTTCCCAGGTATGCTTCCATGGAGAAAAATGATCGTGATGATGAGGAAATTCCGTAGTAGTTTTCGGGAACGTTGACGACCAAAAATCACCCATATATATATATACATATGACTGTCGTAACACAAGCTTCACTTTAAAAAAGGCGAAAGTGAGAGTGAACATTGATACATAAACATATGCACTGGATGTTTTCCTAAAAATGACTAGCCATACTGCAGGATCGCGATGGAATTCCTACAGTAACGTTTAGCATATCGAGTAAAAAGATTTATTATTTTATTTAATCGCTAACAGGTAGTTAGTTTTGTCCGTGGTATGAAAATTCGGTATTTTTCAATTTGAGACAGTTCTGAGCAAACAATCAATGCACAAGGGAAATTATTAATTGCATGTACGCAAATACTGTGTAATTCACTGTATAAGGATAAGGTGGATATGGTGTAGTTTGTCCAGCATTTTTCAATTCAGCACACACTAAAAAGCAGCGTATAACTTATAACACTAAAAAGCAGGCCGCCAAATAGCTCCGGAGACGCTAATGTGGATTTTTTTGATGTACTGTGAATGAATTTGGCCAATATTATGGTGCTGGTTAAGGAATTTATGCGCGAATTTTGGTGATGTCGAACGTTTTTGATAGGTATGCCCGGAGTTTTGTAAAAAAAAAACGAGTAAATATTTTCGTTGATTACTTATAGGTATTTTTGTTCTACAAATGCCAAATCCTTGGCAACGGTAATTTGGTTTAGAAAGTAACCATATTGCGCCGACCCTATACGAGTAAATAATGGTATAAGGGCAGAAGGACATATTTCTGTTTTTCTTCTAGTTTATAGGTTTCTAGTAGTAGTATTTTGAGATTTGAGATGCATATACTGGTAATGGCATGTAAATAATTTTGTAATACAGGATGTTTTTTTGTGGCCACCTTTAACGAAGGGTACGTTTCTTCATGAAATAATGTAGTTTATGCCAAAAAAATGCTGGGAATTTTTTTTTTTAATTTTTAAATTCCTTGATCGTGCGAAATTTATAGTGTCTAGTGTTTATGTTACTTTTTTATAGACAGATATTAATTATTTTTCGTGAATAAATCCTGCTACGCGCGTCTATGTGCATTTATGCAGAAAAACGCAGCATTTATCAACTTTGGACCCTAATATTTTGGAAACCAGACACTTCCCAGGTATGCTTCCATAGAGAAAAATGATCGTGATGATGAGGAGATTCCGTAGTTTTCGGGAACGTTGACGACCAAAAGTCACCCTGTATACCTTGCCCTCAATACCAAAAAGCGTGAATATCATGAGTGTAGAGGCAGCAGAGAGAGGAAGCCAAGAGGTGTGCCAGGACCGAAGCAAATAGAGGTCCATGATCTGTGCCTAATAATAATCTGGGAAAAAGGTGTGATTTGGCATTTGTTTTACGGCCGGCTGCCTGCCTTACGCCAACCCTCCTCGAATAAAAAGTATAATATACTTTTTCTCGCATATAATGATGCTACATATAAGTTATTCAACATACAACAGTATATCAAGTTCGACATTCCAGTAGAACAATACTTTCTATCGGACTAACGTTTAGACCCACCGTGCTAATGGGTGAGCTAACATAGCTACCGGGTTCAACTCCCGGTGCGTGCAACCATAGTTCTGGACCCCTGGGTAGTATGACTACTAATAGTCATATAGGGTCAACCTAACTTGGATGAGAAGATAGTATTGTTTTAGTTTTAAGAGGTTTAAAACTTGATCAAGGTTAAATGAATGAATTCTTTGAATAGGTGGATACTTTGGTATTCCTGCATTATATACAGGATGTTTTTTCGTTGCCTTAACGAAGGGTATACATCAAATAAAGTAAGTTTATGCCAAAAAAATGCTGGGAAACGATGTAAATTTTTTAATTACTTGATCGGGCGAAATTTATAGTGTCCAGTGTTTATATACTAGTTTTATCATAGACATATATTAATTATTTCTCGTGAAAAATCTTGCTACGCGCGTCAATGTGCATTTATGCAGAAAAACGCAGTCTCTTTACTCAACCTTGGACCCTAATATCTTGGTAACCAGACACTTCCCAGGTATGCTTCCATGGGTATGCTTCCCGAAAACTACGGAATCTCTTCATCAACACGATCATTTCTCGATCGTGATGATGAAGAGATTCCGTAGTTTTCAGGAACGTTGACGACCAAAAATCAACCTGTATACAGGCTGCAACAGAAGGAGAATGTTAATGCTAAAACTCTAAAACGTGCGTCAAAATCGAGCCAGTCGTTTCAGAGATAAGCTAGAACAAGCAGACAGACGAAATTTTTAATTTTTTTATATGTACCCACCGTATCCCTCCATATGATGTACATTCAAAGTAAAAAGATCAGAATTAACAGACACTCAAATATTATTTAAGTATCTGTACATAAATATTATATAAGTAAATAGATTTAAAAATAGCAGCCATGACATATAACACAAACTCGCCCCAAACACCTTTAACTATAAAATCATGCTAATTGCGTTCCCAACACCGAAAGTCCACTGTTGGGATTGCTTGCCCAACCAATTCACGTAGTTAGGGACCGGGGTGTAATAGGCAAGTTTTTAGGATTAGGCCGTCTGTTTGTGTTTTTCGAATTACGAAAAAAAACGAGAACTACTTTATATAAACAAACAATCATTTAAATAATTCATAGTCACTTTTCATTCATATCCTTTATTCCGCTATTAATAAACAAAATTTTACCAAAAACCGTAAAGCCGTTTCGTGAAAAAGAAAAAAACTTGACAACTACCTTTTTTGAGCAACATGAACGACATTATTATTTCACCATCCTTTTAGATATGTATTGCACTTGATATGCTCGCTTAAGTTGAATCGGAATTTATTTTTAGGGTTCAGTTGGAAAAAGTTTAAATAACCTTTTTTATCAACAAACTTTTATAATATAAATAGCACTCTTTGCTTATAGACCGTCCATTGAAGGTACCTACTATATATGAAAGTGTATTTCTAAATTTATAGATAAGTTAAATTGTGTTTATTATTAGTAATATGTAACTTTATATTACCCCAAGAAATATTCAAGCAAGGTATACATAATCATTAACATCATCAGCCTATTGCAGTCTACTGCTGGACGTAGGCCTCCCCCAGGGCACGCCACAAGACTGCCATGGGGGGTATTTGCCCATAGTCACCACGCTGGGCAGGCGGGTTGGTGACCGCAGTTTGTATTTTGGACTATGTTGTCAACACGGGAGGCGCTGCTGCCCACCTCCCGGAAACCCTTAATCGCCTCGTACGATACCCACGGGCAGACATGGGGTGGTACGAATTCTACTCTGCCGGCACCACGCGGCACATATATAATACAAGAAAGAAAAAAAATATTATCACAAAAATACGGTCCTCACGGAACATTGCTCGCACAAATAATGATTCAAACTACAACAATTTTTATTTAAGTTTTGTTTTTTAAACCAACTTGAATATTATCATTTTATGCAAAATAACCGATTGAATCCTCGATGCTTTTGTGAACAGCGATAACTGTTACAATAACTTATTGTAATTGACTGAATCCTGCTCATTGTATAACCATGTAGTCAGTATTACGTATAGTATGTTTGACGACCGATTGGTGTAGTTGGTAGTGGCCCTGCCTGCGACGCCATAGGTCCTGGGTTCGAATCCCGGTGAGTGCAAACATTGATGTGATGAATATTAATGTTTGTTTCCGAGTCATGGATGTTTCTATACTTATCTATGTATTTATATACCGTTGCTTAGTATCCACGACACAAGACCTTAGGGATCTTAGTGTGGGACTAAGTTAATGTGTTGTGTAAAAAAAAATACATCATTCCGTATCTTGTAAAATTGCATTGAAATTGAATTGCATATAAAATGCTTTCTCTTGAATTACCGTTGATCTTAGATCTTAGTACTGACGAATTTAGTATTTATTTAAGTAATGTGGCTGTCCGTAGACATTAACATACCCCTTTTGTTACACCCTGTATAATGGTTAATTTTTTTGTATTCGGCTACGGAACCTAGGTTCTAGTCCAGTTTTTCCCAAAGTGGGCGTTGGAGGCTTAGAGAGGGGCAGTTAAGGCCCCAGAAAAAAATAGCGCAACTAATATGCTATTGACATTTTCAAAGTGAAATAAAAATGGGGGGCGCTACTGATTTTTAAAGTAGGCGTTAGATGAAATAAATTTCCAAACCTCTGTTCTAGTCTAACCTAGGTCTATGAACTTCTTCCCTCGTCCATATCCATACTAATATTATAAATTCAAACTTTACAATAATACAGGATGATTTTTGGTCGTCAACGTTCCCGAAAACTACGGAATCTCCTCATCATCACGATCATTTTTCTCCATGGAAGCATACCTGGGAAGTGTCTGGTTTCCAAAATATTTGGGTCCAAAGTTGAGTAAATAGACTGCGTTTTTCTGCATAAATGCACATAAACGCGCGTAGCAGGATTTTTACACGAAAAAAAATTAATATCTGTTTATAAAAAAACTAACATAAACACTAGACACTATAAATTTCGCACGATCAAGGAATTTTTGAAAAATAATTTTTTTTTCCTGCATTTTTTTTGGCATAAACTTACTTTATTTCATGTATAGAATACGTACCCTTCGTTAAAGGTGGCCACGAAAAAACACTCTGTATAGCTTACATATCAGAATAACACATAGGCTACAATTTATCCCGAGAAAATATTTTTATCCCGGATAATTTCGGCATTTTGTTTTTTCTGCAGTCCACGCGGACGAAGTCGCGGGCGTCGTACACTAGTTAACTATAACTGTATAAAAGTTCTCATTATATAGAACCTACTTAGATACATTTAGTCCAAAGCCTAAATCCACATGGCTATATACGCTTCACCAACTTTTCTCAGGCTTCTCAGTCGGAATTTTTTACATTTCTAAACGCATCGCCAAAAAATATGTAAACTTTTTTATTTAAAAAACCTGACCTTATTAAATCAGACGAAGGGCACGAAGTCTGTCTCATTTTTGTTTGTTATTTTACATTCAATAAGACTGAAACTGGGGGCCAATTCTCGAAAAGTCTCGAGTTGGAACGAAACCGAAACAGAACCGTTGTAGACGCTCAGAACAAAGCATTATTACTTTACGGTGACGTAATTAGACACATTTCAGCACGAGACAGATATTTGTTTTTATTCTGTCATACTCGCGACCGATGCGTGCTAAAATATACCTTATTAATCAAGGGGTAAGAATATATTGCTTCGCACCGCGTTTCGTTAACGGTTCGTTAGTAGTTACGTTTCGGCTCAAAAAAATTCAAGAATTGCCCCCCAGAAAGCGTTTTCGGACAGTTACAGGAACAATTCAGTACATCATTAGAACATAGTGTCTCAAAATAATACAGTCATGTTAGTTATAAAAAAAATATTTTTACTGTGACTTTCGAACCGCAAAAACAAAAAAATGTACTAAGAATAATCCTAGTCCCACGTAGTGGACGTGCCTCGTCCACACTCGGGATTCACGTGGTGTAGTCGTGTCGTCGTACTAAATGTTATACTGTTTTAGCGATTTGGCAGGTTTCAGTCATAAGCGATAGCGGGTGAAAGAGTACTTGAGCTGAAGAGGCTTAAATATTTATATGTTATTCCATTTCGTTAACGTATGTTTATTATATACATAAAGGGATAGGTACATACATATCTCCATTTAGTACGTTCCAAACATACCTCTAGGTAGAGGGCTTCGTCCGCATATAGATAAACTTTTATTTGAAGAAAAGATGCGCAATCTTTGTTCCTGATGGAGGGTTTCTCAACGTTTTTCATCTGTTTTTTTAACCCAGAGTGTGTAAACAAAAGAAAAAGGTCATGTTATATTTTAATTATCTGATAATTCACTTATAATGACTAATTATGAGATGATAATTTTGAGCTCGCAAAAACATATGCAGTAAATGATAATCTATTCGATTTTCTTTTATTTACACATATAACTTGGAAATCATTTGCTAGGTTACTACTCGTATATATAATAGTTACGGTGGACCTAGTTCGCCTACCTGTTTCACATGCGATGCATTTTGCATGAATTTCATAACCGCAAAGATTCGCCGATTGTTGTACAATTTACTCTCTTATCACTCTACAGCTTAGAGATTGAGCATAGAAAAACGAGTCGCCCATAACTTGTACCCAACAACAAATTTCCCAGTAAACTCTATCGTGTGTATATCACGCACGTCCATCTGCGCGTCTGCTCACGAACAGAATGTGTGTCAGATGCTGCGCCATCTATCTTACCATCTAATACTGAAAGCTGCTAGCACAGTGACGCTGGTGAAACTACGCCTTGCTAGTTAACAGTGTTTAGTAAAGCGGGGCCCTGAGTACCTTAGTCGATTCTTACGACATGCACGAAAGGAGATGCAGCTGATGCATTCTAGTAAAGGCCCGCGTCAGCAAAGGTGTTTAAATAAATAAATAAATAATAATAAAATAATATCTATTTATTTCAGACAGAGTCCATATTGGGTTAGTAGTACCTAGTATGCAGAAAAACCTATGTTTATCAGAATATAAAATTAGTTATATACCAGGCTATAATATTTAGATAAAGTTTCATAGTTTATTAATAAGGAATGCGTGTTTTGTTCTTTCGACAGATACTTTGTTCACCAAAATGCGAGAAATTTTTTATTACGTATTTTTATGTCTCAATATTATAGTTGTTAAACAAATTTCCTATAATAAACTGATTATTCTTTTGTCCTTTACAGGTAAGCGAGATATCATCTCAACTCCATAAGGTACAGATTTACGACATATCTTCGCATTTCTATAGGAAAAACCCTATTGTTGTGATAACATAAAACATAATCCTTATTAGTATTCAGCTGAGGATTGTAATGTTATTGTCCTTAAGTTTAATGTTCTAGAAAGGGTTTTTGGATGTCAGGTAGTACATTCGAACGTATATCACTTTTAAATGGCGGTAAGCTGACCCCTACCACGTGGGAATTAATAAGCTAAGTGGTGAAAAGTGGGTGTGTAAATTGCACACTTCTGCCCAATCTCAGGGGGATAATGGGCGTGACTATAGGTATGTATTTGAATTTCAATGAATATTTTTTTTCATATTAAGCGAAATGCTATAAAATAGCCCACTGTCATAAACATATCCCCAAAAATCTCGAAATCACATGTTCATACTCGTACTTCTAGATAGTTATTTATTAGTAAATAAAGAAATAAATATTCTATGCTGCTCTGGGAGTGAAAAAAAAAACGTATAATACGACAGCTGCTTCTCCTCCCGGGCATACTGTACTAATATACAGGATGTAACAAAAATGGTGTGCTAAGTGAAAAGCTATGTAAATAGCCCACTATAGAGAACCTATCCACAAAATTTGAGCTCCGAAATCACATGTTTATTTTTCCCTATAGTATGGAGAATTTTTAAATATCTCAGGAATTTTCATACGATCTTGAAAAATAAAAATGTGATTTCGAATCTCAAATTTTGGAAATAGGTTCTCTATAGTGGGCTATTTATACAGCTTTTCGCTTAACATACCCTTTCTTTTACACCCTGTATATACAACTATATATATTGGTATACAACTATACCCTCAAAATTGGTCAGAAGTGGCACCATGTGGTTCTATCGGCCGTTGGTGCTCTGCCTACCCCGTAAGGGATAAAGGCTTGATTATATGTATGTATGTACCTATAAATAAATAAATAGTTAGACAGATGTAATTATTAGTGACAAGTTGCTAGCTTCTCGCCTTAGAGATAGCCGAGTTCCTTAGTCTAGTTTTACGTCAGTCCCGAAGGAGATGCAGCTGATGTATTCTAGTGAAGCCCCGCATGTAATAAATAACTATTTCGATAGAGGTAATGCACCTTTTAAAGTTAAATACTTTTTGCCATTCATGCCTTTCTCTCAAAATAATTGCTAACTATCGATTAAGATTTTATCATTTTCAAATTACATGCCACAAAAATATTACTAATCGTATGTACCGTAAATCACTAATTTTATGATCATTTATAACTTAGCAAATCATTAAGTAGGTACATAATATGTATATTAAAATGAACGGTTTAAACCAGTGGTTCCCAAAGTGGTCCAGGTGGACCCCCAGGGGTCTATAAGAGACTCGATGGGGGTCTACGTTGGTATGAAAAAATTGGGGTTCACAATTAATTTGTATGTGATGTAGGCCTGTAGGGGGTCCACCAGAACCAGTTAGCTTTTGAAAGGGGTCTATGAGAAAAAAGTTTGGGAACCCCTGGTTTAAACGATCAATCCATAATATTATATATGATAGTAAGTTTGTTTGTGTGTTACCTCTTCACGGTTTATTTACTCTAAAATTTTTAAAATTTGGCATAAATAAAGGTATAGTACGGAGAAGCATGTGGGCTATATTCCATGAACGAAGTCGCGGGCAACAGATAGTATAACATAAACTTCCATTGACAGACGACGCACCCTCGAAACTATTCAGCATAGGAAGCTGAAAGTTCTTATGTATATTCTTCGAGAGTATGGTATTCCTTCAAGAATGGAGCAGGTTAGCCATAAGCCGAAATCCCTGCGAGAACGGGATAAATGAGAATTCCGTTTACGCGGACTAACAGCCAATTTCAATGACTGATCTCGAGAGATTTTTGCATATTTCAGATTAAAAGTTCCTTATGATCTCTAGTATTGAAATTGGCCGCTATCGCAATGCTATTGCAAAATACGTAATAATTATTGGACGGATTATTATCGAACGTCACGCGTCTGATGCGGCAACGCAACTTTTCATGTGTCAGTAAGAAACTTATTTACTAAGAACATTCAAATTTATAATCTCGCCAAAAATGTACGCTACTCTAACGTTATACCGCTCATTATAAACGACAAGAATCAAAGTTATTTCTATACATAAACTATACCGCTACTTAGTACAGCACCTAGTTTGTGAATCGGCGAGTCATTTGTTGCGATTTATCGATAAGCAGATATCGATAAGTGGATACCAATCGATTCGTGACACGTCCTGATAGATTCGATATCTGCCGAATCGCCCGCGGCGGCGCTACCGTTCCCGCACGCGCTCCATTTTGTTTTATGAATATATCAGACTTATTTAGGCATGCGATTCAAAGGTGTTCTTTTTTATGCGCTTCCAAGGTAATTTGTGATTGGATCAGTTGATTTTTATTGGCGTCTTCTTCGATTTTTAAATCATATATTCCGAAATCATTCTACTAAAGACAGTGGCTGTATGGACTGCACAACAAGTTTTCTCTTGCTTTTCTTTTAGGTAAACTAAAACATTTTTTTTGAGGTGCGTTTAAAGTGTGCTTTATTATTAATCATTGATTCAATATTCAGTCACACTCAACTATTGAAAATTTGCTCTTTATGTAAAAAATAACGAAATAAGCACTCTATTTCCCTAGCTTAAACAGTTTTTTTTTTTTTATTATAACCAGACCATAAATAAAAACTTGAGTACTTTGTCAACGTAGGAATATTTACAAGTTACTAAAGAAATTAGTTACTTACTCTAGCAATCGCATTCCGGCTAGCATAAAAAAAATATTTAGGAATTTCGGTATCTGTCAAAAAAAACTGATTTCAATTGGACGTCTAGAACCGAGCTCTTTTATATGCAAGTTTCTTTATTAGTCCCAGCTATGTCTGAGTCAATGTTTGCTCCTAAACGGTTTAGTATTTCGTTTCTATACAAATTAATGACACTTGGGTAAATAGAGCTATATTAGCTATGCATGTTTTATTTTGTAAAGCTTCTTGCATGTTAATATATTTCTGAATACCGACATAGTCCGTGTTATTGTGTATGCAAAGGATTTTAAACATAATTTAAGCCAAATATTGCCACAATTTGACAGATATTTCATACATTTAGCTGTCATTTTTAAATAATGTCTAACTTGAGACGCTATATTATAATAACACTGATTATGTATTTGTACCACTAATATTAAATAAGAGATTCGCTGTCTTTTTTATGATCTAATAAATGGCTAAACAGATAATGATGATGTTTTAAATAGAGATAGACATTGCACAAAATGTATGGAATAATTATGTGACAAATTAGATAGAGCTTATAGATTGTTGTTTTTGACAAATGCCCTTAATAAAATATTTTTCTTAACTTTTTATTTAATGTCCTTTAATTTACTAGTTATTTTACGAGTAGATACTTAAATTATTTTCTGAAAATGATACCATATACATAGGCCTACGCCATTATGATGAGGTATATTATAATAAATGGACATTGTTTTCGGTTGCCTAATCCACCGAAACTTGAGACAAAAAGAGTTTTCTCTATTTTCGACTTGCACAGAATATTGATGGGACCTTATGTTTGTTTCTTCCCATTGATGTGTTAATATGATTGTTAGCACGTAGAAATATGAATTATTGAAAAGATGTCCCGGTGACGAGGAATGTTATGTACTGTCTAGTTGTTTGTATGTCTATGGTGGATTATAGGTCAATGTGCGGAAGCAAGACCGCGATATAAGAAGAGAAGAAAAAAAAAAGAGAGTTTATCTATTCGTCGGTATATTTTTGTCATGTATAAGCTACATAGCTGCCAAGTTTCGTCTAAATCCGTTCGGTAGCTTCTAGAAAGACTAACAAACATCCTAACAATCTCGCAAACTTTCTCATATACTATTACACGGTAGGATTGGTGGTCAGTTTTATAGTCCCAGATTTTGAAGGAACTAAATAAAAATGTACAAAATTAGCTACAATTATAACGACACTAGCGCCAATGTTATCGGTGTAACTAAAACGAGAGTATTACGTATTGTTTCATTATATACGAGTATGTAGGTGTTAACTATCTCTATATCTAACTCTATCCGTCAAATCTGTCGGTTTGTCTCAACCAGTATCGGGTTACATACTATGAATATATTATTAAGTATACAATAACAATAACAATTTGTCACCTTTTTGTTGTTTTTTTTTAAATGCTAAATTTTGCGTCAATGAATATAGAGTAGTTAATTTGGAATGAAACAAGTTTTTTTAATTGATAGGGATCTAAATGTTACTTTTGGGCCAAGATTTGACATTTAGATATATGTATACGCATATATGTCCTGTTGGCCGCGTGGTGCCGGCAGAGTAGAATTCGTACCACCCCATGTCTGCCCGTGGGTATCGTACGAGGCGATTAAGGGTTTCCGGGAGGTGGGCAGCAGCGCCTCCCGTGTTGACAACATAGTCCAAAATACAAACTGCGGTCACCAACCCGCCTGCCCAGGGTGGTGACTATGGGCAAATACCCCCCATGGCAGTCTTGTAGCATGCTCTGGGGGAAGCCTACGTCCAGCAGTGGACTGCAATAGGCTGATGATGATGATATGTCCTGTAGTTCTGATGCGCGGCTTCACTAGAATACATCAGCTGTATCTCCTTTCGTGCATGTCGTAATTGTCGACTAAGGAAGTCGAGCATTCTCTCAGGCGACCAAATTGTCATTGATTTTTTAAACATCTGACAAACGGAAAAAAAGGTGCGGGCTCCTGCTGTTTGACCAAAAGTCATTTGGCAAAATTGCACTTGACAAACGACGTTTGGCAATCATGATTATGGTTTCGCCGTTGATCATTTTACAAATAACTGACTGTTCCAAATGATCAACACGCTGATCTATTTTAGTGAAGCCACGCATCAGTACAGGATTGTGCAAACTTAAGTACATAGTTATTTTTCATACAATGTATATGTAGACTACATAGCTACTTATAGTTAGAAAATAACGTAGGCGTTACTGTCATTTTACCTGTAAACATACAAACATATCGAATCATCCTTTATCATGTTAAATACGTCTGAACATAATGCGATACAAAAATATATCTTATAACCTGTTTTCTTAAGGTTCACACTGCATATACTATTTCATTCGTTCGTTTATTACGCAATGTATTGTGTTCTAATTTTTGAAAGTACAGTTGTCGATAAAAAGGTTGGTATACCCAGTATATATTTTTAATTTTCTTCATAGGTATAGTCAAGTGAGAGTTATGAAAAAATCTCTTTAAAAACAAGTGATTTCCAACGCGTTCAAAATATTGAATTTCCGTTATTTGCCGTTCCCGTAGATATTTCGGAAAATTCTTTCTTATCGGATGCCTACGTTACAACATCATAGAGGAATAAGTATTCCTCTATGACAACATGACCTCCAAGTTTCAAGTTGCTAAGATCAGCGTTTTAAGCTGTAGTCCACTATAATACCTATAATTACGATTTTCTTCACTTACTAGGTGCTCAAGTTTTTTACTAAACAAAATAACTATTAAATATTAGTATTAATTTGCTGCTACTGTACCACTTATATTTCGGCCCCGCCCGCGTTATTTGCGAGCTCGTCTGACATTTGACAGATCGGGACCGCCTTTTATCAGTCGATTACACAATCCTATCTCCAATCTAGATTTTCTGCTCCAATTTAGAATTCAATCTTGACAATAACACGCATTAACATGGTATTTGATGTTGATTTTAGTATAATTACAAAAACATTTTGAAAATGGCACGCTTGTGTATTTTGTTTGCATTTGTTCCCAACGTGTCACACACTACGCCCCAATGTGTCATATAAAATGCTAAGGCCTGAATGATTAACTATTGATGGATGTTTGAACCTGAAACTTGAAGCGGGTGTTATTTTGTCGATGTATGTACCACGTACAATATTGTCAAATGAAATTGTAGGCGTCCCTTTGTACTTTGTCCCCTAGTAGATACTAGTCACTGTCACGCTGGTAATCCTTAGTAATTTTATTATTATTCTAAACTACCCTAAAGTGTTACACTGTAGCTTATCGGAATGTTTTTTTCGGCTATTCCTAAAGTGTCACTACAATTTGCAACGTTTACCTAATACGAGTGTATCCTGTATACCCTAGTGTAGTATATCCTCATCTTATTGAGGTTTCTTCTTTATATTTTTTATTCTTTCTGAGATCAAAATAAACATAAACTCGATCAGCGCCCAGATATTTTATATTCGAAGCGAAACATGATATTTGCATTAGTTCGGGTCAAAAACAAAACAATTTTTTGGGGTGTGTGTGTGTGCTTTTAATAAAATGCTATTTGGTGTCTAATTAAATGGAAACTTTTATTATAGTGACAAAAAATAATATGGTTCGTGTTTATTTTAAATTATTATTATAAATGGCGGGTGCTTTAATTTAATAGGGTTTGAATTGTTTATATTTTATTACTTATATAAAGTTATGTTTTATTTCTGTTTAGACATAACATTTAGACTTATCTTCACCTATAATGTAATACCTATTTATTTATATTGTAATGGTTTCTTTACCGATCGCCAGATAGAATATTAGTACCCAAAAATCGGCTGCAGACTTACCTTGTGAGACTTAGAGACTGCTTAAAAGTGGGTATGCAATACGCTGTATGTATGGAGGAGTTTATCATATTAAGTTCGCCTTAAGGCTCGAGCACACCGGATGCGTAATGCGTGCACGTAAGCGTAGACGTACACGTACCTCTGAGTTTAATGTATGGAACTGTCATCGCTTGACATCTATGCTTACGTCTACGCATACGCATCCGGTCTGCCCGTGCCTATACAGTTCCATACATTACAACTCAGAGGTACGTATACGTCTACGCTTACGTGTACGCACACGCATCCGGTGTGCTCGAGCCTTTATAGTCGAATTACAACTTAGGAGAAGACAATAGACTTCAATATAAACTTGCATAATTGATACGAGATAGGAATCCGCTCGGACTAAATCGGCTAGATTGTATCGATAATCTTTACTTTAGGGTACCGTTGGCCAATAAATAAATACACTTCGGAGAACCTTTTCAACTGACTTTTTGTACCTCATCTAAGTCAACCGCAATTGTTTTCTGGCCGTTATACCAGAAATATTGTAAAAGTTGACTTGAGTGTTCGAGCGTTCTCTCAAGTGATATCAAGCTAGATACCATGTCATTGATCATATCCCGCTATACTAAACATGTCAGTAGGATGTCTTTTATGATCACAGCCGAGTGTATATGTATGTATGAATACCAGAAAACGTTACACTTAGAGACTAGAGTTATTGGGAGTAAGTGCGAACTATTTTACGCTCCGTGACGCTATCGACTCGCAATTGAAGCAAAATATGCATGAGTATGCGGGCGACTGGGACTCTAGTCCGAGTTATTTATGGTCCCAGTTGTCCGAAATCTCCAAAATCTATGAGATTTGATAACGTGACGATTGCGATATCTATCGAAAAGTAATTAGTTTAGTTTAGTCAGTTTATATTTCGTTCTCTGTATTTTGTTTCGTCCAAATTCATCAAAGGTTTCATGTTATATAAATAGGTACCTACATACTTGTCAGTTACGGGTATTTAACTTAACCAAAGCTCACTTCCTAATAAGGGCATTCTATTCGACAACTCGGACCTGTAATTCACCCATTAGAATTCTCCTCGACATTTTGACGTACGGAACCCGATCCAGCGTTTCCAGTAAGGACGTTACCGTTTTTTACCCGGTAACCTGACACCGCAGGGCTTCGGTAAAAGGCTAACTCGGTAATGCGTTCACGGTAGTCGCGTCGAATTTACGTCCTCGCTAAGACTAATAGTATTTTAGGGAGCGCTGGTATTTATAGTCTATTTTTTGAGGTGACTCACTCGAGGGTAGTTTATAAAATATTTGTGTTTTTAACTTGTTTCCGGGGTTAATATTTCCAATCGTCAGATCGACTATCTGAAGAATACAGTTAATGCTATCTCCATCATCACCAAGTTTTAGAGAAAGACAGCATCAACTTTTTTCTTCTGATAGGCAATATCTGACGTTTGGAAAAATCGACCCTAGGATTAGAATTAGAGTTATGACATTTATATTCTCAGGGTGAAATATTGCAGATTTATTTATAAAAAAAATAAAATGAAATACATAATCTGCAAGTTAAAATAACATCCTTCTAGAGAAAGAATAAGAGATTTATTAAAGTAACAGATTAATTTGATATTAAGTTTTTATTCGGTCCGGTTACTGCGTATGCGCAACCGTTAACGGCCATTTTATATTTAAGGGTAGGTACTTTATATTTAAATAATTAAACTTCGTGAATGATAGTAACTTTATTGCGTACTAATACTTAAGTACTTAAACTTGTCCCCAGTCCGGGTGGCCATATAAAAAAAATCCTAGATCACCTATCGTATTTGCGCCAAAACGACTAAGAACTTTAATTACAACAATTTTTATGCCCCCGGCGGCGGTTATTATAAAATGCATTAAAACACATAAAACTGGTGATAACCTTTATTGGTTCCATAAAAGTGAATGCGGCAACATTGTATCACAACACTCAACCGAAGCGTTTGAAACAAGCGAGTTTCATTCTTAAATTAATGACATAAAATCTATGTGGTGAGACTTAAGTGTTTGTAGTATTTAGGGTGCGGCCAAGGCGTTTGAAACAAGGTATTTTGATTCTTAATGGGTTAGTATAGGGTCTATTTGATGGGACTTGTGTTTAGGCTGCGGTGTCGGGATAAGAGAAACAATTTGGTCGGCCATTTTGTGGGATAAGAGCAATCGTCGGTATTATTTCGAACGCAGCGGTGGATCAGAAAGTGCCTGCGGTTTGGGGGCTAAGGCATGGGCGGTAGCGGGGATAAGACATGAAGAGTACTGTCTACTACATACATACCTAGGTGTTGGAGTTCAGAAGATAGTGAAAGACTGATTTTAAGGGTTGAAGGTTGGTGTCTGCGAAGACGAGCTCGTGACGTCTATGTGCTAGATCCGAGGATTTGCAACTGCCGGCGATCGGCTCACTCTCACGCACACGAACACATTTTTCGCACACATCAATGCTCTTTATTAAATAAAACAGTAGCAAAACAGGTTACCAAATTACTTAAATAGACTAAGCTACATGCAGTGACTCTTAACATCTAGGCCTTAAGACACAATTTAAATTTTAGGGACCGCAGTTTGTAACACATAGTATACACGTGAGTTAAAAGCCAGAGGTGCAGGATTACGAAGATTCTAGAAGTGTCAGATGTAAAATTTCAGTGATATATTGACTAAGGAAATGTCCGAGTTCTTTAGCCGACATGCACAGAAGGAGATGCAGATCATGTATTCTAGTGAAGCCCCGCATCAACACAGGCAAAGGCAATAAATACCTTTATACCTATTATCATTATATATCATTACATAAAATTTCTAAAGTGTACATTATCGTGTGTATTAAGATTATGTTACTTCGAGTACGTCAAATCAAAACAGAATGAAAGAAAACGCTCTCACTTATGACTTGGGCTGAACTAAAATGCATGGAATTGTATGTGGTTGAATTCCTCATTGTAAGTTATACCTATTCGCTTTGAAAGCGTAAAAATTAATAGAAAAATAAATTGATTGCAAGAAACATTCGTGAAACATGGCAACCACACAAATCGTATGGATATACCCACCTAGTACTTAAAATATACATCAATATGGCAAAATTTTCTGAAAATAAGATTATTTTGAGAATTGTTATTTATAAGAAAAAAAGGTTTTCATCTATCGTGTAGTTTCCGAGTAGAGAATAGAATAATCAGTAGGTGCCGAGAATTTCCGGGAGCATTCACGATTTCTGAGTCATAAAATTTATTAATATAAACTTACATATATTCATGATGTTGACGTCTGCCCCAGAAACGTGGCTACAGTTTTGGTTACCCCATTTCGGGATCACAGCTGTGCGTCCCGTTTGTATACTATGTATGTTTGTATAACTAGTGATGGAATTTGCTGATAGCGCAGTGGTTAAGACGTGCACCTTCCAAGCGGGAGGCGTAAGTTCGATCCCAGTCACGGGCCTGTACCAATGAATTTATTTCATGTACAGATTTTAATGTTGCGAAAATTGTCACTTAGCTCGTGCCTCGGAAAGCACGTAAAACCGTTGGTCCTGCGCCTGATCTCTCTCCGGTCGTGTCGGCTTTCCGTCCTATCGGACTATGAGAGTAACGGAATAGAGAGTGCATCTGTGTTTGCGCACACACTTGCGCACTATAATATCTCCTGGCCAATCTCCGTAGAGATTGGTCGCCTTGACCGAAATACGGTCGGAGATCATCATCAATGGAATTAGCTAATGAATTGTAAAGTATACCTGGGTATAAGACTATTTTTTCTAAAAGCTCCCATTATACGAAAGAGGCCCTAACTTATTCAAAACATTCCAATGGCCTTCTATTTCCAAAATATAAACTTACACAGGATCCTTTGCAAATCTTTGACGTATTTAAATATTTTTAATTATTAATAACATTGTAGTACAAAATCTGCATTTTGACATATTCCACGCCATATATAGGTATAATTAGTGAAAGATAACCACAAATTAGATTTTCTAATACAACATCGCAGTTTCGCTTTGCGGTTCTAAGAAGAATGGGCATTGTGAAATAAAATTTGTAGTTTATCTGCATTTTTTTTATTGACAACAATACACAAAATATAAAATATTACGTTATTACAAATACTAACTACATTATATAAAATTAAAAACTAAATTATGTAATCTACACGAAATTAAATATATTTATAAAGTGGCCTTCTACCGGGAGGGTGCCCAGAATGCTGGCAGCATTGCCACGTTGTATGGCAATGCTAATTTTTTGCGCAAAAAAGAGACCAGCATTCTGGTCACGGGAGCTTTCGCCTAGTTTATCTTATGTTGTTGTTGCAGGCTGACCTCAAAGTTAATAAAGACACACTTAATTTTTTATCTAGGTATTATTTAATCCAACTTAGTTCCTGTATACAGGATGTAACAAAAAGGGTATGTTAAGCGAAAAGCTATGTAAATAGCCCACCGTAGAGAACTTATCCACAAAATTTGAGACTCGAAATCACATGTTTTTTTTCAAGATTGTATGAAAATTCCTAAGATATTTAAAAATTCTCCATACTATCAGAAAAAATAAACATGTGATTTCGAGTCTCAAATTTTGTGGATAGGTTCTCTACAATGGGCTATTTACGTAGCTTTTCGCTTAACATACCCTTTTTGTTACACCTGTATATTAAAAAGAAGAAGCTACCACCTGATGGATTTTTATTATAAAAATTCCACCAGAGGAGCTTAAAGTGTAATTAGATCTCTTTGTTATTGTGTTCTATTGACGAATGCTTGCTTCTAAACTCATCACAAAATAAAAGGTCCGTTTACCGCAGCGCTAGCATCTTTGCAATCTGCACACTGTTTCATACATTTTTATTTAGTTCGTGAATAATCCGCCGGACTTCTTATACCGTGATTGGTTTAGTTCAAATAAAGCTTAATAATAAGCATAAAGAAATTAATGCTTCGTATCGCGCTTCTGCAACGTTAGCGTTTCAGCTTAAAGACTTACTGGAATTGGGGGACTGCTTTTTATGATACTGTCACTGTCAGTAACGTGACGAAAACGTACATGGGTATTGTTCATTTCATAGAATAATTCCTATGCCTGATTTCGGAACTAATATTTTTTCTATGCAGTGGCACAGATTATGTGGTCATATACGTAGTAACTAGCGCCATCATCCATCGGAACTATACGGTGAAACGCACGAACAACTAAACGATTAGTTAGATTCAACCATGTTTTCAAACGCCTCCGATTGGGTGGGCTTGCTTAGTGGGGAGGAACTTGAATTTCGAAGGTTTTTGAGTTTCGAACCCTTGTACGTCTTCAAAAGTATTAAATTGACGGTGTTGAGTTTCGGCTGTTTTTGATTATAAAATAAATACAAAAAGTAGGCTATAAATAGTTATTGTGTGACCTTGATTTTAGAGACTGTATGCTTGTGCTTGTATTGTGAAAATGGCTGTACGGATTTTGATAAAATTTATTTTTCCTATGAAAGAAACACTGATTTAAAAAATCTTCTTACAGTATCGAGTCATCATCCCTCATCAATGTCAAGCTAGACCCATTTAAAAATACCTATCGTAATGTTTCTACGTCTGGATTGACGCCATGCACTTATACGCCTCTTTGCAGCATAACTACATACAAGGTATAGCACCTTTTTGTAGCAATGCTCATTAATAACTATATCTTTACTCTTATCTATGGCATGGTCTAGTAAAAAGTGAATTGTCATACCGAGAATCCGCATTTACACGTGGCGCTACTGTCTATCTAAACGCCTTCTTATTTCAAACGTAATATTCAGTTTACGGCATAGTCGACTACATCACCAACTTAATGCTCAGTAGATAAAATTGGTAACATCCTGAAATGTCACCTAACTGTCATGTTTTGAAGTAAACACTAGCGACACCACAGATAAGCAGTGGTGCGGCTATATTCGACATCTTCATGATGTTGAAAAAAGAACGCAATGACTGTTCGGCACGTACATGTTGTCCGTTTCATAGAATAGTTCCTATGCCTGATTTCAGAACTAACATTTTTTGTATGCAGTGACAGAGAAAATGTGGTCATACACACAGTAAATAGCGCCATCATCCATCGGAACTATACGGTGGAACGCACTCTACGCATGCGCGAGCGACGATCCTCGAACACGCACCAATTAGCGGGCGCGACTGCAGCTTCATAAATCGAAGGTGCCGTTAGATTGGGGCCAGGAATTTGCGGATATATCGCAAGGTATTAAGCCGTATGTCACAGACGCGTGTGAAGATGGTTGTAAACGTCTATTGAGCTAAAGATATTAAACACTTCAATTCAAATTATGCCATTTATAAACTAAATGATGGTACCATACGCGGAAGATTGGACTTGTGGTTTATATGTATAATGTTTTCCTCTATTTTAGATATATATTTTAGTCTTCCACACACATGCATATATTTTACGTTACATAATTAAATTTAATATAACACAAGTTGTATTTAAGTAATACTCATAAAAGATGTTGCAAATATCACGTTTCGTGGCCCAATTCTTAAGGACCCCTGTGGATTAAGTCCCAGGTGAACGTCATCATGTTCGGAATTTAAAATTTTGCCAAAACTAGTTTGCTTAGAACCAAAAGCTACATTTTATTTTGCGACGCATCTTTTATGACTTAATACCTCTGTTACATGGTTAATATGCTTTTTTAATAGTCTATTGACCTCCACATACTATGAATATGCTCTACATTGTTTTTGTTTATTTCTAGACGATATTGTTCACCCTCGTATGTCATTTTGTAATTCAATGCTAGTCTCATTAATGGCATTTAAAGTGTTCAAATACCCGACAAGCAATGGAACACGATCTTATGTCAAACAATATCATAACATTATTAAAGCTTTAAAATAAGAAGAAAGTTCTTTATTGCAATATCAAAAATATTACAAATGCGAACTTAATGCACCACATAGTATTCTCTTAGAGCTGACCAGGATTGCTTTAGATAAACTTGCTTAACCTTTGCCTAGATTTCGTCGGTCATGTCATTATGGCTTATACCTTTGAGTCCAAGTAAAATAGTATACGAAATCCGAGCAAAACAACGGTAATTTACTAGTTTTATCAACATCTATGGTCATTAAACCAACTGTCAGCTCTTAATCTAACAAGTTAGCTACAAAGTCGAGTAATTTAATGGAGAAAATCGCTTTTTACCGCCATTTTAAAAAAAGTAGCTCTCGTCCGGTCTAATTGATGGAAGTGACAGTTCTAAGTTAATTGGATGAAGGAAATTGATTCATCTGATCCACCAATAGGAACACTGGATTATCACGTCATATTTGTCGGTGATTGGCCAGTTTGTTTTAGTCTAAACTCTGTAGTTTGGAATCTTATGTTACAATTTTACAAAAAATAAAAAAAAAACAATTTAGAAAAAAAATAGGTCCTAACCTAAAAAAATAGGATGCAAACATTGATATGATGAATATTAATGTTAGATTCCGAGTTATGAATGTTTCTATACTTATCTATGTATTTATATACCGTTGCCTAGTACCCACGACACAAGACTGTGTGGCTCTTAATGTGGGTTAATGTGTTATGAAGTGTGTGAATATTTATTTATTTATGTATATGTGTCGTGGCCATATCGTAGAATTGATCATTTCATGAAATGGTCGAGCATTTCATGAAATGGTCGCATTTCATGAAAAGTTCAACTGTCTATTGGCCACATCATGATATGGTTTGGGCAGATCGATGATTAAAAATCGTTTCTCGATATGGGCAACTAAACGCCCGATCATTTCATGAAGTGGTCAAGATTATTGATCATATCGTAAAATAGTTACATGAATCACCGGTAGAGGCGCTGCGCGCGTTTTATTTATGTGTGAAGATGGCGGATTTTTCTTTTTAGGTTATAAAACAAATTAAAGAGAGTAGGGTGACTATGCAGAAGAAGTTCACGGATAGTGTGTTATATTGTATAATGTATATTAGACTTAATGGTGGTTTATAATAATATTGTTAAACAAAAACCTTAGATTACGATAGGTTAGGTTAGGTTAGACTATGACAAATGACGCACGAGCCGAGCGAGCGGAGCGAGCGTGCCCAGGCAGCGTCCGGCGATGTACCAGATGCGAATCGCTTTTGTAAAGTCTTTTATGTTTTTAAATATTATATTGTGAAAATATCACATAAATAATAGCAACAAAAATCATACCATCATACCTTATGGTATACTTATATATGGTGTAAGCTCTTACCACATTCGGATTTTATGGACACCCTGTTAATACGATTTGGCCAAACGTGGATGACAAAATCGTGAAATGTAGACGATTTAACGATCTGGTCAAATTGAATTGGCCACTTCATGAAATGCGACCACTTCATGAAATGCTCGACCATTTCATGAAATGATCAATTTAACAATATGGCCACGACATATGCATGTATGTAGAACTATCTTCCTAAAAAACCTGCCCTAAATACACATCTTTCCATTTTCGCACGAACCTCCTTCCTACGACTTCCCCGATATAAAACCGGTTCAGGTCTAAAATTAGAAATGTCCGCGATAATATAAAAATAAACTTGACATTCCAAATGCACTATAATAGCGGCTCCGTTAGGGTCAACGGTATCCGATGAGACCCGAAGGTCTGTTTGAGTAATTAAAATCACCGTCAGAAAGCTTATAAAATCTTATCTAACGATGTTCGGTCATAAATGTGGGTGACCATGAGTTTGGTGTGCGAAATATTTTATTCTGCACTAGGGTGACCATGATTACGGCCATAGTGAAAACTTTTATGTAAAAAATAAGGACTACCTAATATTTTTATTAAAAAGCCCTATTACGTGGATTTTATCCGCATAGTTATAATGTTACTGCACTGGCAGCGTATATAAAAAAACGTTGCACTATGGACATATCTTTGGCTATTAAGAATCATTCAGAAAAAGATTTAAATAGGTACTCATAAATGTCAGCGAGTCATCACGGATTTACCTCGAAAACCAAACATAATAAACTTTTATTGATGGCATATTTTTTATGAAGCCAAGAAAGGTTTTTTTAGTTCAAAGGGGCATTGTCAAATGGAAATAAGTGGGGATATACGGAAAACTTTGTGACTAATGGAAATATTTTAAAAGCATGCTCTCAGAATCTCTTTAGTTTCTTCGGGATATAGTACATACAATCATGCCTGTATCCCTTACGGGGTAGGAAGAGCACCAAGGGCCGATAGAACCACATGGTGCCACTTCTGACTAAATTTTGAGGGTATAGTTGAGATGTAGAAGTTCGGTTAGTAGTGACAGGTGGTCAGCCCATTGCCTACAAAACACGAAGACCCTCATGTCCCTCTACTGACTTGTACAGTATACCCGGGAAGAGAAGCAGCTGTAGTATTATACGTTTACTCCCAGAGCAGCATAGAAGATATCTATTAATTGATAAGTTTTATGGCGATTAGTTTATTTAACTAAACTAGGAAAAATTTAATGTTGCGAATGTAAATGTAGTTAATTGTATATACTCATATGAAGAGACTGTTATTCAGAAACCTCAGATATTTAGAATCTGTAATTAACGAGAGATTGATTGGGTGAGTTCTATGTTCAGCAGTGGACTTCTCATGGCTGAGAATAATGATGAATCTATGAGAACGTAGCCAAACTGAGTAACTAGTTAATACATTTATCCGACTGCACCAGAAAGTCGGTACGGTATACACGTAGAGCATAAGAGGGTTGTCGCATTTGAACTTGAGAGGTATCATTAGACACGTCTTACAGTCAATTTCAATAACCGATCTCGAGAGATTTTTTGCATAAGTATTTCAGATTAAATCTTCTATTGTATTCATTCAAATATGGAATATAAAAAATCCGAAATTCATTGTGATCTTTAGTATTGAAATTGGCCGTTAGTCGTGATCGTGATGCTGGTTAAAATTTTTTACGCAGTTGTCGGGTTTTCCTTAAATAATTTCTATCTTTAAAAAGTCTTACCTCACATCCTATAAATGTGCCAATATTTCAAGTTGTAAATACGACAATGGAACATCGTAAATCAATTGGAGAGAACTAATTAAAGTAAACGGTAAACCCACATTCATAAATTGCATTTTAAAATAACAATGCCTGAAAACTTTTTCCGGAACACAAAATCGTGTAATGAGTTCTGAGGTTAAGAAACATACGCGTTTGGTCTCGGCGAAGGTTTTTATGAGGAAGAGGTTTTTATACCTTTTAATCCTTACTGATATTATAAATAAAATCTAGTATCTAGTAGTATAATATCTAATAATATAAAGTAACTCCTGTTTGTCTGGCTTTAATGCCAAAACTACTGAATCAATTTAAATGATATGTTGTACACAGATAGTTTAGAGTCTGAGAAAGGACATAGGCTACTTTTTATCCCAGGAAAATATTTTTATTCCGGATAATTTTCTCTTTTTTTTCTGCGGTCTACGCTGACAGAGTTGCGGGCGTCGAATAGTTAGCTTAATCTGTAGTAGACAAGCTATTAAATTATAGATACATATTGTAGTAGATAATATTATGTATTTCTTATTTAGGTAAAAAAAAATGCAAATTTTGAGCAAAGCGTGATGCTCTCTTTAAAATCTAGCCAATCGCCTGTGAGTATGCCCGAGTAGACTCTAAGTACGTCTACACCATTAGTGTGTAAATTAATTTTATTTTAATACGATTTACGATAGACAAAGAAATACACTGTACCATTTTAATCATAGCAAAATAACTATCTCGATCATACAACTTCCATTTTAATTTCGCATTCACAATAAGTAGAATCAAGGCGTATGTTTTCATTAAAAAAATATATAAACCGACCTACCGTCCGACGTGGACGTCATTTTATGGTCACACTAATTGGCGATACCAAATAAACGGAGAAAATAAAGTATAATGCCGTGTAAAGCACGGGTACCGAGTGTAATTGTGCCGTGCTCTTGTAAATCCATTTAAACTCATTTTTATTACACTGGTCGAGTTTTTGAGAAAAAATGCCCGATGTATTATTGCTGGAATTATAAAGTATTGCAGTTTTTTTTCGATGGTTACTTATATTAATTATCTATTAAGGATACTACATAGGATAACCATGAATTTATAGTTCACAATTTTTAATGTACGAATAAATATAGATTGACAAGAAACACTTACCGTATTATTAAAAAATAATTTAATCATTGTTTAAGCTAAACATTGACTAGATTTGATTTATTCCATACATTTTGCTGTCAAATGTAATTTTTAAACACTCATTAACTTTAGATGCGGTTTTGTAGTAACACAGAATTGCTTATATAATAATTATTATATTTCATTTTGACCGTCACACTAAAACCTAAATTAAGGATTAGTCCTGTTCCTTTCTGTCGCAGCCATTTATGTTAGGAATGGAGAGGAAATAGACCTTATGTAGGTATTTGATTAATTGACATTTTTGCAAATGTCAATTAATAATAATCTGTGCATCACAAATAAACTATTTGATTTGATATCTAATTTACGTTTACGTAGTGTGATGGTCAGAATCGACCAAATTATCAATGTAACTGCATACAAAAATGTTAGTTCTCTATGCACGGTCCTCCATTTACTTACACTATTTAAACGACATTTCAAAGCAGAAGTTCAAAACCTAATAGAGCATTAAACATAAATTTCGAGCAGTTCCCTTTCCCGCCAATAATCCACAGAGCTAACAATAGCTAGAGCTGGAACAAATATTAAGTAAGGGAAATAAACGTGGCACAGTGCCATGTAGTTACACCTAGCTTTCGACTGTAAGTTTAAAACATACGGCTAGAGCGAGCGGTTTATAAGAGAAAGTCGATTATACTTGGATTGAAAATAGAATTTATTTAAATAACTAAACTTTTTGGATTTTTGGATTTTCAAAAGGTCGTCGGTGTAATGAAACTAAAGGAAGGTTTTTGATTTGATGAAACATCGTCAATGACCGATATACTTACTTAAAAATAATAATTGTAACTGCCATGTTTTCAACTAATAACTAAAAAAAAAACTAAGTACTTCGTTAAATGATACGATTAGATTTATGCTAACTACATACATAAATATTGCCTAAATGTTTTCTATTCAGATAAAATAAAGTTAAATGAAAAACTCAGTTCAACTAATCAATATATCGGCCATTATTCCAAAACCGGATTCTATAGGTATATCCGCCATTTTGTTTCCACAAACCGCGAAAATAAATTCGAAATTTAAAAACTACGTCGACACTATCACCGTGTGTATCCCATACCCTCAGATATCGCTAGTGCTGCGATGCCCCGATATTGCGATATAGTTACAATACGTGTCGTTTAGACGACAAACCCTTGTTATTCGGACGCCCACAGCCCACATTTTACAATACACAGTATCATGTTGAGTTAGGAAATCGTACGTATCCATTGGGCTCTGTTCGAAGCTATTTTATGGATGCTAGCTAGTGTTATTTTTACGACTGTTTATCGGTTTTGGTGGGAAACTGTGGTTATGTGTTTTTAGTTCACTTTGATATGGAATTTAACAAAATGTGGGATACCAATTTGTTGTTTATGATGTCTACGTAGAAACTGTAGATTTCATTGTGAAAAAGTCTTTAAAAACTTGGAGGATATCTTAATATAAAGGTATAAGTCTAAAACTAAAAAACCTTGAAAGAACATTTTAAGACAGAAAAATTATATTGCTACACCTACAAATCCCATTTAAAATTTAATTGGATTTATTACGTTAAGCTAAACGTGTCTTCATCTTGAGGATCTTCGCGAGTTCTAGCTACCCCATTATTGGGAGCACAACTGTGTTTATATTTATGTATCTAGATTTTTATACAATCATTAACACATTAATGCGTGTCCATGCCATGTCTATTCATGACAAGCACTACTTTACTCAGTCCACACACTCGCTGACGGCACTATATCACTGTTATCTGCTTGTTGCACATAACTCAAGCGGGCCCTGGAGTGTTTCGTTATAGTATTATGCCTACAATTATCTATTTTGCTTATTTTTACTAGAGTTTAAAGTTCTAAAAGACGAGGCTCTGATACTAAAAGCTTATACATAATATTTATAATGACTTGTTAACATGTCCCATTGGATTCCTTACCGGTAGCTAGATTGTTGTTTTTGAGCCCAAAAAGCGGCGGTAGGCTCACCTCTTACCACGTGGGAATTAATAGGCTAACTGGTGAAAAGTGGGTGTGAAATTTGCACACTTCTGCCCAACCTCTTTGTAGGATAATGGGCTGTAATGTATATATGTTGAAAGCTCTCAAGCGATGAGCTAGTATTGTCGTGTCACTGATATCATGATAGTCCTGGCTACCCCATATAGGGAATACAACCGTATCCATAATATGTCTATGTCATACAGAAGCGGTGATAGCCCAGTTGTTAAGACATACCTTCCAAGCGGGAGGCGTAAGTTCGATCCCAGTCACGGGCCTATGAATTTATTTCATGTACAGATTTTAATGTTGTAATATTGTCACTTAGCTCGTGCCGTAAGCACGTAAAACTGTCGGTCCTGCGCCTGATCTCTCTCCGGTCGTGTCGGCTTTCCGTCCCATCGGACTATGAGAGTAACGGAAAAGAGAGTGCATCTGTGTTTGCGCACACACTTGTGCACTATAATATCTCCTGCGTACCTGGCCAATCTCCGTAGAGATTGGTCGCCTTGGCCGAAATACGGTTGGAGATAATTATGTCGTACAAAAACAACGGAATTTAATGAAACTTAGCAGTCATATAGCTCAGTAGCTCTAAAAGTGTGAAAGGCTCATATCCTTATTAATATTATGCTCGTCATGTCAGACAGTAGCATTATCCCAGGCGCCATAAGGTGAGTTGACCCCCGAACATTACCCACAATGCCCGAATATTACCGACACCACCCGAACATTTCCGAGCTTAGTGTTACATGCTTTTCCTTTCAAAGGTCGCGGTAGGGAACCCTGGGAACAGAGCACTTAGGGACTAATTTTACTCCTCCTAAAGAGCTTCTTAATATAAGTCTGAAGACATGAAAAATTAATATTAAGTAGATAGACTGAGAAAAAGAGAGTAAGTAGTTATTGAAGCATTTACGAAAAAAACTTATTTATTTTTTTGAGAATATCGATATATGGCGTTATAATCCTTCACCGCCGCATTTACCCTTTACCAAATTTGAAACACCTAATATATTGATTGAATTAGTTCACTATCGACGATATATTATTTTATAACTAAGTGTTCAATATTAGGCGAACAAAGAAAAGATTTTTGTTGCTTTTTTTGAAATTTATTACAAGTAATACATGAAAAGCGTACTAATTCGTTACAGACAGGCAAAAGGAACTATGTCCATACAGCCATTGTTGGCGTAGACACTAAGGTTTATTTTTATATTCGAATTTGTACCTGAATGTGTATTCGAACATATAAAGGAATATCATCATTATCATCCATCATAAATTCAGAAATCATTTACTAAAGACAATGGCTGTTAGGACTTAGCTGTTACCTGCATAGGTAAGCTAAGTAAAACTTTAGTCGGAATGCGATCTCTTCATGGGCTCATGTAAGTTGTTTCTGCAATCCTTTTTGATCTTTACTAATTTTACACCCATTCTTGAGGATTTTCCCGACGTTTCCATTCATCATCATCAATATCATCCATCATAAATTCAGAAACCATTAACTAAAGACTGTATGGGCTTAGTTCCCTTTGCCTTTCCTTCGGGATAAACTAAACAAAAAAAAACAAAATATGATGAGAGATAGCAGTGGGCCAGATTTTCGGATACAACATGCTTAAGTTAACCTACTAGTTCTAAAAATAGAAATACTAGTATGTTATTTATTAATTTATTCAATCCAGATAAAATCTGACATTTCTAAATTATCTACAAGAATGATAATATTGTATATTATGTGATAATCGAAGTATCTATTACAGCCGTTATTGTATTATTTTGCATAAATTAGATACTTTTAATCATTCCAATTTCGTTGAATTTTTGTTTCATTATTTTCCTGTGATTGCGCTAAACAAAATATTTTAAAAAATATAATAAAATAAAATATGGTATCTTTTTTTTTTATTAAAAGTTTTAGCCAGTTTTTTCATATACGAGTACCTATAGACTAGATATTTTCATATAGATTACGTATTTGGATATAGAGTTTCTACATTATAGCATTTTTGCATCAGTAGGTAGTAAATTAGTAAATAAAATGTAACCAAATAGGTATTTTCTATTAGTGAATCTATTAAAAACATATCAAAATCGTCAGACCGATTTACGGGTTATATATTGAGAGATTTTAAAGGAAATGGCTACTTCATTTTATCTCGCTCTTTGGGAACGTTATTTATTTGAAAAATATTTAAATTGCTTAGATAAAACTGTTGACACAGAGTTTGGGCACAGTTATAATGGCCACGTGGATTGGGGACCATTCAACTTGCTTTGGAGTTTTGGGATTTTTTATATACCTACTTAGATACAGGATGATTTTTGGTCGTCAACGTTCCCGAAAACTACGGAATCTCCTCATCATCACGATCATTTTTCTCCATGGAAGCATACCTGGGAAGTGTCTGGTTCCCAAGATATTAGGGTCCAAAGTTGAGTAAATAGACTGCGTATATGCATAAATGCACATAGTCGCGCGTCGCAAGATTTTTTCACACGAAATAATTAATATCTGTCTATGAAAAAACTAGCATAAATACTGTACACTATGAATTTCGCCCGATCAAGTAATAAATAAATAAAAAATTACATCTTTTCCCAGCATTTTTTTGGCATAAACTTACTTTATTTGATGTATAGAGTACGTTGCTAGCTTATCTATCACCTGAGAGGGCCCGAGTTTCTTAGTAGACACTTGTGACATGCACGGAAGGAGATGCAGCTGATGTATTCTAGTGAAGCCCTGCATTAGCAGAGAGGACGTATCAATCATAGATAAAGCATAATAAAAATATTAAATTTCTTTGAATTTTAATTTTAGAATTTAAGTAAAAACTTAGTATAGCGAGCAAGGAGGTTTCTTTGGCCAGACTAATAGGGCCTCTTTGGAATATTTATGCCTTCTTTAATTTGAATTGAACATTAATCGATAGGTATTGATATAATGCCAGTCGTAAAATAAATATCTTAATCGAGTTGTCATGTCCAAAATTAATGTCATTGATTACTCGTATTTCCTTTATTAAGGTTTAATCCCAGGGTACTTAGTTTTAATAGTTAATGACATCTCAAATTACTGACTTATAAACTCAAAAATCGACTTAAATTCACTAATTAGCCAAATAATTATGGCAAACCGAAATAAAACTCGCTTTTATGACAGGATCTCTGAGCGCATCAGTTTTATGACGTTTTTCGAGTCTCGTCAATTTGGGCGAATATTTTTTTTTATTATTGTCAATTTTATGATACTTTATGATAAGGCATTTACGATTTGCTTGCGTGGGTAAACGATGATGTAGGTATGTTTGACATGTTTTTTTTTTTTTATATAATTTCTATGTCTTGCACTGACTATTCACAAAATAATATATTATTTACTAGCTGACCCGGCAAACGTTGTTTTGCCATGTAAAAGGGGTTGATCCTAGAGGGGTGAAAATTCATGGTTGTATGTATTTTTGTATGCTGTATCACAAAAAAATAAAAACAAAAAATTTTGTCAAAAAAATAAAAAAAATATTAGGGGTGGCCCACCCTTAACATTTAGGGGGATGAAAAATAGATGTTGTCCGATTCTCCACCCTAACCGATATGCATGCTAAGATTTACGAAAATCGGTCGAGCCGTTTCGGAGGAGTTTAACTTCTAACACCGTGACACGAGAATTTTATATATTAGATTTATATTGTAAAATTCGGATCAAAGGAGGATGGGCAGAAAGTCCCCACCGACCAATAATAACCAGACGCATATCGTTGGAAAGCTCTTTTTGTGACTATGAATTATTTCTATTGGGCAGATTCTCAAATCGTTGTGTGATTTATAGTAACAATTGATAGTCACAAAAAGAGCTTTCCAACGATATGCCGATCGTTATTGGTCGATGGGGACCCATCCCATACATTTTTGCCCATCATCCTTTGTTTAAATAGCTATACATAGTCTAGCGAGTTACATAGAAATACCCATTCACATTTTCGAAATTAGTGCAATTTGTCGTTCCTAATTGTATTTTCTTTAATTTCAGGTACCTAATATGTCAAAATCAGCACACGAACTCTTCATATTATTATCTGTTACTTGTAAGTATTAGTTAGTAGTTCTGATTACACCATTTTAGAAATACAGCTGTTGGTGTGATATAACATACTTAGTATAAAACAAAGTTGCTTCCCGCTGTCTACCTGTCCGTATGTATAGGTATGTACGAGTATGCTTAGATCTTTTAGCTATGCCACGGATGCGGTTTTTTTAAAATAGATAGAGTGATTCAAGAGGAAGGTTTATTGCATAGCTAGTATCAGTAACGGAATAAAGAGTGCATCTGTTGTTGCGCACACACTTGGGCACTATAATATCTCCTGCGTACCTGGCCAATCTCCGTAGAGATTGGTCGCCTTGGCCGAAATACGGTCGGAGATCATCATCATCATCAGCATTGCATTGTGTGAAGCCGGGGCGGGTCGCTAGTGTATGTATGTAATGTTGAAATCCGAGTATTTTCCCATACGAAACCGTTTCTTTTTAATCTATCCAAAAATGTTCGTGCATCAATACCGTCTTGTCAGTAACACTAATTTGGTATACCCATTTGCTGTCAGTGTGTTAGACAGTGATGTCACTATCCTAACTTCAGCATGTAAGAAAGAGACGGCGTTTATGTTGAAATACTTGGATTAAAACTCGAATGTAACCTCGATGTAGCGTCAGCATGTTAAGTTTATTGCTTATACCTTTTTTTTGAGAAGTAACATTTCGATTGCCAAAAAAGGAAAGTTGTTTATTTTATTTGCGTAATTTCGTGTGAGAGCTTATAGGTAGTGATATGAGGATTAATGACAGGTGTTGATTGAATTACTAGGTTACTTTTGCAGTAGGTATCTACATCGCTTTTTGGGCTGTGTTTGGGATTAAATCGAATTCAATAAATACTTTATTATTCGTTTACGAATTACGTCTAATGTAATATAAAATACAATTTTTGGTAAGCAAAACGCGTCCGCTTGTGAGCTCTTCGAATGAATAGTCTTGAAGTTGATGCGCATCGCCTTCGACGATCACTCGTATCGGCTGTCTTCGAGAGGCTACACTAGATGGCGCCAACAGGCTGCAAGTCCTCAGTTCGAATCCCGGTGGAGGCAAACATAGCTATAATGAATATTAATAATATTAATAAAGTTCATTTATTCAGACAATTACAATCTAAAAATATAAACAAATGAAATTAATTTTAAATCATATTGATATTGGCAGTTAGGTTATTAAAATTTCTTTATTAATCTTAGTATCATTTTATATATCCATTACACTATGACTCAAATTTGATGACTTTCACTTGTAGTTCTAGTTTTATGTGTGTCTCTAAAGTTTACTTTATAAAAAATTTATACCCAACCATGTAGATAAAACGTTTAAGTATTTTCTCTCCATTTTAAAAGAACCTTCCACATCTATAGCTCTCTTACTAGGAATGACGATGAACTTTTTGACGATACTCGATGAATTCTTGACGATGAATATTCTGACGATAGATTTTTTCCGCTGTCCCTACATGCTTATGGCCAAAGTTAAAGTTAAACTGTCACAATGGGTACTATTTAACACCGCCCTATCGCCTCGATCTGATAACGCGATCGATAAACGAAATGATCGATGACAGCTGGATTATAGCATTTTTGCATCAGTAGGTAGTAAATTAGTAAATAAAATGTAACCAAATAGGTATTTTCTATTAGTGAATCTATTAAAAACATATCAAAATCGTCAGACCGATTTACGGGTTATATATTGAGAGATTTTAAAGGAAATGGCTACTTCATTTTATCTCGCTCTTTGGGAACGTTATTTATTTGAAAAATATTTAAATTGCTTAGATAAAACTGTTGACACAGAGTTTGGGCACAGTTATAATGGCCACGTGGATTGGGGACCATTCAACTTGCTTTGGAGTTTTGGGATTTTTTATATACCTACTTAGATACAGGATGATTTTTGGTCGTCAACGTTCCCGAAAACTACGGAATCTCCTCATCATCACGATCATTTTTCTCCATGGAAGCATACCTGGGAAGTGTCTGGTTCCCAAGATATTAGGGTCCAAAGTTGAGTAAATAGACTGCGTATATGCATAAATGCACATAGTCGCGCGTCGCAAGATTTTTTCACACGAAATAATTAATATCTGTCTATGAAAAAACTAGCATAAATACTGTACACTATGAATTTCGCCCGATCAAGTAATAAATAAATAAAAAATTACATCTTTTCCCAGCATTTTTTTGGCATAAACTTACTTTATTTGATGTATAGAGTACGTTGCTAGCTTATCTATCACCTGAGAGGGCCCGAGTTTCTTAGTAGACACTTGTGACATGCACGGAAGGAGATGCAGCTGATGTATTCTAGTGAAGCCCTGCATTAGCAGAGAGGACGTATCAATCATAGACAAAGCATAATAAAAATATTAAATTTCTTTGAATTTTAATTTTAGAATTTAAGTAAAAACTTAGTATAGCGAGCAAGGAGGTTTCTTTGGCCAGACTAATAGGGCCTCTTTGGAATATTTATGCCTTCTTTAATTTGAATTGAACATTAATCGATAGGTATTGATATAATGCCAGTCGTAAAATAAATATCTTAATCGAGTTGTCATGTCCAAAATTAATGTCATTGATTACTCGTATTTCCTTTATTAAGGTTTAATCCCAGGGTACTTAGTTTTGATAGTTAATGACATCTCAAATTACTGACTTATAAACTCAAAAATCGACTTAAATTCACTAATTAGCCAAATAATTATGGCAAACCGAAATAAAACTCGCTTTTATGACAGGATCTCTGAGCGCATCAGTTTTATGACGTTTTTCGAGTCTCGTCAATTTGGGCGAATATTTTTTTTTATTATTGTCAATTTTATGATACTTTATGATAAGGCATTTACGATTTGCTTGCGTGGGTAAACGATGATGTAGGTATGTTTGACATGTTTTTTTTTTTTTTTTATATAATTTCTATGTCTTGCACTGACTATTCACAAAATAATATATTATTTACTAGCTGACCCGGCAAACGTTGTTTTGCCATGTAAAAGGGGTTGATCCTAGAGGGGTGAAAATTCATGGTTGTATGTATTTTTGTATGCTGTATCACAAAAAAATAAAAACAAAAAATTTTGTCAAAAAAATAAAAAAAATATTAGGGGTGGCCCACCCTTAACATTTAGGGGGATGAAAAATAGATGTTGTCCGATTCTCCACCCTAACCGATATGCATGCTAAGATTTACGAAAATCGGTCGAGCCGTTTCGGAGGAGTTTAACTTCTAACACCGTGACACGAGAATTTTATATATTAGATTTATATTGTAAAATTCGGATCAAAGGAGGATGGGCAGAAAGTCCCCACCGACCAATAATAACCAGACGCATATCGTTGGAAAGCTCTTTTTGTGACTATGAATTATTTCTATTGGGCAGATTCTCAAATCGTTGTGTGATTTATAGTAACAATTGATAGTCACAAAAAGAGCTTTCCAACGATATGCTGATCGTTATTGGTCGATGGGGACCCATCCCATACATTTATGCCCATCATCCTTTGTTTAAATAGCTATACATAGTCTAGCGAGTTACATAGAAATACCCATTCACATTTTCGAAATTAGTGCAATTTGTCGTTCCTAATTGTATTTTCTTTAATTTCAGGTACCTAATATGTCAAAATCAGCACACGAACTCTTCATATTATTATCTGTTACTTGTAAGTATTAGTTAGTAGTTCTGATTACACCATTTTAGAAATACAGCTGTTGGTGTGATATAACATACTTAGTATAAAACAAAGTTGCTTCCCGCTGTCTACCTGTCCGTATGTATAGGTATGTACGAGTATGCTTAGATCTTTTAGCTATGCCACGGATGCGGTTTTTTTAAAATAGATAGAGTGATTCAAGAGGAAGGTTTATTGCATAGCTAGTATCAGTAACGGAATAAAGAGTGCATCTGTTGTTGCGCACACACTTGTGCACTATAATATCTCCTGCGTACCTGGCCAATCTCCGTAGAGATTGGTCGCCTTGGCCGAAATACGGTCGGAGATCATCATCATCATCAGCATTGCATTGTGTGAAGCCGGGGCGGGTCGCTAGTGTATGTATGTAATGTTGAAATCCGAGTATTTTCCCATACGAAACCGTTTCTTTTTAATCTATCCAAAAATGTTCGTGCATCAATACCGTCTTGTCAGTAACACTAATTTGGTATACCCATTTGCTGTCAGTGTGTTAGACAGTGATGTCACTATCCTAACTTCAGCATGTAAGAAAGAGACGGCGTTTATGTTGAAATACTTGGATTAAAACTCGAATGTAACCTCGATGTAGCGTCAGCATGTTAAGTTTATTGCTTATACCTTTTTTTTGAGAAGTAACATTTCGATTGCCAAAAAAGGAAAGTTGTTTATTTTATTTGCGTAATTTCGTGTGAGAGCTTATAGGTAGTGATATGAGGATTAATGACAGGTGTTGATTAAATTACTAGGTTACTTTTGCAGTAGGTATCTACATCGCTTTTTGGGCTGTGTTTGGGATTAAATCGAATTCAATAAATACTTTATTATTCGTTTACGAATTACGTCTAATGTAATATAAAATACAATTTTTGGTAAGCAAAACGCGTCCGCTTGTGAGCTCTTCGAATGAATAGTCTTGAAGTTGATGCGCATCGCCTTCGACGATCACTCGTATCGGCTGTCTTCGAGAGGCTACACTAGATGGCGCCAACAGGCTGTAAGTCCTCAGTTCGAATCCCGGTGGAGGCAAACATAGCTATAATGAATATTAATAATAATAATAAAGTTCATTTATTCAGACAATTACAATCTAAAAATATAAACAAATGAAATTAATTTTAAATCATATTGATATTTATATCAATATTGATATTGGCAGTTAGGTTATTAAAATTTCTTTATTAATCTTAGTATCATTTTATATATCCATTACACTATGACTCAAATTTGATGACTTTCACTTGTAGTTCTAGTTTTATGTGTGTCTCTAAAGTTTACTTTATAAAAAATTTATACCCAACCATGTAGATAAAACGTATATGTATTTTCTCTCCATTTTAAAAGAACCTTCCACATCTATAGCTCTCTTACTAGGAATGACGATGAACTTTTTGACGATACTCGATGAATTCTTGACGATGAATATTCTGACGATAGATTTTTTCCGCTGTCCCTACAGGCTAATGCCCAAAGTTAAAGTTAAACTGTCACAATGGGTACTATTTAACACCGCCCTATCGCATCGATCTGATAACGCGATCGATAAACGAAATGATCGATGACAGCTGGATCCGATGGATCACAGGAAGTCCTTATATGGACTACTCTGTCGTTCATGGAAAACTAGCTGATGCATGTGACTTCGCTTACGTTAACTTGCCTATTTGATGAGAAAATCAATCTTCATAAATGATAGGGATCGGGAAATATTTATATGTAGCATTTTTGCCTTGGTGTTAGATTTTGGATGTGATGTGAAGATTTTTCTTATCTTACGTGTTGTTCTGATGTAGGTACCTAATATAGTTGTCAAGTTTCATCAAAATCTGTTACTGTAGCTTTTGAGTAAAAGACTAACAAACATCCAAATATCCTTGGTTTTGGGCAGATGACTACCGACTACAGAGATACCAGTCGGGCCTGTACCATTGAATTTATTTCATGCACGGATTTTTCAAAAAATTGTCACTTAGCTATACCTGAGAAGGGCTGGCGTCAGGCAGGCAGCCGGCCGTAAAAACAAATGTTAAAACTTTGGCAATGTAAGTTTCGGAAGAAACTATATTGCACCGACCCCATAAATAATGGGAATAAGGGCAGGAAGATGATGATGATTTACGGAGTTTTTAATCTAGGTTTAATTCTGACTGCTGCGGTATGTCTAGTGGTATTACCTGTAGAAATCCTTACGATATTATATTTTGTATATTGCTAGAGGTGATGCATGCAGAAAACTGTTTTAAAAAAGAAAAAAGTAAAGAGGTTTTTGCACCAGTGACACTCTTTTCAACACGTTCACACAAAAATGCCTGAATGCATTCGACGGAAAACTTTTTTCCCTCCATTATTTATAAAAAGAACATCCAGAGAACATCTGCCGAAATCAAAACTCCTCCGACACCGAAAGTTTGAAAGCGTTCGTAAAACAAAGCCTGTCCATTCATCTGTTCGAAATTCAAAAAACACCCCCTTTCCCCGCTCCGTCCGCCCGCTTCTTATCGAGTTCACACTGTGTAGAAGAAAATCATAGTTTGAGCATAGCAGTAGACTATTTATCAAGCGTGTCTATTATGTACAAAGAGCGTTTCAGTGAAGTGGGTAGATAAGTTTGTCCAAAAAAGTATTTGTATGGTAAGTACATAGTACATATTATATTAAATAATTAGTGAGAAGCACTATATAAACATCTAAGTGTGTGCGCAAACATAGTCCAATGGGATAGTATCCTGACACGACCGGAGAGAGATTAGGCTTAGATTTTTATGCATTCCTAGGCACGAGCTGACACTTTTACCACATTAATATTCGTACATTGAATAAATTCAGTGGTACAATACAGTCCCGTGACTGGGCTTGATTAAACATGTTCAACTTAAAGGTGGTCATCAAAATCTATCTATCATTGCTTTTCGCTTGTAACATACGTAAAAGGTTCTACTGTACATATAATACTATGACAAAGCGAGCAAAACGTGTGCCGCGAGCGACACCGAGCGAAGTGCGAACGTAACTCGATACCACGTTCTATAACTCATAAACGACTCTATAGTTTTAAACTGAACTCTTAGGCCGGGCATATACTAGATTTATTTAGGCTGCATTTATTTACTTAGTATGGCAAAAGATGAGACTGGATTACATTTTAAAAAATGCACTTAAAGAAAAAACGTGAAAAAAGGATTCAGCTAGAATGTCCAGTCCTAGTACCTAAGTATTTTATTCTGTTTAGTTTTGGTGACAAATAAATAAATCAGAGATTTTTAAAAATTACTCTCTCTATTAGTACACTCGATGTAGGAAAGGTAGATAAAAAAATTGATTATAACCACCATTGTTTGTTAATATTCGGCATCAACATTACTTAAATGCGAGAATATTAGACACATTTTGGTATGAATATTAATTCAAAAGCGACCCCCAATAATCTATTTTTATCACAAGGTTGTGCGTGGAGCCTTATTTCCCACTGGCCAGCACAACTCGATCAAGGCCAACCCATTCAAAACTAGACCAAAGCAAAACCGAATAGGGTTGGATTTTCTTTGTGTAAATGAAAAGAATTAAGATTCAAAGCGTATATGATACGGCCTGCCTTTCGCCAAGTAGTTCTGTATTGAAATAATTTTATAGTTATTATTGTGCGTTTCACCGTATAGTTCCGATGGGTGATGGCGCTAGTTACTATGTGTATGACCACATTTTCTGTATCACTGCATACAAAAGATGTTAGTTCCGAAATTATGCGTAGGAACTATTCTATGAAACGAAATCTACATATTATTAGAACGCTATGGAAATGGAACGCTGCAGTTCTAAATTCAATTTTAATTCAAATGGAAAGTAAACAAGTAAATACAAAGGTTTATGACGACGGAGGTTTAGCTGGTGAACTTGAGCCTTTTTCTTTATGTTTAGGAGTAGATTTTTCACCCTCAGCTGATCCTTCAATCTGAGTACTCATAATCGCGATCACAGGCAAGGGCAACAAAGTATTTATTTCACAGAAAATTACAGCTTTTAGTAGCATCATATATATCATGGTCCTATAAAGAACAACGGAAGGAGAGCTGGCACTACATAGATTGAAGATTTGAAGCGCTCATAGTAAGCTAATGGACGGAGGAAGGATGCATATTCACACGTTATCCATCCACACATACAAACCATAGTAAGCTATGTGCCTACAAGAAATACGCACACATGCAAAATGGGCCGCCATAACATCTGTATATCTTTTTTAATTCTCAAGTCAGCTTCCTAGAATAACTCCAACGCCTGATTTCGGAATTAACATTTTTTGTATGCAGTGACACAAAAAATGTGATCAGACACATAGTAACTAGCGCCATCATCCAAAGGAACTGTACGCTGAAACGCACTCTACAGTGACAGTACTCCGTTCGTTGTTCTTATACATTCACGGTGGGTATAATAATTTTTTTTTTTTATCTCCGAGCCAATTACAAGCTTTCGCAGTAAACGTTAGTTCCAATTATTGTAATTAAAAGGGCACGGCTCGAGTTCACCTAGAGTGCGTTCCACCGTATAGTTCCGATGGATGATGGCGCTAGTTACTACGTGTACCTATGACCACATTTTTTCTGTCAAATGTTAGTTCCGAAATCAGGCATAGTGTTGAATATTCTCAATTTCCCAAGGCATTACCGTGAATTAAACTAAAGACAATCATTATAGAATTAACTTATTATTTCATATTTTACAAATAGCTTTTACAGATAGCTTTTGCCGCCATCGCGTCCCCACAGACTATATTATCAGGGATTTGGTATCTGAGTTAGATCATACAGCCATAGGAGTTAGTCTATGAAACGGACTACACCAACATGGCCGCCAACAAAACAAAAAAAACCATCGAAACTAAAACATTTTTACACTCAATTACAATTTTATTACGATGACCGAACAGCCACCATCGGCAGTTAAAAGGAATTTAACGAATCATACTAAGACTCGGTTTAAAACGTGGTTAAAACGCATACATGACATAGCAGGCACCCACGACGCGGGTCGGTGACCCCGCCGCGCTAGACTAGTGAGGCGATGCGGCTTTGCTTCTTTTCGAAATCCTTACTAATAAAGCTTTCACAAGAAAACTACTCGACTGATTGAAATTAAATAATAATTTCGACATTTTGCTTTTTCTGCAGTCCACGCGTCCGCGTGGACTGCAGAAAAAGCGAAATGTCGAAATTATTACACTAATTTCCCATGTTGGTTAAATTTTATTGTTGACGGATAAATCAATGTAAATAGGAAAACAAGATGTAAAATATCTAGTTAACAGTTACGTCGATAGTTGATTAGCGTTCGAGAAACTGGCACTTATTGTCATATATGTATACACTGATATTTTCACACCCTCACTTGAGTAGCCCTCCTCGGCATGAAGGTTTTATGTACATAATTATTTTGATTGTTATAAATTAACTTGAAGAAGAAGGATAATATGACACATGAGCTATTTTAAATTTATCTTTAAGGCAAATTTTGGTTAGATTCGTTTAACAAATCAATATTATTTATAAATTAAATACATAGTATCACCCTTTCATTATAATAGGTAAGTTAGTTACTACATGGATCGGCTAACCATGTATGGCATTATGAATAAGTTATATAGCGAAATCTCTTACAATGATAAAACATATACAATGTACAACCTTTTAACTCGTAAAAATAAAGATAAAACTTGAAAGCCACAACTATAACTTAAATTAAGTTTGCATGCTCTTAATTACTAGTTTCTTGGAATATTAAAACTGTTTCGAGGCAGAGCCGCGATTGGTGTAGATATCAGGTATTTTTGTGACTCATATTTAATTTTAACTTATTTATACAGATATTTATTTCATCAATGTGAAAGTAACACTGTCTGCTCGTTTGGTAGGTTGCTTTTACTGCCATAATCCAAAAAAAATCAAACAATTAACAATTACATAATGAAATTAAAGATTATCGTAACGTAATGTCATAAATCGGAAACAGTTTTATTTCCCGGGCCCAAGATTTTCAATGTCCTTTAATTTGAGCATTCCATTTTCAAATAACCGCGCGTCAAAAAAGTTTTCATTCCAAAAACAGAACATGTCAAAATGCACAGAGCTTAGAATCATTAGACACGGCATCAATTAAATCTTGCGCTCACAATTAACGTGAGGGAAATGTCGCGATGCGATCTATCGGTGACCCGGGGCTATCGGGCAGCCGCCGGTTCGACTCCCGGCTACCGTTTACTAAATGTTACTGCTATTCGTGATTTATCGGAAACCGTTTGTTTTATTAACCGTACGGGTTAATTGAAGGGAAGTTTTGCTATCTTACCTGGATAAGTTACGGTTTAGTTTAATGTGTGAGTTGTGAAACATCTGTATGTAAATATATTTTTGGAATGTGCTATTTACGATTTTCTAGTTTACCTAGACTGTAGGTATGTTTAAGTAAAATATTACTGGCAGTAAAATTTAAAACTACGTAATTATGACGTTTCCTTTACCCAAATAAATCTAATTTTACTAATACCTACTTTTTAGGAGAATATAAAACTAATTAAATGTGTGAGCATTATGGATTGCTAATGACATTTATTGATTTTAGCTTGAAATGAGATTGATTTATTTCTCTATCACAATAAATCAAACAATGGTTTTACTAGGAAAGGAACAAAAGTTTGCTAAATATATGTAATTTACTAAATTAAAAATAAATTTAATACAAGTACATAGTGCTATTAAAATAATAACGTCATATGTTTAACTGAAACGCCAGTTTGGTCAAGTTATTTACAAAAAACTTTTACGAATTCAAAAGTCAGTCAATTAAAATCTGCCTTTTTCTAAATTTCTTTAAATTATTAATTTATTCGTTCAAATACTTTCGAAACTGGGCAATAAATAGGGCCGAAGACAAACGAAGCCCCGCGTACATGGCATAAATACTGAGCCTAACTGTCGGCAAAGGACTTAATTCCAAACAACCTTGAACTAAATCCAAACCTTTTTCCCGAAATATTTAAGGTTTGAATTCCAACGGCTTGTTTCAAGCAGTTGCATTGGAATGCACGCACGGATGCTCCGAAAACAATGCCATATCGTTTTTAGAGACAAGTGAAGGTGACAGCCGGCCCCCAAAATTCGGGATTTAATTCGCGAAATTGTGAGTCTGCGTTTCGACACCACAATGGTCACAGGAATCGTAATGCGCTGACACTGACTGATGCGATGCCATTTCTAGACGAGTTTTTTACTCTTTGGATGTGCCATGTAAATCGAAGTCTGAAACGTTCGAGTTTTAAGAATGGAACGCTTTACATGTTTTCTGTATTTTGAATATGTAAGGAGGCAAAGGAATTGTAAAAGGACACGGAAAAGTTTTTAGTAAACTAAAAAGTATGTATGTGTTTGTGTAAATACTTTTTGTTTAACATTGGTAATGCTTTACCAGAAATTGTTTAGGACAATTAACATTATGTAAATAAGACTAAAACTCGCTTTAAAAATCGCTTCGGATTTGATTAGATATTTTTTTTTGTCTAATAGGAAAAAGAAAAATCTCATGTGACAACATAATCTAAATGACCTTTGAAAAAAGGGATTAAAAAAGAAAACGCGATTTTGTATCAGATTTTAAAAAACACATGAACGAATAGCAGGACGTCATTGACGTGCTCGTTTTATACGACCCATAAAAAACTGTTAAAAAATCCTCTCTTACATAACGCGAGGTACGGTTAGCAAGGATAAGTAGCCACTTATTCGCAATTCTGTTCGAAATCCGAACAATCTCGAAGCGTATCAAAAAAGGCCGAATGTAAAAAAAAATCTCGAAACGTAACAGGGCACAAGAAATTATGATACTGCCAAGTACGTCTGCAAAAACTCGATTTTGTTCTGGTATCTGTATATTTTATTCCTGAACGCGCAATTACCTGATTTTGAGGACATTGCAGAGGCTTAGGATATATACCTACCTATAATATTGGACTAAATTTTATCCATTTGCTTAATTTTTCCAAATAAAGTTAAGTAACTTTAGTTTTGCTTAGGTTCCGTAAAATCTAAAAAAAATACCACAGAATAACGTTTATACTTTTTTATTTGGTTTAATTTTTTAACTGTTACATAAAGCTTTTTCCATTAAGTACTTCTAATATAAAATATACATTCTTAGAAATTAAGATTTAGAATGGCCTACCTCTTGTTCCCGCTATAATGACTCTGGCTGAAACTTATCCAGCTCTTCCTTCCGTCTTCTCTTAGGTCTTCCACCAACGCAGGTTTTCGTCTGAAAATGTAGATTATGAAATAGCTTTCAAAAAGTCCAAATACCACACCACATAAAATATAGTTTCACCGTATATTTTTTATATTAACAAAATATAACCTATCTACCAGAAAATATCACTTCATGAAAACATGCAAGCCATTTATAAATTAACTAGTGGACGCCCGCGACTTCGTCCGCGTGGAAATTGAATTGTAGCTTATATGACACGTTTGTCGGTTTACCATAGCAGTGCCATCTATTGATTACTTACTCAATCCAGTCGAAAAGTATCGACATCTGTTAGAATCTTTTGGAGTTAACAGATAATTGTGACTGTCAATTAATTATAGACAAATAATTTGCAATAAAATAAAATTGCGACTATAATTAAAGATCTAAGCTATCCTATCTCTCAAGTTGGACCAGACTGCTCACGGTGTACCAATTTAATTTAAAATCGGTTAAGTAGTTTAGGAGTCCATCGCGGACAAACATCGTGACAGGAGATTTATATATATTAAGATATTGATTTTAACAAGAAATCGCTCCCTTCTAGCTTTTCCCGCCGAATCCACCTTTCACCGTTGCCATAATCCAAATTTGAAATTATCACACTAAATTATACTTTCACCGTTAACCGCACAGTGTTGCCACAAAAAAGGAAGCGAACAAAAGAAATTCGCACAAAACATCTCATTAAACTAATTAGCGAAAAAAGTAAGGACTCCCTAGCGATTCCGGGTAGCACTGGCCGGTATCAAGATGGCCGGACTTGCTTTATTAACTCTAATGTATGCAGCTGATTTGCGATTTCGACAAATGTCAGTGTGTGCCGGACTTTAGGGAGACTGCCTCATTTGTGCGGTCTTGGTGGCGTCGCCAGGCGTATTTTTTTTACCCGACTGCGCGACGCAAAGGATTGGTATTGTGTTTAACAGCCTATGTATGTTTTTACTATGTTATTTGATGTGACAGCGGTGGTAGTCTAACCATACTATGTGGTAGATAGATTAGAAGGTTTTTAGAGGGAAGGGCGCTATCAGAGGTTTTTCTACTGTCTTATTTGATACTACAGCGTCTGTAAGCTTACACTGATACGTGAGGTTTTAAATAGGTTGACAGTTAGGTACTTTGTAATCAGTACACTTTGACCTCTTTGGGCATATATGTCATGACTTATGCAGGTAATATATTTATGTATTTCATCCGAACTAACACAAGATGCATAGGAAAATACCCTAGGTTTATGCTTAGAAATAATTAGACGATATGAAGCAGGGTAAATTCAATATGTACCTATATACTTAGTGCTTTCTACCCAGTATAGCGGGCAACTAAGTTTATTAGTAACTTCATATTGAATTTATCGACGTATCACTTAATTGGCGGTGGCTCTGGTGGCGTCGCCAATGGTATGCCAGTGCGAAGGCGCCCTAATGCAACTGATTCGCGATTTCGACAAATGTCAGTGTGTGCCGGACCTTAAGCCGGGAGCTTGATGTCTGATTTTAGTAATTGGTGAGGTTGGCACGCTTGGGGTCGCAGTTTGAAGGCTGTTAGGTTTATTATTTAAATTGGATTTTTTATTACGTTGGTACAACAAACGTAGCTTGGTTTGCAGAGAAAATGAAGTCACAAGTTTCCCGGTAATATTTTTGGAACAAAAATATGGCTATTTTTACAAGTAAATCGAAAATAATAGAATATGTAGTTCATTTCTTAAGATGTGGTATCAGGTGTCTTCAAATACTCTACCACTAAACGAGAGCTGTTTCCTTCCGTGCATGTCGTAAGAGTCCACTACGGAATTCGAGCATTATCTCAGGCTATAAGCTAGCAACTTGTTACTGATCATTTACATCTGTCCCCGCTATACTAAACGTGGCTGTGGGATCTCCTTACGGTCCTGTCCCATTTTTGGAGCACAGCCGTGTCTATATGTACGTAAAGTCCTTTTCATAGAATCACTCTTACGCCTGATTTCGGAACTAACATTTTTTGTATGCAGTGACACAGAAAATGTCGCCATACACGTAGTAACTAGCGCCATCGTCCAAAGGAACTGTACGGTGAAAGAGTTCCCGCGGGAGAATCGTCGAGAATCCCGTACGCATGTCGCCCAGTAATTCCTTATTTAAATATTGAAATGTGCCAGTAAAGTGCGCTATCTCAGAGTATGCAATCGAAACAATTCGCCGTTTTTATTGGTGCTTCGATATAACAGTGCACGGAGATTGGACGGAGACGGGAGGTTTGAAAAATTTTGCGTTTATACGTGTGTACGGCTGGATACACACTGGGTGTAACCCGTCCCTTGGCTAGAGCACAGATTATGGATGGCTGGGAGTTGACAGCAGTGGACTGCAATGCGCATGCAATTTTTAAATGATATCTAATCTTCAGATACATACATATTTTACACACATACAGCGAGGTACGGGTAAGCGAGAACTGCAGGATCACGAAGAGATAAAATAAACATAGAATGTGAACACTTGATTCTACCTGTTGATTGTTCTGGACTTGTCCGACGGCTCCACTGTACCTATGTATTAATTACTAATTTTAATTTAGATACCAAAGGCGGAACTTTAGCTTCTCCAAACAAAAAAAACGGATATAAATCCGCTCATGTCGCAAAATTACCAGCGTACAAAAAAGGCACAGTGTACTCCCCGCCTAACAGTCACACGTTGTCTCCGAGCCCGGTCGTAAATCTAAACTTTATGCGTCAAGTAGTGACTTCTGGATTCAACCTTTTATACCCGGGATTGATGTCTAATATTCCGTAATGTCCCCTGTTCCGTAATCTCCCGGATTGTCAGTCTAAAATGTTCAGTGTACGAGGAACTTTACTCGTTTCTAGGATCAATTTAACTTTTAGTGGCATCAAATATGTGGATAGCTTAAATATGTATAGACCACTCAATATAGACGCATACACACATCACCCTATTGCAGTCCACTGCTGAACGTTCGCTACTGCCATAGGGAGGTGTTTGCACATAGTCACCACGCTGGGCAGGCGGGTTGGTAAACGCAGTGTGATTGTGCTGCCCACCTCCCGGAAACCCTTAATCCTCTCTGACGATACCCACGGGCAGACATAGCGCTATTTTACTTTGCTGACACCACACTGCACAGTAAATACTGATCCCTGATATAATTAAAAGAAATCAGAAGTCTTTATAGAACTTTTGTTTACTACGAAGAAACAAAAACAAAACGGCATCTAGCAAACTATTATTTTTTGTAAACGTTTAAATAATAGTCAGTTCAACTCGAGGTCTTTACCTAATTATTATAAAAATGGCGTCGGTTCGCGGAAAACGTTTTTCTCAGACGATAAACTGCATTTGCGACAATCGTGGCACAAAAAGGCGCGCAAAATGGCGCGAGTTGGCGGCCATTTATCTATCTATAAGCTAACGTGTTTGCTAATCGAGTTTGTTGTCTGTAAGCTATAAGAACAGAATAAGTAAAAATACGAGGGGCTTAAACTATTTAAAAATAACGAACTACGGCTAAATTCGCAAAGTTATAACAACATTTCTTCGAATAAGAAGCCGTCATTTAGTGCGTGCTTTAAATGGTGGCTAAAAATACTCTATATACTCTATTGGTGACTTTATTGGCACCGCAAATTGTCTATTGGATACAAAATAAAATAAAAAGAATTTAATGTTCTTCAACTTAGAAATTATATTCCAGGCAAATTGAATTGCATTAGAAATTCCGCGAAGCTCACTCGTAATTTAACTGAAATATGATATAGCTAACAAGGGGATTTTCCTTGGGTTAATCGATACGTACTTTGTACTTGTTGAACTTTTGAAATTCAACTTAGAAAATTATCACATTTTGAAATCACACGTTCACTATTACACTGCACCATACCAATATTAACCTTATTTACAACCCGCTCGCAGTTCAAAAGGTAATTAATAATAAACACAACCTTTACAATAGAAAAGCATAAAACACAAAAAAAAACGTCAACTTACTTAGTAACGCGAAAACTTACTTGAAACGTACCTTATTTGCAGCACTAGTAGTTTCAAAATAAGTTGAAATGCGAAATAAAATGTGACGCTATGACGCTATAAAACTACCGGCGCGGTGTACTGTTGCCACCTTAATTTCTAGAGTTATTTAAATATTCGCTACAAAGAAGTAATTTGTTGAGGAAATTATTTGAAAGCCTATTGTAATGCGAGACCTGGCTACAAAGCTGGTCGGTCGTAGGTTGGAGTCTCGCTTAGTAACGAAATAATTTTAATGGTTAAAGTACAAAATCTTACAACTGGACGACTAGCACGAACTTTTTACGGATAGTAACGTACTTACGTAATATATAAACCATAATCTAAACTAAGTACCTATGTGCTTTGTTACTTGTCAATAAAAAGGGTTATAAACGATCTTTCATTTCATTCTCATAATTTTGATTTCATTAATCTAATAACTTTGTTAAATATCATAGATTCTTTGCAAGTCGATAGCATTACTGTACAGTAGGCTATTTTCAAAAGCATTTCGCTTAACATATTCTATACTGAAGGCGTTATTGCTTTAAGAGTGTCAATTTTTTCAATGAACAAGTAGATGATTTTAAATAAAAATTGCAATTTTTGAACAAAAAAGTGCCAACTGCTTTACATTGTTTTACTATTTTAATTCGTGCTGAATTTTCTGAATCCTATTTTCTACCTGCTAATCTTATCTTACTATGTAATACATAAGTAATATAATTGCGAAAGTGTGTGAGGATGTGTTTATGTGTTTGTTACTCTTTCACGCAAAAATTACTGAACGGATTTTGATGTCACTTACCAGTGGGGTAAGTACGAACCTTTTTACGCGGCGTAACGCCAGCGACTCGCAGTTTGACGCTAGCGTTACGGACTATCGAGAGGTTCGTGCTTACCCCTCTGGTATATAGCTCACATATAGAATAACACACAGGCCGTAAAGTTTATGCGGACGAAGTCGCGGGCAGCCGCTAGTGTTATTATAAATCTTTTTTATCGCTAAGGGTAAGCGCGCACCGGCCTCAGCTAGTAAACACTACATAATATTACGACTACTTTTACGATCTTATTCTGTACTTTTAGCTATAAAGCTACCAACATATTATTATTCTGCGGGAAAATTGACTTATCATGATTGTATACGTAATTACAGTGTGTTTGATCATCATAAACTTAGGATTTTAATATAATAGATAGACATATATGGGTGAAATTTACAGGGTACATTTCGATGGTAGGGGCTGTCCTGTGCTGATATGGAGCTTCACTAGAATACATCAGCTTTATATCCTTCCGTGCATATCGTAAGAGATGATATGTTTATCTTTTGTTTTTTTTAAAGTAGTGTTAGCTATTTGCTTGGATATATAGTGTATATTTATATGTAAGCAAGATTGGCATTCAAGGTTGGCATCAGGCACGCAGTCGGTCGTAAAACAAATGCCAAATTCTTGGCAATGTGAGTTTCAATCTTTCTATCGAATCTATATTACGCCCCATATAGGTGTACTAGGATTAGGGCAGTAAGATGATGATGATAATGATGATTATGAGGATACACTATGGTACAAAGTACATCCATACATTTTCATTATAAAAAACAAACAACTGTACTTCTACGCTTGGAATAATTGTTGTCTGTAACATTTAGAAAAAAAAAAAAAAAACATATCATTAGGCTTAGCGCACACCGCCTTTACTGGCACATGCGTAGATTTACTACTGCGTTAACGATCTCGTTAATGCAGTTCGCACCTTCGGTAGAACAAGGGCACAATTGTAGTTTCCTCACGACTAAGAACAATCTAATTGATAATCTCTCAAGCTCAAATGCGACAAGCTGTTTAGGCTCTAGAGTCTAGTATAAACAAATATACATATATACATACATACAAACATAGATAGATATATAGATACACATACATGCACTCTAAAACATAACCCTCCTTCTGGCGCAATCGGGTAAAAAACAATCACCCTTCAATACTAATAAAATAACAATAATTACCTTAACCGATTAATATTCATACTAAAGCTACTACTAAAACTATGTAAATACCTACTAACTACTTATACTAAAACAGTTAGACTAAACGAATAATTTCTTATTCCAAACTAATTAATTACTGTTCATTAATCATGAGGGTACAAGCCGAGTGGGTCCTTAAACAGCCGAGTGGTCCAAAACAGACCCAGTTTGGACCCACGTACAGGCGTCTCCAATTACGGCCTTATTTGGACCCGTGTATTGTGCCAGGGCCTTAACGACTCGTAGTCTCTTTGCATATGGCGAATCTAGCTTTATATTATTTTTATAGATGTGTTTGAATTAGTTTGACTGTAATTTAGTTTAATATACAGACAACTTTACTATTTATTTTAAAGTTAGATTTGGTTTATTTTTAGTTGGAACAGTTATTGTAACATCAGTACGATAACTGTGATATCAATTAAGTCGATATTCAAAAAAGATGTAAGAATCTCTTTAAACCTTTTTTAACAGACTCTGCATAATTTCCGTTTAAATATCGAATCTGCTTTTATGTTTTATTTCCGTTTAAATATCGAATCTGCTTTTATTATCTAAGATAGGCCGTAAACAGCTTCTAAATCCAAGCGTGACTTCCACCACAGTGCGTGCCCATATATGGCGGCCATGGTGGTCGCTTGTGCCCATTTAGTGACCGTGACAATTAAAGCTGGTCGCAATGGACTCACGAGCATTTGCCTGTTAGTGAAAGTATTGGATAGTTATTTTATTGGATGCCGTGTGAAAATTGCCTGGCTGGCAATAAATAGTCTTTGGCTTTTCAAAGACAACAGCTAATATTGTGTGTAAGAATTCGACACAGAGATAGATTAAAGCGTCTTATCACAAAAGGCTACTTTTTACATACCCTAAATTTCACGCAAATTATTCCCGAAGATGGGATAAAGTGTGCAAACTACCCACCCTCTTTTCACCAGGTAGCCTAAGTACTACGTCATGAGAGGTGAGCCTACCGCCAGATATAAACCACTCTCATAATCCGCTGGGCGGTACAAAGAATCGCGTTTGTTGTATGGGAGCCCCCCTTAAATATTTATTTTATTTTGTTTTTATAGCAGCAACAGAACTACATAATTTGTGAAAATTCCAACTGTCTAGCTATCGCGGTTCCTGAGATACAGCCTGGTGACAGATAGACGGACGGACAAACAGACCGCGAAGTCTTAGTAACAGGGTCCTATTTACCCGTAAGGGAACCCTAAAAAGCATAAAACCAATCGAGATTCGCGAGAATTACCGCCCTATGGTTTCGCCATAAAATCCTGGTTGCCATAAAACCTCGGCTGCATCAGACGAGACTTTTTAGCACTTTCATTAGTACACGGATTATTACTAAATAGTCACAGGAATACCATCTAGGCTTGATGGGATCCATTAAAATTATATTTGCTTCTTTTACAGCATTAATTTTGTGATTTTTTATTTGTGTGAAATCGTTTTTATTTTTATAGCGGTCTGATGAGCAATTTATTTTGAGTTTTTATATTGCGTATTTAAGGGGCTTATTTACTTTATTTTATTAGTTTTCGATCATAATATATTTTCAATTATTATTTAGAATTTTTGACTTATGCCGTTATTATTGCTAAAGTGCATAAATTTTTTATACTAGATACTTAATCCAATAATACCTATTATGTACATAAAAACGCAAAAAGAAGAAAATTCGAGATCTTTTTTATGTTTTATATTAACATGGATTTAGTTTTATTATTCATACAAATAAATATAAAAAAGTATAGGTTCATACAATATATTTCCAGCAAATAAAATTAAACTCAGTGAGCAAGAGAAATAAAGTTGAGTTTACATCGCGTTTGAATCAACAGTTGCTATTGGTTATCATCCGAAGTTAGGATCCTCTGGGCTGGAATGTTTTCTACATGAAGCATAATACAGACAGGAGGTGGTCTAACAACGTTTACATGTATACATGCATAGTCATACAATAGTCTCTAAGAAAATGGCTAGTAATAATACATCCACTTTAGACAAATAGCCTATTCCTACATCGTGAGGGGCAAGCCAGTACTGGGTCTGACGGGAAACAGTGTTGCCAGATCGTACATTGCGAAATAAAATTATCTCATATTTATTGCAAAATTATCGTGTTTTTATAGCATGAAGAATATATGGAAACGCATATCGAATAAAGATACAGAATATAATATATGAAACGGACAAGGTGTGCAATCCTACACTACAAATTTCAAAATTTTTGGGGATAATATTTTAAATTTTTATGACATGCATGACACTCAAAATTATCGTGGATCTACGATAATTATCGTGCACCTGGAAACGCTGACGGGAAATATTTCCGAGGTATTCTAAAAAGGTATTGTAAGCTATTGGCCTTGTCTGTTATACATATTGGGTGCGGTTACCACGGACAGGTAAGGTTAATTCCTTCAGTACATAATATATAATATTATACGATATATAATATTAATAATATTATAATATTAATATTTCTAATCTGAAAATGTTTTTAATTACTCTTTATTTTAAAATCAATCGGGTAATGTCCACAAAATCAAATGAAAATAATACTTACAACAATTCTCATATAGGTACAATAATTTATAATGCTTACAACAAAATAACCAGCTCCCATTTGCACTTGCCTCACGGTTTTCGTGGTCAGTAATGGTTGGCGGTGTAATTTCGGTTTTGGGGGGCTGGAGGGGGGTAATAACAGGGTCGACTGTGTCATTGTCGGTATCTCGCTCTAATTTGGTACCCCGAAATGAGACAAAAAACAACATTTCGTCGATTCCTTGATGGAACTCCACACTTCGGCTCACAATCGGTTGTAATTTGGTCATTACTAATTTTGCGTTCTGATTATTTTATTGCTTCTCTGTGGTTCGGTGGGCTTTGTTTATCAGAAGTTAATTTTGGTTTTGGAACGAGTTTGTTTTATTTTATTTTCACTTTGATGGGATAAATCCTTACTTTATATAATTTATATGCGAAAGTAACTCTATCTGTCTGTATGGCTTTCACGCTTTTGTTATCAAACTCCTCTGAAATGGCTTGACTGAGGTTATACATCTTCGAATCTTTCGTAAACTATTTTCTATACTCCTTCCACGCAATAAGCGACATCCACGCGAGCGGAGCCGCGGGCAAAGCTAGTAGAAAATTATACATTTGGACTGTTTTAATTCCAATAATAATAATACTAGTTTAAAGTAATTTTAACAGTTTCAATTTTGCGACACTAAAAAAACTCCTATCATCCTCAAATCACCTTAAGGTTCCTCGAAACGAAACGTATGGTGTAATATACGGACAGATTATGAAAAAACCTTGTCTAGCGATAGCTCAGTGTAGCCCGAGGCAATAAACTTTGAATAATGAGCGGTAATCGCTGGTCCGGTTTGATGTGTTTTGATAGATGAGACTGCATGCGGCAAATGCGTGGAAAATACTGTGTTTAACACATTATTTCTTTTCATTAGCTTGACAAACTTCATTATACGTCTTTTAAGATAGCCTATCTGTTCATATACATATACAGGGTGTTTTTTCGTTGCCACCCTTAACGTACGTACCTACTCTATACATCAAATAAATTATGCCAAAAAAAAAATGAAGGGAAACAATGTTTTTTTTAATTTTTTTTTTATTACTTGATTGGGCGAAATTTATAGTGTCCTGTGTTTATGCTAGTTTTTTCATAGAGATATATTAATTATTTCTCGTGAAAAAATCTTGCTACGCGCGTCTATGTGCAGTCTATTTACTCAACTTTGGACCCTTTGGAAATTCACGTCTATATTAATCAAGCAAGCTAAGTAAATCAATGTCTTCAAACATAAATAGGTGAATGGACGTAAAGATATATTATGACTGCCGAGAAAAAGGAGAATTTCTAGTGTATTTAACATAAAAAAACTAGGTTACAGGAAAAACTATAAGTGATGCTTTTCCTGGTCGGATGTGGTAGAATCCAGTGCTCATTAACCTTGTTATAAGAATGTATGACTAATGGCCAATTTTAACACTAGAGATCTAGGAAGCTCCAATTCACGTTATCTCAGATTTATTCAGATCAACATAATTCTAAAGTATCTAGAGACAAAAGACACTACAATTATTTAAAAATCTCATATCTGCCAAAGAGACATAGAAACCCTCACGAATTATATCTCAAATGATACCCGAAATAGTCGGCTAGGCACGTTAATAGGGCCAAAAATCGGGGCCTTATAATTTTCCTCCATATCATTACATACACACGGAGTTAGTAATGATGGCGGGAAAAAATGATGTTGGCGGCCATCTTTGTCTAGCTGTCGATCTGTGAGCGCCGAACGGGTTTTGAGGAATTTTAAGTTTACATTTTTGGTAAAATAGTCTAGTTTTTTTGCGTTTTCAAGTGAGTTAGGTAAAATATGTTTGCTATATTAGGTGTTGGCTAATACCAAATTAAAATGGACTATATCAGTTAAATTTCAATTATTTATTTTTGCTATAACATACAATAATGCACATAAATATGACATCATGTTTAGTTTTTGATTTCGCTGCGTTGCTAGAACCATACTATTTTGTAGCGAAATCAAAAATTAGTACTTGATTTAGGTATATTTCTGTGTCCCCCCCTAGACGGGGCAGAGGGCCTCCTCAGTTCCTAAAATCAATAGATACAAATAAAAAATGCGATATTATTGCACAATCTTGTATCCTTTTGTAATAACACTTTGTTCACATTTTATTATTCTATGGATATCAGCCTAAGAAATCATAAAAACAAAGGCCGACACACCCACACCTATCGACGGACGGATCAAACTGTTTTTGCCCCATAAAAAAGAACAAAAAAAACTTTAACGTTGAAATATAATTTAACTATAATAAGCCCACTAATTCGTTTATAATGACAGGAGGAACAAGAAAACGCTGGATTACTTTTTAGGCATTCCAGAAACAACACAATTAGCTCTAGGTTGATATTTTTTGTTCACATTTCGTCTTAAATGATCGTGTGTCGAAAAATAACCTACTTAATCTAGATATTATACATATATGTACTAGCAAGTGACTAATTTGTATTACTTTGAGTACGTAAGTATTTAGTTAGGGTTATTTATTTTTTGTGGCTAGAAGGAAGTGGATTTATCTGAAGAAGTATACTTACTACATAGTCAACATAGTCCGAAAATCACAGTGTGGTCACCAACCCGCCTGCCCAGCGTGGTGACTATGGCAGTAGCGTTGTGGCTTGTGGCATATCCTTGGGGAGACTTTCGTCCAGCAGTCGAATAACTTATGTGCTGAAGGAGAAGGAGGACTTTAAAAAATAGTTATATGTTCAAAACAGTTTGCTTTTATACAGGGTGTAACAAAAGGGGTATGTTAAGCGAAGAGCTATTAAAATAGCCCACCATAGAGAACCTATTCCCAAATTTTGAGAATCGAAATCAAATGTTAATTTTTTCAATTAGTATGGAGAATTCCTAAACAACTCAGAAATGTTCATACAATCTTAAAAAATAAACATGTGATTTCGAGTCTTAAATTTTGGCATTATGTTCCTTATAATGGTCTATATTCATAGCTTTTCGCTTAACATACCCTTTTTGTTACACCCTGTATAGGTATAAAAAGACGTTTTATGTTTCTCTATTCTGTTGTATACTTCAATTTTATCATCCATAGTAGTATACTACTTCATTATCATACATAATACAGGGTGTAGACAGACATCTATCCATATTTATATTGAGAGATAATAAGTATGTTATTTGGAGTAATAAAACAGAAGGTAATCTCGTAAACTTTATTATTTAAATACATACTCAATGACAATGTGATATAGTTATCTATAATTTACATATAATTTGTATACCTCGACTTTATTTCTCACAAATATGGTTTTATGATTTTATTATGTTGAAAATGTTGGAAAAAACAACCATCAATAATATTTGAGCCCAAAAAGGTGTTTAATTATTTAAATACAAGCAACATTAATAAAGAATGTGATCCGAAATGGGGTAGCGAGAACAGCAAGATCACAAAGAAAATTACATAGACACGTTTAGCATAGTAGGTACATCGGTATTCGGTGACAATTTGTTAGCAATCTCCTCAGAGAAGGACCCGGATTCTTAAGTCGACTCTTACAACATGCACGGAAGGAAATGCAGCTGGTATTTTCTAGAAAAGCCCTGCATCAGCACAGGACTACATTAAAATATTGAAAAGATAATAGAGAGTATACCAGGATCACATTATTGATGAAATTTAACGCTTTGTATATGTATAAATATATGGCCGATGGAGTCGGAAAGTTCTAGAGTGGATACCACGTATCGGCAAGCGCAGCGTGGGAAGGCCACCCGCCAGGTGGACGGATGACCTGGTCAAGGTTGCGGGCGTCGGTTGGATGCAGGCTGCTTCCGACCGGTCGGAGTGGAGGTTGCTGGGGGAGGCCTATGTCCAACAGTGGACTTCTCAGGGCTGTAAATGATGATGATGATGATGATGATGATGATATGTATAAAATAAATAATTAAACGACACAACGAATATAAAGAACAATGCACACACACGGTGCGTCGGCACATAAAATTAATTTAATCAATTAAAAATGTTCGTTTTAGCCAGCCCTTCAAGCGATGCCATTCGCGTCGGAGATAATTGAAAATAATAATTTGTTATGCTCGCATATTTGCCACCATACCGATTATATTATTTAGTATTAACACGATTTATTCAATATTTATGTTTATGAAATTACTAGCCATCGCTCGCGACTTTATTCGTATGACTAAAGTAGTTCATTCTCTTTTGTATTCCCATGCAAATATAAGACGAGAAATTGATTAAACGGAATTTAAGTTTTATTATTATACATCTCCAATTATAAAAATATAAAATATTAATTAACAATAATTACTCGCAACTTCTGAGTATAAATTTTATGATGACATGATTTTATAAAATATTATATTATTTATTATTTTTATTGTTACAGGTAAGTAACCGAGCTAATTGTACTGTGACGGACATAATAATAATTGTAATGGAAGGGACTTGTGGGAACAAGGTAAGACTTATTTATATTATTAATCGGAACGTCTGTTTATTATGCTTGTTATTGTCAAGTAATATTGTAGGTATTTTAAGAGGAGGGGCTCACGTGGTTTGATGAAATTATATAAAATCTCTATTAATTTGCTTAAATCATAATACTATTTTTGAATTTATTACATTAGAGACATCTGGCGAAACATCGCCAAAAAATGTAGCATGCAAATATTTTATTTATTCAACAACCTTATAAAACATTGCACTAAAACCAAATAGATTCGCCGCTTTGTTAGGTACTCTTGCACAAGAAGAACGTTAAATAAACTTTTATACAGGGATGTTTTTTCGTCGCCACCCTTAACAAAGGGTATGTACTCTATACATCATAGAAAGTAAGTTTATGCTAAAAAAAAATGCTGGGAAACAATGTAATTTTTTTGTTTTTTTTTTTTAATTTTTTGATAGGGCGAAATTTATTGTGTCCACTATTTATGCTAGTTTCATCATAGACAGATATTAATTATTTCTCGTGAAAAAATCTTGCTACACGCGTCTCTGTGCATTTATGCAGAAAAACGCAGTCTATTTACTCAACTTTGGACCCCAATATCTTGGGAACCAGACAATTCCCAGGTGTGCTTCCATGGAGAAAAATGTTCGTGATGATGAGGAGATTCTGTAGTTTTCGGGAACTTTGACGGCCAAAAATCACCCTGTATAGAAAAGAGCCGGGAGACGATTAGTCTTTCTAAGTCTGTCTATTTATTTGTCATACTATTCGCCGTAGGATGCAAGCGTTAGAAACTCATAAATATAGAAAAACGTATAATAAAACATTTTTATTTCCAAAATCATACAAAAAATTAATTATAGATTGATAAATCGGCCACATTTGTCTAGTCTTTCGCCATAATGCGACATAATATATCTACAGAACTCGTTTATTTCTCTTAATTACTAGATTCGGTAGATTAAACCTCAATGCATATTAATATAATACCTAATATAGAAGTTAAAGAAACACTCGGCTTAAGTTATTTGCTAGTTAAAATTTTGGAGTTCTAAAAGATTTGATGTATCAGTTTATATGAGCTATGTTCTATCACCTATGAGAACTATTACATCTGATCCCGGCTAAACCTGGCTGTTACATCACGTTCGTAATCCTGCAGTCTTGGCTACCCAGAGATTTTTTTTAGAGATTATACATAAAATAAAAATGTAACGAATCGCCGGCTCTACATGGAAGATATATGACAAAAAATATTATAGGAGATCTTTATCAACGCAATAGTACCCAAAATAATGATTTTTTGAATTTTTGTCTGTTTCTCGGTTTGTCTGTTTGTCTGTGCGTTTGTACGCGCTAATCTCAGAAATGGCTGAACCGATTTCGATGCAATTTTCAGGAATATATTGTGACAGGTCCCACTTAACATATAGACTTTTTATCCCGGGAAAATATTTTAATCCCGGATAATTTCGACATTTTGTTTTTCTGTAGTCCACGCGGACGGAGTCGCGGACGGCCACTTGTATGTAATAGTAATAATGTCTCCGACCGAATTTCGGTCCTGACGGCTAACCTCAACGGAGAATTCTCAATCCAACTGCGCAGGAAATATTTAACTGGTACAAGAGTGCACAAGTAAGTGCGCAAACTCACACGTTAATTTAATACACAGTACAATTTAAATGTGTTAGAAAAAAGGCATTATTTAAAAATACACAAAAAATATCAGATATTAAACTGACCCCAACCAAATAGAATTACAAACAGACATTTTTAGGTACGGTGTTCACGTACATACTGAACATGGGAACAAAATGAACACACAATGATCACAGACCAATCAAATACTTTAACGGTCTCATGACTGATTGATTTGCTTTACAGCCAAATTGTTATTTTTTCCGACCCGTTAAGGTGAATTACCTACTATTTGGATATAAAATGCAGGTAACAATATTAACGCGTAGTTCATTCCAATTTTCGGTACTTTGTTTGGTGTTCGATTGAAAACTATCCCGTTAAATAAAACCTTTGGGGCTTAAAATTAAATTTGGAAACTAAAAAAAACAAGTATATAAAACTTCTCATTCTTTGTAAGTACTAAACAATTAAACAATGTCTATCTTTAGACGTGGTTTTTGTAAAAACACCATTAGACTCTGGCAGGATTTTTTTTCTTAAAAATCCATATTATCTTCTGGAAAATTCTTATGTTTATATCATAACATTTTCACCTAACACATGAGAGCATCCCCTTAAAAATAGCGGCCGGCATAAACCCAATCCGGCCATTAACAATTCGTTACTATGAACCATAGTCAAGAGTTAAAAATCTCACTGTTATTAAATTGCCACAAATTGCCTCTAATCGTCTATAGATAGATACGAACTCGAACGAGTTACAAGTAGGAGGTGGCTTATCGACGTCACAGAAAATAATGTCGCATCTCGATCGCACAATTCACTGGCGGAATATAGTCACTGCCAAATGCTAGGCCGCTTTTCCAACAGATATATATATTTGCATGCGACTTTTTTTTTTGCGAATCATGTCTCTGATCTAATAATGTAATAATACCTTTATTGTACCATGTTTCGGGCAAATATTTTTTTATTTTTTCATTTGTAGTTACGTTACAATCATATTCATTGCATCCATAGCAAATATCGCATCTCTGGTGGAAAGGCCAAGCCTTAACCAGATATCATACTGGGTGCCAATTCTCGAAAAGTCTCGAAAACGGAACCGTTTTTGACGCTCAGAACAAAACATTTATTACTTTACGGTGACGTAATTAGACACATTTCAGCACGAGACAGATATTTGTTTTATTATGTCATACTCGCGATCGATGCGTGCTAAAATATACTTTATTACTCAAGCGGTAAGTATATATTGCTTCGCACCACGTTTCGTTAACGGTTCGTTAGTGGTTGGGTTTCGGCTCAAAAAATTTCAAGAATTGCCCCCCTGAGCTATATTTTCTGTGTTCTACTCGTATGTAAACAGCGATATACTTTACATTGAGTAGCATCTCTTCTTTGTACTTCCTTCATACATAGTATGACTGTGTAAAGGCATACCTAGTGACGTAATGTTATAAATTTTTTAATTGGCTATCACAGTTTTTAAGAATTTAACTTTAAATTTTACGGTTAATAAAGAGTTTTGTTTTAATTAATATAAGTACCTAAAATTGTATGCATGGGTTCTTATGAATGGATATGTCTCCTTTGGCTTGCTTAAAATTACTTTGCTTTTTAATAATACCTTTGAGAATGATATCTTATTTTCTGTTATAGGTGAGTGAAGTTAGGTCTCGGGTTCGAATCCCGGTCGGGGCAAATATAAGGTTAGAAATGAGAATGACCGAAAATGTTAATCAAACCAGACTTGACCTACTGTTTAATCATACACAACAACATAATGTATAAGATTTAATTACAACGTGGGTGAAAAAACAGGATTTAATATTTTTAAAACAGGATTTAATATCTTTAATCTCCTATTTAAAAGCTATAAAAATAGCGCCACTATAAATAAAACTTGGGAAATAAATATTAATAAAAACATACATTTGTATGTATGGCATTTTATGGGTTTTTTATTACTTTAACAAATGTCCGATTCCTGCGACATACGAGTATGACAAAAATTAAATGCGAGCACAAGACAATTATAATAAAGGCACGATTAAAGTTTTACTATTGCGATTTTATTTAAAACAATTAAACAAAAATAATTGGATATTTAATTCCAGTTTTATACAATACATTTTCTCACGGCTGAACTACAGGATTACGAAGGAGATCTTATAGCCTCGTTTAGAGCGGGGATATATGTAATTAAGAGATACAAATAGCAATTCTTCTATGCTGCTCTGGGGGTGAAATAAAAAAAAGCCGACAAGTGCGAGTTGAACTCGCGTGAAGAGGGTTCCGTACGATGTTACCTATCATGTTTTTTTTAAATCTGACAAAAAGTTGGTACGCACAATATTGAGTGATTTACCATGTTATTTTAATATCATGGACTTCTTATAGGTTTTCCTATAATCTATAAGGAGAAAACTAATTTCTGTATTTTTTTCAAAATTTTAGGTTCAGTAGTTTCGGAGATAAGGGGGGGAATGGTCAATTTTCGTCTATTTTCTTGAATAACTTGGAAACTATTTATTTTAAAATTACAAAAAAATACATTTAAGATCTTCTCAACAAGACCTTTCATTTGATATGCCACACGATGCAGTTTTCAGATTTTTTTTTTTAATTTTCCCCTTCCCCCCCAAAAATGACCCCCCATATACAGATTTCATCTGCTCACGTCACACCTCTGTGTTTGGGTCACAGGAATTGATATGTGTACCAAATTTCAACTTAATCGGTCTAATAGATTCGGAAATAATTGACTGTAAGCGACGGACGGACAGACACACGAGTGATCCTATAAGGGTTCCGTTTTTGTATTCAGACGTACGGAACCCTAAAAACGTATAATACTACAGCTGCTATTCCCGGGCATACTGTACAAGTCAGTAGAGGGACAAAAAGGGTCTAGGTGTTTTGTAGGCGACGGGCTGACCACGTGTCACTACTAACCGAACTTGTACATCTCAACTATACCCTCAAAATTGGTCAGAAGTGGCACCATGTGGTTCTATCGGCCCTTGGTGCTCTGCCTACCCCATAAGGGATAAAGGCGTGATTATATGTATGTATGTATGTACAAATAGCAAGCAGCTCATGGCCTGAGATAATGCCTGAGTTCGTTTCCTATGAAAGAGATGCAGCTGATGCATTCTAGTGAAGCTCCGCATCAGTACAGGAAACTAAATCAAATCAAATAATTTTATTGCATACTAAGTGTACATAACAGTTTTAATTGAGTATTAAAGCACTTATAAGCCCTTATGAGGCACCGCAACACTCTTAAAACTAAACTACATGGGTTATTCGTGTTAAAAGACAGTTAGTTATTTAAAAGCGCCTTATACACATTTTTTTCATGGAGCATAACATTAAATTTTTGTGCATATTACATAAAATTTAATTTTGTGTAATACTAACACTATGAGCACAAGCAATAAAAATATTTTATTTTATTAATAGTAATTTTTAGATTTGTTTCGTATGTTAGAAATGACATGTGTGCTATTGGTTACCCATCAATTTAAACACTGTTGCTTACTACCCATTATGTAATATATCTAATACGAATTTAAGTATTGGCTTATATAGGAATTTAGCTAGTTAATTATATGATTCAATTATATTAATTATACGACCACTAGGGAACGCCCGCGACTTCGTCTGCATGGACTACAGAAAAAAAAACAAAATGTCGAAATTATCCGCGATAAAAACATTTTCCCGAGATAAAAAGTAGCATATATGTTAAGTGGGACCTGTTACAATATATTCCTGAAAACTGCATCGAAGTCATTTCAGCCGTTTCTGAGAATAGCGTGCACAAACGCACAGACAAACAGACAAACCGACAAAAATTCAAAAAATCATTGTTTTGGCGACTATTGTGTTGATAAAGGTCTCCTATAATATTTTTTCTTATATATCTATACTAATATTATAAAGCTGAAGAGTTTGTTTGTTTGTTTGTTTGTTTGTTTGTTTGTTTGATTGAACGCGCTAATCTCCGGAACTACTGGGTCGAATTAAAAAATTCTTTTTGTGTTGGATAGTCCATTTATCGAGGAAGGCTTTAGGCTATATATCATCACAGTGCGACCAATAGGGACGAAGAATAAGAGGAAAATGTGGAAAAAACGGGAAAAATTATTCAACTTTGGAGACTTCCGTTGCGTGCGCTGCGTAAACGGTTCAAGTTATCCAAAAAATATGTATGAATGAATAAAATGACGTAGAAATGATATGAAAGAAAAAAATTGAAGGTCTAGACTGCCTGATGCGGAACCATTTCTTAGCAGCCCAGCTAAACTTTGAGATGATATGAAAATACCGTCTTAGGAAAAGTTGCTCAGCATGATAAGCACTTTCTAATAATATAATATAAAATTATTAATAATTGGAAAATGGAAAAAATTCTTCACCCGAATGGGAATCGATAATATATCAAACGCGAAAGTTTGTGAGTATGGATGGATGTTTGTTACTCTTCCGCGTAAAAACGGTTGGAGCGATTTAAATTAAATTTTGTATGGAGTTAGCTGACACCCTGGATTTTTGTTTTTATTAATTAAACCGGTAAAAAATATTTTCCCAGGTGATTTCAACATTTTTATTTTTCTGCAGTCCACGCGGACGAAGTCGCGGGCGTCCACTATCTTCCATATACAGACAGCGATCCGTTACATTTTTAATATATGTGTATATAGATATAGATTATTTAATGTTAATAGAGGTTACAAAGTTCACAAATTTTATCTTATTTGACACAATTAGCGATTAGTTTATGTCAAGTTTTCCCTCCATTTTCCAACAATTTGACCTTACACTCGTTTCCGTATATTACGTATATAACCTACCTGGCGGTGTACAGACGGGAATTCATTAATATACCCTCTATGCTGTCAATCTTGAGTGACAGACCAATAAGAGCGATCTCTTGTTAACTTGGTACAGTCGTCCTGAGTTTAGGTATACCGTTTGGCTTGCAGATTGAAGAATGTTTCGGAGTTCTAGAAAGATCTAGGCGAAGACTAAAAATATTTATGTGACTACGAGTACTTACTTCGTTTTAATTTTTCGACCGTTTATAACTAACTTCAAATAAGAGACCTTGATGTTGATTCTCATCCCGCAGTCACACTATTTAGATCTAAAAGAAAAAAAAAATTTATTTTAAGTTTACTTAATTTAAATTGATCTAAAGCGTAAATTCACGTATTTTGATAAATTTGGGAAAATTTACCCTTCAGTTAATGTTCTACTACAGTAACGAACCATTATGACATTATTTCCCATTTATTGTAAAAATAAAATTTATTGTCTAATAACCTTTAAATTTTTTATCTTAATCGAAGATGAAGAAGAACGCTTCAACGCTAAAGTTATTCTGACAGCATGGTCAAACAAACCGTAAAAAGGCAATTAAAAAGGGAAAACTTTTAAATCAAAAAAGAAAAGGATTAATGAAAGCAGTAACAACGATAAAAAACTGGGATGAAAAATAAACGCGAATTCAGAATTTCAGCAAAGTAAAAATATATTTTACGATACTTAATAACGATACTGAGTAAGTATTCATGTTGCCATGGGTACGTGGTACTGAGTAAGTATCCATGTTGCCATGGGTACTCTAAGTGGCTGATTGTGTTAAGATTAATTGAGAATGTGAGGTAACGTGTCGACGGGCGTATATTAACATTTTTGACTTTCAATAGTGTTGTAATTGCTGTGCGTTATTAAAGTAAGCATGTATAGTGGGAATCGAGGTCTCCCACCGTGTTTATTTGTATCAGATATTAGTGAAGAGACTGATTAAATATTAAATAAATAAGCTTGAATAAGATAAGATAGCCATATTAATTTTTGTAAAAGCGACGATAGGGTTTTATTAGGTGAAAGGTGTATTCATGGAGAAGGTATAAAAGAGGAGGTGGGGCTATAAACTGAGTCGTGTGTCAATCGTGAGGCCATGATGTCATGATAGGGGCGGAGCTTCAGGGCCTATGCGTGTGACGCAGTAGCTGTAACCATACGCTTATGCAAGTAGTTTGGCTAGTCACTACAAGGTGGTTTCTATGTAAATGGGCAGGGCTACAGTGTTAGGATGCTCCCTTCGTCTCATATTTCACCCTCGCTCAGCGGCACACTATTTTTGTATGAAAATATACTTAGCCGCTGCTCCTCTTTTATTTCTTCTCCATGGGTGTATTAGTAGTCTTTTTAGTTATAAGAACATTTGATGACTTACCTAAATATAAATATTTGACAAAATAAAATGTTCACAAGTGAAAAGTATATTTTTATTCCACCTTTACATTATACTTGCTCCGCCCGAAGGATCAAAGTTTTATGAGATCAAGGTTCACAATGTTTACACGATCCCTACTTTACATAAGATACTATCTGAACTGACATGTATATTCAAGTTTTATGTCACGGAAATGAAGTTGTTATATCTATTACAAATGTTATAATATCTTTGATGTTAGTTTGGGAAAACCGCGGATACTTTTACGTATGATTTGATTGCGTGCTATTTGATAGGTAGTAAAATATATAGTATACATATTTCAAGTACGGATTTTCTAAAATTGTCACTTAAATATTACCCGAGAAGGGTTGGCATCAGGCAGGCAGCTGGCCGTAAAACAACCACCAAATCTTGGGCAATATAAGTTTTGAAAGAAACTATATTTCTCCGAACCCATTAATAATCGGATACGAACAGGAAGATGATAATGATATGCATATAGACTAGACGTGTGCGCCGCCGCCGTCGGCTTTTTTTCACGCCGCCGCCGCCGATTTGATTTTCGGCGTGAAATCGGGGCGACTTTTAAACGTTTGAAACCCAATTTTTTGACCAAACCAGGTCCAGCGCCGTTGTTACAGCTACGGCGCCGGTAGCTGTCAGCAGGAGCGTGCACAGCACATCCATTAGACTGCCAACTTTTGCGCACTTTTGAAGATCCAGCGGGTAGGCGCATCGGGTACCTACCTACCTAAAATAAAAACTATGGAGATATATCTCAATTCTTCACGCCGAGAAGATGCCGAAATCTCGCCGCCGCCGCCGATTTTTGACCGGCCTTCGCCGCCGATAATTATATAATCGGCGCACACGTCTAATATAGACACGGATGTATTCCTGAAATGGGGCAGCCTGAACAGATCATAAGGATTATCCCACAGCCACGTTAATGATCGGTGACAAGTTGCTAGCTTAACGCCCGAGAGAGTTTGCCCGAGTTCCTTCTTCTTCTTCAGCCTATTGCAGTCCACTGCTGGAAGTAGGCCTCCCCCAGGGCACGCCACAAGGCTACTGCCACAGGGGGGTTTTTGCCCATAGTTACTACGCTGGGCAGGCGGGTTGGCGACCGCAGTGTGATTTTCGGACTATGTTGTCAGTACGGGAGGCGCTGCTGCCCACCTCCCGGAAACACGAGTTCCTTAGTAGACTCTTACAACTTACTTAATAAGTTGCTAATAATGTAACCCAGATTAGGTTTTTTTTACATTTCCTACCTATATGGTTACATGTCAGTATGCTATGTTAAAACTACTTAAATAGCTCATGAGTCAGTGCATTGTCCATAAACCACGAACAAGTCGTATGGGCGGAGTTGTTACATTATTAAAAAATTCAAATGGTTTACTCCTCTTCTAACGTTCGGTATCTACTTAAATGGGGAAACTGCCCACACATAAATGTATTATAATCACATAATATCAAAAAATGTTCTATTTCACTATTTTTCGATTTTAGCATACCAAAATATATTTTTATTGGAATCGCCTCTGATCACTCAGATGATTATATTCGCAGGTGATCATTGGACACTAAAGAGTCGCCATAGTGGAATAGACTAAAAAAATTATATAAATCTGCTTAGTAGTATCTAGATAGCAATTGACTATCCACTGTCTTATCTTACAACCTGGCGGCTGCCTCTGTGATTGTTATATATCTAGGTATTTTTATTTCAAAGTAAAATCTCCGCTATATTTCCTATCTCCTCTAGCGTGATTAAAGTCTAGCTTTAACATTTGTAAAGTGGCTATTAGTAATTTCATGAGTAACATTAAAAAATATCAGTACAATATATTTGAAAACTGTAATGAAAATATTGGGAGAGGCCTATGTTCAAGATATTCTATGCCTGAAATGATCACGATAAAGTGAAATCATAATACATAGGTATATACTAAAAATATATAAACCTTATATATATTAAAATATATAGACCTTAGTAGGTCTGTCGGTTATTTTATTATTGTAAGATACTTTTATTGTAAGTCTATGTAGGTTAGGTTTATTATATGTAGATATGTATTATTATTTAGGTATATTGATATTATGTAGGTTTATGTAAGTATATTTATTTGGTATTGTGTACACATACAATTTACCTTTTGACGTGAAAGGTCTTTAAAATCGCGCCGACACATACGGGTGTGGACCGTAACGAAAAGGTCTATATCATCGTACCTTAATAATTAAAAAACTATTGGTCTTAGAAACAAAAATGTGGTTGGTGTCAATATTTCACTTATATAGTCAGCTCGCTGTTATGACATTGAGTTCGTGTCGGGTCAAGCGGGGGGGCGGGGGAGGGATACTGCGATAAAAACCGGCGCTCGCGCTTGTTTCTAAGTGTAACTCGTGACTCCGACTTTATAGCGTGGTGAGTCAAGTTTATTTGAACCGATTGATTTATACAAAAATAAGTGTAATTTGGACAGTATTTATATCTATACTAAATTATTGAAGAGTTTGTTTGTTTGTTTGTTTGAACGCGCTAATCTCAGGAACTACTGGTCATTTGAAAAATTCTTTCAGTGTTTAGCCCATTTACCAAGGAAGGCTACAGTCTATAACCTGCCCGGCTTCGCACGGGTACAACGTCCCCTCACGCGGACGAAGTCGTGGCTGCTATTTAAAATAACCAGAAAGTGACAATAAATATATAAAATTTGCTATGTATTTTATGTTTCTATTACGTACCTGTGTACTTAAAACAGCGTCCATCTTGTTTTCATTTCAATCTTTTACTTTAAAAGCGATTCGCTAACATAGACGTTTCACGTTAAAACCAACGGCCGTGTGCCCCGACACAGCCCCACCCGCTTTTTCACCCAACTTTCGCTATCACAAGTGGTTTGCTGGAAGAAAATCTCTTATAGGGATAAGCACGCCTTTGTACATTGTCAATGTAAAATGTTTTTCCATATAAAATGTCTGTGTACAATAAAGAATAGAATAGAATATAATACCTATATATTATAGGTAGACTTGTCAGGAATTAACTCCTTATAGTATGTGTAAAATTTTGCGAACACTCAATAGATAAATTATAGTTAATTCCCTATGGGACCTCCTTAATGATCCGGCTGTTCTAGCTACCATATTTCGCGTACACGGGCATGTATATATGTATGTATGTATGAAGGTCACGTTAGGTTTTATAATCTTTTATCAGTGGCGTTAGTTAATCTTAGCTTAACCGACTCTGGGTGGTTCTCAATTTCATAACTCTGCGAATGCCATCTTTGAGTACTATATAAAGGGTGCTGCCAGAAATAATTTATCAAAACTGTCTCGAGCATTATTTACGCTCATGACAAATGGCACGAGGGATGTATATTTCACGGATTTGAGATTTGCCGTTCGGTAACGTATTGCTGTGGAGCTTTCGTGATGTTTTTAATTTTTTAGGGTCCCGCAGGCTGTATTTTCTCATTGGAATGTGACTGTCGCTTTGGAATGTGGCTTACTGTTTCGGGAAGCTCTGTCACACAGACATGGGCCACTTTTGTAAATAGTGCTGTATAATTGTACAAAACTGTCGGTGTTCATATCCGTTTGGTCTCCACCAGAGATGTGCTATGCCACCATGGTCCGTATTGTCAGTGAGTACCTCTGGTTGGTGGTTATCACATTCAACCGTATCAACGTGGCATAGCACATTTCTGCCATAGATTCGCGAATGCCATTTTGAGGACAGAGCCGAGCGTATGTAAAACTTTTTCCTTTTTTATTCCTTACGGAACCTTATAATCAAAATTCAATTCGCACTCTATCATTATATTACTCTGAGCATACCATTTAAGTAAGCCAGCAGTATAACGTATGCGTCAATGAATTTGTACGTGTAGATTTATTGTAATGAGTCATTTTAGTCGCTTTAAATTACAAAAAAACGTCGATTTTAAATATGTTTCAATACCTTACGTTCATACTATTAAATATTACATCGCTGGTCTTTTCTTTTACTACAGAATTTTTGTAAGTTTCGATGTCTGCTGTTCTATTACGCTGCGGTGTCTGAATGGCTTTAGTTAAAATTTGAACCAGAGATAGATTTGATTCTATAGTTTTTGGTGACGTCGTTCATTCATTCACTATACAGTCTTTCTTTGACATCTATGAATTCTTCAGCTAAGTTAAAAAAAAAACCATTCTTGTAATATTATCCTATTTTCTTTAAAATTCATAAAACGTATAGACAATTAATTTGTCGTCAAACTAAACGGAAAAGGATGTTTGCTTATTAATTAGATATTCTTATCATTAATCTTTATTTTACGACAATTTTATATGCCATAAAATTATTTGTATTACATTTTGTTTACTCAAGGGACGTTTTTAGGTAATAAAATATATACAAGTCTTGATTTTTAAGGAGATACATGGATATGTGTTTTCATCAACTTATCTATGTCAATCAGCTAGTCATTTCTGATTTACACTCTATTGCCTAAATTACCAAACTTTTGACATAAGTAGAGTATTTTTTATGATATTCTGGCAATGTTGCTTGCGGTTTAAACACAGCTTGTTAGTTGTTTCTTTATCTATATTAGTAGTAATATTTATCCATTCAATACAAATTATATTCGCTCTCGCTTTATGAGAGCTTGGATGTGAGTACATGCACCATATGATAATGTTTCGTGTCTATTTATTTAGCCTTAGTAAATTGAATCTACTTTGACATAGCAAGTTTAATTAGATGACTTGGGTCATGTTGTGTATTATAACACGTTAATTTAGGCCAGAGAATTAGGTATATAATTAATATGAATTAATTAAAGCCGTCACTTTTAAAATGATGGCCAGCTGATGATAGCGAATCTTGAATAGCTTTTATATGCGAATGTCATGAACGTTGTACAACGATTGTTGTACATTGCTGTTTATTTGATAATAGATAGATTTAATAATTTATGTGACACTCATACGTATTTTACATAGTACAATAGAGATAAAACATGTAAAAAGAATTACATTTAAGTATTATTTGTGTTTTTATTATTTTTTTATCACTTTTATTTTAAATTTACTATATTTATCTACCATTTCACTGTTTATTCGTTTTGTGTACTTTTTCTTTAATTTTCCCTAAACTTGACGCTACTTTGGTTTTACTGTAATGCCGTCAAGTCCGTGTAACTATAAATAAAAACAAACAAAATAAATACAAAAAGAAAAATGTATAAACCTAGCACATAGCGTTAATTTGTATCTTTTTCAAAATATGGTACCTAAAAGGAAGTTAATATGAATAACCTATCGTTGGGCTAAAAGTGATATATGACCAGAATAATTTTTAACCAATAATGTTTTCATATTGGAAAATGTAATTTCCATATAGACATTTCACGTTCTAAATAACATATCACTAAAATTAAAATGGCAAACACAATATTTAAAATTTCATTTCCGATTATCTACCCACTATTATGTCTCTAATTTTTATTTTCAATACTCGGCCGTCAATGTATAAACAGCAGCACAATCGCGTCGGATTTGGTAGAAGAGCGGAGAACTCTAATTATGTTCCTATGCCGGAGCATTCCGGTGGTGCGATGAACTCGTGCAGACCTGTGAATTAATAGACACGGCTACTATTTTCCTCTAACTACCTATACAAGGTGTAACAAAAAGGGTATGTTAAGCGAAAAGCTATGTAAAGAACCTGCCCTCAAAATTTCAGACTCGAAATCTCATGTTTATTTTTTCCATATAGTATGGAAAATTCCTAAACAACTCAGGAATGTTCATACAATTTTGAAAAATAAACATGTGATTTTGAGTCTCAAATTTTGCAAATAGGATCTCTATATTGATCTATTTACATAGCTTTTCGCTTAACATACCCTTTCTATTACACCCTCCCCCTTATTACCTAACTAGCAAACGAAAAGCGACAACGAAAATTGTACAAAAATCGCTGATTGCTTGCCAAATTCGTATTAAGTAAAATGAATTTCAAAGGAACTTTGACATTTCAAGGCGAATATTGTACAGTTTTCGCTATCGTTTTGCTTCGGCTTTGCTATTGCTTTTTGTAATCAGGGAGCCTGTATAGGTACGATAAAATATCGCACAGTATTAAGTCGTAAGAGTCGATTAAGGAACTCGATATTCTCTCAGGTGACAAGAAACTTATCACTGATGTAATCTAAATGGGGTATGTGGGATCTTTAAGATACTGCTGTTTTGCTAGAGCTTACCTATTACTACCATTCGGGAACATATCCGTGTGTATATGCATTTATTATTATTTGCCCGTGACACAAAACACAATTTTTTATTACAGTTATCGGATTTAAAATAAAAATTATAAGGTAGATACGATTGAGACTTTATAAACCCAAATATAGTATACAGGGTGTAACAAAAAGGGTATGTTAAGCGAAAAGCTATATAAATAGCCCACTATAGAGAACCTACAAAATTTGAGACGCGAAATCACATTTTTATTTTTAAGATTGTATGAAAATTCCTGAGATATTTAAAAATTCTCCATACTATCGGGAAAAATAAACATGTGATTTCGGGTCTCAAATTTTGTAGATAGGTTCTCTACAGTGGGCTATTTACATAGCTTTTCGCTTAACATACCCTTTTTGTTACACCCTGTATAAGCAAGTAATATATTTTGTCAAAGATTTTATACTATAAGCAAGTCCGTTACTCAACTGAGTCAAAGGGCATACAACATTGTCATTTAATAACATAGTACTTTATGTAGTACTTATAGAAGCTAGACGCTCATGCCAGATATGAGATGGATCTACTTCGCCAGGTCTATTTTAAAAGCTGTTGCATCTATCTATAAGTTTCGAGCTCTATGACATGATATACTATATTATTATCATAGAGAGGCGACGCATTATCTTCATTCATTCTATTTTCGAGACAATCAGATACTTTGAATTTTTAATTTCTGTTTTGCATTACAATATGTTGTACCGTACTACTGGACCGTAATCATAGTTTTCCGGTTAATAATTTGTTAAGTGATAAAAACGCTAAAGTGCCACTTTCATATCTGGAGGTTAATTCTTGAAAAGTCTCGAGTTGGAACGAAGCCGAAACGGAACCGTTGTAGACGCTCAGAACAAAGCAATAAATACTTTATGGTGTGGTAATTTGACACATTTAAGCACGAGAAAGATATTTGTTTTTATTCTGTCATACTCGCGACCGATGCGTACTAAAATATATATTATTACTCAAGCGGTAAGTATGTAATGTTTCGCACCGCGTTTCGTTTATTTATTTACAGAAAAAAATATGTTATCATCATCATCATGATTAGAGAATGAGATGAGATTTTAAAAATAGCAGCATCAATTTTTTCTACCTGATGTTTGGAGAAATCGTCCCTTAGTCTTATAAGAATACTTAAAGCTAAAATTATGAACACGTCGTTTTCTAAGATTCAATTACCATTGCGAAACCTTGATCAGGCCCCATGGGGCTAACTGTAAAACCGTTTTTATAAATTAAATATTGGTACCATCAAATTTGCTATTCATCTGAAAATGATTGATATAACCTACGCCTGTTCCGTAAGCATTCTCATTATTCCTAGTTAATAACATTTATGTATTCCGCCTTGTTTTTATGGAGTTTTTTAATCAGCTAGATTGAGATTAAATCAGCTAATCTCGTGTGGGATCTGATGGTAATAAAATATAGCGTTTGGGAGAAAATAATTGATAGCAATAAAATACTAATAGTGAACGACTACATCCTATGACGTATCCTTTTAAAGGGAAATACGTTTATATTTCTAGGTAGTATTGATAGGTATATAGATTCTCATTGGTTACTATAAGAATCTAATACTGGATCTATTCCGGTCCGATCCCTTAAACTAATCACTTTTTACTTTATTAAATCCACAACAAATTCCGGTCTGATACTAAAACAATTTTTAGATTCCGATCTGATCCTGTGGAGTTATTCTCTAATGTGTAAGGTCAGAAAATAAAATAGGAAATAAAATTATGAAAATTCTTGAAGTTGTTTTTTTTAGTAAATATAGTCTCGATCTCTTCTCAAAATCAACAATCATTCGAAAAACATTGTATACATTGTATGTGTCTACTGTTTTACTTGTTAACAGTACTAAAAAATCATTGAGAGGACACATGGGATCAGAACGGCATACAAAATAAATGAAGCATTCATCTGATCCCGCGACGGGATCGGATAGGAATAAAATTATTAAATTAAATAAAACGGATCCTGCGGGATCACTTGCTGGTATCGGGACGAAATAGATCTAATACTGTATTTTTATTTAGTACTAGTGGACGCCCGCGACTCCGTCCGCGTGGACTACAGAAAAAATAAAAAGTAGCCTATATGTTAAGTGTAAAAAGTAGCCTATATGTTATCGTCGTAAAAAATTAATTCATGGGAATTTCGGGATCCGTTCCCAGCATATATGCTCAACTTCAGATTCAATGTTTAACCGTTTTCGTAAAAAATAAATAATTCCCGTTGGTCTCCTTCCCGTGGGAATTTCGGGAAATCCGTTCTAGTGTTTCCCGTCCCTAATGACATATATGCCCAATTTCAGCTTCATATGATAGCGTTTTCGTAAAAACTATGAATTCCCGTTTGTCCCCTTCCCGTGGGAATTTCGGGAAATCCGTTTTTAGTCCTCCCTCGCTGTCCCCAATGAACATATATGCCCGATTTCAGCTTCATATGTATAGCGGTTTTCGTAAAAACTATGAATTCCCGTTTGTCCCCTTCCCGTGGGAATTTCGGAAAATCCGTTTTTAGTCCTCCCTCGCTGTCCCCAATGAACATATATGCCCGATTTCAGCTTCATATGTATAGCGGTTTTCGTAAAAAATATAGAATTCCCGTTGGTCGCCTTCCCGTGGAATATCGGGAAATTCTTATAGCCTATGTTCATCCAGGTCCAATAGGATTCTAACGGTGAAAGAATTTTTGAAATCGGTCCAGTAGTTTTTGAGCCTATTCATTACAACCAAACAAACAAAGTTTTCCTCTTTATAATATTATTAGTGTAGACTAGCGGGCGCCCACGTCTTTTCTTCAAAATCAGTTCAGTACTTTTTGTATGATAGACAAACATACAAACATACATTATCATACACTTTATATTAGTAGGATCAGTAGATAATCCGGTCTATTGTCAAGACATTTCCTTACAAAATTTCACTTATATGCCACAGAGTTACGTTATTCTGTCTAGGTACCTTTTACTAGAATAAAGCCTCGATAACACCGGATGAGTATGCGTAACGGGTAAGCGTAGACGTACACGTACCTCTGAGTTGTAATGTATGGAGCTGTATAAGACAGGACACACCGCTTGACGTCTACGCATACGCATACGGTCTGCCCGTGCTTATACAAATCCATAAATTATAACCTAGAGGTACGTGTACGTCTACGCCTACGTATACGCATCCGGTGTGCTCGAGGCTTAATGGCTCGAGCACACCGGATGCGTGTGCGTGCACGTAAGCGTAGGACGTATACGTACCTCTGAGTTGTAATGTATGGAGCTGTATAGGCACGGGCAGACCGTATGCGTATGCGTAGACGTAAGCATAGACGTCAAGCGGTGACAGTTCTATACATTAAACTCAGAGGTACGTGTACGTCTACACTTACGTGCACGCGTACGCATCCGGTGTGCTCGAGGCTTAAATCAGCTACATCTCTTTACCGTGCATGTCGTAACAGACGACTAAGGAACTCGGGCATTCTCACTGGAGATAAGTACGTGGCTATGAGATCTTCTTTATAATCCTGCAGTTCTGGCTACCCATTCCGGGAATGCAGCCGCCTGTATATGTATGCATGTATCTAAATACTAAATTTTCTGCACTGTATTTTGACTATGTCTTCAGTGAATTCAATAATTACTCGTGCGCCATTATTTTAAGACTTGTCTAGCTCACAGCTCATCACATATGGTTTGCGCACACTGCGCAAAAGTGCGCACACTGCGCATGGAACTAGATAATGGCCATCCTTCATTACGTTCCCTTTAAGCCCCATCTCGCTTAATGCAAGATGGTTATCGTGTTAAGGGGAGGACGTTCACTCCCTTTATATAAATTTCGTTATCGTAAATAAGTGGACGCACACGACTCCGTCCGCATGGACTGCAGAAAAAACAAAATGTAGAAATTACCCGGTATAAACCCATTTCCCGGGAAAAAAGTAACATATGTCCGCCAAATCGGTACAGCCGTTCTTGAGTTATAAATAGTGTAACATATACGACTTTCAGGGTGTAACAAAAAGGGTATGTTAAGCGAAAAGCTACGTATACAGAACCTATCCACAAAATGTGTAACAAATATCTCAGGGAAAAATAAACATGTGATTTCGAGTCGTCAAATTTTGTGGATAGGTTCTCTACAGTGGGCTATTTACATAGCTTTTCGCTTAACATACCCTTTTTGTTACATCCTGTATATAGATTTTTATCTTCACCTATGTATTTATTGATAAACTTTACTAATACACAATAATTATCATACCCACTCATGTTAGCTAAGTATATTTGATTGAAAATGATAAATAAAAAAATTCTTTCATCTTCTTTTTGTAAGTAGACTATATCTTTTTTATAAACATAGAAATCCATAAACCTAAAATTCGTAAACTAAACGTATAGTAATAACAATGTAGAAATACACCGCAACAATAAGAATACTTGTTTATTTACACCGATAACTTCGCCTTAACCGGGGCCTGCATCGGCTGTAATTAAAACCTGCGCTACAACGATTGCAGATTGCAACTGCACCCGTGGGTTCAGTCACTTGCTGTTAAAAACCTTGCTCAAAGTAGCCAATTGTGAAAGGTTCAGGACTTCAGTAACCATGAACGCTATCGACTCGCAAGCAAAATCTATGAGATATGACAGTATTACGATTGCGTTACGGACTATTAAGAGGTTCGTGCTTGCTCCGCTAAAAAGACACAGTTTTTATCTGCAGCACGTTGATGTCTTTTGTACTGAAAAAAAAAAAACTGATTTGAATAGAGGAGTGTATCAAACAGGATAAGAAAATACATACATATATACATAAAAATCACTCCTCTTTCCTGGAGGGGTAGGCAGAGATCACGGATAAGAAAATAGTCAACGATAAAGAACATTTTTACTTTTACATTATAAATATTATTACCTAATAATAACCCTACACGGTTTTTTTGGTATTTCAATGATCAATTAACAAGACGAGATATATTCTCACGAAATTCTCGATTTAATTCATTAACATTAGTAACACCTTGTAGCATTAGAAACTTGTGAGAATCGACTTTTTCCTATTTTATCTCATGCTTGTGTAGACAGTTGAGGTACTCGTAGTTATTGACATAATGTATTTACTTGACGTTAATGACAATATCGTTAATTTTAATCATAGATTTTGATTTTATTTCGATTTGGAGATGTCAAAACTGTATCTTGGTACATATTAAAATTAATAAAGGTAGATCTACCTAAAACCTTTAAATACTTTTAAAAATGGTAACTACATTACAGGAAAATACATTGTTTTCGTAATATTAGTTCATTCACACGGACGGCCGATTGGTGTAGTTGGTAGTGGCCCTGCCTGCGACGCCATAGGTCCTGGGTTCGAATCCTGGTAGGTGCAAACATTGATGTGATGAATATCGATGTTTGTTTCCGAGTCATGGATGTTTGTATACTTATCTATGTATTTATATACCGTTGCCTAGTACCCACGACACAAGACCTTAGGGATCTTAGTGTGAGATTAGGTCAATGTGTTGTGTAGTGTGTGAATGTGTGTGTGTGTAAATATGTTACTTATATCTTCTATATTTTATTATTTGGATATATGTACATATCATCTAAATTCAAGATAACTTGGCAAGAAAATATATTAGCGGATTATATTATAGAGAAGTATCTTATAAATTTAAATGACCCGGTAGCTCAGTTCGGTTAGAGCATAGCACGGTATTGCGAGAGGTGGTGAGATTAAGTCTCACTCGGGTGAGGATTTACCATTTATTAATATTTTAGAAAATATATCAATTATTCATATTATTAATTTAATAAAAAAATATTATTATTATTAAAACTAAACATAAAAGTGAAAAAAAGTAATTATCAATTTGAAAATAGTAAAACTGAGATCACCAGTTTTAACGTTAATGACTAAGTTTTATGGCAAATTTTATCAGATCACTACCGTATGCAAAGTAACGCGTAATAAAAAATTGTCGTGCTTTCCATAAATTATGCTATTAACTGTCGACCCATTAAAAATTATTACATAAATGCGGCCTAGAAGGACATAAAATCAAAAAGGTTAAGTGTCCTTAAATATCTGAATATTATTAATTAAATATCTGTAACAATTTGTTTATTTAATGGTTAATAAGAAACGGCAAGTATGCATGTATATTAATTAATTTATATAATATATAGGTATAATTGTACATCTCAACTATACCCTCAAAATTGGTCAGAAGTGGCACCATGTGGTTCTATCGGCCCTTAGCGCTCTGCTTACCCCGTAAGGGATAAAGGCGTGATTATATGTATGTATGTATGTAATTGTATAAAAGCGAAAGGTCACTCACTCATTCATGGCAAAATCTGGAAAACTACTTGACCGATAAAGATAAAATTTTATAGGAAGATGGAAAGTGACTAAGAAACATTCGCTACAGCAGGGTTTCGGTAACGGAAGCGGAACAGGAAATAACGGAAACAATAAAGTTTTCACACGAAGTCGCGGGCAACCGCTAGTAAGTTATATAACTGACGAGATCTTGCAAATAAAGCTACTTGACTGATAAATATGGAATTAGGGAATAATTAGGAAAGTATATAATGACTAGAATACGTCCGCTAAGAAAGGATTATCTAAAATTCTCATATATGCGGGAAATAACGGTAATTTAACTTAATGCGAACAAAGTTTTAATAAACCTACATAATTTTTATTTTGATCCACATCATTTTCTCAGAAATTTATTGTGTGATATACGTCTTTATATTATGTTTGTTAGTACATACAATGTAGATGTTATATAAGCCTGACTCTAAGTTAAAATTGCTTTGCTTAAAGATCTTACTTTATGTACACCCAGTAGGAAGCACTCAAGCTAATTTCTAGACTGACGTCGTTAAGGCTTCAATAGCATTATTATTATAATTTATTTCTTAACTGTAAAAATATTATTTTGCTGAAAATTAAGTGTTAAAGTAAGTTGGTTTTAGTTTCTAATTAGTCTTGGATGTGGTGTCTGGGATATTAGGTACTTTACAATGTTCAGTTTAGTTTAGTTTAGTTTAGTTTACAATTAATTATTACTATCCCACGTACTTACCTATTTAACTATATCATAACGTTATTATTTATTATAACGAGTAATATACAGGGTGTTTGTGACAGCCAGGCAAATATTGATGCCATAGCTTCAGACCATGCTTTTGATGCGGAAAACACTGAAAATTTTCGCAGGAAAATTCAAAAATTTTCTGACATTTATTTATGTTTTCAGGAAAAAAATTGTTTAGTTCGTTTAATTAGTCCTTAGATAATGATATAAAAATAAAATGTTAACCATATGATGATTATTCAACGATAAAAAGTTGCCCTCAAAAAAGTTAAAATAACTGATCAACCCTAATGGAGAGTCACAAGTGATCCAAATAAACAGCAATGTGTCACACAATAACCAATAAGCCCATTTAACTAGTCACGGGATCGCACGATACAATTGGCGCAGAGAGGAAATATTACTGATAATCAAATCAAGAATACATCCAATAACACTGTCGTACAACTCAACACAATAGTACTTGTTCAGCATTTAAGTATTTGCCTGGCTGTCACCCACACCCTGTATATACGCATATACACATGGCTGTGGTCCTAAAATAGGGTAAGTTTTCTTCTTGACTATGGTCAATTAATCGCCTCTCGAAGAACCGGAATTCTATGGTCCCGTGAATTTCCAAAGAGATACAATAATAATATTTCTGTTTTTAGATTTATGTTAAACGTTGCCATGAGATATCTTCTTCGCGATCCTGCAGTTCTGAATGAGGTAATCATTTTTGGAGACAGCTATGTGTTATGTATGTAGATTTATACCGATAACATAATAAGACTTCTTCTTCTTCTTTAGCCTATTGCAGTCCATTGCTGGACGTAGGCCTCCCCCAGGGCACGCTACAAGGCTACTGCCATGGGGGGTATTTGCCCATAGTCGCCACGCTGGGCAGGCGGGCTGGTGACCGCAGTTTGTATTTAGGACTATGTTGTTAACACGGGAGGCGCTGCTGCTCACCTCCCGGAAATCCTTAATCGCCTCGTACGATACCCACGGGCAGACATGGGATGGTACGAATCCTACTCTGCCGGCACCACGCGGCTTTATATACAGGGTTTAACAAAAGGGGTATGTTAAGCGAAAAGCTATGTAAATAGCTCATTAAAAGACTCTCTATAGTGGTCTATTGAGAAAGCTTTTCGCTTAACATACCCTTTCTGTTACAACCTGTATAATAGCATTATAAGACTAGTTAAATATTTAATTGTATTAGGAGACTGTGGTAGTTTTGTGGTCGTGACCATGAGTCGGCAGATTCTAGGGTCAGCGGAGGGTGTAGGGCCCGGTGGTGGGCGTACCCTTGATAGAGACTAGTTAAAATCAAAATATCTCCCAGCGTACCGGTTAAATTGACATAAAATGAATGTCATTAACAAAGATATAAATGAAATAGGGTTACACGGAAGCGAATTATCTTTTAAAGTCCATATTTAATCTAGAATAGCATCCAGAGATAAGTGCTCTAATCAAAGCGGAGTTAATAAACTTTAAGGGGGCTGCAGCGTGTCCTGACACAATATGAAATTGAGGCTTTAGGGGTCCTCACAGAGATTGTAGAACCGTTAGTATGCTTAAACAATGTAATAATGTGATCGAATTGAATTGAGTCGATGTATAAAAATACTAGTTAACGTCACTAACTATCCGTCCTCAGGCTCTAGACTATCTGTGTACCGAATTAGATTTAAATCGGTTCAGTAGTTTTGGCGAGGAAGCGCGACAAACAGACAGACAAAGTTACTTTCGGTGTTATAATGTTGAAGGGATTAGGAAGAGTGCTGAATGATGACATATGCCCTATATCCTCATATATGCCCGTGGGTATCGTAACAAAGGGTTTCCACGAGGCCAGCAGCGCATCTCCCATGTTGACTACATAGTCTGAAAATCACACTGCGGTCACCAACCTGCCTGCTAGCGTGGTAGCTATAGGAAAAAACCCGCCTATGGCAGTTGCCTTGTGGCGTGCCCTGGGAGAGGCATACGTCCAACAGTAGACTGCAATAAGCTGATGTGTCAGCAAGATAAGCTGACCTAGCCGGACTTTCACCGATCAAATTGTTGAAATTCTAGTGAAAGGTCAGGTCAAGAGTATATACCCTAAACCGACGAGCGTGCATGAAGAATATCATGAAAGTAGATTAGCCGCGTGGTGCAGGCTGCCCGCGGGTATCATACGAGGCGATTAAGGGTTTCCGGGAGGTGGGCAGCAGCGCCTCCCGTACTGACAACATAGTCCGAAAAGTCAGACTGCGGTCACCAACCCGCCTGCCCAGCGTGGTGACTATGGGCAAAACCCGCCTGTGGCAGTGGCCTTGTGGCGTGCCCTGGGGGATGCCTAAGTCCAGCAGTGGACTGCAATAGGCTGAAGAAGAAGAAGATAAAGAGGTGTATCAGGATCGTAGCAAATGGGGATCCGTGATCTCTGCCTACCCCTCTGGGAAAGAGGTGTGATTTTTTGTATGTATGTAAGGAAGATTAAACGGAACCTTTAAATAAAACGCAACCTCTCACACCCTTTCAGCATCGCGCTAACTCTATTCCGGTATGCTATAATTTTCTTAATTCATATAATCATATAACATGGGAGCCTCTTCATACAGCCGAAGGCATAAGCAGTTTCATGAAGGAAAAATACAGAGGAGATGTTATCGTAGGTACTATAATATAGTTGCTGATACGAGAAAAAGGGGAAGCAAATTTATATATGGGGCAAATAAAAAGCGAAAATAAAAATGAATGAATTAAAAGCGGTTTGTTAGAAGAAATCTCTATTAGCGGTAAGCAACCCTTTGTACATTATCATTGTAAATTGTTTTTCAGTTTAATTAATAAGAATATGACTATTTTTTAGTGAAAACATGGCGCAATACAGTTAATATTACATTTATGACATTAGAGAAATACGCAAAAAATATGGCATGAAAATATTTAATTTATTCAAAACAGGTGTTTTAATAATGTTTCGAGATTGTTTCGCCATTGAGAGGATGGTCAATGGGCGTTTTTATACATTAATTATAGCAACTCCCGTTCATAACAGCTCCATGGTTTGCAGTTTGATGTGTTTGCGCAGAAAAGTATATTTTGCTTATAACGAGTTTTGGTAATTTGGAACGTACAATGTTTTGAAATATTTGGAATTTCCCGTCGCCATTTTGCTTTTTTTCAACAGTCATTTCATTTACTAACACTAATTACTCTCAACTATTGAAAAATAGCTTGCAAGTCAAAAACGTGAATTCTAGGAGTACCTAGAATAAATATATTTTACATAGATATATTCGTATTATTTTATTCCAAATAAATGATTAATGTACTTATTAAAAATAACGCATTAATATAATACTTGACTATACAATTTCATTATACCTATCATGAGCCTGATCCCGCGCGAAATCCTCAGCTTTTTATAATCTTGGGTAATCGCTTACACAAAACTGTCCAAGTCTTTCGCTGAGATGTAAAACTAATCAAAATTAAAGATTATGACGTTTCTTGAACATATATTGTTGTAAATCAGCCTATACCTCGGGTTTATAACCATTTAAATATCCAGCTGAACATAGGTACTAATAATAATTTGAGCATAGTGAAATAACCTCACACAAAATATATAAATCAAGCAGACTTTGTACTTATAATATAATGAAACGACTTCGCTAAATCATTTTGGTTCTGAATACATATTCTTGGAGCTATGTACATAGAAGAGGTGCCATAACTAGAAAACTACCAGACGTTCATTAGAACTAAAAACTGTGTAGTCATCATCAATTGCAATTTCCCAATACTATGGGACATTAATAATGTTTCCATCCTGTACAGGGTGTTTTTTCGTTGCCACCCTTAACGAAGGGTATGTACTCTATACACAAATAAAGTAAGTTTATGCCAAAAAAATGCTGGGAAACGATGTATATTTTTTTGGAAAAAAAATTTATTACTTGATCGGGCGAAATTTATAGTGTCCAGTATTAATGCCAGTTTTTTCATAGACAGATATTAATTATTTCCCGTGAAAAAATCTTGCTACACGCGTCAATGTGCAGAAAAACGCAGTCTATTTATTCAACTTTGAACCCTAATATATTGGAAACCAGACACTTTACTGCAGATTCCGCAGTTTTCGGGAACCTGTATAATATAATATATAATATTAAGAATTTCGTTCATATGTGCATTAGATTTTCTTACGTGCGATAAATATTTAACATTTTAATAACCGGGATTGGCCCGGCAACCGGAAAAATGCATAACAAAGCATAGAAAATCCGGGGGACCTAACTAGTGACTATAAAGCATTAAAACTAATAGAAAAACAGAATGTGAAGTATGAAGATAGATATGCTTAATATTACTCGTACATGTTTAATGAATGTACATCCTATGGCAATCAAAATCATGTTTTGATGATTGTAATATATCATAGAATTATCACTACATCATATATCGCAACTCCTCGTTGTATCAATTCCATTAGGTTTAGTACTAAATGCGGTACGCATTTACAAGTTTAGTACGAGTTTAGTACCACTGAACCCGGGTATTGTTACTATCTGTTAACGAAGCCAGCCTTTGGCTTACGATAATTACTGTATACAATAATTTTTTATTCCTTTGAAAATTTACAATAGTTCATGGTTTTTAATACGCCGGCCATTTTCATGCAATTTTCGAGGTCTGGTAGGAAATTCTTAATCTAGGTTTAAGTTAAAACTGTATGATACCAAAATAATTTAAACATTGATTAAGCTAAAAATTACCTCGCGTTTTGTTTACGGTTGTGGTTGCGTTTTGGCTCAATTTTTTTGCGATATCATCCTGAATAGAAATAACAGCTCTTTCTGTGCGTTTACTAATAATAATCTAATATAGGTTTTACTTTTGATCTAAAACTAATTAAAGTATTAAAAAAAGCAAACTTTATAAATATCTTCACTATGTGATTCATATAATATCGTGAGCCTCATCCCGTGCGAAATCCTAGGCTTCCCACATTCTTGTCTAATAGCTCATACAAGGCTGTCGTAGTCTATCGTTGAAAATTAATTATACACGCCCCTGGCCATGAACGAAGAATTATGAGGATGTGTGATTATCAATGTGGATCTGCTACTAATGAAGCATAGGCCGCGCAGAATTAACCTATCACACCTATAGCTAACATTTGCTTCTTTCCGGCCATATCTTAACTTGTGATCACATTATATGGGCAACAAACTTGGATTGGAAAATTGGAGCGATCATGGCTATGCCCTACCTGCGACAAAACAACACGGCGAGGAAGAAACTATAATACAGCTACAAGACAACAGTTCCAACCACCACTAGATGAGACAACAATGTCCATTGAAGACTACACTGATACCCTCAGTAGTTTGGGAAACGAAGACTGTTTAAAGTCCCCACTTGAAAATATCGAACCTGGCTGTATACATGAACACGGAACTGCAACTATTAGACCAATCGAGCTTGCTATTAGCCACAAAATTGGAAAAGCAGAAAGAGGAAATAATTAGTGACATCAAAAATTAGTTAACTTTATTTATTAAGAACATTAAGTATTTACACTAGGGTAGAAATTTCTATAACTTAAAAACACCAAAAATACAATTTTATTTAAAATTAATAATGCCATTACACAATTAAACGCTGATGTATCAAAGATTAACACTAACACAAAAAACTTATATGATCAACAAAACACACAGAAACACGAGATAGATACGATTGATCCTTGTTTTTCCTCCATGCTGCTACCCGCTATGCACGGCACAGATAATGTAGAAATAATGTCAGGAGTAAAAACATTAAGATCTTGCTATTTGTACCCAAGTCGATTTATAATAATTATTGATGCCGACGGCTTGTAGAGTCACGCGAAAGTTCTTACGATGATGGTGTTAATTAGTACTTAGTTCACTTTATTGCTTGGTTGTTAGGTTAATGATGATTCTTGATGCTTTTGGGTGGTGAACAGCAATCGAATAATGCCTGATATATATATTTCAAATATTTTAATACCTACTTTACGATTTACCCATCAGGCTACGTATGTAATTTTAACATCTTACTAGATTTTGTTGGTAACACACTGTTACTCCACTGTTACGCCACTGCTTTACTCGGTTTGGTCACCAACCCACCTGCCCAGCGTGGTGATTATAGGCAAAACCTCCCTTATGGCAGAAGCCTCGTAGCGTGCCCTGGGGAGGCCTACGTCCAGCAGTGGACGGCAATAGGCTGAGGACAAGTGGCTTTAGGGAAATTAAGGTCCTACAAGTTTATTAAAAAAAAAAAAATCTAATTTGTCTGTGTGACTTAGTCTCGAGTTAAAATTAAGTAAAATAACTTAACAGCACCTCATACATTATTTACATATGAAACATGACTGAAAATATGACTCGACTATCATGGCAATAAGTAATAAGTTCTATGCAACCGTCTAATGATAGTTAAGTTACTTTATGTTTTACACTTACACACCTATACTACACTTATAAGTGTGCAAGTGTTCGTGTAGGGCTGTCGTGTCTATTTCGAGAAATTAATTACCTCGCGGGTGTTGGATGCGATGTCCAAAGTACAGGTAAGGAGAAAAAGTGATACTATAGACGTTTTTAGAGCAATATAACATAGGTTCTGTCGGCCCTTGGTGCTCTGCCTACCCCGTAGGGGATAAAGGCGTGATTATATGTATGTATGCTGCTCTGGGAGTGAAAAAAAGTATAATACTAATACAGCTGCTTCTCTTGCCGGGCATACTGTACAAGTCAGTAGAGGGACAGGAGGGTCTTGGTGTTTTGTAGACGATGGGCTGACCATCCGTCACTACGAAACTTGTACATCTCAACTATAACCTCAAAATTGGTCAGAAGTGGCACCATGTGGTTCTATCGGCTCTTGATGCTCTGCCTACCCCGTAAGGGATAAAGGCGTGATTATATGTATGTATGTATGTAGAAACATACATATAAACATTAATGTTATAAACGTAGCTGTAGAAACTCCTCCACGATTTTTGAAGTTTTGGCTACAATATGTCTCTTCTCTCACTCTTCTCTCACTGTGAATTTTTATTGTATGCCAATGTAGGAACTTATAGCGGAACTAATTTTATGAGTGAACGTTCCAGAATCACTGCACTTGCCGGTAAGGAACTAGTTCACGCGGACGGATCTGGTGTGTAATAAACTTACTGGTTAACTGTGCCACACTTGTGTCCTAATCGAAATACAGTTTTAGCTATTTTACGGAGTAGTAAAATTGATATATGGAAATGGTCACTGACCAATATTTGAACATAGAAAGAATGTGTATAGGGTAAATTAAAATAACCTTGGAATAATCTGTAAGATCATGATATTTTTTTTATAAATGACTTGTCAAACAAAGTCCAAATTCTAATACTCAGTAGGTACTAGATAACTAGTTCTTTCCAAAGCTTGACGTGCTATATTTATAGCCCAAGTACAAGTAACTTTTGCCTTCGCCTGTACCATTATAAGAGGAAGAGGGTAGTCCAACCTTATTATTAGCAAGATAGGCAGAGAAATAATCAAGAGGCCAGTACTAAATGATAACAAAACAAGCTACCCACTAAATAAAAACTGGAGCTACACGTGAGGTAATACAGTTTATATTCCAATGATTTATATCTGTATCTTACGATGGCTCTGGATAAATGGGGTTCTTCATTAAGATCACGTGATCTTATTAAAATTAATGCTGCTCTGGAAGCATTTTGCACACTTATAGAAAGTCAGATGGGTTAAAAATAGAGACGCTGTTTAATGGTCGGTACAATGATCCAGGCCAGTGGTGTTCAACCTGTGGTCTGCAACCTATGCTTATTTATATAAATGCGAAAGATTATTTTTAGGAGAGAATTAAATGTACTGAATTTTCAAAATTATATAGGTACCAGTTTTTTTTATTATTTATTTCCTACTCTCTGTGTTGTTATGTTACACAAGTTGTTCTATGAGTATTTACTCATCGAATTAAAGAATACATTGAATTTTTTAATTGACGCTTTTATTTTGTTTCAGGTACGACTTAAAACTAATACCTAGGCTTTTAAAACCAAGTATGTATAAAATGCAGTATAGAGTGAGTAAAATTGCAAAGCAGGCTTTGAAGCAATTTTTTTTTAATTTAGGAAAGATATGCGAAAAATATACTAAGTATATATGTTTTTAAATACACACTGCCTTTAAATAACATCGTCCTAATGTGTATTTATTCTTGTATGCTTAGTGGTAACGTGGTACCCTTGAGGGCACTCGGGTGAAAGATGGTACTTTGTTATATTGAACATAATAGTTATTTCCAACGGCCGAGTGTGAGTGTAAGTCAACGATTGATGATAGTGTTAGACGCTAACATTATTACATGTGCAACTTTACAGCGCGATTACATTTTAACCCTAAGCCGCTTAAGCCTCATGTTCCTAAACGACTTGTGATTTGAACATCATTTGAGACTTCACGAAAGAACTACAAAGCGGAGATCCGACAATATATATCCTGCAAACCTGCCCAGCAGCGTGGTAACTATGGGCAAAGTCCCCCCTATGGCAGTAGCCTTACGACGAGCCCTGGGGTGGTATACGACCAGCAGTAGACTGCAATAAGCTAATGTGAATATGTATGTTTGGCAACCGCCAATATACTTGTAGCCTACGTAGGACATCAATGGCTAACATAATCTTAACAAGGCAGCATTTTCATCAGAAATATGCTACCTTGCTACGGGTGCGTTATGATAACGGGTGACCAATCATGCAGGCAATATTATGCCTAAAAGAGAACACAGGGTTTAAAATACGCAAACAAATTGATTATGTACGGATTTTGTATTTTAATGTTAATCATGTCATGAAGGGGCACGAGCTTACTGTCAATTTTTATAACTTAAAAAAAACATTGGTACAGGCTCCTACACCGTCCGACTGGAAGGCGCACATCTACTATCACCGCTTTAAAAAAAAACTAAATTACCAGCAGAGTTCACAGTTCTAGCGGTTCTTATCTATTTGACAGTCATTGTTACGCCACCTCCACTGTATTCTTCCTTTAGGGACGACCCCATTCTACCCAATATCGGAGAATGGGGCTAAATGGCATATTTACAGTGTTTACTACATCATAAAATAGGCGAATTTCTGTCTTATCTGCAATGAGGTTACGATTTATTTTGCATGTTTATGACTAACATTAGACATATACCTGTACAGACAGACTAACATACTAAAGTTATAAAAAGCGTCGTGTCGTGTACGCTTCTATTGGCTCTCAAAAAACCATATTTTTTTCACGTTGATGTTAAATATTTTCTGTTAGAATACATCAGCTGCATTTCCTATTACGACATGCTTACTTACTAAGCAACTTGGCCAATCTCTCAGGCGATAAGTTTGCAACTTGTTACTGATTAATAACATATGTTCCCGTGGCTGTGCAGTTCTGTCTACCCTATTTCGGGAATTCAGCCGTTTCTATATTTCTATGACAGCATTTACGATTTAAAATGGAGGCACTAGCTTAAACTACGTCTTATGCTCTAAATTATTACGTTTCTCCAGGAAGTAGCCGCCATTACACTGTCACCACTAGAGAACCCGGATTATCCCGGGATAACCATTACTCATAAATATTATACCGGGATAACTATTAGTCATAAACATTTAAGTCGTTGACTGAAATGTTGCAGTTGCAATATCATAATGGCACTTGATGCAGGGCTTATGCGGGAAATTTTAAACAGGAGACTTTAGGCGGGGAAAGGACGTTTTTCCACTAGACGAGAATGACACGACCACGACATTATCATCTAATATGGGGGATCTTGTCGTGTCGTCTAGTGAATAAACGAGCCACACTATTTAATACATTTTTGCTAAATATGTAATTGTATCAGGCGTCACTATTCGGAATTTCAAATTTCCATTGAGGGGTCTCCCACCACCGGGTCCTACACCCTCCGCTGACCCTCGGATCTGCCGACTCATGGTCACGAACACCAACACTACTGTCGCAACGAGAAGCCAGATCCAAGCACCTAGCATGCAACCATAAATACATAGCTGCTAATCCGAAAACCAATTTAAAATTTTAATTGACATATGTTTCGTCAATACCCATGGCATTTTTAGGATTCGTTTTCCATGTTACATTTTCGCTTCCAAAAGCCGATGGTCGATGTCATGTCGTGGCCATGTCGTCTATTGGAAAGCGCCCAAAAGGCAATGTAGAGCATGTGTGTATTACCAAAAAGGTATCTGTCTGTCTGTAAATTGAAGATACATACATACATATAGACACGGCTGTTTTCTAGAAAAGGTGTAGCCAGAATGCAAGATCATACAGGAGATCCCTCAATAACGTTAAGTATATCGGGGACGTAGGTATTCAGTGAATTGCTGACAGTTAACGGAGGATTTTTTAATAAAATTATTAATAAAGAAATGGAAAAAAAATTCTTCACACGAGTAGGAATCGAACCCACGACCACTGCATACCGTGCTAGTTGCTACCACTGAGCCTCCGGGACATTTTTTTATGATACAAGTTAACGTATCTCGCTTTGTTTTTTTTTGGTATGTAGGAAGAAATCTTAAAGCTAAGCACGCTTACATAGATTTCTAATATAAATTTCCTTGTATTTACTGTAGTGTATTTTGTATTTTACAGAGTGAGAAAATTATATTACTACATTTTTTTATTCATTCGATGTCAAAATTTACGAAAATAATATATCTTAAAAAATTATATTCTCCACTAACATAGGCAATTTCTTTTCCAAGCAGATAACGGCATAATTCTCCAGCCTACACAAAGCCACAGTGCAGACAACCGCAGAATGCAAATGCTTATCACCACCCCCTGTGGTCTGCTTATGACATCTTGACAGACTTACGACAGACGAACCTCGCATCTTATACCTGTACCTTATGACCCTGGCATAGAGTTTCAAACTGCGGAAAATCATGTTGTGATACTGCGTATTTATGTTATTGTTTGTAGCGTACGACATGCTTGGGCGGTGTTGATCGTCGGATTTGATTTGAGAAATTAGGCTGTGGTTTTTTGAATGTTGGTTTTATATACACATATGCCTACCCCCTAAGGGATAAAGGCGTGATTATTTATGTATGTATGTATGTACATACATACGCCTGTGTTCGCAGAATGGGGAAGATGGTTGGTTGGTTTTAATTAAGAATTTACTAGAAGATGGTAGTGTCTTGTGTTATTTGTGACGTGTAGAAGAGAAATAACGAATAGTGTGTGTTTTACCGGAAAATAATTAAAACAAATTTTTAAAACTTTTCTAGGTAGTATAAACTTGGTCTAGTCTCAACTCGTCCTTCCTGAAACTTGAACTCCATAAATGTTTGCATCTAAAACTATAACATGGGGATCTTTTCTATTATGTTTTTGGGTTTTGTTTTAAATTCTCTGGGCTCAAAATATGTAATTAACTCTAAAATTAAAAACCAACCTCAAGGTCCTGGTTTATATCCTGTTGAAATGTCTAATGGAATACCTATAAAAATTTGTTATATCCTTAATTTATACAAGTACCTATATCAACAGTTTTATAATCACCAAGTCCTTTCAGCAGTGCTAATTTAAACCTTCCACCCTATTATTAAGATATACAACAGGGTACTGATTTTAACGCATGTCTATACCTACATCTATACATATATATTAACCATTCCCTATTAAACTTCCTATCTTGTCTCTACAATCTTGAACCCTACTCTATTAATATTAGGATTCAAAATGGATTATTTAATGTTACATGTGCCTAATAGCAATAAAAATAACAAATAGCAAGACATGAACATTGAATATTGATACTTTCGAGAAGACGGCCATACATTATTAAGGTTCTATTGTACAAATATACTGACATAAAGCGGTTATAGCCCAGTGGTTAAAACTTGCACCTTCCAAGCGGGAGGCGCAAGTTCGATCCCAGTCACGGGCCTGTACCAATGAATTTATTTAATGTACAGATTTTATGTTGCAAAATTGTCACTTAACTCTTGTGCACTATAATATCTCCTGCGTACATGGCCAATCTCCGTAGAGATTGACCGCCTTGGCCGAAATACGATCGGAGAGATCATTCATACTGACATATAGGCATTTACCATGTTATAACAAAAGAACTTAAACATTGTTTAAGCTAAACATTGGCTAAATATCTGAAGCATATCACATCAGCCTATTGCAGTCCACTGCTGGACGTAGACCTCCCCAGGGCATGCCAGAAGGGTACTGCCATAGAGGAGTTTTTGCCCATAGTTACTATGCTGGGTTGGTGACCGCAGTGTGATTTTCGAACTATGTTGTAGACGCGGAAGGCGCTGTTGCCTACCTCCCGGAAACTCTTAATCGCTTCTCACAATAGCCACGGGATCATATATAAGGTGTTATTCTACTTTACTGATATTACTACTACAATAGATTTTATTAATTCTGAATAACCAATCATCGAAGCCCACACGATTAAGACTTCACAAGTCAATTAAAAATTCCCTTTTTTGCTATCATCCGAGCGTTTTTTCTCGAAATATCTCAATTAATTCGCTAAGTGGTAGATAAGCATACAGCATACAGCCTCGTTCGATAGATACAGCAACAAGTTAATTGCTGTTTGGGAGAATATGGAGGACACACGAGCGGGAAGGATGAACACTTATGAAAATCATACCCATGATGCATATGTTGAAGGCATGTTTATTAGACAGTAGTGTGCAAATTATACACCCGCTTTTTCCTTACTGATCCCACGTGGAAAGATGTGAGCTTACCGCAGCCTTTTGGACACAAGTACAGCAGTCGAGCGACTGGTAAAGAATTGAATGGAAAACAATCCGAGTGCTAAATAGATTTATTTTAGATGCTAACGCAGATCTTTGTCCATTATCAGAGTGTACCACGGGTGATGTTGACTTCAGATACTAAGGCCCTTGCAGCACATGCATAAACTTAAAGAGAATCGAGTATAAGCAGTGCCGTAAATAGGGCGGTGCCACCGATGCCCAGACACAGGGCGTAGACTGGGGGGCGCAAGAATGGTCACTTGGTCAGACCAGGCAGGACTAAATAGAGCGCAGTTATAGACGCTCGCACAGGGCGTAGAAAAGGCAATTTACTGCTCTGAGTATAAGCACACATGGCGTCTTGCTTTTTCTGATATAAATAGAAAGAGATATCGTGTGTGATAGGCGAGTTCCCCGAATTCTGACCAACCTAATACTCCAGCGAGATGCTAATCCAGAATAACACATTATCCGAGATTTAATAGTTTGTCATCTTAAATCGTAGTATGTCTCGATAACTTAAGCGCTATAACCATGAAGCACATACAAATTGGAGGTGGAAAAGCAACAAACCTTACCTTTAACCACACACACAGTATAGGTTAGTACATATATTCAGACGGCTGTGTCTCCGAAATAGGTTAGCCGGAACAACTCTTACGACATAGACAGAAGGAGATGCAGCTGATTGTAGATGTAGTTCACTACTGACTAATTATTGTTAAACTTTTTTTTGAAAATTATATCGATATTGTGAGGCGGCGGGCGGAATACTTAGCCATACACCAAGTTTGACGCCAATATTAGTCAATGGCTAGAGTTACTGGGCTACATTGCTGATCGCTTTAGCAAATTATGATTGATACACGGCTCCTCTTCACAATTTGCTTCGTGTGTAACTCAACATATTAGCGACTATTTATAGCCCGCCTCGTACCCCGACGTGTGGACACCATACATCACTGCGGTCATTTCAACCTGTTTTTAATCGGTTGCTCTTTTTGTATCGACACCAGTTTAACTATTCACCTGTCACACGTCAATGTAATTAGTAATCGATGGCTGAACGAATCGATATCGGGGAAATTTTCATGCCTGTGACCGTGGTTTATATTCTTTGTGATAGTTTATTAATATTTTTAAACTACATACGTACTTTTAACCTACATTAAGATAAAACATGAATAGGAAATATTAAATATTAAGGTAATACAAGAGGGTTTTAGTGTTTTGTAGGCGATGGGCTGACCACCTGTCACTACTAACCGAACTTGTACATCTCAACTATACCTTCAAAATTGGTTAGAAGTGGCACCATGTAGTTCTATCGGCCCTTGGTGCTCTGCCTACCCCGTAAGATTTACATACAGCATGCACGGAAGGGGATGCAGCTGTTGTATACTAGTTAAGCTTAGTACCTACAGAATATAAAACTAAATGACAGTTATTAAATTTATACTAAGATAATGCGAACGTTAAAACCATTATTACCACGGCTCGGGAGGTCGGGTAAAACACGTAGTCTCACAGTAACTTCTAACTGAATCTAAACATTAAATGCATCGCAAGTCGCCATCTTTTTAATGTCGGCGTTCGCCACAAAGTCGTATAATAGTAAAAAACGTTATCGCTAATGGAAAACAAAACGGAAATGCGCTCATAACCGAGTTAACGGCGACTTTATGAGCTGAATAAGTGGCTTATAATATCTTTACAAGTTATACGCTGAAGCATTTACCTTGATGCTGAGTTTCTAGTGCTCGTGAATGGTGCATCTTATTAAGATACCATTTATTTATTCATATACAGGGTGTGGGTGACAGCCAGGCAAATACTGAAATCCTGAACAAGTACCATTGTGTTGATACGACAGTGTTATTAGGTACTCGCGGGAAATATATTTTTGATTTGATTATCAGTAATCTTTGCTCTCCGCGCCAATTGTATCGGACGATCCTGTGACTTAATTAAATGGGCTTACTGGTTATTGTGTGCCACATTGCTGTTTTTTGGATCACTCGTGAGTCTCCATTAGGGTTGATCAGTTATTTGAACTTTTTTGAGAGCAACTTTTTTTAAAAATCATATTTTGGTTAAAAATTTATATTTTTAAGTCATTATTTAAGGCCTAATTAAACGGAGTAAACAATTTTTCCTGAAAATATGAAGAAAATGTCGGAAAAATTTGGAATTTGCCTGCGAAAATTTTCAGTCATCATGGTCTGAAGTCATGGTATCAATATTTGCCTGGCTGTCGCAAACACCCTGTATACATAAATACCTATAAAACGGCTGCGTTCCCAATATGGGGTGATGCGAGAACTGCAGGATCCCGAAATGCGAGAACTGCAGGATCTCAAAAGAGATCCTACTGTGTTAAATTGCTAGCTGATCGCCTGAGGTAACGCCCGTGAGTTCCTTAGTCGACTCTTACGACAAACACGGAAGGAGATGCAGCTGATATATTCTAGTGGAGCCCCGCGTCAGAACAGGGAGCGGCAATATGGTTTTTATTAAAGTCGGATTTTTCAATAGACACACAGTTCTACAGAAGTACATATAGACGAGTATAGTCACGCCTATTATCCCCCAAAGAGGTTGGGTGGAAGTGGTACGTGGTAAGTGGTGAGCCTATCGCCGCTTTTTGGGCACAAATACAGCAATCTAGCGACTGGTAACGAATTCAATTGTAAATGTTCCATTACTCGTAGTTCTAACTGAGGAATAAATCTTTTCTAATATTATAAAGCTGAAGAGTTTGTTTGCACGAGCTAATCTCAGGAGTTATTGGTCCGATTTGAATTTTTTTTTCAGTATTAGCCCATTTATCGAGGAAGGCTATATAACAACCCGCTCCGGCTTCGCAAGTTGAATGACACCTCACACGGACGAAGTCGTGGGCGGCCGCTAGTTTGATATAAAGTAAACATCGCGGTGGTATCCTAATGGGCAAATCATCCTGTAGCTGTAGTTTTGCTATTTCTGTCCATTTGTTTAATAGCTAACTCAGAAGGCCGACGTTATGTGAATATAGACGAGTAGGTTATATTTTTCGTAACAGTAAAATTTATCTAATCACTAAGGATATATTACTTTTAAATTTTTTAAATTAATGTTGTAAAATTATATTATAGTTTTTTTCCATGGAAAATAGGAAATAAGCAGGCAATATGCAGTCTATAGGGAAATGTGAATTCTTAAGCAAAAGTAATGTCAAAACAAACCCATTTTTAGGCACATTAGGGGTCCAGGCGGAAATAAATGTAGTCAATGTTGCTTGCTTATGTGTTTAAAATATCAAAAATATATCCAGAACTGCAGGATGACGAAGTGATCGTGTCGTCTCGTGGAAAAACACCCAATAATCACAATTAATGACGTCATTCAAGCACACCCTTATATAAGGAGATTTTCAATTCCACACTATACAATACAGGGAAGTACGGTCCAAGTAATGGCGCTCGCCCACTATATACCGTATTGGAATTAATTTGTAAAGTAATATCCATATAGGAAAATCGTAATTGACCTCACATTGAGGATCTTCTCTTAATATATTTAGCTAGTGTTTTCTTTACGTAATTAACTGTCTTTCTTTACGTAACTGCTTCTCTTACCGGAATAGAGTTAGGGTCTTGGTGTTTTGTTGGGCTACCATTTACTAACATGTACATCTCAACTATACCCATGAACTGAGCAGGAATGTTTCCATTGTGAAAGTGAAACGCACTCTGCATTATTATGTGTTTTTATTATCACTACATACCTATATTATAAAACAAAGTCGCTTCCTGTTGTATGAGCCTATTATGGTTAGGACTTAGAATTACGCGATTTTGATGCGTTTTTTTTTCAATATTAAGCGTACTAATTAGTTTTGTCAGTTATTCTAATATCCATGATAAGCATACCCACTTGCCAAATAAACCGCTTTCTATGTACCTCGAACCAAACATTCAACAAAAATCCAATTTTTTTATCCAAAAAAACGGCACACTGGTAAATAGGAAATATGGACATGTGAACAAGATGGCAACATTGTAAAACACAAGCGTAGCCGACGGACATCAATAGTCATCATCACTAGCCGCTAACCCGTTTTTATCTCGATATGATCCAGAACTTGAAGCGAGTAATATAAAACCAGGGCGGCGATTCCGCAAATATTTTAAGCCAAAACGTAGCCACTAACGAACCGTTAACGAAGCGCAGTGCGAAGCAATATTTCCTTACCCCTTAGTAGTCCTACTAATATTATAAAGGTGAAAGTTTGTGAGTGTGTATGTTTGTTACTTCTTCACATCTAAATGGCGGCTGGAGCGATAAAAAAAAATTGGTATGGAGTTAGCTGACACCCTGGATTTAACACATAGGCTACTTTTTATCACAAAATTTTTTTTTGTCCCGGATAATTTCAATATTTTGTTTTTCCTGCAGTCCACGCGTACGATGCCGCGGGCAACAGCTAGTAAGCTATATTTTAGTACGCAGTGGTGGCGAGTATAAATAAAATAATAAAAACAAATATCTGTCTCGTGCTGTAATGTGTCTAATAACGATACCGTAAAGTAATTATTGCTGTGCACCGCGTTTCGTTAACGGTTCGTTAGTGGTTGCGTTTCGATTAAATTTTTTGCGGAATTGCCCCCCAGAACTGGAAGCGAGTTAGTACTATAACTTCGTCGGCACTTTTGATCGTTCATCTACAAATTCTGACGCACCTATCTATAAATATATAATTTTTCTCGTATCTATAATTTTTCTCGACGAATTATTTTCGTAATGCGTTATTAATTCGTGTCCGGTTTTAGTGAAATTGCTGTCTATTATTAAATTATAGTATATCGGTTGCAATTTTATTTCAATTTGGAGTAAGTTTTGTTGATTAATGTGTTCAGTTAGTTTACTAATATGTGTTTTGTGTGGGGTCTTCTTTGACCTTATTTCAAAACAACAATATGTCGTAAATTGCGCTTTGACAATCAATGAAACTTAACTTAGCTTAGCTTAGTTTAGCTTAACCAATGTTTAAATTCTTTTGTAATAACACGGTATATGTTTCGCTTAAGACTGCATGGACGTTTTTGAGAAATTATGTATGTCTTGTACTACTTAGCTCAAATTTTTCCGAAGAAGGGTATTAACATAGCGTTTCGTTTAATACACCTCTTCTGATACCAGGGTATCTGTCCAGGTGCAAAACTACGAGTATCGGGTACGATTGACAGATTTTCTTTGTGTTTACATATTTTCATTAGATATTCTGTCTCCCTGTTCCTGAGCCCGAAATAAACTCAATCAAGTAAGTTGAGGGTCTTGGTGTTTTGTAGGTGATGGGCTGACCACCTGTCACTACTAACCGAACTTGTACATCTCAACTATACCCTCAAAATTGGTCACAAGTGGCACCATGTGGTTCTATCGGCCCCTTGGTGCGCCTAAAGTTATATGATTTAAATAAGTTTTAATAAGGCCGCGTGGTGCCGGCAGAGTAGAATTCGTACCGTGTCTGCCCGTGGGTATCGTACGAGGCGATTAAGGGTTTCCGGGAGGTGGGCAGCAGCGCCTCTCGTGTTGACAACATAGTCCAAAATACGAACTGCGGTCACCAACCCGCCTGCCCAGCGTGGTGACTATGGGCAAATACCCCCCATGGCAGTCTTGTTGAGTGCCCTGGGGGAGGCCTACGTCCAGCAGTGGACTGCAGTAGGCTGATGATGATCATGATGATGAAATAAGTTTTACATTACTAAAATACATTTGGTATTTTCTTGACAACATAATCCTACTCGTATACAGAAATATGATATTTTCTCACATCAAAAACAAAAAATCCAGTTTAAAATTATCACGAAGGCGTCAATGTTGACACTAACATGACACTAATTAATATATAGTTAATCATCAACAATGTACAATTAAAATAAACTTTGTTGCGCATGCATAAAGCTCAGTTTATGCACTTAAATTTAAATACAGCTGTTGCACTCTAAACCTTAAAAAACCACCTTTAAAAGTTATTTTCGATTGAAACTGCAGCGGTGTCTTAGGACTATCAAGGGTTGAGTGATTTGAAGGGTTTTCGATAAGATATCGTAATTGATACGTAATCGATGGCATCGAGAATCGAAGCGAGTTTTTTTTTATGCTGGACTAGGCCATGTCTGACCTTTAAATTTACCTGGTGGTCAGTATGGTGATGCATTCCAGTCTAGTGATGTTCACAGATACAGGGTAAAGTTATGAAAATAGCCCACTATAGAGAACCCATTTCCAAAATTTGAGACTAGATATCACATTTTTATATTTCAAGATTGTATGAACATACCTGAGTTGTTTAGGAATTCTCCATACTATCTGGAAAAATAAACATGTGATTTCGAATCTCAAATTTCGGAAATAGGTTCTCTATAGTGGGCTATTTACATAGCTTTTCGCTTAACATACACCTTTTGTTACACCCTGTATAAACACGGCTATGTCTCAACGCTCAGTGCTGTCCCATTGGGTAGCCATAGCTGCAGGATAACGAACGAGATCCTTAGGCCACGTTTAATATAGTTAGGCCAGATGTAAAAGTTATAAAGTTGCCAGCTTACTAGTCTGTGAGAACACGATTGGATTTAAACTAAAGTTAAAGTTCAGTTTTAACTCAGAAAAAAAAACTCAAGAAAATTTACATAGGCAAAACATTTCACTTTACACCATGGAGTAAACTTACTCCATGTATCATCATCATCAGCCTACGAGTATTGCAGTCCACTGCTGGACGTAGGCCTCCCCCAGGGCACGCCATAAGACTGCCATGGGGGTATTTGCCCATAGTCTCCATATATACTCTACATTATATTGGAGTCACTTACTTACGCAACAATAAATAAATCCAGATTTTGTTGATGCTCAGATTTAATTCAAAATTCATCATAAGTCTTGGAATCCAAATAGCTATCACCAAAGCTATCAGCTTCCAGGGAATGAGATGAATGATAAGTTCCTATAGCAATACGCCGTTAGAGATATCGATACGAGAAGCGATATAAGTGACTACGGTACTTTTACTTTACCGCCTAGAAATGAATTTTTCTGATTGGCCATCGCTGCTTTATGATTGCATTACCTTAGAAGTAAAATTACGTCACTTCTGATGAAGAGATCTTCAAGCTATGTCAAAGTTGATTAACTTTTTCGGGCAATTTCAACAGTAGAGATTATAAGGATCTCGGTTTTTTATTCCAACTTTACAATTTTGTATGAAAACAATTGAATATTTAGGTAATCTAAAATATGCAAAATATCTTTGGAGATCGGTTATTGAAATTGGCTATAAATCGGTCTTTTGATAATGCGACCGGTTGCCGATCAGTCGCTTGTTACAAAAACAGCCTGCCCATCTTTGAAACTGATAACAACTCCAGTTTGTATTTACTTCATGTATACCGATTGTGTTTGTAATTAAAAGAGAAAGGGTTGTAAATCAGTTCATTAATCGATATCGAATTTATCGATATCCTTGACCTTTGATTGTTCTTGAACGAGTAGAGTTTTACGCCTTCTTTACACTTCCCAACATGCATTCGATGCTTACATGTTATGTAAGCGAGTACACAAAAAGCCAAGAAAAGTAAATCTAGCCTCACCTTCCCTATATTCCCCACTAATACCCCCTTTTCAGATCCTTCTATCAAAACTATTAATCAAATTCCCATCTGATACCTCTTATAATTTACATTCTTCGAAACGTATAGGGCATCAGCTAGCTATCTTGATCAAGTTTTGGAGAAAGACAACATTTATCCTTCAAATAGGCTATGTAACCAATGACACGTCTAAATGCGTAAGGTTGTGAGATAAAACATATATATCTATACATATAATAAAAATGTAACTGATCGCTGTCTGTACATCTACACTAATATTATAGGCTTTGTTTGTTTGGTTGTAATGAATAGGCTACTACTGACCGATTTAAAAAATTCTTTCACCGTTAGAATCCTTATAGGACCTGGATGAACATAGGCTATAAGAATTTTATTCCCACGGGAAGGCGACAAACGGGACGAAAACCGCTATACATATGAAGCTATCGGGCATATATGTTTATTAGGACTAAAAACGGATTTCCCGAAATTACGTGTACGAAAACCGCTATACATATGAAGCTGAAATTGGGCATAGATGTTCATTAGGGACTGCGAGGAAGCACTAAGGACGAATTTCCCGAAATTAACGGGAATTAATGATTTTTTACGAACACCGCTATTTGTATGAAGCTGAAATCGGATAAGGGACTACGAAGAAGCCCTAAGAATGGATTTCCCAAAATTCCCACGGGAAGGAGACTAACGGGAATTCAATTTTTTTTACCGCTGTACATGTGAAGCTAAAATCGGAGACTACACTCCCGAAATCCCACGGGAAGGGACTGTCTGCACGCTAACAGGAAATATGACAGATCCCACTTAACAATAGGCTACTTTTTATATATCCCGGATAATTTCGACAAGTCCACGCGGACGGATCCACTAGTAGATATATGAGAAAAAATATTATACTACCTTTATCAACGCAATTGTACCCAAAATATTGATTTTTGGAATTTTTGTCTGTCGGTTTGTCTGTTTGTCTGTGCGTTTGTGCACGCTAATCTCAGAAACGGCTGAACCGATTTCGATGCAGTTTTCAGGAATATATTGTGACAGGTCCCACTTAACATATAGGCTACTTTTTGTCCCGGGAAAATGTGTTTATCCCGGATAATTTCGACATTTTGTTTTTTTGTCTGTAGTCCACGGTGTAAGCTAACAAATAGATATTTATGGATATTAAAGACCTCTTTGTTCAGTCTTTACCACTGTCAACATGTAGAGCCAACATGTTGGATAGTGTAAAGATGCTTTAACTTTAAAAAAAGAATGGAAAAGTTCACACTGTCGTTACACATTCGCATCAACTAGACAGTTTTAGCTTTAACACATATTTACCAACTTATATCATCACTTAACAATTAAAATAAACATTCTGTAATGCGCTTAATTCCAGCGATTTAAGGTGGTTAATATAATTTACGATGTGCATTGTTAAATTTGTGTCCGCAAACCACTGAAATCTGATGCCTTGTAAGTAGGCGATATCCTTGAATGCTTGTGGGGTGATGAATAATGAATCTTATGTGAATGCGATTAAAACTGGTGTTACGGGAGCAAAATTTTGTGTGGCAAAATCTACAAAAAGTGCAAGTGGATGTAAGTATGACAACATCACAATGTATGTAAGCACTAACTTAGTTTTCATATATACATACATATAATCACGCCTAGGTATATCCCTTACAGGGCAGGCAGAGCACCGAGGGCTGATAGAACCACAGGGTGCCACTTCTGACTAATTTTGAGGGTATAGTTGAGATATATATAATATAGAGTAGGCTACTAATAATGTGATCAAATGGGTCAAATAGTTCTTTGATGAAACTTGCGGGTAGAGCAATTTATCAGAAATTGTAGGTAATAGACCCAGCGTCTGGTTCCGGAAAAATGGCGGACAGTATTTTGAACAGCTGACTCGTATTGAATCATTATAGAACTACAACGTTTATGTCAAAACTTCTTTTCCAAGGAGGTTATAGTCGAAATCAAAATAGATTAGTCAAGCAAAGAGTATCAATTAAACATTATGGAACGTGTCGTTCGAATTTGGAAGAGCCGCGTGTCGGCCATGATGTGGCGCGCAAAAAGCGTGTCCCGCGCATGCGTCCCGACATGTCTTGCTGCTAATTGGGCGACGCGGCAACCGCGCCTCCTCATTGGACGAGGGGCGCGGCAATATTTTAATGATCCCACCCTCTTTTTAATTAAAGCCAGTTGCAGAACGGTTATGATTGCATACTTTCTTACGTCGCAATAATTGCTGATAAGATCGTATGGATCTACACGTCAATATGAAGGGTGAGCCAGTAGAGGACATAACTAGAAGATGAATCCAGTAAATTGTATACAGGTTCATTCCCGCGCCGAGAACAATGGTGGATCATTACAGCCTTATTTTTACCGTTATTATTTATGTGATAGTTACTTTTATGGAATCTACTGGTTCTGTTATTAAACATGTGTTGATAGTAAAAAAATTATAAGTTTTAGTACTAGTATTAGGTGCACTCCCACTTATAAGATCACTACAATGTTGTTTGATCATCTATTTCCTATTAAGGATCCACCTACTCTATGTCTCGAAAATGGTTTTATGTTTCATACTTTGCCCCCAATTCTGGTAAATTTTCTAGCCGAAACGCAGCTGAAACGGAACTAGAAGTTATGTTTTAAATAATAAATAAGTCAGTAGAACTACAATAGGGTAAAACACGCCATAACATTTTAATAACTTTACCCAACTTAATAAATTAAATAGGAATTTGTATTCTTTGTTCGTCATAATAATGGAATTTCCAAAACTAAGGACGCTTACTGAATTTTAATAAAGTTATCGTACTTCTTTATGGGGTTTTTCCATACTCATTCTAAAAAAATATAATAGAGTGAACGTTGTGAAATTGTCTTGATATTGGATTTCGTATTATAATTACCTAATGATTTCGTTTATACCAATGTGTATAATTGAAAAATTTGTGATAATTAATGTTTGGACTTGTTAATCTTTCATAAAAACTACTAAAGTGGTGTATCTCCATTATTTTAAAAAGATTTTTTTTTAATAGCTTACCAGTTTCTTTTTCATACACTTTAATTCGCAAACAGCTTGTTATTTTAAAATTACTTTTCAGGGAGGTAATTCACTTTTATAAATCAATGACATGCTTATAGGCATCTAGGTAGTTAATAATACATGATGATGATGATTATCTCCGACCGTATTTCGGCCAAGGTGACCAATCTCTATACGGATATTGGCCAGGTACGCAGGAGATATTATAGTGCACAAGTGTGTGCGCAAACACAGATGCACTCTCTATTCCCTCACTCTCATAGTCCGATGGGACGGAAAGCCGACACGACCGGAGAGAGATCAGGCGCAGGACCAACGGTTTTACGTGCTTTCCGAGGCACGAGCTAAGTGACAATTTTGCAACATTAAAATCTGTACATGCAATAAATTCATTGGTACAGGCCCGTGACTGGGATCGAACTTACGCCTCCCGCTTGGAAGGTGCACGTCTTAACCACTGGGCTATCACCGCTATAATATAATAATACATAGGCCATACATGGACAAAGTCGCGAGAATACGCTAGTTGCAAATAAATCCAATGATTATGGACAAAATTGAGTGTAATTTTCACTGACAATACAAACTTATGTCTACGTAGTGTTTATTTATGTAGTGACATTAGAATGCAACGCGCTCCGAGATAAGGGGAGGGAAATACCAGAAATGGGATCCATAATGATTAAAGATCGTGGTAATGATAGCTTAAAATCCAATATTGGGGACAAAGTAGAACTATTTACTCTTATATAGCTAGGAATCTACTGGCCGCGTGGTGGCGGCAGACTAGAATTCGTACCACCCTATGTCCGCCCGTGGGTATTGTACGAGGCAATTAAGGGTTTCCGGGAGGTGGGCAGCAGCGCCTTCCGTGTTGACAACATAGTCCAAAATACAAACTGCGGTCACCAACCCGTCTGCCCAGAGTGGTGACTATGGGCAAATACCCCCCATGGCAGTCTTGTGGCGTACCCTGGGGAGGCCTACGTCCAGCAGTATACTGCAACAGGCTAATGATGATGATGATGATAGCTAGGAATCTAAATGATCGACTAAAATGTGTTATATATGAAAGCTATGGCAAACCAAAAAGGGAATGTTTTAAATGAATTTTTGGAAAGGAATCGATTAGGTAACTATATCGATAAATTTAATAAGTAGGTATCTACTATCCTGGACAAATTTATTATGACCTATACAAAACTATGTTTACCAATTTTTAATGAGCAAACTGCACCACACACAAACCTACAAAAAAAAGGTATATCAAATTACTCTTCCTATATGACTGACTGACTGATTGGCAGACATATAGGTAATACAACGCATAGATGAAACTGCTGGACGTATGAAGCTGAAATTTTTTACTTCAGTAAGTAAGGAATTCCCAAAATTTCACGAGAACGGGATAAACAGGAATAATCGTTTACTCTGGCGAAGCCGTAGGTAGTAACTGCTCGATTTGATGAGAGGTATACCTGGGTCTTTAGAAGTAAGTATGAGGTGCATCAAAGATATTATGAGTCGTCAACTCTAAAACATTTAAATTAAATCCACCATTCTTATAAAATAAGAATTGCGCACCTCAACCGCATAAGTAACAAATCTAAAAGGAAAAAGTCAAGACAAAAGAATCCAAAACACATCAGCCGTAGTGTAATGGAGATCACGTAGCTGGAACGTCTGATTTCAGATCTCCCACTTTAATTTACGGCCCCGGCATGAGTGTGAGCGAGATGGATTTAATAATGGCCTAACCGCAGCTCGCACTATCATTAGTCGGTATTCCATCTGGGCTTTGGGTCTTATAATTTGGATCTCGTCAGTGTTGGATGAAGGACACAGAGTCGAGCTTACGAAGGTGGTCGTCCTATACCAGCGGAAACCGTGGTAGGCGGTAATCACCGCGGCCGACAATCCTAAGAAATAAATGAATTTTTCGTTTCCTTTTTGTTGGTGAGCGACCAAATTGGTTTTTATGTGTTTTCCAAAGCGCTTTGATACAATTGCCTCGACTCTTGCTGTTATTATGAGTAATTTTATGGAGCCGCGGTTATCGATCTGCCTTTTGTCAAAGCGTGATGTTATTATGAAGTGCGCTAATTGATCTTTGAGATATCTATATAATTTTCTACTTTGTAAACTTTCAAAACTGTATGTTTTGTCTGATCTTTCCAACGTATCGTCTGCAATCCTCAAGATGATACGTTTCTTATGAATGCCCTGTAGCGAATAAGTACACAGCCAGTAGCATAGCACTCTTTCTTGGCTGTCACTTTGCATAGTATAACTTATAGCCAGCATCACTCATTCGTTCTGAAAGACTATGCCGCACAGTGTTTTACCATGATAACGTTGGACCTCAAAGCTGGCAGTCGTTTAATTATAAGCTTTAAGATTAATAAAATACGGATGATGCAAATGAATGTGCTGGTAAAGTTAAGGTTGTCAAGCTGTATTTCATCTTTATAGTTGACTGTCATAATAATCCTTTACGTGGTTATTGTATTGCTAAATACTAAGCGATTGTGTGGTCCGACAATGTGTGTAAGCCAGCTATTATCAGTTTATTAGGTTGCACTATTGGATGTACGTTGTTTCTGAGCACAGCATTTAATTTTGTTGTGCAAGCTCACTAGTGAACAAACATGATACAGTAAACGTTGTCTAATTTTCATTGGAATAGCTGTTCGGAGTAATGTAATAAATTTTGTTGGCTTTGAGAAAGATATGCAGCAATAGAATTTCAATTTTTCAAAGGAAAATATTTGACATATTTTTGATGGACGCCGTAACTTTTAAAATCGGATACTAGCTTTTTTATGATTCATAACGTAAGTGTAATAGTCAAATTTCAAAGCTTAAGGGTAAGGGTAAGTAAGCGTAAGGGTTGTCAAAAATTTGAGCTTTATTCAACGTACAAGATCAAAGCAATGCTTGTGTTGTTTGCTTTGTTTCTTTACAACAATAATTATCCTCATACATGCTTGACAACTGAAAATTATTTTATAATTAGTCATGATTTTGCCGGAGCGGACATCGTAATTAAGTTTCCCTTGCTTGCATTAATCCATCAAAATGAGTATAATCGTGCGGTAACTGTTTTACTTCCTTTGCTGTCTTATTAGATCGTGAATGTTGTTTAATATGAGTATTTGCTTTCAAGTTCTCTTCTAGATCATTAAGGGCTTGACATCGTTGGTATGGGAACCCAGATTTACATGTAGCTAAATGGTAATAAATAGGCTCTCGATTGTGAAACGAAATTTATCAACCTGTACCTGTCCACTGCTGAATTCTGAATGCCGGCATGTCTTTATTAAGTTGAATTTAAGATAGACATAATGTCTATTATCATCACATTTGGGTAGAATTATCATCACGGTGGGTATGCCGATGACACACTTACCTATGAGCCTACTTTATAGTCACACGTCTGTAGGACAAAATTCATATTATAGTGGGACTACCTGCACCAAATTCTTAATCTTATTAGATAAACTGGAATAAAATCTACAAAATGAAATTCTCACCTAAAAATATACTAGGTAGTTTGTTTACAAAAAATTCCCGTAAAATTATTTCTATGAACCCGTTGGAAAGATTGTCATGCAAAACGTTGTCAATGTTGAATAAGATACAGGTATCGAAGATTTACAGATTTTACCTTAATATAGCCATGATATTGTTTACATGATGCAAAAATTCCGTCGTGACCATGCTACACCGTGAGATTTGCTTCGTGAGGAATATAAGAGAGAAAATTCCACATAGAAAATCTCCTATCAAAATATTCAACTGACAATATAAGCTTAAGTAGAAATATATTTCGTGTATTAAAGATTATTTATGGATTAGATAGTGAAGTAAGAGGTGAAGATGCTGATAGAGAGCTATATTTTGAAATGTAGTGGACAACTGTACAATGTTAAGCTTTCTAACATGTTTCTATAGCACCTTTAGAAACAGAGTGCGTAACTGAAGGAATACAGGTTTCTTTGGCTGTATTGAATGCGTTTGTAAATCTTTGCTTACATGAAGAGAAAGGGCACTTATTAGATGATGTAGGTAATGTATCACAATTTTAAGTTTCACTCGAGCCTACAGTTTTATAACAGATTTTCTACTAAACTATTTATTAGGTACCATTGAATATAGAGATCTACATATTTCAATTGTGCTGATGCTTTTAAACTTAAAGAGAAAGAGATGCCGTATTGGTCAACTTTAAAATTAACTTGAGGTTAATTCTAATTTCAGTCTATCAGTAGTTAGGCTTTATCAGTTAAAAGGCTTCAGTCCAACTATGACCTCTCAATGTCTTCATTGAGGTAAAACATATAGAAAGCTTAAAAAATTTGTACGATCTATGACCGTACATTGAACTCTTAAGCCGCGTCAGCAATACTACACGGTGCGCTTATTTATTTAATTACTTTATAATTTGATGTTCTAATTACTATTGATTGTACCTACCAGTGTAATACCGATCACAAAACAAATCACGCGTATTCACTCTCCTATCTCACCATTCACTTACTAGTTGCTTTACCATTCTTTAGTGTTACTTAGATCGTGTTTATTCTTAGAATAAACCCTAGTGATTATAACCAGAGACTTTCTATTCACCATCCTTTATTCTAGATGTACGAACCGTACAAAATTATTTCAACTTCCCTTAGAAAATAATGCAACAGGGTTCAAAATTATTATTAGAATCAATTAGGTACTGGGAATATTCATCATTTTCCAAATACAAAAGGACCTGTAACTTGGAAAGCAGCTGAAGGCTATAAAGATCAGTCAATATATTTAAATTGATTGTCACTTCTTTGGTACAGTTAGGGCCGCTTTCCATAGATGTGTATTCGTTCATCAGTAGTCACGATTCTATAAGATATCCAGTTCTCATGGGACCGTATCGCATTATTTCCACGGGTATTTATGCACTCCGTAATGTTTTCACGTACAGAATATTTAGAAGCCCTCTGATCTGTATATTATCTATAGCGGATTTTGGACTTAATGCTGCTCTTGGAAATGCAGGTTATGGTTGTTATTTTACTAAGCTGTGGGGTCTGAGTTAGTTAGCAAGTTATCAAAGTCAAAGTTTGCAAAGTTGTCCAAATATTTCTTCCAAAAGGAAGCGTTTATTAAATAACTTGTTAAAGTCAAATCGTTACTGGTACAAATGTTGTTATAACATTGCATTCGCTTATAAAATATTACATTATCTAAGGCCCTTTTTTTGTTATATCTTTTAAGTACGGAGCCGGGGTAAATATTCCTTTAGAATCTCTTATGTATTTAAAAAACTGCATAAAAATTCGTTGCGTACTACTTTTAAAAATCTAAGCATACATATTGACAGAGAGCTGAAAGCAAAAGCTTGATTTTTAAATAAAAAGTGATTTTATTGCATGGAAGGAATATAAACTTTGGAGGGAAATTATAAAAGTGCTCGACTTGAAAGAAATTAGTCCTATTAAATTAGGGCTATAACCTTAAAATTGACGATACAAAACTACTATTGCAGCAATCATCGAAAACCAAAATTACCCCAAAACCAAAAATTTCACCACAAAAAAGTGTACATGTCGTGTTCAAAGCAAGACATCGCTTTTAACGATATTATAAGTGGAAAATAATGGATATCAAACGTAATCTCGAGTTTCAATGATTCGGTTATAAGCTTTTTCACTGTATCCGGTACAATTTCTGCGGTAACGTTTATGTGATTTTTTGTAAGAGGCAATTTTTTGGTATAAAACCTTTTTGGTATCGAATCGGTACCAAAATTGTTGTCGGCAGTGATCGTTTTAAATTATCGATTGGTGTGTAGGCTTGCAACAATTTTATTAAGCTTGGAGACCATTTCTCTGTACGTCGATTTATTGGGTATTCATATGTAATTACTTTGGTCTCCAACATTCAGGCCTGTACATATTGATGAAATAACATTTATTGTTTATAGTTGTGAACCAGTGTCATGTTTATTCATAAAATACCGATACCAAGAATTTTTATATTGACCGGCCCTTACTAACATGCAAAATGTTTCGTATAATTCTATTGTAATTCAAATACCGATTCAAACTAAAACCATCCCTAAAACGGTCATTGGAAAATACCAATTCTGGTATTATTTAATAGCGGTATATGCGGACAAAGCACGCGCTTAAACTATGCATATTTAGCTAATATGGCGAATCGAATGGTATTGCAACTCCATGAATGTTAAGATTTACCTGGATCACAAACTGTAAATACTTGCTTGAAGCTAATGCCTATCGCGACATTGTGCCATCATTTTTTAATACTAAAGATTGAGATTATATTCTCAAGTTAAACTTTCTATAGTTTACATACATATATACCTATCTATATACACGGCTGTATTCCCAGTCTACGTCACAGCTACGTTTAGCGTATAGATAAGAATATAATTATTGCTAGCTCATCGCCCATTTCTATTGTTTAAGTACCTACAAAAAATTGAATTTTAAATAAAATTTTATCCATCTAGTAGTTCTAGAATTAGCCAAATTTTTTAATTACTTTCTTATTGCTATGTTTGTGCCCTAGTTAGAATGATGCAAATCAGTACTAGAGGAATCCAGATAATCTATACATTCATGGAAAGCGCGGCATGTGCTAGTGATGTAACACCTCAGTCACGTACACTGTCACGTATTATCCTACAGAGTTTGCGTGGAAATTTCATAACAAGGAGTTATGTGTTATTATTTATTGGCTCTTTATATCACAAGTAGTCTTATATAAGGTGTAGCTGAAAGGAATAATGTTGAGTAAGTCTGTTTAGATGGTATACAAAGGTCTGTATTGCATCATCAACAAGGGCTCAACAGATTGAAATTGTTCTGTAGGAACGTAACCTAGTATTTTCAATAGGTATCTCTACAGTCATATTGATACAGTACCTGCTACTGGATTGTGTAGTTAATATTATTTATATATAGTTAATATAATATTAATAACACATACATAAGCCTATTGCATTCTACTTCTAGAGGTAGACTTTACCCAGGGCACGCAGCAATACTACTGCCAAGGGATTTATGTCTATAGTCACCACGTTAGGCAGGCGGGTTGGTGACCGCAGTGTGATTATACGGACTATGTTGTAAACACGAGAGGCGCTACTGTCCACCTCTCAGGAACCTTTAATGGCATCATACGATACCCATGGGCAGACATGGTGTAGTGTTATTCTACTCTACCGACACCACATGGAGTAGTTACTATCATCATCATCATCATCAGCCTATTGAAGTCCACTGCTGGACGTAGCCCTCCCCCAGGGCACGCCACAAGGCTACTGCCACAGGGGGGTTTGGCCCATAGTCACCACGCTGGGATATTCAGACTATGTTGTCAGTACGGAAGGCGCTGCTGCCCACCTCCCTTAATCGCCTCGTTGTTACTATATCTACTATTAATTATTAATCCTGCTATGCTATACGTGGCCCTAAAGATCTGCTTTATGAACCTGGTGTTCTAGCTGGCCCTGTTTGGAAACCCATCCGTGTGTACCTACGACTACAGTTCAGCAATATCTTCCAATTAGTAAAAGCAAACATCATTCATTATTAGCGCGCCACGCCGCCATTTCGCGTTTTGGAAAACCAAACAAAATGGCCGACAGCCATTTCGGTTACAGGAAACGGGTATCTGTCAACGCGGCTGCATCGCAAGTGGGTATTGTATGATAATCGACCAGCACCGACAAAGTCCCGGTGTGGCTAGGAAGTCGGCGTATTACGTTAGACTACGATTTTTGAGTAGTGTCAAATATTGAGTATAGTATAGCGTCAAAAATATGAGTGTTTTAGTTAATTTATACCCCATTTGCAACTATTTAATTCCCGTTTTATATTTAAATGACGTTTAATGCCGATTATTCCAATGGTCAAATAGCCTATCTAAAGAATAAAGTTGATGCTGTCTCTTGATCAAGTTTTATAGAAAGACAGCACAAATTTGTCCTTCACATAAACGATGACCATTAAAAAAATCGGTGTATAAGTATGACATGTCACTTTCTGTTAATATTATAAAAAATAGGACAACATAATTATGTCATTACATATTTGCGGATAAAATCTATATAGCAAGTAAACAATCTCTTATGAAAAGATGTGTCTTTTCACGTGTGTCTTATAGAAACAAATTAGCTTTGAATGTGTACACAGGTAATTTGTTACTATAGGATTAGCTTTAATAGAAGCTTTCTATAACATTAAAAAGATAAACTTTCATACATTGTAGATAGGTAAAAGAAAAGATGCAAGCCATTGGTTCTTAAACCTACTTTTATTCAATTCGTTTTCCGCTCGTTTCCTGGCCCTATCCTAATTCTCGTCTCGATTCGCATTATTCCCTTATTCGATACGAAATATGGATATTATTGTTATTAGAGTTAGTTCGTGACGCTCTCCGTGATTATTCGATACCTTGTAACGAGGTGTGCGTGAATCCTCTCGCTCGTATCATCGCATTACAGGGATACGGTGTGTAATAATCGACTAGTGCTGTGTTATTCGATATCTTCAGTAGTTATCGATAGTTTTTGTTCGCGCTTCAAAGCGATGCGCTGTCGACTGGGAATCTCGACAATTATGTTTGACATCTTTAATTCAGCTAGATTGCGGAGATATAATGGAATTTATTTTTAAAGCTTAGTAGCACAAGCGCCATTGTATGGTTAGATCATATAATGTTACAAGACAAAATGTTCGGTGGTGAAACTTGAAAATTTTGGATTCCTATCATGTCCATTGATTTTACATGAAACACGGTGAAGTGGCATTCGATATAAACACCTACTGGAAAATCGATTGGAGATAAGCGAGTTGTATATGGCCTGCGAGAGTCTTGACAACCTTAGTATGGGCAGCTTTTTAATTGCAGTTTCAATGGTATTACCGGGTTAGATAAAGAAAATGGTTCTTATGTCTCTCGCATATACTCGTACAGAGTGTTACAAATGGAGTATAAACATAATGCTAGAAAAATTGCTCACAGCTGGGAACTTGTCTACAAAATTTGAGAAACGAAGTACTAATTAGTGGCAAATCTTTTCACTATTAACTTTTTATTATTATAATAATTATTCGACATAAGTAACAAAAAGAAAGGAATTTTCAGAACATATTTTGATGACATATGCCAAGCAGAAACTAAAAGCAGGTTTTTTATAGACGATATAAGCAAAATTAAATGCCAATGCACACACTTATCGAAACGTAATATTAAAATGGGAACACTAAAACACTAGAGTTGACATCCGGCGACGCAGGCGCAGGTTCAGCCTCGCGCAGACGCGTGGTCGTCAATTTGATTTGCAGATGAAGCTTGGTTTGAATATGGTCTGGGTTAAGTTATAGACTCCAGTAAAAATGTAGCTTTGTGTTGCTGTGAGGTTAAATATTGTAAGCTTCCGAAAGCTTGGAAAATTTATGTTATAAGAAATCTTTTGATCTCCCATTTAACATTCACTTATTTTGCCACTTTGGCAAAATAAGTTGCTTAGTACCCACGACACAAGACCTTAGGGATCTTACTGTGGGACTAGGTTAATGTGTTGTGTAGTGTGTGAATATTTATTTATTTATTTTATTATTTAGGCTAGTTATTATATAGCTCTATGTACAGGATTTACCGCTTAAATCCTTACTTATATTATAAATGCTATAGTAACCCTGTCCGTCTATATGTGTGTCCTCAAAACTACTCAACCGATTTAAATTAAATTTGATGCATAGGTTGTCTGCTCGTAAAGCCTACAGAGAATGTATGCAATCAAAAAATCGCACACTTCTCTAACACAGACCATGCATGTTATATTAACACATGAACAAAGGCACTATATTTTGCAGTAGTGTACGCCCTTCTAAGATTAATTATTTCATATACATATTGCGTGATTAGCATATTGTATATGTTACTTGTTTGTTGTATGCATTTGCCTCTTTTGGTGCCAACTAATAATAATATAATGGGTGGTTTGTTTTAAATTATTCGTTGACAATAACAATATCCAATTTCTTAATTAGAAATGCAATTTTTTAAATTCTAGTTGATAAATCTCGCTGTAACAGCTCAACGGGTTAAGTGAAAATCTTAATCAGAGATAGTTATGGTAATCATAACACAACCTCAAGAGTATCTCTTGACTCTATTCACGTGGAATGAATGGAAAACAAATGGGTGGTCATTTTAGCAAATTTTACGAAAATCTGTTCTTTTGTATCGAAAAGTATACCTATAGGTACTTACTTACTCGTACTAATTAATATTTATGATTCGTTTACTAAACTGTGTAATTTCTTTCTTTCAGGTAAGTTTTCAAATTGCTTCGACGACCAGATAATCGTAAGTACAAAAACATCTTATTTTATAGTAAATGATGCCATAATATACAACAGAATAATTATACTCATACATAGGCTAGGAGTAGGCTTGATCAAGTGGATCAATATTTAATATGGTACGTACCATGAGAATCCAACTTTACCTGATAAGAGACTACACGTATTTGAAAAAAAATCCATCCAAAACAATGCATGCAATTTAAATTGGTAAATGATTGAATGGACTGATCTTTGCATACAAATTCACATTAAATAAGTGTCATACAAATACACAATACAGATTATGTGATGTTTAATGCATTTGCATTTTGCGTGATTATTATATTAAGTTTTCATATTATGAACGTAACCAATAGAATATTTTGAACTACTGTTTAATATACCATATATCATTCAAACGTACTTATAATCTTCGTATAAGTTTAATCAAAATCCGTCAGCTAGTTTTTGCGTGAAATAGTAACAGACCTCCAAGCATAATATTTCACGTTTATAATATTTTCAGCGCTGGTTTTTCCAAAGCTCAGATAGCCTAAGACTAAATTTGATACTGTCTTTCACTATAACTTAATCATAATAGAGACATCATCGACTTTATGCTTTAGATAGGCTATCTGACCATTGGGAAAATCGGTAATTCACACTCAAGGCATTCACAGTTCACAGGCAACTACAGTTACGATAAGAAATCAGATCCGAACAGCTAGCATTCAATACGTTGCTAACACATCGGAAAGAACTTAATTAGAGATTAACGAAGTACATACATCAGACTATTGCAGTTCACTGCTGGACGTAGGCCAGGCATGCCACAAGGTGCGATCTCCCGTTTTCGCAATCCAGCCCCCCTTTTCAAGTCGTCGGTTCATCTGGCCATAGGGCGTCTGACGTTACGCTAGCCGAGGCGAGGTCTCCATTCGAGAACCCGCTTACCGTCCATCGGTTCTACGACAGATGTTAGCAACCCACTGCCACTTTAGGTTTCTACACTTCGAGACTAACGAAGTAGTAGCCAGTAATGTCTACCTAGTTTTCAAACATTGTCTATATATCGGCTTTCAACAAAGTGTCCCTTTCTTGATTGGGTACCATAAAGCAAATGTTTTATCACCCGAATGTAACAACGTCCTCCATATGCAATTATTATAAGCATTTAATCTTTAAAGATGAAAATGCATATGCAATGCTAGGTGCGTGTTATTGCATATTTTGCTTTTAACGGCCCGTCCCTTTTGTTATGTGGATGCGTGTCCAATTTGAGTCAAAAGTGCCCGTCATAGAATTGCGTTTCCTTTGACCTTTAGATAGAAATATGGTTATACACTAAATATGAGGAGTTGCGAGCTCTTTTGTGACGATTTTTATACTGTTTTTGATATCTTTGACGAAACGTCGTTTGTTTTTAGTGGTGATGGTGATCTTGTGTTGTATGGGGGAATAATTGTGGTTTATTGACTGGAAATAATAAATATTTGTATTGGATTCAGATTGTAAATATTTTATTATAACCACACATTGGAAATAAAGTTTCAAGTATGGGTATGTGTTCGGAAAGAAATTCTTGATAAAATACGTACTCTTAGGATGGCGGCCGGACTTGTTTAAAAAAAAACAAGGTTTTCTCACCACACTAAGTTTATTATTTCAAACACTAATTTTATAACACGTTATAGAATAAAACCACAGTTTTACTTTCACAATCTCCACGGTGGAGTGGACTACCAGAGCTCTTGATTGATGCACCAGGCCGGCAGGAAGGGAAACCAGTCCGTAGCTGGGCAGCAATTCGGCAAGAGATGATACTGACTAACTCGATGTTAGTCGGTAGGGAAAATATATAGTACCTACTTTATTGCTGATCTGCATCTTATTATTTACTACAAAAATGGAATTGGTGCAATTCAGCAATAAATATATATTTGGAGTATATAACAGTACGTACACACACGGCTCTGTTTTCGAAATGAGATGGCCAAAACCGCAGGATTGTAAAAGAGATGCCTTAGCCACGTTTAACATGTCGGGGATAGGTGTAAATGATCACAAGCTAGCTTATCGCTCTGAAGAGAATGCCCGCCCCCTGATTACGTAAAAGCAATAGCAAAGCCGAAACCGCGCGATCGCGATAAATGAAAGTGTGTGTGTGCGCGCTACGAGCGCTCGGCGTCCTCCCTCATTTATCGTCACACACACTCTCATTTATCGCGATCGCGCGACTTCGGCTTTGCTATTGCTTTTACGTAATCATAGTTCCTTAGTCGACTCTTACGACATGCACATTCCCATAGTAACGGAAGTTACTCAATTTTACGCGGCTGAAGTTTTATTCCTTAACTCTTATTAGCTCCACGTTGGTGGCTATTCGAATCGCTAACTTATGCCTGGAGTAATAAATCGCACCTTGGGGTGGTGACCGTTAGCTTTGCTTGACCTAGCGGTTTCATAACGAAATAAGTACAAGTTGTTAATGCTTTCACGTTTTATTCGCTGGAAAAGTCGGAGTTTTGCAAAATTGAATTTTACGTATCTCCCAATCGTACCATAGATTTCCTAGTGACCCAGTAGGTTGACGGTAGGTTGCCTTTCGAAGCGTGAGCCTCGTAAATTCTAGAGATTACTAGAAAATCATGAAACAGGTGAACCAACGGTGCTTATTGAAAAAGTCGTGATTTTATAAACAATTACCGTTTAGACGTTGTTGTGACTAGTCTTTATGAGAGTTTTATTTTGTGGTGTAATTTTAAGCTACTAAAAATGGACGTTTTTAGATTATGATTGTAGTATATTTGCTAGTGTGCGGCATTCTTGAAAGGTACTAAAAACAACTCTAAGTAAATGTTGTTCTACAGCATGAAATAGATAAGCTTGGATGAGCCAAACAAGTTTCTATTTACTACTATGTACTTTACTACTTTGTATTTTGATCGAAGATCAACACCATATAAATATTATACGTTGATCATTTCAAATTCAATAATCAATGCAATAAAATTAAATGAAACATCACCATTATTTTTAACATTCGTTCGACCAATCAGATCGCGGGATCGAGAGTGATGTCTGATTTGAAATTGGAAAAATTAATTTATAATTTCGTCACTTCAATTTGAAATGTCGACGGCCGCGGACGTGTTTGAACTTTTAAGTTCACGTTTGTTATGAGCTCTTAGGGCTTTGAGATAAGGATTGCATTTACCTGGGAACGGAATATGGGAACTATTTGAAGTCTCATTCCAGTAGTGAAACGACTTTCTATAAGTTAACATTAGAGAGGCATTAAGGCCGTGGGCGAGAGATATGAATTAGTTCGGTTGAAAGCAAGTGTTAATGTTTAAAATAAGTGGGAAATGTACCGTTGTAGATTAATATTGAAAAAGCTTTGCAGAAATCGTCACCTTTTTAATGGAAGAATATTATCTTTTCTTTAAATAATATAACGTATTTTTAGACTTAAAGAGTCCTATTTCTAAATATTAGGTTTGTAGTTAAAATTGGAGCACACATTATTTGAATATTCTTTAGAACCTATATAAAAATGTTTGACTAAATGAGGAATCATATAACACAATCTCTGAAACAACACTATACATAAATATAATATTTACGATATATCATATAACTATCTGTTAAATAGCATACAAATTACTATTTACAGCTTTGGTAGTTTAACCTTTTGGTAACAAATAAGCGCAATTACATTCAAATCATGGAGGGCAAATGCACTAACGTCATAGTGAAAGGTCCGATCAGGTGTGAAGAGGAACTAAACTCATATTACTTAATACTAATGGATGCCTGCGACTTTGTCCGCGTGGACTATAAACGATAAAAATTTGATATTGTGTATATATTTTTGAAATTGATATGTGGTAAATTCAAAGGAGCTCAATCATTGTTTTCTAAAATAATTTAAAACATCTCTTAGAATAGAGAACTTCCTTGTTCTATGCACTCTCCATTTTCAAGTCTATTTAACAATACGTGAGAACAATATTTTCTTTTATGTAGGCAAAAAGTAAGTTTGAGTACTTTTCTTATTCTTTACATAAAAAATACACGTAGACGACAATTATCATAGACAAAGGCCAGCTCATCTCAAAGAAAGAATTCTTCTACCATAAACTAAATTATATGTCATTGTATTGGTGAATTATAGGTCATTGAGTACCTATCTATAATGTTATAGGTAAATGCACTTACATAACCACTGCGTGCCCTTATAGAAGTGTACATAGAATTATATCAAGCGTTCACATAGTCGGAGAAAGCTAAGGTCAAGCTGAACAGGAAACACGTTGCTATAGTAACGCAATAAATAGTGCCTTCAACGAAAATAGCTATGTAGTCAGGCTTTATAGTTGTGATTCCTAAATCAGTCGGAACTAGGACAGTGCTTAAAAGGCCAAGTATGGAGTCAGGACAAGTTGGAATATAAAAAGTTAAAATTATAGAAATAGACTCGTCTATATTATACGCATTCGAATCGAATTTATGTTTCAATAATGAAGTCCTACGGATTTTAGTAGAACTAATATAGAGTACTTAAATAAAACAGGGGAGTTTCAAAGACGCTAGCGCCTATGTTAGAGGACTTTATAACTCAAATGAGGTGTAATTTACGCTTCTTGTGCAATAAATATTGTAATATTTGTAATATTTTGTTTCACACTTTAGTGTTCACACTATTGAGACCTTAATTTAGCTGTATGTCACTATATTGTTGTTATTTCTGCCTTACTATAGCTGTTGGTCTTCCTAATACCATATAAATAAATAAATTACTGTTGGAAAGCTATAATTCCGTACAGAATAGCTTATGACGGAACATGTTGTGCACAGGCGAAAGTGATACTGGATGCTATTGGGAAAATTTAATCAGGTGCAACAACTAGTTTTCATAAATACCAAAAGGGTGAATATTAATTTATACCTCCTGTTATTTATAATTGCATAATCTTAGATTAACATTCTGATCATAACGTGTACATAATCTAAGGAACCCAATCTAGTTCAGAACTTTGAATTGTACTTAATATTGTACCTTAATAAGATTGAGTTTTGTTTTATGTACCATATTTTCCTAAATAAATAAATAGTGGTGCACCATGCTATGTAACTGACGAGGCTCTGGTATTTTCGTCTGTGGTCCTTTATTGGTGTATTTGTGCTCGAAAAGCGGGAGGTCCACCCCAAAATTCAAAGTCAAACAAACGCTTTTACCTTACCTTTTTATTATAGTGGGTAAGAATAAGAATTAATTCTATGATTATGATGAAATAGAAAAAAATGCAAATGTATTTTATTTGTCAATTTACCGGCCATTACATAAAATAGTATTTAAAAAATTTCACCATATTGAACCAAATGGGTATATCAATTAATGGAGTATTTTAACGACTACCTGTCCAAGAAAAAACTGAATCGAGCCTAGTTCTAGGAAATAGGTTTCTTAGACCAGTTGAGCAAGAAGTACTAATAGATTAATTAAAATTCTGCGAAATCGTACCTACGTTCATACTGGGTACGTAAGCTCTGAGTATGGATTCACGGCTGCGGTTATAAACTACACCAAATTCAAAAATGTATATTCTGGTGCTATTTATTTATTTATTTAGAATACAATTGAAAATATATTTGTGAATTGTATTTTCTCGAATTATGGATGTTTTTAAATATCTGACTACCTATTTATTTATACGATATCGTTGCTCTATCTGCTTAAGAAAACTGGATGTATCACCAAACTTATCTTGTACCTAGGTGTTTCATGATATTTTCATCAAAAACTAGGTTATTATTGTTACTGTTATATTTACCTATACCTATGGCTATAAAAATATAGAAAAGTTATTTAAATTTATATTTGGCACGTATTTCGACGTTATCTCATAGGAGCTTATAAACAGCTTACGTCGTTATGGTTTCTACCGACTAGTTTAGGGAAAGGAGGTCACATGTCGGGGCTTTTAAGAGCTGATGCTGCAGAATGAGGCAGCTGCCTTCTTAACGTCGGGTCTGTTGGCACCTCATAATTGAGTTCCAGATAGATTATATCTATTAATTTAATATTATATTAGTTATTTTACACATTTTCAACTGTGAAAATGCCAGTCATTATAAGTTCAGTTCTTGGGTGATTCACACTACGGAAAGGACCCAGTGGAATGGAGCAATCGGGTGATTTTCAACGCTGGTTAGAATGATTAGCAATGAAGAATATGTGGTCATAATAGTGTAAAATCGGAACTTGTTTCTAGTGAATGTAAATTTTGTATAGTAAAATAGCTTTATGCACTTCATCTCTGCCTTAATTTTAATAATGTCTTTTATGCTGATCAGTTCGCGCGCCACGACGACAGACAGAGTGACATTCATTTATAATATTAGTAAGGACTGAAGTTTTAAGATTTAAAGTTAGAATTTGAATGAATTACCCTATATTTAATAATAATGACAAAATGTTGTTCCCTGGGGGTCTACTCGGAAATGCCGCTTTTGAATCTTTTGGTCCGACTGAAGCCCGACCGAATCGAAGCCTTTGATCCTACTACGAAATTGCTTCGGATTTATTCATCTAAGTTCACAACTCATTCGGAACCATAGGGAATAATTCACATTGACTAATATTATAAGCTTTCTATTAGCTTATAGATATATATATCTCTAGCCTTATACCTGTCAAATAGAGTTCGATCGGACCGAATGAAAAAACGGCGCGACTGATCCGATCGAAGGAAGTTCGTAGTAGGAAACACCTCGATATTCGGCCGATACTTCGTTTATCGTCACTTCAGAGTAGACCTCAAGTTATTATTTACGAGTTTACACAAAGAGTAATAAGCGAAACAGTAATTTTATTTATACCCTTTAACCAAGATAAATGGTGAAGCATATTTATGTCGAAACATTAAATTAATTACTAAGGTACTTGACGTGTTACCATAAAATACTAGTACTCAATTAGTGCATGATTTATTCCATTTTATTACAGTTTTGGCTTTTATGAATATGTAAAATTTTTATACTTACATAAAATACCCTTCTGTAAAGTGGGAGCATAAGAAATCAGCATGATTTATTAATTATATTAGCATATTTTATGCATTTGCTACATACATTGATTATAATAATAAATCTTCAATAGTGTGCAACTACCACTGACCGTCATATATATTTTTTATTTCTGTTTTATTTATTATATTCTCACAGACACATATAAAATTCCTCAAGGTTCCGAATTTATATTTTTCCTATATAAATAATTAATTATTTTATTCTATTAGTACATTTTATTAGCTTAGCCAGTAATTTAACCTACACGTGCTAGGCTTAATAATAGCTAATAGCAATAATATTGACTTATTTGAAGAAATTAGCATTTTACACAGGTAATTAATATAGGTTTATTTTATAGCGAAATTAGAGCTTCATATAACGGGAAGATTTAATTAAGAACGGCACGGTCTTCGTACAATAAAATATGGTTGCAGTTGCGGGAGTAAAGTGTGCTCGTTGTAAAGTTCACATACATATGTTCAAGGAAGGCACTAAAACTATTTAACGTCTTCTATCCTGTAATTATATTAATTTTAAGCTTGAATTAAATTCAGGATATTCGTATTTATGAACTTAATAACCCTTTAAATATTATATATTAGCGTAATTGAAAAATAGTAAAAATTCGAATGTCCTCCTTTTGTACCGAATGCGCGATACTCGTAGTCAATGCCAGCCTATAAATGCATTGGCGTAACGTTGCTAGGATACGTGTGATATCCATCAATAATATTAATTGGTGGTGGCAATGAGTTTAAAGCCTCGAGCACACCGGATGCGTATGCGTACACGTAAGCGTAGACGTACCTCTGAGTTGTAATGTATGGAACTGTATAGGCACGGGCAGACCGGATGCGTATGCGTAGACGTAAGCTTAGACGTCAAGCAGTTACAGTTCCATTCATTACTGAGAGGTACGTGTACGTCTACGCTTACGTGCACGCATACGCATCCGGTGTGCTCGAGGCTTAATTATTGGTAGATATCAAACGCATCCATAGCAACATAACATAGTGGAAACGCAGCCTTTTTGTGTTACCGTATGAGACTGAAAAACAGTGGTATTTTTAGGCTAAATACCCTTCATGGTAGTGACTGGGTGGCAAAAATAGGAGATCGAGCCTTGTGGCATGCTCTACGTCCAGCAGTGGACTGCAATATAGGTTGACGATGACGACGTCCTAAAATCCGCCCCCTGATTACCTAATTTGCAATAGCAAAGCCGAAGCAAAGCGATAGCGAAAATCGTACAATATTCGCCTTGAAATGTCAAAGTTCCTTTGAAATTCATTTTACGTAATACAAATTTGACAAGCAATCAGCTATTTTTGTGCAATTTTCGCTATCGCTTTGCTTTTGCTAGTTAGGTATTAAGGGGGCTAATCTATAGAGTTTTCATGAAATCAATTTGCAACTTTCACTGGAATAATCGACCACTTAACGTTACTTATAGCTTCCATTGCAGAAGTAGGATTATCTTGAAACACAAATAACTCAACCACTCGATGATCAATCGTTTCTATCATTATACCCATTATCGTAAAGTCTCTGCGTTTACGCATAGCTAAATAGGTAAACAGTTAGGTGGAAACTATGGTACAGCGTTTGCTCAGCCCATTGCAGTCCACTGCTGGACGTAGGCCTCCCCCGGGGCACGCCATAAGACTACCATAGGGGGTATTTGCCCATAGTCACCACGCTGGGCAGGCGGGTTGGTGACCGCGGTTTGTATTTTGGACTATGTTGTCAACACGGGAGGCGCTGCTGCCCACCTCCCGGTAACCCTTAATCGCCTCGTATGATACCCACGGGCAGACATGGGGTGGTACGAATTCTACTCTGCCGGCACCACGCGGCAAAATATTTTAATAAATTTAAATAAAAAGTCTTCACTAATACCGAAGTCATAGACGCCGTGTATGTCGTAAAAGACGACTGAAGAACTTGGACATATTCTTAGGCGATAAGCTAGCAACTTGTCACCGATCACTTACATCTGTCCCCGCTATACTAAACGTGGCTGCGGGATCGACCTTACAATCCTGTAGTTCTGGCTATCTCATTTCGAGGAGACTCGAGGTTGAAGTGGAGATAGGCCTTGAGTGGGAAATACTACGGGCAAAAAAAAAAAAAGTAACATAGGTGTAGGAACGCCTTTGCATAAAAGTTATGATAAAACTGATTAAAAGACCTATTTCGGGATTTCGCAGTTTCGGGAGTCTGGTTACGAGTAATATAGAGATTGACCAAAAAATAAATCACAATCCCTATAACTTCAGTAGGTACATGACTACATATTTCCATAAACCGTTTGTGATTATTAATCGACGAAGTTTGTTTACATATCGGCCATTTTAAAATGAACATGGTCATAAACAAGCCGTCTTATAGGAAATGGGCGTTCTAGTTGATAACTGCTAGTAGGTCAATCGGTCCGCACGATGGGTAATGAAAACAGATTACTGTGATGGAAAATGGAAATCCTTGTAAACGATGCGTTGACAACTAGTTACTGACACGAGGTATGGACGGTTCACAAGTATATAATAGCATGGTTGGGCATATTATTGATCTTACTGTGACTTCGCTACTGCCTACTAATGGGAGGTTTACTGCAATTTATAGATTTCTAACATTGATTTTCTAAGATACTCGTAGTTAGCAGCTTCAATATCTTTTATAATAAGTTTCGAGTTTCTTTTATAATAAGTGTCATTAATGTAAGCTGTGCTGATTGGGGGCTTAACGAGAATATATCAGCACAAGTAGCATTACCTGCGAAACACGATATGATAAACCATATTTATCGACAAAATACTATAAATATAGCCGCCATGTTGAACTTTGTATAGAGACGATACGATATGGTACGATACGATATCCACGATGCGTGGTCATGCTAGGGGGGCAGCTGCATCTCTTTCCGTGCAAATTATAGAAGTCGACTAAGGAGCTGAAAGGCATTTTCTTAGTCTAGCAATTTGTTACTGATCTTTTTTATCTGACCCTTGGCTTTGATGTGCTAAACGTTGATATAAGTCGTGACCCTGCAGCTTTGGTAATCCCATTTCGGGAGCACTTCCTCCACATATAATGATGTAAAGTGTAGAATGTCGAATAGACCACACCGGAAATAAGTTTTTGCAAACATCATATTATAATATGTATTTTTCAATCAAGTTCTGCTAACAGCATTTTCAAGCATTTTACCTTATCTCATAAAATCTCGAAAACCTGTTGTAAATTGAATCAAATCACCCCGATTTACGTAGAAATCTTCAGCGCTTGCTAGCTTAGAGGCGGGTTTCAAAAAGTGTTACGCATAATTCTGATAATGAGTCAGCTGCTAAGGTCGTAAATTCGAGCGCTGAGAGCGCTTTCATGTCGCTGACACTAAAAGCGAATAATGTCTATGCAGCGGCAATAAGAACTAAGGCTGCATTTTCATGTCAAGCATGTTTTATAACTACCACTGGTGTACAGTGATTTGATAAAGATACGGTATATTGTGTAGGGTAATGTATTGGAGAAAATCTGCGCAGAATATTGGATCACTGTTGTTTTCCTTTCTAGGATTTATATTGGAGATATCTTGAGATAATGAATTGCTTTTGTGTTATCTGGGTGGAACATGTACTAGTATTTAGAATGAAAATAAATCTATGTTTCATTTGGGAGTACTATTGGTGTAATAGTATGTGCAGTATGTCAGGGCTCGCCTGCCAAGCGTGGTGACTATGGGCAAATACCCCCATGGCAGTCTTGAGGGGTGCCCTGGGGGAAACCTGCGTCCAGCAGTGTACTGCAATAGGCTGAAGATTATGATAATGATGTCAATATTTGGATTATCTTGGATTACCAAGTTACTGCGAGTAAATGCATTAGGTATGAAGTCAAGATATCACAAGCCTTTTAAAAGGAAGCAATAAATATCAATATTCCTTTCACTATTTACACTTGTTCTGTCAGATATCAGATATCTTGCAACAGCGCATAAACCACTATTTTCTCAACAGACTAGATATCCGCGGCGTAATTTGTTCTGGTAATTATATGTTTTATGCATAGATTAGGGGTTTATAAATAACACTTTCTTACCTGTTTTATATGACTGGGATAATATAATAATGATTGCTATAAATTGTGTAACCATATAACACGATTAAAATGTATTTTCATAGCTATTTTTGCTAAATATACTTATTTGGCTACCTTAAATATCGTAATATTTCTGGACAAGTTTAGTTAACTTAAAATACCTATCTGATTGCATTGGTAGGTAAAACAAAACGCTCAAAGTAAAACTTTATTTATATGTTTGTTTTTATCTTAGACACAGACGGTGTTATTACAAAAGAATGCCTAAAGTTAGACTCGATTCAAATATGACATTTGACAGCAAAATGTATGGCATATCTGTCAAATTTAGGACATGTTTAGCTTAAAAAATGTTTAAATTCTTTTGTAATAACACGGAGAAGCTTTAAGTTAAGTCCAACGCTGTATTTTCTTTTTTCAGTAAAATGTCAGTTACGTCTTTTCTTTTTACGGCGAAAGCATCTTCATACATTTTTCACGTTCAAGTACCTATAACCTCAGTTTATTTCATTTTCTTTTCACTTAGCTCGACTAAATCCATATCTGAGAGAGGCCCCGTCCCACAATTAGTCCGGTATCCAGCCTGTGAGCCACCTGTCCGCGTTGACCCACATTCCTGATAGATTTATCGGCGCGCGCGCAGCTCATTGCAAAGCTAGCTCTAGCTTGCAAAGGATAACGGGGATATACGACAATAAGTACAGTAGAGCCGGCTGTTAATGTAGATTATGCAATGGATTGTCAACCGATCTCTGTAAGGCAACTGTACTATTATTGAACGTATTTAACAAAACTAAACCACAAAAAAAAAAGTTATGTTACTGACATTTCATTTCGAGCTACATTTTGACAATGTTCAATGCTGAAAATGTCTGAAACGCTGTCAAATAATTAGCCAAACCAAAGCTAAAACATAACTAAAAACGTTATTTTGAAAGGTAAAACATTGTTATTTTGCATTTTTCCGAACATTGCTCCTCATCTGAAAGTGATACTATTTTCCCTATTTTTAATAAATAAATGTTATTATGCCAACTCCTCTTTATCCTTGCTTAATGGGAGCTTGCTCAAACTACCTCCGATTCTGCGACGAACAATTTTATGGGGCAATTAATTTTTAGATTAACTACTATGTGTGGGCATTTCGCTCCGTTTTAAATCGTGTTTTGTTCGGTTTTGTATTTCAGCTAAAATAGTATGTTTCTTCTGCTTATGCTTTATTGTACACAGTAAAGTTTCCACAAATAAAGTTTACATGTAACAATTTTCTTATAAATAATATTAAGAAATGAAAAAAAATTCACCCGAGTGAGACTTGAACTCACGACCTCTCGCATACCGTGCTGTGCTCTAACAATTTTCTTGTTTTAGACTTAAGACAAAGGATTTATTTATAAGAATATCTTTAAAGGTTAGCTTATATTTTTACTTAAAATCTTATTATCATTATTACGAATTATTTATAAGCAAAAAACATTACGAACATACATTTACATGAGATAACGAACAAAGGCTAATGTTTAAAAAATATCCTACTATGTATTTATTTATTTGGCTAGAACCATTTTCTTTTACAGTTATGTCGATTTACTTACTTCCATTATATCTTAGGTCATTACATAATGGTATACCTAGATTGTCTATACTAATTAACTTGTTTAAAATAGGTCTTAAATGCAATAAATCGGCAGAATCGTCTAAAACATTGAAAATTTGGATAAGTTTAGCTTTAAAAGCAGTAGATACCTATTTAGCAACACCTTCCGTATAAGCTTAGAACGGGTAATAAAATTATTGTTGTCAGCTGAAACGGAAACTGGTGCGATAATTCCATTTACTAACTTGAAAACTGGATCGATCGCTGTACTGATGGTAAATTGTGGTTACGTCTAAGTGCGTGCGAATTTGTATTGCTTGTAGTTACAAAAATTTGACGAACGCCCGCCAATTATAGGTTGTAAATTTAATTTGAGTTTCCGAGAATTTGTATTGGGAATTTGTGAAGTTGCCTCGGAATTATTCGATTTGCGGGTTTGAGGTTATTCAAATATTAATTATATAAAATTATAGCTCCAATCTCTTACAAAATGTGTCCTTATGATTGCCTTTTAATTTTAGGACAAGCAATAGGCAATTTAGCAAATATAGTGCTTCATACTAGGTAAATCCTATTTCATTCCATTAAGTTTCTCGAGTGCACCTTAAAATCTACAAATTCTTATTTATTTTTTCATTAATGAAACATCAAGCACTCTGTACAGAATTTTAAGAACCAAGTTCAGCTTTCTCGTTACAAATATGTCTAGTGTTTAAAACACGCCGCTTTAGGTCCAGCAAAGTTTCTAAGATACCATACTTTTGATTTATACGCGTGCCTTTCCTATTACTCGACAGTTTAAAACCAGATCCGAGTAGTTTTTGCTTTATATGTCACCACTAGATTTATCTAGAGACACATGGCTATTAAAATTATTACTCGTATAATACACACTACTAACCGAACTTGTACATCTCAACTATATCCTCGAAATTGGTCAGAAGTGGCACCATGTGGTTCTATCGGCCCTTGGTGCTCTGCCTACCCCGTAAGGGATATAGGCATGATTATATGTATGTGTGTATGTATAATACACACGACTGTGTTTTCGAAATGGGGTAGAACTGAAGAATCACGTAGAAGATCGAATAGCTACGTTGTCACATGTAAAAGATCGGTGACAAGTTGTTAGCCCATCGTCTGAGAGAACACCTCTGAGTTCCTTAATTGAGTCATACGATATGCACGTAAGGAGATGCCGCTGATGTGTTCTAGTTCAGCCCCGTGTCAACACTTAATCATAAAGATATAGAAGGATAAACGAATAGTTCACATAGTGAAATTTACCAGCTTTCCATATAACATAAGCAACATTTATTGTTAAGTAAGCAAATATTACGTCTTTAGACATTACGCTGTTCTCAAACGAAATAGATAAGGGAGGCAATTTCGGTAATTCTTTCAACCGAAACAAAACCGATAACGAAACGCGGTGCAAAAGCAATAATTACTTTATTGTAAACTAATTAGATCCACATTCCATAGGTACTAAAATTTACCTAAAATAGGTTAATAGATACTGTTACCGCATTTCGTTAACGGTTGCGTTTCGACTGTAAAATTCACCGAGATTGTCCCCCAGGCATTGTATGGTCGGTGAATGGTTAAATTAACTCCTCCGGATAATATTTCTTCCCATGTGAAATTATTACTTAAGAAACTGATGTTTTACCTGATTGGATATCATCTGTTGATTTTACGACTCCTCAACTAGCAGTTTACACACTACTCGCAGTCGTTAATATTCTACGGATTTAGTCATTATACTAACTAGCTGGACAGTGGGAAGGTAAAAACTTATACTATATGGTGTTTTTAAATATTTTAAAATAGCTATGAGACTACCTTTATATAGGTGAAGTCATCTGTCTGTTTATTTACTAATAATCCGTTTTATTTGAACTGACCAGCGGCTGTCAAAGACTTCGTCCGCAAAAAAATGGGGATTTATTGATAAGATTAAATTAAATTACACATTAAAAATTTAATAAAGTAGCTCGACATACTAAAGACCGCATATGAAGAATTTACAGTTCTCATACACAGCCCTAAGCAGTCCATTGTCTGTCTCTCTAACTCGCGCCATAAAGGAAGCATGCCTCTTGCGTATAACGGTATAAAAATCATCCACCCTGTTCTCTGCAAACATGCTATTTAAGGTTGTATGTATTATAGTAAAGCATCGCATCAGTTGCACAGAATTTAAAATGGAATATGAAACTCCTTCAAAGCGAATTACAACCAACTTTTTACGATTTAAGCGAGATTGCTTCTATCTTTTATGTGTTTGAATTAAAATCTGATGAAAATAATAATTTAAATGCCTCGTTTACTAGCTTGAACAAGGCATTTATTTTCATGAGCGGTTTAATAGACACCGTAATGGCACAATAATTTAGAGTGGAATTAACAATATGCTAACGCAGGCAAATACAGTGATCGCTTAGTAGGTCATCTAATGAAATAGGACCAATGGGACTTGATTTTCTGTTTCCATTGTCTATAGGTATACTACGCCAAGAAAACCGGTAGCGGAAAACATCTCGTCAAAGTTAAAGGAAATACAATTGATTTTGAATAAGAAATGTATTTTGACAATTCAGTCGTTCTCAAATACTATCAGGGACAAGTCGTTAATATGAACTCATAAAGTTAATAGAGCCGGGTATATTTAATATCAAATATAGCATTTTTAGACTTGATTTTCTAAATATGTCAGGTCTAATAATCAGCGTTGTATAGTCCTTTACTCGGTAATGGGTGAACGGAGCTGTATAGATAGATAGAAAAAAATGTCTTAATTGGATATGATTTCTTTTTTACTTTTATGTGTTATATTATATGTGACTTTTGGATCTTTTTGATTGTGAAAACACTAACGCCATGCCGTCTTCCGTCTTAGAAATCTGGCCAATGGAAACTGATTCTTCTGCTGCCCTTATTTATTGCTGATATTTAACGCTCACATGTTTCCACGAAGCTGCACCAAAATAGACCCTATACCGTTATCTTAAGTGTTAACTATACAAGTATCTCTTGTGGAGACATGTAGGACGCTACCATAGTCTACGAAATTACAGTAGCCTAATATTTGACTATTACATCAGATAATAATAAAACTGCTACAACTTTATTTTATTTTATTGGAGTACAACTTCACGTGTAACATTTATTTAGGTAATAACTACAATAAAAATGACTAGTGCATACATATACTTGTGTGTACATATTTAAAAATATATAGTACAATTTCGTCATGTTACTCTTAATTGTCTTCTCTTTAAACAGCAAATTAGCAACTTTGAACTTTGAACTGGTATCATTTAACTGTTGATATAAATATGCGTGCAATAGAGAGGCATGTCAATTAAAATCTAATAGAAAATGCAATTTTAGCTTCTCAATGAGGTGATTAATTTGAAACTAAACCATTTAAGGTATTAGAATAGAACATTACGCCTTCTAAGACAGCCATTGCACGGTTTTGGTATTAGGTTTTAAAATAATTGTGCTGCAGGAAGACTGTAATTTATATTATAGGTATTTCCAATTTAGTGCTTGTTTAATTGGTTGTAGTCGGTCCTAATGATCGTAATTATCGATCGATAAAGATTTGTGTGGTGTTGGATTTTTCTTCATAAAATATTTCAAGTTGATATTAATTGTTCTATTGCATTACAACAATAAATAAGACGCCTTATCATTTACCCTATGTCAAGAATATATTTTTGAGTGTATTAAGATTGTAACTTATTTTGGAAGATATAGTGATTGGAATTAAAACAATTCGGTGATCTAACAACAGTAGATACATTTGAAAATTGTTTTTGGACAACTTACACCACTGCCATATATCTACACTGTGGTAACCACGACAGTAGGGTAATAGTTAATGCGAGCTATACCTGCGCTTTACTTTATCTACATAAGAACAGCAACATTAATTAAGCAGAAAGTTCAGTGGTTTTATCTGTGTGTTATTTCGCTCGGATTTGTTTTGGGTGATTTATTTATTTTGTTAATTAAAAACTGAAATACGGTTAGATATAATTTGAAACATTAGTTAGACCGATTGATATATCATGTAAAGAAAAAAAAAACAATTCCACAACAAAACAAAGTTAAGCATGCCTAATGTTTCTGTTAACTGGCTAAAACACGATAATAACTTTGAACTGGTATACAGTTAGCAAATTTGTATCCTCGTATGCTTATATTTGTATCTAGAAAGTTAAAATAAAAACAACCACAGATTAGCATACAAAATCTGGTTCGTGCCGCTTGTGGCCAAACATCCAATAACTGTGTAGAACTAAAAAAAGATGGCGTACCACATCAGCCACGCTTTTATATCAAAGAGGAGGTTAAAAATGTTATTTACGTATTATTACATGAAGGAGTAAACATTTCTTTAAATAAACTAAGCCACGTGTGGCATAGCAGAGCCAAATTAGTTAGTGACAAGTTGGTAGCTCATCACATGAGAGAACGCCTCAGATTTTTTTAGTTGACTCTTAGGACGCGCACAGAAGGAGATGCAGCTGATGCATTCTAGTAAACCCACACATCAGTACAGGTATTGTATTTTGTTATACGTTAAATGGAAGTATTACAGCACTTATACCACTTATGTTACTAACTCGATCGGAAGTACAAGGATCAATCTATAAGTATACTAAAACAATGCAAATATAATTATGACAAGATATTTCTTAACGGTAATTTTAAACCAACATCTATCAAAGGCAACATTATAATTAAAAAGTTAAATTAAAAGAAAACAATATGTATATACTCGTAGTTAGCAAATACTTGAACGAAATGTTATTTTGGTGCAACTTGTACCGTTTTTTAATTAAAATGAGAGAGCTTCGCTGCGCGTGCGCAGGCGCGTCAAGAAGTATTAAGATCCACTGGACGAAGGAAATTGCTCTTCCACCGAGTTTGTGTTCTCGGAAATTCAACTAAAATATACCGCTTAATTATTAATGTTAGTTATGAAGATTTTAGCCATTGTTGCAGGTGTGTTTATACAGAACATTTTCTATACATAGGTATTTAGATTCAAACTGTAAACTAACTGTGAGATTTAAATATGTACTTAAATCGTTTTGTTTAATAGGCAGGTATATATAGGTAGTTAAAAAATATCTTACGAAGAAATTTTTCGAAAAATTACAATTTGTACTTACCTAATTTCTCTCTTGTTTGTAAGGTACAGACAGCAGAATGTAAATTGATTATAAGATATTGTATTATTCATCCATACACATTGTATTTCATTGTATGAGGTTGATGGTCATTGAGAAGGATTTTGTGGGCGTTCATACACATATACATGTACTTACACTTAAATATAGGCCTTGGCTGTAAGCTTGAACAGTTAAAACCGTGTTTGCAACAATGTACTGTGAAATCGTTTTTCTCAGGCCTCATACCCAACAGGATATTATGAATAATTATTTAGTATTTAGCATTTTTAACATAGTATTTTTTTTAACTAAAGCAAACATTATAAATGTATTATCGTTAACTCTACAAGCTTATCGCCATTTTTAATTCGCAGATAGCGAAATGTCAATAATTTATCGATAATCACCAAAGTCAATTAACTATCGATAAAATCGGGTACATCCCTATTTAAACAGATGTACGGTATGAGCGCGGATTCCTGTATTAATAGCCTCAAGTGATGGGCTAAATGGTCCCCTGTCCGCTAACTTTGATGTAGGGTATTAAAATGTAAGCGGGCTTCGGACAGCCCGGTTGCCTTTTGACATGCAATTTTCGGACGCTTATTTTTCATGTTCGTCGTAACTCGGACAGTTTTATCGATATCGATGGTTTTGACTTGTGGTTTTATGTCGCGATGAAAATATTTTCATTTTCTTTATTTCAATCTAATGTGCATGTTCTAAGATTAAGTTCATGTGCTTAATTATAAATTGAAATATAAGTAGCGTGTGTCATTCGGTCGGTCGGAGTGGAGGTTGTTGGGGGAGGCCTATGTCCAACAGTGGACTTCTCAGGGCTGTAAATGATGATGATGATTATGTCTTCTAAGATAAAAGTAGGCGACCAATAGCCTAAAAACCAAATGAGAGAGTTAGAAATATAGCAAAGTAGGTAACGATTTTCCTTATATTAGCCTGTAATTGCATTGAATATAATATCAACGACTTTTAGAGTAGTTATTTTGTAAGATAAAGTTGATTGAGATCTCCTAACGTTTTTCATATTCTGCTAAAATATTTTAAAAGTCGTCTCCTGCACTATTCTTCGAAGATCGTTAGTGACGTAGAAGTTTGATTTTAAGAGTTATCGATGTTTTTTTATCGATAACTACCAACATCGCCAATCGGTCGGTGAACAGATTGAACGGGCGGGATCAAAACAATTAATCTCAGAGTTACCATATTTTGAGGTCGACCTTAAAGGGATGTTTCGGTTAATCAATTTAAAAACAATATGGCCTCAAAAATAAGTTTGCTCGCTTTTAAAAGATACAAGATTTTTCTTACGTATTAAAAGTCGATTTTTCATGCAAGATTGGGCTAAGTTCAGAAGTTTATCAAATGTTTCATGTAATTTTTTATGGTAAAATTACCTAAATCTACAAATAAGGTACCTACATTACTGTAAATAATGATGCCAAATTAATTTAAATGAAACATCAAAACTCCTAACAACCATTTAAGGAAACTTTGAAATTAGTTCATCACAAATATGAATAATACAAGGACATTCGTACAAACATCTCATTTATAATATCTTCCAAGTTCAGTAAACTTGCAGTTAATCAAAGAAAAGTATCAAAATAATAAAATAATATTCGCGTTTTACTTACTCATCAATCGAATTTAGTTTCGCGCCACTTTTTCGTCTCATCAACGGTTGCCATAATACGAACGGCCATCAATTTTTTTCTCGTAGCATAATTTTGAAAACAATTTTCTATCCCATATGATTATGGGTCATTTCGTGTAAGTATAAAACTATTATTAATGTATTACATACAACATATAACTTTACGAGTCATTATTTTTAAGTTTAAACATTTTTATTCCTTCGGCAGCCAGTTTTGCTGTTCTAAGCGAATCGGCCGTTTTTTTTGCTTTTTTCTGATAATTATTTTGGCATTTGCAACATTGTCATTGCATTTATAAAACTGCATCCAAATATTTTATCTTGAATTTGATCTCAAGGCTATAATTTACCTGCAATAGTAATAAAAGCGGATAGTCCTAATGGTTTTTATTGTAATGTATACATAAAAAGGGCCGCCAAGGAATGCGAGGATGTGGAATCTCAACTTGGCGCATACACTGCTGTGCTACTAGATTTTATAAATCATTACTGTAGGTTCATGGAAAACTTTGACAGCTATTTACCTGTTACATGTTAGCTCCTAAATCTTAACGATTTCGTTTCTAATCGCAACTGTTTCTGTGATCATGACTTGTCAAATTCAAGGGTGTAGAGCTCGGTGCTGGGGGAAAACTAGTTGGAAATACCATTCCTAACATATAGAAAATATTAGTCCCGTGCTGATGCGAGGTTTCACAAGAATACATCAGCTGCTATGGATCTCCTTCCGTGCATGTCGTAAGACTAAGAAACCTAATGGCGTACTCTCAGGCGATGAGCACAGGAACTCACTATGCTCAACGTGCTTGCAGGATCTAATTCGCGATCCCACAGTTCTGGCTACCTCATTTTTGGAAACACACGTGTATTACCGGACCGGAATATGTGTCTGCCATTAAATTATTCTACACAAAAAAAATTATATTTTAAGATATCAAAACGGCAGACATGCTGCGATCACGTTTTGAAAGTCAATATTTATGCCTTTCGACTTCCAGCCACGCTCAAAGGAACCCTCGGTGGGGTTAGTGAATCCCCATTCCACCAACGGCAGGTAAAATAGTACCTATACCTGGCATCAATATGGAGTTTGCTACTATACCGTAAGTCTGCGACTATATGTGTGTAGGTATGCCTAACCTACAAAAAATATATTGCAATTTTAACGTAAGTACCTATAATTTATTCTTGCTCGCTTACAATGATTTTAGTCCCCTACGCTTATGCATATTTTTCCTCACTGTCTTTCTTAGATATTCCCACAAATTAAATGTACACAATAAAGGAGATATAATTGAAATCTATAGGCTAGAGTGGCTCTATTGTTGCGGTTAATGTTTGTGCCGCGGCTTTCACTGGCACATTGTGTCCGGTTCGTCATGCTTACAGCTCTTCGAAATGATAATGGGAAATGAGTTTTTATGCTGTCAACGGAATACGTGGAGAAATATGTCAGGTAGCTGGCTGTTGGTTTTAAGTGTTTCAAGCACAAATTGTAGAGCAGTGATTTTAAGTTTATGATGAAGGAGTACTGTATAAAAATGTTTAAAAATAAATGCGACCGAAGTTCGAATATTGAATAAGATGGATGATCTGCAATTTGTCAAATGTGTAGGAATAGCATATAGGCGAAATCATAACCGAGAATTATAGCCTTGTGGGTGGGTTAAATACACTATTACTCCTTATATCGGGTATGACGCCTGTAATCCTTTAATTGTAGCTATCTTCTTTTTTGGAAATACTGTTGTAAGTATGGTATGCAAACAGTTAATTCAACATCATGTTGAGGACCTTAGCATTTAAGACTTGTCGATTGGTTCTATAAGGATATCTAACAGTTATCCATCGAACCGAGCCACCCAAGTGATGGGCGGTTGCTTCGTCGTACCGTAAAATTTCGCTATCGAACGCACCTGTACCAACTATCGATTCCCGCATCGATCCTTGCCGATTAATTGTAATCGATTAATCATTGGTACAGCCCTTTCCGTGTCCTATTATAACGGATAGTGAATTTTCGTTGAGACTTTTGTATGTAGAATGATTAAGGGCTAAGAACTACTGAGGTTCTTTAGATAGTTTACCGGGATGTAAAGTTAAATGATTGAGGCCTAGTTTCTGTGTACTGGGTTGAGTTCGATTGAATGAGGGATTTTCTGACAACTATTAAAAGTAAAAAAGTAGTTCAAATCTCATGGATAGATGGCGTAAGCGCATCACTATCCCGAAATTCTGTTTTGTCAATGGACACGTATATGGGGGAGGTGAAGGGGGGAGCAGATAGGGAGGTTGATGCGCTCACGCCATCTATTTTTGACAGTTATTTTATTTCATTAGACAATATTATATAGCCTGTACGAAAAAAACTGGCTAAGTCAAATTTTGAGCAAGAAATATTGATTTTGTTCATAACTCAAACTTTTGGGGTTCACTTTATCGAACTAAATTATGTGGATTGGATTCTTTGGTCAGCATTGAACATGGCTCTCATTTCACATAAATATTTTTGTTATGATTAGTATTGATATTAATGTGATTTACTTCTGAAATTGGGGTTTAAAATAATATGTAATTATGTTTTCACATAAAGTAGGTATATTATGTATTAAGCAATATGACATTTATCTGTTCTAATCCGAATGCCAAATGGGAAACAAGTATTAACCTTTGTAACGTAGTTATTTTCAGATTACAAGATTCGTATTATGTACCTACAAGTGATAAATTGTTTATTTTAGACCTTTAACCCAAAGGATGTAGTAACAATACTAACATTATATGAAATTGGTTTAAAATTAAAGTTACGGGTAAAGATTGTAATAGGTTATATTCAGTAATGTCTGTACCTATAGTTTGTTCTTACGCGTTAATGTTATTCTGATGTAAAAAAATGCCAAGTTTGTTTAATATATCTAGTAACAAACATAAATTTCCACAAACATTCATATTTATAATATTAGTAGGAGGAATAATTTAAAAATCCTGTACTAATGCGAGGTTTGACTAGAATACATCAGCTGCACATCTCCTTTCGATCATTAAGGAACTCCGACCATCCTCTTAAGCGATGAGCTAGCAACTCGTTACTGATCTTTAACGTCCTGCCCCTTTATGCTAGACCTGGTAATTCTGGGCTTATATTAACACATTCGTTTTATTCTATAAGTCTAGCTAGAGATGTATTTTTCACATCGACATAATAGTCGATAATGTCATAATCTATCGACTCGAGAGTAAATAAGCACCTTTAGGTTAGCTTCATGTTGATCGCATTATCGCCTACCATTAGGTGAGATGATGTTCGAATTATCGACTATTTGCTGTAAGAATTTTGCGCGATAAAAATTATATATTGTCGAGACGGCTTATTTAAGATTCGTAGTTCACTTCACTATCTTTTTTTTCAATTTAATACACGTTTAAGTATTTTAACGTCTTAACATTTTTATAATGTTGATTTTCCTATGCTGATGCGGGACTTCACTAGAATATACATCAGCTGCATCTCCTTCCGTGTATGTCGTCAGAGCCGACTTAAGAACTCATGGGCATTCTCTTTGAATTAGTTTCACCTCATTGATCATTTACATCTCGCCCTGCTAGGCTTTATAATATTTTTAATCTGGCTAACCCACTTGGGCATATAGTAGCTATTTGTATAATATATATTTTCTATGATAAATAAATTTAACTTAGCTGGAACATAAACATTATATTACAGTTAGGCAAAGGTGATCATCCCTTATACAGCCAGACATTTAAAACTCCTCCTAAATCCCCACTTGCCTCGCTACGTCATCGTCGCAATAGGCACTGACATTTGCTTAGGCTGTGCGCACACGGGCCGTATTTCATCCGGCGATGTCCGCGATGGCAGATTAAGGTAATGTCCGTAACGGGTCACGTGGTTCCGGGCCCACGCGGTACGCGGTAACACGGACAAGAACTGGAGACTATGCGTTTGAAATCGTAACGATTTATTTTTATTTTGTATAGAAAATGAAATATTAATATTGTGCGATTATTGAGATTTTAAAAGATTTAGGATAACGAATCGGGGGCTATAGATAAAGAAACATTGCTTTCGATTGAATCGATAGAAGTACCTCACCGACTCGTTTGTTCGAAAGGAAGCCATAATTTTAACGCGTTCGTTAAGTCACAGTCGAGTGTTGCGATAACGAACGTCGATGTCAAACGATGTTAGATTGTCTAGCACGCATTTTTTTCAAAAAAGCTAGTATTTGTATTTGCTTGAAGTAAGTACTTGAAGTAAACATAATTATACTATAGAATTCAAGGTTTATGTAGTTTACATAAATAAAAATACTAAAGCTGCTAACGGATCACTAGTTATATAAACCATGTAAAACCGAATCGATACTTCACAATCCATATAAAACCGAACGTAATTTACGATCCACAAACACACCCACGACTTTAGTGGGACATGTGTTGCCAGCCTAACAAGGCCGCGGCCGCGATGTCATTTGTCTGCACATAGGTATAGGGCTACCATAAATATAACTTGCATAAAATACCTACTTATATAATTACTTACTAGTTTTCAGTGTCAGTACTCAAAAAGCTCGAAAATTAATGACTGAGCGTCTATTGTCATAATTTGATACGTGAAAAATCAAACCTAAAGTAATTATTACATAAGGTGGCCCAAACCTGTATTTGTTCTATTTTTCCGAAGTCACCATTATAGGCCCCTCTTTTGTACAGACCCCAGATTGTAGCCCCGGTTACCTCCCCTAAATCCGGTGAAAACTAACCGTAATATTTCATCCGATTTTAGTTGTTACAACTTTACCTATACTATTGAAGTATGTAATTAAAACAGTTTTAAAATCTCTTTCTGGTCGTGTAAGATATCCGTACCATCGTCGGTCGGACTAGCTACAGTTAGGGAATAGAGAGTGTGCCTGTGTTTGCACACACCCTTGTTAACTATGTTCCGCGTAGATCGAAATACGATCAGAAGATTAACCTTATGTTACAACGTGGCAACCCTGCGTCCACACAGCCCGTCATTTGTACTTTATTATCACCACTTTGCGGTCCCGACAGAGTGCGGTGTAACGTCGCTCGTGTAAACACAGCCTTCGTTATGGACTAGCATTCTATAGATGGCCTGTGCAGAAAGTTTATGATTTAAACACACATTAGGTAAAGACTGATTTCGTAAAGATGTGTCTAGTGTGGTCACACCTTAAGAATATAAGTAATGTTGTTAGTATTTTTGTAAACTACATTTTAAGAATTAATTTGCATCATACTTTTTTATAAGTTTTAAAAAGGAAAAAAAAATGACTGGAACATTCTAGCTGGCTGTATCTTCTATTAATAAAAAACAAGAGACATTTAGCTGGCACAAGTATAACACACTACCAGATACTACTTAAGCGCTTACTACAAAAAGCGTTTTCACGTAAAAACATCGACAATCAAAATAGTTTAGCAATTGACAATTAAAGTCACAATGTAGCAATCCTTTTAAAGCATCCTTGTAATCTTAAAGAGCAATATAACTAGGTATAAGGAAGCGGCGCGTCCTTTGCCTGGCGTACACTAATCGAATTAAAACTACGAAAAATACCACTCGATTCCTAATTTAAACCCTATTCGATACCGCCAAGAACACTCAATCGATTCGAGCGAAACAGCAGAGTTCAAAGTTAAATTCTGTTCGAAGTTCGAACGATACGTCAAATCATGACACCTAGGTGGTTTTGAAACAACGCGTTCTTGCTGTCAATTTGAAGATGTTACGACACTTTGAGTTTTGCGTGGCTGTGTTAGAGTTACAAATGGTAAGGGACTGATATTGACAGTTCTAGAAGTTGGTTGATAGGAGATTGACGGCTCTGACCGTTAGGTTAGTGCCACGGAACTTATTACAAACTGGAGTGCGCGTAGACAAACATTACTAATATAGGTAGTTACTTAAAATATTACCATTGACCCCAAAATAAATAATTTTATTTTCTAAGCTGAACCCGAGGAGGGTTGGCGTCAGACAGGTAGTTGGCTGTAAAACAAATGCCAAATCTTTAGCAATATGAGTTTTGAAAGAAATTATATTGCGCCGACCCCATAAATAATGGGATGAGGACAGGAAGATAATTTTCTTAAGAAATTGAAATAAAATCTTGAAAATTTCATTGCGTATTATCTATGTGATTTTAATACATTTCTTGAAAATGTGCAGTGTAAAGCGCAGATAAAAATAATAGTTTTTAAAAATATTTACAGAGCTCTTTTACCCACTAGCAAGCCGCACCATCTATTGGAAACGCAACGAGTTCTCCTCGGCGCGGCGCGGCGATACGAATATTACCTACTCAGACATGCGCATTCTAGTTAAAAGCTATCATAACATCTTTGGCCAGGGCACTGCACGGAAAGCCGCGATATCGACAAAGCGCACATCACTACGCACGTGAGCGCGTTGTTTATAAAAATGGAATGCGGTTTCGTAATTCGAACGTGTTCTTTGGGAAAAAAATTGTGCCGTGTTTTAGTTTTGCGCTGAAATGGCATTGCGATGGTTTCTTTTTGTTATTATAGAGATTAAAGTTGTTTGAATTTATGAATATTTTAATTAAACTATTGATAGTGAAATATTTACTTTATATAAAGCAATAACTATTTAGGCTTCGCATAATTTTTCGTTAAAAATATAAATATTCATCTAAATAAGCTCTTAAGCTAATTCAGTTTAACGGTGCCGTATTTAGCAACCTATCTGTTCTTTTTTTTATAATTGCTATTACTACTAACTTACTTTTAATCTTAACAACCGATCACTTCAAAATACCACAAAAATACCAATCTTTAACATTCAAACTAAGTCTCTTAAACCATTACAATAAAACCCTAATTCCTAGAACATAGAAGCATATAAAAATGTGTCAAAAAGAACACTTGAAATTTCTTTCTGCATTATGAACCTTATTTCCTGAGTGCTAAGATTTATAAGTAGTGTTGTATGATAATTTGTATGGAAGAAATGAGATACTAATCTGCTTATTGAATAGTCGAGGATTGTCGAGTCATACAATTGGCCGGCTATATTGACACGGCGGGGTGGCCGCACTAGACTTAGTGTCGTCGACTGTCGATAAAAATATCGATATTTACTATCGATATCGATGAATGAAATTTATACCTGATTTAAATTAAATATGCGATAAGACTGAGCTATATAAATTTGTAAGATATTTCTAAATGCATTTGGATTAATTTTAGGTACGTACTACAAAAAATTTATATCGATATGTTCTGCAGCACTACATTCGATATAGGAATCGACCTGAATGGTTCAATTCAGACATACCTTTCCCTATTTCGCTCACCGCTGATAGTATCTTCTGGTATTGACCTTTCGTTGTGAAAGTACGTACGTTTATATTATATTATTAGGTACGATGAATCAAAACAGTAATAAGTAGTTATTGAAATAAAAGAATGCGACACTTAATATTTTCAAATTAGAAATAGATATTAGTGATGACCAATTTTATCGACTAACTTTTATAGGGACTGGTATTGAACTTCGTTTGACATAAAATCCTCATACATTGCTAGGTTTTTTGTTTTTTGCTATTAAAAATTTTAGCTTAAGTTTACCTAATAATGAACTTTTATAACAAGATTAATCTTTACGATCCATACAAAAAATACTACATAGGTAATATTGCAATATTTTAAATACCAATATAGTTAAATCGTACCAATTAATTTCGTCATTTCTTATCACATTGTAGAAGAATAAAATACCGGAAATATAATGAGTATTATCATATCAATACTTTCCAGGTCAAAGCCGTCCATATAGAATATAAAAATAGGTCCAGTTATCTAAAAGGCAATTTTGAATTTAAAATAGGAACATGACATTTAAATATTCCAAATTCCATAGATAATTCGAACTGGCTGGTCGTTATCGGTTATGTAACTTTCCAAATTTGAATTAGACAAACGGTTTTTGGTATCTTTATTGGCTTGTGCGTGACCCCAACACGCGATGTTCGGGATCTTATTTTACATACATAAATAAGCCCTGACTCATAATAATTATGTAAATGAGGTAGCGAGAAGGTAGAGAATATAAGCTCCTGGATTTAAAAAAGGGACTTGCTTTCCTTTCTAATTTTGATTCTGAAAAAGTTTTATTTTTAGAATCTTCTCTTTTTTTATTTCTCCATCCATGTCTAAATGTCTATGCGATGCTCTTTTTACCTTTCATATAACTTTTATTTCTTTTATGTCTGGATGTCAACACGTGACATTGGCAAAGTTCTCCGTGTAAGCGAGAGAGAGACGCCATATCGAAAAATTGAATTGAATTAAACTTTTATTTCGAGGTGTAAAATGTTTTTTTCTATGAAAGAGTCCATGTTTAACGTTGGAATATACTAGGTTGGACTAAGATGATAGATTGAGACATTTGTATAGAAGAGTCCTTAAATTAACATATTGGACTAAATGACAGATTTTTATTAATATAGTCTCAGGTTATGTAATGCATTTATTTATATCGTTACCCATCCAAGTACACGCTATCTTAACAGCTTAACTTGTAAGATCTATTAGTAGACTCCTAACACTAGGCTAGACTTTTCCGCGAAAGGTTTCGTAAAGTTACAGCTGTAAATAATATTAACACATCGCGATTGTGCGGCCGCCATTTGCAGAAAGCACGACAGCGGTATTTTCGGGATAAGGGTGGGGTGCGACTGTGAGCGGAAAGCTAAGATTTTTGACTTATTGTTCAAATTGTTCGCAGATCTTTTTAGAAGTTATCTTTTCTGTGGTTTAGGTATTTTTATTTGTAGATTTGGTCCCGATAAGCATTATATTTTTATTTGTAGAATTTGGTATTAAGGCTAATATTTCAGAAGCACATTTTGCAATCGTTATTCGTTAGTAGAGTGAATTGGTTGATGCTCAGCTCAATTTTGAACTTTAAAAAAAAAACAAAATTTCTTATACGTTTGCACAAAAAATCGCTTCAACATACACCACACTCTCTATTGTATTTTCTGTTTGATTGCCAACGAAAGACTGCCCATTTATAGTTCATATATCGACGTGTGCCTTAAGCTGTTCATATAAGGCACTTATAGATATGTGTGTGTCTGTGTACACTTGTGACTTTTAAGCTTGAAGTAAATATTAAAAGGAGCTGTAATAATCAATGTAGACTACGACAGCAAATCTAGACATAGTGCATCTCCTTCTAACCGCACTTCGAGCATAGCCATAAATTTTATAACTAACGATATTCTGAATCTGGAAACCTCTTGTGATCCCGGAGTTTTGGTTACCCCATTTCGAGAACATAGACGTGTGTTGGTGTATGTTGACGGCCGATTGGTCAAGTAGGTAGTGACCCTGCCTGCGACGCCATAGGTCCTGGGTTCGAATCCCGGTAGGTGCAAACATTGATATGATGAATATCGATGTTTGTTTCCGAGTGATGGATGTTTCTATACTTATCTATGTATTTACATACCGTTGCTTAGTACCCACGATACAAGACCTTAGGGATCTTAATGTGGGACTAGTTAATGTGTTATGTAGTGTGTTTAAAAAAAATGTATTTACTAGCCATCTATGCAGGAGATATTATAGTACGTATAAATACATCACTAGTATTTCATCGCTAAAAGAAAATAATAACATGCCTGTCGCGCCATCAGCTATGAATCAGTTAAAGTAACTGGCTAACAGCCTTCCACAACAGTCTATCTTTCCATCCCTTTCCCGCGCAATCCCAACACTATCAAACATTACGACAACTCTTTCATGTCCTTCCTCCGCGTCTTTATCGCCTTTTACACAGTTAGATGCAACTTTGTATGGTCTATCATGTACTCTATGATTAGAATATAAATGTAATGGTTCTCTTTTATCATCTTAACTGGACCTGTTTGAACTTAACCTTAGTGTAGTTCAGCCTGACTAATAAATTACTTATGCTGAAGGGCTCAAATTTGTAGGTTTTAATAGTTTCGCTTGTACTTGAAGAAATTTTGTTTAGGATTTTGCAATTTTCATTATTATTGTTGGATGTACCAATTTTGTAGCAGCCGCTCATGACTTCGTGTATTAAAGGCATTACATTCGTGCGAAGCCGGGGCGGGTCCCTTTATACATATAACTTTCCTCTTGAATCACTCTATCTATATAAAAAACGCATCAAAATTCGGTTCGTAATTTAAAAGATAACCATAGTGCAAACATAGTGACATACAGACAGCGGGAAGCAACTTTGTTTTATACTTTGTTATGATATACCTATTTTATGGAACTTTAGAACGTAAACTTAAAGTTCTACCTATACCTACATATGTAAAATCGGATATAGTTAAGTGACAATATAACAATATTAAAATCCATAGGTACGTAAAATAAATTCAGTGATACAGGCCCGTGACCGGGATCGAACCTACGCGCCGCGGCGCGCCGTCCGACAGGCTATCACCCTTCATAAGATAAAATTCGGACTGTAGGGCATCTATATCTCATACTTCTATACATGTAATAAACTGAACGCTATTTGTGCACGCTAATCTCAGAAACGGCTTAACCGATGTGGATGCAGTTTTCGGGAATATACATATTGTAATGGGCATCACTTAACATTTAGTTAATGATTTGCGCACGTCCACTAGTTATGGTTATGTTAATTGTAATGTAGTTTTTATATCTGAAGAAAGATGGTGTTTAGAGTACTTTTGGATGATTTTTCTTTGATGTAGACGTATGTTGCCAAATAAATATAATAGCTCATTCAAAAGGTTATTATAACTTTGCTGTCTAGCTCAATGATTAACGCTGGTCAAGTTGTTCCAAGTATTTCAAACAATATTTACAATTTACAGCATGGGAGTGTTTCATTTTCAAGCAGATTGGATTAAACTGTAACAAATGTTAGAAGGCCAAACTATCATAGTATTTATGGCTTAAATTTATGAGATATAAAGCTTTATATAGATCTTTATGCAAAAGCTAAATAGCTCTTCCATAAAATTCTGTGTATTGCTTCTTTGTAGTGTTTTCGCTTAGCTTAATGTAAATTTGACGACTGGATTAACGCAGTTACTTGCTAGCGATCTTGCCAGTCGATCAAAAGATGATGGGTTCGAATCCTGGTAGGGGCTGACATTGATGCGATGAATATCATTGTTCTGTACGTGCCCAAGTCATTGCTATATATTCTTCTATCTCAATGAATTCCGTTGCCACTCATCATGCAAAATAGAAACAAAAATTAGAATGTGGAGTCATTTGCTCTGCACGAACAAAAATAGACTAAGCAGCAGAAAATAGCAGCGAATTCGATTATTGCTACTGAAAGCTCTATTAAAATAATAAAATAAGTCACAACTGATTGGGATCAAGATTAAAATAACTTTCCATACAGCCTAGTGGTTATGGAAAACCTATAATAATAAGTTGAACAATGGGCACGGTATTACAGAACTGTTTACACTGGACCATTATTGCCGTGAAATACACTTGCATTGGAGGTCGGCTTGGTACCAGATACCGCAGGCTTGCCAACACACATAAACCAATCTTATTGCACCTCACTAGAGTACCAACTCAAAAATACCAATTTAACTAAGCGGATGAATTGCTAAGCTGTTCGATTTTCAACTTTCAAACGTATGTTTAAAGGTTAGTTTTGGGTAAGAGTTAACTTGGATACAATCGCGATCACGTCAAAATATACATTTAAACTTGTGACCCTATAAAATAGTGCAACCGTGTGAAAATGTAGGTATAACTTTTTAGTGTATATCGAATTCCAAAACCTATAGAGAAAATAAATTTAATTTATATTTATTATTGAAATGAATATTATATTATTATAAACATGATTCGCTTAATATACCCATGGATCGTGCCTAGACTTGCGTTAAAAAAAATCCAAATATGAAGCTCAGAATTGTTACAGTGAGCTTTATTTTTTACACCCAAGTAATACAAAACAAACCAGCTAAATAGGTTTTTGATCAAACATAGATAAACTTACTTTAGTTTGATGTATATAGATTGACATCTAAATAATAACACAAATTACACCCAACATTGTAAACTGACACTACACCGGTACTCTCATTGGCGCGTGCTATCTAGTGTAAGTACGCGCCTCAGTATAGCAAATACATTCAACAAATTTCACACGTACGCTAGTGATTGACGATAAATTTGTTATCGAGCACTTGCGTTGTTGCACATCGCGTAGGCTTTAAGCTGGTAGTCAAACTACTTCTCGTTGTCCGAAGCTTAGAGAGTTGCATCACAGTCACAAAAGTTGAGGTCACAAATAAAAGGTTATTTTTCAAAATTCGTAGCGGAGTCTTTAATAAATTAGTACGGTATGTAAATGTTCGAGTAATAATATGTGTGTATTCTGAAATATTTAAGACTCGATAACACAAAGTAGGTTATAAAATACAGTTCAATAAAGAAAGTTGACTTTGCACCTTAAATTTAGGTACTTTGTTACACTAATAATAATAAAATATGAAGCTCAGAATTGTGGCTAGGTCCTTTATAGTGAGCTTTATTTTATTACATAGCGAGCAATGTATTATCAATCGTTAGGTTACAATGTCACACAAACTAGAAAACAAAATTGTTAGACTTTTCAAGTTCTTGCACACAAACTAAATAAAAAAACACTCCCGTGTGACGCGTAGGCAATAACTGATAAATAGTTCAATTCACGGGAACAAAATATGGATTAGTCAAAAAACACCGGAATGATGATGACGTCACATCTCTGCGACTGCGATGCGATTCTGCACGCCAATTCACTGTCCTCTTCGCTACTATTAAAGGAATTAAGCTGAGGATTAATTTAAGGGTACGCTAAGACGAACCGCTAAATCTCATGATGTAGATTGTGACATTTGACAACAACCTAAGTCATAAATAAATATAACATGGAAAAATACGGAACCCTTGTAGATTGGTCATGTCTGTCTGTCTGTCTGTCTGTCTGTCTGTCCGTCCACACACAGTCACTTTTTTCCGAAATTACGAGTACATAATTACTACATGACTACATAGTTGAAATTTGGTAGGTAGATGTATTCTGTAATTAGATTTACAATTTTAATATCCAAAATATTTAAATGTTATGCTCTCTTATGATTAAAACACACACGATTGTTTCTACTTCGTGTACAAACAATAATTAAATTTACAATCTCATTAACTCGAGGCAACATAAATTAACTAGAATCTATAGGGCCTTCTGTAAATATTAAATATTGTCTAAGCTAGGAAGCAAACTTGGCACCTCTCGCTTACAAGTTCCACACTTCTGCACATCACCATTGCCACAAAATAATAGTCGTCAACATCTTTCAAAGTAATTTTAAAATTTTCGTGCGAATTTTCACACGATTATTTTGTGGTAATTCTGCGCTAGTCCTTAACATAGTATCACTAAACCTTGTATGCATTTTATGTTCAATTTATTTCGGCCACGTTTCTGATAAGGATGGCACGAAGCGGCGACTTCAAAGAGTTTTTACGACTCGGTGTTAAGGTGGTGAAACATTAGTGTGTTATGCGCATGCGCATAGCTTCATACTCCTACATAATATGTGTATATTTAGCGTAAAAAGAATCAAACTTTAAACTTTAATTTTTTATTCGGTAAAACATAGTTATTATATTTTTCCAAATATAATTGGGTAAGTAATAGGAAACAGATTAACTCTTTTTTGTAAATAAAAAGCTTTGTAACAATAAAATAGCTTAAGATTATTTTCACACTAATATCTATCACCTATCAAAAGTGCAGCAGAATTTTTTTAATACTTTATAGTTCTAGTTCTGTCAATTATTTCACATTCAACATATTAAAGTTTTATTATAATGTGAAACACGAACAAATTGAATTGTATTGTCACAGTGTGGTATCGCCTTAACATCATTCGGATACGCTCTTTATGTACGAGCATGTTCCAACAGACTATTAATTAAATAAACCTATTAAATAAAAATTCATTGTGTCTATTCGTTGGTTGAAATAGTATTTTAATATTAAGGTGTAACTGTACAAAAAATAGTTATTCTATGTTACAGCATAAAAATGATTCTTAGATGTTATAGTATTAGCAACTGGTGTTCGTCCATTGGTCAGACCCTCCGTTGACCCTTGAATCTGAAAACTTACGATTGCGAGATAGTCCCGATGAGAAACCAGATCTGAGCATCAAGTATCCAATACAAAATTAACGAAATCATCTTTTCGTAAACTTCTTCATCAATGTTAATAAAAAATGTCTTCGAAAATTGATAAGGCACATTTTTATTATCTTTTCCTTATCTAATTATTATTATTGTTTTTATTTAGATACAATAAAGAATATGAATAAAAATATCTTCGTGTGAACTAACTATAATGCCCATTTCGATCGTTAAAACTAACAAGCATTCGTAAATATAAAGATTCGTGACCAAAATGGTATAACAGTACATCTGTATGCATTCCGCCATGTCCGCATTTATGTACTGAGAATATTTTTAATCTGTGGCATCTACATGATTGTAACATTTGCAACGTTTTTCCTAAAAACTAAAAAAGCTGTGCTGTATCTCTGCGATTTTTTTTTGGATAAATTTGTCTCAATTCTCAGAAGATTCTTCTCGTTGTATTTCGTTAAATACAGTAATGTACATAAATCTATGTTATTATGATGATATGCATTGTTGTTGTTTTATATTCTATTTATTTTCTAGCCTCAAATAAAATATTAAAACTCCAAATTGTCACTTTGTTTTAATATTTTTTCTTTTTTGTTACAGGTATGGCGTTTTTACAGGCGCAAGATGTTTTTTTCACGTTCAAGTAACAATCACGGTAAGGTAAAGGAATTAATAACAATTTACTTGGTAGATTACAACTCTACAACTATAACTTCATATTTTTCTTAATCCACATTTGTAGGTAGATATTAAGGGCTGATTTGTCCAAACTTCAGATACCTTTCTGAAGAATAAAGTTGATGTTGTCTCTATCATAACCAAGTTTTAGAGAGAGACTGCATCAACTTTATTCCTCTGATAAGCAATCTGATGTTTAAAAAAAAACCGGTCCTTAATATATTATACAAACATTCATTAAAATATATCTTCGTTTGACACGAGCTTTTCGCGAATTAAAAAATCCACGTACAAATTAAAACGTTTATAGTCGCTATAACATTATTACTGCCAATACGATATCTTCGCTTGTGATAGCAGTGTAACAGCGTTTTAAGTCATCTTTATACAGCAAATTATTCACTTCAGCGCTTCTTTACTCCGCTATCAGTTCTATTTCAAATTTGACAGTTCAGATTAGGTCGCAGGGACATTCTTGAACGTAAAAAAAAAAATAGGTACATGACCGGTGTCTTTGACAAGAACACACGTATCACACGATCCACTTTTAGGGGGACCATACACTCGAGTTATTTACTTGTTACATTATACTTAATTTAGTAACTTGCGTTATTTTATCTTGATTTTTGTGTTACAAAAAAGAACACACACTCTCTCTCTCTCTCTCTCTCTCTCTCTCTGTGGTAAGATAAATAAATAAAATATATTTATTGTTCTACAAATATTTAAATGCAAAGGTTAACTTAAACCCTCTCTCGTTTTTTACCAACAAATCTATCAAAACTAAATTATTATTGATGACAAAGAAAAATTTAGAAAAATAAAGATGCAACTCGATAGATAAATGTAATATATATTATACATAAACTTTATCAAGATAGAGCAAGCCTTCCTGAAGGATAAAGTTGATATCCTTCAGAAAGGCTAAATGGGCATTGAAAAAATTGATTCTAAGATTGATATTTTATTACTTGGATTTAATTGACAAACATGATAAGCTTATAACTTTTTTATACGTCGGTAAGTTCATCGCTTCATCGCAATATCTTGACTATACAGGGTGTAACATATTAATATTTAAAATGTTAGTTTTGTAGGTACATTTGTCAATCGAATACATTGCTTGCAATAAAAAGAGATTTAAAAAAAATCCCAGTGTTGGTTCCATAGAAAAAAATGATCGTTACGTTACAAAGAATACGAGGTATTAAAATAACAACGTTGTTTTTTTACATGCTGTATAGGGTGATTTTTGGTTGTCAACGTTCCCGAAAACTACGGAATCTCCTCATAATCACGATAATTTTTCTCCATGGAAGCATACCTGGGAAGTGTCTGGTCCCAAGATTAGGATCCAAAGTTGAGTAAATAAACTACGTTTTTCTGCATAAATACACATAGACGCGCGTAGCAAGATTTTTCACGAAAAGTAATTAATATCTGTCTATGAAAAAACTAGCAAACGCACTGGACACTATAAATTTCGCCCAATCAAGTAATTAAATTTTGTTTTTCAAAAAAATATCCATCATTTCCCAGCATTTTTTTTACATAAACTTATTTTATTTGTTGTATAGAGTATTTACCCTGCGTTAAGGGCAACCAAAAAACACCCTGTATGTGTACTGTAGGTGTATATGTTAACGGAAATGTATGTAATCCGTCATCGTATACAATTCCTGGGAAATGTATGTAATTCCTAAAATAGCACGGAAATGTGTGAAATGAATTATATTGGACCCATTTCCTAGGAAATCTATACATTTCCTAAATAGCAATCGGAAATGTAAAACATTTGAGATATCAATGGGTACGATCGTACTTAAGCGTCATTAAGAATGTTAACAAACGCTAAGAACACTGTTAACCTAACTTAACCATGATTGTGAGTGCTTTAATAAAAAATATTATTCTCATTTTAACAACGTGTTTTATTACAGAAAGCATTATTTTTATACATTCCTATTACAATATTGGAATTAAATACAATTCCTAGGAATGTACACATTTCCCAGGATATCTATGAATTAAATCGTTTTTGAAACAATATTTTATACATTTCCTAAATAGTTTCGGAATTGTATACATTTCCTAGGATTTGTATACAATTCCTAGATTTCATACATTTCCGGTAACATATATACATATTATGTTGCCTACGCGGCTAGAATTTTACAAGTAAAGCTAGTATATTTATAGAGGCAATAATCTATTCAACATAAACTTTTCACAATAATAATAATTGTGTCAAATACTTTACAGTGCGACTTCATCTTCAGTCCGATAATAATGAATACTAAACCTTTCGATCCACGTTTTAACGTAGACATTTGTATTTGCGAATTATTATACGTTTACTTATACTTTAGGAAACGTGCGGAATGGGTTAAATAAAGCTTTCAAATGCACATTTCACAATGCCAATGTCACTGGGTAAGGCTGCGGATATGTTGTCAACAGTTAGCGGTAAAAATAAATAGAACATTAAGAAGATAGAAAAATAAGAAGATAACATTTTACTATTATCACAGTATGTTGAAGACATTTAACTTTTGAGCACTTAATTAAGCTATCGACCGATGCCTATAAACTCTACTTACTATTACTACCAGCGTTAACATGAATAAACTTAGAGGCACTCATAAAATTGTGTTTTTATTGCTTATTAATTATTTATTTATATTTACGGTACAAAATACTTATAGGTACCTACTACTTATGCTACAAACTTAGTACTAGAGCAAGAAAATGGGATCGGGTGAGCTAAGGTCAGCCGATCATAATTAAAATGGAGTTTATAACTCCCATTTTTTGTCATGTTAAAAATTAAATAACAAAAAATTATTTTAGTTTAAGAATCTTATGGCATTGCCACGAAACAATTTTAACACATGAAATTATTACATGCGTTTTTCTCAGTGACTAAAGAGATCGCTTTTCCTCAACCACAATATCCATAGCTCAAGCAGTAGCCAAGCTGGTCTGCTCGTAAAAAGCACATTTACATGGTAAATATAGAATTGCGGACGCCATGTTTTTTTTTCAACCATTCTCACATACGCCGGAATGAAATATAGCTTTTCAAAATGCTTGCAATTTAAGATTTACTCGTGGTTTGATTTCTTTTCTGTATATTACATTCAATTATGATGGGTGTAAAGTTTTCGCATTGCTTTATGATTTGCGGTAAATGTGTGTTTTGATAGTACATATACACTATCTGTTGCCCGCGACTTCGGGCGCGTGAGCTAGTGAATATAACCTATGTCCTTTTCCATATTTACAACTATATTATGTATGCAAGAAGATTGAATGAGTAAATATAGAGGTAACAAACATATTTACTTTTGCATAAGTATATAATACTAGTGGACGCCCGCGACTTCGTCCGCGTGGACTGCAGAAAAAACAAAATGTCAAAATTATCCGGGATAAAAATATTTTCCCGCGATAAAAAGTAGCCTATGTGTCAATCCAGGGTGTCAGATAACTCCATACCAAATTTCATTAAAATCGCTCCAGCCGTTTTTACGTGAAATAGTAACAAACATCCATCCATCCATACTCACAAACTTTCGCGTTTAAAATATAGTAAGATAAGATTAGTAGGGATATAGATAGATATAGATATTATAAAATTATTAATAAAGAAATAGAAAAAAATTCTCGCCAGATATAGATATACCTACAGGGTGATTTTTGGTCATCAACGTTCCCGAAAACTACGGAATCTCCTCATCATCACGATCATTATTCTCCATCGAAGCATACCTGGGAAGTGTCTGGTTCCCAAGATATTAGGGTCCAAAGTTGAGTAAATAGACTGCGTTTTTCTGCATAAACGCACACAGACGCGCGTAGCAAGATTTTTTCAAGAGAAATAATTAATATCTGTCTATGAAAAAACTAGCATAAACACTTTTGCCTGCATTTTTTTTGGCATAAACTTACTTTATTTCATGTATAGAGTACGTATCCTTCGTTAAGGGTTAACATTCTTGCTGACATTGCGATGATAGCAAGCATTAGGTAAGCAGGCCAGCAGCAGTACTTAGTAGCAGTACTAGCCATGTTTAAAAATTAACGAAACTAATTTGGCTTGTACATCCTCTTCATAGTAAAACAACTGAATGAATCAAGATAAAATTGATAATGAAAAAATAGAGATCCAAAAATGACAAAGACCTTTGTATATAAGATACATATGACCCAATCCTTCCACATTCCAATAAGGGAAAACCCTTGTTGGCTTTTACTAAACAGTCAGTTTAAGTCTTTAAGACGTTTGGCATCAGGCATGCTGTCCATAGACGAGATCTTAACTAATAAGAATGGTCAATAACAATTTATTTCCTTCACTCCATATAGCGAGAAACATAAAGTGTTATACGAATAAAGGTCGTACTTCCCTCTCAATAACATACTGTTGCTGTATAACAATGGTATAATAGCTAATTGTATAGCCATTATATCGCATTCACAAGCTATTTGATCAACCTACACAACTTTAAGCGACGCGACGGTTAAAAATACTTTCAACCTAATTGTTGAATCAGAGTTAAAATTTAGTTTCACTCGCTGACGAGACTAGGGTGGGATATTAACCATTGGAAGTATAGGGAGGTTTTTGTTTAAATTCACCACGCTCTGGGCAGGCGGGTTGGAGACCGCAGTGTGATTTTCGGACTGACAGGCGCTGCTGCCTCACCTCCCGGAAACCCTTAATCGCCTCTTACGACACCTACGGGCAGATATAGGGTAGTGCTATTCTACTCTGACGACACCATACGGCACTAAATACGAGTAGTCTTCTTCTTCTTCAGCCTATTGCAGTCCACTGCTGGACGTAGGCCTCCCCCAGGACACGCCACAAGGCTTCTGCCATAGGTTGATTTTACCTATTAGTCACCACGCTGAGCAGGCGGGTTGGAGACCGCAGTGTGATTTTCAGAATAAGTTGTCAACACGGGAGGCGCTGCAGCCCGCCTCCCGGAAACCCTTAATCCTTACGATAGGTACCCACGGGCAGACTGGGTAGTGCTAATTCTACTCTGCCAACACCACACGGCACTAAATAGTAGCACAACATAATTACTTAGTAGTCACAATAAATTCAAACCGTTATAGCGCTCCGCTGACAAATATAATGAATCCACCTTATCTCTTGCATACCCATAAAAATACTCAGCATACCCCATTTTCGACTTTATAATCGCAGGATATAGGATAAAATATTACAGATATCGCCGATAATCCAGTTTAAATACCTCAGCGCAATTACTTCGCATAAACGTCCGTGATGACATCGTATCGAAATCGAAAACTAAAGCAAAACGACATCGAAAATCTTGATAAGACAGCGTTGGGTGGTGACATCGAAAATAAAAATGGTGTCGGTCGCGCCGTGTCGGGTTATCTCCAATTTTGAATACCGATCAATCAAAGTTATGTTCGAAAATTAAAATTCTAAACAATGAGCTCCGAGGCAGTGTTATATTCTCTTTGCTCCGAGTTGTGCTTCATACATCCTTTTTTGTCGTATTCTTATTTTAAGAGGGTACGCGGTTAAGGTGGAGTGCGTTTCAAGAAATAGTTCCTTTCAATGATGGCGCTAGTTACTATGTATATGACTATAACATCTGTGTTACTGCACATAAAAAATATTAGTTCTGAAGTCAGGCATGGGAGTTATTTTACGAAACGATCTGAAACAGATAGCGCTGTTTTTAATATTACATTTTCGTATGTATTTTTATTAAGCTATTGTATAGCTTTTGCATTTTCTTACCATTCCTAAGATGTTACAAAGTTATCTACAGTAGAATTAAACAAGAATAAACCTGTGAAAAGTAGATTTTGCTGACGTACCACGTTAATTAACTACTGACGTTGGTTTCCTTTATGCGAATGTAAAATATGTGGAAATAAAACCTCATTGCAATTTTAAATTTTATAGATGGAAGTGTCACTTTGTTATTTACAGTGAAAACACTTGCACGTAGTTTTTATAATGAAACCATAATTAAAAAAGAGTCGAGCCTAAAATAACGGTGGCAAAAAGTCCATTCCCGCCAAAAACGGCCGAGCATCTACGGAGGTGCCCGAGCGACGCAAGAAAATTGCACATAATTGCTTAATCACCGTAATATGGACTTTTTGCTGGTTACGCGACAAAAAATATCGTTTTCGATTTTAGGTTGGGAATATAACATCTTTGAATACCTACCAAGGGTCAGGTAGCGTATCTGAGGGATAAAATTTATGCTGTCTTTCTATAAAACTTGATTAAGATAGGGACAGCAACAACTTTATCTTTCTAGGCTACGTCATAATTATAACTACTACGTCATTTATAAGTATGCGCATGGTGCCGGCAGAGTAGAATTCGTACCACCCCATGTCTGCCCGTGGGTATCGTACGAAGCGAGGTTTCCGGGGGTGGGCAGCAGCGCCTCCCGTGTTGACAACATAGTCCAAAATACAAACTGCGGTTACCAACCCGCCTGCAGTGGACTGCAATAGGCTGATGATGATGATGATGATGACTACGAGCTGATAGTAGTAAATCAATAAGAAGTTTTTTTTTAGTTTTTACTCTAGGAAAGTAATGATTCCATTTTATTTCTAAAGATTCACGCGAACAAAATCGCGGGCGGTCTCTAGTAATAAATAAACTTAACAAGTAAGTATAAATGAAATACCCTAGTACCTTGCTATTTATTTACTGAACCCGTGTATTAAGTAATTATACCTCGTATAAATTTATACGCAGCCATAGAGGAATCTTATTCCTCTATGACGCAGCTAAGTGTATGTTACACAAAATTTAACAGGCACTTGTCAACTCACTATTCTGCTGTTATAAATCAAATAATTTAAAAATACAAGAATGAAGTTAAATATTTAAGATTTTTTGTTTTACTATGATATCTTAGCGGAATTATTTCTATTGTGTTTCCTAGATGTCACTCAACGTGATATACGAGTATACTCGTAGTAGTGAAAGACCCATTGCAAAAAAGTTAAATAACTGTTCTTTTACCTATACCATATCTACAATTTCATTTGTAGGGACTACGTCATAAACTAAGTCCTAAGGCCGCGAGCACACCGGATGCGTATGCGTGCACGTAAGCGTAGACGTACACGTACCTCTGAGTTTAATGTATGGAACTGTCACCGCTTGACGTCTATGCTTACGTCTACGCATACGCATCCGCTGTGCTCGAGGCCATCCAGTCACTACCATGAAGGGTATTTAGCCTAAAAATACCACTGTTTTTCAGTCTCATACGGTAACACAAAAAGGCTGCGTTTCCACTATGTTATGTTGCTATGGATGCGTTTGATATCTACCAATTAAGCCTCGAGCACACCGGATGCGTATGCGTGCACGAAAGCATAGACGTACTGAGTAATGTATGGAACTGTCACCGCTTGACGTCTAAGCTTACGTCTACGCATACGCATACGGTCTGCCCGTGCTTATACAGCTCCATACATTACAACTCAGAGGTACGTGTACGTCTACGCTTACGTGTACGCATACGCATCCGGTGTACTTGAGGCTATTCTTCCGAGCACAAATTAGAAGCTGTACTACAGCTATCCCCAAGTAGCACACTTTAAATGGGCAAATAACGCAGCAAAGATAACGCATTCCACTCCCATCTTTATCTCGAAAATAAGCATCCGTGCACGCAAATCGCTTATAAATTAATTCGAACGTCGTCAATTTATCTAACGCGGCTAAAAACTGTTATTTTATAGATACCGCGATCTAGCAGACTGTTACAAATGCTGCCAATTGAAAGGGCTATCTACACCGCTTATTATATCAGCCCACCAGTTTTGACTTAAACTACCTTTAAAGCGGCTGTGAAAAATTATGCGGAATCCTGGAGCGGTGCGGACGCTTATCATGAGAAAGGACTTGTTATAGCATAGTTTGATGTAAAATAGCAACTGTTGTAGCTACAATATAACGTATAGTAGCTTCAGTAACCTTATTTTTTTATTATGTAACTGTGGCTGCATCATGAATCACGTCAGTAGTCCACTGGACTCACTAAATCAATATACCTAATTGGTATACTCGTATCAAATACACCAGGGTGCAAAAAGTCTCATTATAATACAGGTGGAGAATTGAAATGATTCAGACAGAGGGGTGCGAAATAACCGAGTAATGGCGCTTATTTAAAAAATCATTGTATAAAAAACTTGCTATCTAACTAACATTGCCTAACTACTATCAAAAATGAGAACATTAGCAAAGAATATTAATGAGTGGACGCTTACAATAACGTACATACAACTATAAATAATAGGAGCTTCTACAGAAACAAAACACGGCTACTTAATTTGAGATATCAGGCAAATACGAGAATCTACTGCTGACATTTCTTCCATAAAATATGTTATAGTTTGCATAAAACCTCTGACAAATTGCATTTACCGAAAGGAAGTGAAGTTCGCACTGGCAACTTAGAAAACAGGAACGTGATTATAAACTTAAAACTAAACGACCATGCGTCTATGACGGGACTACTAAACAGAATGTAAACCATACCGAAATGGGGATAAATTGCCTTTTTATTATATTCGCTAAGAAATACGAATGCATATCTAATATTGTTAGTATTTCTACGGAATTAGATACATACGAGTAATTAAGAGGCGGAATCCTAGTAGAAAATAAATGGTGACAATTTGATGTGAAACCTGACATTTTGAATTTGTTTAATGACACAATTTTTGTTTCTATTTAGCATATAAAAGAGTAAATCGGAATCTGTGTTAACTTGCAGATAAAATATAATCTAGGTTTATGCATTTGATCCAAGGGAGGAATTGCTAATATTCCGCAACAGACACAAATAAAGGAAGCCAATATTAAGCAGACCTGCAGTAGCCGAATGCCACTATAAGAAGCAAGTGGTCTTTAAAATCTTCGTATGCTTATCATATTTTGTCAAAACGTATGTCAGTCATCTGGGACTTCACCAGAATGCATCAGCTACATCTCCTTCCATGTGTGTTGATCTCCGACCGTATTTCGGTCACGGCGACCAATCTCTACGGAGATTGGCCAGGTACGCAGGAGATATTATAGTGCACAAGTGTGTGTGCAAACACAGATGCACTCTCTATTCCGTTACTCTCATAGTCCGATGGGACGGAAAGCCAACACGACCGGAGAGAGATCAGGCGCAGGACCAACGGTTTAATGTGCTTTCCGAGGCACGAGCTAAGTGATAATTTTACAACATTAAAATCTGTACCTGAAATAAATTCATTGGTACAGGCCCGTGACTGGGATCGAACTTACGCCTCCCGCTTGAAAGGTGCACGTCTTAACCACTGGGCTATCACCGCTATGTGTGTAGTAAGAGTGGACTAAAGTAAATCAGACATTCTTTCAGGCGCTAAGCTAGCAGTTTGTTACTGATCAGTTTACTGATCAGATTTACATCTGACCCTGCTATGCTAAGCGTGCCTATGGGATCTTCCTTAAGATCCTGCAGTTCTTACACCCCATATCGGTATCACCGCCATATACAGGATGTTTTTTCATTGCCACCCTTGTACGTACTCTATACATCAAATAAAGTAAGTTTATGCCAAAAAAAAGCTGGGAAACGATGTATATTTTTTTGATTTTTTTTTAAATTACTTGATCGGGCGAAATTTATAGTGTCCAGTGTTTATGCTAGTTTTTTAATAGACAGATATTAATTATTTCTCGTGAAGAAATCTTGCTACACGCGTCAATGTGCATTGAAAAACGAAGTCTATTTACTCAACTTTGGACCCTAATATTTTGGAAACCAAACACTTCCCAGGTATGCTCCCATGGAGACCAATGATCATGATGATGACGAGATTCCGTAGTTTTTGGGAACGTTGACGACCAAAAATCACCTGTAGTTACCCATATGATATTACAAATCGCAGTTAAGCTACATAATTACACTCCAGCGTACACAACTCAGGTATGGCGGAAGTTTGAAAGAATAAACAACCTTGCAGACAGGTCATCTAGTATGCTATGCAATTTACTGCCTAACCACCCCTTTCCTCCTCGCAGTTTAATTGAAACGGCTACTTTTGTAGGCCATAACTCCGTTACGCTGTGCTCTGGCCGTCATACTATGCTGTCATAGGAGTGATTATCGTATTACCACTGAGCTGCTATTGATTAGTACGCTTCATTGATTTTATGTGACATTTTATCGTGCGACATTTATGTTGTTGTTTTGTTGGAGACTTTTTATGATAACTGCAGTATAATTTTATTGCGTGTGTTTAGAAAACATTTTACAATTAAATCATGTCCTGTGTATATATAGACGTCAGTGGATTAACCTCCAAATTTCAATTCATCCTACTAATATTATGAATGTGATTGTTTGTGCGAATATGAGGATGATTGTTTTATACAAACTACTGAACTGGTATTGATTGAACCTAGCAGATACATAGTTTATAGGAACATAACGTGGCTGTGGGACCTCACTCATGATTCTGCAGTTCTGTCAACCCCATTTCAGAAACATAGCCTAATATATGTTTTTCTGGATAATCATTGATGAAGTTGCAGGCGTCTACTAATACCAATTCCTATGGCCGCGTGGTGCCGGCAGAGTAGAATTCGTACCACCCCATGTCTGCCCGTGGGTATCGTACGAGGCGATTAAGGGTTTCCGGGAGGTGGGCAGCAGCGCCTCTCGTATTGGCAACATAGTCCAAAATACAAGCTGCGGTCACCAACCCGACTGCCCAGCGTGGTGATTGGGCAAACAGCCCCCATGACAGACTTGTCAGACTTGTGGCGTGGCCTGTGGGAGGCCTACGTCCAGCAGTGGACTGCAATAGGCTGATGATGATGATGATATCACTAAACTCCTGATCTCTGCACCAAAAGCTATAAAGATATAAGCTCAAAACATAACAACCTTATCTTAGTATGCCTTAATAACTTATTAGGTTTTGTATTTAAATTATAACATTGCATTTTGTAAGGTAAGTGGGGTGTTAGATACATTATTTATAGCCGTGGTTGGTTATGGGGGAACAGATATGGTTGTTTATGTAGATTGGTGATAAAATCGGGAGGTGTGAACAGAGGGCTTGTCTCGCTATTGGCTAGAAAATGGTTATAGATATTAACCATTAATATTAATAAGTTAACGGTTGTTTGCTAATATTGAGTATCTGAAACTGTGTCTGCAACTTTTACAGTGGAAGCCCGCTTTAGAAATCCTGTTTTCTTATGGGACCTTCCAAGCTTCAGGTCTCTAAAATCAACGGTTTAGGATGTCATATATGTAGTAAGGGCACCACCGCGAAGGGAGAACGTTGAGTTTTTAGGTATTAGTCGAACTCACCAACACCTGAAGGGTTCTATTTAAAATTAACTAATTTATTCGCAAAATTATATACCTAAATAAACGGTCTTAGTAATAAAAATCTGTAGTCTTAGTCCAAACATACTCAAACCTTAATCTCATCTATAGAGGCTGTTAAAAAGCGGTATGTTGTAAACTTGTGATTTGGAATTTGAAATTATGTGAATAGGTTTTCTATAGTAAATTTTCGTAGCATTTCGCTTAATCCCTTCCATCAAAGCCTGAATAAAATGTCAATTTACAGCACGGAGTAAAGTTATGCCGTCTTTAGCCCATCGAAATTATCACTTCATATAAATAAGATCAGGAAACAATACAAATTGTATTAAACGAGGTAACTTGAAAATTCAATAGAAAAGCTTACAAGCTCCTTAACTTTAGTATCTATGTGAGAATCGCGAAGTGGCCAGTATCGGCAGGATCGACTGTTACTAATCTTACTTGATAAATATTGTAATTTTTAACATTACGGCTCGAGGAACGGTAGTATCGGCTTATGTTTCCGTTTTATTGTGTATGTTGTTATTGTCGTCCAAGAAATATACCTACTCTTTCTCTACTAAATGTACTCTTTGTTTTCTGAAGTTTACTATTCTGTTATGTGCAAAGGAGTGTGGTCAAAATCGGTTCTCATTAAAATACTTTACACTTTTTTAGTGTGACTAAAGAAGTAATAGCGTGATTAATAAGTCTCAAAAATATAACGTCAAAATTAATCAAATCGCTACCTACTTTAATTATTGATTCTGTGAAAAATGACTTATATAAGACAAAACAATGTACTTTCTACTTATTTATAGTGTCTAATTAGGGACCAATTATCACAAAGAAGTCCTATGAATCTGACCTTCATATAACTTAAGACAGAACAGTATAAAACTATAGTAAACATATAACACACCATAGCGTCGGTCTAATTATCAAAATGCGTAACTCAAAAAAAAAATATCTAAATTTAAGCATTATTCTAACAGAAAGGTAACACGATTCTACGCCAGATGGCATTAAAAGTAAAATTTCGTTTTTTTTTTGATGATTATACTGACGATAGATAACATTGTTTGGTAACAAACAATAACCCATCCAAATACCGACCGCAGCAAACCTTGCTTAGCCTGGGTAATCGACACCAGCACCTTCACACCTATAACAGGTGCAGCATTCAAGAACCCGCTTCGTCTCGAAAGGGATAATAAACACGATTTCAATTCGACTTTCTCTCAATGGCTACCCTTTATACTGAACCCAGTTCAACACACTGCCAATTATACTACAAGAAATTAATCGCAAATTCAATGGAACAGTTATGTTATAGACGGTTCTAGAACGCGGTTAAATGAGGTATGTTAATAACAGGATATGGAATAAGCAATGTTAGTATTATACACTCATACTGAACAGTATTAAAAATCCAACTTGTAATTATTTTCAAACAACTGGAATAAAAATACGAGTTACAGAAATTTCGATGGCAAACCTCTTGCAATTAATCAATCTACTTGTCTTTGGTCCAATCTATTTCAATCTTTGTTCCAATCTACTTCAAATTTGGCATAAACATACCTTGAGGCGTTTAATGTAACACTAACAAAGCATTTCCCAAGGAAGAATCAAAATTTTACGTGGAGGAAGTCCACTAGTAAACAATTTATACTAGAATTAAATTTTATTGTATTAGGGCGTTACCATAGAAATATGATGTGGGCTACCCCTCCGCTTACCCTTGAAAACACACAACTGCAATCATCATGAGATACAGACTAGAACTACGTATTTAAATCTCAGTATTAAAAATGCGATCTATATATTACCTACCTTCCACATTTATAACCAGCGTATGTCATTATAAAGAAAATCTATAGCCATTTCCGTACCATTGATGAGGTTTTCACACCATTCGTAATTCTCACTCCATTCGCGGTATCGTATTACTAGTCGTTTAGTTAACGTCCCTATATAGGGTAATGTCATAATGATCATCTGATGCAGTCATCAGCGATGCAGATTATAGCCATCGGTTCCAAACGCATTACGATGTCCGTTTGGAAGAAATCTAATATAAATGAAGGAAAAATAATTGGAAATACTGTGTAAAACTTGTAGATTTCCGCGTAAAATAAATGATTATTTACATTCAAAGGTAGGCTTCTCTTCCCGGGCATACTGTACAAGTCAGTAAGGGACAAGAGGGTCTTGGTGTTTTGTAGGCGATGAGCTGACCACCCGTCACTACTAACCGAACTTGTACATCTCAACTATGAGTATACCCTCAAAATTGGTCAGAAGTGGCACCATGTGGTTCTATCGGCCCTTGGTGTTCTGCCTACCCCGTAAGGGATAAAGGCGTGATAAAAAAATATTTATGTATAGGTAGGTATACACACGGCTGTGTCTCCGAAATGGGATAGCCAGAACTGTAGGTCATAAATGAACCATGTTTAGTACAGCGGGGACAGATGTAACTGATCAGTGGCAAGTTGCTAACTCTTCGCCTGGGAGAGTGTCCCAGTTTCATGTGGAACATAATGTAATTATTATATCAGTGATGTTGAAAAAGTTGTCATGTCATAATACATTACCCTAATATATTAATATTTCAATAAATAGCAGCAAGGTGTCAATAATGAAAATGCGAGTAAATAATAAACCATTAATGTATGACGAGATACATGTGTAGCTATTACAAAACGTGTAAAAAGGAAGCTATTGTAGGGTGACTATACATTAAAATAGTCATAAGATTACATACTTGTGGATTTCCGTCCCATCAAATTATTAATAGTGAGAGAATAAAGTTCACTTATCACTACACTACCGGCCGCCCACGGCTTTGCTCGCGTGAGAGTGCATTACTCATGTGCGAAGCCGGGGCGGGTCCCTAGTTATGTATTATTATAAACCTTCCTCATGAATCAATATATCTATTAAAAAAACTGCATCAAAACCCGTTCCCTAGTTTGAAAAATCTAAGCATACATAGGGACAGATAGACAGCGGCAAGCGACTTTGTTTTATAATATGTAGTGATAGTGATATTATAAAACAAATTCGCTTGTCGCTGTCTGTCCGTCCCTATGTATGCTTAGATCTTTCAAACTAAGGAACGGATTTTGATACGGTTTTTTTAATAGATAGAGTAGTTCACGAGGAAGGTTTATATGTATAGTATCAGCACTGCACCCGTGCGAAGCCGGGGCAGGTCGCTAGTGAATTATAAAAATAATGCCTATTGTGGTATTTTATATACATATGCCACATGGTTGTGTTCTTAAAATATGAGGTAGGTATAACTAGAGGGTAGCGGGCCTGGCGAAAATATCAATGTCAAATTGCTAGTTTCTGAGGTCTCTTACGAAGATGCAGCTGATGTATTTTACGAGTAAAGCCCGCAGCAGTACTGGCACATTATTATTACTTTCCTAAAAGCCTTAAACCAATTCAAAATGTATAAAATATAACCGTTGAGGATTAATGTGCTACCATTAAGCCTAGAAAGCTACACGACGGTAGTCGACCATTCTGTCATTACTCACTTACACTCCGAGGATCCTTTGTGTACGACTAATAAGGTATTCTCTACCTTAAAACAATAGGGTAAGGTGTTTATTGCCGTTATAAAGCCTTGCCGCCGTGGCCACTAAAGTTAGTAATCGCAGGCATATTTTATTGTTGGTCTTGAACTGTAGTTGAGTTTGTAATAGAATTGGAGTATGCTGTAATGAATGAAATTTGATATCGTTTGGATGTCCTTTTATGACGTGTTTGCTCTTATAATATAATATATAGTGGGGACAGATGTTAATGATCTGTGACAAGTTCCTTATGTAGTTACCACACGACTCGACTTTGCTTGTATCAATTTATGACAATAGACGCCCAGCCATACATTTGAGCAGCTATTTGTCGTGCCATTTTTTGAGCGCTGTCACTGAATCTAGTTACAATTCATCTAAGCTCCCCTACACAATAATACATGTCAATTTACATGCATCTAGTGGTTTCGGCTACATTGCTTGTCACGTTAACACACGTAAAAGTTATGTAGTAACATCACTTAAAGTATACCGACGCGATTGTATAGGTTTATCAGGCATACAATATATGTATGAAGTCAGTCCAAAAAAATTCCGATCAAAAAACCACCCTACTAGATACAATAACTTTTCGACGCACAACAAAGTAGCGCAGATTCTGTCGTTACAAACTGGGCCCGCCATATTTATATGTAAATAGGGCCGGCATTTTTGCGTCTGTTCGTTTGCATGTTCCCTAGGCGCATCGTATTTATGCCCGGCTGAGTAAGACGTATCTGTCCTCGGTTTAGGTCACTAATGATGTGAGAGCTTTTTGCTAGTCGTACCGCGAGTCCGACTAAATAATGTGGTCGTGAGTGGGATGCTTTATTGGTAGGGTTGCTATGCTTTTGGATTTTTGTTGGACTTTTCCGATTATTCGATTTGTTTGGTGTATATTTTTTTATACAGGGACGAGTTTAATGCCTTTCATGGCATTCTCTAGCAGCCAAACTGGTTACTTAAGAACATAATTTGTGGGTAGCAGTAGCAGATTTAGAATGACGAAAAACAATGTATGATGCTTTTAATGAGGGACTTATTTTTATTGTATTTATACTTTTAAGTGCTTATGTTTACTTATGAAACGGATTGCATTGCAATTGAAAATAAAATTATGTTTATTAATTTGAAACAATCTTAACAAAGTAGCAAACTAAAATAAAACGTATATTGACGACATTTCTTACATGAAACCAATAACAAAACCATTAATTTCGAGACTACTAAACTAGACTTTAAAATCGCCAGTAATTCTAATTTTATGCATCAGTTCCGTAAGCTAAACCGAATTTTCTAGCAATTTCAATCGTAAATAATTGTACATTTCCTAGGTACCGACGAATATTTAAGCGAGGCAATTATACGTGGGACTGTAAATCAAAATTGCGTTTCGGATTTTCAATTAAGCATCTGAACAGTTCGGAATGGTAATCTAGCCGCGGAATGGGTCGACCCAGAAACCAGACACTCTGGGTGGGACGGTCTGTAGACTCACGTTGATATTCTGAGTCATATTTGTGCCGTAAATGAGGGTGCATTCAAAGATTTAGTAACAGTACAAGGCAATAATGTCAAAAAATGAAGGTTTATATCCTGTCCACGTAGATAAGTAAATGATTGAGTATGGATATGGACCTTGAAATAAAGGTAAATACAGTAATTTTTAAATTACTGTTTCATCTCGTAGACAAGAAGGATTGCAGTTCAAGTAAGGGACGGATGATATGGGCTGATATATTTCTTGTGTTATTAAATCTGTTATTGTTGTGAAAATAACATTAAGAAACTTGCGGTTAGTCCATTGAAGTTAACATTAAAAATACATGTATATTGTATTGAAAAGTGAACCTTAATAGTGACTTCCAGAAGTAGATGAATCATAAAATTAATAAACAACTAAATGAATACTAACGTAATAAATTTTATGTCATAGATAAGCGTAACTCAGCGGGACGCTTACTGTAAAATTTTATATTGACGTGAATTTTAGTAATTAAAATATGTATTAAAACTTACTTCCGCCGCAGGTTCGCTCAGTTTTATGACTTGTGAATGGGTTGGCTGCTTAGCATAGTTCAGTTTTTAGTGCAAATTGAAAAGTCGCGTACGCATGTGCGAACACGAACGAACAACGCGAACATAAATATCGAACATGTGCATTTTTGGTTATTATGTTTGGATGTCATCGTAAAGATCTTTTGGATGATGGCGCTAGTTTACTAAATACATGACTAAATTAGCTGTCTCACATACAAAAAAATATTTTAAAATTATTAATAAAAATATTTGTTCTGTTCAAAATCAAGCGTAAAGTTATTCTATAAAACGGACTCTACCTATGTTTGGACGGCATAATAAAATACTATCGCGAACATAGTACGAACAGTATTAGCGCACATTGAATGTAAATAGTGTGAAAGGTGATAACTAAACATTGCTTGATTTAAATCGTTTATTGAAACCCTTCAAATGCCGTCCACATATAACATACTAATGGAATCGTCGCAAACATGTTTGACGATAAGAATTATCGATATTTGTTAGATGTAACCACATGCTAAACAAATTACTTATCACTTTCGTCGGCGAGAACTATAAAATAATGGCCTATGTCCTTCTACGTGTTCCGAACATTAATATCTATGCCAAATTTCAAGATGATTGGAAATTGAGAAAATAAAGTGTGATGAGGCAACAAACAAACAAGCTTATTCGGCATTACAGCTTGCGCCAATGCGCCTTGTATTGCATGTAGATATTATGATAACTTTAACAATTATAATGTGCATTAAAATATCAGATTAAAAATAAGCATTCATGCTCACTCATTCACCATCTCCCATTTATAATATTCGTTGGAATTTGACAGCATAGCTCAAACGAAACTTTTCTGGAATGTAAACCAACGTAAATCTAATCTAACTAACACTTGTATATCAAGCAATAACGACCAATATAATAAAAGGAAATGTCGGCCATTTTAAAATATAGTACAAATATAAATCGTAGTATAATATTGTGTCATCTGCACCTGCTAGGCTCAATAAGTGCGCCTGCACCTACGGAAACTTTACCGACGCAAGTGCGAAACTGACGGTACTACATAAAAATTGTTAAGTTATGGCGAATATTCGGTATCCGGATCGAAGGGCCAATTGATCAATCAGAAACAATTTAAGATAAGATAAGATAAACTTTATTTGCAATTACGTAAATTGATGTCACATATAAAAAATGTCTTTAAACCGCAAATTATGTAAACTAAACTACATTAAATTAAATTTATCATTACAATGTTAATATTGGTACCTAGTTATCTTTGTTCCTACACTTAAGAAATCTTCTAAATTATAAAATGAAGCCACGAGTCTATTTTTAAATACGAGTATTGAATTATTTAATAGTTTTATATCGTTTGGTAATTTGTTATATATTTTTACACACATTGTAGACAGCATTACTGACTTTGGTATTTGTTATGAACTAACCTTTATTCTTTTAGTGATTCCGTCATCGCTTCATAAACAAGGTAATGGTCAATTGCTCACACGACTCGTTATCCGCAGATAGCTCTGATATTTCTTTTGTGCAATAAACGCTTTATCTTTATCTGTATTTCAATATGGACTCCACGTATGCCTGATAGCATGTCTTTGCTGTGCTTCTGTTTGTAACGTTTTGATGTGGCGGTAACTACATGTAAAAAGTTTTGGTCTTGTACGCCATTTTTGTTAGTTATTTGTTATGCGATTGATTAAATTGTATATTCGGTATCATTTAATTATGATGTCAATAGTATTATTAATGGATGGTCATGGATTGAATTGTATTTTTTATTAGGTCCAATAATCGAGATGTCATCAGCAAATCACATTTATGTGTGGTGTGCAATATTATTTATATATAAAATAAATAATAATAAATTAAAAATACATTATCAAAATTAAAGAGATCGTATTGTACATGTGAACTAGAACTAGCGGATTTTTTTCGGCTCAAGTATAATGTGAATAAATTTTAATGTAAGATTGGAAACATGGTCTTTCGTCTAATAATGTAATAATAACTTTTTTGAGCAAATTAATAATCATTTCATGTCATTACATGCATTCTTTTTTAACAGCGCTCTACCATAAATACCTACCTACCTACCTACGTACCTAAAATTGTCTCATAGTTGAACAAGTACATACCCGGGCCACTAAGGGCTTGTACGTAACTATGGCATTTATGTCGAAGGCACACACAATGTATTATTCATCCAAAGATATATAATTATTGGAGGAGTTAGTGCGGTATGTAATTATGGTTCCACTAAATAGTTCCTATGAAAAGCGCATAGTGTGAATACATTATCTGTGTCAGCGCAACAAAAAAGTTAGTTCCGAAATCATGCACGGTAGTTGTGACATGAAACGGAAAAACATTTTACCCATTATATGGACCGCAATTAAAACGTAAATAACTTCGTTTTGTTTATTTAATCTTTATTACTGAAACTATTAGCATTATTACGGCGTTTGAAAGTTTATTTTTGGTATATGATACCTACTTACATTTTTATAGTGTGGTCTTACCAAGATTTCAGAACAACTTATTTCACTAGGCTAATGTAGGAAAAGATTGAAAGTCACTTTATCTACGAATGATATTGAAGTTTACAATAAACTTAATAGATTCTTATACATACATATAATCACGCCTTTATCCCTTACGGGGTAGGCAGAGCACCAAGGGCCGATAGAACCACATGGTGCCACTTCTGACCAATTTTGAGGGTATAGTTGAGATGTACAAGTTCGGTTAGTAGTGACAGGTGGTCAGCCCATCGCCTACAAAACACCAAAACCCTCTTGTCCCTCTACTGACTTGTACAGTATGCCCGGGAAGAGAAGCAGCTGTAGTATTACACGTTTTCTTTCACTCCCAGAGCAGCATAGAAGATAGATTCTTATACTTAGTAGAAAATTTTCAAATTCAGTATTTCCACTACAGTAATTGCATTTGATACTGGAAAACAAACACAGGATATTATACCTCATCCATTCCATTCCTTTATCACGCGAACAAATGCGCGCGCAGCTCATTCTAATTAAGCATACCCGAAGATTTATAAGATATAGAAGCATTAGCAGGATTTATACCCAGTGCTGAATAGTGCGACAACTTTAATAGCACTAGGAATATTCCTCGTGCTTTATCCGTTGTACGAATAATTTAATAAATAAACTGGTAGGCGCCTCCCGCGGTGTCCTCTGAAATCCAATCAGTCATCGACTTATAAAAATTACTGTGTCAATATCATACCCCCCACATAGAGGTTATAAAGACGCTCATATAGGTTTATGCTGAATTTTTAAAGTTGGGTTTTGGATAAGTAGTGAATATAAGATGGAATATATTGTGATAGGTCCCACTTAACATACTTTTTATCTACTACTTTTTATCCGGGATAATTTCGACATTTTGTTTTTTTCTGCAGTCCACGCGGATACAGTCACGGGTGTCCACTAGTTTATAATAATTCTCAATGATTTTCTAAAGAAACCTTAAAACATTTAGATGGTAATATTGTTCATTTATGTATTTCCTTCTCTATTACTCCTTCTCAGTTACTAAGCTGTTGAGTTACTGACGCACAACTCGAAAACATAAAGCTGAAAATTCCCACAGGAGAGTTAAACATTGTGCAATTCTAAAGTTTACGTGGACAAGGTCGTGGGCGGCCGGCAGTACTTACCGACATATTGTATTGTCAAAATTAATTGTCCTAAAACTATTATAAAACATCCAAATGTAAATCAGCATGTTTTTCTTTTACAAAATGCAAATATGAATCAAAATAAATGAGAGGCTCAATATGTAGGCGTGATCTATGCAGCGATCAATAATACCTTTGTCATGGGAATTCGAACAACGGCAAATACAAGTTTTATTCGATTTACTAATAATCTAATGGAATTAGTAGTTGGTCTTTCGAAAACTCGAGATTGTCCAGTCGATTCGCCGCATCTGCGTTAATACGATTAAAGAGATAAAGCCTCAAATACACTGGGGAATAAACTCATTTACTTCAATAAAAGAACCTAAATCTCAATACCTCTTAAGCTCAAACCCGACAAGTAGTTTAAGCGCTAAAGCGGGCCAATGAATTGTACACAGGTACGAGTACACTTGAAAAATATAAGCCTCCATCTGGCGCATTTGGGTAAAAATATGACGTGCAATATGCAATTTACGTGATTCTGCAACATTGCCAGTATCCCACAATATGTCCCGGAATATTTTACGAGACTTGAGACATGTTGTTTGCTCCCTCTAGAGCTAGTGCATAGTGTGGTCAGCTAAATGTCATACACTACAACACTATTCTTGATACTCTTTTACATCAAAGATATAGTAACATAGTTTAAATAAAATACCTGACGAAGTTCCAATGTCATTAACACATATAAAAAAAGATACATTACACTCTCAGCGTCCGCCATTATAAAGCACTAAGTCATATAAGAGGTCTTTAACAAAATTAACAAAACTACAACATAGCATTGACAGCAATTTTTTTGCTCCTTACTACATGGACCAGTTATGAAAATGCGCGCGTGGGTTGTACTTTATACTTGTGATAGAATATTTAATACACTAGTGTCCCTGCGGTTTTATCCGCTAAAATCATGTGCTATTTATGTGTATGAGAAAAGGCTCTTGTGATATAATAGAGTTACTATAATACAGGTCGATTTTTGGTCGTCAACGTTTCCGAAAACTACGGAATCTCCTCATCATCACGATCATTTTTCTCCATGGAAGCATACCTGGGAAGTGTCTGGTTTCCAAAATATTAGGGTCCAAAGTTGAGTTAGACTGCGTTTTTCTGCATAAATGCACATAGACGCGCGTAGATTTTTTCAGTAATATCTGTCTATAACTAACATAAACACTAGACACCTATCAAGAAATTAAAAAAAAAAATAAAAAAAATAAAAAAAATTCCCAGCATTTTTTTTGGTATTTCATGTATAGAAATACCCTCGTAAAACGCCACAAAAAAAATCCTGTATAGCAGTTAGTCCTATAGTAGTACTTTAAATACTCGAAAGTAGCTTATTTATCGCTTGTAATATTCTTGTGATGTTACTTTCTTTATGAGTTGGGTATCAAGAGCGAAATAACCAAACTCGGAGAACTGTCTAATTAGTGTTTCTGTGTGGTTAGCTAAGCTGTTGATAATTCGCTTTTCTGCCATTAAAAAAATAATTTTAACACCACTGTTATTATGAGAGAGTTTAATATAAAAACGGTAACTGCAAAAAAGCTTCTTCCTTAGCAAAAAAAAAGTATAATTTGCATAAACAACTAATGTTGATTTTTATAATCCTCTTTAATCACGTCTTGTCTATAATTAGCGAGGTGAATGACTCTAAAACCGTCAATATGATGAACTATATTAATATTCAATTAAATAATAAACTGTTGTTTTTTGAATAGTAAACTTAGATGAAAATCACGTCACTGGTAGAAAAAAAAAGGATAATCAAATCTCTGAGTAAGAATGTCAACGTGAGTTGCTAATCTTGAGTCCCTTAGTCGACTCTTACGACATGCACGAAAGGAGATAATTCTGATGTATTCCAGTAAAGCCCCGCCAGGATAATGATAATTTTCATGAATTTTCGAAAATAATTAACAACCTCAATAATATTTATAATATCTTAGAGCAGACATTACGTACTCTGATGATTGTTCATGTTGTTGCATGAAGCATTCATAAAACATTAATTGAAATGAACAGAGGTCAAAAGAAAGTAGATTCACATCTTAGGAGCCAAACAATTCACGCAAAGGTCGTTCTAAATCTCAGTATAATGGACACAAACTATTTGAACGGTTGTTCGCTCCCACCAAACTGGTATGGAAACGGTATCAAACTAGCCCGAGTCAGAGACGATAGCGGAAAATAGATGAATCTAGTTAGGTACTTTGTTTCTGTAGTAATGTCTCTAGTGTTTTTTATTACTAAACTCTCTCTATTTACACATATCTTTGATTTAATTTTATTCCTGCCCTTTTATTTTTTTATGTGAAACGTCGTGTGTGATAATTGAGATTTTAAATCAATCCGAGTATTAACGAATGCGAGTGGTACTAACACTGTTTTCTTTATTCGATTTAGTTAGGTACAAGAACTTCCATGATACATTCTGAAACAGGCAAATAGTATGGTCGATTCCGGCAGTCACACTTAAACCTAAACGTAAATTTAGTCCTGCCTGTCCTTTTCTCTCTCAGCCGTTTATGTTAAGAACGGAGAGAGATAGACCTGACTAAGATTAGGTTTAGGTTTAAGTGTGACTGCCGGAATCGACCCTAATAGCTGACTATCTTATATAAATCTTTTTAAAATGGCATTATCTAGCTAGGCAAACATGTACCACCTTAGGCCGCATCTTGCTTAACATCAGGCACAATGGCGGTCAAATGTTTGTCTAGTCATCTATAAAAACAGCATTTTTTTGGTATCAAAATATTAGAGTCATGTGTATAGGTTTTGAGACTGTTCATTTCAAGTATTTTACTATATGTTTTAATTGAATTCGACCGTAAAGGAAAACTTGTGTAGTATTAACAATGGTTTTTATTTTTATTAATTTTTAACTAGCATTATATAATTCTAGTAACTGACGATATTATTTAGAGTCGGCACATGTTTTTGTAAAATATGGAATAACAATCCGCGCTTCGAGTTCATAGTTTACGACACACAAGAACATAACCCAGTAATTTTAGAAATGATACGACTGGCGTCAATTAGCAGTGGAATGCGTGCGGGTCTCATCACTTTTTTAAATTCATTACTTATGTAGTTTCAACTCGGGCCTTTAATGACGTTCTATTTTCTAGGGATTGCCTGCGTTTGCTTTATTTTGTTAGTTACTTTCGGCATTGTGTATGGAAAGTGAAAATATAAACGGAAATTCATTCAACGATGAAGACGAAACCATGATACTAAGTATGGGCAAATGTACGTAACATAGTTGGTCGCTCTCTACAGGGTGTAATAAAAAGGGTATGTTATACTAAATGCTATAAAAATAGCGTAGTACCTATTCAGAGTGCATCTACAAAATTTGAGATTAAAATCACATTTGAACATGAATTTGATAAGGATAAAAGTAGGCACGATGACTAAATGACCTCATGAAATTAAAAGGAAATAATTAAATGGAAAAAAAATTAAAACCCATAAGTCCTTAACACATCAAAATATATTAGCACAATATATCCATGGTTAGCAGTGAATTAACGTGCAACGCGTCAACGCCTCTTTAAAAGGGTGTTACCTGATACTTTCGACAAACAAAATATGGTCAATCAAACAAGTTTTACGAAATCCAGGGAAATATATTACAAACCGTAAAATAACATACTTGAGTGGTTGCGTTCTTTGTTCTGACAATTTATATTTACGGAGTTTTTAAATGTGAAAGAGATCTTTTATCTGAATAAGTCTGTCTGAGATCATGAATTTGGTTAATGATTAAGATATTGATTTAACATATTGTTTTTGGATAAAGGTTCATTATAGTTTCGTTATATTAGTAAAACCTACAACCTACATATGTGCCTACATCAGCTGTATACTTTTACTGATTAGTATTTTCCTTAAAGCCTTTTTCTGTCTCATTTTGGGCTTTGATATCTTGGTAAAAAATTTTTCATCTATCGATTTGGGCCTTGATAGCTCAATATACATTTCCTAATCAGAAGCTAACATAACAACAAAAAGTGTAGAAAACACGCAATGCTCAGTCACCGATTATCCAGTCGTACCAACCGCAGCGCGTCGACCGCACGGATCAGGTGAACCTTCCGCGGGTATGCATTACAGCTGATGACGTGCGTACTTGATACACACCTTGAGTATAAACAGGGGAATTCTATATGCACCATGGAGGAAACTATGAGAGGAGATGTCATCATCAAAGTTGCAAAGGTACCGTTGAGATGTGAACATTCATTGCACGGTCAAAGTAGCCTTCTGTATAGTACGGGCTAACCCAAGGGAGCTAAGCGCTATTTCATACAGTCGGTAAAACATGAAGTATGCAAAACTAGGGCGAATCCGTTACATGTGGACAGCAACAAAAACAAAAATCGAAATTATCCGGGATAAAAATATTTTCCCGGGATATAAAGTAGCGTATGTCCTTTCTCAGGTTGCCTACCTGTGTCATACCAAATTTAGTTTTATTGGTTTAGTAGTTTTGACGTGAGAGCCACACAGACAGACAGAGCTACTTTCACACAGACAGAAAGAGAGTACCTAAAAGGTTTTAGAGGTTCATAATAATTAGTGGTTTACTAATTTACTAATTTCTATAATCATGAGGATGCCACGGTTGTTGGCGAAACATATGTAGATTATTTATCTAGTTTTTGATTTCGGAATGGTGCAATGTATCGTCTTGCATGCTAGGTGCTCGGGTCTGGTTTCACATAGCGATAGTAGTTAGTGCAAGTGCCTGTTTTCGCAATTATGAGTTATCAGATCCGAGGGTCAGTGGAGGGTGTAGGGCCCGGTGGTGGGCGCACCCATAGTGAAGAGTTACTTTTGCATTTGTAATATTAGTTTATTATTATAACATATATTTATCTATGTACCTATATTCAGATTCACCAGGTGTGAATTATTAAACCCATCACATCCAAATATTGGTACATAAATATGCATAAACCTTTTTTGTATCCGTCCTCGACTTATCTCAACAGGAAACATTTATATATTGATAGAGACATCTGCGTCTAGATAATCTGTTTTATTACAGATGTGATGTTTTATTAACTGAGTGACTAGAGCATTAAAATTAGTCTATATTTTGACCAAGTGAAATTTTATTTAGTGATCTCACTTTCTCCGTATAATTGGAGTCACACCTAAAATAATTGATACCTCTTCCCGGAAGCTTTTGGGCGCGAGATAAGAAATAATTGGCAAATTGCTCTCTTGAATTTCAAGATAAATTGTACAAATACCAGTATGAAAACGGAATTAAATTGAATACTTATTGTGTCGCTCTTAATTAACATGTTCGCATTCGCGACAGGTTTTTATGTATCAAAAAATAATATGCTGTGAACATTGTTTGAATGTTTCAAACTCGGTTCATACTCCACAAAACGGCGCGTACGCAAATGTTTATGGCTTTCGTGTGTGTTGATGTATATTTTTTATGAATAAAATAAATTTATGTTGTGTTATAATTTTATAAATGTAGGCTGTAGACTATGCAAATGTATTAACTTAAACTTAAAGTTATAGTCTTTGAAGATTCTAATATGATCTTTTGTTAATCTTTTGTTAACTAATTTTGTAGTAAGTACTTATAATATTGTGGTCCCAAAATGGACGAGCTAGATCTTAAATAATCATAAAGCGATGCTAGCTCATCGCCTAAAAGAATTTAATATTGACACGAAACTCTCTTTCAAAGCCAATACGTACGTACATTCCTCTGATAAAAGCTAGCACCATTCCACAGCCTCACTTATCTCAATTTCAATGTAATTTATAATAGTAATTCACAATGAGTAATGAAATAAAAAGGTGTGCACCATTCTCAACTGCTCAGCGAAATAAATTGGCCTCCACTGAGCTGGTTAATGAACAAAGGAGTCTAAAAGGTCAAGAAAAGTATCCGATGTATGGTAAATTAAATAAAAGGAATTAAAACATAGAAGTGAATTTTATTTATTCGTGCGGCCAATAAGATAATGCGGCGTTCGAGTTTGTGCTGTAATCTGATACGGTCCTCTTTTAACGGGATAGAAACAATAAAATAAATGATTGCATACATTTAATTATAAAGTAAATAAAACAATTTGTACATCATTTGTCACTGTTGTAAAGCCTTTTATACATATAGTTATTACAAATATTAATATATATACATAATCTATAAAATTATTAATAAAGAAAATGGAAAAAATTCTTCACCCGAGTAGGAATCGAATCCACGACCACTGCAAACCGTGCCAGCCGCTCTAACCACTGAGCTACCGGGTCATTAATAAGCGTTTAAAGTAAGAAAAGTAAGTTACGAAGGATTTTTTATTAATGTAATATTTATAGCTTCTCCACATAATGATGTAACTTACTCTCCACTATCGAGCTATGTTTTATATTATATTTTATTATATACATACATACATACATATAATCACGCCTTTATCCTTTACGGGGTAGGCAGAGCACCAAGGGCCGATAGAACCACATGGTGCCACTTCTAACCAATTTTGAGGATATAGTTGAAATGTACAAGTTCGATTAGTAGCGACAGATGGTCAGCCCATCGCCTACAAAACACCAAGACCCTCTTGTCCCTCTACTGACTTGTACAGTATGCCCGGGAAGAGAAGCAGCTGTAGTATTATACGTTTTTTTTTTTTCACTTCCAGAGCAGCACAGAAGCAACATTGCAATACAGCATTTTATTATATTATGGAACAAAAAGTTATTATAATTTTTATTGGTACACAATAAGTATAATATCCTTACAAAAAGAAAGAAAGAAAGAAAGAAATTATTTATTCAGCATTCAAAAATGTTTCACAATACAAAAGACCTAACAGCGCCAAAAAATAACATTTTAGTGTAGGTAAGCAAGCAAGGACCTACTTATATTTATAATTATGTATTATTTTAGCGATAATAACAAACATAAAAGAAAGAGGTGGCCCATTGGATCTACAGGAATCCATTCCTTATTTATTTTATTAGTTTATTATTTCCATATACAGGGTGTAACAAAAGGGGTATGTTAAGCGAAAAGCTATGTAAATAGCCCACTAAAAGGAACCTACCCACAAAATTTCAGACTCGAAATCACATGTTTATTTTTCCAGATAGTATGGAGAATTCCGAAACAACTCAGGAATATTCATACAATCTTGAAAAGTAAACATTTGATTTCGAGTCTCAATTTTGGTTTCTCTATAGTGGGTTATTTACATAGCTTTTCGCTTAACATACCCTTTCTGTTACACCCTGTAGATGATATTAACATTTTTTTGTAAGCATCTAAACTACTTTGAAAGATATCAATGTGTGCAAGTTCGCTATTTTACATAGTTAGCGCTCGATAAATAAAACTGTTTCGGGTATAATTTTTATTGCGGTGAGGTGAAACAAATATGTTATTTCGAGTCAAACGTGAGGAACGTACTGAAGTTTATAATGGTTTCTATTAGAAAAACCAAGAAATTCTGAACTAAAGTAAAGCATTTCCGATAAAATACCAATATAGAAGAAAGTGATCCTCACGGAATACAGGTCACAGGGCCAATGCATTATTTAATTATTGCTATCCCACAAAGCAAGATTTAACTCTACGTCCAAGAACTTAAAGTTAGTATTTCCCCGGTTGTCACGTAGGCCTGTTCAACTAATGACACTACAAATCCCTCGGAGTCCAGCCCTGGTATTGTCCTTTCCACTTTATTTGCTTTTAAACCTCTGTCGCCTTCTCCACCTTTTTCCTTTTATCGCGGACAATTTTTAAATGGCTTATGTTTGATACCATTATTGTGTGCCAATCAAGGTGAATTACAATGTCCTTTACGGGGGCCGAACAGTGGAGTCTTTATTATTTTTGTTCCAAATCATTTATTTATTCGTTTTCGTTTCGAGTAAACAAGGCAGCTGTAGGGTTTATTTAGATGAGCAGTAGTCACTTGAATGCGTCCCTTGCATTTAAATAACTTGAATTTGACGTTTCGGTACATGTGTAAGAGGAGAGGCTTGACTCGACCTTTTTGTACGAGATTTATGTCATTCGTCTTTAGATGATACATCCCTCGACATCTCATCCGCTGTAGTATATATTTCAATTGTTTGCAATCCGTTGTTTTTTTCACGAATAACTTTTTCTATTAAATTTTGTAAACTTTCGCAAAAACCTTGTAGCTCTATCTTTTTGTATGTTTCATCACTTATATTTCATTATCAATTAACTGTAATTTAGCAAACGTGTAGAAAGAAAAATCCTCTCACAAATATAATACTGAGAAAAGGTTGTATGAAATAAAATTTATATAGTCATCGTTACCTTTATGTCCCTTCCAAATACCTCAAAGAAATCTTTATCAAACCGAAATACATCATCATTCTCAACATTTAGCGCTACTAATTGAGACGCGCTAAAACTGGCAACATTTTTATAAAGTCGTGTCTCGGGGTTGCCATGAGTGTGCAATAAATCTCCCCTTATCTCCAATACTGAGGTAGCTGATATTGCAAGCGTCAACTGCAAATATGATTCAGTTTAAGTAGGTACTTTGATATGAGTTTATTTATTTACCTGTTATTTTATAAAGCTTTTGATCATTTTTATATGAGTAAGATTCATTCGTTAAATTTTTTGTTCATGTTGAGTTAAATTGACACATAATATACATATTTAAAACAAAATTCTTTTCTCAGAAGTGTCTAACTTTAGCAGAACTCAGTTTTACAAGAACACATCATATTTTTATCTTTATTATCTATAATCTCTTGAAAAATGCTATTTATAATTAAATATATAGTTATAGGTATGGCATCACTGTGTGTGGCAACAAAGTCCTTAGCCTTATCAAAAATCTCTTCATTAAAGCTAAAAATACGAGGTCTCTTGACTGTGTACGAATGGTTTCTTACATCTGACTTAATAAGAGCAAGTGTCTCTTTGATTTTTGCATACCTAGTTTATTTATCTGTAGACATTGAATTATTACCAAGTTTCATCACATTGTAATAATATTAATTACCAGCAAATATATTGGCTCAAAAAAGGTGTCCAAATGTATAGGTTATAGCTGATTTTTTTTTAGGGTGCAAATTTAGCGTCTACCATGAGTACCTACAATTTTTGGTTACAAACACTACATACACCTAGTAGCCACTGGTTGTTTGGCCCATGTATATATTCCAATCATTGTGAGAAACTTCGATATCGCGTTCTAGGATTTTGCATTCGATTATGGTTCTCTCCTGCATCCGATAGATGGCTCCGCTACACTAGAAATATTAATATTTTTATCTGATCCTGTGCTGATGAGGGGTCTCTCACTAGAATATAATATAGGTAGATACATTAGCTGCTTCTCCTTCCGTGAATGTCGTAAGAGTCGACTAAGGAACTCTGGCATTCTCTGGCAACACCGGTATTCTCGCGGTAAGTGAGCAACTTGTACGTACTATGGCTTGCGGATACACAGCAATCGCTGGCATATTCTAAGCTACCAATAGCTACATCAAGCGACCATCATTCGTTCCTGAACCAGCCAATAATAATAAAGTCGGTTCCGATCCGATTCACGCATTGTTTCAACAAATGTGCTTCTCGGAATCCAATTGCTTTGCGTGTGTAGTACCCTTAAATTGAGTCGAGATTTTCGTGAAAACAAATTAGTGAGAATTTCGCATTGCAAAAGGTTATCGTGATAAGCAGTTACATAGTAGGTACATTGGACTGGATATTTCGTAGCCTGCGTTTATTGAGATCGTTTGTTGCATCGAATCCGAATTGCACTCGAAACGTGTATTCAACTTAGTAACAATTTGGCGGATTTGTTCTGCATTATCATTATTAGTTTCATATTTATTTAAAGTAAATAGATTTTTTTTTGTATTATAGCTGTAGTAAGCGAAGAATATAGAAACAAATTGTATTTTTATATTAGTAAATGTGAATATTTCATGTTAGAACAAAAGTATGCTGGGCTTAAAAGGCCGGTCAAGTTAAATCTAATAAACTATGTTATCATCTAGTGTAACTTGCAATTTTCACATACATACACTGCTGTGTTCCCTAAAATGGGGCAGGCAGAAATGCAGGATCGCAAAAGAAAACCTACAGCCACTTTTTAGCATAGCGGGTTCAGTTAAAAATCAGTGACAAGTTGCTAGCTTATCGCCTAAGTGACCGCCCCTAAATTACTTTGATGACTCTTGCGATATGCACGGAAGGAGATGCAGCTGGTGTATTCTAGTGAAGCCCCGTATCAGCACAGGAGAAATTCTACATAGTGGTACTAATTTCAATTCCTTCATCCAACGTTACATAGCAGAATCCAATAACAATTAATCAAGCGTCGTTGTCACGTCCTTAATGTAGTGGGCCGAAGAGAAAAAGATGATTTGGGACTAATTATCGGCCAAGTTGCTTTTTTCTCTCCGCTTATAGCGACACCTACCGGCCCAATTTGTCGGTTGTTTTCTTTTGACGCAGCTGCGACGGTGTCGAACGCGTTACGATAGCGTCGACCGGGTGGCGATAGCGCTTCGTTAAATATATTTCTGATGGCTTTATTTAGGGACAATTATCTTCGGTAGTGTCTTACCTTTGTCAAAGTACTGTAGGTGCTTACGTGTTTTTTTTTACAGATTAACTTTTTTTGTGGATGCCAAGTTAAATAAGAAATTTGGTTGAATTATTTCTTTATTGTCTGTTCGAAAATTACCTATTTTTGCAAAAAAAAAAACTTTTCGTTTGACTTCATCTAGTTGCAAACTTTGCATTTCCAAGATCGCTATATCAATCAATCTCAAACCCCTTTAATAAATAGTTTGTAATAATTTCCCCATCTATCTTCATCTACTAATACCGCTATCAACTTGTTAAGATTTCCGTGAATAATCGAATCAGCAGAATACAGATGCTGTGCCCCGTTAGTTCTTTAAATAGCATTCCTTCTCATAATCACAAGGACCTCACAGCAGGGGCTTTGGTTCCGCTAACGTCATAAGACTTGGAGCTATGATGCTTTGTTTATGATGCTTTAGGATTTGTTATAAAAGTTTCAAGAATATTTTAAATGTTGTTATTGCATTAGTAGCAAACTTAAATGGTGACTTTAAAATTATTATCATTTTGATTATTTTATTGATCAACAATAATTTTATTTAAATAAATTTTAACCAAATATATAATTTTTTGTTTCAATGTCTACGCTTAATCCATTTTCATATTATTTTTAAAAATGCCTCTTAAGCCCTAGCAGAATGAGGTCCTAGTCAATTCCCGTCGAATTAAATACGTTTAATTAATTGCACTTCTATCGGAACTGGAATCGCTAAGCTTTGGCAATTAGCTGCATTGAACTTGCCTTTGTTAATTTATAGTCTTCCTTGTTTCAGCGTTAAGTGTACTCATCCTTATTATTCCTGTAGTTTAGCGTCTATTTTTATATGCAAATTGTGCAAATCAACTGTAATGATTATATTGCTTTATTTGTTTTTATAGACTCTTCTTGAAATATAAATGTGGTATGTGGAATTTTCTATTCTTATATGTATATAGGTACTCTTCTCTTATATAGGTAATATTAGCGGATGTCCACGACTTCGTCCGCGTAAACTATAAGACTTCTGTTCCCATTCCCGTAGGAATTTTGGAAAATCCTCTCTTCATCCTCTCTTATATACCTACGTCATACAAAAGAAAATCTCTAAGAATACCCGTGTAGGCTGTGCGTTGATTTTTTGTAATGCAGAACATTATAGCATTTAATGATTTTCGGACGTAGTTAATTGCCATCGAGTGATTTACTTTCGTAATAAAATCTAACATTATATTTTTCTTTTTTCACAGCTCTCAGCAATAGACCCAGATTGTGGTGTCAACGCCATCGTGAACTACACCACCGGAGAAACTCCCTTCAAGCAGTTCATCGTCAAGCCTGACACCGGTGAACTCTGCGTCTCCAGTCCCTTGGACTATGAGATCAATAGTGACTTCGAGTTCCCCGTCATTGCTACTGATAGAGGTAAGGATATTTAATTTGTTTTTTGTAACTATTGAATTTGCTGTAGTGTGTATTACAATTCTTTGTGACATGAAAATAAAAACCTACGATAAAGTTAGATGCAACGTTACGCAATACCAGAACTTTTTAAGGTATGACGATATAGATAGAAAATTAAATAACATTGGCTATAAATTAATCCGTGATTAGATATTAACAGTATACAAGATGATTCCTAGCTGAAAGTAAATGCCGCCGAATTACTAAAAAAATTCTGATTAAAGCAGATGAATACCGAAGTCATTGCCACAATCATTGAAATTCATTGAAGTACCTACTCTTGAAGCCGGACTCAAAGCGGCAACGCGGGACGAATAAAATTCCGAAAATGTCCGTCGGCCGTTGGCTCCTCCCTGATTTATGGAGCGAGAAGACACCAACTATAACTTTTTGTTTTTGTTCCACCAAATCTGACGTCGCAACTTTGTGTTGCACCGCCCTGACATTCGCCGGTTTAAGAATGGTAGATAACTGGATGTTAGTGTAATTGAGTTTGATGACAGGATTTAAGATTTCGTACATATCGGGGCGGTTAACCGATACTATTTTTGTCTGAAATGAGTACTACATCTAAGTAAAATTTTATAGTAGGTATATATTTTTATGTAGACTGCAATGATGTCAGTTCTAAGTACTATAATTTTATACTTTAAGCAAACTATATCAGCATGCAGGAATAAGCATTAAAATCTTACGTTATTACTTTGTTTCTGCTACTATCTATATCCTGCATTAAAAGCCTACGATAGATAAAATCATACCCATCAAATTAAATACCGTCTGTATATAAAATCGCAAACAATTGTTTTATCATCGTGCCTTGTACAGAAAACGCGTTGACATCGGCATAAATCAACTAGCTGTCAATTAAACATAGCATTACAACAATACACAAACAATCAAGCGACCAATTATTTATGTATTCGCAGGGGGCCTGTCCACGACGGCCATGGTGAAGATCCAACTGCTTGATATAAACGACAACATACCCGCATTCAATGTTAAGGACTACAACGTCTCTCTGAAAGAAGGCAGGATATCTATAACTGAGCCGATAGTTGCTGTGTCAGCGACGGACTCTGATTCAGGAAGATTGGGCACAGTGACATATAGAATCACGAACAATGATAACGATATATTCCGCGTCGATAGAAGCACTGGAGAGATATTCGTCAGCAAACCAGCTCTGATCCAAGTGAATGGAAAATTTGATCTCGAAGTATCTGCAACTGATGGTGGAGGCTTATCAGCAGCTCATAACGCGATGGTTCACATTAATGTGGTCCCTGCGGGTATTGGATCTGCGCTTTTTGATAAGCCAAGATACAATTTCCATATTCGCGAAGATGTGAGAATTGGGACTGTTGTGGGAAATCTGAAGGCTACTGTTGCTGACAGAGGTAAGTTCTCAATTTTATTATTATTATCCGCTGTATAATTTTCCATTATTAACCTTGTAGTCATTATGGATAATTAAATAATCAGATGACAAAACATTCACTTTTTTCTGGATAAGAAACTCGAGAAGTTGACATGAAAAATTATCTGCTCAAGTATTTCAAGCTGTAAAGTTTAAAAACATAAAATAAACAAAAAAACATGAATCTTCCAAGAATAATGAAAAAACTAAATAAGATCAATTTACACATACCAAAACAATAAACACTAATACTAGGTTCAATAACATTCTTCGAAAAGAAAGCACAATGCAAACGTTTAGTATTACTTACAAGGGAAATGGTTTAGTAAAAGAGTAAATATTAATGTAAGCCGACGAGCAACTACCGTTGATTCGGACTGCCTTATAGCTTCATTTTACTTTAACAAATTTATTGAAATCGTGTCTTTGGCTCGTGGCTTAGGTGCGGAAAGACGGCGGAAAGTTATTCTGGAATTTTAGGAATAAATTATGTACTATGTGTGACTTCTGGACATTTAACTAAGTATATGATTTCTGATAATGATATTAAAACAAGCAAATACCATTGGTGTTTTATAAAACCGCGAATCTTTTTTTGCGACAGTTTTTAAAAATGACATTTGACAGCAAAATAATTGTTGATTATTTTATAAATTAATTATGTGATTGTGTATTAGGGTAAGTGGCTACTTCAGCCGTTCTAATAATAAATAAATAAAATATATGTATAAAGTTTTTTTCTGTTTACAAATAAGCAAGTTCCCTTTTTTATAAATATAAATTATATTTTTACTCTCTTTGAGAAAAACTTTATGTAAAAGACAATTTAATAAACTCTAATAAGATTCAATTATATAAAATAAACTAAAATTTTGTTCAGGTTCACCTTAAAAAGGTTAATAAGCCTTTCCAAACTCCTCGTTAGAGTACATTTTATCAAATCGGTAGTTCCTTTAAAAGATAGCTCTTTTTACTCTATGTAGATATGACTACTGAGTGCAACATACAAAAGAAATATTGTTTCCAAAATCATGCACGAAACTTATCCGATGAAACAGACTACCATAACCGCTACCTCTTTCCTCTTACTAATGTTTCCATTAACTATATATAATACGTAATCACCTATTGTCTAACTGGAGGATCACGACCACATGATGTGAGGCTCTCGGCGTCGGGTTTGCAACTTTTATGACTTCTCTTCCAACCTGCGAACCTGCTTCTGCATAATTATACTATTATCATAGGGACGGTTTTAAACACGTCTTTGGCCTTTTAAAATCGGTTGGCGTTGTTATTAGTTTACGGTAAAACTTGTAAACTTCAATATTCTTTATTGTACACATAAATTTTTATCATAGACAGTAAGTTGTAAAAGAAATAGTACAAAGGCGAGCTTATCTCTAAAAGAGATTTCTTCCAGCAAACCATTAAGTAAATTTTGTTCTTATTAGTAAAGTAAGTATGTCCAAATATTTTATTTTGTATTTTATTTTTGTATTGATCATATATTATTGATTTTATTGTATGAGATTTGATAAATACTGGATTTGATTTGATTTGATAAATTTTTGTGCAGCCAAAAATACCAAAAATTACATACATGATAAAAATTTTAACATTTATCAAACCTGTATATCACAATATTTTCGACTAAAATTTAAAACAGGCTACAGCTATTTATCTATGTATGTATAATATATATGCTAATATAGCTATAAAATAAAACACAGCCATGTACACGCATATAATTAGCCACACACCAGTAATAGATATGTCTGGATGCACTATAACAGTCGTATAGCAGCTATATGGTAGCTTGCTGCTGGCCCGTTATAGCACTATAGTGACTTCACTATTACCGCTGTACCATCTGAACATAAATTTACCATTTGGAATTTCGCTATTCCACTGAAAACTTTCGGAAACTCAAAGGATTTTCTTATAATTTATATTCGCTATAGGCCTTCATTGGTGTATTGTTCCTAAATCAAACTGGGTGCTATAAAGCAGCGCTCTATCTTACTCTAAGTCGGTACGCGTTTCGCCAATATTTACTACAAGACTTTCAATTCAAGACTGCAATTACACAGATTACGAGATACATAAGCAATAACAGCCAATTTCAATAACTGATTCCTCGAGATTATTTGCTATAGATTAAATGTTCCATTGTTTTCATACAAAATTTCAAATTTGGAATTTAAAAAATTCGAGTCTTTATGACCTCTACTCGTAGTATTGAAATTGGCCGTAAGACTCGTACACAGTTTAGTTATTCAACTTCCATATTGTTAATCGTTGTTGAAAATAGCATTTGTGAAATAAACTTAGTTGCTTATATACCATGTCTTACCCGATTAAGACTACTTACTAAAAATAAGAGCATTACTCACACATTAGGGATCTTAGTGTGGGACTAGGTCAATGTGTTGTGAAGTGTGTGAATATTTATTTATTATTATTTATTTATTCATAAGAGAACAGGCAATAGGTATTCATAAATTTATTGAAAGATTTGAAAGTAGGTAATTGAAAATTAAAGTGACTTTTATTAGTATGCAATACAAAGACTTCTGTTAAAAAGTGTTACACCTACATATACATACATATAATCACGCCTTTATCCCTTACGGGGTAAGCAGAGCACCAAAGGCCGATAGAACCACATGGTGCCACTTCTGACCGATTTTGAGGGTATAGTTGAGATGTACTACAAGTTCGGTTAGTAGTGACAGGTGGTCAACCCATCGCCTACCAAACACCAAGACCCTCATGTCCTCCTGACTTGTACAGTTTACCCGGGAAGAGAAGCAGCTGTAGTACTGTACGTTTTTTTTCACTCCCAGAGCAGCATAGAAGAATTATATCGTCATGTTAATAGAGAACCTAAAAAATCATCTATATACATTTTTAACATAGCCTAACTAATATTAATTATAACTACCAAAATTTCAATTCAAGTTATTATTCTATTCTGTGTGACCAGCGGCCGCGGCAACCACGTTTATTCTGTTGTAAGTTTGAGCTCTGTAAATCACTGAAATGCGAACTTTACCGTTAGCCTACGTGGCGCACTTGTCTATGGGAAATTGTCTATTGCTAGACCATTGTTGGTTAGATATAAGCCGGCGATATTGTACGAGCCTCTCGTTAGAGAGTAGTATATTCTTTGGTACGTGCACTCGGCCTTTGCTCATAACCGTTAACAGCGAATTTAGGGCACATGCTTGCGTATTTAGCAAAATGTAAGTTGGCGTAAATTATGTTTCCATGAATTTCTATATTGCATTCCTATTTTCTTCTGAACTGTATGCGGGGTGTAAAAGAAAGGTTATGTTAACCAAAATGTTATAAAAAAATCACTATAAAGAACATATCCGCAAAATTTGATACTCCAAATCGCAGGTTTATTTTTCAAAATTATATTAACATTCCTGAGTGAAATTAAAAGTAGGTTATGTACACGTCTTCAGCCTATTGCAGTCCACTGCTGGACATAGGCCTCTCCCAGGGCACGCCACAAGGCTACTGCCACAGGGGGGTTTTGCCCATAGTCACCACGCTGGGCAGGCGAGCTGGTGACCGCAATGTGATTTTCGGACTATGTTGTCAGCACGAGAGGCGCTGCTGCCCACCTCCCGGAAACCCTTAATCGCCTCGTACAATACCCACGGGTGGTACAAACTCTACTCTGCCGGCACCACGCGGCTTATACACATAGCACTATATAATAATACTGCACTAGCAACTTGCCACTAAACTATATCTATCCTCAAACGTTGCTATAGGATCACCCTCGCGATCGTGAAGTTAATACTGCCTCATTTTCGGATCACAGCCGTATGTAGGTATATCATGGAGAAGGAATAGAAGAGGAGGTGGGACTATGAACTGAGTCGTGTGGCAATCGTGAGGCCATGACGTCATGATAGGGGCGGAGCTTCAGGGCCAGTGTGTGTAACTCAGTAGCTGTAACCACACGCTTATGCAAGTAGTTTGGCTAGTCACTACAAGGTGGTTTCTATGTAAATGGGCAGGGCTACAGTGTTAGGATGCGCCCCTCGTCCCATACTTCACCCCCGCTCAGCGGCACACTATTTTTGTATGAAAATATACTTAGCCGCTGCTCCTCTTTTATTTCTTCTCCATGAGGTATATGTAATAAAAATATATAGGATTACCTACAATATGATTTTGATTTTACATCATCTTCCATCCAAGTTACGAGTCCATTTATATTTGCCGGTGTGAAATACGGCATTAAAACTTGATGGATCCTGGTATTGAACAGTTAAAAAGGCAATAAACATTTGTTGCTATAATTCTACGCAGCTAACTGTGAAATAAAGATTTCGTAATTATGTTAAAATTATACGGTTTTAATTACGGCGATAGGCTCATTCACATATGAGCTAACTAGGTTAGGAAATATTGGTGTGTATTTTGCACACGTTTGCCAAATACCCCACAGATTATAAAAAAGATCGCACTGCCAGGTCCCCGCCATGGGGACAGGTGCAAATGATTAGTACAAGTTGCAAGCTTATCGCCTGAGAGAATTTCCGAGTTGTTTAGTCGACTCGTACGACATGCCTTGAAGAAGATGCAGCTGATGTATTCTAGTGAAGGCCCGCATCAGAACTGGATTAATATTTTACATTGTAAAGAAACAGCTGCACTGCTTTACAAAACAAAAGCTTTATTGCTAATTATTTAAGCTTTATTGCTAATTATTTATTAATCGACTGAACTACCCGCGGAATATTCGTATGCAGAATATAAAAACGGAATGTGTTCATGGCAATTCAATTTTATGTAAGTATTTCAAAGAACAATAAACAATACTGCAAATCAAATATATAGATTAAAAAGATTCTCGTACACCTCGTGTAGGTACCTATAGAATATCTGACAATGCTGTGTTCAGTCTATTTTGTAGGTTAGAGCGAGACAAACAAGACCGAACAAAACTATAAGGAAGACATGAATATTTAGGTACTTGTATTTAGTTTACAATTAAATTTTATTTTAAAACACAGGATTAGTTTAAAAAAAGTACCTATAATTTGGAGAAAAATAAAAATACTTTAAGATATAAATAATATCCAGTACCATTTTCCATTGGATCTAGTTCGCAAAATAACCATACGATAAATGGAAGTAATCCCAGCCGATGAAACAGAAGAGAAAAACAAACGCAACCAAAGTAATAAAACGCTAATTACTACAAAGGCGGCCCGCGCTACACAGTAACATTAATTTGGAGAACAAAACGCCTTCTTCTATATCTCGGGCCAGCAGTCAAAAGTTCACTTTAATTAGAAAGAGCTCCATAACATTTATGTGCAATGGGCAAACCCGCCCAACACAGATTTATGATTCTTTCGCCCCGAGATAAAGTTACATTAATTAAAAAAAAAAAATTTAATGGAGATCCCCACTTTGCGCGTGAGCATAGTCGCAAACTGGTTATTGATAGTGACAATCACTTGTTATTACCTAGGAATTTTTCGAAATAGACTGATAACTAAACAAAATAGATAGATAGATATACTTGCATTGTGATAGCGCGCGTGGGGATAGTTGCGATTTGATTACTAATAGTGACAATCCTCATATTTTGTCATTACGTAATTTTCTAAATAGACAATTGACAATTTTTTGCAACTACTCACTCAGGTGAAAAAAAATTCATTTCTTAATAACATCTGTGGTTCTATCGGCCCACGGTGCTCTGCCTACCCCGTAAGGATAGAGTCGTGATTATATGTATTTATATTTTTTGCAAAAAAAAAAAACAAATGAGATTATATTTACTTTCGGCGTTAAAAAAGTAGGTATTTTTGTCACAACCCAGTTATACAACATATTGAAATGGCTATAAGTAGCTAGTTATCCATTAATAAAAGTAATCCGATATTAAATTGGCTACTTTATTAACGATAATGAGATTACGAACGTTATAACTATTTATATTATTTCTCACTGCATTAGAATGTAAAGGTCTATCGAGACCACACACGTCTGGGCATTTATCATAACTGTCAAAAAACTCATTACCATACCATAGCGAATATTCTAAGTACCTATCCTACATAGATATATTATGTTCGTAACTTTTTCTAATAAAGATAAGCTATCTCTTAAATTTCTCTTTCTCGACTGGTATGCTGGATGAAATCTCTTTTATCAATATCCTTAATAAATCATTTTTTTATTTTTATAGTTTTTTGTAGATCAACTTTTTGTTCGGGTGTACAAGAAAGAAAAACATTTATAATCTCTCTTTATGAATTCTAAGCAAATGTTTAACTTTTAGCCAGTTGACAGTCTTCCTTTAAAATTTGTAAAAAGAATCTGAAAACCTGCTTACGAAATCCTATTTACAATTGGGTGTGAACTTAATGAAATAATAAGCGCCAAGGATTTCCAACAATTTCGCTGCTTGGAAACTTGAAAAAAGTGTCGCTAGTCACAAAAACTGTGCAGCCACCAGTCCTGGTTTTGTCCAAAAAAGTCAAATTAAATTCGCGCTCTCTCGCAATCGTATAGATTCGCGAAATTTGAAATTCGTATGGCAATCCGAGGATACGGTCACTGGGCGCGAGGGGCGAGCTCGAATAAATTGTGCGGGGTCAACCACCTTCCATGCGACAGTTTTTGCCGCCAAAACTCTTAGACCTCTTTTTTGACCAGCACAATTATTTTCAACTTTTTATGCTGCGTTAAAACTAAAATTGTTTACACGATTTATGTGTAAAATTAACGAAAATGTTCAGTTGTTGAGGGACGCTTTTGTAGAATAACGTTTTCTACAAATGATTCGATACCATACGCTATATTTTAAGAAACATGTAAAAATTACGTGTATTACGCTGGTGTTAAATAACTCGATCACTATTAGTAAACATTCAGTTTCGTTAAAATAAACAATCATTTTCTTTTATTTCCCCACTTTGTTAGATATCATCATCCAATATGCCACTCAAATAATATTTTATATTTTTGAGCCACTATTCCCACCAAAAACTATTTCATTTGTTGAATTACTTATTTAATAAACTACGTGTATAACCTAGATCAAGATTATTGGTTGAAATAATGGCAATGTAGAAATAGTTCATTTTCATTAACAAACACATTCTGATCATCTAAACCCACCGTTTGATAAATTAAATTAAATCTTCGCGCAGGAACACAATTCACATAGGAGATCTTTACAAGACTTAATTGAATCGCATTCGCCTCTCGTGAGTGAGATAATCGGTTTGCCATTAATGATTTCAATTTAGAAGGGCAAGATGCAAATTTATTTTGTAATGTAAAGGGACAGACAGCCGGTAAGGCACGCCGTGACTCCCACCTCCTCAACCTAATGAATTAAGATCATGACGGCTGATGTTTATAGCTATAAAATAAAAAGAGCGAATTTCAGAGATACCTTCGCAGTGTTTCTTTGCTGCACCATAATCCGTGTGGCCCGAGCTTTGTATAGCTTATGATAATTTAATGATGCGTATTAGTAGTCATGAATTTGAAATTCGCCAAGTTACGAGACAGCCTCGTGGATATAAGTAAGGTTGAATCATCATTACTTCTTATATTAGTAGAGGAGACCGTGAAGATCGACCTTTACCAATCTGATAACTCGATGAGACATATTTTTTATCAAATATAATTTATCAACAAATATGCTTATTGTGACTTGGCTATTGAAAAGTGTTCATAGCTATTTTTTATTTAATTAATTTTCTTTCATTACCTTTCATTTCTTGGCTTTTGCAGCTAAGTTTAAATGATTGGTTTTGTAATTAAAATATCTTACCTATGATATCAATTTCGATGTGTTAATAGATTGGTGTAGTAACCTATTCACATCCTTGCTAGGTAGCCATGCAGAGAAATAAGTAGGCAAGCCTACCTAGGCATACTCTATGTGTTAAAATCTATCAGTTGAGATAAAACTCATTCGGTTATCAAAAGAGTGAAGGTGATGAAAGAAAATTGTTTAAAATTAATAAAAATAAAAATAGCTATGATCACTTTCCTATAGGCAAATCATCATAGGCATATTTGTTTATAAATTATATTTGATAAGAAATATGTCTCATCGAGTTATTAGATCGGTGAAGGTCGATCTTCTACGTCTCTTAGACTATATAGACACCCGTGAAATTGTCAATGATGGCGAATTCTGGATTTGAAATTCGATCGAATGCGAAGTAAACAAAACTAAGTATAGAAACAGAGCAAACTTGAATATGTATCTTATAAAATCTGCCGCCGAAAATAAGACGACATTTCGCATCACTGACTGTATAAATGGAAGAGACAATGGGAAAACGCGGTGGGGAGGACGCCTGGGGAGGAGAGGGGGAGGCAGGCGGGAGTTCGGAGACCAGTTGCACAAACAAAGACGGCGAGCATGTCCCTGCGTAAGAGTGTATATCAATCTCGAGCGTCAAAGGATCTGCCCAAAACGACCGCCGAAAAAAGCATTCGCAAAAAGTCCAGCCAAAAAAATTTTGGGAAATGAACAGTTTAAATTGTTGCCGAAGCTGCCAATTAAAAATTGATAAATATAAAGTAGCCGTTGAATAATACTGACGGGTTTTTCGAAATGTCTTTTACATCAATTACCCCTTTAGGGGACCCACATAGACTACTTACATACATTTTAAGGATCTCCGATTTCTCGGAGCAACCTTTTTCAACCACTTGTTTGTTTAAAGCGACCATCTCAAATTCGTTTTGACACTTACAACTGTATTCTAAAGAAATGTTATTGATGAATTTTAACTGGCTCCATTTAGGATTAAATCTGATGATTGATGAGTGCGCCAAACTTTTTGACGCTGCAAAATTATAAATTAAAATTAATGAATGGAATCAACGATAACCAAAAATAAACACAATCAAATTTGCTTGCACCGGTTAACGATCAGTTGACAACAATATTAAAAAAACTTGACATTGAGAACATTAATCAAAATGCATTTATTGAACTGTATGGTGTAGAAATCAAGCCTTTACAATGAGAATCTCCCTTCTCATCACGGATCCACTTGTAATTAGTGAAAATAAAAAAGAATTTAGTCGAACTGACGTAACAAAGGAGTCCACTATCATTCCTATAGCAGTCATACGGATATCTACTGCAACTAATTTAATCTAGAGAAGTTATAATTAACAAGCACAGACAAGTATCATGACTGTAGAACTGGGCTAGACTGGTCTGAGACACACTTTCAAAGCAGGTGAGCCAGCTGATATTGATCTGTAGGACGATGACATTAAGGTTGGTAGCGAAGGCAGATATATTGCTAGGGTGTATAGATTTGCGATGATTGTAATTAGTGTTCTAGCATGAAAGGAGTTTGCCAGCAAGTAGTTTATTAGTGCATATTTATTACTTGTTCATGATATACATAGGTTTCTTGATGAAAATGCATCTGATTAATAGTTGTAACGGTAATTAGGATGTGAATGTAAATTCTTGTCTAAATATGCCTTAGATTTAATTTATGCCACCGTTAAAGCTGAGCAAAGTTTTAATTGACTTTGTTTATAGATATGACAAACTTGAAAATATTTTGGTATTCGTGTAAAGAATTTAATGTTGTTTCGTATAAATGTGCTCTCGAGTTCACTGATATCACATTGAAAACATTTTTTTGTCGATAATCCGTGACATTTGTGCATATATTTGTTTAAATGTATATTAACAAAATATAAGTATGACGTTTGCTTTGTGCTAAAAGAAGATAGAGAAAGAATAGTATTATTACTGGACATATATGTCATAACTTCGTATGTATTACGATTGTTGTCAAATTTTAATAAGTCAGTGGAATGTTAAAAAATCAATACTTTTATGGTTATAATGTTCTAATGCCAAGTAGAGTAGACAGAAGAATTTATTTGAAACAAAACAGGCTCTATGGGCAATCTAGGTGCAATATTAATATGATAACCATACATAAACATTTTCTCTGACCATAAACAGTGTTGCGACCAATTTTGATCAATATCCGATGATCGGGGGAAATTGAGATGAGTGGGGTCAAGCTAGCGGAATACATGAATGTTAAGACAGTCGAATATAACATTCACATAATTATAATGTATAGTGTTATAATGAACAAACAAATACTCGAATCTGAACATAAGATCGATTGTTCTATTAGGTGGATGCTTTTTGGAGGGTGAACCGCAAAATATTCCTTGATCTGTGTTTTAAATAATATTCCAGCACTCATAAGTAACGCACACCTGAATATTTCAATTCCTGTAATTGCAACGGAACTTAAGTCAGAAATGTTATTTTAGTGGTTTGCATTTCTCACTTTAAATAATATGTAACTAGATAATAACTTTACACAAATATGGCTGGGGTATATGTGAAAGGCTATAATGAGGTAGCCAGAACTGCAGGATCATAAGCGAAATCCTACAGCCACATTTAGAATAATGGGGACAGGTGTAAATTATAGTTGTATAGTTGCTAGCCGCGTGGTGCCGGCTGAGTAGAGTTTGTACCACCCCTGCCTGCCCGTGGGTATCGTACGAAGCGATTAAGGGTTTCCGGGAGGTGGGCAGCAGCGCCTCCCGTGCTGACAACATAGTCCGAAAATCACACTGCGGTCACCAACCCGCCTGCCCAGCGTGGTGACTATGGGCAAAACCCCCCTGTAGCAGTAGCCTTGTGGCGTGCCATGGGGGAGGCCTACGTCCAGCAGTGGACTGCAATAGGCTGAAGAAGAAGAAGAAGTTGCTAGCTCAGCACAGTTTGTAAAATACCTAATATTATCCAAATTGTTACAGGTAAACCACTTCGGTACAGCATAGAATCTGGAGATCCAGACCATCATTTCAGTTTAGATGCCCACACCGGTACCATCAGGACTTTAGGACGACTGGACAGGGAGACGGTTGCGTTATATCTCCTCAATGTCCGAGCTGCAAATGGAAACCCTGCTGGATATGATCAAACACAGGTATGTACAACTATCTTCATAATTCTATTACTAATGTAACGAGTAAATCCTAGTTATGATAATGTATTAAGAGGTACCTAAAGGAGATTATAAACTGTTATTTATAATATAAATTCGTACATTTCTAAACTGGGTGAAATAATGGTAGGTAATTTACATAGTTCTGCTCCACATCATAGGTCATAAATGGGGGTGATTATGCATGTTTGTATTAATCCTAAGAATTGCCAATTCCAGGTGCAAATAACAATAGATGATGTCAACGACAATGCTCCAGAATTTGGCACGTCTTCAGTAAGAGTGTCAGTTGCCGAATCCTCAGCTATTGGCTCTGTAATTTATGCAGCTAAAGCTTCTGATGAAGATGAAGGCAAGAATGGTCTGATCAGTTACAGTCTTGTATCTTCTACTGGACCACCCAACACTTTTGCTGTCAATAAACAACAAGGCTTGGTAACTTTATTGAGGTAAATTTATTATTTCTTAGCCAAATTATAAGCAAAATTATACTTTTGATGTGTGAAATGATTCTTGTGTTTGACGATTTAATGAATAATGTAATTATTTTTACAGACCGCTAGATTATGAGAACCTCGTTCGACATACCTTAGTAATAACGGCTATAGATAGTGGATCTCCTGCATTGAGTGCAAATTTAACTCTATCAGTTGATGTGCAGGATGTCAACGATAATGCTCCTGTATTTGAACATGATATTTATAGCGCTAATGTCTTAGAATCAGAACCTATGAATACCAAGGTAAAGTACTTAACAAAGAGAAAAATATTTATATCTCTAAAAATACTAGAACGCTCATAAGTAGGTACCTAATATCCGTGTGCAGTGCAGAAAAAAAATCTAAATTATTAAATTTTTCTTAATACATATGTACCAAGTTATTAAAACTAGTAAGCGTAAAAGCGTAACAGGCAGGCATAGTTAAGTTTCGCATTTATAATAGTAAGGATAAGACATAACCAAAGTTCAAATAACTTCGCATGTTGTATTTATGATGACACTAGCTGTTTTCCGCGGTGTGTCCTTTCTCGAGCTCTAGACTATTTGTATACCAAATGTCATTCAAATCGGTTCAGTAGTTTTGCCGCGAAAGACGGAAAAACATACACACACACTTTCACATTTATTTTTACACACTTTCACATTAATATTAGTATAGATTATTTAATTGATAAGTACTCATTATATAATTGTCTTACAGATTTTAGAAATTCAAGCAATTGACAAAGATACTGGCAACAATGCCCGAATAACCTACCGTGTTCTACCTGAAAATAACTCTGAAGAATTCTTTAGAGTGCAACCTGCTACTGGATGGGTGTATTTAGCTAAACCTCTAGATAGAGAAACCGTTGCCAGACATAAAATGACCATCACTGCCACAGACAATGGCATACCACCACTGTCAGCTACAGCCAGCCTCATCATCAATGTCATTGACGCGAATGACAATGATCCAATATTTTCAAAAACCTCATACGAGTTTCAAGTGGAAGAAAACAAAATAGAGGACAATTTGTTGGAAAACTGTCAGCAACAGATGCAGATTTGGGTGAAAATGCCGTACTGAGATACAGCTTATTCCCCTCAAACACCAGCTTCAATATCAATCCAATTACAGGTACGTTCTGGTTCTTATCCAATCTTGTAGTTTCATTTACCATAGGTTGTGTTGATAGGAATCTACAAGTTAACAAACTACGAGTAACTGGTTTTATGTGATAAATCTGGTCTACATAAGTATCATATTTTTAAAATTACATATTCGTACCAGTCTGGAATTTTGTTTTTATACGGTTTTTCACCGTAACTTCAAGTGGAGGACTCTAGATGTGTTTAACAATTTAAGAATTACTGGCCACCCGGCCACTCGAGTATTGTTTAGTCGACCGGCTCCCTTTGAAAGCTAAAACCCGAAGTGTGTTGAGCCTTCAGACTCATCGACCGAGTAAACAGTTTGGGCAAACAGAGCCACATCAATACCTGCATAATTTAAAGGAATAGGGGCAGAGTATATTTATTTTTGACCTTCCCATGAATATCGTTTTCGAATGAAACATTTTTGTTTATTTTAATAAGATTTATTATCCTGTTGAGTTACTCGTATTTTAAAGAATCATAGATGAGGAAAAATATTTCAATGTAATGTTTTTCCCTCATGAAAGTTTATTTTCTTAGATTTCTTCTAAAACCTGCAAATATGAGTAATAAAAATAACCAAAGCTAAACATTGTTATAACAACATTAGAATAAAGAGGTGAAAATCAACCATTTTGACCCATGAATTTTCATCGCAACCGGTCCTTAAATCGTTGACGCATTGATGTTATCGCCGGAATCGTGTGAGTTTTTCGCTTCTCTATATGGGCGTCTGCAAAAAAGGGGGCCTTCGTTATGTACTATAACTGACTGATGAATGGTGAATCGTTCCGTCTTAATTCGGCTTATCGAAAATCAACACCCCGCGTGCTAGTTAGTGAATCTTTAGCAGAGGCACCCTCGGTGCCGCGATGTTCATAAATCATTCTGACATCTGTATGTAGTCTAGATTGAAGTTGCAATATTGCTGTATAAAGATTTTTGTGGAAAAAATCAAAAGTTCAATGTTTTTGTTGTTTAGTTTTAAACTCGAAAATGTTTGAAAGAATTTTGCAAGTTGTCTTCACAAGTTAACGAATAGATCTAAATATCTTGAAAGTGATAACTGAAAGATACATAATGATCTATGTATCAAATTAATAGTTTACAACTGCAATATTAAATACAGTGTCGGCTTTCCGTCCCATCGGACTATGAGAGTAACGGAATAGAGAGTACATCTGTGTTTGCGCACACACTTGTGCACTATAATATCTCCTGCGTACCTGGCCAATCTCAGTAGAGATTGGTCGCCTTGGCCGAAATACGGTCGATACAATTTACTAATAAAATTGTTAATCTTTATTCCTACTTATTACTTTCGAAAGTTCATGATTTTTCACAAAGGTCACACAGCACCAGTTCTGCAAGCTATCCACTACGGGAGGCAGCGGAATGAATTTATGCGCGTCAATTGCGAGTTATAAACGTCGTCGCTCGCGCATGCGCCGTGACCTGCCATTAACTATTATTAAAATATTGCTGTGTAGAAGCCTCGGCTATTCTCTCCCATGTTTTATTACAAGCCTTACCAGGCCAGATACTGTCATCGGGCATTTAAAGCTCATACGTTACAAATGTACGTGTAGGACGTTGCACGGCCCTACAACTCGTTTGGTTGACGGACACCTTTTATTTTCATTTATACTTAAATGAATTATAGGTGTAAAACGTAGGTACGTCGGCTTTGAAAAAGTATCGATGCTAGAAGATAAATTTGAGAAGTTTTATAATTGTAGTGATTAATTGTTTCCAAGTATAAAAAACAATGATATTCACCGATAAAATGGCTAAATTTACATAGTATATAATAACAAGAAACCATTTTCATCGTTTACTTTAATCCAAAATTTCTCACTAATAATTCTTCACTATCATCAAAACAAAAGCCGGGCTTGGGTCTACATTCGTGTGCGAGGAAAATAACGATGATTTTTTTTTTCTAGAGCCCGTTTCACATCGCTCATTACATCGGCCTCTGCCACATCTTATTATCCTCCGACAGCCCCACTTATTCCTACTCTAAAACCAGCCGTAAGGTCCTGGTTTTAAGGTTCGCTATAGATTGTTAACTTTGATCCAAATCACGTTTATCGTCCTTCCCAGTTTCTGTCATCACGATTTTTAGGTTCCGAATACGGAGTGGTCCCTTGGATAATCATAGGTATTCTGCCGCAGGCGATCTCTTTTATGAATGCTTAATTTTAGGCTTGAACTTCACGATGATCGCTTTGAAATTGACAAAATTCTTAAGCGACGTATCGGTTAGATTATAAGAAGAAATTTGGGTGAAACGTGATTGGTTTATAAAATCACATGTAACATTGTTGCAATATTGACATTAATTACTATTTTAAATTACGTTTCCCTTCAAATGTAACACTTAACTTGTTTGTTACAGGAGTTATAACTACGAAAGAAATTTTAGATCGGGAATTCAAATCGTCATACTCACTCTTTGCCGAAGCTAAAGATCAAGGCTCTCTACCAAGATCGACTCGGGTACCGATATTTATAAAAATCACTGACGTTAATGATAATGCTCCAGAAATCATCGATCCAAGAGAAGATGTAGTCAGCGTTAGAGAAGAGCAGCAGCCCGGAGCTGAAGTAGCGAGAGTCAAAGCTATTGATAGAGATAATGGTTCTAATGCGACTGTAACTTATTCTATTTTAAATGATAGAGACATGGATGGTGTTGGAGTCTTTGTCATAGATTCATATACTGGAGTCATAAAGACTAGCACTGGTGAGTTGTATATAAATAAATTATAGTTTTACAAATGATCTAGATATATAATATTTCCATATAAACCTTATTTATTATATGAACTTCCAATTTGCAGTACTAGATCACGAGGAAAGGTCAATATACAGATTGACTGTAGCAGCTACTGATGGTGGAAAGCCTCCGAAAGAAACTGTGAGGCAACTAAAAGTTGAAGTATTGGACTTGAATGATAACAGACCCACATTCACTAGTTCAAGCTTGTCTTTCAAAGTAAGTATTTATTATTTATGTTATGTATGTTATATTTATGCTATTTATACGTTCAATTCAATATAATCTGTAAATCGTAAAGATTTCTCAAATAATCACTAATTCATTACCCATTTTACAGATAAAAGAAAATGCAAAGATTGGCCACGTCGTTGGTACTGTTAGTTGCTGTGATAATGATATTCAAGATAATTTGATAAATAGCGATGAAGAAAAACAAATATCGTATCTCTTGATGCCTTTAACGGTCGATCATTATGCTGGAACGTTTGAAATTGACCGACGCACAGGTTCTTTAGTTGTAGCAAGGCAGCTTGACAGAGAGGTGCAAGATGAATACAGGCTAGAAGTGAGAGCCTTAGATACATCAGCAACAAATAATCCTCAAAGCAGTGCTGTAACAGTCAAAATAGAGATTGTTGATATCAACGATAACGCTCCTGAGTGGCCGCAAAATCCAATAAACATAGAAATATCGGAAATAACTGCTGTTGGGACTACGATTTATAACTTCACTGCAAAAGATGCAGATGCTGGGGCTAACGGCGAACTTAATTTTAATATAATATCGTCACTATCTGCTGCAAAGAATATTTTTAATTTAGATCCACTGACAGGATCTTTAACTATTGTATCAAGCCTAGACTATGAGACACTAAAAGAATATTGGATGGTAGTTGAAGCAACTGACATGGCACTAAATATATCTGAAAGAAAAGCTACGTCTGCGACTGTTCACATCTCTGTGATAGATGCGAACGATAATGTGCCTAGATTCGTATCGGCAAATCAAGTTACGGTTTCATTAAATACTTTATCTGGTACACTTTATCAGGCACTAGCTATAGATGCAGATTCGGGAGAAAATGGAAAGATATCTTATTATATCTCTAATGGAAATGATCATGCTTATTTTTCAATGGAATATGATGTTGGGAAATTAACTTTTTCAAAGAAGTATTCCTCTGAGATAGTGCGTGTTCCAGCTGGACAGTATAAAATTAATCTGACCGCATCTGATCATGGCTCGCCATATCCTAAACAAACGCATATGATGTTAACCCTCAATTTACAAGAATCTTCAAATGTTCCTCCAAGATTTATGGATTTATTCTATAGAGCTAATATAAGTGAAGATATTCATACTGGTAGTTTTGTTGCTAGACTTACTGCAAAATCATCCCGAGGAAATACTGGTATGTTATATACAAATATACTTTAAAGTGATATTTTATTTATATCTTTGAGGAAATCTTTAATAATATTTATTTTTTCAGGGAATCTGACGTACATTATACCCCCTGGAGTGGGAAATGATAAATTTGTTGTTGATGAAAGACTGGGAACCATTACTTTAAAATACAAAATTGATAGAGAAGAAAATGATCAATATATTTTTCCAGTATATGTCACGGATTCTAGTGCATACCAAGCGACTACTAACTTCGATGTAGCTACCGTATTGATAACAGTATTAGATGCAAATGATAACCCACCAACGTTTAAACCTGGTTCTTGCTATCCACTCTCAGTTCCTGAAAACAATGATCCTGAAGTAATTCACACTGTTGTTGCCACTGATAAGGATATTGGTGCTAATGGAGTAATTACTTATAGTATTACATCTGGAAACAATGGTAATAAGTTTTCCATTGATAGCACAACTGGAAGACTTACCGCCAAAACGTTAGACCGAGAAACCCAGTCTAAATACTATCTGACAATAACGGCCTACGACCATGGATCACCACAAGCGTGGCAAGGATCATGTAATATAACAGTGTTAGTTGAGGATCAGAATGATAATGATCCAGTATTTGATACTGGTCATTACTCTGCGGCTATACCAGAAGATGCTGCTATTGACACTTCAGTCATTAGTGTTAGAGCTACAGATGCTGATCTAGGTTTCAACAAGCGCATTGTCTATTCTTTGGCCAACGAAAGTCAAGGATTATTTAGGATTGACAATAAAACAGGAGTTATTTTCACAACTGGGTGAGTTACTTTTTTTGTACTAAATTTATATTATAAACTATACCTACTGATTTTATATAAATAATATGTATTTAGTTAACTGGTGTATTGATATTTGTTAAAGTAGCAGTTCCTGATGAATAATGTCACTTTATTTTTTAGAACGTTTGATAGAGAAACGAGGAATATTTACCATTTCGAAGCAGTGGCTACTGATCAAGGGCGATATATAACTCGCTCTCAGAGAGTTTCAGTTGAAGTTACAATAAATGACGTCAATGATAATAAGCCCATATTCACAAAATATCCGTTCAGAGAACAGGTTGCCACACTTACACCACCAGGACAAAGCCTTCTTAAAGTGTTAGCCACAGATAATGACATTGGTAGCAATGCTGAAATACTTTACGAATTATTAGATAGTTACAATAACAAATTCCGTATGAATCCTACAACCGGAGTTTTAACAGCTACACAAAGTTTGGCGAGTGAGAATGGCAAAATTATTCATTTAAAAGTGATTGCAAAAGATAAAGGAAACCCGCCACAAAGTTCTATCGGTCTTATTGAAATTCGCGTGGGCGATTTTTCCGATCAATCACTAACGTTAAACTTTCAAAATTCTATGTATAACGTAACTATTGAAGAGAACCTGTCGTACGGTAGAGATGTACTACAAGTAACTGCAGTAAGAAGTGACGGCCGCCGGCAAAGAATCGTTTATGAATTCGGAAATGGAAATGATCAATACGGCTTCGAAATAGACCCAAATACGGGCACCATAAGGGTCAATAATTCAGCGAATCTAGATTACGAGTCGTATCCCGGCCCAAAGCGGCAACTGGTAGTCGTCGCCCGGACAGAAGGCTCTCCAATCTTATACGGTTATTGCGATGTAACAATAAATCTGTTGGACCAAAATGACCACGCTCCCAGATTTACGCAGCAACAATATATTGCGAACGTTCTAGAAGGGAACACCAAGGGTGAATTTGTCGTGCAGTTGGCGGCTAAGGACGGCGACCGTGGAGCTAACGCGAGAATTCTATACCATATAGTCGACGGAAACCACGATAACGCATTTATTATTGAACCGGCATTCTCCGGGTCGGTCAAAACGAACATCGTACTGGATCGTGAGATAAGGGAGATGTACAAACTGACAGTTATTGCCACAGACGAGGGCGATCCGCAAATGACTGGAACAGCCACTCTTCGCATCAATATTGTCGACGTAAATGACAATCAGCCCACATTTCCTCCGCCAAATGTCATTTCAGTATCTGAAGGTACGTTTGTTTTCGAGTTTTTGCATCTGTTTACGTATTCAGTTTTAAATTGCTGTAGCTATAGGGCGGCCTATCGACTTTTCGAAATAAATTGGTAGAACAAAAAGCATTTTACAAAGAGGGAGGCATTTTACATAATTTGTATTCTCGACTCCGCGGCTGGCTTACATTGCGACTTTTCGATTCCAGCGCTGAGATTAAATAAAAGGGACTCCTTTAGGACCAATATTTATTGGATGGTATTACATTTTTTTCGAGTGCATGTTTTAGCGGTGCGCCTCCCCAACGGTTCGCGTTTGTTTTCTTTTTTAATTCCTTTGTTTTTATATCATTGTACGTCGTCAGTGGTTTTGTTTGTGAGGTTTTATTTTGCGGATCGTTAAAACGGCAGTCGAACGAGAAAGTACCGTCAGTGCCAGAGGTTTATTTTTCTTTTATGTTTTTTTGCAGGGACGGAACTTGGATCAGTGCTGACATCGGTTACTGCTAACGACGTTGACACATATCCTGCCCTGAAATACTCAATACTGGACGGAGACAATAGGTTTTCTATTGACAGATATAGTGGAAAGGTGGTTTTAAATAAGCCTTTGGACTTTGAAACAAGGCAGCTGCATGAAGTGAACATAACAGCTTCTGATACTGAGCACGTTGCGAGAACAACTCTTACGATTAAAGTAACTGATGTGAATGACAACTCTCCCATATTTGATGAGATCGCCTACAATCGAGTTTTACCAGGTTAGTAGTTTATAACTTCTATTTTTATAATTAATTTAAATTTAAAAATAAATTTATAATTGTATTTGCTACGTGGTTTCACTACAATACATAAGCTGATACTCTTCCGTGCATGTCGTCAGAGTCGACTAAGGTTATTCCCTCAGGCGATAAACTAGCAACTTAGGTATCACTGATAATTTACATCTGTCCCCGCTATGATAAACTTGGTTGCAAGATTAATTAATTATGAAGACCAACAGCTATATTAAGGCAGTAATAACAACAATATAGTGACATACAGCTAAATTATACAATACAACATTATAATATATATATTATATTAAAAGATGGTGAAGATTATACATTCATCTATATACACACACAATGTATTAATATATATTTATTTATTTATATATTATATTATTATATATAATGTATAAACTTCACCATCTTTTAGATGTATTACGAAACTACATCATACTTTTTACATACATACATAGGGTAGGCAGAGCACCAAGGGCCGATAGAACCACATGGTGCCACTTCTGACCAAATTTTGAGGGTATAGTTGAGATTTACAAGTTCGGTTAGTAGTGACAGGTGGTCAGCCCATCGCCTACAAAACACCAACACCCTCATGTCCCTCTACTGACTTGTGCAGTATGCTGGGGAAGAGAAGCAGCTGTAGTATTATACGTTCTTTTTGCACTCCCAGAGCAGCATAGAAGATACACTTTTTAAGTCCCAAAATATATATTTTGTTAGCTATAAATATGCAGGTGTATGTCTGCGACCTTTTTGCGATAATTTTGTACCAATTCAAGTGAATACATTTCGGAAGGATTCTTGCAAAAAGCCTATTTTTGATTACTACGAAAAGTATTGTTATAATATTGCAGTAATTATAAAATTATGAAGTTTTTTGTTTTACCAATTCGCAAATTCTGTGCATATATCTCTGTTTTGACTGTTGTGTATTACGCAATTAAAATTATTTATTATCTAATTTCAGAAGGCGTTGGCAACATCGAAATGGGCTCTGTTAGTGCCAAGGACTTAGACAGTGGCGACAATGGCAAGATATCTTACTCCATATTGCAACCGACGAAGGGCTTCTTCATAGACCCGGAGTCAGGAGTCATGTTTGTGAACTACAGCACTCTGACTACTAGCCATGGAGATACCCAGCTGGCTGTGGTAGCCACTGATCATGGAAAGCCAAACAGAAGTGCCGTAGCGTCTGTAAGGATCAGCTCTGGAGCTACTTCGGAAATAAAGCCCTTTATAGGACAGGATATTTACAGGTAATTAAATGCACTAATATTATAATATCATTAACTACATTAACCTTATTAAGCTATATCCTAGAAAATATAATTTTTTTCTAAGTATATTGAATTCCATATATAGCGATACTTCTGTAGCTTAGGGCCAATATAAAATTATTTTTCTGGAATTTGTATTTTAAGACAGTTTTCTCTAATTTTCAGAATAACCGTGAATGAAGATACTGATAAAGGATCTTCTCTACTAAGAATTGGGGGCATCAATGACGTGGTCAAAAAGTATAACTTAGAATTTCACATTATATCTGGCAACGAAGGAGATACCTTTGAAGTCAGTATGGATGGAGCATTGATTCTTGTTAACAAACTGGATAGAGAAATGCAAGAATCATATGTACTTGGTCTTGCTGCCGTTGAACAAGGAAAAACATTATCTTATAATCAAAATAAAACGTCAATCACAATATTTGTAACAGTCGCTGATGCAAACGATAATGCCCCAGTATTTTCAACTAATGATTTTGAATTATCAGTGAGTGAAGATGTTAAAATTGGATACACTCTCACTCAATTATCAGCTACCGATGCAGATCTATACGGTACACCAAATTCAGCTATTACCTTCAAAATTAGTTCAGGAGATGATGAAAACCTATTTTACCTGAATCCTACAACCGGAGCGTTGATAATTAATAAAAGTCTGGACTATGATACTGGAAAAACTGATTATAAACTTATCGTTGTTGCTTGTGATAATGGAAGCCCAATTTTATGTAACGCAGTCTATATAAAGTCAGCATATTAGACGAAAATGATAATGCACCAAAGTTTCCCGTAACAGAATATTTTGAATCTATTGGCGAAAATGAACGAGTTGGTACATCGATATTTACTGCCAGAGCAACCGATTTAGATCGTGGAAGATATGGTAAATTAAATTATTCTATTGTTGCATCATCCACAAACTTTAACAGAAATGATGATTCATGGAAAATGTTTCAAGTAGATCCTACAACTGGTCTGGTAAATTCTAATGCTGTATTTGATTATGAACAGAAAAATAAGTACGAATTTTCAATAAAAGCATCTGATATTGGCGGGAAAAGCACAACCGTAAAAGTCAGGATTGATATAGAAAGTCGTGATGAATTTTATCCGCAGTTTACACAAAAAACGTATACTTTTAAACTACCCACAACTGGATCTTTATCAGCAGGATACATTATAGGCCATGCAGCTGCGACAGATCGTGACAAAGGGATCGATGGGCGAATCGTTTACCAATTATCTACTTCTCACTCTTATTTAAAAATTAATAGAACGACAGGTGCCATAATTCTAAAGAAAAAAGTAGACGCAATTTTAAATTTATTTGGGACTGATAAATCGATTAGCTTGGTTGTGACAGCAAGTTCAGGAAGACAAGGCTCATTGACAAATAAAACTGCTGTGGAAATAGTGCAAGACTCTATGGTGGTTATCACTGATGCCAATCAACTAAATGATGTAGCAGCAAGCGGTGGACTCTCAGATTGGGCTCTAGGCTTAGTGATTGCATTCATATTCATCATTATAATATTTGCTGCAGCATTTGTGTTTTTACACATGAAAAATAAAAGACATAAGAAAGTCAATAAACCTGGATTGAATTCTGAAGGTGTCGGTGCCACAAATAGTTACGTAGACCCAAGCGCTTTTGATACAATTCCTATAAGAAATGCTGGCCCCGCTAAGGCAGGAAATCAATTTGCTCCTCCTAAATACGATGAAATCCCTTCATATGGACCCCATACAGCAAGCTCTAATTCGGGTGCAGCTACCACTTCTGAACTATCAGGATCTGATCGATCAGGCTCTAGTGGTCGAGGTTCTGCAGAAGATGGAGATGAGGGCGAAGATGAAGAAATTCGAATGATCAACGAAGGCCCTTTGCGAGGAGAACGACAAAACAACGGAGTAGATGATGATAATCTCTCAGATGTGTCTGTTCATAATACTCAAGAGTACTTAGCTAGATTAGGAATTGTAGATACAGGGGCAGGAGGAGCATCCACTTCTTCAAGAAGATGTTCAGAAAACGTTGTAAATAAAGATCCGATTCTACATCATGGCCCTATTGACTCGATACATATATTTGATGAAGACGGTACACATGAAAATGATATAACCAACTTAATATATGCCAAATTAAATGAAGTAACTGGAAGTGAGAGAGCAAGTAGTGCAGATGAAGCAGCAACTGCTGTTGATAGAGCAATGGCATTAGGTGCATTCCCAAGTGCACCAGGAGAAAATACTGCTGTACCCACGGCTGGACCATCAATGACAGGCAGCCTTAGTTCAATAGTTCATTCAGAAGAAGAACTTACTGGAAGCTATAATTGGGATTATTTACTTGACTGGGGACCGCAATATCAACCTCTAGCTCATGTATTTTCCGAAATAGCGCGATTAAAGGACGATGCAGTATCCCTACAAAGTGGTAATAGTGGTGCTTCTAGTGCTAAAAGTAAAGGGACTTCAATATCTAATGGTAAAAGTGTACCTCCACCATTATTAACAACAGTAGCACCGCGGAGTTGTCCAGCGCCATCTCTAGCTTGTAGACAACCGCAGCACTTACTACCGAGGTCTCCAATCAGCCACGACATTCCTGGAGGGTTCTCGGCTGCGGCAGCCATGTCTCCTTCATTCTCACCTTCCTTATCACCATTGGCGACTAGATCTCCATCGATGTCACCTTTGGTAGGCCCTGGTCTTCCTCCAGCGCCAGGTAGTAGGAAACCTCCTCACTCCACAGTAAGGATATGATAGCGTAGTTTATTTTTGTATAATTTTAGAATATTGTACATACCTTCGACTGTTTGCCTATAAGTATTGGATATTTATTATTACTGATGTGATCAGTATACCTAGTTATTGTAATTTAAAAATCATTTTGTGCATGTTGACTATAGAATTGTAAAGTGCCTGAATATGCTCAAAATGATGTATTAAGCGCTTATTACCGATTTTACGGTAACTGTATATAAATGTCTTCATTCGGGTTATAACTTTAAACAATTATGTAAATATTAGATTGTACATTTTTAGTGCCTTGTAACATATAAAATGAAGACTGCCATGTTATATTTTATTTTAGGACAAACAAATCAGCTTTACCTTAAGCTATAAGACGTAGTTGTATTAAATAATTATATATCTTAAACTTTACAAGAACTGTTAAATACTGACTTAAAATTATTTTGGTGTTTGTGCCAAATCTTGCAGTTTGTCCAAATATTGTAATTAATGATGACTATTATTGAAATCTGTGATTTTGATCTAGGTATCTACTCGTAAAAATATTTAATGACATGATGAATTAAAATGGTATATGTTATTTTCTTCAAAGATGATGTTTGCAACAATATTTTTGTAAAATCTGTCCAGTGACGAAATATATATAATTTCCTTTGTATTAAAGAGGACTAGTGTAAATATTATCATCAAAATACGAAAATAAGTTCCAACGACTGTCAGTGATTAATGTTTAAAAGAAAAATAAACATTTAAATTGATATAAATTGTTTTACTTTCCATATGTATCACAATAACTATTAAATTATAATAGATAAAAAGAAAATACTAATAATACGAGTACAGTACGTATCACAGTTGTGTCTAGAACTACTAATTTTTATTGATACATTTATTTAAAAGGACATTTGCCACTGATATTACAAAAACCTATAGTCTAACTTTGACAAGATGCTTCATACGTTATGCTGTCAAACACTTCTAAGCAGTGTTTAACTTTCGAGTTTCCTACAGCGGTACCGTCATATTGCGGTTGTCAGGGAACATTTCACATGTCCGTACCGTACTGTAACCGCAACGCTAATTGGGAAACCAAAGCTATACGTTTATTTAATTCAGAAGAGATTTTGTAATAACATCCTTGGAAACTATGACCGTGGCAGTTAATGGTTCTACATAAACACTTACATGAAGCCCCAGTTGCAAAAAGTTCTTAAGTTTCCAATTTTAATTATAGATGTGTATTATCTAAGTACACGACGTCGCTTAGCTTATATCTAAAAGCATGACTAGTTACTTGTTTGCATAAATTAAGATCCAAAGGGATTGAATAAAAACTACGATTAAGGACTTCATGCAAGTGAGGTAAAAAGTTAATGTAAGGATTGGAAGGGGCAACGGCGCATCATCATAATTAGACTAGGCAGATCAAAAATCTTCGCCAGTGGCTGAGCATACTTTATATTTCGATACATTTAGTTTTTAAAAATTGAAGTCCATTTTTTTATCTACATGTTACCTACCTTACACTTAATCTACGTTTAGACATATAAATGACATGATTGTAGGCATTTCACTAAGTATCTAAAATAAACATTATATTGAATTGGCTTATAATTATGAGCATGCTGAAATTATTATACTTAGTTAGGTACCTATAGCAAAGCCGTTCATAGCATCGATAAGTAGCCATTTTAAATAATAATATTCATGTTGCGTTACAATCCTACTTGCAGTGTAAAGTCAGCCAAAACATGGTATGACTACGTTTATTACATATTCACTGCCGGCAGATTTGCTAAGGTTGCCTACATCAGCACCGGTATGATGAATTTGGTGAGAGCGAGATGTTCACTTTTAAACGTCAAATTCATACAGCTACTAATAACTAGATAAACTAAAAAATAGACTTAATAATTAGGAATAGACACTCATTCTCGACCCGGGACTGAAGGAATTAGGGCTGATAGAAGTGGTTTGCAATCCCTTTTTACACACCAAGTAGAAATTCATCATACCGGTGAAGGTCAACGACTAATGCTAGGACGCAAATAAGCATTAGCGGCACCTCTAGAAAGCCTAAAAGATGCAAATACGTAGTCCCTGGCACTGAATGTATTAAAGTAGTATTGTCATTACATTACTTTCTATTATATTATCTTACGTTGCTATGGTTGATATCCATATCCACCAAATTTATTGACATCATGAGCCAATGAATATGATTGTGGATATTACATGCATCCGTAGCAACGTAATATGGCACGATTCCAGATGCAGCCTTAATAGACCTTGATGCATGGTTTGGCCTGATCTGTCTCCGGTCGTGTCGGCTTTCCGTCCAATCGGACTATGAGAGTGCATCTGTGTTTGCGCACACTCTTGTGCACTATAATAAACTCCTGCGTACCTGGCCAATCTCCATAGAGATTGGTCGCCTTGACCGAAATACGGTCGGAGATCATCATCACATGGATAGATACTCGTACAGTTAATTTACGTCACAGATCATTGCCGTCACATAACGTGAAAAGTGCATGCTAAATTACTGTAGCAAATATACTGAAAACTATCCTGTGCTGATGCGGGGCTTTACTAGAATACATCAGCTGCATCTAATTCCGTAGGTAACCTTCCTACTAGGTATATATCATAAGAGACGACTAATGAACGTAAGTCCGTTATCTCAGGTGATGATCTAACATTTGGCCCCACTATGCTAATGTAGGGTTTCCTGTATTATCTTGCAGTTCTAGCAACCCCAGTTTCAAACGCTTATACCGGCTCATTTCAACAAAATAAATAGTTCAAGTTAACCTCCAATAAGCTTTAAAGCTAATTTTTAAATTTTCCTTTCACAGTGCTTGATTCGCCTAATCACAATAAACAAGGCCTCCTTTCAACCTGCATTTTACAGGGTGATTTTTGGTCGTCAACGTTCCCGAAAACTACGGAATCTCCTCATAATCACGATTTTTCTCCATGGAGGTATACCTGGGAAGTGTCTGATTTCCAAAATATTAGGGTCCAAAGTTGAGTAAATAGACTTCGTTTTTCTGCATAAATGCACATTGACACATGTAGCAAGACTTTTTCACGGTAAATTATTAATATACGAGTATGTCTATGAAAAAACTAACATAAACACTGGACACTATAATATTACATTATTTTTTATATACATTTATTATTATAATATGACATTATAATATATTACATCGTTTCCCAGCATTTTTTTTTTTGCAGAAACTTACTTTATTTGATGTATAAAGTACGTACCCTTCGTTAAGGGTGGCAACGAAAAAACAACCTGTATGTATAAATCAGCTATGAACTTCAGTTTTTTAGATGCAAAAAGGAGAATGAGTGGAATCGGTCCAATTGGCGTCGGTTAATGACAATAAATTTATCAATTAGTACACACCATATCTTAGCCGCGTGATGCCGGTAGAGAAGAGTTTGTATCACCCCATGTCTGCCCGTGTGTACCGTACGAGGTTATTAAGGATTTCCGGCAATAGCGCCTTCCGTGCTGACAACATAAAGAGTCCAAAAATCAGACTATGGTGACTATGGGCAAAAACTCCTCTATGACAGTAGTCTTGTGGCGTATCCTGGGGGAGGCCCACGTCCAACAGTGGACTGCAATGGGCAGCAGACAAGACACTATATTTTAATACGACATTCCACTAATGAAACAACGGAACCTCTTGGACCAAAGCCTATAGATAAATGTCCTATACACTTTTGTTTTGCAATCTTAAAAAGTAAAAACTCGTATCATAATTAAGGCTTCCTTTTACTGATTGGATTATTGATATGTTGCACACTACTTTAATATTACAAAATACAGTCAAATCTTATCCCAGAATCAGTGCCACAAATAGAAAAACTAATTCGAGACAGATTTTCCACAAAATTACCAACTGTTTGTTTTTTTTTTGACGCTGACGATTTTTTTTTTTTTTAAATATCGGATAACATCAGTGTTTTGGAATCAGTGTTAGAATTACATGGATTACTACTAAGGCTTATGTTTGGGAACAAAGTACATGTCACGAAGTTTAACGTTGAGACCAACCAGCTGTCTTATGATAGTACCTATCAGTTATCTCTATTTACAATTTATAGTCATGATCACGTATTGAAACCCGATGAAATGGAAGTGCATGTATGTGTGTGTTACCTAAATCTTCAGACAGAACATTATGCGCACATTATGCCACCTCCATTTGTAAAGTTTCAATGATTGATCTATGAACTGTCAAAAAATATAGCCGATACAGGCATAGAACGAGGAGATACCAAATCCCTGGATACAGGGACAGATCTACGTCAAACCCTTCCTCTAGAAGAGCCTTCTCATGTACTTAGTTAATTTTGTGACACCATCATTACAAAAAACTTAATAATAGTTGTCAAAAAAATTAAATGAGCATCTGTCAATGTTAGTTTAAATTCGTTTTGCGGAAATGTGGTTGTGTAAATGCATGTCAATAATGACATCTTCTGACGCCACTGACTTCTTGCCGGGGGTGATTGTACCTATTTCTACTTCTGTGTTCGGAGTTTGTACCAATGCGTTGTCAATTGCTGGTTCCTGAAATAAAAAGTCAAGATATAAATAATGCTGTATTAATTTTTTTTTATTATTATTATTTTCAATCACTCATTACATAGGTGTAAGAAACAGGAACACCACTTAAACCATTGAGGTTTGTGTGTGGTGCAGTCTGCTCATTAAAAATTGGTAAACATAGTTTTGTATAGGTCATAATAAATTTTTCCAGGATAGTAGATACCTACTTATTAAATTTATCGTTATAATTACGAATAGGTTAGTGGCATGCAATTCTCAAGAATTCAATTACCTACCTAGTTTTGTGAAGTATAATGTTTTCAGTTTATTTTTGATATTACTCCGGATATAGAATCCCGAGTGTCGGCAGGTAGATCATTTATTAAGCGTGTCAGAATAAAGGCGACCGTGCGCTGGCCGTAAATAAATGCTGTATTGATTTAGGGCGTCACTAGACTATGTCAACTGCATTTTCTTCCATGAATGTAGTAATAGTCGGCTTAGGAATTCAGGAACAAGCACTTTTGATACACAAATAACGGAATGATAAGTCGTCATAAGTAAAAAAAATTAACATTTACTTACTAGTGGACGCCCGTGACTCCGTCCGCGTGGACTACAGAAAAAACAAAATGTCGAAATTATCCGGGATAAAAACATATTCCCGGGATAAAAAGTAGCTTAAATGTTAAGTGGGACCTGTCACAATATATTCCTGAAAACTTCATCGAAATCGGTTCAGCCGTTTCTGAGATTAGCGTGCACAAACGCACAAAATTCCAAAAATCTTTCTTTTCGGTACTATTGCCTTTTGTAAGGTCTCCTATGATATTTTTTCTCATATATCTTCCATGTACAGATAGCGATCCGTTACATTTTTATTACTCGTATATGTATAGAAGAAGATATAACGTATATAAGAACGTTTCAACTTTTATTTTATAGGATAGCGCTGCAGTCATATAGTGGTCGTCAAGGCTTTTTCAGTTTAGAGATCCATGACATAAATAGATACTAACCTAACCTAATGTTATAAGAACTAGTGAAGAACTGACCATAGACACTGCATCACAAGCCATCAGCTCGTTCTTGGACAAGTGCTCGACGACTGCAGCGGCGTAGCAGTCACCTAGCATGTTATTTGTAGTCCGAATTCGGTCTCTGGAGACAAAGCAAATAAAAAACGTATTAAAAACTACTACAAATGTTTATAATGTTTATTAAGAAATGTATAGGCAGTATTATAGCGGTGAAAGCTTAGGTTAAGACGTGCGTCTTTCAGTCAGAAAGCGTAGGTTCAATCCTCAGGGTCCTGCGGATTTTCTTAATAATTATCACTTAACTATACCGAGAAGGGTTCGTTCCCCTGATTACATAAAAGCGATAGCAAAGCCGAAGCCGCGCGATCGCGATAATTGAGTGTGTGTGTGCGCGTAACGAGCGCTCGGCATCCTCCTGCGCCCCGCACCTCGCCCCACACACACACACTCAATAATTATCGCAATCGCGGGGTTTCTGCTTTGCTATTGCTTTTACGTAATCAGGGGGCGTGCCAGGCAGGCAGCCGGCCGTAAAAAGAAATTCCAAATCTTTTGTAATGTGAGTTTCAAAAGAAGCCATTATTGCGCCGACCCCATAAGTTTATGAGATAAGGACAGGAAATTGATTTATTTTTATTAATTAAAATTATGTTTTTACATAACCTATCGATGTACAATAAAAACATATACTATATGAAAGGTGACAAGAAAAAAATAAACATTACTGACCCACCAATATAACTAGAAATAATCTTCTAAGAAACTGTAGAGATGGATAAGTACTAGAAGTACAAAGGCACTATAATAAATAAAAAATATGTTCCAATACTTACACAAGCCAATCTACAGCAAACAACAGTGACACATCGTGTGTTGCTGCATCAACTGCTGCCAGCACCACCAACAATAGAACAAGAGCCGCTGATGGCACTGATGCTGAAGACACCGACGCTGCAGTAGATGTTAGACTGGAATATTGCAAATCTATACATATAATAAAAATGTAACGGATCGCTGTCTGTACATGGAAGATATATATATAGAGACTATCAACGCAATATTAAAGGAGACCTTTTGGAACGCAGTTAATCTCTGAAACGACTACGATGCAGTTTTCAGGAGTATAAAAGTCCCACTTAACAATAGGCTATTTTATGAAATTTTTGTCTGTCCGGGTTTGTCTGTTCGCGGGCGTCCACAAGTATGAAATAAAATCTGGATTAATACGGGTTACAGAGCAATTTTGATATAATACTCACATAGAGGAGGTAGGCTCAATAGTCTAGCAACATGAAAGAAGACCTTATAATGATGAAATAATGTAGACGTAGGTAACGGTTAAGAGGCGATTAAAGGTTTACAGAGCTGCGGATCCATCCACTTGCCCCATGTGGTCACTATGACTACCCCCATATGGCAGTGACCTTTTGGCGTACCCTACCCTTGTTGCCGACCATTTACCACATTTTCTTTTTGGGCATAGGTTCGAATTCTGTAAACTGAGTTTAATGAGCATTGATTTCAGTAATATAGTTTCTTTTATAACCGATGATGTGAATAGTTTGAGACTTTTATTCTCAGAATAAAGTACTTTTTTATTTACAATTCTGCAATTTTATTTACAAACTTATTAATAGAAGTTAAATCAACAATATCGATGTTATAGATTTTCTTACTTTTATGATAAACCGACTATTTCTATACAGCAAAAAAAATGAAAAATGTTTCCCATTTTCTCCTACCACTTTTTTAAAAACATATATCATAAAACTTCGGTTTTACGAAGTGTCGAATACAACACTACCTATCTCATAAAAAAATAATTCCATCTTCCCCCCACTCACCCTATATGTTTTAATGAAAATAGGACAAAAAAATCTCCACTTACAAGATAGTAGCTAGTTGAGCAAATCCCAGTGTTATATTATTCATCTGGCAGACAAACACACTGCAACTGCCAGAAATAGGGCTGTGCCATCCATGTTAATATTGCATCCAATCGGCAAGACGAAGCGGGTGATGCGAGGGTCTATCCGGAGTGGACCTTCCATGGCGCGGAAAGTTACTGGAAGAGCTGCAGCCCTGAAAAAGGAGAAATTTTTGTACTATAAAGAGCCCGGTAACGTAGTAGTAAAGCTGTAAAAGGAATATTTAAATAAATAGATAATCACAAACTTCACCTTCACAAAATATTTGAAACTTACGTGGAAGCAGTAGCAGAAGCGGTAAGCATAGCTTGAGACAGTCCCCAGTAGAACTTGTAGGGATTCTTTCTTAGGAACAGGAAGTAGATGAGCTGAATGATGATCAGCTGGTAGAAGAACACTCCAACAGCCACGGTAGCTATGAACCAGGCTAGTTGAGACATCACTTGAGCTGAAGCAATATGTAGGGGAAATCATATCATATTGAATCCGGTGTTTTTGTGGCTTGCTTGAAGAATAAAAAAAATAGGCAAGTTATATCGGACACGATTTTAAAAGTTAGATGTATGGCTAATGGCAGAACTCTAAGATATACATATTTCGGTCATTTAAACATCCTCAAATAACTTTGTCTTATACACGTAAGTAAGCAACATACCAACGTTGCTAACACCAAGAATCTTCCCAGCAATGACACTGCTGACTCCTATCGGAGTGAACCACATCACTCCGGTCACCATCTTCATGATCACCTCGAAGATAGCTTGGAAGAAGTCGATGACCACTTGGCCTTTCGGGCCGAGGGTGCCCAAGAGACTCCCAAAGATAAGGCAGAAGACCACGAGCCCTAAAGTATTGGTTCCTGACCTGAAAAAGAATAACCCAGTGATACTGTGACTGGCAGAAATATTTGGTAACACTATTAGTGAGATTACTAGCTACTTCGCATAACTTAACAAGATTTCAAAACGATTAGACTAATATTGGTATGTGAGTAAGCATAGTGACCGTCATACTCGTACATATGTCATTCATCATCAGCCTATTGTAGTTCACTGCTGGACGTAGGCCTCCCCCAGGACACGGCACAAGACTGCCATAGGGGGTATTTGCCCATAGCCACCACGCTGGGCAGGCGGGTTGGTGACCGCAGCTTGTATTTTGGACTATGTTATCAACACGGGAGGTGCTGCTGCCCACCTCCAGGAAACCCTTAATCGCCTCGTATGATACCCACGGGCAGACATGAGGTGGTACGAATTCTACTCTGCCGGCACCACGCGGCCAATATCGTACATAATGTGTATACTAAGGCTGTGTTTCTAAAAAGTGGTAGAGTGAACTACCTGGACAGACCGGCAACCAGCAAGGTAAATACATAACTTTAAATTGCAGTATAGTTGGCTGCCTATTCTAACTATACTACTACAGATACGGGTAGAGTAAATACTGGATGACAAAAACGGGAGATCGAACCATGTGGCGTACACTGGGGGAGACCTACGTCCAGCAGTGGACTGCAATAGGCTGACGACGACGACGACTACAGATGCATATTAATAACTGTTACACTTTTATACTGAGTAAAATATATATTAACATCGAGATAGAGCTACAGATGACTGACTCTGATAGCGCGATCGACCGTGACGGTCATCAAAGCACAGATTGAACAAGGTCTATTAATAAACTAATAGGTAGGATATCTATGATATTCTATTATATCTATAATACATACATATAATCACGCCTTTATCCCTTACGGGGTAGGCAGAGCACTAAGGGCCGATATCTATAATAGATTAGGATATTTGTTAATAAAACAAAGTCCATTAACTAAAGCAGCTTGCAGAAGATATAAGTGCAAATAAAATTGCAGTTTGTTTATCAATATTCTCATTTGAGTATTTTGCTGTGTACTAATTGCACAGCAAAATACTCAAATGAGAATATTGATAAACAAACTGCAATTTTATTTGCGGCATACCTACCGCTGTTTATCTTAAAATAAAGCTTTTTTATATTATTTTTTTTATATGAATTCCGATTATTTGTGACTAAAAATCATTTTATTTGATGTGAGTATTAATACTACACATTTTATTTTACATAACATTAATTTTAATTCAACCGTTCTTAAGGTGGGTTCCCACGGTGCGTGATATTACGGACGGACGCGCACCAGCCCGCACCACGGATCGTGGGAAACGGAGCGTCTGTGGTAATACAGACGCGTTCGTGATGCGCGTCCGTCCGTAGCCGTCGGCGCGTCTGCGTCCGTCCGCGAAAGCACGCACCGTGGGAACCCACCTTAAGTGTGTACAAATCAACGAAGTTCACATTCGCACGTAGCATCGCGTCAAACGTGATTCATGAATAGATTCACGTAATTAATAGACGTAACATGAATGATAGAAAAGAAGCACGTCAAAGGCCACCACGAGTCTTAGTTGAAATGTTGACGTAATGTAATGGTATTTTTAGATAGTTTTCCCATGAGGGCATTCGAGATGGTTGTTATCGTCAAATTGCATATTTTTTCTTTGACAAGGTTTATTTTTAAAAGTTGAGTGTGATGTGATTGAAGTTTGGGTCCACAATTAATGTAGTGTAAGAAAATTTGTAAAATTAGGAGAATTAAAAAAAAGGTTTATACAAGTTTATAGTGGACTGTGGCTTCTGAGGTAAACCCCTAATTTTCTTGGACTTGGAACATTGAAATATTGTTTTCACTACTCACCTATACGATATCACTCGAACTAAATCTGGTACTGTGTCATTTTCAGTAATGTTCTTACTGAACATCGATTGTGGCTCCACATAAACTGTGTGAGCTTGCTGGAATGCCGCTTGCACCAAGTTATCGGGAAAAATGTTTCTGCATGGAAGAAAAATGTTCTGTGTTAGGATTAGATGAGTACCATTTTTAAAATACTTTAAGTATGATTTGTGTAAGAGTTTATGTATATAATATTAGATTAATGATAGGTCTTCGCTCCAAAATCATTATTTTAAGTATACAATACTTATTAGAATGGACTGGTAATCAAATAGAAACTGTTACCTTCGCTGGTAGAGTTTTTGCGTCCACTATTCGTGATACCCTTAAATATATCAAGTGTGAACTCAAGCAAAAAACAACAGCTTAATCTCACCGGCCAATATCAAGAAGACTGTCCAAAATCTTATGGTCTCGCTTATTTTCAATGACAATCCCAACATCATCCTTCAGCTCCAAGCTTCCAGGATGCAGTAAAGACGCAAGACATATCCCAAGGAATGCGTTGAACATGGACGTAAGGATGAAGAACAGCAATGTCCTCAATGCAATCTTCCCACTCATCTTGGCATTTAAACTTGCAGAACCAGCTATCAAGCTGGCTATTATAAGAGGTAAGATCATGAGTTTTAGGAGTCTCATGAAAAGCTCTCCAGGATATGAAATAAGCATGAGGGTGTCAGGACCTAAGTTGTAGGGACGGAGACCGAAACCTGAAATGGAATGGTTCATTAGAATCTTTAGATTAGGTACTGCGTAATAAATATTTTCTTTTTTGAATGGAAGAAAGACTTGAGCAAGGCGCAACTACGAGGCTATTACACCAGGCGCTCCTTTGATTGTGAAGATCCATATACTGGTACAATCGACATTTTTTGTAAAAAAAAAAGTCTAGGATTTCAAAATTCATCTAACATTATCTTATAGCTCTAATTTTAACATAATAAAAAGAGCAACAGGTGGTTTCCTGGTATTAAATTTTTCTATCTAGCACCTTTTGCTAAATAAAAGTCTCTATTTGACTACGCCACTGTCATATATCCTTGGCCAACCCCATTCACTGGCGTCCCGCAGCTTTTCGAATATCATCTGATCATACTCGTAGCTATTATGCTATATCCTAATAAGGTACATACCTAAGGCGATACCAGCCAGTACTCCAAGCAGCGTCACCACCAGCATCATGTTATCCATGAGCAGCTTCCTCGCACCAGTCGGGTCTACTGGAGCCGACCGGTCCTCAGTGGTCTTCGGACCCCGGTCTCCAGGACCCATCTTCGCGAACAGGTATTCTGAAAAGCGTTCACCTTTCTCCATTACAGGCAAACTAGGACTTTGCCACCCAGACCTTTGGATCTGGTGTTTTTTTTGTTCCCGTTACTTCTTTTTTGCTGACCGACTTTTTTGTACTTGTTTTAAAACGGAAATCGGAACAGTTCAGTGTCCCATTTTTGCTGGTTTTCCCTTTTTTATGAATGAAAAGTCTTATATCGTTTGAGTAGGAGCTGTTTTATTTAAGGTTTATATCAGCTTGAGGTATTTAGTCCAATTAATGTTGAAATATTTCAGCAGTAGACCAGTGGAATGTTACTTGAAAGCTGCATTTCTACAGACTGACTTGCAGGCGTCGAGGTAAATAAAGAATCTACCACAGAACTATGCTGTCAACGATTTTGTTTAACTTCCCTTAACACACGATCCATTGCTGCTTCAAACTTCAGAGTAAAGATCATTTGGAGTACAACAACGGCAATGTATATCAAGGTGGCCGATGGAATAGTTGCAATGTGTTTTGAGTAGAGGGAGGAAGCCATATTTAAAGTTGCGCGCGCATCCATCGATTACGTTCCATTCGCTTAGTTTTATTTAATTTCTTTAAATAGGTTATTAAATTGCGGGCATTAAATGCGATTGTCGTCACGATCTCTTCTGCAGACACTTTATGAAGGAATTCAATTTGTTTTTTCTTGAAAATTCCTTCAATATTTTATCATTTGAACATGCGCAATGCGTGCGTACTTTATTTGTAATAGAATATCCTGAAGATGGGCCGAAAATTTATAATCCCTGTAAGGTAGTCATAGGAATCTAATCGTCATATCTAACAAACTTTAATTGAAGATGTTTTTACATCCTTATTCCAATAACTTCAAATACATAAACACACCTACCAGCCAGACCTACCTGTAGTTCAATCAAGCTATGATACGAATCTAACTTAGAACATCATGAACTCAATAACGATTGCTTTGGAAGGATGCGAGATGTCGTCCCACTCTGCTTATAGGTGGTGGTGGTGTCTCGCTTTCACACTGGAAACAATCCTGTTTTAACAATTCCAGGTGACCTACTAGATAATAAAAAAACGCATGTGAACAAGGGCCCCGCAGTACCATTCAGTGCCACATACTAATATGTAATCAATAGATGGATTCCAGATAAAGAAACGATTTTATTTGTCCTTTAATACACATTAATCATGACATTAATCACTATTTGTTTATGTTGTACTCGTAACACTATAGGCCACGACTTAGTCTGCGCTTTAGAATTCCCGTTTTTCCAGTTCCTGTGGGAATTTCGAGAAATCCTCTCTTATCGAAAGCTTTCGTCATACAAAAAACACACGATTCAAGGTTCTGGATCTTTAAGAGGCTTACAAGAGCTAACTCAAACCGAGAATCCCGAACACACATGCACATAATCGATATAAATGCCTCTGACGGTAAAACTCAAAACTACCTACTAAACTGGCAATGATTGCATAATTTTTGTGTAAATTATAGATGTTTTAAAAAATTTTTAGAGGTATTTTTGCGATTATTTTCTATCGAGTCAAAATAGTTGTATTGTGTTTTCAAAGCACCAATACCTATCTATCTACATATCTTCAAGAATATTATATATTTTTTGAGCTGGTTTAAAGCAGTGGATTATGTAATTTCAGCGGTCCCTTACATTTTATTATATGTACCTATATAGATATAGATAGAAGATAGACACTTTCATGTACATACGCCTTTATAGCTACCCAAAATAACTGAGTCCAATGAATCGATTGTCGATCGTTGATCTTTAACATTCACCAATTAGTGCTATATACAGTTCAATTGACAAGTATGTAATATAACAGCTTTCTATATTATCATTTAACTGCATAATAATTGGCAACGAATTGACTTCTTTAAGGGTAAGTTAAAAGCGAAGGGTTTTAGCTTCGCTAACCCTCGAATCTGACAAGTTATGATGTTATATATTTTTGTATGATGATTGATATGTATATGATTTTTTTCATCTGAATGATAGATCAACGCACAGCTTAAATCGCTGATCATTAAGACTTGAAATTTGGGAGGGTGCTTTTTTTATATAACGTAGGCATTCTATAAGAAATGATTTCCCGAAATTCTGAAGTAGAACTGGACGAAGTACCTACTAAGCGTCCTCTATAGCCTGATCTCTACGGGTATATCTTCCCGACAAGTCAGAAAAATATTTTAAGTACTTACTTAATAAAACCAAATTTCATTAACTTTTACTTTCCAACGGTCAGATATAGCCTATCTGCAGGATCTCAGATCATTGGAAAAACCTTGTCTATCAAATGACTATCCAAAATATAAAATTAGTTGAAATCGTTAGAGCCGCTTAACAGAAAAGTAACAGAAAAATACACAAGTATTGGATTTCATATACTTCAAACTTACCCTTTAATTGCCGAATTTTAACGGCTTTTCTTCACTTCGGTGTTAAACTCCAATCGCCACTACTTCTGCTTTAAGATTTTATTTTACTTCTATAACTTTGTAGAAGTTTAATAATTAAATTATCTTTGTATTCTTAGAATACCCTAGTATCTATACGTGTTTGATTTGACGATATTATAATATATCTATTTATTTATTAGGTATGTACTAACGATGGCGTCAAAGGGACTATGCCAAGCCTACTGCTGTTTTAAATTCATATCTCTCATCTCATTGAGACAGATGTATCTTCTGTCTCTATTTGGCAACTGCATCTCTTTTTCTGCGGTATCTGAAGTGTGATGACCAGTGATAACGGCGCTAGTGTCTATGCAGTTTTGATACGTTTTATACTTTATCTTGCAGTTTTATAATTCTTCACTGACCAGTATATCGTGAAACAACTTTAATCAAGGTTAGCTCTACATTGTAGTTTTGTAAAGTCCTAAATACTTATGTCAAATGTGTTAGGGTTTATAATTGATTATGCAAAATTTTAAATACCATTGATTGCAGTACCTACGATCATATTTATGGTATAAAATGCTGGCTATTAATAGGAGATTGAACTCGTGCTTATAGAATAATTTATAATCCATTAGTTAGACGCCCGCGACTTCGTCCGCGTGGACTACAGGAAAAACAAAATGTCGAATTTATCCGGGATTAAAATATTTTTAAAATATTTAAGATCGTGCGAAATTTAAAGTGTCTAGTGTTTATGTTAGTTTTTTTATAGACAGATATTAATAATTTTTCGTGAAAAAATCCTGCTACGCGCGTCTATGTGCATTTATGCAGAAAAACGCAGTCTATTTACTCAACTTTGGACCCTAATATTTTGGAAACCAGACACTTCCCAGGTATGCTTCCATGGAGAAAAATGATCGTGATGATGAGGAGATTCCGTAGTTTTCGGGAACGTTGACGACCAAAAATCACCCTGTATACGAATGTAGTCCCAAATGGCCAGCATTGTAGGAACACGAGTGAGATGCTATAGCCATGTTTAGTGTAGCACATTTATATCTAGTAAACATTTATACAGGATGATTTTTGGTCGTCAACGTTCCCGAAAACTACGGAATCTCCTCATCATCACGATCATTTTTCTCCATGGAAGCATACCTGGGAAGTGTGTGGTTTCCAAAATATTAGGGTCCAAAGTTGAGTAAATAGACTGCGTTTTTCTGCATAAATGCACATAGACGCACGTAGCAAGATTTTTTCACAAGAAATAATTAATATCTGTCTATAAATAAACTAGCATAAACACTAGACACTATAAATTTCGCCAGATCAAGTAATTAAAAATAAAAAATAAATAAAAAAAATCCCAGCATTTTTTTTTGGCATAAACTTACTTTATTTTATGTATAGAGTACGCACCCTTCGTTAAAGGTGGCCACAAAAAAACATCCTGTATCTAGTAAAAAAAAATTACAAGTTGCTGGAATAGTCGATTTTTACGACATGCATGGAAGGGTATACAAATGTTAGGATAAGAGAAGGATACCTAATATTTTCTGTTAAACCACGAATCAGTGCAAATGCCGTCTTGCTTCGATATAACAGAAATAATTGTCTTGTGTAAACGTCAAATTCATTAATCGGCACTATTGAGCACTTAGCCTCGGGTTAAAAACAATAACCCCTTTAGGTTCGAACTTTTTATTTCGTAAAATACCGTTACAATGTCAATAATATGGCTTTGTGACTATTGTTGACAATTTTTGAACATCCCCAAACTAACTCTACGTTCCCACTTACACTGGTCTTAAACCAGACAACAAATTAGTATTAAGCATAGTTTCTGTAGCGAATAGTATATTAATAATCTTGTAATATGTAATAATCTAGTAATAATCTTGTATTATGTTAATTTAGATTCATTCATATTGGCTCAGCCAATCACAGCTCAGTAAACATAAAATAGAAATGTAATGCTGCCGCCCCGTTATCACCTCGTACCTTACCGTACTTGAGCATGTATTTTCGCATATTTTGTAATAATCTTTGATGTAAATTCACTTGGAGTTATAACTTAGAAGCTTGTAATTGCCTTCAGCATTGAGTAATATCTGTATAATTAATCATAAAACTTAGCCCTAAATGATGCGTATCTTAAATACATAAAGCATCATAACATTTGTATAATCTTACCTTAGTTTCATTAGTTTGAAGGAGTACATACCAACCTGTTTGCTTAATTATTTTGATGAAACTTAACGTAAAATCTTATGTATGTATTCCAATTAGTAAAACAGCATTTTATATTGTAAAGTATATATTTCTCAACATAAGTACAAATAGTTTGTATCCATTGTTCGTTAATTACCTATTGTTTTGGATTAATTTAGAGTCATAGTGTAAAGAATATAGGTAAAATGTGTAATTTATGTATCGTAAAAGCTTTCTATATCCGCATAAACCTATCCTGTAGTTAGTAAGGATTAATGTGTAACCTTTCCTGGACTTGTCGCCTGAAAAACAGGCTAATTATATAATTTAACGGTCATTTTAGCGGTCTTTCAGTGATAGAATCATATTGTACCATTTAACTTCATTAGCAACTTAGAATCTTATTGGAAAGCCTAAATGTAATTAGTATGAGTTCAAATAACTAGAAAAACCTTAGTTTTGTATCAGTTTCGTATTAATTCTGTATTACGCAATACTTGTCAATATTGCATCATCTTTTTCCTTGCACCCCTCACCCCTCAGGTGAGTTGTCTAAATTGTTCTAAGCATTGTAATTGGTTAATAGATTCAAAATACCTTCTTACCATAGTCTATCACATAAGTAGTGTCTGTATTGCATAAATATAAGTTCAATAAAATAAATTAGCCAGTCTTCGTCTGTCGCTGGAACCGTTCACATCGCGTTATTATTTCACACTCCACGCTTTAACCCAGTCTGCAGCAAGTAAGGGGCTTGTGGGCAGAGTGTGTCTAGACACCGAGGGTAGAGGGCCCTCAACAGTTTGGTCCTACGGAAGCCGGGTATCAGCGGGAAGGAAAGAAGGCGCAGTGGATGCAGGGCAGGCGGAGATTCCATCAGGGGCTCGTGTGGTGCGTGTCTGGTTCGCCGCGAGTGCTCTGGTAGCCCGGATCGGGGAGGTGCCGGAAGGAAGCACTGGGCCCGTGAAACGCTACGAGTCAGGTCTGTTGCCTGCAGATCGGGTCTGTCGCCCGAGGAAGCGGAAGTCCGTGTGGTGCGTGTCTGTTTCGCCGCGGGCTTCAAGAAAATTTTGTCGGGTCTGTTGCCCGAACACAACGAAGAAAGCATAAAGCAGTGCTCACCCAGCGAAGAAATAGGCTGTGAGTACCTGTGAGGAGGACGGAGCTTGGAGTACCCGTCTCAAGGCTGTATAGCCGCGGGTACAAGAAGCAGATGTGCAGGTGCTCGTTCAGTGCTAACCCAAGCCACGAGTACCTGTGAAGTAGATGAGCAGGTGCTCACTCAGAGCATAAAAGCCGTGAGTACCTGTGAAGTGGGAGGAGCCTTTGGAGTACCCGTTTCAAGGCTGTTTAGCCCGCGGGTACAAGAAGCAGAGGTGCAGGTGCTCGTTCAGTGCTAACCCAAGCCACGAGTACCTGTGAAGTAGATGTGCAGGTGTTTGCTCAGGTGCATGTTGCCCGCAAAGTACCTGCGAAAAGGAAACCTGATTGTCACGAAGAGGTGAGCGTGAGGTGCCCGGTCAGAGCTGGGTAAGCCACGGGTACCTTCGAAGCCAACACAGTTTACTGTGGCCTAGTGTCTGCCACCTAACGGTGCCAAACGGTGGGCACTAGGTTAACCGCCTCATAGTAGCGGGTGTGGTGTGATCGAACAGCACCACCCGGCTGATTAGCAGCTGACCTAGTTCGGCCGGCGTCGGTAAGTGTACGTGGATCATGGCTTGGCAATCATGGAGATTGTTTAGGCACGCGATTTCTGCTGAGCGTTCCTCTCAGTAGTTTACACTTGTGTTGAAGCGTACACTCTCTGCCGGGCGGTTCCTTGTCCTTTACCCATTCCCTCCTTAGTTTCCTGTAGGCAGGTAGGGACAGCTTGCAGGTAGGTAGGGGTCCGTGGGTAGTAGCCGTAGGTAGGTAGGGACCTTGTCTCTTCATCTACAACTACGGCCAGAGCATCGGGATTCGACATGACTAGAACAAGAAGTCACAATAAGGGTAGCGAACAAACCTCCGTAAGTACAGAGCGAACGGAGAATCGTCTGCCACTGTTAGTACAGAGCAGACCACTTCGACTGAGCGCACGATGTCGACCGACCACACGTCGGGTACGGAGCGTACTGATAGGGTTTCGTTACAAGGTAAGGTGGATAACGTCGCGGTAGCGTCCGTAGTAGGGTCGATCCGCCATCCCGGGATGGAACGGTTGTCAACTGTCCGGTAACAACGCGTAAGTCGGCGGGATCACGAGCGTCGAGTAGTTCGAGTCGGCGACGACGAGCATTACTAGAGGCGCGTATCGAATTTGAGAAAGCGGAAGCGGCGCGGACAATAGCTAAGTCGCGTCTAGAGCTTGCGCAATTGGATGAGGCAGAAACGTCGGGTTGAGCGAGGTAGAAGATAACCGCGATAACGTAACGAAATGGGTAACGAAGTCAATCGAGCAAAGTAAGACCGCAAGTAAAGCCGATTGAACCGCGAGTAGTAACGCCGCGTAAAGTTCCCGAGATAGAGGCGCCGAAAACGGAGATAGATAAAACCTCGCCTCCGCGTTAATACAGGCCATGCGATCAACCAGTCAAACGTCATCTAGACAGGCGCCGCGGTATATTAACGAGTTACATAATTTTAATGGCAACCCACGCGAGTGGATAGCTTTTCGTGCGGTTTTTAGGGACACGCGCGAATTCTTAGCGACATAGAAAATATGGCTAGGTTACGTCGCGCTATACAGGGGCAGGCTAGGGAGGCTGTAAAGTCTATGCTTTACACGCATTCCGACCCCGAGGAGATAATGTACATGTTAGAGCGTAGATTCGGTCGTCCGACCCATCTTATTAAGAGCGAGATTGAAAGTTTACAAAAACTTCCGCCCATGTCGCAAGACGTCAAAGGTATAGGGGCGTTCGCGAGCGCGGTTGCTAACAGCGTAAACACGATTAAACAAATGGACCGAATCGAATATTTGTACTCTAGCGACGTATCCGATAGAATAATAGATAAGATGAATATGTTAGTCAAGTTTCGATGGTACGAATACAGGTCGCGCAACGAAAAAGAAACCTATTCTTATAGCGTTATCGGCTTTCCTAAACATCATAGCGGATCAGTTCGAAGCGTACGATAGCACGCCCGCGTCGGAAAGGCGTTATACGAGACATAGGGACGTTCAGCCACCACCGCCGCGGCGGAATAGAGTTCACGCGGCCGTAGTACGGGAGACGACCTCTGACGAGTCAGATTCATCTCACTATTCAGACAGCTATTCCAGCGAAAGCGAGTTTAGAAAGCGACCACCAGGTAGTTGCGGCAGCTTTCGGTGATAGGGATAGGAAATGTGTAAATTGCCGGGGTCGAGACCATACTCTAGAAAAATGTCCGCAATTTATAAAAGTAAATGTGAAAGAGCGATGGAACATAGTAAAGCGCTTAAGAGTATGTTTTCGATGTTTGAGCAGTAAACACATTAGCGACAAATGCAAGTCGAAGCATTGCGATGTAGACGGTTGTAGACGTAGGCATCATAGGTTGCTGCATAGCGAACCGCCTCCACCGGTGGAGGCGAAACCGGAGCCGCCGGCTACAGTATCGGTTAATCACTTATCCGAGCCGCGCGCATATCTTAAAATGGTACCAGTAGATCTATTAGGGCCAGAGGGCAGCACCTCCGTTATCGCATTGTTAGACGAAGGGTCAACCGTGACTCTATTGCTCGACGATATAGCCAATAGAATAGGGGCCGTAGGTCCGGTAGAAAAGTTAGCAATAGAGGGAGTCGGGGTCACCGCATTAACAGTATGTCGCAACGTCTAGATTTAAAGATCAAAGGTTATTCACGCGTGATTACGAACCTATATGCGCGTTAACTATAGCCGAATTAAGCTTATCTTCGCAGGGCGTGTATAAGCGCAACCTTTCAAATTATACTCACTTAGCGAACATAGCAGATCAGCTCACGTACGATCAAGCGAGACCTTCACTTTTGATAGGACAAGATAACTGGCATCTTATCGTAACTAGGCAACTTAAGTCGGGCTCTTCAAGCCAACCGGTAGCTTCATTAACCCGTCTCGGATGGGTATTGCACGGGTGCAATAGCGATTCTATTAAAACAGTAAATTTCGTAAATAACACAAAATAATAACAATAGTTTAGAGCAAATTTTCATCAAATAACATAGAAAATTTTAAAACGTAACTTCTCTATAGACGCGTTAGGAATAGAACCAAAACGGCCCACGCACGATACAGAACAACGCGCTATTAGCATTCTAGATAAGACCACTAGGAAAAACAACTGACGGGCGTTTCGAGTGCGGTTTACTATGGCGTCACGACGACGAAGTAATGCCTAAAAATAGAGATAACGCGTTGCAACGTTTGTTAGGAATAGAACGCAAATTAAATAAAAACCCGGATTATAAAAGTCAATATGTAGAACAGATAAATAACTTAATTAAAAATGGTTACGCAGAGCCAGCCAAATCGATGCCTACATCGGTACGTACGTGGTACCTACCACATTTCGCGGTAGTGCATCCTCAAAAGTTGAAGATGCGTCTTGTTTCGATGCAGCGAGCCGTACAAACGGTAAAAGTTTAAACGACGCATTATTGCCCGGGCCAGACTTACTGCAGTCTTTATTCGGCGTATTAGTACGATTTCGATCTAAACCGGTGGCCGTGGCAGCGGATATTAAAGAAATGTTTTTACGGGTCGCTATGCGAGAACAAGATAGGGACAGTTTGCGTTTTTTATGGAGAGAGTCGAGCAATGTAGAACCGCGAGAATATCGTATGACTTCGTTAATCTTTGGCGCAACATCGTCGCCATGCTCGGCTATCTATGTAAAGAACAAAAACGCTGAATCTTATATTGATACCTACCCCGAGGCAGTCGACGCCATAGTTAGATGCCATTATATGGATGATTATTTACACAGTTTTAATAGCGAAGCGGAAGCTAAGGAAATATCGCAACAAGTAGATACCATTCATAGGGCGGGCGGTTTTGAGCTTAGAGGGTGGGCGACTAATAAACCTGCGGTCATACAAGATTTTTCGGAAACTAGGGCAAAGAGTAAAGAAATCCCGTTAGGTAACGATAGTCAATCCGAAAAAACGCTCGGTATGCACTGGCAGACGGGTAACGATACTTTGAGTTATACGTTGAATTTACGTAACACGGCGATCGAAGTAGTTGACAAGATGCGACCACCTACGAAACGCGAAGTAACGAGTGCGGTGATGTCAGTTTTTGATCCTCTCGGTTTAGCTACGCCGGTTGTCGTACAGGGTAAAAAGTTAATTCAACGATTATGGAAAAAGCGGAATAGGATGGGACGAAAATATACCAGAACATACTATATCATATTGGCACGCGTGGTTGAGCGATCTTAGAAAGCTAGCAACGTTATACATACCTAGATGTACCGATTCGGGATCGGAGGGCGAGTTACATACGTTCGTCGACGCTAGCGAGTCAGCTTATGCCGCGGTAGTATATTTTCGAACTACAATACACGGAAAGGTAGTCGTGCGTTTAGTAGCAGCTAAAGCTAAGGTAGCGCCATTGAAAACCGGTCTCTATCCCGCGTTTAGAATTACAAGCGGCGGTGTTAGGATGTCGATTAGCTAACACTATTCAGAAAGAGTTACCCGGGAAGGTTATAAAAAGATATTATTGGTCAGACTCGCGTACCGTATTAGCTTGGATAAAATCAGACCCGCGTTCTTTTAAGCCCTTCGTAGCGCATAGGCTCGCGGAAATCGAAGATCATTCACAACATCGGAATGGAGATGGCTGGCTAGCGCTCTTAACGTAGCCGATGACGCGACGCGGGATTCCCAACTAAGTTTATATAGACCATCGGTGGTTTAGGTCCGGATTTTTTGTACGACGATGACAGGCAATGGCCAGTAGACCGTAGTGAGCGAATAGCAACGCCTCCCACAGGAGAGGAGCGTACCGTAACAGTGGCCACTTTAGTAAACACCAATCGAGTACCATTGCCCGATGTGACAAGGTTTTCGTCGTACAAACGATACCTTCGAACCACAGCGCGTATCTTACAGTGTGCGGACACTTTTAAATCTTTGTTGGGTAACAATTCGCAACCGGTAAGCGCACTCAAACGTAGGATATCCGATAGGAGCTGGCGAAAGTATGGTAGTAAGACGGTAGCGCAGCGCCATCTAGTCGATGACGAGGTAAAGTCTCAGCTGATGACTTTACCTACCGAATATTTAGTACGGGCGGAACGCATTATTTTGGAAAGCATTCAATTAGATTCATTTAGTGACGAACGAAAATGCATAGTTAATAACGATAAATTGTCTAAGTCTTCCCGTGTAAACATTTATATTTGGTTATGAACGACGGATATTGCGGCTTAACACACGAGAGTTAGCGCAGCCGATTGCGTGCCGGACTCGTATAAAAACCCTATAGTCTTAGACGGTAAGCATCCGATTGTTAGATTGCTCGTACGTCAATATCATCTAGATTACGGACATGGTAATCATCAAACCATTATGAACGAAATTAGGCAGCGTTTTTACATACTACTCGTTGCGAGTATTAGTTAAGTCCGTTGCACGGGAATGTAATTGGTGTAGATTGCATAAGGACATCCCACGAATGGCACCGTTGGGCGATTTACCTATAGAGCGGTTGCAACAATCTCAGCCGCCGTTCACGTGCACCGGTGTTGACTATTTCGGTCCGGTTCATATAACAGTAGGTCGTAGGAGCGAGAAGCGTTGGATAGCTTTGTTCACCTGTCTTACCACGCGCGCAATCCACCTCGAGATAGCATCGTCATTGTCATCTGACTGTATGATATTAGCTTTGCGTCGAATGTCAGCTAGGCGCGGGTCTCCGAAGACACTTTATAGCGATAACGGTACGAATTTTGTTGGCGCGAATCGCGAGCTTAAGGAAGAATTCGAGAAATTAAAGATCGATATCGTTGATAAGGTAGAGTCGCGCGGGATTAAATGGAAGTTTATTCCACCCGGGGCCCCTAATATGGGAGGTGCGTGGGAACGAATGGTTCGCTCAGTCAAAGTGGCACTATCTGTTACTCTCAAGGAAAGACAGCCCCGCGAGGAAGTCCTTCATACTCTCCTACTCGAAGCAGAACATCTGATTAACTCGAGACCATTAACTGACGTCAGCCTAGATCCAGATGACACTGAGAGTCTAACGCCAAACCATTTTCTTATCGGCGTTCGAACGGCTTACCTCAAATTGGCCTGTTCAGTAATAGCGATTTAATCGGCGCAGCTACGTGGCGTACTGTTCAGAGATTAACCGATAAATTTTGGAATCGCTGGGTGAGAGAATACTTACCAACTCTCACGCCTAAGTACGATCGCAACACCGGCTTCACTAACCCTAATGTCGGAGATGTTGTATTGATTATAGACTCGTCATTACCGCGAGGTGTATGGCCCAAAGTGTAATAACACATACTTCCTGGTCCAGATGGCAAAGTCAGAACATCAGACGTAAGAACTTTAGCTGGCACACTGAGACGTCCAACTTCGAGGCTCATAAAGATAACAAGTAGCTCAAAAATCGTACTACCTGATATCTGTACTCAGACCACTGTCTTCGCACGGAGGGGGGACTGTTGACAATTTTTGAACATCCCCAAACTAACTCTACGTTCCCACTTACACTGGTCTTAAACCAGACAACAAATTAGTATTAAGCATAGTTTCTGTAGCGAATAGTATATTAATAATCTTGGTAATATGTAATAATCTAGTAATAATCTTGTATTATGTTAATTTAGATTCATTCATATTGGCTCAGCCAATCACAGCTCAGTAACATAAAATAGAAATGTAAATGCCGCCCCGTTATCACCTCGTACCTTACCGTACTTGAGCATGTATTTTCGCATATTTTGTAATAATCTTTGATGTAAATTCACTTGGAGTTATAACTTAGAAGCTTGTAATTGCCTTCAGCATTGAGTAATATCTGTATAATTAATCATAAAACTTAGCCCTAAATGATGCGTATCTTAAATACATAAAGCATCATAACATTTGTATAATCTTACCTTAGTTTCATTAGTTTGAAGGAGTACATACCAACCTGTTTGCTTAATTATTTTGATGAAACTTAACGTAAAATCTTATGTATGTATTCCAATTAGTAAAACAGCATTTATATTGTAAAGTATAATTTCTCAACATAAGTACAAATAGTTTGTATCCATTGTTCGTTATTACCTATTGTTTTGGATTAATTTAGAGTCATAGTGTAAAGAATATAGGTAAAATGTGTAATTTATGTATCGTAAAAGCTTTCTATATCCGCATAAACCTATCCTGTAGTTAGTAAGGATTAATGTGTAACCTTTCCTGGACTTGTCGCCTGAAAAACAGGCTAATTATATAATTTAACGGTCATTTTAGCGGTCTTTCAGTGATAGAATCATATTGTACCATTTAACTTCATTAGCAACTTAGAATCTTATTGGAAAAGCCTAAATGTAATTAGTATGAGTTCAAATAACTAGAAAAACCGTTAGTTTTGTATCAGTTCGTATTAATTCTGTATTACGCAATACTTGTCAATATTGCATCATCTTTTTCCTTGCACCCCTCACCCCCTCAGGTGAGTTGTCTAAATTGTTCTAAGCATTGTAATTGGTTAATAGATTCAAAATACCTTCTTACCATAGTCTATCACATAAGTAGTGTCTGTATTGCATAAATATAAGTTCAATAAAATAAATTAGCCAGTCTTCGTCTGTCGCTGGAACCGTTCACATCGCGTTATTATTTCACACTCCACGCTTGTAACCCAGTCTGCAGCAAGTAAGGGGCTTGTGGGCAGAGTGGTGTCTAGACACCGAGGGTAGAGGGCCCTCAACAGTGACTATTGCCTTGCACATTGTTGAGAAGTGTGTTCGAATAAAAAGTAACTAAGATTTAGAAAGATTAATCTTTATTATGATCTACTTAGTCCATGCCATCTTTCACATTTCATTACAACTTCTTAAAGTCATATAACCTGATTTAATCCCATTGGTTTGCGACTCTAGACCGACAAGTAGTGCGCTGCAGCTACCTCTATGTTTGAGAAGAGTATTAACTAAGGTTTGCTTTAAACAATATAGATGGCGTGGAAAATTTGCTTTTGAACAGGGAGAGATTTTCAAAACAGTAATCAACAAAAGCAATGTAAATACTGCAAAATAATAGGAGACTTGAATTACATTTATTCTCTTTAACCTGAAAATATCCTCTTTTATAATATTATATATACATTATTCGTTATTCTGAGTCATTGGGATACGACTGGACACCCAAATAACTAAACATTACAATTAAAAACTTTTCATTATTGTACAGATATGTTATGTATGTATTTTAATATCAAATGAAAGCTACCTACTCTGAGAACTTACTCACCTTACTCTTAACCTTTACTTAAATCGCATTAAAAAATCACTTGACACTTCCACAAAAAATAATAAAAACATACTAACGTGCACTATCAGTACTTGCTTCGCAATTAAAAAAGTAACACTATTATAAAGATAAATCAACGTCGTTGTACCCGTGCGAAGCCGGGCAGGTTGGTATAGAACTTGGTAAATGCTATCTAACACTGAAAGAATTTTTCAAATCAGACCAGTAGTTCCTGAGATTATCAAACAAACAAACAAACAAACTCTTCAGCGGCTACTGTATCATATATGTCACATAATATAATATGATGCACTGCAATGTGCGGTGATTCTGCGTTATGATGATAAATTCGACTATAAATAAATAAATAAAAACTTATCTTACATGTGACCGGTACATAATAATATGCAAGTGACTTTGCCATACGTTTTATAATTAACTAGGAGTTCTGGAATCCTCCGAGGACGTATGAAGTATTCCCGTATCTCCCGATCCCGTGGAAATTCCCGGAAAGTCTTGTTTTAAAGCTCCCCTTAACTTTAGATAGATTTATTTATACACTAGCGGACGCTCGCGACTCCGTCCGCGTGGACTACAGAAAATACAAAATGTCGAAATTATCCGGGATAAAAACATTTACCTGGGATAAAAAGTAGCCTATATGTTAAGTGGGATCTGTCACAATATATTCCTGAAAACTGCATCAAAATCGGTTCAGCCGTTTCTGAGATTAGCGTGCACAAACGAACAAACCGACAGACAAAAATTCCAAAAATCATTATTTTGGGTACTATTGCGTTGATAAAGGTCTCCTATAATATTTTTTCTCATATATCTTCCATGTACAGACAGCGATCCGTTACATTTTTATTATATGAATAGATTTTTATAATATTTTTTAAATATTTTTAGTAGTGTTTGTGGGGATGGTGAAAAGGAAGTGCTTCCGGCAACACTAGTCGTTGTTTATATTCCAATCATTGTGAGAAAATTCGATATCGCGATCTATTCGATTTGCATTCGATTGTGGTTCTCTCCTGCATCCGATAGATGGCTCCGCTACAGTGTTCAGTCAGTTTTAAAAGAGTATCATACCTAACACGTATAGCCAAAACTATTCACTATGGGTGCACCCACCACTATCCACTGACCCTCGGATCTGATAACTAATAACTGCGAAAACAGTCACTTGCACTAACTACAATCGCCACGAGAAACCAGACCCAAAACTAATACATAAAATTCTCGTGTCGCGGTGTTTGTGACAAAACTCCTCTGAAACGACTTGACCGATTTTGTTTAAATTTTGTGTCGGTAGATCTGACAATAGGTCGTATACTATTTTGATACCCCTTCCCATGAACGTATAAAGAACAACGAACGTAATGTTGTCACTGCACAAAATGGCGGCGCATATGTGAGTATTTTCCAGTAGGCGCCTAGCTTACTATGATTTGTATGTGTGGGTGGATAATGCATCAATACACAAACTACTACTACCCTACTCCATGGAATATCGTTGCCGAGCTTACTATGAATGCTTCACTCTGTGTAGTCACAACACTCTGTCCGTTATTCTTTATACGTTCATGCCCCTTCCTAGTAATATGCATGCTTGAACACATACAAATCTATTTTGCGTAAAAAAACATTATAACTCCGAGAGCCCGTCACAACTCAGTCGTTTATCAGAGACCTTTTTCTATGATAATTTTGTCAATATCAGAATATAAATAACGCGTAATAAGCCACACGTATGTTTTCAAATATCCTTTTTAATATTCAGCATAGCATTTGACCTAGTCGGTAGGCAGACCATGACACGCACCTAACTTGTGTACGAGTGATTTGTAGATTTTAACACGACTGTGATTGAACGTCTTTGACCTTTCGTACCTGAAATAGCAAATTTAGCAGACACAAAAAACATAATAGGTACATCTTATTGTTTGAGTTTGTTTTTAAAGTTTTTTGATGGTAGAAAAATAGCAAATTACTTATCCCGTTTTTTATGTGAAAACAGGTAAAAGACAAACAGCGCCAAATACTTACCAGTGATCCGTAATCAGTAATGACAAAATCATTACAAGAATCATGAACGTATAAAGAATAACAGACAGAGTTATGACTACACAGAGTGAAGCATTCATAGTAAGCTCGGCAACGATATTCCATGGAGTGGGGATGTGTATTGACGCGTTATTCACACACACATACAAACCATAGTAAGCTCGGCGCCTACTGGAAAATACTCACACATGCCCAACGCGCCGCCATTTCGGTGCTTCAATCTGTGCAGAGACAACATGACGTCCGTTGTTCTTTATACGTTCATGACAAGAATAGATACATTTTTTTTTTCAAATCAGTCTACCTATTTAGAAGGAGTAAAATAATACCTACGGAAGAAATTATACGTATTTCATATCTATTCTTATCTTACATACATTGGTTTTTTCAAATCAGTCTAACTATTCATAGAAGGAGTACTGGGAAATAGATACCTAGACGCGCGAAGGAGAAAATAATACCTACGAAAAAATAATTAATATCTGTCTATAAAAAAACTAACATAAACACTAGACACTATAAATTTCGCACGATCAAGGAATTTATATTTTTTTTTTTTCAATTTTTTTTTTTTCCCAGCATTTTTTTTTGCCATAAACTTACTTTATTTCATGTATAGAATACGTACCCTTCGTTAAAGGTGGCCACAAAAAACATCCTGTATAATAAATATGTAATGGGTCGCTGTCTGTACATGGAAGTTAAATGAGAAAAAAAATTATAGGAGACCTTTATCAACGCAATAGTACCCAAAATAATGATTTTTGGAATTTTTGTCTGTCTGTTTGTCGGTTTGTTCGTTTGTGCACGCTAATCTCAGAAACGGCTGAACCGATTTTGATGCAGTTTTCAGGACTATATTGTGACAGGTCCCACTTAACATGTAGATAGGCTACTTCTTATCCCGAGAAAATATTTTTATCCCGGATAATTTCGACATTTTGTTTTTTCTGTAGTCCACGCGGACAGAGTCGCGGGCGTCCACTAGTATTGAAATAAAAACGGATTGTGTAGAATCGCTCACACATTTGTCAGATAAGCCAATTTAAATGTCCCCTACATGTTCTTATTTATTATTCGAGTGTATATCCGCTGAGTCGGATATGGATAACCGGACATAGTTTTTATGGACATTGGCACTCCGTAGAGTAAATTCTTTAGAGTCCATTTTATAGAACGGAGAGTAACTCCTATGCTTGTTTTCAGAACTATGTTTTGTATGCAGTAACAACGATAATGTAGTCAAACAAATAGTAACTAGCGCCATCATTCAGATAAACTATTTGATGAAACGCACTATATCAGTTACCTATAGATTTCTTTTACTAATAGCGGCCTTCAACTTCGTCAGTGTAAATTTAAATTCCCGTATTACCATTCCGTTTCGGAAAATCCCCCCTAAAGGTCATAGCTCTATGACCCACTCGGCACCCGACCAGCGGCGTCGTTTGTCGTCATCTCGTCGACAGACGGCCGACGCGTAAACAACCAGTGAACCTCGCGTGGCCCACGAGTATTATGTCGCGTTTTCAACGTATTTTCGTATGAATCATTTGCAGTCCATTGTGCGTTGTCAACGCTTGTCAAGCGTGAAAGCAGAGAGTTGTCACAGAGTGGTCCATCCGCCATGGACAACTTGTGAGCGAGGTGGTGACGATATTTTGTTCGATGCGGGGCTTCATACCCATAGACAAATCCCTATACCTATACATCAGCTGCATCTCCTTCCGTGTATAACGTAAGAGTCGAGTAGTGAACTCAGACATTCTTTTAGATGATCATTTGTCATTGATAATTAACATATGTAGACGCATTTCGGGCACAGAGCCGTGTCTATGTCGAAGGCGTATTGTAGAACACGCCGTATTAGAAAACGGCTAGGCATTTTGAATAATATGAAAGAAAAAATCCTTGTTATTATCTAACATAACCTAACCTAATTAATTAAGCAGACAAATTGCTAGAAGCCAAGTTGTCTCGCTCTAAAACCCATACTATTCAAAATGCCTAGACATTTTGTAATACAGCGTGTTTTACAATATCCCTTCGGCATCTATACGTAATTATATCAAAGTTTTGACTTCTTTCATTTTATATCTACTTATAAGTAAGCGATTGATAATTTTGAACGCAGTGTATGGCAATGAAATTCGTCAAAAGGATGATTAGACTTGCATTCATTAACCTTTACGCTATCTATATACAACTAGTAGGGGAAACACGAACGCCCCTGCTAAATGCAATAACGTCACGTCACATTCTGAAATCTCACAGATGTTGGATACGACTCGATATCGTTACAGAGCGTAAAAAAAAGTTCATGCTTACCTCCCAGTTTCCTATACAAAAGCAGCAATGAACAACAGAGAAAGTTTCCGGTCCATAGACTAATACATAAGTGTATACTTTCATACAAATGTTTAATGTCTATGTATACCTATACAAATGGCGGCAATATTTGTGCCACGCTGTACATATGTGTTCAGACAGGTCTATTGTTTCTCTAAAAAAGGTTTTAAATTTTTTCCTCGTTCGTAGTTGGTGTACCAAGTTATAAGCTTAAGCGGGAAGTCTAACTAATACTCTCGCTAATAATGTAGTAATACTACTTTGCCTATAATATTAGGTTTGAACTTTCATTAGTAACAGATTTCACTATAAACGACTAGCGTCCATATTATTTTGAAGATGGTGGTTTCATAATAATAAAAGTTATTATGAATGACTGACAAACATTGTGTATTGAGGTTACCCTCAGACCGTATTTCGGTCACGGTGACCAATCCCAACGGATATTAGCCATGTACGCAGGAGATATCAAAGTGCACAAGCGTCTGGTTTGCGCAATGACACCTGAACTCCCCATTCCCACACTCTCATAGGCCGATGTGATAATCAGGGCGATCACGGCTTACTGAGGCACTAGCTAGTACCATTTTTTATACCTACATTCGAATCTACATATGAAATATGGTACATTCAGTGGTAGATACGTATAGTAAATTAACATTATTTTATATATATAGGAAGGTATATTAAAATGTATATACAAACAACTGTATCTACATAGAGGGTGCTTTTTGGTTGTCAAAGTTCCCGAATACTACGGAATCTCCTCATCATCACGATCATTTTCTTTCTCCATGGAAGCGTACTTGGGAAGTGTTTGGTTCCCAAGATATTAGGGTCCAAATTTGAGTAAATAGACTGCGTTTTTCTGCATAAATGCACATAGACGCGCCTGGCAAGATTTTTTCGAGAAATTTAATTATATCTGTCTATGAAAAAAGTATCAAGCTCCATCAAGTAATTTAAAAAAAAAAATCAAAATTTACATCGTTTCCCAGCATTTTTGGCATAAACTTACTTTATTTGATGTATAGAGTACGTACTCTTCGTCAAGGGTGGTAACGAAAAAACATTCTGTATAGTATTATCGATTCCTGTGCAAATATTAAAGTTACTACCTTGTACCATACAATAAACATCAGTGTAGTAATACAAGTACGAACGATGCGGAAACATTCTATTCATTTCCCTACAGACTCGAGAATCACGAGGCATTTGACGAAATTCGACTAAAGAGTGATGCTTCACGCGATTGATACCTAAAACAACATAATATGAATATGGATGAGCTTTCATCCTCGTCACATTATCGCCGGCGTGATCTGTTGACGCAAAATAAACCTGTTTTTAAACTGGTTTATTTTGCTTGACCAGTTTGTTTAGTGGTTTTGGGTCGAAATTAGTATTTGAAATTTTGACCGGCTTGCATTTGATAAGTCGATCTGAAATTTTGCATTCACCTTAGGGTTTGATGACAATATTCACTTACATACCTACATAATATACACATGGTTGTGTGCCCGATATGGGGCAGTTAGAACTGCAGGATCGTAAAGGAGATGCTGCAGCCACGTTCAGCACAGCTGGGTCGGATATTCATGATTTCAAGGTTCAAAGTTACCTAATAGACAAGTTACGTGGTAAATACGAGAAAAAATTTCGCGCTATTACATATCTAAGCAGTCTTTTAATTGTGGGGCTCGTAAACTTCAAAAATTCTTGGTAATGTCTAGTCACTTGCAATAAAGAGAAGATGGCAAACAACTTTTTCCGATAGAACAGGAATCCTGCTACCAGAATCCTGCTATCTATGTTATAACTCGCAGGAAATATATGTATTTTTGATTTGATTTTCAGTGATCTTTGCCCTCCGCGCTAATTGTATCGGGCGATCCTCTGACAAATTAAGTAGGCTATAGGTTAAAAAAGTAGTTAAAAAGAACTTAAAACGCTCATCATCTTCCTGCCTCATGCAGCAGCCACTGCTTCATGTCCTGCCCTTATCCCAATTTATGGGGTCGGCAACGTTTTTTTTTTTTACGTAATATAATTGCAATAAGCCAAACAATTCAAAACAAAACCTTCCGTTTCGTACCAAAGTACACCACCACCCAACTTAAGCTCACCAACCACGACTTAAACCAGTCTAAGTGTATCTACTGTCGTTCTTTACGTACCTTTCGTACACACGGGTAGTCACTTCTAGTTACAAGAGAAAGTATAGCAAGAGGATATCTCAGCGTTTGGACGGTGTACGCAGGTAAGAAAAGGTCTGCACAAAAAAAACTGCACTCCTAGTACAGCATGTTTTAATTTCCGTCAGTGATATTTTTTAAATAGTAGATTTTAATTTTAGATTTTAAATTATTTTCTTGCAGTTGATCTTTTAGAGTAGGTGGTAAGGTATTCATCAGAAATGGTATTAGGTACCCACAAGTACGCTTCCCGTAAAAGTTTATTATTTTAGGGAGTGGTATTTTAGGATTTTTTGAACCTCTGTGCTTCTTTCCGGGGTTACGATTTTATTTAAAATAGTTTTCTGTTAAAAGCGAGTATTTTACCTTCTCATGTACTGGTATCACATTACAATAAGCAAACAGTTGTCGATAGTCGTCTCTAAACTGATTTTTTATTGCCTGCAGTGTAAATTTTTTGTGCAATCGGATTTGCAGATTTTAGATTTTATCAAGGTGTGTGTTAAAAGTTCGTCCATAGCTACTTAATCCATACGATATTACAGATTCTACTAAGGCAAGATAAAGTGAACGCATTATGGAATACGGTACCCTATATTTAACAATTCCGAATTTTGCAAGCATTGCACGGAACTTATAACAAATACAATCAATATGATCTACCCAGTTCATACGATTATCGATTATCAGTCCTAGATATGTTTGTTTGTTCACCAATTGTAACGACGCACAGCTACACGATACTGTGTTTGCGTGTAAATAATCGTTTAAATCAACTTTTTTTCTATTGTTGCTAGAATTGATATAGGTACATAAATTTAGTTTTGGATGCATTGAGTCGGCGTCGTGTCCACCACTTCAACAAAGAGTCAAAATCGCTTTGTAGTTTTTTTAGAGGCCATAATAGAATCCATCACCCACCGCCACGACACATGTATCATCTGCAAACTGGAAGGTTTCACAATATTGGATGATGTTCGGTAGATCATTTAAATATGTAAGATAGTGCAAAGGACCCAATACTGATCCTTGAGCAGTACCTTCGTCCACCTTAAATTTCTAGCTTCTAGTATGGCCAATTTTGATAACATACCAATCCAATAAAGGTCCACCTATCCCACATTCCTGAAGCTTCTGTATCAATGTGTCATGGCGGAGTATGTCAAAAGCTTTACTATAATCAATATAAACTGCTAATACATGTTTTTTGTTATTTAAGTATTTATTTATTGTGTCAATGAATAGTTGAAGTAGCATTGTTGTGTTTTTGCGAGGTTGGAATCCGTATTGTTTTCTTGTTATGATATCATGATTTTCATAAAATTTATATTTTTTTTCGCTTACATACTTTTCTATAATTTTGTCTATTGTCGATAATATGGTAATAGGTCGACAGTTACCATACTCCGTACGACTATTGCCTTTATGAATAGGTCTAACAATGCCAGTTTTAAGATCGTCTGGGTATATACCTGTAGCAACGCTAATATTCAATAAATGTGTTATTGAAGATCTTATTTTTTGGGCCATAGCTACGTTATCTATGGTTTTTATTCCGTCGTAACCTGGTGCTTTATTTATATTTAAAGTTTTTATAATTTTCAAAATATTATCATCCTTGGTTTTTTGAAATCTTAGAGATACATTTGCCGCTCTCGTATATATTGATTTATTCAAAATAGGTATGTACGTTGCATTGAGGCATAATTTTTTTTACATTTTAATTTAACTCGCTGCCAAATTTATTTGCAATATCAGTTGTCGTTACGTTCGTTTTATGGAATGAGGTTATGACAACTTCATCTATTGACTGTTTAACTCGTCCCGTTAATTGATTTAAAATCTGCCATAACAGTTCAGTATTATTTTTATTTTTAGTAATTTCCTCCCGTATATATTTATTTTTGGTTTTATTTATTAATTTAGAGCAGCCTTCTCTCGGCTACAACATCCATGTAACAAGCATGCTGTGCACTTTAGCGCGGTAGCTTATAAAGTATTGCTATCTCTTTTGCGCTTATGCTAACTGTATCATTCTTTGTCATTCATTACTACATTTTAAGTTATCAAAAATAATATTGTAGCTATGTACGAGTATTAAAACGCATCGCGAGCTTTATCAATTTTTAACGAAATTTACTATGAACTTAACTTATCTAATCGTACTCGTAGGGGTCGGCGCAATATAGTCTCTTTCGAAACGCACATTGCCAAAGTAATACCAATAAGACCAATAAGCATACGACTTTCTAAAGCATGTACATACATACATAAAAATCACGCCTCTTTCCCGGAGGGGTAGGCAGAGATCACGGATCTCCATTTGCTACGATCCTGAGACACCTCTTTCGCTTCATCTATTTTCATATTCTTCATGCACGCTCGTCGGTTTAGGGTACTCTTGACCTGACCTTTCTTTAGAAGTTCACCAATTTGATCGTTGAAGGTACGGTGAGGTCTTCCTCTTCCAACCCTTCCATCCACTCTTATACACTTGTATACTCTTGTACACTTTCTTTGTCAGTCTACTTTCACTCATCCTCTCCACATGCCCAAACCACCTCAACATACCCTTCTCAAGCTTCGTCACCGCGTCCTCATTTATACCACACTTCTTTCTGATCACCTCATTTCTAAAGCATGTACAACGCTATTTATCAAAAAAGTTCCGTAAAATTTGATGTCTCTGAAAAAGTATTTGTAAGTAGAATTCACTGAAGCAAATACTATGTTTATGAGGGATAACATTTACATAATAATGACTTTTAGGGATGCCAGCTCAATAAAACGTAAGTAGACAGCCAAAGAAGACGGGAAGTCTAGAGGAGTGACGTTAAATAAGTCTACACGTAAATAAACACATACCTAAATTTAGGGTTATGCGAGGAGGGTTGACGTCAGACAGGCAGCCGGCCGCACATACCTAAATTTAGGGTTATGCAAGGTGGGTTGGCGTCAAGCAGGCAGCCAAATGACAAATTTTTGGCAATGTGAGTTTCTAAAGAAATATAATGGGATAAGAGTTGGAATATGCTATAGGGTTAAGCAAAATCCTATGGATATACAGTTATAGCTCACTGTAAAGAAGCTATCCGCAAAAAATGAGACACAAAATCATTATATTCATTACAAAGATTGTATGTACATTCCTAAGTTGTTAAGCAGTTCTTCACACTCTTTAGGCAAATAAACATGTGCTATTGAGCCTTAAAATTTTGTAGAAAAGTTCTCCTCTTTTCTTCCCTCACCGGGGACGATAGCACTTGATTTGTGTCATCTGGTCCGGTAAGCATATCACCGGGCCAGATGAAACTTTTTTGTTCCATTTGGCCCGGCGCCGGGCCAGGGCACCGGGCCAGATGGGATACACCCCTTTATAGTAAGCATTTTTATAGTTTTACACTTAACATACTTCCATCGAGGGTGCGCCCAGCACCGGGCCCAAAACCCTCCGCTGACCCTTGGATCTGCCGACTCATGGTCACGAACACAAGACACTAGAGTCGTAACTTCCGAATAGTGACGCCTGATATAATTAAATACTTAACATACTTTTGTTCCATACTGCAATTTAATACATAGCTGTGTTCCAAAAATCGGTTTGCCAAAACAACCATCTTAAGCATAGATAGAGGGACAATGATGAGTGACAAGTTAAGGCTAGCTCATCGCTTGAAAGAAAGCAAAAGCTTTGCGATTTTATACTTTGCGTTTACATAGATAGAGGGACAAAGATGAGTGACAAGTTAAGGCTAGCTCATCGCTTGAAAGAAAGCAAAAGCTTTGCGTTTTTATACTTTGCGTTTACATAGATAGAGGGACAAAGATGAGTGACAAGTTAAGGCTAGCTCATCGCTTGAAAGAAAGCAAAAGCTTTGCGTTTTTATACTTTGCGTTTACATAGATAGAGGGACAAAGATGAGTGACAAGTTAAGGCTAGCTCATCGCTTGAAAGAAAGCAAAAGCTTTGCGTTTTTATACTTTGCGTTTACATAGATAGAGGGACAAAGATGAGTGACAAGTTAAGGCTAGCTCATCGCTTGAAAGAAGGCAAAAGCTTTGCGTTTTTTTCTTAGGTTGTTAAATTCACCTTCTTTTTTTGTTTGGTAGCGGTTTCATTTTGGGGTGCGTACATAGAAAGTTACATATAAAAAGACCATCGACAAACAAGTTGTTAATGCTTTCATATCGAATAAATGATTTTGAATTTTGAACGCCTCAGGATTTACTTAGGAGCTTATCACCTGAGAGAATGCCTTAGCCGACTCTTGCGACATGCTCGGAAGAAGTTGTAACTGCTCTAGTAGCATGACCTGCGAAACACGATATGATAAACCGATTTAGCGTCATTTAGCCTGTCACATTACGATAAATATAGCCGCCATGTTGAATTTTGTATAGAGACGATACGATATCCACGATGAGTGGTCATGCTAGGAGGGCTGATGTATTTTTTATTACCTATGGGCCATCCATATCCATATACGTCACAGGTTAAGGGGGAGGGGTCCTAAATTTCGTCTAAATCTCTAAATATAAATTTGCAAAAAAAGCTAAATGTGACGTCAGACTAGGGAGGGGGGGGTCTCACAAATGTGACCAGCTGTGACAAGGAGGGGTATAAAATCATGAAATTCGTTTGACGTAATTTATGGATGACCCCCTATTGGCATGTTGACTTCAGTTTTCTAACTGTCTTGTTGTATTGCAGATACAATAGTTATTCATGATTTATTATGCAAGTTTGAAATCAGACATGCTAATTTTGTTATATTTTTAAGACTCATATCTTTTGAAACATTATTTTAGTGAGCTGATTTTCCCAAACGTCAGATAGCCTATCTGAAGAATTGATGCTGTCTCTAGCATGATCAAGTTTCAGAAAAAACTATCTGACGTTTGAAAAAATTGACCTGTATAAAATATTTATTTAGAAGGTACTAGCAGCCCGCGGTTCCGGCTTCGCTCGGAATTTTATAATTCGACACAACCATCAACGTTGTCTGCCCTCATGTGTCTGCCCGTTCGGGTCGCGCACCTCAACATGAGCCCACCCCCACCACCGCCGTCGCCGCCGCCGCGCGCCGCCACTCGCCGCCACTGTCGTGCTATGCGGACCGACCGACTGACACAACGACGGAACGCAGCCGCCGCCGCCGCCATCTCTGCCCTCGGCATTGTAAATGCATCTTGTGTATTAATATCAACATAAAAGTGTTATGATATGTATATATTCGGAATCCTCATTTCATCAGCTTTAATTTGATATGCATTTTGTTTTATGTTTATTGGTCTATGTCGGTAGGAACATCGAGTAATTGAAAAATAAGATATTTCGTAAATTAAACTTGAACACCACTAAAATCGTTATTGTGGCTAAACCTTTAAGGATAGACATATGCTATCGCAGACTTTTTTATAGAACTTTTTGAGAAGAATAATTCCCCCATACATTGTTATTCTGTATTTTGAGTTATTTCAGCAGCGCACGCAATGCAAGCCTCCAAAAAGCTCGTTTTTCTTCCGTCCGTCTGATAACTGTTACGATTACTCTAATAATTTCTTAAGTAGGTACACCTAAATTATACACCTATAGAATCCCTGGAATGTCTTCTTTCGATTATTGAAAACCGCATAGCTATTGATATAGTAGTTTTTGAGATCCTAGGTAACAAACACATTTTGGGCGCCCTTCGCAACTTCATTTTATACTATGTATAGATATAGATAAAAGAAAAGGTGGGACTATGAAGTGAGTCGTGTGGCAATCGTGAGGCCATGACGTCATGATAGGGGCGGAGCTTCAGCGCCAGTGTAACGCAGTAGCTGTAGCTACACGCTTGTGCTCCAAAATGTAACCATATTAAAATTACAAAGACACTAGCGATTTTATCAGGGTACTATATTACAAAAACGTAGTATTATATTGCCATTTAGTGATGAGTAAAAGCACTAATAAAACAATCTTGAACCATATTGATAATGAGCAAGTAATTTGACTAGTCACTACAAGGTGGTTTCTATGTAATTGGGCAGGGCTACAGTGTTCAATGCACCCCTCGTCCCATACTTCACCCCCGCTCCGCGGCACTCCATTTTTGTATGAAAATATACTTAGCCGCTACATACTCCTCTTTTATTTCTTCTCCATGTAGGTATACAAGGAAACATGTAAATCTGCACGTCTTGTTAGAAACATACATAAACTAATGTTCATTTTCTTTTAAGCTTTTCACTATCACCAGTCCTCAATAAGTTCCGCCTCCTGAGGACAAACCCTATCGATATGCGTATTTGACTCTCGGGGACACTAGTTTAGGGTTCAATAGGCTAACAGAAGTATCGGCGGATAAATAAAGAAGGACCTTTTTATATGTGGGTTACCTACTTTCCTTTTCATCTTAAATGTGTGATGAAAAATATAGTAGATGTTAGTAACTAAGTAAAATCGAAGATTGAAGATGATAATTTACTTTATATCAGAGAATACTTGTTAATGTAAGTTTTCATTGGGAGCTTAACTATGAAAGAAATCTAAAATATGTGGGTTTGTCTGAAATATACAAACTTTAATATAAAAAAAGTCTAAATTATATTGATCTAGCGTAATTGAAGCAACCTTCAAAAAGCATACTCCCAAAAGTTATTTAAAAAACCATTACAAATGACCTTTCTTAAATAAATTCCAAGCCTCCCTATTTACTTTGCTAAGGTAATAGATGTTTAGTGAATATTAAAATACAGCCCTGAAGGTTAGTTGTTTTGAATATTAACCTCTTTTTTATGTCTCTTAAGCTGCGCTTTGACTCAACCTGACCCTAACGGAATAAAGTTGAAATTTCCTTGTCTAATTAAAGTTGTAAAATAAATTAATTTCAGCCATGTTTCAGTCGTTTTACGAGTAGGACAGTCAAGTGTCAGGTGCAGGCCAATATTAAGTTGATAGAGATTTCCTTAGAGCGGAAATTATGGGGGCGATATTTTTTAAAGACAGTTTCATATTGTAAATATGACATATTTACAATATGAAACTGTCTTTAAAAAATCCATGATTTTTTATACTTCATAACTTCATGTGTACACACACGGCTCATAAAGAAGCTTCTGAACCTGTCTGTATCTCCGACTGTTTTTCACCAAGCCATTTAGATTTAGATAAAAATTTTAGCCAAACGTGCTTTTTTTGCATTTTTAGCCCGGAAAATTCTATTCATAGGTATTACCTCCTATTTTACAGATACAGGCTCATTAATTAAATAGACCCAAACCAAGACAAGTAGTAAATCTAAATGGGCTTGATTATATAGCCCCAAACCAATTTTTAGAGGTAAATCTGAATGAGCTTTAAATAAAATTAGGTCTAAACAGGCGTAATATAAAACGTAGTCAGTCGAGCGAGGCCTACCGGACACAGGAAGTCACGGCCACCGGCCCACCGGACATAGATAACCGGCCCGGTGACGTTAAGCCGGCTTAAACTAGGCTTATACAGGGTGTAACAATAGGGGCGAAACGGCTTGATTATAACCCATTATAGAGAAACTATCTATAAAAGGATGATGGGCAAAAATGTATGGGAGAATCCCCACTGAATTGTCAACAAATTGAAATTTGTTGACGACAAAAAAACATTATGTTTATTCCTATGTACGTAATACATTATTTTTATCAATATTTTATCGTTTTATTTTAATCATATTGTTTTGAGATCAATAAAAAATAAAAAGTACTTGCCTTTTGTGTAAAAAAGGAAAACATTTTGGTTTTTTTACATTTTTTGAAGATTTCTTTTAACTTTTTTCACACAACGATTTGAGAATTGCCCCAATCGAAACAAATGATAGTCACAAAAAGAGCTTTCTAACGATATACGTCTTGTCTTTATTGGTTGGTGGGGACATTTTGCCCATCCTCCTTTCGTATACCGATATAGTCTTCGCACAAGGGGTATATTAACCGAAACAGTATTATAATAGCCCTTTAAAGAGACAAAATTGGAGACTCAAAATCACATTTTTTATTTTTCAAGAGTGTATGAATATTTCTAAATGGTTTAATTTTCCACATTATGTGAAAAAAGTCGTGATTTTAAATCTAAAATTTCGTGGATTGATTCTCTATAGTTGCTCTATTTTAATAGCATTTCGCTTAAAATCATCCTTTTTGTTACCTGTATTTCAATAATTTTATTAATTTTACCAGAAAAATTCCTAAACAATTACTCATGTATAATGTTCATAGTATTTATATGCATTTATATTTATATATATATATATATATATATATATATATATATATATATATATATATATATATATATATATATATATATATATATATATACTATTTATATTTAGATTATTTATATCCATTGAACTAAATAACTATAAGGACCTATTTATTTCTTAACCAGTACAATTCTTTTGCTTGATTTCTCGTAAATTGTGTGTCTAAAGTATTTTTCTCGGGACTTATTTCTCCAAATACGGCAATTACTCTTGAAAGGGAGGCAATTTCGCTGAAAAGAAAAACTGGAGTAGATCTAGTGTGTGTAGTAACTTACTTCAGAGCCATCTATAGGCGACTTGAAGTTGCTACTTGATTGCTTTTAAGACTTTATTGCTTTACGCTATTTCGACAGCCTCCATTCTTAAGGTGGGTTCCCACAGTGCGTGATATTACGGACGGTCGCGCACCAGCCCGCACCACGGGAATATATTGTGACAGGTTCCACTTAACATATAGGCTATCCACTTAACATATTGTATTTTTATCCGAGATAATTTCGACATTTTGTTTTTTATGGAGTACACGCGGACGGAGTCGCAGGCGTCCACTAGTAGTGAACTACTTGTTTTGTAGGTATCTCGCTTAACAAACCCCTTTTATTACATCCTGTACACACATGACCGTGTACCTAAAATGAAGTAGCCAGAACCTCAGGATTTTAAAGAAGAAGCCAGATTAAGAAGAAGCCAGATTAAGCAAGCGAGGACGAATGTAAATGATAAGTGACAATTTGTTAGCGCATCGTCTGAGATTTCTTGAATTCCTTAATTGACTCTCACGTAATAATAGACTTCGACCCATATTATTTTTTCCTGGAAAAATAAAACAAGTCGGAAAATTTTGGAATTTTCCTGCGATATTTTCAGTGGTTTACGAGTCAAAATCATGATCTGAAGTCGCCATGTGAATATTTGCCTGGCTGTCACAAACACCCTGTATGTCTTACATTTCTGAATTGATGGAGACCAAATGACAATACTTATTTGAGTTAAAAGAGGCCTTTTAGAAATATGAATAGCAAATTGCTTATTACCCGTAGGCTCCATAATTTATCTGAAGAACTTGAATAACGTTAACTGTAACAAATCTTAATATTATAAAATTTATACACTAGACTTACATCTGGGTTACATATATATCCATGGACAAAGTCACAGGTGCCAAATACTCGTAGTGACTATAATTTTAATAATTTTGTCCCAATCGCAACAAATGATAGTCACAAAAACAACTTTCTAACGATATACGTCTTGTCTTTATTGGTTGGTGGGGACATTTTGCCCATCCTCCTTTCGTATACCGATATAGTCTTCGCACAAGGGGTATATTAACCGAAATAGTATTATAATAGCCCTTTAAAGAGACAAAAAAGGAGACTCAAAATCACATTTTTTATTTTTCAAGAGTGTATGAATATTTCTAAATGGTTTAATTTTCCACATTATGTGGAAAAAGTCGTGATTTTAAATCTAAAATTTCGTGGATTGATTCTCTATAGTTGCTCTATTTTAATAGCATTTCGCTTAAAATCATCCTTTTTGTTACCTGTATTTCAATAATTTTATTAATTTTACCAGAAAAATTCCTAAACAATTACTCATGTATAATGTTCATAGTATTTATATGCATTTATACAGGGTGTTTTTTTGTGGCCACCTTTAACGAAGGGTACGTATTCTATACATAAAATAAAGTAAGTTTATGCCAAAAAAAATGCTGGGAAAAAAATTTTTTTTTTTTGAAAAAATTTTTTAAATTCCTTGATCGTGCGAAATTTATAGTGTCTAGTGTTTATGTTAGTTTTTTTATAGACAGATATTAATTATTTTTCGTGAAAAAATCCTGCTACGCGCGTCTATGTGCATTTATGCAGAAAAACGCAGTCTATTTACTCAACTTTGGACCCTAATATTTTGGAAACCAGACACTTCCCAGGTATGCTTCCATGGAGAAAAATGATCGTGATGATGAGGAGATTCCGTAGTTTTCGGGAACGTTGACGACCAAAAATCACCCTGTATATATATATATATACTACATATTTATATTTAGGTTATTTATATCCATTGAACTAAATAACTATAAGGACCTATTTATTTCTTAACCAGTACAATTCTTTTGCTTGATTTCTCGTAAATTGTGTGTCTAAAGTATTTTTCTCGGGACTTATTTCTCCAAATACGGCAATTACTCTTGAAAGGGAGGCAATTTCGCTGAAAAGAAAAACTGGAGTAGATCTAGTGTGTGTAGTAACTTACTTCAGAGCCATCTATAGGCGACTTGAAGTTGCTACTTGATTGCTTTTAAGACTTTATTGCTTTACGCTATTTCGACAGCCTCCATTCTTAAGGTGGGTTCCCACAGTGCGTGATATTACGGACGGTCGCGCACCAGCCCGCACCACGGGAATATATTGTGACAGGTTCCACTTAACATATAGGCTATCCACTTAACATATTGTATTTTTATCCGAGATAATTTCGACATTTTGTTTTTTATGGAGTACACGCGGACGGAGTCGCAGGCGTCCACTAGTAGTGAACTACTTGTTTTGTAGGTATCTCGCTTAACAAACCCCTTTTATTACACCCTGTACACACATGACCGTGTACCTAAAATGAAGTAGCCAGAACCTCAGGATTTTAAAGAAGAAGCCAGATTAAGAAGAAGCCAGATTAAGCAAGCGAGGACGAATGTAAATGATAAGTGACAATTTGTTAGCGCATCGTCTGAGAGATTTCTCGAATTCCTTAATTGACTCTCACGTAATAATAGACTTCGACCCATATTATTTTTTCCTGGAAAAATAAAACAAGTCGGAAAATTTTGGAATTTTCCTGCGATATTTTCAGTGGTTTACGAGTCAAAATCATGATCTGAAGTCGCCATGTGAATATTTGCCTGGCTGTCACAAACACCCTGTATGTCTTACATTTCTGAATTGATGGAGACCAAATGACAATACTTATTTGAGTTAAAAGAGGCCTTTTAGAAATATGAATAGCAAATTGCTTATTACCCGTAGGCTCCATAATTTATCTGAAGAACTTGAATAACGTTAACTGTAACAAATCTTAATATTATAAAATTTATACACTAGACTTACATCTGGGTTACATATATATCCATGGACAAAGTCACAGGTGCCAAATACTCGTAGTGACTATAATTTCAATACATGGTTTGAACAAATAAATAATTATTTCAAAAATTCTTAATAAAGAAAATGGAAAAAATTCTTCACCCGAGTGGGAAACGAACCCACGACCACTGCAAACCGTGCGAGCCGCTATAACCACTAAGCCACCGGGTCAATTACTCGGATGACGAATTTTACCATCTCTTTTCTAAATTACATATTGGCAACGTTATTCTTCATCCCGATAGCTATACACTAGCCAAATCTCGGCAAACAAAGCTGAATCACTCAGCACAATGTTTAAAGATGAAACGATCAACCATATCCTAACGGATTATATTAATGGAGAAGTGTTTTTATAAATCTATCTTAGTCAAGATATTTTTATAATATATTATAAAATTATTAATGAAGAAAATGGAAAAAATTCTTCACCCGAGTGGGAAATTTCTTTTTAATTTGTTCATTTAATTTCAAAGAAAATAGGTTCAAATTAGGCAATTTTCCAGAAAATTACGTAATAAAGAAATAAAGTAAGATTACGGACCATGAGAATAACAATATAGGCTAAGAGATTGCTGCCCTTTGTGTAAACCATCACAAAATGTAGTATTTATTTCGTATATACCTGATAACTATGTCCCCCTTATCAGAATTTTGCCCGGGCACGGGGGTTACACCAAGGCCCGCAACCTGGAGCGTACTATTACGCTCAGGACGACCCAGTTCATATTTCGGTCACGACACAGCCACGAATCGAAGAGCCATGCATCTTCGCAGGAGTTATTATAGTGCGCGCGTGTGCTGAATGCGCGTTTACAAGTGCACTCTCTATTACCTCACTCCAGAGACCTTGTGCCTTACTCTTACAGTCTGATGGAATAGAAATCGAAGAGAGATCAGGTGCAGGAGGCGGCTCTTCGCTTTCCGGGGCAGGAGCTGAGTATCAATTTTATAACATTAACATGCGTAGACAAAATAAATCCAGTGGTTTAGGCTCTTGACTGGAAGGCGTACGTCTAACTCATTGTACTATATGTCTAACATCACCCACAACCACATCAGCCTATTGCAGTCCACTGCTGGATGTCGGCCTTCCCCAGGGCAGGCCACTAGGCTACTGCTGCGATGGTTTTTGTCCAAAGTTCACTGGGCAGGCGGGTTGGTGACCGCAGTGTGATTTTAGGATAATGTTGTTAACGCGGGAGGATCACCTTTTAGAAAATCTGAATCGCCTCTTATAATACTCACGGGCACCTATCTCGACTCACGCACAATCACTACATACATTTAAACAAAGTAGCTTACCACTGTCTGTCTGTCCGTATGTATGCTTAGATCTTTAAAACTACGCAACGGATTTTGATGCGGTTTTTTTAATAGTGGTTCGTGGGTGGCCGCTAATGGATAGATAATGTACGAATGGATTATACCTATAGAGTATGTATTCATATACATTGTATCTACAAAATTATTAATAAAGAAAATGGAAAAAATCTATTGTATCTACATGTAAAAGCACAGACTCTGTATAAAGTACAGTCTGTGCTTTTACGTTTTTACGATTGCGTGATATTAATCTCAATGAACCAACGTTGTAACATAACTATTAACTATTCCGTTATTAAGTGATTGAGTAAAGCCATAAATTTTATTAAAATATTTCTTCAAGGCTCCGCAAAAGGTAACCAAAAGTCTGTGCTTTTATGTCAAAACTAGCAGCCGCTCGCGATTTTATCTACGTGAACTTGGGAATACCCATTTTATAATTTTTGTAGTTCCTGTGGGAATTTTGGGATTAAAAGTACAAAAATTAAAATAAAAAACTATTTTCGTCCATGTAGAGAAATTACATTACGAAGCAATTTAGTAAAGAGCGATAATTTTAATATTACACTCTTCAATTTTATTTATCTGTATAGAGTAGCCGATTGGTCTAGTAGTACCCTGCCTGCGACGCCATAGGTCCTGGGTTCGAATCCCGGTAAGTGCAAACATTGATATGATTAATATCGATGTTTGTTTCCGAGTCATGGATGTTTTTATACTTATCTATGTATTTATATACCGTTGCTTTTGGTACCCACGACACAAGACCCTAGAGATCTTCATGTGGGACTAGGTTAATATGTTGTGTAGTGTGTGAATATCTATTAATTTTTTTTTAATAAATATGTCGTAGGTATTAAGTTTGATAGGTCATAATAAATATTCATAATATGCATTAAAGTATAAAGCTGTAGGTCACTCCAATTTTATTTATTTGCATAAAGTATAGAAGATGTCTAGATAAATGGCAAACAGGTTTGATAGACCGTATGTATGTATGTATAAAGTGTATAAAACCTCCTGGCCTACAGCTTTGATAGCCCGACTCATTACTGCCATTACTTGAGCCATCTCATTAAGGGTGTTAAAAAATCCCTCACGAGAACCCCTGTTACACTTAATGGTCTTTGAAATATAAACGGGCAATATTTGGCAAGTTTTTGCTGGAAATTGCAAAAGACCAGGGAAATTATTGGGTATCTCATTTTTTCTATTATCATTATAACCGTCATTTATTTTCGGCGAAGTCCTCTGCTGGGTATAGGTCTCCCCCAACAACCTCCACTCAGACCGGTCGGAAGCGGCCTGTATCAGACACCCGCGAAATTGGCTATGTTATCTGTCCAGCTTTCCCACGCTGCGCCTCCCTTGATACCATTGAGAGTGAGTGGTAGTCCAATCCCGGTATGGGGAGAAATTGCACCCTGGAGTACGTATATGTATGTCGTCAATATAGTATAGGCATAGAGGAATAAGAAGACTATTCCTCTATGGTATAGATATGTATATAAATTATGTCAATCAACGTCTCGCCATAGGTACATCTGAGGGTTGATTTTTCACTAGTGGACGCCCGCGACTCCGTCCGCGTAGACTGTAGAAAAAACAAAATGTCAAAATTATCCGAGATAAAATATGTCGTTGTTCTATCGGCCCTTGATGCTCTGCCTACCCCGTAAGGGATAAAGGCGTGATTATATGTATGTATGTATAAAAAGTAACCTATGTGCTATTCTGATATGTAAGCTATATACTATTGTGAAGTTTAATAAAAGTCCATTCAGTATTTGACGGCCGATTGGTGTAGTCGGTAGTGGCCCTGCCTGCGACGCCATAGGTCCTGGGTTCGAATCCCGGTAGGTGCAAACATTGATGTGATGAATATCGATGTTTGTTTTATTTTTATATTTTTTATTATCTATGTATTTATACACCGTTGAATAGTACCCACGACACAAGACCTTAGGGATCTTAGTGTGGGACTAGGTCAATGTGTTGTGAAGTGTGTGAATATTTATTTATTTATAGTAGTTTTTGCGTGAAGAAGTAAAAACATACACACTCACAAACTTTCGCTTTTATATTTTTAAGTAGGATGCCATATAGCTAACTAAACTGATCCGTAATTGTGAAAGAAAACCGAAGAAAACTATGTATTTCGTTTATAAGGATAAACACACGTTATTTATTTTATTTTTTATCAATTAAAACGCCACATGGCGATAACCTTTCCGAAGTATTTCTACCTCATAAGTATTATACCTGATGACGTCAAATCGCAGGTTTTTTCCTTTACCTAGCCTTAGCTAACCTAACCTGTTTCGAAATAGTTTTTGATATAAACTTTTTATACGAGATATAAATAAAATTATACATATATATGCATCAATTAGCTCATGCATCCACAACTCTTTGTTTTGTGCCCATCCGTCCATCCTGGCAGATACGAATAGAGGTTGATCTCACTATTTCTGTCTTGGTCACTCCAGCGTCAAAAATCATTTCCAATTACAAAACCAGCGCTGAACCAGGCTCTATTCACTAAAATATAGCATCTCCGGCGATGGGCAACTTGTCAATAATCCTTAACATCTGGCCCCCGGTATTTATTTGTTTACAAGATAAAAACATTATTAGAAAAAAGAACTACTGCCAAAATAAACGAGAAGAGTTAAATTAGTATCTTATAGGTGAAGAAAGAACTTACATGAAAACTTGAAAAGAAAACTTACATACTGCATATATTCTTAAATACATATGAATACATACAATATTAACTGCGTTAATCGTTAAATATAGGGTTAATTTTAAAACATCAATAATCTCGCAGGACTAGATAGCTAAAATCATAATCAATAACATTTGTTCTACGAGTTTTATCATACTCAATACATGAATTAAAAATGATTTTCCAAGCTTTTATTGTACTGTCGTGCATGACATTTAAATATCTATGTTCCATTCGTAGGTATACGAAAAGGTTGAAGCGCGCGATCGCGCGCGCCTCTGTATTATGTATAGACTTAAGAACATTCAGAGGTAATATTAAATTGATATTTATTTTTGTATGAAAGTAAAATGTGACAAATTATCAAAACTCGTAGAGCAAATGTTATTGTTTATGATGGTAGCTACCTAGTCTTGCGAGGTTATTGATGTTTTAAAATTAACCCTGTATAAAGCCGTATGAGTGCGTGGTTTCTCGGATGATAACCGCTATGTAACGGCACCGCTCAGGAAACCAAATCTTTAGTTACTAAGATGTTTATTAAAACAGATAAATAATATTAAGAACTGAAATTTTTATTCACCCAAGTGAGAATCGATTAAAAATTAAAACAGATAAATAATTAAGGGCAGTTTTTCCAATGATCAGATAACCTATCAAAGATAAAATCGATGCAGTCACTATTATGATCAAATTCTAAAAAGACAGCAACAACTTTATATTTCAGATGGGCTACTGAAATACCGGATAGGTACTTGGTACCTACATTAATTAGTACGTGACCAGAGATGTTGTTTCTAAGTCTAAGTACCTACATAAAGGTTTATTTTCTCCAATGGTATCCAGTTAAGTGGACAATTAGAAGCCTAATCAACGAGAGACAGTTCCGTATTTTTTTCTCTATTTTTCAGAGAATAATTTCTATACATCAGTCATTATTTTCCTTCATCCATTTTCACATAATGTGCCTTCAAGATGCTCATTGTTTGTGGAAAATTATGAGAAAACTTCACTTCGCAAACCCGGGTTTTCGTAATCTTTATATACATTTGTATGAAGTGAATACTTCATTTAAAAAAGTAGCGGATGCCCGCGACTTCGTTCGTGTGGACTGCATAAAAAACAAAATATCGAAATAATCCAAGATAAAAATATTTTCCCGGGATAAAAAGTAGCCTGTGTGTTAATCCAGGGTGTCGGCTAACTCCGTTACAAATTTTATTAAAATCGCTCCAGCCGTTTTTACGTGAAAGAGTAGGTAACAAACATCCACCCATCTATCCATCCATCCATACTCACAAATTTTCGCGTTTATATTATTATACTAGGATATGTGAGCGTTACGCTGTGAGCGTAATTTGTTACATAAAAATATTTTTGAAAATTCAATTTAAAATACTTGCGTCCATATTTGATAGGCAACCCGGTAGAAATTATATAATCGTAAATAATTGTAATAAAAGATTTAGTTAAACACGCATGTTATTTGGGCACGACACGTAAATGAAATTGTAAACATTATATTATACAGAAATTTACCTTCGAAATTGAATAAATAAGCATATAATATACACTAGTATCAATAAAATAATTATGTAACTCGTAAAACATGTTCCTACCATTATATTAAGGGCCTGTTTGGTAGTCAAACTTACCTACTATTAGCAAAAAACGTCACACAGTTTATAATATATTTATATTTACGATAGATCGCTTCATACTGATTATAGTGGAGTCTCACTACAACAAAAGAAATAATCCTATAAAATTATTAATAAAGAAATGAAAAAAATTCCTCACCCGGGCGGGAATCGAACCCGTGACCTCTGCACTCCGTGCCAGAAGAAGGAGAAATAATCCTGTTGTAATAGTTTATGGTAACTTCGGTGGATTCCTACGGTGCGTGATATTGCGGACGGACGCGGACGGCCGACGAGTACCTACGGATGGGCACGCACCACGCACGAATTTATCTTGAGATTTTAACCAATGGCCGTGGCGTGGCGTCAAACTTAATGTATGGTGTTAATATTTTAAGCGTGTTATTACAAAAGCGCGTGTAAAGATAAAAAATTTAAAACCATGTTTAATATGACGTTTCACTGCAAAAATATGTGATAGAACTGTTGTAGAAGCTTACATTAGTATTATTATTAGTCTTAGTAGGTAACCTAATTAGACATATTTCAGCACACCACAGATATTTGTGTTATTCTGTCATGCTCGCGACCGCTGCGTGAAAAAAATATTAAAATACCTTAGTGCCCAAGTGGTAAGTAAGAATCGACTACTAACTCGTAAATATTACTTCACATCGCGATTCATTAACGGTTATCGTTAGTGGCTGCGTTTTGATGATCACCGACCGTATTTCGGCCAAGGCGACCAATTTTTGGCCACGAGATTGGAGATTGGCCAGGTACGCAGGAGATATTATAGTGTACAAGTGTGTGCGCAAACACAGATGCACTCTCTATTCCGTCACTCTCAGTCCGATGGGACGGAAAGCCGACACGACCGGAGGGAGATCAGGCGCAGGACCAACGGTTTTACGTGCTTTCCGAGGCACGAGCTAAGTGACAATTTTACAACATTAAAAACTGTACATGAAATAAATTCATTGGTACATGACAGGGATCGAACTTACGCCTCCCGCTATGATATTATACGCTTGAATAATATTAAAGATTTTTGCAAAAACGTAGGTACGTTTAGTTTAGTACTCGTAACACATGTAATTCCAACCGATGCTTGACAGACTGTAACAATAGTGACGAGATGACATAGTAATAGAAAAAATACAATCGGCACATAATGGCATAACACATTGGACTTGGCTAATTTGAATAAATGATTTAAAATTTAAATTTTACAATTTTGTGATTTCCAACCACTACTGTATGGTAACCTACCCCGCCCCGACGACGACTCTATTTTGCGTCCACCATGGGTAAAACACTTAGATATGAATATGAAAATAATAAGAAATCAGAAATAAACATGCACTTAGCGGATCGAGGTTAGTATTAGCGGAATTTGAATATAATAACACAGACATAGGTATTTAAGGCCGATTTCTAACGGCCAGATAGCCTATCTAAAGGATAAAGTTGATCGATTGAAGTTTTAGAGGAAGACAGCATCAAAATTATTATTCTGTGTTGTGTTTTTAATTTGTAATATTTAACTTATTATATTCTCTTAAATGTATAGTCATACATTATTGTTTATGTTAATGTAACACTGGAATCAAATATAAAACTTAAATATAAAGAAATATGACAGCTTATATTAATATAATTATATTCTATTTGGTTCCAGTGTAACATTAAATTATATTATACAGCATGTAACAAAAGGGGTATGTTAAGCGAGAAGCTATGTAAATAGCCCACTAAAAGGAACCTATCTACAAAATTTCAGACTCGAAATCACATGTTTAATTTTGCAGCTAGTATGGAGAATTTCTAATCAACTTAAGAATGTTCATACAATTTTGAAAAATAAACATGTGATTTCGAGTCTCAAATTTTGGACATAGGTTCTCTATAATGGTCTATTTACATAGCTTTTCGCTGTGGGTATAACAAAAAGGGTATGTTAAGCGAAAAGCTATGTAAATAGACCATTATAGAGAACCTATTTCCAAAATTTGTGACTCGAAATCACATGTTTATTTTTCAAGATTGTATGAACGTTCCTGAGTTGTTTAGGAATTCTCCATACTATCTGGAAAAATAAACATGTGATTTCGAATCTAAAATTTTGTGAGTAGGTTCCTCTTAGTGGGCTATTTATTATACCCTGTTATACCCTGTTCAGTTGAAGTGTACAAGTTCGGTTAGTAGTGACAGGTGGTCAGCCCATTGCCTACAAAACACCAAGACCCTCTTGTCCCTCTACTGACTTGTACAGTATGCCCGGGAAGAGAAGCAGCTGTAGTATTATACAACATTTAAACTATGCATTAATTATTATGTTATACTATGCATTAATTATTATATTTATAAATTAAAATAACTAATGCTAACGGTTGTTGTTTACGCCGTTTTTTTTATGATGGAAGAATTTTGCAATGTCGCTAATACAAATACGTCAGTGGTTTAAAAAAACGTCGTTGAATAAATTTGCGCGTGTTATGTTTACGTCACCTAAAAACAAAAATTATGTTTTTTGCTTATATCTTTTGTCCTGGCATTACGAGCGTTCTTGACTTTGTCCGTTCAAGGTTTGGTTAGACATTTTGGGAACTCCTCTATATCCTCACCAAGGAATAATCATACCAAAGTACCTAGTATCAACCGCAGGCGCAGGACCAATGGCTTTACGTACTCGCTGAAGTGGCGATTTTTACCACGTCTAAACTATTGTGCTATCATCGTTATACGACATTGATAGTATAACTTTGACCGTGCATATTTTGATTATTTTGTAAATTAATTATAAGAGTAAGTAGCTACTTCAGCCGTTCAAAATCTACTTTCAAAGGTAAACAGTAATAAATAAATTTATACTTAATAGTATATTATTACTTATTAGTATTAGGTACTCTAAAAACCAACGTCTGCGCTAAGTATGGCGATAACATCACGTATAATTTTATTATTTTTTTTTTATTATTATTATTATATTAAACACAAATATAATAAAGATAATATACAAAGGCGAGATTATCTCTAACAGAGATTCCTTCAACCAGTAAAAATTATGTGATAAGCAAAGGAAAACACATGTGCACAACCAAATCACACTTATATAAATTTAAAAGACGCAGTCATTTTTTAAATTTTCAATGTCACGTTGATATGGGCAACCCATCCTACATCTACTAAACTTTGTGTCTTTACGTCAACAATAAAAAAATCGAAACACCATTGAGAGCAAAAACATATACCTACTACCTATCTCGGCTATTTATGCGGAATGTTTTTAGCAGGAGCTTTAGTAAATGTCTAATCGTGGTGCGTGTAACATTAGAAAAAGTTTAATTTTAAAAAATGGAGATAGTTAAGTCACCAATTGAGGATTTTTATGCTGGAAGATCAGTTTTTATCACTGGTGCATCTGGTTTTGTGGGACAGGTAATCCAAGTTTCTTTTTAATTTTTTTATTATTGGTTAATAAATATTTAAAAATAAAATAAAATACATTTAATTCAGACAACGATTATTAATTTATTATTAATTATTTTATTTTTTACCAAAATCTTATAATATTTTTAATCTTGTATAATATTTAATAAAAAAAAAACCGGGTATTTTTTCGTCGCCACCGCCAAGAGGGGTACCTACATACTCTATACATCAAATAAAGTAAGTTTATGCCAAAAAATTAGAGTAACGATTTAAATTATTTTGTTTTTTTTTTATTGACTTGACCGCGCGAAATGTAGGTCCAGTGCTAGCTAGTGTTATTTGTTTTTTAAATTTTGTAAAAATTGTTAGTTACACGCGTCTACGTGGATTTATGCAAAAAAAAAAACACAATATAATATAACTTAACAATAATTTTGTCGCTTAGGAAGAATAGACCAAAGTTATGATGTCTGCGATGAGTTATGATATTTGTTAGGGATCATTATCCCAGCAGCGTTCTACTTTTCATTGTACTTACTGAAAGTACAAGAAAACCCACTGATAAAGTTATAGAACTATGTACCTAACATAAAAACTATCTCTGCTAAACGGCTGTACGACTTTCTTTATGATCCTGCAGTCCTGAGTACTCCATTCTGACACAACAAAATCAGTACCTGAATTGACTAATTTTGCTTACGTGTTTAGCGACGTATGTTGTTATGGTAATTTTTATTGTTATGGTTTTAAAAAAAACTAAGTTAATCGTGCCCTAAATTTGGCAGATATGTTTTATATGAGAGATTTTGCTGTCAAATGTCATATTTAAGTCGTTTACGCCGTTTTGGTAAACACCGATAATATTTTATCTATTTTTTTATGTTAATTATTATGTATAACATCATTATAATCCTGCCCTTCTTCATTATTTATAACAGCGACATACAGAGTGTGTTTTTTCGTCGCTGCCGAGGGGTACGTACTCCACCTATATGGTATGTTCATGCCAAAAAAAATTGCATGGAGATGATTTTTTTTTATTGACTTAATCCCGTGAAATGTATGGAGTCCAATGTTGGTGTTAGGTCTTTTATAGGCAGTAAAAAAAAATACTGCCTAACATAATAACTTAACTTCGGACATTTATATCTTGGCAACCAGACACTTCCCAAGTATGCTTCTATAGAGAAAATTGTTCGTGATGATGAGGAGAATTCATAGTATTCGGAAACGTTGACAAACAAAAAACACTTTGTATGGTTTTCTTCGGGATTTGTTATTTATTACGGCCCGCGCTTCCTGCCTGTCGCTCATCCTCCTCGCATAAGCACACTCGAGTGTGAGTGGCGGCTAGGCAAATACTGAAATATCGCATAGGTACCTTTATGTTGAGTTATTTAATGAAAGTGTTATTACACGCACTAAATACAGTATAGTATAGTTTTATTTCATTAATTGTAAAAGTTGTGCTAGCCTGTAATTGTGATACATAATATTATCGTGTACTCCTGTCCATCTTGTATCTTAACGGAACTGTTATGTATTATGTTGGCTTTCTAATTTAATAATAAAAAATAAATAAAATAAATAGTATTTTAAAAACCCTTGTCTTACGATACCCACGGGCAGACATGGGGTGGTGTTATTGGGGTGGTGTTATTCTACTCTCTATTCCACGGCTCTTGCATTTTATCATCATCATCAGCCCTGGAAGGCTGAACATAGGCCTCCCCCAACAACCTCTATTCTGACCAGTCGGAAGCAGCCTGTATCCAACCGACGCCCGCGACCTTGGCTATGTCGTCCGTCCGTGTCGCGGGTGGCCTTCTCACGCTGTGTTTGCCGATACGTGGTGTCCACTCTAGAACTTTCCGGCTCCATCGGCCATCAGTTCTTACATTCTATCTTCTTCTTCTTCAGCCTATTGCAGTCCACTGCTGGACGTAGGCCTCCCCCAGGGCACGCCACAAGGCTACTGCCACAGGGGGGTTTTGCTCATAGTCACCACGCTGGGCAGGCGGGTTGATGACCGCAGTCTGATTTCCGGACTATGTTGTCAGTACGGGTAGCCGCGTGGTGCCGGCAGAGTAGAGTTTGTACCACCCCTGCCTGCCCGTGGGTATCGTACGAGGCGATTAAAGGTTTCCGGGAGGTGGGCAACAGTGCCTCCCGTACTGACTTACATTCTATAGTATTCTTTTAATTTTCAGGTTATAGTTGAAAGGCTGCTGAGCACATGCAAAGATGTGGACAAAATCTACGTACTTATGCGAGATAAACGCAACAAAACCAGCTCCCAAAGACACTCGGATATCGTTAACAATGCGGTAAGTATATCCTAGTAGTCTATATGTTAAGTGGGACCTGTCACAATATATTCCTGAAAACTGCATCAAAATCGGTCCAGCCGTTTCTGAGATTAGCGTGCACAAACCGATCCGTTACAATTTTATTATATGGATAGATTAAGTTACACCTGCCCGTAGTGCACCCTGCTATTTAACGGACGAGGCTCTGACGCTAAATAGCTTATAATACCAATTTAGCACGGAAACATTTCGTTTGGGATTCGTTATCGGTCGCTAGATTGTTGTATTTGTGCCCGAAAAGCGGCGGTAGGCTCACCCCTTACCACGTGGGACTTAATAGGCTAACTGGTGAAAAGTGAGTGTGTAAGCACACCTCTGCCCAACGTCCTTGGGGGATAATGGGTGTGACCTTTATGTATGTATGTAAATATCAATAATATAGGTATTAAAATGGCAACTATTACTACGTTAGAATTGTGCAAATATTCACTCTTCACACGTTATAGCCTGTAATTACCATACGGTAAAAGCTGAGCCTACCGCCGTTTTTCTGATACAAACATAGCTAAATTTAGAGACCAGTAATGAATGGTTTAACATTACTGAATGATAATTGTAAACGTAAGGCTGTAATTAACATTTTTGTACAATTACAGTTATTTGCCAAACTCAAAGAAGAAAGGCCAGAAGATTTGAAAAAAATTATTCCTGTCATTGGAGATATTGCTCTACCAGAATTTGGTCTGTCTGAAGCAGATAAATTTGAACTAATCGAAAAGGTAAGAAAAATTTTTCAACGTACCCAGATGTTGTATTTTCATATACATTGTATGTCGGTCATGTCATTGCGGCCAGTCTTATTCAACTGCGATGGAAATGTTATGGTTGCTTGACGATCGATAGGTGTAGTTGTTAGTGACCCTGTCTGCGACGCCATAGGTCCTGGGTTCGAATCCCGGTAGGTGCAAACATTGATATGATGAATGTCGATGGTTATTACCGAGTCATTGATGTTTCTATACTTCTCTTTTTATTTATATACCGTTGCTTAGTACCTACGACCCAAGATGTTAGACATCTTACTGTCGGACTAGGTTAATGAGTTGTAAAGTATGTAAATATTTATTATTATATATTTATGGTGGACAAGCATAACTGGTGCACCCTCTATTCCTTTATTCTGACAGTCGGATGTGACGAAAAGTCGAAACGATCGGAGAGAGATCGAGTGCAGGACCAACGGTATTACGTGCTTTCTACATGGATCTACCTCGTACAAAGGAAATCCGTCAGTCCGTTTAGAATAGTATAGAATAGTTTTTATTTTAAAATTACACATACACCGATAGAAACAACATAGAACAAGACAATAGAAATGGGATAGAAATAGATATAGTAGAAAGAAGTAGGTACACAGAAAAGAGCAGAGCGTTGTTTCACGCACAAAGTAACATACATACGAGTACATAAAAATCACGCCCTTGCCGGAGTTATATAGAAGTCAAAGAACAAAAAATTCAGTGTTATTTTGTTGTACCTACATAATCCATAACTTATTGTTGCAGGTGTCAGTGGTGATGCATTGCGCCGCCACCATCAGATTTACAGAGCCATTGCACGTAGCCATGAACATTAACCTGGAAAGCACGAGGAGGGTACTGGATCTCTGTAAACAAATGAAGAATATCAAGGTTCATATAACTATATAATCACACGGCCTGGGGGTCTACTCTGAAGTGACGATAAACGAAGTATCGGCCGAATATCGAGGTGTTTCCTACTACGAAATTCCTTCGATCGGGTCAGTCGCGCCGTTTTTTCATTTGGCCCGATCGAACTCTATTTGACAAATATTGCATCGTAAACGCTACTCCGAACAGAATATCTACCATTTTGCCATTTTGATCCTAGTTGCTATTCTATTCGCTCCGAGGCTCATGATCATTATTCTCTATAGCTTCGAATGAGTTGTGAACATCCAAAGCAATTTTCGGTCGGGCTTCGGTCGGACCGAAAGATTCGCAAGCGGCATTTCAGAGTAGACCCTCTGGTTCCTAAATAGGGTAGCTAGAACTCGAGGTAGATCCTACATCTATGGAGGTGCTAGATGTTAAAGATCAGTAATATATTGCTAGCTCATAGCCTGAGAGAATGCCCTCGAGTTCCTCAGTCAACTTTTACAATCTGCACGGAATGAGATTTACCTGATGTATTCCAGTGAAGCACAGGACTTATTATATCCCTTTTGCTTTATTTTCATTCATTTAGGATTTGCGCAATATAATTATTAAAACCTAACAGTTTCCATTTTCACAAATAGAGGTCATTAAGAGGGGCCTACCTATGTTCAGCCATAGAGGAATAAGTCTTTTTATTTCGCTATGGTTCAGCAGTGCACTTCTTAAATGATGATGTGAGCTCATGGTCCCCTTCTAGGTATTAGTCTACGTCTCCACCGCATACAGCCAAGTAAGAGAAGCAGTCAACGAGGAGAAGATTTACAGCCCTCCAGCAGACTTGGACGACTTGTACAGAAAGATAAAGGAGAATGGAGGCGAACTTACTAAGGAACAAGAAACAGAAATTATAGGTAAGATCATTTTATTATTTGAGATTTTCTCTAAAAGATGGTTGTAAATGGAAATGCCTTTCCCGGATGCCTTTGCTCAGTAGTGATCGACTACCATCCAGGCTACTTTCAAAAAGGCGATAATGGACTTTGCCTGGCTACTATACCTACCAGTAGATATGTCCGGACAACTATTCATTTACCATAGACCACGAATATAACTGCTGATTCTGTAAGGAATGCACGATTTTTTTTATGGATAGTAACGTAACTGTTGTGTGTGCGGTGATAGCCTAGTGGTAAAGACGTGCCTAAAGACCTTTCAGTCAGAAGGCGTGGGTTTGATCCCAATCACTGTACCTACCACTGAATTTATTTCATGTACGGATTTCCTAAAATTGTCACTTAGCTATTCCCGAGAAGGGTTGGCGTCAGGCAGGCAGCCGGTCGTAAAACAAATGCCAAATCTTTAGTATGTAATGTTACTGAAAATGAAAATTGTTTTATTCTTTAACATAAGCATCGCATATAATACAGTTTATGGAATTTCCTATTAAGTTAAAGATAACTTGTGCCAGTGATATTGCGTCCTCGGTTGATTTTCCTTGCCTAAACTCATACTCGTATTGCGACTTAGACTATTGTATTTGTTTCACCAACACCCGTGGCATCTTCAGGATTAGGTTTCCAGGTTAGTTCAAACCTCGATGGAAATTTGAACTTCCGATTAGTGACGCCTGATACAATTGAATAACCATCCATTCATTCTTATCATTTCAGGTGCATACCCGAACACATATTCGTTCTCAAAAGCCATGGCAGAAGCTTTCGTCGCAGATTATAAAGGCAATGTTCCAGTTATAATTCTTCGACCTTCAATTGGTAATTATGACCAAACATATAATAAAACAGTCTTTAAAAATTTTCATTTGATACCGAGTCTCTGGACAGGTTTTTTTGTTACACCCTGCGTATAAAACATTTTTTTTCTGAGTGAGTGACGGCCGACAACGCCCAGCCGATACTACCTGCAGGCCTAATTGGCTATCTTTTTTGATAGTTCATAGTGATCATCACTCAATTGAAACTCAACAACTGGAAGTGGCATAGTGCCTTATCTGAACAAACTTTTGGCAACACACACATACATGCCACTTCCAGTTCAATAAGTTTCAATGAGTGATCATGACTATGAACTGTCAAAAAAGATAGCCAATACGGGGGCTGGTCGTAGTAAGTTAAAATATGTTCCTAGGGAAGATTAACACACCCCTTTTGTAACATCCTTTTTATTCGTAATCAAAAAATGTACAGGGTGTGAGTGACAGCCAGGCAAATACTGAAGAAGTACCATTGTGTTGAATGTTATTACCCATTACTCGCAGGAAACACATTTTTAATTTTATTATCCGCATGTAAATGGTCTTAATGGTTATTGTGCAATACATTGCTCTTTTTTGGATCACAAGACTCTCCCTTAGGGTTGATCCTATAAACACGTCGCTGGGTTGATCAGATATTTGAACTTGTTTGAGAGCATTTTTTTAAAATGCCTATTAACAAAATTTATTTTTAAGCCCTTATCAATAGCGTAATTAAAAGGACTGCACAATGGTTTTCCTGAATAAATAAATAAAAAAGTCGGAAAACTTTGAAATTTTCCTGCGAAAATTTTCAATGGTTTTCGCCTCAGAATCATGGCCTGAAGTCAACATATCAATATTTGCCTGGCTGTCACTCACCTGGATTATTATCATGATTAGTGGGAGCAAGTAAAGATGGCCCTACTGCTGGCTGGCTGACCGGCTACTTCGGCGCCACAGGTATAATGATGGCTATCGGCGGTGGACTGTCCTGGAGCCTGTTCACTGAACCGGACTACGCCCTGGACATCATTCCTGTGGATTACGTTGCCAATGCTATCATAGCAGTTGCAGCTAAGTGTAAAACGTAAGTTTTATTTGATTACTTATTAATTATGGACTCTTATTTTACTAAACTATTTATTTTACTTCTATAACATTGCACTTTAAATAAATATAATTACATATTATGAATAAATGTAATGAAGAGATAAAATAAAATAGTTAAATGACTACGGGCCGAAATGTCACAGACGACAGCCGGCGCACGGCGAGTACGCTGCGCGTGCACCTAGTCTGAGCTCGGGTCCCGTAGGAGGAGGGGAGGCGAGCGATCGTCCGCGATGCAAGGAATATCGCATATAGCGAATACAATATATGAGAGATATAGGACATCATAGAATAGACTACTTAAAAAAATAAAAGAAAACAGGAACGTTAGCTTTTAAGAAGCACAACGTTACAAAGTACATACATTTGTCTAGTTATTACATCATCATCATCATCAGCCTATTGCAGTCTCCTGCTGGACGTAGGCCTCCCCCAGGGCATGTCACAAGACTGCCATGCGGGGTATTTGCCCATAGTCACCACGCTGGGCAGACGGATTGTTGACCGCAGTTTGTATTTTGGACTATGTTGTCAATATGGGAGGCGCTGCTGCCCACCTCCTGGAATAATTACATAGTTATATGAATTTACGTTTAAATATGAGATATCTCGCTCTCACGAAGTTCATGCTACTGGCGCTAATTTGGCTACGCCACGTAAGAAAAGAAATTAAAACACTAAATTATTTCCTGCAGGGACCCCGGCACGATACAAGTTTTCAACCAGAGCAGCAATCACAATCGCCTGCTATTCAAAGTTCTAACTAGCGAGCTGTTTAAAAATTGGAGATTATATAATTTGGGTGAGTTTATCTTGATTCGGCCTATCTCTCATAATAAGATTATCCCCTTGAGGTCACCCTCGGCCGAGAAGAAATTTGCGACCTTAGCTTATAGGATATTTTTTTTAATAAGTAAGATTAGTAAACAATTGATGATATGGGTGTAAAAGAAATTAAATCTTCCTCTATCGTTTTGCACTGAAATAAGAAAATTCATGAGATTTTAGTCGATTGACCGTCATAGTTAAACCTAAGGCTGAGTTTCAACTACGCCAGACCGGTAGATCTGCCGGAAACCGGACACCGGACAGAGTGTTCACATTACCCCGGCCTGACACGTGAACACATACCGGCACCAACTCGTTCACATTACTCTAGTCCGGTGGCTCTACTGGCACTTCGTAGTGACAAAACGCTCGGTCAAAATGCCGGGCTCAGCAGAGATGCCGGTCTCGGGATAATGTGAATAGCTTTATGTAAATTGTAGAGCCACTAGCTCTTCCGGCAGTTTTACCGGCCCGGCAGATCTACCGGTCCGGCGGCGTAGGGGAACCCGGCATTTAGGTCACAGTCAAATGTTTGTTACAGTCAAATAATTCAAATGTTTTATATCTGCCCCTTTCCATCTATCTATAGGTATACTCGTATCTTCTTCTATCTATATCTTCTATACATATAATAAAATTGTAACGGATCGATGTTTGTGCACGCTAATCTCAGAAACGGCTGGACTGATTTCGATGCAGTTTTCAAGAATATATTGTAACAAGTCCCACCATATAGGCTTCTATTTATCCCGGGAAAATATTTTTATCCCGGATAATTTCGACATTTTGTTTTTTCTGCAGTCCTCGCGGACGAAGTCGCGGGCGTCCACTAGTTCTTACTATGAATAGCTGAGATATCAAACAAAACTCGATTAAAGATTAAACTCGAGGCAGATCTCTAGCAAATTTTTTTCCATTCTCATTCACTCTTTCGTTACCATATTTTCCTAAAACACTCTCAAATCCCTTTCTCCTAACACCTATCCATGCGTTAAAATCTCCTATCGGTACTAACCTTTCATATTCCTTGCATATCCTTAAGACCTCTCTTAATTCCTGCCAAAACATTTGCCTTTCATCCTGTGTACGTTGGAATGCTCTCGGATCAGAGTCAAATGGAGCGTACACACCAACGACCAACAAGCGTATCATTCCCACTTTCATTCTAACCCAAATCAGTCTTGGGCTCACGCAATCAAATTCATTCACACATTCTGCGGAGCGTATAACACCAACTCCCTGACAGGCTCTTTCTGAACTGGGTACCCCAGACCAGTATGCCGGTTAGGGACCATGCATGGTGGTGTCACAGCCTCTTATACAGCCTCTTAGCCACAATACTTAAAAAATGTATATCTGTACATTATCTGTGAAATGTAGACTGCGATTAGCTTAAACAATATGTAAATTCTTTGTAATAACCCGTTTAAGTTTGACGCTCAAAATTTACCACTTTTGTTACAAATATTATTCGGCATTCAATGTACTCGTATAACGTAATGTATCGCGGTACTCTTGCTTGCCGTATGTTCTGCTTAGTTACGAGTATTGTGCATTACATTGCTGTTTTTGTAAAATTTCAAACGGCTGATTGTATTACAGGATCCATTACGTATTTTCCCTTCTGCTGGATATCAAAGAACTCTTTGATGGTGTGGACATTGAGTTATATGCAACGTATACCTACTTACTTAGCCGATATTTGGCTTTCACTCAGTGGACAGAAGCCGAGGTGAGAAACAGTTTTATCTAACTTATACAGAGTGTAACAGAAAGGGTATGTTAAGCGAAAAGCTATGTAAAAACCCCACTATAGAGAACCTATTTCCAAAATTTGAGACTCGAAATCACATTTTAATTTTTCAAGATTGTATGAAATTTCCTGAAATATTTAAAAATTCTCCATACTATCGGGAAAAATAAACATGTGATTTCGGGTCTCAAATTTAGTGAATAGGTTCTCTGCAGTGGGCTATTTACATAGCTTTTTGCTTAACATACCCTTTTTGTTACATCCTGTATATACAGAGTGTTTTTTCGTTGCCACCCTTAACGAAGGGTATGCACTCTATACATCAAATAAAGTAAGTTTATGCCAAAAAAAAAGACTAGACACTTCCCAGGTATGCTTCCATGGAGTAAAATGATCGTGATAATGAGGAGATTCTGTAGTTTTCGGGAACGTTGACGATCAAAAATCACTCTGTATAATTCTACAAATCGTTTTTTGACCAAAGTGCCCTAACCTGCGTAGTAGATAATAGACAATTGTATGCACAGATGCACTCTCTATTCCCTTTCTCTCGTAGCAGTAATAACACGACCGGAAAGTGATCAGTTTCAGGACCAACTGCTTTATGTACTTTCCAAAGCAAGTTTAACAACATTTAAATCCGATGCGTAGATTTTAAGATATAAACACATAAGGACGAGTATGTTTTAAGTATGCTGACAGTTTTAATATAATATTGAGGTTTAATTGGCATATTGGAGATTGACGATGGATTAAACTTTGCTTTCAGATACGTGAAAATGCAAGACATGGCTGCAGCTCAAACAGAGATGACGGAGTTCTTTTCCAGCAGGAACTGGTTCATTTCCACGGACAGAACCCGCGCACTATATGAGGCTCTTTCTGATGCAGAAAAGGAGACGTTCCCATTTGACGCAAGCGATATAAAGTGGCCTGAATATATAAATACATATGTTCATGGCATTAAGAAATACATATTGAAACAAAAATAGATAAAAGGCTAGTGATTTAAGTAAAACAGTTATTTAAATACCTCTTTGAGTTAAGAAAGCCATGTGTTTATTGTTATTCTTTTTATTTGAGTACAAAATTCACCATTTTTATAATCAAAAGCTCTTTTAAGCTATAATAATGAGAAGATAATCTAATAATAATATTAGACAAGTTTAAGATAGATAGGTAGGTGTCCTATAGTTATTAATAAACATATCGACAATAGCAAGGCAAAAACGCTTAAGTGCAACTAAGTCAACTTGTTATAAAGGTATATTGACTAATCTACTCGGACGAATTGCTAAAAATACTCTTCGGCGAATAATAATCGACCAAAATGGTATTTAAGCGACATTTAATACTTCTTCAATCAAACAATGTAGGCATTTTGTCTAGAAAAATAAAGCAAAGTTAATTTTGTCATTTAAATGAATATATAGATGTGTATGAAAATGAATGTGGAATGAGTAGTATAGATAGGTACTAATTATAGTTGTATTGTGAATGAATGCTGACTTATCATTTCTACAGGAAGCAAGCCATAGATAGTGCAAAATATTTAAAAAAAAATCTAAATGACTGTGTGATCAATATTTACATGCATGCATGATTTAAAGCGTCATTAAATATAGAAAACAAATAGTTTTATTAATGAATATATTTATTCCAAAATTATATACTTTGTTTTAATGGATTATTTGTTTCACTAGAATACATCAGCTACATCTCCTTCCGTGCATGTTGCAAAAGTCGACTAAGAAACTAGGTCTATCCCTGATTATTAACATATGGTAAAATAAGGACACAATTGCGTTTTGAAATTTTGACGATTGTGCCCTTATTCTACGGCAGACCAATGGCACAATGAGGGATTTTCTGAAAGTTGAAATAACTGTCACTACATCTCTAGCTTCCCCCCCCCCCTTTATCTCTCCATATAGAATTTCGGGTAGGAGATTCGCTCACGCCATCTGTCCAGGCGATTTATACATTTTTTTACTTTTAATAGTTGTCAGATTTTTGACAATAGTGCCGTTGTTCTACCAAAGATGCGATATATCTTTGCTACATTTCCACCAGGGATGTGCTATGGTACATGTTGTCCACCGATGCATTTCATGTCCACCAATCGAATTCACTGACATGGACAGGACCATTAATGAATATTAGTGGTGAATTTGGTAGAAAGGCATCAATAGTCTTCGTTCTGATTTCTCATACTGAATCATTTAATAAATTAATAAAAAATTAATTATGGAATCAGTACCCTCATATTCCGCGAAATAGATTTTATTCCATATCTACTTATTGTCTTATCTGCAGAAATTGTCGGTCAATGAAGTTAGTTTGTTTATCACAGTGTCAACATGCAGACACTTAAATATGTTGTTATAATTATATAGTTTAATAATTTTGTTGAAAGTGAGATAAGTTAACTTTAAGTACATGTTAAAAATATAATACAATTAATAAATACGTAAGGTAGTTGTCAGCACTATTGTATTCAAATATCAAACAAATGACAAATAATGTTTTAAAATGGAAAAGACAATAGCTTTTTACATAATTCTGTTTTGTGATTTATGCGGGAGTTCTGATATTTTTCATGAAAATTCGAAGATAGTTTTTTATGCTAATGAGAGGAGTGATTATTTTGGATACAGTGTTATTCTGAGGAATTCAAGGTAAGCATTAATTAAACCTGTGTTAAACCGTTGTCATCGGTTGTTGTTTATAATTAAATTGTCGACAATCGCATTATTTAAAGGATCTCAGGCGAGATTCATCTTATCCCTTACCCCTATACTTATTCCATTGTTTTTTGGAGTTACAGCAGTATACTCGCAGTATCTTTAAAAACTCATGTTAAGATTTGAAGTTTGTTTTATGACCATATTCTTGTCGCCAACCTATCTTTGATATCTAAGCTAGCAATATATTACTTATGTAATATACTACTTAGGTTATATTTCGATTAAGCTAGCTAAGCGACATTAATTACACCATTAAAATCCGTTTAAGAAAATTGTTAGATGCTGATACAGTGTGTATTCTTATAGTGACAGTTTTCAATAAAAAATACACATTAAGTATAGATAGATAGGTATATTCAACAACTTTACAACACATTAACCTAGTCCTACATTAGGATCCCTAAGGTCTTGATCGTGCTAAGCAACTGTAACATATAGGTAGGTATACACGAATAATTACAAAACATCCATGACTCAGAAACAAACATCGATATTCATCATATCAATGTTTCTGTATAACTATATGTTGATGCGGGAATTCACTAAAACACATCAACTGCCTTCCACATTCCGTGTTAGTCGTAAGAGTCGACCAAGGAACTCAGAGACGTTCTCTCAGGCGATGAGCAGCTAACCTGTCACTGATCTAAGTACATCTGGCCACGCTATACTAAACGTGGCTATAGGATCTCTTTCGTAATCTTCGCGAGAATACGTAAGTATTTTATATTGGATTGTATTGTTACTAGCGACCGCCTACGACGCAGTCAGCAATTTCCCGTAGAAAATTTTGGGAAATTCGTTCTTATTGAACCTACACGAAGAAATCTACGGTCAAAATTTTCACGTTTCTAGCCTAAGTAGTTTTGCCTCATACATAGTTGATAAATCTTAGGAAAAGTTACTTTACATAATAGACATTGGGGTCGATTCTGGCAGGCACAATCTTAATTTTAAATTAATTTGACAGCTCTAAAATTAGTGCTGTCCTTTACTTACTATATGTGCCAGAAAAGGATAAAGCTAGATTTAGATCTGTCAAACTAAACTTAATATTAGAAATGTGCCTGCTAGAATCGCGAATAATAAATTAAGAATCATAGATATTGTCTGTATGTACAGATGCTCCTTGAGAAATAAAGTTATTTTTATTTTATTCTATTGTTATCTTTTACAGTATTATAGTTGGAGCACCAAAAGCGCTAAATAGTACTGGCAAAGTTTTCCAATGCGATATTCAATTGAATCGCGTTAACTCAACTTGTGAGCCTCTTAATGTAGGTGAGTAGGTCGACCGGGTATTCCGCTCTATTCGGAGGGAGGGCCCGGTGGTGGGGATCGAACCCACGCCACCAATAGGTGAGTATTGTTTAGGGTCACTTGTACCAAATACTTTATCCTAGCGTTATCCTGGATATGCCCTTCCGCTAAAGTGACCCATCGGGATTATAAAAGCTAGCAAAGCCGAAGCAAAGCGACAGCGAAAATATTCGTCGTACAATATTCGCCTTGAAATGTCAAAGTTCCTTTGAAATTAATTTTACGTAATACGAATTCGACAAGCAATCAGCGATTTTTGTACAATTTTCGCAATCGCTTTGCGTTTGCTAGTTAGGTAATAAGGGGCGGTGATACCCTGACTAAACTTCGGTTCAGCCTTCTAGCACAATGCATGATTTTCGCTCTTAAAAGTTAAGTTGGTCATTCTACTAGTCTCATTTCCCTTGAACGAGATGGCTTTTAATACAAAAGTTGCTCCATATGTAAGAATTAGAAACACTGCAGTTTGACCACTTAGTCTTGTCTTAAATAATTCGGAAAATAATCATATAAGGAAATGAGAATATAGCAGAACGTATCCGTGATCCCTGTGATAACCACTACCATATTGCAGGTCAGAAAGTATTCATCTATGAAGACATATGGGTCGGAGCCACTATAGCTACCTTTGATGACCATTTATTGGTAAGCTATGAAGCTGAAGATTTAGCTAATTATCTCTTTATATATTCGACATGAAAGCATAATAGGTACTAAATACAATTCAATGTTTGCACCTACCGGGATTCGAACCCAGGACCTATGGCGTCAGGGACTTCGGCCGTCATTTGTTATAATGTTAATGTCTATATTTATGCTGACACGGGCTTCACTAGAATGCATTTCCTTTCGTGCATCTCGTAAGTAATGCATCAATCCAATATAAATTTAAAAAAAAATCATCATTACAAATTCTAACATTTTGTTCTTGATAAGCTAAGCGCAGCTGTGGCATCTTCCTTGTAATCTTGCAGGTCGGTAATTGTCCCATCCCATAGATTTGAAATTAATGATTTAAAGTTTTTACACAGTGCGTCTTCTGTATCGATAATTCGAGTATTGTAATTATTACTCCTTTATTTCAGGTGTGCGCGCCTCGATATAAAAATTACGCAATAAAAAATCACATTTTAGTCAATGGTGCTTGCGTTATAGAACACGGTCGAGGTGCCAAATTATTTCCATTGCAAGAAAAAGGTAATAATGAAAGGCCCTAGCCACATGTTAATTCAAATGAGTGGATATTTCTATACTTATATATGTATTTAAATACTCATAATAGGTTTCAATGTAACTATGTTTTTTTTTAAAAAAGGAAAAGATTGGTCTAGAATTGCTTCCTGGGCTAATTATTTCTGGTTTAGATCTTGAGCGGCTTATTGTCTGTTGGCTGATCTGTAGTTAAACTCACTTTTAGTTAAAGTACCTACGCCAGTTAAACTTTTGGGTTTTTCCACAGCTTAACTATGTATTAAACAATTGGCCCTTAGTTAAACAAAGATTTATAATATATAATTTTACAATATATAATATCTTGACTAAGATAAATTTATAAAAACACTTCTCCATTAATATAATCTGTTAGGATATGGTTGATCGTTTCATCTTTAAACATTGTGCTGAGGGATTCAGCTTTGTTTGCCGAGATTTGCCTAGTGTATAGCTATCGGGATGAAAAATAACGTTGCCAATATGTAATTTAGAAAAGAGATGGTAAAATTCGTCATCCGAGTAATTGACCCGGTGGCTCAGTGGTGAGAGCGCTGGCACGCGGAATGCAGAGGTCGTGGGTTCGATTCCCACCCGGGTGAGGAATTTTTTCCATTTCTTTATTAATAATTACAAAGATAGCTAAAGATCAGATTGAAGAAATTGAGCGATGGATATTTAAATACCAATACCTGATTATGAGGATGATAGGTTTCATATGTAATAGGAGTACGGTACGCACACTACCTCACAACCCAATATGTATTGTGTTTCGAAATGTAGGACTATAAGTTTTAAGTTTTATGTTTGAGGTCTTCGCAGCACTCACTAGTCGCTCTAGTCAAATATCAATATAGACATTGATAGACATTGAATATTAGTCAGTCAACTTGTGTTTTAGACCATTGAACAGTGACAATCATGGTCTCACCTACGCCATCTCCTCTAAATATTAATATCCCTACATGTAATAAAATCAGACTAAGTCCCGCCCTGACTAGACGCACGGCTAAACCATTGAGCTAACAATGCATTGGGTGTGGAATCCAAAATAAGTGTTTGTATCTACGTTCCAGGTTCCCAGGCGTACATCTCTGATGGAAGTAGGCCGGTCTTCGGCGCGTATGGCACTCATCTCAGCTATTTTGCTTATGGCATGGCAGGCATGGCTGTGAAGGTCACTCCAGACCATAGAATACTACTTGGAGCGCCAGGACTTCTTCAATGGGCTGGTATGTACAAATTCTAACATCAATAGGGATTCTTTTGTACCTGCTGTGAGTGGAGAAACGTACCACAGCATAACACATACCTACTTTATTCAAATTTGCTAGAAAAAAGCTCTGGATCTGACCTTGCTAACAAATGTTTGAGAATATTAGTAGAAATTGCAGCAGCATGGGAGCACTGTGTCAGGATTGTTATTATTTTCATATTTTTTTATCAACCATATTTTTAGAAATGAAACATCGTTCGGCATCGAAGCTCGTTGTCGCAACACCAATAGCGTTAAAACGAAAGAATTCTGGAATTTATTATTGGTGCCAACGTGGCAGTGTCGAGATTCTATCGATTCGACCGAAGAAATAAAAAATAATGCTACTTTGTCTAATACCCTTGTACTTTTTAGGTGGTGTAATAGAATACCGTATCAGATTTAATTTGGTTTACATGAGGTCGCCTGTAATGAACCCGTATACTTGTGAAGAGCTGGAACCAGATAATTATTTTGGTATGTACTTACTATTTCCGCCATATTGCTTTCTTCATCCATAACCAACTGTCATAATGTTGGTAATATTGATTCATTCATTCATTATGCACACTGCTATATTCCCAAAAATAGGGTAACCAGAACTGCAGGCTCACAAAGGAAATGCTGAAGCCACATTTAGCACATGTGTAAATGTAGTAAAAAATAAGTTGCAAGCTTATTGCCTGAGGTAATGCCCGAATTCCTTAGTCAACTCTATCGACATGCACGGAAGAAGATGCAGCTAATGATGATGCCGAAGACGATGTATTCCAGTGATATTATTGTCATTATGTATTAAATAAATAACTGTTTTCTGCCAAGGCAAAGACATTGGCATCTTAGTATTTTCTTTTTCTTGATTACTTATTTATAATTAATTTAAGGTTACAGTGTGGATGCAGGGGTATTTGAATTGAATGGACCTGTTCTGAACATAGCCGGAGCACCTCGAGCTTTGTCTGGCTTTGGAAAGGTAGGACACGGTTTTTTAGATATAGCATATCAATGAGATTTTAGTTCTAAATTATGTATAAAAATAATATAATTTTAATCCTTGTTGGCGAGGATTTTTTATTTGGAAATCAGAAATAATTTTTGTATGACAAAATAAATTTTTCGACTTGGTTTTTACTTTAACCTAGTAATTTTAATTTTACTTTTTGATCAATTTTTACTGTAATTTTTTTTTGTATATAAAGACTACTTGCCTCATTTCAGGTCCTAATCTTCAAATTACATTTTGGCAAAACAGTGATAGAAGTTATTAAAATTTTAAGTGGAAATCAACTTGGAAGCTATTTTGGCGCGAGCCTGTGCAGCGTTGATATCAATGGTGATGGGAGATCAGACCTTCTGGTTGGCGCTCCAAACTATGTGGTTAAGCAAAACGATGATCATCATCCATACGATCAAGGAGGTGTGTTTGTCTACATGACAGTACCCATGGTAAGTTTTAATACTACATACCTACCATCTTAGCCGCGTGGTGCCGGCAGAGTAGAGTTTGTACCACCCCTGCCTGCCCTTGGGTATCGTACGAGGCGATTAAGGGTGTCTGGGATGTGAGCAGCAGCGCCTCCCGTACTGACAACATAGTCCGAAAATCACACTGCGGTCGCCAACCCGCCTGCCCAGCGTGGTGACTATGGGCAAAACCCCCCTGTGGCAGTAGCCTTGTGGCTTGCCCTGGGGGAAGACCTACGTCTAGCAGTGGACTGCTATTAGGCTGAAGAGACCTACCACCTAGCTATATTATAATTATCAGTGATAAGTTGCTATGAGTCATTGCCTGAGTTCTTTTGTCGACTCTTGCGACATACACGGAAAGAAATGCATACAATGTAGATATTCTAGTAAAGCCCCGCATCAGCATAGGACCCCCGCCTAACTGGGATGAATAATAATCGACTTTTTAGATGTCACCTAGTTTTACATAATGACAACTACACTACTAAAGATCCAAAATTAATTCATTATTTCATTCGTTCATTAAAGTTATAGTAGAATACGACAAATCAGGATTATAAATATGTTTTTTAAGAAATAAAAAAAATTCACCCGGGTGGGACTCGAACCCACAACCTCTCGCATTCCGTGCAGTGCTCTCACCAACTGAGCTACCGGGTCAATTAACTCGGATGACGAATTTAACCATCTCTTAGTTTAGCTTTTCTCCGCGGTCACCGCAGGCTAAATAAAATAGTTGTAAGCATGTTAAGCAGCCCATGTTCTTCTTCGAAGCTAACATTATGCATTTATCTACTGACCAAATTACATCAAAATCTGTATAGCTATTCCATCGTTTATCTACAGAGTCAAAGCTCAATCATATTTCAATCGTGGATTACAGGGAGATGGTGGATTTAACTTAGAATCAGGAACCACTCTTGGATCTGGTTATGTCCTCGGTTCTGGAGCTAGTGGTGCCAGGTTCGGGACCTCCATAGCTGACCTGGGCGATATAGATGAAGATGGTTATAGAGGTAATAAAAAAGAAACACATTTTATTGGCTGTTAATATTTAAAAAGGGTAGATACTAAAAAGCTTTTATGAATTTTGAAGAAAATTATTTCCGAAACTTTTTGTCAGATTATGCTATTATATATAATTATTAATTCTACAAGTGAACGCATTGGTTTAATGAGTGTATTTGTGGGGACACTGGAAGGTTAGAAGAAGAAATTCTTGTAGGTATCTATAAAAATCCGGACAAAATGATTCGAAGACCTTGCTTGATCATATGTTTATTTTGGTTTAATGATTAACACCTTATTAGTTTGCTGAAATATGTATTCTAAAGATAAGCTTTGTACGTCATAAACATTGATTAGCAATATTTTTCTACAACAGTAATGAATACTAGGTACTTCATTTAAAAGTATTACAGTACTTATCGATAAGGACTTTATAACCTAGATAATCGATAACCGACCCTGGACGTCTACTCTGAAGTGACGATAAACGAAGTATCGGCCGAATATCGAGGTGTTTCCTACTACGAACTTCCTTCGATCGGATCAGTCGCGCTGTTTTTTCATTCGGTCCGATCGAACTCTATTTGACAGGTATAAGGCTAGATAATAGAAAGCTTATATTATAATATTAGTCAATGTGAATTATTCTCTATGGTTCCGAATGAGTTGTGAACTCAGATAAATGAATCCGAAGCAATTTCGTATTAGGGTCAAAGGCTGTCAAAGGCTTCGATTCGGTCGTGCTTCGGTCGGACCGAAGGATTCGAAAGCGGCATTTCAGAGTAGACCCCCTGGTTCATATCTGATGGAAGATGCGTCGAGCGTATCTCCAGGTACAGGCAAATACATTTTGTCGGATATGAACCGACCATTACTGGTTTCTTTACATACGTTGATAATTTAAATTGCTAATAATGGATTTTTGCAGATGTTGCGATAGGAGCACCATTCGAAAATGAAGGCAGAGGTGTAGTTTACATTTACAAAGGTAGATCGAACGGACTCGAAAGTAAATATAGTCAAAGAATCACCGCTGAGGAGGGAAGAGGATTTGGCATGTCTATATACGGAGGAGTAGATACTGATAAGAATGAATGTAACGGTAAGTGTAATGAGAAAATGTTTCGTTTCAGGAATGAAATTCGTTAGTAGCCCAAAGAAAGACCAAACAAGAACCTTAGTTATTGTAACAATTTTAAGAACGACAGCAAAGATCGCGATGTTATCGACCCACTTCCTCCAATAGAAAGTCTTTAATTATCGTGTTTTAAATGACGTGATGAAATCTAATAGCTATTGGCGCAATTGGTTCGATAACTTTGCGAACTTTGCTTTCACTCTTAAAATTGTTACATTGACTAGGCCCTTCACCTTCACATGTTCCACAACTAAAGTACTACGTTATACCAGATACCATAAAGGTACAAAAACCTCTATAAAGCATTTTCGTTAATGTTTATTTTTAGTATGCAGGTTTGAGTTTTCCTAGTGATTTGTTTTTGCTTATTCATAATCTGTTAGTGCTTCCCACTAATTAGCCACGTGGTGCTGGCAAAGTAGAATTCGTACCACCCCATGTCTGCCCGTGGGTACAAGGCGATTAAGGGTTTTCGGGAGGTGGGCAGCAGCGCCTCCCATTTTGACAACATAGTCCAAAATACAAACTGCGGTCACCAACCCAGCGTGGTGACTAAGGGCAAATACCCCCACGATAGTCTTGTGACGTGCCCTGGGGGAGGCCTACGTCCAGCAGTGGACTGCAATAGGCTCATGATGATGACCCATAAATTATGTTCTTAAGTAATCAAGTTAGCTGGTGGGGAATTCCATGCCAGCTTAAGGCTGGCCCTTGTGTAGGATATTTTTTTGTAGTACAATAAAGAATTTTATATTTCTATCTTTACAGACCTAGCCATTGGAGCCCATGACAGCGGCACAGTATACCTCTACCGATGTGTACCAACAGTGAAGGTCACCAGCTCCATACGGATTCCAGAAGCAACGGACCTTCCTCACAATGCTACGGAGTTTAGTGCGGTCTTCTGTGTAGTAGCCGATCCAGCGCCTAAATGGTCACATTATACTATACGTGAGTCTAGTAATAGTTGTTTTTAGAAGGCACAAATAGGGCCAATGAAATAACAAACTCCAACCGCTAATGTACCCAGTACATACAGCAAATGTTAAACAAAAAAAATGTTAAACTAAATATTTTAATGCATGAGAGAACGCTCTCTGTAAAGTATGTTTTTTCATGCCCACGAGTATCATGATCACGTTATAATTGATATGAAGTTATTGATGTCTGTGCTGATACGGGACTTGAATAGAATACATCAGCTCGAGACATCAGTCGACGTAACTAGGACATTCTCTCAGGTGATAAGCTAGCAACTGATCACTGATCATTAACATCGACCCCCGCTATGATAAACATAGCTATGTTGTTTATGTACCTATGTATGAACTTATAATTCGGTGTATAGGAGGCGCGTTTTGATTTGCTGAACTTATTTTTAGACCTTGTCGCCACCATATCAGTGGATCCAGGTAATGATCGGGCCAGAATAGCAGGAGAAAGCCAGTTCGAAGTTAAGGTCAACCCTGGTCAGACTGTGTGTCAGGAACATGTTATAGAAATCAAAGTATGTCGCTTTTACTTATTTTATTATTCTACTCTTCTACACTACTCGGTGGACTGCCAAACATACCTCATTAAATAAAAGTTGAATATATTAATTATTAGGCCGCGTGGTGCCGGCAGAGTAGAATTCGTACCACCCCATGCCTGCCCGTGGTATCGTACGAGACATGGCAGTCTTGTGGCGTGCCCTGGGGGAGACCTACGTCTAGCAGTGGACTGCAATAGGCTGATGATGATGATATAAATTTTTATTTATGTCATTGTGATTGTGATTCCGTCCTAAATCTCCTTCCGTGCAGACGTACGAGTAGACTAAGAATGTCAGGGGCATTCCCTCGGGCGATGACCTAGTTGACACTGATCTTTTAACTCTGGTTCCGCTATGCTAAGTGTGTCTGTGGGATATCATTCGTGATTTTGCAGTTCTGGCTACTAGTTAGAGTTATATTATTTAAGGGGTGACCAATCTAGTAATAACCTCGGTTTAAAGTCCAGGGGCACCACTCAGTGAAACTGATATAAATCGAGTTTATGTTGCCCCCTTTGTAGCACTTTTAAGATTTTTATACATATAGAATCTGTCAGGGGGTAAAATGCTCTGATTTTTCTATGTAAGTCCACGTAACCGCCTGTAGCTCGTCTGGATACGAAGATATTTTTTGTGCGTAATAATACAAGTCGCCATAAATCATCAAATAGCCTTGAAATGGCCTTGTGTGTAGAGATTTAATGTGACATGTATTCCATAGAGTTTTATATATTTTATTTTAATTGTTAAGTATAAAATAATACAGATACAGTTAAATTCAATCTTACCCAGTTCAAAAGTACATTGATATAAGATTGTTGGTCATAGATACAATTAAAATGTATTGCAGTTCACGACTTGATCTATGTGTAATTCTAATGTGAATATTGACGTAATTTGATGTAATACATTAACATTATATAAAAAATGCACTGAGAAATTTGGTAGTTTTCTAATATGCATTTCGAAATACATCGCCGGGTGTATCATTTATCTACGAGACCGTATAAGTATCATTATGTTTGATGTCAATTAATACAATCGCACTTATGTGTATCCATAAATGTTACTAGGTCCTTGCAAACTTTGCGAAAATCTGTTGGTGTCAAGTGATTTTAATTTCAACTTCTATCTTCTTCTAATGTGCGAGTTTCATACCGGCGTGAAAGAGACAATTTACATTTATCGCATCGAATCTGACGTACCGAATCAACCATAGAAATGAAGAAACGAAAGTGGCGTTAAAGGAAAGAAGAGAAGATCGGTTAAAGAGAATTATGAATAGAAAACGCTGGATTATCCTACGATTACATGGCGGGTAAGCTTGTCCCGAGTCGAGCTTTTAATGCACTTACATTCTGCCGCGCAAAGTGTAAGGAGTTAATTCCAGAAGTCCAGAGACAGTACCATTTTTGGTGAGTATTGGGGCTCTAGGCTCATATGACGAACGTACTAAATCCCGAGAATTCTAAAAAGATTAATATCTATGTAAGAGTAAACGACATCGGGAATAATGCAAATAAATCGTTTATTGCAAACTTATTTACTTTGGTAAAGAGTAAAATATTTGCAAAGGCTGCTTGCTTAAAACATTAGGTGAGTCTAATCGTTTTCTGCAAACAGTAAACGAAAAAATTCAAAATATGGACTTGTGGTAAAAACTGAACAAGGTCGGGCAGCTAAGAAAAAAAAAAGTTACAAAAAAGTATCAGAGTCAAAATTGAAGTGAAGTTAAAGAACACATTAATACATTTCCTGTACATCGTTTGAAAGTCATTACTCTAGGGCAAAACATCGAAGAAGTATTTAAGTTGTGACCTGTCTATTGAAAAAATGTACAATCTATATAGAGTTGAGGTTGATAATCCTGTTAGCTTATCCGTATACCGATCTGTTTTTTAAAATATGAATTTGTCTTTCAAAAAACCAGCTGTGGACACATGTAACAAGCGTAATTTACTACAAATTAAATAAAATATGCTAACTACCGAAAGAAATGAATATATACAAGATATTCTAAAACAACATCAAGCGAACAGTACGAAGCGGCATATAATGACAAAACCCAGAGATAAAGATTATCGCAAAAGAGTTTAAAGATGATACATGTGTGAAAGCGTTCGACTTGCAGCAATGCTTACTACGACTTGCCACTTTTAACTATTTCAAGTGCTTTTTATAAACGGCAACTATGGGTTTACAACCTGACTGTACATGACTTCAAAACTAATCATGCTTATTGCTACAATGTGGTCAGAATCAAGGGGAGGCAGAGTGAGCAACTATCAATATTTCTTCTTGCTTAACAATACGACTTAACATGTTATTAATCGTTTACCATTATTGCACCAAATGCATCCAATTAATTATGTACTCAGATTCATGCGCGGTACAAAATAAGAATTAAGTTGTAACAACAATGTAGAACATAAATTTTTAGTCCTGGTCATACTCACATTGTTGGAAGTAGCCATGATCATGCGCTGATAGAACGCACGAAGAAGCGCACTTCTTTATGAACATTCATCTTCCAAGAGCACTTCTATGTGTCAGACGTCCGTAGTTCGTCTGTAATCGTGCTTAGAAGTTTGTATGTCTTTTAACATTTCTTGTTATAGAAATGTCATAACGATTTCTATGATGTTGCTGATTTTTCCAAAAAACAACTTCAAATAAAGAAGGTAAATACTACAAAGAGAGAATTAGTTTGTGTGGTCAAATAACAACACTTAGTCATATACACCAAGGGACAGTTTCCGATATTTAACGTTACAAAGAGATCAATATATTTAATGATTTCTCATATGCAAGATAGAGGCAAAAGACATGATCATTATTAAGAAATGTTAGTGTTAGCCAGTGCCTATAGCAGCAGAGAAAAAAGCAGATCTGAGGAAGATTTCTCTTTTGGATTAATTGAACAAGCGCTCATGAGTTCTACATTAACTTGCCCTCAACCACTGATATATATCTCCTAATTTAAAATGTCCAGATTTAGTATGAGGAAGAAGATTACTTTATTTCTACTGTATTGTGCTGTCAGGTTTTCTATCTAATAATTTAATTGTTTATTTTAGTTTTGATCTCAGAGCTCGCTTAGCAACCAAAGCATTTTTCGTTGTGGTTTATTTTATTTTTTCTTTGAATCAGAATGTTTGTTGATTGGGTAATTACTCTTTAGGATATATGAATCAAACCATGAGTATTAACTAATGCCCACAACCGGTGATGTATCTCCTATTTAATTTAATTGAGGAAGTTTTTGAATATTATTTCTGTCAAGCTCGCTTATTTTTTTCTGATAATTTAATTGTTTATATTATTATGTTTTTGATTTTACTTATAGATTTCTACTGAGCTCGCTTATGTCATTTTGGCTTATTTTTATTTTTTTTATAGATTGTTTTCTTTAAGTTCAAAATTTTACAGAGATTCCGTGAAACTGAACAGAGTAGGTTTGTCGATTGTTACGTAAATATCTTAAGTAGTTATTAATGTTTGTTACATAATAAGTATTAAGTATCATCGCGTTAAAGATAAAACTACCAAAGATAATTGTTATTCCCTAAGAGCCGATAATGACTAGTGTATTGCCGTTTTTAAATTTAATTTGTACCACATTAAGTTACTCGAAAATTTCATTTAATCTGATTCTTCCGTAAGATTGAAATCAAAGACTGATGATTGTTCAAACTATTGTAAGGGTTAATAATATTAAATTATTATTAACATAATATATTAAAGTTCAATTTGTTATTTAAATTCTAGGCTACAATAAAAAACATATAAACTGAAATACTTGTTTCAATTTGCATAACCAATATTAGAAGAACTACAATACCTACATTATTATTCTATGATTGATTTTGCCACTAAAATATTTGTATATTTGACATAATCCAGAAATTAAAACTACAAGTTAAGAAAACAAGTTGAGATATATTATTAGACATATTTTTTTATCATGTTATCTTATGTGTTAAATAATTTTTATTTATTATATAGTAATAATTGTATTTTAGTGACTGTAAAGAGACTACTATTTTGCGATAGTTTTGTTCTGAAAAGTTTGTAATAGATATTAATAATTATATATTTAAATGTTTCTGAATCCATAGATGTATCTGTTTCACCAACATCAACATTTGCACTAGTAGATTGGTGTAAATAATATTATTTTACTTAAATTATTTTACACAAATGAATTTTGATGTGATAAATAATACAAGTGGTTGTTTTTTTACTTCATTACTTAAAATATATTAAATATAGTGTTTTCTTATATACATCACAGCATAGAGGCTAAAATTATCTATCTCAATCAGTTTTTACTTTGCTAATATAATACATAACAAAAAAGTTATACGCTTGTAAATGTGCAAAAACTTTCGTCAAAACTATCATTTCAGTCAGTTTTCACTGAGGGTACGAGAACTAGCCTAGCATCTACATTACATACATTACTACATACATCATTATTATTTGTATCTCTTCCGAAATTCACGGGACTACAGAGTCCCGGTCCTTTGAGAGGCACGTGCATCAGGACGTGGCCAAGATGTAGAGGCCCTTTTAAGAGAGCATTAATATGGTATGGATACACATGGCGGATACCATCACCACATCACGCACAATATGATACACCCGGTGATGGTCCCCGCCATGTGCAAAGGCTATTGTAGTGCAGATCTACGTCGTGCGATGGAAAACTAAGGTCATGGGCTATAGGGTTGAATGTTGGGTGGCTGGATAAGGGCTATTGTATACAGGGAGACTATCGGACACCTGCCATAACAATCTAGTCCCAAAATTGTGAGGTGGCAGGCGGTGACTTGCCGCCCGTAATTTAAGACTGGAGCAAAAATTCCGCTCTTGCGCTGTTCCCTCTTAGCCAGCCAATGAAGGCAAGCTATGAGTCGAGGGCCAAAGATGGTAAAGTGGCCCTCTGAACTCGGGTCCGTGGTGACGCCAATCACCAACAGCTTCGCCATAAAGCTGCCCTGCAGGGTTATTATCATTATTGTTATAAAGATTTTCATTGTCCGTTCCAGTTTCCGGCAGATTTGTCAAAACCTATCGCTTTATATTTCGATATGTCCGAAGATTCATCAATAGGTAAGACCTATTTTAAATATTTAGCTATATATCTTATCCCAATTCCGATCTGTGCGGTAAGCACGAACCTTTTTACGCGGCGACTCGCTAGCAAAATCTATGTGATTTGACAGATGGACGATAGCATTACGGACTATCGACAGGTTCGTGCTTACCCCTCTGTAGTAGCAATGCGATGACAATAATTCTATGATTTAAAGGCAAATTTCTTTAAAATTGGTATTAAACACATAATACGAACTCCATTAGCAACCAGTGATGGCAATACGTACATGTTTTTTGCTTTATTTACTTTTACAAATATACACAATAAGAAGATTGGTAGAATTGAGGCATCATCTTTAGCACTAATTAAACAGTTAAGTATTACATGTTTTGTATCAAAGCGACTAAGCATTTTCTACAATGAAGAATTTATGTTTCAGATACATCAAAAACCTTTCCCCACAACAAAGCCAGGCTGTCCAGGTCCTCTTACCTGCACGACTCGGTGGAGATACAGCTGACCAGGGACTGTGGCAGCGATAAGATCTGCATGCCTTCCCTAAAGATGTTGCTGCTTACTCTCGATGAGTAAGTAGACCTAGACTTATTTATAAGGCTTATCATCATCATCATTTTCCTACCCTTACTCCATAATCTACGGGATCGGTGCAATATAATTTCAAATTGCTAAGGATTTGGCATTTGTTTTACGGCCGCCTGCCTGTCTCAAGGCAACACTCTGGGTGGCCGAGTGTCAATTTTAGTAAGTATATTAAAATCCGTACATGAAATAAATTCAGTTGTATAGGCCCGTAACTGGGATTGAACCTAAGAAAGGCGCACGTCTTAACCATTGGGTTATCATCCTATCACCGCTATTTCATAAGGTTCACTTATGACTTTCTGTTGGTTTGCTTGTAATCACAATACGAGTATATATCTATATTATACCTACACATTTGCCGTCAGCAAATATATTGTATAACCGATTCGCCTGAAAACGAGTTTTATTTAAATAAGTTTTGAAGTCGAAATATGAAATTTTTCCAATGGATAAAAAGACTTATTACAAATAAAATACGAGTATACCTTTTATCCCTGTGGCGTGTCATGAGGGAGGCCTATGCAATGGACTGAAGAAGAAGAAGAAGATACCGACTTAAACTAATCTCTAAAAGCTAAATCAAAAGTACAGCATAACTTACAACAGATTACAGTCCTTACATTCCAGGAACAGGCACCAAATTAGGAGCAATATTACACGTCGTTAATTTAGGAGAGCCGGCATATGGCGCCAAAGTGGTCCTGCATTTACAGCTTAAACCTAAACGAGTACCAAGCGTTTGCTCGCTGAGGGACTCGATCATGACTTGCGGTCTACCGATGCCTCTGCACAGGAATGAGGATATAACATTCGAAATAGAATTGGAGTACAACCCCGTCATCGGTCTACCGGATGCACTGTCTAACGCAGACGATAACTCAAACCGGAGGCAATACATGGGTAAGTATGTTAGAAATTAGTTAATCGTAGCGAATGAGGAAGTGATTACTTCTATATAATTGCGCATTCGAAATAGAGAATTGTATCTATACCGGAGTATGGGTAAGATGAAATACGGAAGCATTCTAGTATGACAACATGAGCCTATGGAATGAGCCTGAGATTTGACGACTCATCAACAACCTCGATTTTTGCATGTATGATGTAATGCCAAAAATATATAATATTCAGTCATATGGTACATATTTTAAAAACGTATTATTTCTTGAGACAACTGCTGAGACCGAAATTGTAAAAATGAAAGATTACAACTAGCGGAAATTACAGACACCATCCACTGTCTGATGTTTATCATCATGATTATAGTTTGAGAATACCGCAGCTCATATCACTGTGGCCATCCTATAAGATCTATGCATGTACGTAAAAATGGGTAAGTCGGAGATATGAAAATTTATGATTTTTTAAAAATGTTAGAATCATATAAGAAATTATGCATCGTTATGTGTTTGCAAATTAACCCCCTACTCTTTTAAAATAATATACGCATCTACTCTTATTTAATAACTTGGTTAGTTAGCTGCTGATGGCGCTACAATAGATAAAGAAGTGATTACTTCTACAAAGTTACTCGGGTTTATTCGTCATAGTAATGAGGTTGAACTGCGCATGTGTTATATATTATTAGGAATTTTTAAAGTTCTGTCTTACTGTCTGTCTTCTTGTGTCAATAGTCAACTACACTGGCTGGATGATAAGAGAAGTGATCTCCGAGTTGAACTGCATGGTAGAGCAGTAAGGAGCTAGACTATAGGTTGTCGTAGGATAGCCTTTTAAAATTCTTATTAGTCAGCTATAAGCTTTTTCATAATTATACCGGAGTATGGGTGACAATGCCAAATGTCTGTTGTTTTGATGATTATTTATTTATCTAAATACGGAAGCATTCTATTGTCAAAATGGGGCATAACCCTGAACGTAATATGGGTCTTCCTTAAAAGAAATGTCTTAATAAGTCATGAGCCTATGGAGCCATGGAGTTGCGCGTACTAAAGTACAAATTATAAGACACTATTATTTTAAATGATTCACGTCGTCTAATATGTCGTTTTTTAAATTCGTTATATGATAAATTTGTATTCTGCGCCACCGCTCAACTGTTCAGTGTATCAAACATTTGACTTTCCAGGGAAAGATAGCTTAGCATCTATCTCATTCATTATTATGAAATATAAAACGGGAAATTTGGGGACTACCGGGTGAAGTTAAATTACTGCTCGTGTATATGTATGTATTCTGTTATATATTGAAATTATTCACCAATTGTATTTCACCAATCATGTTATATTATTATATTGTTTTACATATGTCTATATTATATTATTTTATTGCAGCATGTCCTTACCAAATGATACCTTAACAGTAGCCAGGGATAAGCTGCCCAACGACCATATCATATTCTCACATTACTTTGTGGTAAGTTACTAAGTTATTTTTCTAAATAACCTTATTTATTTAAATTAAGAAAGTGATCTAATGATACCTATCCCAAATGAGACAACTCGTTTAGGCTCTATAGTGTGCCAAAGAAACACATACACTCGAAAAAATATAACCCTCGTTCTAGCGCAATCGGGTAAAAACCAGTGACTATTATGTCCCACGTAAAGGGTAAGCTTGCCACTTTTTAGACCAGTCTTCGTGACACCAAAATGTATGGAATATCTATCGCATTTAATCAGTATTTAGCTTTACATACATACATACATATAATCACGCCTTTATCCCTTACGGGACTTCTGACCAATTTTGAGGGTATAGTCGTACAAGTTCGGTTAGTAGTGACAGGTGGTCAGTCCATCGCCTACAAAACACCAAAACCCTCTTGTCCCTCTACTGACTTGTACAGTATGCCCGGGACTGCTTCTCTAAGCAGCTGTAGTATTATACTTTTTTTTCACTCCCTTTTTTATTCAGCTTTAACAATGTTGAAATTCTTTTATAAATACACGATTGGTCTTTAAGATATTAAAATCACATGGTTTTCTACAATGTAGTTAACAGCAGATATTGATTTTATTTTTATAATAACTCCTTTATTTTCAGATATCAAATTTCGGTCCATCTGATTGGTATAATTTACATGGTTACATTCGAATTTCTGATAAGGTAAGTTACGAGTATTATAGGAGTATCCTCTCAAAAAAAAAATATTACAACAGGGCTTAATATGAATGAATACAGTACATCTTAGAGGTTTGATTCAAATTTGCTGCAACATTAATCCATACATACACCTTTGCCATGACAAACTTGCGCAAGTCTCCATGCTTGATAATTCAAACTTGCTGCGAGTTTGAAAGAATATTTCTCTCTTGGTCTTGACCTGCTAGACTGTACTATTACAATTATAGGCACACTAAACCAAAAGGATTAAATTAACTATACATATAATAAAAATGTAATGGATCGCTGTCTGTACATGGAAGATATATAAGAAAAAATATTATAGAATACCTTTATCAACGCAATAGTACCCAAAACAATGATTTTTTTAATTATTGACTGTTTTTCGGTTTGTCTGTGCGTTTATTAACGCTAATCTCAGAATCGGCTGAACCTTTTTCGATGTAGTTTTAAAGAATATATTGTGACATATAGGCTACTTTTTATCCCGGGGAAATGTTTTTATCCCTGATAATTTCGACATTTTGTTTTTTCTGTAGTCCACGTGGACGGAGTCGCGGGAGTCCACTAGTAATTTAATTAAAATCTTTTGTGACTGTTTTTTTTTTTCTTGATAAAAAATAAAAACGAGGCGAGATTTTCTTTTATCTTGCGGAGAAAAAAAACTTCTAATTTTTATTTTATCCACAATTAAGAAGAAAATACGCGGAAATCAAATTGTACCATATATAAATATACCAATACCAAAATATAAATAACGAATCTTTAGTTAACGAGCTTTCGAAACATATATAATTTAAACCAAAATATGAAACCATTATCAAAATATAAACATCATAAAAAACGTTAAAAACTTACTTCTTGCGATTTTTGTCACTTGACACACAAAACTCAAGAACCGCGGGCTTTGCGCCACCGACGCGAACAGATACGTGTGCGGGCGTAGGAAAGTGGTTGTACTCGTAAAGTGATATTTCCAACTCGCTAACCGTTTTAATTTTCGAGAAATCGGCACTGTTTCAAATCACCTCTGTTTCAAATCCCCTCGGTCTCCCCTACTTATGCATTTGTGTGTGATTTGATCATATTCACGCAAAACTGCTGATCGGATTTGATAAAGCTTACCGGGGGGGTACCTAATTGCTCAAAAATTTCGAGGCGAAACGCAACCACTAACGAACCGTTAGCAAAACGCGGTGCGAAGCAATATACACTTATCGCTGGAAATCAAATATATGTCTCGTGCTGAAATGTGTCTAATTACGTCACTGTAAAGTAGTTATTGCTTTGTTCTGGGCGTCTACAACGGTTCCGTTTCGGCTCGTTCCAACTCGAGACTTTTCGGAAATTGGCCTGCAGGTATATTAGCTTACACCTTCATCAAAATAACATATAATATATGAAGTACACGCGGACGAAGTCGCGGGCGGCCGCTAGTAATAATATAAAAGTCCGCGATATATCTATCTACTGTAGCACTTATTTATAACTAAAACCTAATATTTTCAGGTTTCCCTACAAAATGAAATAAAATCATGCAGCGCGAATTCCACTTCTGAAAATTCAACAATATTGTTTTGTGAATGGTACTTAAGTGCCAATTCCTCGGTACCTGTGTTATTGAACTTACGATACGATTTGAAAAAATATGGTAAGTATAAACCTTTTCTCTCTTATTAGGTACATAATGTAGAAATATATTTTTAGTGTTATAATAATTCAATAATTATAATAATTCAATAAAAAGGGCTAGTCAAAAGCACCCGAAACCGGCGCGCATGTATGAAGAATTTAATGAGTGTGGATGAGGCGAAAGAGGTATGTTTGGATTGTACTCAATAAAATAAAATAAAAAAAAAATAAAAAAAAAATAAAATTGTTATTTCAGTAAAACATTTTCTGTTTACGATAGAAGAGGTCAAGTAATACTGGATGGAAGTACTTGTGTATGAAGGGATAGTTTCTCGCACTTGCCCATAGACGTTTACAAAAGATTTAACAACAAGAGGTGGAGTTTCCTGCTAATTGAGGCAACTACTACTTGAAAGCATGCTATAATAAAGTAGCCTTGTTTTGGAATTACACCATTCCCCGAGGTGTGATATGCCGTTTGGTAAAGACATTTTAAGTATAAGTCATCATGTGGGTTGGATAGCTACAGTTGCTAAATTCTATAGTACCTATACAGTGACCTGCATGTTTTATCTATGACATTCTACGATGGATTTTATTTGCGTTCAATTCTAGATCAATTTTACCGTATATTTAATTGTTAGATGGTGATTACCGATTATTTTCTTTTAACTACAAAGTTTCCTACCATCAAGTTCCAGTAAGATATTGAAATTAATTGACCTAACCAGTTAACAGTGAATTTTTATGTGTATAAGGGTTCAGGATAGATTTTAAAGTTTTTGATTCACCAAATTATACAGATCCAGTAGTAGTGGCGTATTGTGTCCAGCGAAGCCAGAACGCTGCTGGGAGTGGAGGGATCACAGTGCTACATGTCTTTGTATCGAGGTACCGTATTTAGGGTTAGCCGATGGAAGTTACATTTTGTGTAAACCGATAAGATTGCATAGGTAGCCGAACTGTGCTACATGTGTGTGTTGGAAACCGAAACTGATAGGAGATCCGAAGGTGGCTATATAGGTCTGCAGTTGGATAGGAAATGACATTATTTAAGTAGTGATCTTTGGGCTCTTTCTAGATCAAGGAACCTAGTCTTAGTAGTAAAGAGGAATGCAATATTGACGGTCGACTGAGCTAAAGATGTAAACCTTGTTTGATTTCATGAATTCATTGTAATATGGCGTAGGTTTTAAATTTCCAAATTAGCTGACACGCCCCGAGCTCGAGATATTCCATGAGAGTTATCCAATTCATCGGTTAACACCCAAATATTTTATCGCGTCAATTTTTCGAGATAGGGACAGGAACAAGATTGGTCAGGTGTATTCTAAGAAGAAATGTCGTCGGACCTTTTATCTGAACGCATATCAATCGTTGAAGAAGTTAGATTAATATTTAGCCAACCAGCGATCTCAGACAGACCCTTTTCAGCTGTCATCCCATGTTGTCCCGAAAACAAGACAGAGTGAGATCGTGTAGGAACAACGATAGTACCGTTTGTATGAGCAACGGAGGTATGCTGATCATTGATGTAAACGGGTAAGAAATAGTCTTGTACTTCGGACCGAGAGTACATCTTGTGGGACACCAAACTCAATTTGGTTTTGTCACTATAAGTATCTCCTAATTCTTGTTTTAACATTCTTTGCTTTCGAATTTTGATTCGGACACATAAACGCCATAGACCAGCTACGTCAATAAATCAAGAACGCCTTTATGCCCCTGACGATAGAACCAACTTTGACCTTTGAGGGTATTAAGCTTGCACGTACAAGTCTAGTGAACAGAAACGGTGTCAAATGCCTTTTTTAGGTCTATAAACACCGTAAGGCACTTGTACCCTTGATTTACGTATTGCAATCAATGTAGTATTACAGATCCTCAGACAATGGCATCGTGCGTTGATAGACCTTTTCTAAATCCAGATATTGAGATTTAGACAATTTTCGGTCCATGATTGCATGGTTACACGGATTTCTGAAATAAGTTACGAGTCTTAATTGAATGAATACAGTCTTATAAGTTTTCAATCGTAAAATTACGTTGCTGGAGATGGGTGGTAATACAGATATGGGTCTACTCGTAGTTGTACATCCCTCTGCTTCCAGTCTTAGTTTGTGTATAATGTGGGAGAAATAATTTTCACATTTTATTTCATACACCACAGATCGCTTGAAGTCGTTATTCTTTCAGGAATGACTCAAAACATAGATTGTTGGCCACTTAACCGAGGTCACTTGTTTCGACTCCCCTCATAGTGGAGTAACAAAGTCACTATTGATCGTTTTAGAAATTTTTAAAGGTTGAATGCCATAACCAGGGGCATGATGACTTATTTAAAGGATTCCCATATAGCAAGTACTTTAACTTCTGTCAGGATCGGTATCCAACAACACAAACGATGAAACACAGTGGTTAATAAGATTTGAGGATGCACTTAGAACACCTGCTTCTCGAAAATGTTTTCCGCTAAAGTTTTCAAATGCCCGAAAAACTTATTTACAATAAATTGACAAGGGATCAACAATATTTAGAAGCTGCGTGTTAGAGTTTTCATACTTAAATTGAGTGATTTCCTTAATTTGGACCATAGTTTCTTAGGATTTTTAGCCGAGTTCTCAATTTGCTGCTTATTGTATTGTCTTTTTAATTTTCTGTCAAGTTTGTAAAAGTTACGAAAACGCTGTAAGTTATTAATATAATATTAAGAGGGTCATGTTTTAGTTTGAGTTGCATACTGTTTCTAAGTCTGATGCGTAGACACTAGTTATCCAAGGGCTTCAGTAGGCACTTGCCATTGCGAAATGATTAAATTAACTGGTGTTAGAAAAGTAAGATGCTGTCTGTAATGGTAATTAAGTAACTAGCTAAATTTATAGCATCGCTCCATTTATTGAACGGTGACCCAACAAGATTGTTATTAGAGAATTATATGCCTCATCAAAATTAAATTCTTGCTTCGTTTTTAAGCATTTCATGAAGGGAGATCCTTTTTGATGTATTTAAAAGAACCAAAGCATGGTCTGTGACATATAGCTACTTTAGTAATAGCAACCAGCGCGGTATTTTTGTTTTTATTAATTTCGCATTACATGGTCAAGGCAGCTGTGCTTTCTAGTAGTCCACGTAAAAAGTGACGGACATAATCGCAGGGCGTCCCTAGTAATTTCAACCTATTTTTGTGCTCGTGTTTTTCTTTACATTTAAAATTATGTTGATATTAATGTCGCCGAATGATTATATTTCTATGCAGGATGCTTATTTATCAATTAAGAAGACGCGGATCAAATTGACCATATATAAATATCAGCATTAGCATTAGAAGGTGATAAATACTAGAATCGTTTTCCTAGTAATAATTTAAGCGTGCGTCAGCTTCGAAACTGATACTTGTATACATTTAACGTAGGCTACAACTCCGTCGTTTTGATTTAGTTTATATACATCGAAAAAACGTTTAATAACGGTACTTCGGATTTTATGTCAGTCTGACACACGGTTAGTATAAGATATCCGGTTCGAAACGAGAACTGTGACAAGTGGATTGCTCGTCGAAAGTGATATCCAACTCGCTAATGTTTTGAATTTTAGAGTTGTCCCTGGAATCGGACAATATTTAGTTCCGTGATGTCGCATGTTTAATCCCCTGTCTTACAATATTAATGCAATTCTTTGTGATTAGATTACTATCCATATTACGTAAAACTAAAAGGAAAGCATTTGTAAAGTAGTGGTGAATATTATTAAGTATGATTTCGAGGGAAAGCAACCACCGAACCGGTATATCCAAGCTAAAAACGCGGTTTGTCATCAAAATATGGTACAGTTTGCAATCGCGAAATCTATAATGTGTGCTGAAATGAGAGTACACCGTTTAGGAATGTAGAATGTGGTTTGTTCTGTCTAAGTAATATTTCGTCCAAAAACCCGAGACTTTACATACAAGGTACAAGGTTATAAATAATTAGCTTAAGGTAGGTCCTATTCATCAGTCATATGCTCTGCATTATTTTATGTACTTATTAGTAATACTATAAACTGAATATCAGGTTTTCCCTAACAAATGAACTCTACCCATAGAGGTCCAGCAATACTTCTAATTTATTGTTTTGTTGGTACTAAGTCACGGGCCAAGAAGAACAGAAGCTGCCATTCAGTTGCTCGGTACACTGTCTGCATTATTGAATTAGATGATTTGAAAAAATTGGAAGTATAAACCTTGTTCTTCTTATTAGGTACATGTTGTAGAAATATTTCGCTTTTGTTAAATATCATTTCTTAAGCATTAGTCAAAAGCATCCGAGCTCAACCGATGGGCGCATTGTGAAGATCCATTTACTTGTGGATGAAATATGTTTGTCTCGTGTACTCAATGGAGATCTCTGCCTGTCTCTGCCTACCCCTATGGGATATAGGCGTGAGGTTATGTATGTATGTAATGTATGTAATAATTTAATCATTGAAGGCCTTTTATGAATAATTGGGAGAGACCTATGTTGAGCATTGGGAAAGGTTTAACATTGAGGAGGCATAATCTGTCGGGAGAGGCGTATGTTTAACATTGAGGAGGCATAATGCTCAACATTGGTAGAGGCGTATGTTTAACATTGAGGAGGCATAATGCTCAGCATTGGGAGAGGCGTATGTTTAACATTGAGGAGGCATAATGTTCAGCATTGGGGAAGCCTTTTATTATCGGTGAACTTCTTATTGGCATAAAATGATCAGATTAGGCGTATTCATAATTACATTATAATGTCACATTGGGAGAGGCATATGTTTAAATTGAGACAAAATGAGCTGGGAACGAATCGTTTAATATTGGACATTTATAAGTTCACGTTGGAAAAGGCGTATGTTTGAATTGTATCGGAGGCTATTCGGAAGTTCAAATCTCTATTCGTAGAGGCATATCTGCCCGCCTATTGAGGGATTTTATTGCCCGCCACCGGGCCCATTGACCCTCGGATCTGGATCACGAACACACGACACTACAGTCGCAACGAGAAGCCAGATCCAAGCATTCTCACCATAAATACATAGCTGCTAATCCGAAAACCAATTAAAATTTTAATCGAAGATGCGTATGTTTAACATAACCGAGGGTGAGGGCCCGGTGGCGGGCGAGGCATAATCAGTACTACGTATTTAATATATGTTTTTATATTTAAGAACGTGTTTTAAGAATCTCATACAAACTTACATCTTTTTCTCTATTGAGGGATCGCCCACCACCGGGCCCTATACCCTCCGTAGATCTGCCTACTCATGATCACGAACACAAGACACTACAGTCGCAACTGGTAGTTTGACATATTATGGAGGTTTTTCAGAAAAATTATCTAAATTATTAAAAAAAGAAGACATATTTGTGGCGTTTAGGACTTATAATTCATTACAAAAGTTAACACAAAACAAAAGTTGGAACTTAAAAGAAATCAGGTGCATTGAATGTGATGCTTGTTACATTGGACAAACTGGCCTTCGATTATTAGCTTTTAGAAATGGTAATCCTAATAAATCCAACTTTGAGGCGGGCCACTCCCTGGCTTCTTGCAGATAAAGGCAGCTATAGAAAAACTAGAAATTATGAAAGCAAAAAATTAATTTGGTAAATAATCAAATAGATTTTGTAAACACTAGCCCAGTTTTGGCTAATCTTCAATAGTCAATAGGATCGGACAAAGGTAATACTTTGTCTAGCCTTGATATGGTCTTTTTTTATATATATTTAATATTATTATAAATTTACTAAAACAATTAATAACTAATGTATATTTTTAATAATTAATCTATAATAATTTTACATTTCTAAACTAATATGTGGTATTAACATTTATTTTTTTATGTTGATTGAGGGTATAAAAATGATTTGCAATACATTGGTTTTATTAGTTAGTTGGTTTTTCTAAATCCTGATGATGCCATCAGTACTACGTATTTATGGTTGCATGCTAGGTGCTTGGATCTGGCTTCTCGTTGCGATGTAGTGTCTTGTGTTTTATGAGTAGGCAGATTAAGAAGGGCCCGGTGGTGGGCGATCCCTCAATAGAGATTTAACTTCCGAATAGTCTGATACAATTCAATATTTACATCTTTTTTTCAGGAAGTTTATTGGAAGCAGCATCGATGATGAATATCACAACTCAATTTTTAACTGTTGGACAAGAAGCCATGTAAATATTTTTTAAATTTTCTTATTAATATTTATAGTATTTAATTAATATTAATATATTTAATTTATATTTAACGGACGAGGCTCTGACGCCAAAAAGTTTACAATACCAATTTAGCACGGAAACATTTTCTATCGGGTTCGTTACCGGTCGCCAGATTATTGTATTTGTGCCCGAAAAACGGCGGTAGGCTCACCGTTTACCACGTGGGACTTAATAGGCTAACTGGTGAAAAGTGAGTGTGTAAGCACACCTCTGCCCAAAGTCCTTGGGGGATAATGGGCGTGACCTTTATGTATGTATGTAAATAGTAATTTTGCTGCTGCACTAGACAAGAATACATTAACTTGGTCTCCTTCCGTGCATGTCGTGAGACTATAGAACTCAGGGGTTCCCTCATGCGATGAGCTAACTTATCACTGATCTTCCGGCCCCGTTGTGCTCAACGGTGCTATACGAGTAGGCCCTGCCCCCCTAGCATGACCACGCATCGTGGATATCGTATCGTCTCTATACAATATTTAACATGGCGGCTACATTTATTGTATTTTGACAGACAAAATGTCGATAAATCGGTTTATCATATCGTGTTTCGCAGGTCAGCTGACTGCCCTAAACCACAGCCGTGTAATGTCATTTAATGGCTAATAAATTTTCCAGAAACTTGAACACGACAACTGTATTAATATTAGAGCCGGCGACACCAATATGGCCAATAGTATTGGGTTCTGTGGTCGGGCTCCTAGTGTTGGGTATCATGTACTACGGCTTATATAAAGTAACGTATTAGGTACACATATGATAATACTATAGAAGAGGAAGGCTGGTGGTAACTGGAGGGCAAAAACGGGAGCCTTGTGGATGCTCAGGCCTACGTGTGGCATGGCTCAATGATGATTAATATCATCATTTCAGCCCTGGAAGTCCACTGCTGGACATAGGCCTCCCCCAACAACCTCCATACCGACCGGTCGGACGCAGCCTGCATCCAACCGACGCCCGCGAACTTGGCCAGGTCGTCCGTCCATCTCGCGGGTGGCCATCCCACTCTGCGTTTGCCGATACGTGGTATCCACTCTATAGAACATTCCGGCTCCATCGGCCATCAGTTCTTCGAGCTATGTGATTAATATAAAAATATTAATTATAATCCCGTGTTGATGCGGAACTTTACTAAAATATATCAGCAGTTCTTTCTGTGCATGTCGTAAAAATCGACTAGGGATCTCGGGCATTCAAGCGATAACTTAGCAACTGCAACTTGTCGTCGTCGTCAGCCTATTGCAGTCCACTGCTGGACGTAGGCCTCCCCCAATATACGCCACATGGCTCGATCTCCCGTTTTTGCCATCCAGTCACTACCAGCCGCCCTCTTTAAGTCATCGGTCCATCTGGCCGGAGGGCGTCCAACGCTACGCTTGCCGAGGCGCGGTGTCTATTCGATAACCCGCTTACTCCACCGTCCATCGGTTCTACGACAGATGTGGCCGGCCCACTGCCACTTCAGTCTGCTACATTTCAAGACTATGTCACTTTGCTCTTCTGCCGAATAATCTCGTTTCGGACTTTATTCATCAGCGGGATTCCGAGCATTGACCTTTCCATAGGTCTCTGAGTGACATGCAATCGGTGAGCCAGCCCCACCGTCAGGTTTCAGGTCTCGGCTCCGTAAGTCATGGCTGGTAGAACGCACTGATCGAACACCAACTGCAATTTATCACTGATTAATTACATTTGTCACCGCTAAGATAAACGTGGCAGTGGGGTATTCTTTAAGATCCTGCATTTCTAGCTAACCTATTTCAGGAACACAGGCGTGTGTATATTAAGGCACGTATAAATAATAATGCTCTAGCTCAGTGGTTCCCAAAGTGGTCCAGGTGGACCCCCAGGGGTCCACAGAAGACTCGATGGGGGTCTACGTTGGCGTGAAAAAATGGGGGTTCACAATTAATTTGTATGTGATGTAGGCCTGTAGAAGGCTCCACCAGAACCAATTAACTTTTAAAAGGGGTCTATGAAATAAAAGTTTCAGAATCCCTGCTCTTGCTAAACTATACCTATATCGGTCATAGCGGTCAATCTCTGTGGAGATTAGCCATCTATTATAGTGCATAACTATGTAAGTAATCATAGGTGCACTCTTTACTCCTTCACTCTCATAGCCCGATGGGAAATTCGATACCACCGGAGAAAGATCAGGTGCACGACTATATGACATCTTTCCGAGGCACGAACTATTTAGGTGAGAATTTTCCAAAATAATTTACTCATCAAATTTTCTTTCTAGTACGGTTTCTTCTCAAGAAAAAGGCAGACTCACCTGCAAGAAGAAGATGAAGATATAGAACCTCATGCCTCTGCATCCAGCAATTCTGATCATCTCAAATGTGGAGATGGAAATGAATCGTCCAGAGAACTAATCTCAATTGATTCGGATACAGATTAATATTTTTATTTCTTAAATATGATAAACGTTTCTTAAATATACAGGGTGTAAAAAAGGGGTGTTAAGCGAAAAGTTATGAATAGAGTCAACTATGCAGCTATTTACATCAAGACTCAAAATCACATGTTTTTGCAGATAATATGAAGATAATACTAAACAACTCAGGAATGTTTATACAATCTTAAACAATAAATATTGTGATTTCGAGTCTCTTGTGTCTCTTCTCTGACTCTTAATAGGGAACTATATTCATAGGTTTTTGCTTAACATACGCATTATGTTACACCCCGTATAAGATTTAATATTAACTGATTTTTTACTACCTATGACTTGTATTAAAACTTGTGTTAAATATTTTATTATTACTTACCACAAATAATCATTGCTATAATTGAAGAAACAAATATAGAAAATAACAATCACTGATAAATAAAAATAAATATTTTATGACTGTAACTAAGCATATGTAATGAAATAGTATTTATTGTATTTTATTTTGTAAGAAATAATACCAAATACTACTGTTAAAAACAATATTAATATAGCTTTAGAAAATATAACGTTATATTATTTTAAAAAATATATTTTTGAGAACAATTACGTAACGCAGTAACTGTAACCACATGCTTATGCAAGTAGTTTGGCTAGTCACTACAAGGTGGTTTCTATATAAATGGGCAGAGCTACAGTGTAAGGATGCTCTCCTCGTCCCATACTTCAACCCGCTCAGCGGCTCACTATTTTTGTATGAAAATATACTTAGCCGCTCCTCCTCTTTTATTTCTTCTCCATGAATGAAACAGATAAATGTAGTGCTACACTAGTTACTAGCCAGACATAAGATAAACGCACTCTACACAAACTATTTCAATCTACATTGACCAAACAACTATACCCTCAAAATTGGCCAGAAGTGGCACCATGTGGTTCTATCGGCCCTTGGTGCTCTGCCTACCCCGTAAGGGATACCAACCAAAAAAATTTACCAAATACAGCTCGCTTTTATAACGATACCTCGCTTCTACGATCAAAACAAACCTGCTTCAAAAGTTCATAATAACCCTGTAGGTATGACGCTTTCATGCACAATAGGAGATAGGAGACTAACGTAAATGTGTAGGTTAACATACGCTGACGTCATTTCACCATCCTGATACATAGCAACAAAAACAAAATCAAATCGTTTATTCAACAGAAAGCACAGCTTAAAATCCGTTTACAGTGGTTCCCAAAGTGGTCCAGGTGGAACCCCAGGGGTCCACAGGAGATTCGATGTTGACGTGAAAAAATGTTGGTTTACAGTGAGTTCGAATGTGTACCCCCTGGTCCACCAGAACCAGTTAACTTTTGAAAGGGGTCTATGAGAACAAAGTTTGGGAACCCCTTATCTACAGACATCAGACTTGAACCGTACAGACAAAATATAAGGCCCGTGTCAGTTGGTGTCTGCGCGGCCGTGTAACGATAGATTAATACGTTATTAAACACTGTATAAAAGAATATTATTTTTCACTATGGGTGCGCCCATTTTCCACCGGGCCCTACACCCTCCACTGACCCTCGGATCTGATAACTCATAACTGCGAAAACAGGCACTTGCACTAACTACAATCGCCACAAGAAATGTTTGAACTTCCGAATTGTAACGCCTAATACAATTTCATTTATAGAATATTATTTTGTCTACCACGGCACGTTTCTCATACGCTCAATGTCTGTAGATATAACCTTTTATTTGTCTATTGTCACAACAGCTCAGCAGGAGATGCTAAAAACCTTGAGCGGCCCATGCGCAAACGCAGGGAAACCTTCGTATCTGTAAAACAAGATGTTCCACTTTTGTTCATCTCTATACAGATATGATATACATTTTTTTTAATTATTAAATAGGCTTACGCTTGACCACAACGCGCCTGATGGTAAGCACCGTTGCAGTCTAAGATGGAGCCTTGAAGACCGCAAGATTATAGTTCATGAGGAACAGGGATTCAGGCAGGGAGTTCCACAGCTTGGCCGTTCGCACTATGAATATAGAAGCAAAACGCTTAGTACGAATTTTCGGCTCTTCAACTGTGAACCGGTGTCGCCTTGACATTTCCCTGGTCGTCCGGTGGTAGAAGGGTGCTGGGGGAATTAGGTCGTGAAGTCCCAACGCACACTCCCCGAAATGTAACCTGTAGAATACCGAGAGACTTGCAACTTCACGTCGATGCTCAAGGCTTTGCAATCTAGCTTTGCACAGTGAGTCATTGCCGATCAGCCTTAATAACATAATTCCTGATGCGGGGATTCACTTGAATACATCAGCTGCATCTCCTTCCGTATAAGAGTCGCTATCTCTCGGACATTCTCTCATGCGATAAGCTAGTAGCTTGTCACTGTTCATTGACATCTGTCTGTCCCAGCTATGCTTAACATGGCTGCGGGATCTCGTTTACTATCCTGCAGTTCTGTAAACCCTATTTCGGGAACACGTGTGTGGGGAATCGTCACGGAATATGTATGTGACATAAAGTAAGGATCATCATTCATCATCATTTACAGCCCTGAGAAGTCCACTGTTGGACAGGCCTCCCCCAACAACCTCCACTCCGACCGGTCGGAAGCAGCCTGCATCCAACCGACGCCTGCGACCTTGGCCAGGTCGACCGTCCACCTCGCGGGTGGCCTTCCCACGCTGCGTTTGTCGTAGTGAGGATAGTAGGTACTAATACCTACCCGTATCTAGGATATACATACATACATTTAATCACGCCTTTATCCCTCACGGGCTAGACAGAGCACCAAGGGCCGATAGGACCACATGGTGCCACTTCTGACCAATTTTGAGGGTATAGTTGAGATGTACAAGTTCGGTTGGTAGTGACAGGTGGTCAGCCCATCGCCTACAAGAACACCAAGACCCTCTTGTCCCTTTACTGACTTGCACAATATGCCCGGGAAGAGAAGCAGCTGTAGTATTTATACTTTTTTTTTTCACTCCCAGAGCAGCATAGAAGAAATATTTAGGTATAACGAAGAAGAAGTAATTAGTTCAAGTGTTTACCTACTGTGATCACTGTACAGTGTGTAACAGAAAGCCTATGTAAATAGCCCACTATTAGAGAACCTTTTTCCAAAATTTAAGACTCGAAATCACATGTTTATTTTTCAAGATTATATGAACATTCCTAAGTTTTACAGGAATTCTCCATACTATCTGGAAAAATAAACATGTGATTTCTAGTCTTGTGTATTTTCATAGCTTTTTGCTTAACACACCCTTTCTGTTACATCCTGTAGAATAAGATGGAATAAAATTAAAATTCTACTGTCAATGACATTTTCATAATATTATCTAATAATTAATTATTAGATAATATTATTAAAGTAATTATTTGTTTATAACTTATAAAGTAAACCTCTGTCCCCATTATGATAAACGTGACCGTGCAATCTCCCTTATGATCTTGCACTACTGTCTACACTATTTGACGGGTGTAAGACGAGTGTAAGGGTCATATTTAATAATGATTAGTGACTAACAGCTAATAACCGATTTCGAAAGTTTTTTTGCATATTTCAGATTTAAATGTTCCATTGTATTCATACAATATTTCGCAATAGAAAAATCTGAGATCCTTTATGATTGATTCTCTAGTATTGAAATTGGCCCTAAATCATTCTAAAATCGCAAGTTAGCTGCGAGATTGGGGATATTTTAAAAATATTAATATATCTAAAATTGCCAACTAAAATTATATTACTTAAAAATCTATTGCTATATGTCTCGGTTCGGATGTTTTTTTGTTTGTTCACGGTGACTATTCTTTTTCTGCGATCAGGTTAAGCGAGTTACGAAATCAACCTGCGACGACAATATTTTCGAAGGCCTTGAAATTTGTAGCCAAATGCAGCACTGCTAATACAGTACAGGGTGCTTTTTCGTTACTTACTTCTTTCGTAGTTTTTTCGTTGCCACCCTTAACGAAGGGTACGTACTCTATACGTCAAATAAAGTAAGTACCTATAAACCAAAAAAAAGTCGGGAAACGATGTAAATTTTTTGGATTTTTTTTTATTACTTGATCGGGCTAAATTTTTAGTGTCCAGTGTTTATGCTAGTTTTTTTATAGACAGATATTAATCTTGCTACACGCTCAATTATGTGCATTTATGCAGAAAAACGCAGTCTATTTACTCAAATTTGGACCGTTAATATTTTGGAAACCAGACACTTCCACGGGTATGCTTCCATGGAGGAAAATGAAAGTGATGATGAGGAGATTCCGTAGTTTTCGGGAACCTCAACGACCAAAAAATATCCTGTATACAAAAAATACATATACGCCTGTGTTACTGAAATGGGGTAGCCAGAAAATGTAGGATCATAAACAAAATCCCACAGCCACGTTAATAAGGGGACAGAGGCAAATGACCGGTGATAAGTTGCTTGCTTATAGCCTGAAAGATGCCCGAGTTCCTTCCTTTAAGTCGTGTCTTGTGACATGCACACACGACGAAACTACAGCGCCCGAGACGAAACTAGAAATGGTAAGAACGGGGGTGTTCTCATGACGAATTGCCATGGAATGCTGCGATGGCCCGTGTAGCCGATTGGGATCCATCACATCAACCTTTCTCTTCGTCTCTTGTTGCATCAATCCCTTGAAATCACGTGCGGCGACGCGCGACGCTACAAAAAATATGCATATATGAAAATAAGGCACAATCAACGGTGCGTCGTCGCAGCACAACGCAACGCAGCAATGTAACCTTGTTTTATGCGTTGTAACGCGCCGCGCCCGCGCCGTGTGTACTGGCCCTTGGTGTTCCAAAAAAAAAAAAAAGTTACGTAACGTATTTCTATGAAACTTGGTATTTTGGCTTATGCCTGATTTAGAAACCTACCTATATACCTACTCCATAATTACCTACACAAAGTCTATAAAGACACTGCGGACGAAGTCGCGGGCCTTTGCTAGAGCAAAATAAATATTAGTGAAGGCTGTTGTACCTTAAATACAGGGTTTAAACCCTGTTAAAAGCTATGTAAATAGCCCACTATAGAGAACCTATTTCCAAAATTTGAGACTCGAAATCACTTGTTTATTTTTCAAGATCGTATGAACATTCCTGAGTTGTGTAGGAATTTTCCGTACTATCAGGAAAAATAAACATGTGATTTTCGAGTCTGAAATTTTGTGGATAGGTTCCTTGTAGTGGGCTTTTTACATAGCTTTTCGCTTAACATACCCTCTTTATTACATCCTATATATATATTCCAGTACCAAAATGTGTTGAGTTTATTGAGGTAGATAGGAATGACCTTTGGACTATGTATATTTACGCAAATTTGAAAACTATGAACGTAACTATACAACAAAACACCGAAAAAAGTTTTAAAAACAATTATTCTATACTAGTAGACGCCCGCGACTCCGTCCGCGTGGACTACAGAGAAAACAAAATGTCGAAATTATCCGGGATGAAAACATTTTCCCGGGATAAAAAGTAGCCTATATGTTAAGTGGGACTTGTCACAATATATTCCTGAAAACTGCATCGAAATCGGTTAATCAGTTTCCAAAATAATTTTTTTTTTGCTACTATTGCGTTGATAAAGGGGGACCTTTATCAACGCAATAGTAGCAAAAAAAAAATATAATATTTTTTCTCGTATATCTTCCATGTACAGACAGCGATCCGTTACATTTTTATTATATGTATAGTTGTTTCTAACCAGATGAGTAAGGTACCTACAGCTAGACAATATTTTCGTCATTATTAAACAAATACATAAAATGTGACGTAAGTTCTCGTTTATTAGGTAACCATAATTTTTTCTCATGTCATCATTATGTATGAGGACCAAATCACAGGTATTTTTGTAGGTAGCCATGAAATACTGTTAAAATGCTTTTCACAGAGTTCATTTTATGTACCAGAGATCTTAGATAATGTAACAATTTTACGAGCGACAGCGAAGTTCACATAGTTATCGAAACATTTCCTAGATAGATAAAAAAAATATTGTACTACAAACAAAAAAATATACGAGTATACCTGAGCGAGCTTAATGCCCTGCATGGTATTCTTTACCAGCTAACCCGGATACTTAAGAACACAATTTCCTACAAGGAAGCCTTGGTTGAGCGTGTTCGTTAACATATCCCTAAAAGGAAAAGCTACACACATATATTATACTAGTGGACGCCGCGACTCCGTCCGCGTGGACTACATAAAAAACAAAATGTCGAAATTATCCGGGATAAAAACATTTTCCCGGGATAAAAAGTAGCCTATATGTTAAGTGGGACGTGTCACAACATATTCTTGAAAACTGCATCGAAATCGGTTCAGCCGTTTCTGAAACGCACAGACAAACAGACAAAAATTTTAAAATATCATTATTTTGGGTACTATTGCGTTGATAAAGGTCTCGTATAATATTTTTTCTCATATATCTTCCATGAACAGACAGCGATCCGTTACATCTTTATTATACAGGATGATTTTTGGTCGTCAACGTTCCCGAAAACTACGGAATCTCCTCATCATCACGATCATTTTTCTCCATGGAAGCATACCTGGGAAGTGTCTGGTTTCCAAAATATTAGGGTCCAAAGTTGAGTAAATAGACTGCGTTTTTCTGCATAAATGCACATAGACGCGCGTAGCAGGATTTTTTCACGAAAAATAATTAATATCTGTCTATAAAAAAACTAACATAAACACTAGACACTATAAAAATCGCACGATCAAGGAATTAAAAATTATTTTTCAAAAAAAAAAATTTTTTTCCCAGCATTTTTTTTGGCATAAACTTACTTTATTTCATGTATAGAATACGTACCCTTCGTTAAAGGTGGCCACAAAAAAACATCCTGTATGTATATACGAGTATGAGGACTGTAGTAAATGGAGATCCTAAAGGTGAGTATAGACTTGAGCATTTTCTCGAGCATTTCTCTGTATTGTAACGTTCTTATGAAGTACAATACAGGTAAAAGCTCAATTTCCAAAGTATTTCCATGTAATGTAACATTCCTGCGAATGCTCGGCTTAATGCTCACAGCGACTGTCGCATTTACCCGTAACATTTCGTTGTAACTTGCGTTCATTCTTCCTTGAAATATGGGACCTACAAAATGCGTGCAAAGGTTCGACAAAATGTTACACCAATACGCTTGTTGGTTTCTACAAAACTCTCCAGTGGCAACTCCCTGGCAGTCTTGTGGCGTGCCCTGGGGGAGGCCTACATCCAGCAGTGGACTGCAATAGGCTGATGATGATAAATAAGTTATACCTATATTTAGTTAGTAAATATTGACGATTATAATCCCAATCTAGGCCCTGAAAAATGAAATAGACCACTTTTAATCCCAGAAAAACATTTATTTTCGTAAAAAAACCGACTTCTTTTTTTTTCTGCAGTCCATACAGACGAAACGTATTTTAGAAACAGCTTTAATAAATATTCTTAAGAATTTCTGATTAGAGTTTTTTCAATAAACGTCTTTCAATCTACACTAATATTATAAAGAGGAAAACTTTGTTTGTTTGGTTGTAATGAATAGGCTCAAAAACTACTGGACCGATTTCAAAAATTCTTTCACCGTTAGAATCCTTATTGGACCTGGATGAACATAGGCTATAAGAATTTCCCGATATTCCCACGGGAAGGCGACCAACGGGAATTCTATATTTTTTACGAAAACCGCTATACATATGAAGCTGAAATCGGGCATATATGTTCATTGGGGACAGCGAGGGAGGACTAAAAACGGATTTCCCGAAATTCCCACGGGAAGGGGACAAACGGGAATTCATAGTTTTTACGAAAACCGCTATACATATGAAGCTGAAATCGGGCATATATGTTCATTGGGGACAGCGAGGGAGGACTAAAAACGGATTTCCCGAAATTCCCACGGGAAGGGGACAAACGGGAATTCATAGTTTTTACGAAAACCGCTATACATATGAAGCTGAAATTGGGCATATATGTTCATTAGGGACTGCGAGGAAACACTAGAACGGATTTCCCGAAATTCCCACGGGAAGGAGACCAACGGGAATTATTTATTTTTTACGAAAACGGTTAAACATGTGAATCTGAAGTTGAGCATATATGTTTATTTGGGACCCTGAGGAAGCACTGGGAACGGATTTCCCGAAATTCCCACGGGAAGGGGACAAACGTGAATTAATTTTTTACGACAACCGCGATAACATATAGGCTACTTTTTACACTTAACATATAGGCTACTTTTTATTTTTTCTGTAGTCCACGCGGACGGAGTCGCGGGCGTCCACTAGTTATCTATATGTCTTTAGTGTGAGCTATGTTTTGTATGTATTTTGATATTGTACGGTCAATTTCAACCAAAACCGTCGCAAGTAGGGTTCTTTTTGAGTGATATAGGTAGACTTATGTTATTAATAACAGTATACTAATAATAATATTAAAAATACCTAATAATAATAATATTAAAAATACCTAATAATAATATTAAAATTTCAAGAAGATCGGTTGAGTAGATCGTGAAAAAACAAACCAACAAATAAACTTGCTTTCACATTTATTCTCATAATATTAGTTGGGATTAGGAAAATTTTCATAGCATTTCGCTTTTGTTTCATACCTCTTTTATTACACCCTGTATAGGTATTTATATGTCTTTAGTATGGGCTGTGTTTTGTATATAAGGTATATTATTATGCACTTTGACATTGTACGGTCAATTTGGACGAAAAACATCGTAAGAATACTACTTTATTTTACAAGAAAACCGAGAAAACAGATAAAATATAACTTAAGGGGATTTTCTATTCTTCCAGTTTTATATGAAAGAATAATATTAATAATTTCTTTCAAAAAGGAATGGAAACAACGCCTAAGAAGGTTAAAAGTTGCAAAATAAATTAACTACATACCTAGTTTAAAAAAAAAAACTCGATTTTAAGATAAGATCTACTAAACGAAATATGTATAACCAGCCATTTATTTATATTTGCTAGACTTTTTCACACGACTGTACATTACAGGCCGCTTAAAGGTCAAAAGTCAGTGTTTTTACGTATACTCAAAATACAAACACTTGCTATATATTGGGCGACTGTCGAACACAGCTAAGTTTTGTCAAAGCTGTCAGAGAAGTGTTACGAATACTGTTACTGTTTTTTTTTTTTTTTTTAATAATTGTTTTGTTCTTGCACAATGGTGATCGGAAACAACGTGGAATCTGTGATGGATTTTTATGCGGGGAAATCAGTTTTTATAACGGGTGCCTCGGGATTTGTTGGACAGGTGAGAAATATTTGTAAACATACATACAGGAAGTTTGTGACAGCCAGGCAAATATTGATACCATAACTTCAGACCATGATTTTGAGGTGGAACACTGAAAATTTTTACAGGAAAAAAACTTTCCGACATTTTTTTATATTTTCTGAAAAAAATAGTTTACCTCGTTTAATTAGCCCTTAGATAATGACATAAAATAAGATGCCCTCAATAAAGTTCAAATAACTAATCAACCCTAATGGAGAGTCACAAGTGATCCAAAAAGCAGAACTGTGTCACACAATAACCAATAAGCCCATTTAATTAGTCACAGGATCACCCGATACTCAGCGGCTCGGAAAGCAAAAATTACTGATAATCAAATCAAAAATACATTTCCTGCGAGTAATAATACTGTCGTATAACTCAACACAGTGGTACTTGTTCAGTATGTCAGTCACCCACACCCTGTATACACACGACTGTTCCCAAGAATAGGTTAGCCAAATCTGCAGTATCGTGGTGGAGATCCTATAGGCACGTTTAGTAAAGCGTGATCAGATGTTTACGATCAGTGATACGTTGCTAGCGTGGAGAGAACGCCCCAAAATTCCTTAGTCGACTCTTACGACATGCACGGAAGAGATGCAGCTGATGTATTCTAGTGATGCCCTGCATCAGCACAGGGTCATGTCATTGGTGAACGTATAAACCAATTATATATCGAACATGTCCTGACTGACTGATATTAACGCCGCCGAGGCTAAAGCTAGAAATACCCACGGAATAGAAAAAAATACGGGAATTCTAAAGTATCTAAAGTTTTAAGATTATGGCCGAAAACTTTGCGGAGCGATTAGCGGAGCGACGGCGGGAGCGGGCGCGGCTCGTTGCTCGGACGCCGCTCCCCTCGCCGCTCCCCTCGCCGCTGCCATCCAGTTCCCTTCAATAAGATCTGTGTTTATCATACCGCTCCCGCCCCGCTGCCGCCGTCGCCCCGCTAATCGCAGCCATCCAGTTTTCGGCCTTAGTCATGGGCGGACGCTTGTCAATTTATATATACCCTTATTTTGTAAGACTAGCTAATCAAAGATGCGTGTTTAATTTTGGGTATAGAAGATATGACTATTGAGACGTCTAGCTCCGTCAGTACCAGGAATTGAGTTCTTTCTAAAGTTTACTCCTCATTTATTTAAAAAATATAGAGGGACAAGAGGGTCTTGGTGTTACCATCTGTCACTACTAACCGAACTTGTACACTCAAAATTGGTCAGAAGTGGCACCATGTGGTTTTATCGGCCCTTGGTGCTTTGCCTACCCCGTAAGGGATAAAGGCGTGATTATATGTATATCATCATCTTCCTGCTCTGTTCCCATTTATTTGGGGTCGGTGCAATATGTTATTTTCTTCCATTTATTCCGTATTATCTGTCATCTCATTGCTCACTCCCAGTACACGCATATCCTCTCTTACACAGTCCATCGAACACTTCTTTGGTCTGCCTCTTCCTTTATATCCATCCACACTCATGCACATGTATGTATATGTACGAGTATGTTAAAAAAGTATATAAAGCTGTGAACTGTCAAATACCTAATCTCGTTTTGTATGGCCAGTTAAGAAGCAAGTCAATCATCTTTCTTTTTAAATATTTAAAGCTAGCCGGAATTAGGTATTATAGAATATTCACAAATATAAACCAAACTTCGTAAAAAAATACTTTGAATATTTTTATTTTCAATACATAATTATACATATTATACACAGCTATGTTCCCGAAATACTAAATTACTTTTTGCGATTCCCATCATTTATTATTTATAAATAAATAAATATTCACACACTACTTACAATATTCAAACACATTAACCTAGTCCCACATTAAGATCCCTAAGGTCTTGTGCCGTGGGTACTAAGCAACGGTATATAAATACATAGATAAGTATAGGACACTGCTGGGACATGATCCCTACCAGTCATCCTATAAAAAGTCATTTAACTATTTGTTTAACTCCCCAATGCGACAATATCCCAGCGCAACTGGGATGCACAGGTCGCGTAGTCATAAAAAACTTTCGGTTGTGCGCCTAGCTCGGTAAAGATGGCAAAGCCCTTCAGGCTACCATCATTTGTCATAAAAAAAAAATTAAAAAATTAGAAACATCCATGACTCGAAACAAACAGCGATATTCATCATATCAATATTTACACCTACCGGGATTCGAACCCAGGACCTATGGCGTAGCAAGCAGGGTCACTACCTACTAGACCAATCGGCCGTCATTTATCCGACTGTAAGTTCGCTCACTGGCAATTATATCATATAAGGTCTTTAGGTGTTATATTTTAAGGTGATCACTTAACCATACGTAAGAAATGTTGACAACAAGCTGTGGTCGTGTACAATGCCGTAAATAATGGGGCAGGTAGATAAATTTTCATGAAAGTAGATGAAGAGAAAGAGGTGTGTCAGGATCGTAGCAAATGGAGATCAGTCATCTCTGCCTACCCCTCCGGAAAAGAGGCGTAATTTTCATGTTATTATTGTATTTTCATAGCTCGTATGTTTATAAAATTATTTTCTTTTCAGGTTATCGTAGAAAAGCTGTTGAGTACGTGCAAAGATGTTGATAAAATCTACGTACTCATGCGAGCAAAACGCAACAAAACCAGCAGTCAACGACACTCCGAAATTGTTAATAATCCAGTAAGTATAAAATAAACATACATAATAAGGCTATGTTCCTAAAACTAGCCAGGATTGGCTTCCAGGATTACAAAACGTTTAGCAAAATAAGGTCAGCTGTAACTTAGGAGTGGCAAGCAAGTTCACCTGTGAGAACGCCCCTAAGCTTCTTAGCTGACTCCGACAAGCACGGAAGCATATGCAGCTGATCTATTCTAGTGAAGGAAGATGATAGTATATAAATAAATCTGCACTCTTTTCTGTGAAGATGATTGATCTTTGAATACCTTTTGATTTACCCACTATAATCGCACATTGGCCCATTCCAGTCCACTGCTGGACGTAAGTCTCCCGCAGGGTACGCCACAAGACTACTGCCATAGGGACCCCCCTTTGCCCAGTCACCACCACAGAGAAGGTATAAAAGAGGAGGTGGGACTATGAACTGAGTCGTGTGGCAATCGTGGGGACATGACGTCATGATAGGGGCGAAGCTTCAGGGCCAGTGTCGCAGTAACGCAGTAGCTGTAACCACACGTTCATGCAAGTAGTTTGGCTAGTCACTACAAGGTGGTTTCTATGTAAATAGGCAGGGCTACAGTCTTAGCATGCTTCCCTCGTCCCATACTTCACCCCCGCTCAGCGGCACACTATTTTTGTATGAAAATATATTTAACCACTGCTCCTCTTTTATTTCTCCTCCATGGTCACCACGCTCTGGCGATTTGGTGACCGCAGTATATTTTTTCGGACTATGTTGTCAACATGGGAGGCGCTGCTGCCCACCTCCCGGAAATCCTTGATCGTCTCTTACCATGCCCAAGAGCAGACAAAGGGCGGCGCTATTCTACTTTGCCGACACCACACGGAATTAAAAAAAAAACATTTACAGTTATTCGCAAACATTAAAAAAGAAAGACCTGATGATTTGAAGAAAATAATCCCCGTCCTCGGAGATATAGTATCGCCCAAGCTTGGATTATCGATTGAAGATGAACAGGAACTAATTGACAAGGTTAGTCAGTTAACTTATATTGTACTAAAATATAAAGCTTTTATAATTTAAAAAAAATATATTGTTTAAGGGTCGGTACATATCTAACGGAAGATGTGTCGACTGTATATTCTGGTACAGGCAAGCGCACTAACGCATCATCGGTTGAGTGTGAAAGGTTTAATGTTTTGTCATGATTATATTTGTCTGTTCGGCCGTTATGTGACTAATTTCCCTCAAATATGTAGCGATCCTTAGCATAAATCTGTCAGATATTTTAAGAAGCAACTTTGTTAATGTATGAATAGTTATCGACTGAATCATTACATATTATTTATAAGTACAATAATCAATCATACAGAATCTTTTTTTTTCAGGTAGCGGTAGTAATTCATTCGGCCGCAACTATTAGATTTACAGAGCCCCTGAACGTTGCATTAGACATAAACCTAGAAGGGACAAGGAAAATTCTGGACCTTTGCAAAAAAATGAAAATCTTGAAGGTATTTACTATTTTATATCGGTCGCCAACCCGCCTGCCCAGCGTGATGACTATGGGCAAATACCCCCCATGGCAGTCTTGTGGCGTGCCCTGGGGAGGCCTACGTCCAGCAGTGGACTGCAATAGGCTGCTGCTGATGATAATGATTTTTAATGATTGATTTTTGATGAATTAATGATTTTCCACTGTAGGCCGAAATTTTCAATGGCCAAGTAGGTCTATCTATAGGAAAGGTTAAGTTGATGTAGTCTCTATCTTTATCTGACTTATCTGCCCCCCTAGCATGACCACGCATCGTGGATATCGTATCGTCTTTATACAAAATTTAACATGGCGGCTATATTTATCGTTTTTTGACAGGCTAATTGTCGATAAATCGGTTTATCGTATTTCGCTGGTCATGCTAGGCTTGCATGTTTATTTATCAGTTAGTACTATCTGCCTATTTAAAAATCTGCCAGGAAGTCAGGATGTTTAGAAATTGAAATTTAATTCAAATACAGGATGTGAGTGACAGCCAGTCAAATACTGAAATGCTGAACAAATACCCTGTAACTGTAGCAACCGTGCACTTGTACTCTTGTCGTGGTATCATAATAGGATAATTTCTATGGTTCATAGTTAATATATAAATGCTTATTTTTCAGACATTGGTGTACATATCTACAGCGTACTCTCAACCAGTGTTAGATGTTACACATGAAAAGCTATACCCACCGCCGGCAGATCTCGAAGAAATATATAAAATATTGGACGAGGGACCCCTAACTGACGAACGAGAAGCCACTATTATAAGTAAATAAAAAACTATATCTTTACCAAACAATGATAGGTACTTATCATTGAATAATGAGTCCCCAGAAAGTGTCATCAACGACAAACGTATGCCGCATAGTGAAGCAAAAAACGAGGCTAAAATGCCGCATCTTCTACTCTTCTAACACTCTGATTGTGGCCAAATCAAAAAATATAATCACTTCTAGAGTTTTGGTGTAATAAATAGGTTGTAAAAATTACCCATATATCTGAGAACAGGATGAAAATTATTCATAAAGGAGAGAAATAAAAATCAAGTTGGTCAATTTGACCGACTAAAAGTTGCTTCAAAAGTGTGCGTGATCACGGGTTCCGGGGAACTTTATTCTATGGTACTTAAATAACATTTATGTCGAAGGCATATTAAAGAACACGTCATTTTACAAAACCGCCAGGCATTTTTAATAGTATAGGTTTTGAAGTGAGATAATATAGATTTTAGAACTTTATAAGTACGCTTAATTGATTACCCGAAAACTGCGGAATCTCCTCATCAAAGATATTAGGGTCCAAAGTTGAGTAAATAGACTGCGTATTACTGCATAAATGCACATAGACGCGCGTAGCAAGATTTTTTCACGAGAAATAATTAATAATATCTGTCTATGATTAAACTAGCATAAATACTGGACACTACAAATTTCGCCCGATAAAAAAATTTAAGATTTTTTTTTCAATTTACATCGTTTCCCCGTATTTTTTGGCATAAACTTATTTTATTTCATGTATAGAGTACGTATCCTTCGTTAAGGGTGGCAACGAAAAAACATCCTGTAGATACCACCTAGAGAAATATAGTTTCGATGTTGGAAAGATAATATTTATTTAATGAATTATGTAATTGGGTAAATACAAAAAAAAAAAACTAAATCTAAAACATATTTACAAATAGAAAATGTTTGAGGGAAAAACATAACAATATTAGGTATTATTTATATACGAGTAACATAACAGTATTATAGTGTTAATGTAATTTCTTTAGGAAGTTTCAATATTTACAATTCGTAGGTACTGTGGACGCAGTAAATCCAATTGATTCTAATGTACCTATTATATGACTTTTTTTTAAATTCTTATGTATCTCAATGATTTTTTTTTTCAGAGGGATTTCCAAACACATACACATTTTCTAAGGCAATGACTGAGCCGTTTATAGCTGCCAATAAAGGCCACGTCCCAGTAGTTATAATAAGACCTTCAATTGGTGAGTATAAAAGCGATTTTATATTGGCATAAGCGAAATATGACCTATAGAAGGTAAGTTTCAACCATACCCATGTCGAAAAAACAGGCATAAAATTTTGATGAAATTGTGTTGATTGACTGACACAAAAATATTGTTATTGTTAGTTAATTTTTGTACATCTATGTAGGTGTTGCAAAATCTTATAAAAATATTGCGATATTAATATATTATATCAAGTGGCATTATTTAGACGACAGAGGCGCCTTTGGTGACACGGTTACAGCCATAAAATGAGCGTCAATTGGCCTTCGGGCCTATCGTTCTATAGGTAGGTTATATTTTGATTATTTACATTTTTTCTGCGATACACGTTTGTTGCTTACACGCGTAAAAGTTACGTCACTAAAACATTGGTGACTAAAGTTCTCATGGGTGCTACTTTTTTTGTTGTTGTTGTTCTTTACTGTGCATAAATTTGTTGAAATATTTCAATACCTACAAAACATATACGAGAAATGTACAAAATCGTACAATGGCGGAGTAAAGACAACACATACAAGTTGGTAAACTAATAGTAGCTACTTGTAGCTAAGTATACGATTTATTTACATAATGTAAAGCGTATAGGTATATATCAATAATTATATAGGTAATAATACTAGCTATTGCCCGCGGCTCTAATCGCGTAGATGTAGCTTATTACGTAGAAGGAGTAAAAAATAGTTTACGACCGACTCTCGTACTTACCGAATCTATAATATAAAAATAAATCGCTAAATGTGTTGCTAAGCGCAGATCTCGAGAACAGCTGAACCGATTTCGCTAATTCTTTTTTTAGAATATTCCTCAAAGTACAAGCATAGTTCTTACGGAGAGAAAAATGAAAATAGTCCAAAAAAGCGGCCGCCCACGTGATAGAGCATTACACCGGTACAAAGCCGGGCGGATCCCTAGTATACATATAAAATTTCATAAAAAGCGGTGAAGCCGTTTCGGAGGAGTTTGGTTACAAACACCGCGACACCAGTATTTTAGAAAATTAGATAGTACACACGGTACTGTATGCCAGTTCTGTTTGCATGAACTTGGCATTTTAAAATCATCTTCGTCTTCAGCCTATTGCAGTCCACCTGGACGTAGTCCTCTCCCAGGGCACGCCACAAAGCTACTGCCACTGGGGGGATTCGCCCATAGTCACCACGCTGGGCAGGCGGGTTGGTGACCGCAGTGTAATTTTCAGACTATGTTGTCAGCACGGTAGGCGCTGCTGCCCGCCTCCCAGAAACCCTTAATCGCCTCGTACGATACCCACGGGCAGGCATGGGGTGGTACAAACTCTACTCTGCCGGCACCACGCCATATCTAAAATCATCTTCATACTTGAAATTTTATCGCGATCGAACATCAGTAAATATAGCGTTAACCTTGTACATAACACGAACTATCACGCTTACTTTCAAACTTGCGACTAGTCGGCTACTGATCGCTAAGCTACCTATATCGACAGGGTGTAACAGAAGGGGTATATTAAGCCAAAATCTATCAAAATAGCCTACTATTAAGAACCTATCCACAAAATCTGGGACTCGAAATCACATGTTTTTTTTTTCAATATTGCATGAACATTTCTGAGTTAGGAATTTTCTCCATACTATCTCTATAGTGAGCTTTTTATAGCATCTTTAGCGATATGGGACAGTAGCTTCCACTGCTGGATGAAGGCCTGTGGCATGCTCTGGGGGAGCTCTACGTTTAGCAGTTGATAATAGATTGATTTATGTATGTATCCAGAGCGAGCGAATGCAAGTTACAAAATCAGCCTGCAGGCCACTTGGTCGGATCGTTTGTCTTCTCTGGCTACTTTTTTTGGACTTAGCCAGAACTGCAGAATTATAAGGAAGATTACATAACCACCTTTAGCATAACGGGGGCAGACGTTAATGATCATCTTATCGCCTGAGAGAATATCCTTAGTCGATATTTCCGACATACACGGCAGGAGATGCAGCTGATGTATTCTGAACCCCGCATCAGCATGGGATAGTTTCCTTCAAAAAATGATTTGATTTTTAGTTGGCGCAAGCGTCGGCGGATCAGCTCCCGGCTGGCTCACCAATTGGGCTGGCTGCACTGGTGTGATGACCAGCAACGCCCTGGGCTTAACGTGGGTCTTCTACGCTGAGAACGAGAACATTTCTGATGTAGTACCCGTTGATTATGTAGCCAACATCACTTTGGTAGCGGGTGCCAAGCATCGAGGGTAATTCTTTGCTTAAACTATATATTTTTCTTAAAATTCGACTTCTTAAATAGAACCTATATAGAATGACTCGGTAAAATTTCCTATTGGATGATACGAGTAGCAGGTTTGTTGTATTTGTGCCCGAAAAGCAGTGGTAGATTCACCCTTTACCACATGGGACTTTATAGGCTAAGTGGTGAAAAGTGAGTGTGTAAATTGCACACTTCTGCCCAACCTCTTTGGAGGATAATGGGCGTGAATATATGTATGTATGTATGTAAAAAGAACGATCTATTGGTGAAGCGGATACATGATTTCACACTTCTGCCCTAACTCATTGGTATACTTAGAGAAGGTTACTTGATCTCTCTCTGGTCGTGTCGGCTTTCCATTCCATCGGATTGTAGAGGAATAAAGAGTACACCTGCCTTTACGTACAATAATAACTCCTGCGCAGTTGGCTAATCTCTGTTGAGATTGGCCGCCGTGACCGAATTACCGTCGGAGACATTATTTCTGTATACTTATTTGTTTTTTTATTTTACTACCTTTACTTTGATTTATATGTATATCCTTGTTCCCATTTATTTAAATGAACGTTTTTCTAGGGAGGACATTGCTATTTACGTCAGCTGTATCAGTGGCCATGGTATCCAAAACCATGAAATGGTCAAGTTATTTTTACGATTTTGGAGAAAATATGGTTTAGGTGTGTATCTATATTTTATATCACTTAATACTCACTGACATAGCTCAACGGTCCAGCAAGCTAAAGTGGTAATGGGCAGGGCACATAGCTCGAATAGCCGATGGAGCCGAAAGGTTCTAGAGTGGATACCAGGTATCGGCAAACGCAGCGTGGGAAGGCCACCCGCGAGACGGACGGACAACCTAGCCAAGGTCGCGGGGGTCGGTTGGATGCAGGCTGCTTCTGACCGGTCGGAATGGAGGTTGTTGGGGGAGGCCTATGTTTAGCAGTGGACTTCTCAGGGCTAAAAATGATGATGGTGATGATATCACTTAAGTCAACATCATTGAAGGGATTGGAGACCACGTACCTGCAAACGCAAGGGCCACCTGCGACAAGGAAAGGTGACCTAGCCAAGGTCAAGGGGTCGCGTGGAGGTCTTTCAGAGACGGCATAATATGTTCAGATAGAAGTAGTAATTACACAAGACCTAATTACACTATACCTGAGGGTAGTGAAACTGGGTCAAAATTAAACAGTCGGGTAGTTTTCTTTATGTAAATCAGGTTATTTATTCTTTCTTTCTTGCCTTTATTTGTTACAGACACCGTCACTGTGTATCCATTTTTTTATGTCTCAAAGAACCCATACGTGCATGCGATCGCTGACTATCTTCAGTGTATACCTACTTATCTTGCGGACCTGTGGCTTAAACTTAACGGGCAGAAGACCAAGTAAGTAGTTAAATATGTTTTTTATTTCTTATTTTGCTCTATTAATTATTTTTTTACCTAAAACTTAGAAATATATATAAAAAATGTGTGAATATATCAATTGAACAGTAAGTATATTTATTTAGTAAAAACAAGCGTTTTAAATTCCGCAAATTTGTAAATCACACTTATTTTGGTCTTATTAATGTTATAAGTATTATACATTACGTATTTAATATGCGAAAATTATATAGTTATCATACATTGCGTATTTAACCTGAGTACGAGTACGTACATTGCGTAGTTGATACCTAGAGATTTTGTTATTGATGAGAATGATTTTTTGCCAGATACGTGAAAGCACAAAACGCTGCAGTCGCTCAACGAGCAGTATCTAATTACTTCATTGGACGTCAATGGCATTTCACCAGGGATCGCGCAATCGAGTTGTACGAGTCTCTTTCTGATTCAGAAAGGAGTGCGTTCCCGTTCGACCCTAGTCAAATTGACTTTGTTTCATACTATGACACATATGTGCAAGGAGTAAAAAAATATTTATTTAAAAAATAACATTTAATAAATAGTTTATATTTTCGTGGTTAAATTTTTTATCATGTACTTATTTATAAATGAAATTATGTTAACCAATACCAGTTTCGTATAAACAATAACATTAGGCTTTTCAACTTAAGAAGAGACGAGATATTTTTGAGCCTATGACAGACCAAAATTTTGTCTAGTGACCAAAAATTAGAGGGGACGGATTCTGCCGGAATTGGTCCCCTATTCACGACATGATATGCTCATCACATCTGTTTATAGTCATACAGTTTTGGTTTAGCCATTTCTATAATATATATGCCGGATAATGAAGCATAAAACATGGCGAAAATCCCGCATCTTCCACTCTTCTAAGCCGTCTCAATTAGGCAAATTGTTGCCTAATTGAGAAATATTATCACTTTTTAAAAGTTTTATTATAGCAAATAGCTTGTAATAATACTCATAAAGGAAACAAATAAAACTCGATACAGTCAATTTGACTTGAAGTTGATTCAAAAGTGTACGTAATCATGGGTTCTGGAGAACTTATTCTGTGGGTTTGGCTTTGGTTTGGCTGTGAGCATGTCAGACCTATACAACGTCTTCTTTTTGCTTTAAACGTATTGTCCAAATTTACTACGATACCTACGTTGTGGTTTAGTTTTGGTAAATACGTTCAGCAATAGTGCGATCGGTCTTAAGACTGATCGCATGATGATTTTTTTATAATGCATTAATTAGCCTTTACATTATTATACAATCGGTGTGAGAGATTTACAACCAATTTCAATAACCTATCTCAAAAGATGTTTTGCATATTTCAGATTAAATATTCCATTGTTTTAATACAAAATTTTTAAATTTGTCATTTTAAAAATCCGAAATTTTACATGATCTCTACTATTGAAATTGGCCCTTAAAGGCTCGAGCACACCGGATGCGTGTGCGTGCACGTAAGCGTAGATGTACACGTACCTCTGAGTTGTAATGTATGGAACTGTATAGGCACGGGCAGACCGAATGCGTATGCGTAGACGTAAGCATAGACGTCAAGCAGTTACAGTTCCATTCATTACTCAGATGCACGCATACGCATCCGGTGTGCTCGAGCCTTAAATATACAACTCATTACCTAAACATTATCATATTGTTAAAAGAAAATAATAATATAATTATGTAATCCTGTATTTCTACACATACGTGTTATGTTAGGTACCTACTTGAGACATACAATAAAACTTTAATGTGATTATGAAGTTTTTATGTTCTACGAAATTTCATTTATCTATTTTGCTTAGTATAATGTGTGATATTTTCCCGGGATAAATATATGTGAAAGAGTAACAAACATCCATCCATCCATACTCACAGACTTTCGCGTTTATAATATAAGTAGGATGAAAACTCATCACTTTATTAAATTCGTCCTGTGATGATACGGGGATTAAATTGAGATGCATGTCAGATGTCTAACATCATCAGATGTATTATGCATCTCTTTATCGTGCATGGCGTAAGAGTCAACTAAGGAACTCGGACCTTTTTTCAGGCGATAAGCTAGCAACATCACTGATCATATACCTCTATCCCCGCTATGTGGACACGTAAACGAGGCTGTGGGATCTCTTTAAAAATCCTGTAATTCCGTGTGAAGCAAGCTCAAAAGCCTACCGTACTTACCATTACCATTTCATAGACAAGTCAACCTTAGTACCTATATGTACCTTATAGTGCCCTTCGATAGAATACCTTCGTCATATCATCGCGTCGCGTCTTTCGTCGCGTGAACAGACATTACACCCATGTATAAACTTTCCTCTTGAATCACTCGTATCTATTTAATAAAACCGCATCAATATCCATTGCATAGTTTTAAAGATCTAAGCATCATAGGGGGCAGACAGACTGCAGGAAGCGACATTGTTTTATAATATGTAGTGATGATACCCTTGTCGTTGACGTGTTTCAGTGACGCTTGCAACGTTTATGCGTATTACATAGTAAATAGTATGCAAATATTATGCTAATTAACATAGATAAAGTAGATAAATATTTATAACTTGTCGGAAAAATATTTATTCTTTCAACAGGTCCCCACTTCTCTAAGCTACTAATAAACCACGCGTATAGTTACATCCTTATTTTTGATTGATTTTTCGAGGCTGGAAGCTTTTTGTGACGTTTCAGGGAGATGGGACGGTGCCAGTGTGTCCACGCATGTAGCGTCCACACTAGGGTCCGTCCCATCTTCCATGGAATAAGTAAATAAAGTAAGTTTATTCAAAAAAAAAATGCTGGGAAATGATGTATATTTTTTGATATTTTTTTTTATTTCTTGATCGGGCTAAATTTATAGTGTCCAGTGTTTATGCTAGTTTAATCATAGACAGATATTAATTATTTCTCGTGAAAAAATCTTGCTACGCGCGTCTATGTGCATTTATGCAGAAAAACGCATCTATTTACTCAACTTTGAACCCTAATATCTTGGGAACTAGACACTTTCTAGGTATTCTTCTATAGAGAAAAATGATCGTGATGATGTAGTTTTCGGGAACGTTGACGACCAAAAAACACCCTGCATATGTAAAATCCGCCAAATTTGGAATAGCTTATACCTAGTTTCAAGCTTTTTATAGCTAGTAATTATTTTCCTTATGAAGCCAGCTGTTCGCTTACGTCTACCATCGAATCTCCAAGTAAGCAAACTTACGATTATGAGTGTACCTGATAACATTTTCTGTCTACGCAGCTAATATTACTGTCATTATGCGACCAGCCCACAGCCTATGCTTGGCGCGCCTATAAAGCCTTGTGGGCCGTGTTATAATGCTATTACAGTCGTATTACGGTGGCAAACGAGCGCACACAGCCCGCTTAAGCGACCGTTATGGCGACAATGATATCTTGTAGACACATTTTTGGGAAAACAGAAAAGTTTTTATGTTTATTTAGGTAGTTTATTCTCTATATTAGCAAGAGCTCAGACGTAATTTAAAACGATGATGTGTTAGTATAACGATTTATTTAAACCAAACTAGAAAATAAATTAAATGTGCTATAAATATCAATAAGAAAATAAAAAAACAAATCACCCGAGTGAGATTTGAACTCACGACCTCTCGCATTCCGTGAATCTAACCAACTGAGCTATCGGGTGCATTTGATGGTGTTATCTGATTTTCAAGACGATAACAACTTGTCGCTGATTATTTGCGTCTGTTCCCGTTATCCTAAACATGGCTGTATCTTTTATAATATAGCATCAGGAACCCTAATTAATTCCAGTGGAGTTTTAATCGATTTACCTTGGCAAATTCCGATATAATTTAAAGTTTTTATTGTAATAACACGTGCCTTATAAAGAAGCTCAGGATTGCACAGCGAGCGATGGAAAGAGCTATGCTTGGGATCTCTCTGCGTGATCGAATCAGAAATGAGGAGATCCGCAGACGTACAAAGATCACCAACATAGCTCAACGGTCCAGCAAGCTGAAGTGGCAATGGGCAGGGCACATAGCTCGAAGAACTGATGGCCGATGGAGTCGGAAAGTTCTAGAGTGGATGCCACGTATCAGCAAACGCAGCATGGGAAGGCCACCCGTGAGGTGGACAGACGACCTGGCCAAGTAAATGATGATGATGATGAATAACACGGAATCTAAAATCCCGTCTATCTATATATCTGACATGCTTACAGATAGACGGGAAGTCTCCCCGAAAATCCCCTAAAAGCTATACTTCGCCGTTCCAATTTAGTAATCTGCTCCATCATAACGCTCGAATGCTCCAAGATAGCACATCAAAGGTAACTCGGTATTTAACTAATATTTCACGCACAGCTGCGCTCGGTCTATGCCTATCTCAGAGACTTGGAAAAAATCTTATTCAATTATAGAGTCAATATTACCATTAGAGTTTGGCAAGGACAGTTTACAAAAAAAGGTGCTTCAACATTTTTCCTCACACCTTTTTACTACATCCATAATTGCAGGATCACGAAAGAGATCCTATAGACACATTTACAGTTAAGTAGCGGAGCTGATAAGATGATCAGCGAAAGATAAATTGGTATGCCTATAATATGAAATAGGTAAGTATATTTGCGGACTCACAAAACAAGTACTAATTTTCGAGAACACATCTTTTCGTTGTCTGGGAAGCTACTTCGACTGCTTTCAGTAAAGAAAAATCAAAGGAATATTACCCACGCTTTGTAAAAGTATTTCCTGTATTTACTAGTAGTTAGTTTCAAGCTTCACTATTCAAGGCATAGACACAGATATCAGTAGAAGACACAATGAAAAAATCCGGTGTGTTGTACTTGTATAAAAGACAATTTCATGCTCGCCATGTTTTGTGTTTATATGTACCTATATGTGAATGATCGTTCACTAGACACGGGGCATGGGGATTGACTTATTTCTCTTTGTTATGTACATATAAAAATCCCAAAACGTGCCGATACTTTGGGGTTTAGCACAAGTGCGCACTGTTGGCCAAGCAGCAGCGGCCAGGGCGCGGCGGCCACCGAGTTCACTAAAATGTATACATTGTATCATCAATGCGCGCTTGGGGTTCTAATAACGGCTGATACTATCCAAGAAGTTAGCGAGAAGAAGTGTGCTGGGAGTGAGTAATGAGATGATGGATAATGGGGATGAATGGAAGAAAAGTACATATTGCGCCGACCCCAAATAAATGGGAACGGGGCAGGAAGATGATGATGATGACTATCCGAGAAGTTCTCCAATATTTTTAACACAGAATGGATTTTCGACATCTATTTACACCTACACGATTACGCATTGTAAGAAATTGTAAGGGAAGGAAGCAGTACATATTCACTTTGTGTCGTTTCCTGAATAGAATGCAATGAGAATAAGAAATGAAATTGACGGCAAATACACAGAATACGAGTACCAGTGTAGGCTGGCGACTCTGTCTCTCTTTTGAAATAATATATCTTCGTTTGCCTAAACTAAGGTATATAGCCTGTATTATGATAAAAAGTAACAAAGAGCTAACCATTGTCACAAACATTGGGCCTTTTGAGGGAGTATTAGTCGTTTCACACAGTTTTCGTGCGATTCGTGCCGCGATGCCAATCGTATGAATAGAAACCAAAATAATGCCTTTTTGAATTATCTTTATGTTATAAATTTATTAATAAAGAAATGGAAAAAATTCCTCACCCGGGTGGGAATCGAACCCACGACCTCTGCATTCCGTGCCATTATCTTTAAGCATCTTTGTGTGCGTATCACGCAAAAACTTCTGAGTAAAATTGAACGCGGTTTCAACAGTTTTGATAGGAGGAGGCAGTAGATGGCAAAGACCTTGCATTGCGCCTTTGCAAAGCTTTACCTAAGAGGTGTAATTTAAAAACTGGTATTAATTACAAAGACGGAGTCGCGGGCATCACTAGTTTGAAATAAAATATCACAGTCAATTATAAATAAAAAAAATTAACTTGCAACTGTACCGGCGATGGTACTAAAAATAAATATGGAACATAAAACAAAATGTCAGAAACACAGCATTTTCCTCATTACACCGCGGTTTGGATTACTTACTGCAGTAAAATCGGTTACGCCATTAACATTTAAGGCAACAAGAAATTATTTTTTATGCCGAAAAACAATGTTTACACGAAGCCACTATCCAAAAATAATAATATACAGTTGTTCAAAACTAATAGTAGGCCTAAAACCATCGAAAATAATAGTACAACACTACAGAAACAATTTTCAAAAAACCATTTCAAGTTTAGTTATAAAACACCCCTACTACTTTCTATTTTACGTATTTTATGAAGTTAGGTTTTTGACCATAATGAATGCAGAATGCAGAGGTCATGGGTTCGATTCCCACCCGGGTGAGGAATTTTTTCCATTTCTTTTATATAATTTCACAATTATTGGTAAAAAAGTAATAATGACGGCCGATTGGTGTAGTTGGTAGTGGCCCTGCCTGCGACGCCATAGGTCCTGGGTTCGAATCCCGGTAGGTGCAAACATTGATATGATGAATATCGATGTTTGTTTCCGAGTCATGGATGTTTCTATACTTATCTATGTATTGATATACCGTTGCTTTAGTACCCACGACACAAGACCTTAGGGATCTTAATGTGGGACTAGGTCAATGTGTTGTGAAGTGTGTGAATATTTATTCATATTTATTTAATGTGATCAGCTTTCACCACAGAACACAATTACTCCCAGCGGAGTGGCTTTCAGCAAGTAAAGCAGCTAATACCACTAGTTAATAAATATATTATAATTTCGTTGATTCATTGATATTAATTTAAAATGATACAATGAACATGATCACAGACCACAGCCCGTGCTATATTTCAGCATACATTCACATGACATGCTATATATAAGATAAGATAATCATATTTTAAGCTGACTTTTAAAACATGGAGATTGTAAAATGTAATGGCTGTTTTTAGTACGATAAGTACATAATTTCCTCCAATGATCCAAGGTTACATCCGAACTACGAGTATACCCTCAAAATTGGTCAGAAGTGGCACCATGTGGTTTTATCGGCCCTTGGTGCTCTGCCTACCCAGTATGGGATAAAGGCGTGATTATATGTATGTATGTATGATCCAAGGTTACAATAGAATACATCATCTGCATCTACCATACAGGTCTTAAGACCCAACTAAACAATTAAGGTGCGTTTTCTCAAACTAGGCAAGCAGCTTGTCTTTGATCTATTAAATCAGAGCCCTCTATGCCAAACGTATCTGTAGGATATTATTTACGATACTGCAGTTCTGGCTACCGTATTTTGGGAAAACAGACAGTGTGTATACAGGGTGTGTGTGACAACCAGGCAATGGTTTATAGTTATACGACAGTATTATTACTAGCAGGAAACGTATTTTTAATTTGATTATCCGCAATGTTTGCTTTCCGCGCCAATTTTATCGGATGATCCTGTGACTATTTAAATTGGCTTATTGGTTATTGTGTGATACATTGCTGGTTTTTTGGATCACGTCTTGGGACTCTCCATTGGAGTTGATTAGTAGATGTTTTGAACTTTTATGGCACCAATTTTTTTTTAAATCATCTATAGTTTAAAGTTTTGTTTGTAAGGCATTATCTAAGGCTTACTGGAACGAACTACACATTGTTTTTTCCTGAAAATTTTCTGTGGTTTTCGCCTGAGAATCATGGTCTGAAGTCTTTAAAATTACTCGACAATATCAATTTAATTACTATATTAGAAACAGAATGGAAGGAGATGACTTTTTAAGTATTATGTACCTATCAGTATGACTTTTTAATAAATCTCCGTTTCCCCCCCCTCACCCGAGGCGCCGCCCTCACCCCTCCCCTCTAATGTCTGAAGCAATTTAGAGTACCTTTCGTTACGAGTATATTGTGTTCTTATTCGCTATTATTATATTTCATGCCACGTTGGTCTTTGTGTGAGAAATAATTTAATTTTCTTGAAGGTAATTGTATTTTTAGATTACTTTTCCTGGAACACATTTATTCGACGTACATTAAGGTTTAAGAGCACTGTGATTTGTCCTGAATTTGGGAGATATTTCTTAAATGAAATAACCTTATTAATTTCAGGAAAAAAACGCAATTGCGATTAAGTATTGACCCAGTGTCACTCTCACGACTAACGGCCAATTTCAATACGGGAGATCAAAGAGAATCTCGGATTTTTCTATTCCTATTTTGAAATTTTGTATGAAAACAATAAAATTGAAGATTAAATCTATGATATGCAGAAATTAGCTGTAAGATGAATCTAATGATTCCTCTTTAGCTCAAATGCGACATGCCGTTTAGACCCTAGGGCGTGCCAAAGAAATATAACACTCACTCGAAAAACCCTCCTTCTGGCATAGTCGGCTTTTGGTTCATATCATTATATCATATAATAACAAAATTGTTATCTTATGTCGTTCTAATACTTACATAAATGATTTTATATACATTAGTATAAATATACATTTATCTACTGTAGCACTAATTGGCGATTCTATACAATATTCATATACCTTTAAAAAGTTTTCTTAACCAGTCACAGCTATAGTAGGTTTCAGTCGAGCGAAGCTTTCGTAGCAGCCGCACGCGACAGTGCTACGGACTACGCGCTACGGACTACGAAATACGCTCTACGAGAAACTTTACCGTAGTTCCATTTTAAAATAAATTCAAATAATCAAAATAATACATAGTTGTGACTCGTGACTTGTATGTGTGTCGTTATTATTTTAATGTTTTATTAAAATTTAAACGTATTTTTGTGTTGAATGAAAAATTAAACACCTTTTAAATGTGAAAGAAAATTATGTAGAAGTGAAATGGTTTAAGCCAAAACAATATTTCAAAATGTGAAAATTTGTTATGGCGGTAAGTAATTTAATATTGTGCGTATAAATTTAAATTATCTTTTTAGCGCTGTCGTCGTCGCTTTAAAGGCTAATTTATTCACTCTTGTATTTTCTACAATATTATTATATTATGGTAGGTATTCATTTACATTTTCGTAAATTCTATAGATAATATTTATTTTCCTGTAATTATTTTTGTAGTGTATTTTAAATCTAATTATAAATACTTAAGTCAAATAATTGAAAATATATGGAATTTAAAATAAACGTTATTTAACATTTTCATGGAATAATAAATAATAATATTTGTGGTTAAGGGAAATTTCAAACAAAGTTATAATAAAAAATATGAAATAACATGAGATAAAGGTTTAGTTGAAGTTTCGAATACACGTATACTGTAGCATAACATACATACTCGTATATACATAATATACATACACACCTCTGTTTTCCTGAAATGGCCAGAACCGCAGGATCATTAAGGAAATGCCATAGCCACGTTAAACATAGCGGGAACAGATGTAAGTGATTAGTGACAAGTTGCTAGCTTATCGCCTGAGAGAATTCCCGAGTTCCTTAGTCGACTCTTACGACATGCTTGGAAGGAGATGCAGCTGATGTATTCTAGTGAAGCCCCGCATCAACAAATTATAGTATAATATCATTTCATTATTAAATAATAAATAAATATTAAATAATAATAAATTTTGTGCTGTATTCGGTACGTGTGAGCAAGGCATTATCGTGTGTTAGCGTGTCAGAAACCAATTTGAAGACGAAAAGAAAATCGCCATTTTATATATTTTATATTACCACACGCTAGTTTAAAAATAATTACTCGCTCACTATAAAACCTACTGCATAAATGGCTATTCTTGACCGAAATACGATCTTAAGTATTAACCGAATTTCATCAAGTTTTCACGTGAAAATCACAACTGATCTTCAGTGTACTCGTAAGTTAGATAACGCCAAATACATTCTGCTTTTAAATAAGTAAAAACACAATATACAGGGTGTAACAGAAAGGGTATGTTAAGCGAAAAGCTATGTAAACAGCCTACTATGGAAAACCTATCCACAAAATTTGAGACCCGAAATCACATGTTTATTTTTCCCGATAGTATGGAGAATTTTTAAATATCTCAGAAATTTTCATACAATCTTGAAAAATAAAAATGTGATTTAACATACCCTTTTTGTTACACCCTGTATACAGGGTTAATTTTAAAACATCAATAACCTCGCAAGACTAGGTAGCTACCATCATAAACAACAACATTTGTTCTACGACTTTTGATAATTTGTCACATTTTACTTTCATACAAAAATAAATATCAATTTAATATTACCTCTGAATGTTCTTAAATCTGTACATAATACTGAGGCGCGCGCGATCGTGGGCGTTAACCTTTTCGTATACCTAAGAATGGAACATAGACTTACAAATGTCACGACAGTACAATAAAAGCTTGGAAAATCATTATTAAATAATGTATTAAGTTATGATAAAACTCGTAGAACAAATGTCATTGTTTATGATTTTAGCTATCTTGTCCTACCAGGTTATTGATGTTTTAAAATCAACCCTGTAAACATGAAACGGTAAATGAAATAATTATATTCACTATGGGTGCGCCCACCGGGCCCTACACCCTCCACTGACCCTCGGATCTGATAACTCATAACTGCGACAACAGGCTCTTGCACTAACTACAATCGCCACGAGAAACCAGACCCGAGCACCTAGCATGCAAGACAATACATTGCACTATTCCGAAATCAAAAACTATATTAATAATCTACATATGTTTCGCCAACAACCGTGGCATCCTCAGGATTATAGAAATTAGTAAACCACAAATTATTATGAAACTCTAAAACCCAACACATTACCTACACAGAATTAAAAGGCCCGGTGGTGGGCGCACACATAGTGAATGTTTGAACTTCCTAATTGTAACGCCTAATACAATTTCAGAAATAATTATGCATTACTGCATACTCGTAATTTCATTTAACATGAGTAAGAGAGTAAGACAATGAAATAAAATCATACGCAACCTACATATTCCGTGACATTCATTTCCGAAGGTAAAAATATAATTTCGTTCAAAAAGTTATAGGATTCCTTTCATCTCATTTACATGTCGTTTTCTCAAAGTCGATTCGAGCCTGTAATGGGTCCCCATTTGCGTGCAGTAATATGAATTAGAGTCTAATAAGAGCAGTGTGAGAGCTGTATTAGCGACTCGGAGCTGACTTATTGAGTTATATTGTCGTCGCCGTGTCGTGTGTGCTCCTATTTCTTGGGAATTACGAATTTATTGTCGTCGTGTTAAAAACCTTTTTATTGGCAAACCGCGTACGAGCTTTACATCGACTTTTGTTGTATTATACTAGCGAACGCCTTCTACTTCGTCCGCGTAAGCGTTAGACTTTCCTTTTTTACCATTCCCGTGGATTTAGGAGAATCCTTTGGTATAGGATGCCTAAATCATACAAAGGACATATTATATCTTCTGATCCGTCGATTAGGGAAAAACATTTTATATTCATGTTAGATAAAAGCGCGTTCTATTTTTCTATACTAAAAATAATAATTCAGATCCAGTATGCGGAGAGATAAGCAAAAAAAATGTGCATTACAAAACTTATAAACCTAGTTCACAAAACACACTTTATTCTTTATTGTACACAGGCAAATTTTAACAAAAAATTGATTGAAAACTATAATCCTTCTTTAACTTTGGCGCAGTTGGTTATATAATAGAGACTCAAAACTCTCCTTCCAACCTTAAGGTACCTATGCATTTTAACCCCTTATTTTTTTGAACAGATAGATTTGAATAGATTTGATTTGAAATTTATTCGAATCGAAACCTATCTCTGCAGATAAGTAGAAATCAAGACGAAGCTTAGCAATTATAATAAAGGTCAGGATAACGAAAACGTGGGTTAGTGCTTCGAGAAAGCCTCGGGGGAAACGTTCCTGTTTAACCATGAAGCTGGAGGTATATGGAGTCAACTCTCATAGTACCTACCTCTTTTCGAGGCTATTCGTATTATTACAAAATAATTGAAACATAGTTTAAGATAAATATTTCATATCATCATCATCAGCCTATTGCAGTCCACTGCTGGACGTAGGCGTCCCCCAGGGTACGCTACAAGACTGCCATGGGAGGTATTTGCCCATAGTCACCACGCTGCGCAGGCGGGTTGGTGACCGCAGTTTGTATTTTGGACTATGTTGTCACACAGGAGGCGCTGCTGCCCACCTCCCGGAAACCCTTAATCGCCTCGTACGATACCCACGGGCAGACATGGGCTGGTACGAATTCTACTCTGCCGGTACCACGCAGCGTACGTGTCTCCCTATCTAACTGGGGGCGTACTAACAACATATATACTGGGTGTAAAAAGACAACTTTGTTCTTTTAATACCTCGTATTCTTTGTTGCGAAACATCACGAAATTTTTTTTCTATGGAGGCACCCTTGGGAAACGACGGGTTTCCAAGATATTGAGGTCCAAAGTTACATTAATATTATATTTTTTTTTTTACATAAATCCATCTGAAATCGGTTAACAAACATTTCTTTCAAAGATACTATGTCAAAATATTATAATGTTAGTTTTGTAGGTACATTTTTACTTTGCGCATCAAACGAATACATTGCTTGCAATAAAATGACAGTATTTTTTCATAATTTTTTTGCCGTTTGGGTTGGTTCCATAGAAGAAAATGATCGTGACCTTACAAAGAATACGAGGTATTAAAAAACCATTGTTGTCATTTTACACCCTGTATGTATAAACGTTTACATATAATAAAGTTTAGTGTAGCGTTATGTACATTATTTTCAACACTAAAACAATAATACCTATAAGGAATATAATAAATCTATTTATTACTAGTGGACGCCCGCGACTTCGTCCGTGTGGATTGCAGAAAAAACAAAAAGTCGAAATTATCCGGGATAAAAATATGTTCCCGGGATAAAAAGTAGCCTATGCGTTAATCCAGATCATCAAATAACTCCATACCAAATTTTATTATAATTGCTCCAGCCGTTTTTACGTGAAAGAGTAACAAACATCCATCCATCCATACTTACAAACTTTCGCGTTTATAATATTATAAGTAAGATTAATATAATTTTAATTTCTAATTATAGTTGTATAATTTTCCATGTTTTCAAACAGGCAATAATAATATTGGTGACTCCATGTGCTTCTAGCTTCACGAGTATAAGTACAAATTGAGTAGGTATAGCCAAATAATGATTTCGCAAAGATAAATTAGATATCGGTTAACGTGGTAGTGTGGGTAGTGCTAACCATGAACCACCCACTGAATTTATTCAATAGTATTTAGCAAGTGGCTGTGAGATCTTCTTTATGATCCTATGTAAGTACTTAACAAAGAAACATGCGGCCAAAACATATGCTAAATATTAGTGATGTGCCGGATCGCTAAAAATGTATATCCGCGGATACGGATCTGAATATGGATATTTGGTGTCAATATCCACGGATACGGATACGGATCTTAACTTTCTTACGCAGTCGGTGTCGGTGCGCGCGACAAATACTTAATTTCAAAAATAATTAAATTCAAATTTAAAATATTACGAAGATCTAAGTTTTGATTTCTTAACTTATCTTATAACTTTTTATAATGTTGATAATGTTGGTTTGCAACATAAAGGAGCCAGCTATTGATTTTAGCAAATAAAAAAATATCTGGATTGAATTTAATAGTTTTTTATTGCTACTTAACCACGTATTTAAAGAATTTTATTTATAAATTTAAAATTAATAAGGTAAAAAGATCCGTAAAAGATCCGCCAAAAAAGTTACGGATACGGATCTTTCTTTTGCCTCGGATGTCCGGCACATCACTACTAAATATACATCATACCCATCAGCCTATTCCAGTCCACCGCTGGACGTAGGCCTCCTGCAGAGCACGACACTCTATAAGGTTACTACCAAATAGGGTCTTTTGCCCATAATCACCTCAGTTTGGTGACTGCGGGGTAAATTTTTGGACTATGCTATCAACACGGGAAGTGTTCAACTCCCAGAAACTCTTACGATACCCACGGGCGATATCACCATAGGCTGATGTTATTCTCTGCCGACACCACACCCATACCCTAGCAAGTACGAAGTTTTTGACGGATACTCGTAGTAACATAATCGTCACCATCCTATTTTGCTTGCGTAACGGAGCGTAAAAAAGTTTGCACCCTACCCTATTGTGCTACACACTTGTATTACCTACACACTTCTTTATTTTTAAAACTAGTGGACGCCCGCAACTCCGTCCGCGTGGACTGCAGAAAAAACAAAATTTCGAAATTATCCGGGATAAAAATATTTTCCTATTCCTATAATGTCAGCTAACTCCATACCAAATTTTATTAAAATCACTACAGCCGCTTTTACGTGAAAGAGTAACAAACATCCATCCATCTATCCATCCATCCATCCATACTCATAAACTTTCGCGTTTATAATATTAGTAGGATTAACAAGTTAACAGGAATAACCTCAAAACTTTTGTCATTAACACTTTTGTCGCTGAGTACACCCTCTTTGATACAGTCGCGCGGGAAATTGAAACGCATCCGGTCAATAATGATACTTGTTACTTGGTGTTTCAGTTGGTAATTACTTTGTAAGAGAAAATTGAGGTCGCCCGAGTGGCGTTTGTCGTTAAAAGTTCCTTTTTAATAGCTGTTTGCAACGCGCGGTAAGGCGGAAAGTTGTCAAAGAAAAACTATTGCGAAATACGATCTAAAAATAACATTAAAATTTATACTTGTGAATTAAAGTATAAATTTTAATGTTATTTATACTTATGTATAGACTATTTCTATACAATAAGCATGTAATAATATTTGGCATCGACATTAATTACCGCAACACTCCTAGCAATAGCGAATGGAAGTCATGAAATGAATGGAAGAATGATTTGATGAAAGCGCCTAATAAAAACTTTCTATTAGAGCAAACACGAACCTCTATCGATTCGATCGAGAAAACAATAATGTTATTTTCTCTAAGGCCGGACTAAAACCTGTGAATTTTCAAATTATTTCTAAGATGGATTCAGAGATTGATTTGAATCCAAATTCAAAGTGTTAAAACGACGGAATGAATGAATGAATAGACGGTTCAATGTATGTTATGCTAATACGATAGACTTGCAATTGGTAGTTAATGCAGTATCTATAGATAATATGTATAGTGTTCGCAATAATGACTCATAAGGTTTAGGGGTTTCACCTATAAGCTAATCTTATCTTCAAAAATAGGTATCTATCTAAGTATATTCGATCAAATCGCTGGGTTCAGTAAGTTTTGTATTATCTTTTAACACTAGCTATAATGTTATCGCGCAGATAAATTTTATCTGATAGCAAACTATTTTAATATAAAGTATAAATATTTATTGTTGGGTCAGTGAGTGATTACAAATCAATACGAGGAGACCAGAATATTTATTATTAGTTTAATCTACTAAAATTGTGGAGATTACATTGATTACGAATTCTGTTTTAAGGTAAGGTCTGAAAATGGGTATAATAAGTGAAATTCAAATATCAAGCAAAGGAAGAAATGGCGCTTATACCCCTGGAAGTACAATAACAGGAATTGTCAAATACACAATTGATAACGATTCCGTGTTCAAAGAAATCGTCCTATCACTAAAGGGAAAAGGATACCAAAAACTGTCGCAACGTGTCCGTAGACCAGGCCAGCAACCTAATCGGACCGAATGGAGTCACAAAACTGAGGACTACTTGAATTTACAACATGTAATTTTAATGCAACGAGAGCCAGTGACAATTCCAGCAGGAACTTATATAAGTAATTTTAGTTTTCAACTCCCCCCCTTTATACCGCCGTCATTTAGACATGAAAAGCATGACACAAAAAGCGTGTCGTGTAAAATTCATTATTATTTAAGTCTTAAATTTACGCCTCCACTTGTTTCGATGAAATTTACAAAAATATTTAAAAAGAAATTGACTGTCGCAAGCAATCTTCGACCGATGCTTCCAAGCGGTGTTATATCCTGCGAAGAGATGAAGAAATTGTTCAAGCCATTTTCAAGGAGGAGGAACATCATAAAATTATCCGTTTCTATAAACAGCAATGTAATCAAACCGAATGGGGAAATAGAGTTATCTTACGAGATAGTTAACGATTCGCACACAGTCATCAAAGATATAAAAACAAAAGTTGTTGAAATACTGGACTTTAAAGGCAATTGGGGAATTATGGTAGAAGACACGCCGACCGTAATTGGTACCAAATACAAATTGAATCCCTTACAAACAGGCGACACATTCAGTGGTGTATTCAAAATAAATTTACCTTCAGATATAAAACACATAGAATATACACGACTGGTTATAAATTCCTACATTTTATTATTTACTGTAGTATTGCCAGTACCTCACCAGAATATGTTATTGAGGATACCTTTAAAGGCTGGGGACGTGCATGCGCTGCAAACTGTAGTTGTTCAGGAAGCAGTCTATGATGTACAGGATACTCGTGATGCACCTCCAAGTTATTGGGAAGCCATGAGGGAAGGGAAAGATGATGACAGCATTGATGATATCGATGATTTTGTGACCAAATGACAGTGTCAAAGTTAAACTAAAGAGAAGTAAACAAGGATCGTATTAAGGTGAAGACTGAAAATGGGTATAATAAGTGAAATTCAAATACTAAGCAAATTAAGAAATGGCGCTTATACCCCTGGAAGTACAATAACAGGAATTGCCAATTGATAACGATCCCGTATTCAAAGAAATCGTCCTATCACTAATAGTATACCAAAAATGGTCGCAACGTGTCCTTAGACCAGGCCGGACAGGCCAGGATTTGTAGTATTGGTGAAGAATATACCTAGAGATAAAAGAAATTGACCCTTTTAACGTACTTTTCATTTGTAAATATATTATAATTATTTAAACTCCAAATAGCTACATATAAAAAAACGTTATGTTGTAATGATTACATTTTCAGATTAAAACGTTTTCAAATTCATGAAAGTATTTTGTATTCATATCTAGTTCACTCCCATTGTCCTCTAAATTATAGTTAATTTTCGCTAAAGTAGCAAACTAGGAACTTTTGAAAAATAAATGTATATTATTCCGACTGAAGCAGGTTTCTAATCGTTAGTCACTATATACCAGTAAATAGACCCCTAATAAATTGATTTTTCCATGATTAGATAGCCTATCTAAAGGATAAAGTTGATGATGTTTATATCTTAATCAAGTTTTAAAAAAGACAGTATCTAGTTTATCCTTCTGATACGCTACCACACCATTGGAATAATCGGCCCTAAAAGATCTTAAAACCGAGCTGTATTGTTTGAACGAAGTATTAAAATTTGAAAGTATAGTAAATATTGTAAAGTATTGAAATTTTTATGTATTGAAATTAGGACAATGTCTACTTTAATCTACACAGTAATAAAATAACACAATATTTCCGCTGAAACAGATCCTTCATAATCCCCATCTAATCTATCACCTTGTCCTTTCCCCATCAGCAGTCATTTTTTTCACTGAATTATGTTTGCGTAGGAGAGATAGAGACCGTTTCGTAGAGTAACTCCTATGCCTGATTTCCGAACTAACATTTTTTGTATACTGTAACACAGATGATGTAGGCTTGCACATAGTTACTAGCGCCATCATCCAAAATTTGGTGAAACATTACAGTCGTAAATTATCGAGGCTTCACTCCTAACGGATGGAGGGTAGGATAAATTTCTTTCGAAAACATTAACGGGCAAAGGGTTAACACCTTCTCTAGACTTTGATAAAGGAATATTATATATTATCTAAGCCAAAAAGTAACAGGACTGTAGAGAGGGTTTTTTGTTTTTTTTTGCCCCTTTTAGGCATCATTTATTTGAAAAATTATTAATAAAGAGATGGAAAAAGTCTTCACCCGGGTGGGAATCGAACCCATGACCTCTTCATTCCGTGCCAGTGCTCTTACCACTGAGCTACCGGGTCAATTACTCGGATGACGAATTTTACCATCTCTTTTATTTGCCTTATCCGGTTATTTCAAGGGCATCGCTCAGGTTTTGCTATATGGCGGTCTGCCTGACTGATGCCAGTCCTCTTAGGTAGGTTATCACCACTGGCGGCTCGTCCTAAGGAGCGCTGGTGCAGTGCACTCCCACCCACGAAGATTACATAGGCAATCTATATTTCTATATATTTATAATTATCTTTCAATTCTACTATGTTTATACAATAGTGTCTACGCTTTCCTCTCAAGTAAGTTGTAATCTTATGTATCGAGTGGAGCGCTAGCGATCGCACTCCAATGAAACAAAATTTGGTACGATTCCTAGTACTGTATTCAATGAGTGCGAAAGAGACATACCGACATAGGCCGGCGCGTGAGACAGAAGATTTCGTAAGAAAAATTTGCCTTATCTGGAGCGCCGCTCACATTAATTCGTAGTGTGCGTATGCGGCCAGTAGATGTTGCTTAGTCCGAGTTAGAACGCGCTATGGTTGTCCTTAATGTGTTTCATTGCATCATATCATTCGTTAAGGGAGTGAACACGCGCGGCGTTTCTAAACTGTAATTTTGCATGCGCTCATATTTAAAAAAAATATGAAGTGAACCCCCATCTAAAAATATCAGGAGCCGCCCATGGTTATCACTATCAGTCATGGTCTTGTACCTTTTAATTTTATTTTAGGTGTCGAAACTTTGTAGAGCATGGATAAAATTGTGTGTGGTATTTATTAATAATCTACCAAGTGCTCATCTTTAAAAATCTTAATCACTTAAATAAGTTTATAGGTAACTTAACTAAGTTACTCTGTTATTAAGAAACTTAATTGTCTACTTAGGCGTACGGTTTTAAAACATTTTATTCTTTTACCTTAAGTAAATATTTACCTACATGAACTGTGACATTGAGAAAGGAGCACACGTATGACCCCTTTGCAACAAAAAATAAGGAGGTACTTGGTATTTAATACCCACTGCCACACGGTATCGCCTGGGAGTACCTACTGTTAGCTCGAAAATGTATTGTAGAAAATTATATGTGATATTAACATAGAAATATTAACAAAGGTTTTATTATGTTTCGAACAGCGCATTACAGCAAACAAACCTCTCGCACATTTGAGGCAATTTTTAAATGACTTTTTACACCTTTTGTGCCCGAAGAAAAGGAAAAAAGATAATGAAAAATGCTGACATCATCCGCTTTTTACTGAAGTATACCTTGCGAGAGATCACTTGAATATCCTTTTAGCAGTTTTTAAAGAGCCTACAATGTAAAGCAGATTCACTTTTTCTAAAATGTTCAAAAGATAAGATAAACTCTTTTATATGCAAGGCATCAGCAATTTTTTTAGATACATTTTTATGCCTAAGAAAAATCTGTTATACGAAATATTTGATGCCATACCTTTCTTTTAGTATATACATATATACTAAACCAAATTATTGTTATTTCTAATTATTAACCTACCGCCGTTTTTTAGGCACAAATCTAGTAAATAAGCCGGGTAATGTTACCGTCTAATTGAATTTAGTCATTTATTTACTTTGATACCTAAGTATCACAAACTGTTAGATAACATTAATATATTATATTTTTAGATTTGGCTCTAAATTATAATACATATTTTAAAAAAATATAGATTTTCTCAGCAATAAATTTTATTTCAATACTGTCGAATCAACTTGATATTTCATAAACAACCTACAGTTATAAAAGTCATAAGGTCGATTATCGATCACAGCGTTAATATAGGCCAGGAGTCTTAAACCTCTTAGGCCGAGAGCTATGTACTAGTATCAGCTAAAAAGTTCCAAGAACCCTTCATAACAGGCCAAATGGGTTTTTATTCGTCGACTCTGCAAAATTCACCATCTATAGATATTTTGTGAAGTATACGTATATATATACTAGCATTTTTCGCTCGTACATATATATGTTACGGGCAATTTGATAAGTCCGGACACTATTAATAATGGCCGGTGTGTATTTATAATACCCGACTCAATTAGACATTGTGATAAAACAGTATGATTAATGCCCAACCTAAGTAATAAAGTGTGGCAGTAAGATAGATAAAGCCGTAATATAGTTATATCCCTAGGGATATAACTATATACCGTAACATAGTTATACGAAAGCGATTCATTACTATCTCACTAGGAATATAGTTATAAAACGGTCCAAGTTTAGTGAGATTATCGTCTTAAACTTAAACATGTAACCTTCGGGTCAGGGAATTATTCATACTGTCCGGTCTAACTAATAAATTAAAGCTATCTCAAACACTGACTTATTACATGGACCACGGGCCGTCGGGCCGTTATTGATAATAAGGACCGGCCATTAATGCCCAGTTAATCACGTTACCCGTAAAATATACATAGATATACATACAGCTGTGTACCCAGAATTGCAGGATTATAAAGAAAACCTTACAATCACTTCTAGCATAGATAGCGGGGACAGGTGACAAGTTGCTAGCTTATCGCCTGATAGAATGCCCGAGTTCCTTGGTCGACTCTTATTATCGAAGATACCTACTTGAGATGCTCTTGAAATAATGATATTCTCTACATATATACTTGCCAGACTCTCTTAAGAACTCGGTCTCGTGTGAACAGGTTGTGGAAATCTCAAGTGGGAACAGAGAAGTGGCTTTGTTATTGTAAAATTTGAGCCTTTGTCGACAAATCCGCATTCTGCAAGTATCACTTAAGTACTCAAAATGTCGAGGTGAGACGTTAAGATGCTGATTACAGCCAATTTGTATTGCAGCTTTGTATAAGGTCTTTATTTTTCGCGTGGAACACACATCTTTTTTTTAGATTATTTTTTGCAAAAATATGTTTTCGCATACATGAAGAAAACTCCCTATAAACGCTTGCAGAAACTGTATTTCTATCATTTCTCAAACATGTGAAAAGTGGGAGTGCAATTTGCACACTTCTGCCCAACATCTTTGGGGGATAATGGGCGTGAGTATATGTATGTATGTTCATCCGTCGCGTGATTTCTGTAAAAAGGTAATCTGCAAAGTTTTCGCTTAACGAACTATTTCTTTCTTTATTCTTTATTGCACATACACAAAAAGAAATATGGCATACAACATTAAAGAAGAGATGCATGTACAATGGCAAGCTTATCTCTACCAGAGATCTCTTCCAGCAAGCCAAGCAAGTAAAGAGAAATTGTTGACAACAGGGTAACATGTGCAATTAAACAAATTCTAAGAAACTACAAAACTACATTAAGAAAAAAGGAGAAAAAACAAATGACAGCATATTCATGTAATGGACAGGTAGTGATCCTTCAGCTTTTCCCTAAATGTGCCAACATATATTATTTAGATGATTACTGTTGCTTTCTAGGTACCCAGGCAGGGCACAAGACTAGGAAAATTATGAGGTGTCTATCAAGGGTTTGAAGGCTTTTTACGCGTAAAAGAAATACTTATAGAGCTATATATTTTTATTATGTGATACATTACAGTACATACGAGTACACATATACCTTAGTAATTAGCTAGAGCTACAGTGCGTTAGCGTCCTTTATTCCATTATTTTACACGCCAGCAGTTTCCGTCGCCCTCGGTATACCTATGATATGGATAACCTGTGAACTCCGCAAGAGGCACTCTTACTTCACAAAGAGGCACCCCAAGGCCCCAATTTGGGCTCGCAAGGGGAGGAACTTCAAAGACGTACATGTCCCAATGCTTCAAAGGAATATTTCGGACCTTTTTACGCACAAACTAAGGATACAGTTCGACAACGAATAACTTACTGACAAGATGGTGAATGAGAGTGAAAAGCAGGACTTTTGATTATAAATGCTAGAACACTTTAAGAGGTAAGGCGATACACGACAGATGAGAATGGCTCGACTAATTTAGCTAACTCTTTTTTAGCCCTGTGTGATTCGTGAATGGACCGGTTATATCCAGAGTTGGTGGATGGCGCTGTAATCGGATTTTTTAGACTGGCATACGAGCACATAGTTACCATAATTATATGTATTATATCAGGCATACTTACACACTTTACAATATATATTTTGCTTGAATACACTGTGATCACCAAACAAAAAGACACCCAAAATTGCACCCGAATCGAATGCTTTCGATTAGCACATTTTGACAAGCTAGGTTTTATTTGATTTTAATCGCTGCTTATGGTACATCAGCATTAGTGAATTCAAGAATGCGAAGGAAGTGTATTTTGCGAGAAAAGTGCTAGACAAGCCTCTTAATGGTAAATGATGCTTACAATTATGGCTTACAAGGGATCTTTGTTTGCCCAGTCTCTTCGTTCAATATATTTGACCAAGTGTTCTCCACATCTGCCCCGATCAGAGTTCCGCATTGATAAATTGAACCATCTTCAAATTGCCAGTGAAAAAAGTTATTCTAATGTATTCATGTAATGGATGGAATAATATAGCACTTTGGTTAAACGGTGGCGTTTATGAATTTTAAAAATGCCTTTTCGATTTAATAGTAGTACAGAACCTACCTATTTGTGTTACTGAAGGATTATATAAAAAAAATTCAACCATTCGATGTAATGTCCACTGCTGACAGTTGATAAACAACGCAAAACTGCTGTTGATGATAGCTAGTAAAAATTGTTTTTTTTTAATATTTTAATTGACCCGGTGGCTTAGTGGTTATAGCGGCTGGCACGGTTTGCAGTGGTCGTGGGTTCGATTCCCACTTGGGTGAAGAATTTTTTCCATTTTCTTTATTAATAACTTTATAAGATATTTATATATAATTTATCGAAACAGAACAAAGGGTCACGGTACGAGAATTGAAGCCCAGAAACCTTTTATTCAGTAATAGCCGGGGTGAAAGGTGTTCTTGAACTTGTACAAACATTTATTGAGTTTTACCCGAGAAAAACGAAATACCTACACCAATTACGCGGTAAATTACAATGTGTGATATAAACTGTGATAATATACATAATTAGGTTAAAAAATGTTTTTTCTCGCGGTAACTCCGTCCCAACTCACTCGCTCGTTAATTAACGGGTTTTACTTGAAAAAAAAACAAAATATTTATTGTGGTCATATTCCGAATTAAAAGTGGTGTAACTTTATTCCAGCACACAATTTATTTTGTGTCAAATTTTACGTAATAATATCATTAAAATTCGGATAAGGGTGAAAGGTAAAAGGGCATTTTGTTCGGACCTGTGATCCACCAGCAACTACTAACGAAACTAGTCGGAGTATGTAAACGACCATAAATACTAGGTACCCAATGAGATGAGTTGCATTTCTCAAAAGCATTGGATTTTTTCAAGCAAAACAAGAATTAATATAAAAAACTAATTTTCGTATATCCATTTGTTTCTAAATGTATAAAATGCTTACAGAAGTGCACAATATCTTCCTAAAAAGGTGCACACGATTCGCCTTGAAATGTCAAAGTTCCTTTGAAATTCATTTTACGTAATACGAATTTGACAAGCAATCACCAATTTTTGTACAATTTTCGCTATCGCTTTGCTTTTGCTAATTAGATAATAAGGGGGCGGGTCAGAAATGCGCAATTACCTTTGACAGAAAATAAATTGTGTTCTAGAATAAAGTTACATTATTACATATGTATAGGTACAGCTGAATAAAGTTACAGCAGGCTAATAGAATCAGCAATATTGTACAATCCATAAAGTCCATAAACCAGCGCTGTTTTGCATGGTAGGCAACCCCTACCCTGTCTCAGCAGCATCAAGCTGAAAAGAGACCTGTTTGGCAGCTACACACGCGTGTGATGTAACTGGCAGGTACCTGACAGGATGCACGGTTTTCTAGCTAGAATGTTCGGATTAGCAGCTATGTATTTATGGTTGCATGCTAGGTGCTTGGATCTGGCTTCTCGTTGCGACTGTAGTGTCTTGTGTTCGTGATCATGAGTAGGCAGATCCGAGGGTCAGCGGAGAGTATAGGGCCCGGTGGTGGGCGATCCCTCAATAGAGAATGTTTGTGTTGCACTATATACATATTATTAATTACTTTTGCACTGTCTCTATTTCTACCCTGTTTGTTTAGTCTCATTGTTGCTATGGTATCTGTGTGTGTGTAATCACATAAATAAAAACGTATTCTATTCTATTCTATTCTATGAAGTATCTTCATTTCTATGCCTATTTTCTCACATACCTCAAACATTTGTCATTATTACGCGTGTCGAGATCATGTCGAGATAACGTGTCACCACATATAAAATAATGCTATTCTAGTAGCGTGGTGACTATGGGCAAATACCCCCCACGGCAGTCTTGTGGCGTGCCCTGGGGGACGCCTACGTCCAGCAGTGGACTACAATAGGCTGATGATGATGATGATTCTAGTACATGATGCATAGCTAAATTAACCTATATCTCCATCGAATCGATACATGTTCGCCATCAAAACATTTGCTCTGATATATTTATAGATACACCCTATGTGATATTTTTTTTATAACAAATGGCAGATAGTTTGATTGAGCGTTTATTCTGATACTAATATAAGTTGGTATTAAATGATTGTATCTTTTAGTGGTTACGACAACGATCATCCACACGAAACGATGTTACATTATCTAAGAACCCAAGAGCTTATCTATTTATCTCAAGCTATAAGACAAGCAAAATGGAACGTCAAAAGTGGCGATCCCGGAAGCGTTTTTACATGCATTCATATAATCACGTCGTTATCCCTTACGGGGTAGGTAGAGCACCAAGGGCCGATAGGACTACATGGTGCCACTTCTGACCAATTTTATAGGTATAGTTGAGATGTACAAGTTCGGTTAGTAGTGACAAGTGGTCAGCCCATCGCCTTCAAAACACCAAGACCCTCTTGTCCCTCTACTGACTTATACAGTATACCCGGGAAGAGAAGCAGCTGTAGTATTATACTTTTTTTAGTTCCCAGAGCAGCATAGAAGCGTTTTTATCATATTATTATCTACTTTATAATCAGTGGTCGGAGTAGGTATATTGATTTTAGATACTTGCGTCATGATATCATAACATGGACATGCATTTTTTCCGGAATGTACCGGAGTTTCCAAAAACTAGCAGCATAGCGTTGAGAGTATTGACACATTTTTAACTAGTTTCATGTAATAATTTCGAAGTTTTGGTATTTTTATCATAATAATCCGGAAACTCGGAGGCATATCCATATTAACATATATGTTTGAAGTCAATGACCTTAATTCAATATACCTACTCCGACCACTGCTTATAACGGTAAATAAAAGCAAATTGAAAAAACAGAAAGATGTGGTAACTAATAATCTATAGGTAGGTACATAGTAGTTGCTATTTTGTTTGTTACTAGAGGCCGTCCGCGACTTTATTCGCTTGGGCTATTGTATAAAGCCTATGCCCTTTTCCATAACTAAACCTAATGTATGTAAAATTTCAAGAAAATTGCTTTAAATATATCCTGAAGAGCGTGACGGACGAGAGAGCGTGAACCAATATATAAACGAACTTACTTTCGTATTTTTATAACATAGTTGGGATAAATGATTCTTTATTTTACTTATAGGTGTACAGAAATCATAAAAGATAATAATATTATCAATTACTGAATTGATATTTTCATTCCAGAGACGAGATCTCTTGGGATTACTCATATTATATCTTTACGAACTCTTCAAATATAAAGTGGTTCCATTAAAGAGGCTCTCAAAATGGAAAGCTAATATAGTGATCTTTACACAGCTCCCTGTAGACTACGTTCTCTATTAGATCTAGGAAGATCCAATTCAGTCATTGGTCGGAGCTCGCTCCAGTATTCTGTGTCAACTTTTATTACCTGCAACCACGTGGACTTTAAAAATAAATGTTAACTTTAAAATTATCTGGGACACAACAGACTTTTCGGCAACGGCTTGACCTTAATCAGATTAGATTCCTTGGTACCTATTGATAAATAAAACAAGCTATACTTTATATTTTTTTATGTGTAATTTCTTGGGTAAGTCTTGAATATACTCGTATTTAAACGCTCATACTTAAATAAATACATATGGCTTTATCTAGCTATATTAAGAAAAAAATTATATAATACTACCTCTTGTCCACTACTTGCGTTCTCCCAACTATATGTATGCAAAATTTCACGAAGTTTAGTTTAGTAAATAAAGCGTGACGAGGTAACAATGAAATAAATAAACCATCGCATTTATAATGCCTACTTATTAGTTGGAATACCTAATAGATACGTTTTCGCATAAATTATAATTAGAATGGATTTATTTTTGCATATCCTGGTCAATGACGTGTTTCAATGACGCTTGCAACGTTTTTGTGTAGTAAATAGTATGCAAATATTATGGTAATGAACATAGTAGATAAGTAGAAAAATATTTATATATATATTATATCCGGAAATAATTAATCCCTCAACAAATCGGTCTAGTGTTGAAAGGAAGTCATTATTTTGAAATGCATCTACATATCAACTATGAAAGTAGAATTGGGGGCAATTCTTGAAAATTTTTGAGCCGAAACGCAACCACTAACGAACCGTTAACGAAATGCAGTGCGAAGCAATATATACTTACCGCTTGAGTAATAAGGTATATTTTAGCATGCATCGGTCGCGAGTATGACAGAATACAAACAAATATCTGTCTCGTGCTGAAATGTGTCTAATTATGTCACCTTGTTCTGAGCGTCTACAACGGTTTCGTTTCGGCTTCGTTCCAACTAGAGACTTTTCGAGAATTGGCCCCTGGTCTTATTCCTATCTAACGCCTTTTGATTATCTGTTTTCCGAATAGCACAATTTTGAGCACCAAAAAGAGTATAAATAGCCAATTATTTATATATAAGGCCTCTGTCTCGAATTGTGTTGTGTCGGCAAGATATCTGTTTTTGTTCGCGAACAAATTACTGAATAATGGCATTCCATATCTTTTTCAAACAAAAATTAATTGCACAACACTATAATGTAAAAGCGCGGGCTGTCGACGCTTGAAACCCGCTCGTAGCCCGTGCCCGCCCCGCTGATTTCGAAAACAGCTCCATTTGATAACACGCATATCATCAGCAGTACGGGCTAATAAAATTTCATTTCATTTTTAACTTTTTCATTTTTAATTTCATTTAATGATACACCTATATAATACTGTGTAATATCTACGGCTTAAAATTCGGATTGGTGACGTAATAATCCGGGTTTAAACCTCGTAGCTTTTTTTATGTTTTAGGCATTGTATACAGGTTGGTTTATTAAAAGTTTTGGATCTCGTTTGGAAATTGACTTCGGTTTGGGGGAAAGTTAATTTTAAATGTATTTGTAACAAGATTAAGCAGTAAACATTTTTGTATTATATTACTTTATGTATGTTTTGAATAATAAACTAATAAAATGTGGCATGAGTTGTTTTATTACATTTATGACTTTACGCACAGCTTTGTTCCTATAATGTGATAGCCAGAACTGCTGGATCACGAATGAGATCTAAAAGCCACGCTTAGCATTCATGTATTTATTTATGTATTTATATGTATTTAGCCAGAAGCCACAGGCACGTTTAACATAGCGAGGACTGATGGTAAATAGTAAATAATATTATCCAAAGCATAGAGGAATAAGATGTAGACATAGAGTGCTAATGTCATACTAACAGTTTCGATGCACCATTAGACTTTTCGATGCCTCACTTTCAGTCCTTGACACTTAGATTGCACTACTATATGTTACAATACATTAGTAATGTAGTACATTACTATACATTACACTAATAGAGTCTAAGTGCCAAGGACTAGAATTGTGAGGCACCGAAAAGGCTAATGGTGCATCGAAACAGTTAGTATGACATTAGCACTCTATGACATATTATATCTAAAATACAATTATCGTTGTGTAACAAGAGTCAGGTCCGTCTCCCTCCGACTCACAGACCAATTTTAAGGGCATCCACATACATCCACATGCGAACTGGATTTCCTCAATTACGTCGAAACCTCACCCCGGGGACCCTTCGACCCTTCTCGAATGATCTTGGAATGTCAAACAGACCTTTAGTTTTCAATAGGTACCGAAGTTTGCCAATTCGTATGGAAGGGTATGCGATGTATGCCTATTTTGTTGTAAATTGTAATTTATTGACCATTTTTTTATGTCAAGTAGGTAGCTAAATGTAGTTACGGTATATTCATTAATATGCTTTCTAACTAATCGTAGAGAAACTAATTACAACTTCATGAAAGGTATGTCGAATAATACCTAATATGTTTATGAAGGAAATATTTCGTATATCAACACCTCAAGTACTGGATCGCTCGGCGCCTACCTACATTGTTATTTGAACATTATTATGTAACTTATCCAGCCTTGTGCGATTAGTTATTCTATGCCAGCCTAGCTTAACATAATTAATAAGGCCTTCGAAATACTCGAAGCGAATTTAATTCATACAAAATTCAACTTCCTAATCTAACCTGAACTCCACTATTATTGTGTGAGATGGACTCGACAATCCGGTTCCTACCAAAGGCTATACAGGATGTTGGTGATAGCCAGGCAAATATTGATACCATGACTTCAGACCATGATTCTGAGACGGAAAAGACAGTAAATTTTCACAGGAAATTTCTAAAATTTTCCGATTTTTTTTTGTTAGTTTAATTAGGCCTTAGATAATGACTTAATAATAAAATTTTAATTAAGATTATTGTCTAAAAAGTTTCCGTCAAAAAAAATTCTAATAACTGATCAACCCTAATGGAGAGTCAAAAGTGACCCAAAAAACAGCAATGTGTCACACAATAGCTAATCTTCTTCTTCTTCAGCCTATTGCAGTCCACTGCTGGACGTAGGCCCCCCCGAGGTCACGTCACAAGGCTACTGCCACAGGGGGGTTTTGCCCATAGTCATCGGCAGGCGGGTTGGTGACCGCAGTGTGATTTTCGGACTATGTTGTCAGTACACGGGAGGTGCTGCCCACCTCCCGGAAACCCTTAATCGCCTCGTACGATACCCACGGACAGGCAGGAGTGGTATAAACTCTATTCTGCTGGCACCACGCGGCTAACAATAGCTAATAAGTCCATTTAATTAGTCACGTCACAGGATCGGCCGATACAATTGGCGCGGAGAGTAAAGATTACTGATAATCAAATCAAAAATACATTTCCTGCGAGTAACAACACTGTCATATAACTCAACACAATGGTACTTGTTCAGCATTTCAGTATTTGCCTAGCTGTCACCCACACCCTGTATATTGAGCACATTTATTACATTAGTTGGGATGACATATTTTGCAAAAAAAAAAAGAAATATGAAAGTTAAATAATATGAAAGTGTTAAGGTATATGAAGAATATTAAAGTTTCTATCAACGGTTCGCCCACTGGGCTATACTCGTATCGGTGGCGGGCGAACCGTTGATGGAAATTTGAACTTCCAAATAGTATCGCCTTTTAAAGTATTTAAATTAGGAAAAATAGTATGTAGTAGATATTAATTATTAAAGTACACAGTAGTCAGTCAAATTATAATTATTCATAGCTCATTCTACTTTCTAATTATTATCATAAGCTTCTTAAAAAATATAGTATCACGTACCTAAAAAGCAAATTAATTTTAAAAAATATTAAAAAATTAATCAAACATATTTTTTTAAGATAAAATAGTATCTAGCCTCAATTCATCAATATCTTTATCCAAATTCCTGTATCAGAATTATACACTTGAATACGTCGCGATGTACAAATTGAATTTTCTCACTCTGGCTTTTGATCGCTACCACTTGATATTTAAATTATACCCTTGGTACATTTTGAGGGTTGTACCTGAAATTTCAATATGTCTATGCAAATTGATGAGAATACAATTTGGGATTTTTGGGTTGTCTACTTAATGCAGCCCTGGATTTACGTTGAGTTTCATGCAAAGTAAATTGGCTTACTCTGATCCATTTCTTTTTATCTCTTGAATTTTTACTCAGTGACAAGTTGCTAGCTTGTCACAGCCATTTGACTAGCCAATAACCGATCTGGATTGAGATCTTGATTGATTGAGAGATTTTTTGTATATTTTAGATTTAATCTTCAATTGTTTTCAAACACTGGAATAAAAAGTCAGAGATCTTTTTTATCTCTATTGGCCATTAGAGAACCCCCGAGTTCCTTAGTCGATGTGCACGAAAGGAAATGCAACTGGGGGGCAATTCTTGAAAAATTTGAGCCGATACGCAACCACTAACGAACCGTTAACTTTCGGATTTCCTGCAACTCCTATGGGAACGTAAAATAACTGGAATTCTAGAATTTATATGAAGAAAGTCGTGGGAAGCCGCTAGTATATCGTTCGAGCTTATACCTTGAGCTATACACATTATTTTCGCGCTGTAAAAACGCTATTGTGTTTCATCGAACGGCTTACCGCGCCACTCGGCTTTGGGCCCATCGAGCAGTTTATTGCCATAACGAGATTAGACTCTACGGTCCTCTTTATAGGATCGTCAATTGGGTTTATATATAATCATTGGTTTTCGCGTGGAATCTCGTAATTTGCCACTCAATTTGTGAAAAAGAAAGCGTTTGAGGAAAACACTTGGTATCTTACAGGTTGACCACTTGACCAGCGCTGTTGTCAACTATCGGTGGTCAACCAATCATCTTTACGGTAGCTGTGTCCGCTATTTCCAGTTTTGAAGCTGGCCAGGTCATTCTGTTCTACTTTTCATGCCTTCATCACTACCTTGGGCATCTGGGGCCTTAGTCAACGTAACAATTTTAAGAATTCGCAAAGTTATCGAACTATTTTCGCACGAACTTCATAGCGGTGAATACGCTGAAATTTTCCCTGGACATCTACTTAGATCATAATTATAAATGCAAAAAAAAACTAGAAAGAACTACATAATCAGGACAAATTTCTGAAATACTGATACGTTCATAGGTAATAACTATAAAATAAATATTTAATCCTTATGTAGATAGTTTCTTCACAGTATACTTTCATAGCATTTCGCTTCCAATATGAGTACACCCTGTGTATTAAACTATAACTTAACGTTTTAAAATATATTTACCAAAATAGTCCGTTAATCCAGCCATTAAAACCAGGAAGCGAGAGCCGGCTAAGTCGAAATCGAAACCGAGATAAAAATCTTTTAATTTCCGTATCCGAGATGTTGGCAAATAAACATTTTTATATCCTTGCTCGAAACCTATTACACTTGCAGCTAGAAATAGGTCACGAAGTACTCGATTTGTGTTGACTTTATAAATTATTTTCTACATATTAACTTAGTCCTACCCTATGATCCTTAAGGTCTTGTGTTATAGGAGTACCTACTAAGCAAGACAGCTACTATGCTTAATATTTTTTTAATTTAATAATTAATATTTTTTAATTTAATAATTTTTAATTTAGTAATCTAATTAGTAATAATAATTACTAGTGGACGCCCGCGACTTCGTCCGCGTGGTCTGCAGAAAAAAACAAAATGTCGAAATTATCCGGGATAAAAAGTAGCCTATGTGTTAATCCAGGGTGTCAGCTAACTCCATACCAAATTTTATTAAAATCACTCCAGCCGTTTTTACGTAAAAGAGTAACAAACATAACATCCATCCATACTTATAAACTTTCGCGTTTATAATATTAGTAGGAAATATAATGCATCAATATATTTAACGCAACGTAACCGATAGAAATGTTGTATAGTAGAGAGTTGAAAGTTTACATTTTTTTTTGTTCATCCATAAAAAGGAGTAGACTTTAAAAAGTACACAATTTCTGATATGGACCGGGCTGCTCGCATTATGATCCACATGATAAAAATTGTGGAAAACTCTCGCCTAAAGTGACGACACGAGTACGTGTATACAAAATTTGACAAATGTCCTGTCCACGCAATTTGGAACATAAGTCTTTAGCGGTAATTTGCACGTCTCGGTGAGTTTTCTCATTAATTCCGTGTGCACATAAAGTTTATAATTGCTTGAGTACTGCTCTAGTTAGGACCAAAGTAGAAAAGCAGCGAAGCTACATTGCTCCGTTGCTATTGCATTGATGGTGCATAATTTTTCATGTATATTTTTACCCCAATGATGTATTGTGAAACACCGTTTTAACGAATAGATACTAAAGTTATATGAATATGGTGAAATCTATAATTTTATCCATAGCAACGTAGCATAGCACGTCTCTAGTGGAAAGGCAACCTTATTCTATAAACCGAACTTTCGATCTTCTCCTCACTTTCCATCAAGTGAAAAAAATAGCCAAATTAGCTATCCAATAAAAAAATCTCCATGATATTCCCCTCCTCCACATTGCCGTAAGGTTTGGAATGCCTTGTCGTTTCTTATCGCAGTCCATATCCGGTTCCGTTTAAGATATTTCCACGGAATTATATCGTAATATCCAAATGTTGGAGACACTGGTGCGAAATGTAAGGAATTTTTACTTTTTTCCTTAAAAGGGTTCAGATAACAGAAAATAAGAATTTCTGTACTTTCAGCAAAGAATTTGCTTAAACCCTCGAACACACCGGATACGTATGCATGCACGTAAGCGTAGACGTACATGTACCTCTTAGTGTTTTTTGTCCTGGATAAATTTCGACATTTGTTTATTTCTGCAGTTTACGCGGAAGGAGTCCCGAGCGTCCATAAATTAAGTGTTAGCGAAGTTCTACTCCAAATTGATTATATCAATGAATCTAGGTAGGTTACTCATCCATCATGGACACAAGTGTTTTATACTCTAAAAGTATCACACAAAGCTAAATACTTACGCAATGTACTACTTTAGTAAGTAACGTACTTATGTAATCTATGATCCTAAAAGCTTAACAATAGATTTTATGTTTAGAAAGGCTATTTAGTCTGTATAATCGACACAACAATCTTATAATTGTATACTGCTGCTAATCTAAGCTTCTTGTTTACAGTTTCTTTGTCACTTTTGTTATTAATAAATGAACTTTAAAAAAAAAAAACACGTACCTCTGAGTTTAATGTATGGAACTATCACCGCTTGACGTCTATGCTTACATCTACGCATACGCATCCGGTCTGCCCGTACAGTTCCATAGATTACAACTCAGAGGTACGTGTACGTCTACGCTTACGTGTACACATACGCATCCGGTCGTGCTCGAGGCTTAAATGTCTTGGCGTGAAAATTACCTTCTTTTTCCGAAAGCATATATTTTTTCGGACTGTAGAATTACCATGAGAGTGGTGCTAAAGTTATCCCCTGTTTTCGCAGCGTATGTAGTTTAGATAAGGTACCATGTAAAATTATAAAAGCTGGCTTGAATGGTATATATAATATATATAATAGATTGTAAATGATACTACTGTATAAGTCATACTTTCTGTGGAAAAGATTTTATTATACGGTTTTTTTATTAATAAGGCCGCCTGTCTCTTTGGAATAAAGTTATTCCATCCCCACACCACATTTATTAATATTTGGGGTAAAATTTTACACGGAAAGAGGTACGGTATGTTTGAACTTGATCTAATTTGCATTACAATATTTTACACTGCTCGATTTAGAAGTAGGTAAGTAAATCGTACCAATTTGCGTTTAAATCACATTTTCAAATGGTGTGTAATCAGCCATGATCGATCAGCGCCGATTCGAGATTTCCCGTTTTCGCTAAGCAAATAGGTAGGTAATTGCCGATTATTGTACGCAGTGGTTAAGACGTGCGTCTTACATTCGGGGGCTTGGTTCGATCCCCCCGAGTCACGAGCCAGTACTGCTGAATTTATCTCGTATACAGATTTTAATGTATAAAAAATTGTCACTAACTCGTACCTCGAGAAGCATGAAAACCCGTTACTTCTGCGTCTGATTTCTCTCCGGTCATGTCGGATTTCCGTCCTATAGGGCTCTGTGAGTAAGGGAATAGGAGTGCAGCTGTGTTTGCGCAGACGCCTGTGCACTATACACATTACATACATTTACCTACCAACGTGTTAAATGTTTAAATAGCTTGTAGTTTGCATTGTCCGCGTTTTGCCGGCAGAGTAGAATTCGTATCACCCCATGTCTGCCCGTGAGTATCGTACGAGGCGATTAAGGGTTTCCGGGAGGTGGGCAGAAGCGCCTCCCGTGTTGACAACATAGTCCAAAATACAAACTGCGGTCATCAACCCGCCTGCCCAGCGTGGTGACTGTGGGCAAACACCTCCCATAACAGTCTTGTAGCGAGCCCTGGGGGAGGCCTACGTCCAGCAGTGGACTGCAATAGGCTGATGATGATGATGATGAGTTAGTTACCATATTAGAAATTGAATTATATTTTATATATACTGTAATTTACTATCTAGTACACCACGGGTACAGCTGAAAGCACTGCAGACCATCTGTTTTCGTCTGCAGCTGTATGCTGCGCTGGATTCCGTTTCAGCATTTATTGTTTTTTTTCTATATAATTATATTACATAGTATAAGTATGTAAATGTAAATCTTCATTGAGATTTGCTGCTGCGGTGTATGACTATATATACATGCGGTGTATGACATGCGACGATAAAAATATGGATACAGTGTTATTAATTAACGTAGCGTATCGTAAGTAATGTTTTCAATAAAAAAATATCAAAACATCATCAGTTCTGTGCCTCAGATGAATGATATATTCTGTGCTTTGTAAAAAGCATCACTGTCATCTGAACGCCAGGCTTTAATAACGTTCAACTTTGACCATCGATATAACAACAAGATTATTTTACCTCCAGATATTTGATAAATTATCATAAAAAAGTTCATTGACCTTCATATTTCCAGAAAAGATCTCTGAAACTTCAGTTACCTAAATAATAATTAATTATTCTATATGGACAAATTAAAGCTTTAAGAAAACCGTTAAAATTAACGAATAAAATTAAGTTAAGTCAAGATTTAAAAACACCGCGTCTATTATGAGAAAAGGATTTTGAACAGCTCGGCCATTTTGAATTTAAATGCTAATTTTCGTTCTCCGAAGGGTTTGTTCTACACACCTTATTTTACTCGTGTTTTACAAATAACAAAAATACTATCAAGATCCGCTCAGCCATTTTGGAAAGGACGGGGACAGATCGGGGACAGATGTAAATTATCCAAATCCAAATCCAAATCGTTTATTTGCCAAGAATAGGTACAAGTAAGGTCTTAAATAATATTAATATCAGTTCTTACTATTCCGCTTAAATACATTAGCATGCAAAACGTTTTTCCAAAAATTCATTGACGCTATAGAAACAGCAATCAATCAGCCACTCTCTCAAGTTCCTTATCATAATATCAATAGAGCCTACCTTAAATTTATTAGGAATTTTATTATATATTTTCATGCACATGAAGTAACAGCTTTTTTTATATAGTGAAGTCTTTGGACAGTAATCGCTTGCAAGTCTATCACGGTTTCTGGTATTCCTTGGATACATCTCATGGGCCCTCTTAAATAATGTAGGATTTTTTATGACATATTTAAAATTTTCCAAAATATACATACAGGGCACATTTAGAACTCGTAGCTTGACAAATAGAGGCTTGCATGAGTCGTATGGCCCTTTACAGCAAATAGCTCGAATACACTTTTTTTGAGCAATAAATACTCGTTTCACTTCTGAGCTATTTCCCCATATCAAAAGCCCATAGTTAATGGTTGATGCCACATAACCGTAATACGCGCTCAAAGTTACATTTATTGATGTTTTATTAGTCAATTGACGAAGGACGTAAACAAATCTATTAATTTTGCTGCAAACTCTATCTACATGACTTTTAAAGTTTAAGCTTTGGGTTAAGTGTTCGTGACATGTTGCTAGCTCATCGCCTGACGGAATGCCCGACATCCTTACTCAACTCACGACACGCAGGGAAGAAGATGCAACTAATGTATTCTAGTGAAGCCCCGCATCATCATAGTAGTTACTCTTAGTACCTACCTATGTTTGCGACGTATATATATGGTGTGTGTGACAGCCAGGCAAATACTGAAATACTGAACAAGCACCATTGTTTTAAGTTATACGACAGTGTTATACAGGAAATGCATTTTTAATTTGATTATCCGCAATGTTTGCTTTCCGCGCTAATTGTATCGGGCGATCCTGTGACTTGTTAAATGGCCTTATTGGTTATTGTGTGATAAATTGCTGTTTTTGGATCAATTGTGACTCTCTATTAGGGTTGATCAGTTATTTGAACTTTTTTGAGGGCAACTTTTTTTTGAAAATTATCTATTGGTAAAAAATTTTGTTTTAATGATATTATGTCAGGCCTACATATTTAAACGAACTAAACTATTTTTTCTTTAAAAAATTAAAAAAAATCTGTGATTTCTCTATCAGATTCAGATTGATGGCTGTTCCTTTCACTCTGCATACTATTAACGTTACCTCGACTTTAGCAAACCTATATCCATACAAATACGTTGTTTAACTAAAGTAGTCATCAATATAATGTAACGACGGGTAAATAATAGTAGGGGAGCCCGAGATGCTAAATTTGCAGTTACTCGAGCGTCATGGGGACTTAGTGGATTCTACAGATTATGTTATGAGCAAAAAAAAGTTTATGTTGCATTTTCTATTTTAGTGGGGGGTTTACCGTGTACACTTGTTTAAAAATGTAAAAAAAAATCGTCATATGGAAATACTCGAGCGCGTCAGTCATTTATAGTACATATGCGCTTTATATTACTTATAACTATTAGACATTAATCTGACAATTAATTGAAGGGGGGTGGCCGTGTCAGATATTCAAAGTGAGTGTTAAGTAAACCCTAAAAAGTGTACTATTCAAATGACTGACGATTTGCACGAGGCGTTCAGTCATAATTAATTTTTTAATATGTAAAAAAAAATGGTGACCTTGAAATACTCCAGCGCGTCAGATTTTTCTGCAGGGGGATCAATTTGATGTTACTGTCCTCCTGAATCATAATCTGACAATTATATGGAGGGATATAGCTAATCTGACCATTTTTAAGGGAAATTCTTGCTGTGCTTTCTTCACAGATGAATGATGAATGCGATAAGCGTAGATAGGTTAGAGAAATCGAAAATACCTATTATATTCTTTGGTTCGATAGGTTTTCAGTGATATGCTCCAAACTTAATATTTTTAATGTAGTGTTTTAGTTTACTCGTTTTTAGTTTACATAGGTAGGTCAAAGGTAAAATTAAATGATTAGAAATTGGTATCGATAACATTCAAAATGGCGGCTAATATCTATCGTATTTTGACAGCTAGTCGATAAATAGGTTTATCGTATCGTGTTTCGCTGGTCATGTTAGAGCAGTTAACATGATATCTGATGTCAAAAAGGAAAAAAAGAATGAACGACAATTGAAAAAAAGAAAAAAATATTTTTTGACTCTAGAAACATTTATTTAACTTATCTCGCGCCTTATCGTATTGTAACACGGGATAAATCTTAACGTAACGTATTGTTCCATTGGTCATGTTCGCGAAATCGATAATTATGGTGGTATAGATACGATACGAAATCCTTTATCGTATATCTACTTATCGTGGTCGTGCTAGCCCGGCAGATATCAAAATCGATATATTTTTAAAGCTCTGCTGTCTGGCGTCTGCTCATGCATCACATCATGTTTTTGACCAATCCGATTTCTTAAATTTAGAAAATATGCAGTAGGCTGTATGGGTTTAGTTTCTTTGCTTCAAACACAAACAAAAATTACACTCTATGACTTGTTTGTCTATGACAATGACATTGCTTGTTGGTTTGGTTGGTATCACTGCACTGGACTGACTGCATTTTAGTTTAGAGTGTTGGTACGAACGTTGTTTTGTTGTGTTGTCACGAGTAAACTAAGCGTAGCTTATTGTTATTTTTTTTGTGAGTTGTATTTATGTTAAATGTCATGTCTGCTGTATGGAAGTTAGCGATAATTTTGGCAATTTTTATAAATAATTTCAAATTGGGCAAAAAATATCGATATATCGAAATGTCGATATTTCTTGGGTGATATATATCGATATATTTGAAAAATATCGATACGATAAATATCGATATTTTTTTCCATTTGCCCATCACTAAGCTGAGATGACAACATGGCGTAGTTGTGACGGTGCGAGAGAGTAAGAGATAAAGAATGAGTGAGAACGAAAGTTAGGCGCAGCGTGGGGGAACCACAGCTCTCTGCCGCTGTACGCTCCACCTTTTTTCGACAAATTAATAAACATTACCCCATTTAAAACGTCAGATTATTATTTTTTACAATCCTGACACTATTATCTTTAAAATAAAAAAAAATTAATCACGCTCGAGTATTTCGAGGTATCGTTTTTTTTTTACAACTTTGTGACTTGTTTATTTCTTAATGTCACATTCAAATCGTCAGATTATTGAAATATACACACTTACCCTCTCTTAATCTGACGCGCTCGAGTTTTTCGGAGGATCGATTTTTTTTTACTAATCTGACGGGTTCCCCTCAACGTACACCACCATATTAAGGGTTCATATGTGGTAAGGGTACATTACATTATGCAAGGATTCTCCCTACATAATTTTCTGACACGCTCGAGTAACTTCAAAAATCCCCGCTTGGGCTCCCCTACTATAAAAGGTCCACAGCAGGCTTGATTTGTTATAATTTTCCAATAAGAATCAGACAGTGATTACAAGACTAGTTGTCGCTGGCGGAATCGTGTCATGAATGCGGTGTGCACTCGCTTCTAAAGGCATGGCATTGCTAGGCCCTACGCCCACCCCGTCAAGGCTTACTCCTACAGGCCAGTAGGAGGTCTAAGCTTATGGCATGGCTATGGCTGAATGGCTTGGGGTGTAACGTAGGGGCACGGCAAATGGCTATGTAATGGCTAATGGCTCGCTGCTATAGGCTGACTGTAACGTTCCGTAACAATAAATAAAGCGACTTGTGTGTAGTGCAGGAAAATTGTTTCCCGTCTGTATCTGATTAGAAAAGTTTGAAAGAAAATTGATTAAACCTCTAAGTTATAATGATGTATTTTCAATCAGGTTGTTGTATTCTTTGGATTGGATTTGTTTGCTACTAGACGGATTTGCTAGTAGACGGCTCATTGATTACGGAATTCGTTGTTTTCCAATTATGTAATTTTAATATACCAAAAAGAAATAGTATGTATACCTACATATTAACCTAGTCGCACACTAAGATCTCTTAGGTCTTATGTGGTAGGTACTAATAGGAAACGCGTTAGAATATAGAAACATCTACAACTCGGAAACAAACATTATAATATCAATGTTTGCACCTACCGGGATTCGAACCCTCTCTGTGCGGTAAGCAAGGTAGGTAACTATTAACTACTGCAATCGGTCGTCAAAAGGCAAAGATAACGGCGCCACCATGTACGTATAAAGAACAACGGACGTAATGCTGTCACTGCACAGATTGAAACACCGAAATGGCGGCGCGTTGGGCATGTGTGCGTATTTTCCAGTAGGCGCCGGGCTTACTATGTGTGGGTGGATAACGCGTCAATACACATGCCTACTCCATGGAATATCGTTGCCGAGCTTACTATGAATGCTTCACTCTGTGCAGTCACAACACTCTGTTCGTTATTCTTTATACGTTCAGGGGCGCTACTAATAAATAACGTTATGAATGTAAGAATAGGAGTCGACTAAAGAACTCGGGCATTCTCTCAGGCTAGGTTTTTTTTTTTTCTTTATTTATTATATAAGATAGGTTTTTTTTATAATTTTAATGAAGGGTCACATAATCCCTGGGTGGTTTATGCGTGACCCTTATCCCCCACCACTTATATCTAAGTACTTATTAATACTACTTACTTTCTATTCTATAGAAGCATTGCCCAGTGCCCCATGTCGCGAGTATGCCAGTTACCACATAAAGATCCAGAATATAACTCAATTAACGAACATAATTATTATACCCATTATAGTTAGACGTTTATGGCTTCCTCGTTACATGTGGGACCGGTTTTACATTGTTGTAGGAAATACTTTTTTAATATCTGTTTATGGTATACCTAAGCTAGAAACTTGTCACTGATTATTTACATCTGTCCCCGCTTTGCTAAACGTGACCGTGGGATCTCCTCTATGATCCTGTAGTTCTGGCTAGATCCCATTTCGGCCCCCTTATTACCTAACTAGCAAAAGCAAAGCGATAGCGAAAATTGCACAAAAATCTCTGATTGCTTGTAAAATTCGTATTACGTAAAATGAATTTTAAAGGAACTTTGACAGTTCAAGGCGAATATTGTACAATTTTCACTAACGCATTGCTTCGGCTTTGCTATTGCTTTTGGTAACAGTAGGGCGGGAACATGGTATTTATTCTATTGTAACACGGAATACCTATACATATGTAGCCTACATACATACATACATACATACATATAATCACGCCTTTACCCCTTACGGGGTAGGCAGAGCACCAAGGGCCGATATAACCACATGGTGCCACTTCTGGCCAAATTTTGAGGGTATAGTTGAGATGTGCAAGTTCGGTTAGTAGTAACAGGTGGTCAACCCATCGCCTACAAAACACCAAGACCCTCTTGTCCCTCTACTGACTTGTACAGTATTCCCGGGAAGAGAAGCAGCTGTAGTATTATACGTTTTTTTTTTCACTCCCAGAGCAGCATAGAAGATGTAGCCTAGTGATTGTTTTAAAGTATATATAAGTAAGACCCTTACAATAGTTACAATATACTTACACGTAAAATAAGGGCTTCAATAAAGGATTAGCTGGACAAGAGGCTTCATGGCTTCGTCACACAAAAGGGATAAAGCGACAAGGAACGAAGTCAATGAACCGACATAATCGTGTGTTCCTGTTGAATTTTCTCGCGAATTTTCCGTACATTTTTTACCCCGCAACGATGACAATAGGCTGTAACAAGGACCCTTCCTTTACTTGCTTTATATCTTTGTGGGTCTTATATTTTTATGAGTACATTACTACTTAGTATATTTTAAGGATTTTACTATCCATTCTGGTCTTCGTTCTTTATATTATATTTGTGCTTAGAGATGGGAAACTAAATAATAATAAGTGTTTTTTTTTATTACATCATAATTATCTTAATCAACTAAATAAAGAAACCACTGATATCTGTAGTAATAATACTAAAGGTTCTATAAAAAATCTATGATAATCCTACTAATATTAGAAACGCGAAAGTTTATGAGTATGGATGGATGGATAGATGAATGCATGGATGGATAGATGAATGGATGGATGTTTGTTACTCTTTCACGTAATGGCTAGAGCGATTTTAATTAAATTTAATTGAGTTAATGAAATGGAGTTAGCTAAAACCCTGGATTAACACATAGGCTTTTTATCCCGGGAAAATATTTTTATCCCGGATAATTTTGACTTTTTGTTTTCTCTGTAGTCCACGCGGACGAAGTAGGGGCGTCCACTAGACTATAATAATTATGTCTTATGATTTCACATTAAGTCACGTTCTTCTTCTTTTCCATTTCAGCACAGTCGGCGCTGACGTGCCGGCCTGGCATGAGGCACCCCCCGCGTCATTTTTCACCCCTATACCTTCGTGGACCCCCCTGCGAACCTATCTCGAAGACTTCCATCCTAATTTTCCTATTCCTTCTCTTATTATCCTTCTCAGCTCAAATGACTGTCAAAAACACAAATCTATTACCAAACCAAGACAATAAAACTCTTGGTAAAGATGATAGAAAAAGTTTAGATAATATAAATCAAGAAAGTAATGCAGAGCTTATTAATAATACCGTAATTAGTAAAGAATATCAAATATTCCTTGATAGATTTAGAAGAAAAAATATTGTACTAAATAGCAACATCACTAAATATAAAGAAAGTAATATCATTGATAAAAATCCCAATAAAAGTATTGATATAAGTGAACAATATATTAATAAACAAGATAATATTTTTAAATCACTAGAAATAAGTGACGAAAATAAATCTTATACAGTACACACTACTGATAAAGAGCAACTGAAAGTCGATAAGAAAACGCAAACTAAACTATATAACGATTACTCATCAACAATAAACAAGAAAGATGAGAATATCAACACAATCCAAGTGTACAAAACAGATTTAGATGATAACATTTCATTATTTTACGAAGAATTTAATGAAACACATGAAGATGACAATAAAATGCATGGAAGAGCTATCAAAGATACCGCAGACTCTAACGTAGAACTAAATAAGTCGTTGATTCCTACTAAACCATCCACTTTTCCTCGAACCTCCTCTCTGCAGACACTACGTCCTGGACTCTTAGACGGTAAGTATCTAGAATAGTCCAAGAAGCATAATCTCAAAACATGAATATATGTTATGTATATGCAGATGCGGAGCTTTACTAGAATACATCAGTTGTATCTCCGTACCCAGATATAAAATAACGCTGCTGTCGCATCAAATCATTTTACAAACAAATCAAATTTTGCGACTTCTACCAAGCTATACCGTCTATTTTCTAGTTTAACTCAGCCATATAATTATAACTTATTTCGAGCTATCTCAATAATGAAAATTTTTAAGAAATGCCGAATCGTATACCCGGATTTTATCTCAGCATATTTTCGGCTCAAAAATAAATCAAAGTAGTATTCTAATATATTATTTTCCAGCGGCCGCCCACGGCGTCGCCCGTGTGAGAGTGCCTTACTCTCGTACGAAGCCGGGGCGGGTCCCTAGTTATACATTATAAACCTTCCTCGTTAACACTCTATCTATTAAAAAAAAACCGATCAAAATCCGTTCTCTAGTTTAAAAGATCTAAGCATACATAGTGATACGTAAACCTGGGTAGGAACAATCTGGAGACAGTAACTCTCACGCTCAGAAACACGGTTAATAATCAACTTTTGATTCTTCTGATGGTTTTAGTTAGAGACTTTGATTCTAGTTCTGATGGCTAACCCAATAATCCCATTATTTATAAATTATATTAGAACCTTAGAATAATGATTCGCTCCGCTGAGCGAAGACCTATCATTAATCTAAGATTAGAACCACTCCACAAAAAAGCGACCAAGTGCGAGTCAGACTCGCCCATGAAGGGTCCCATATGACAGGTAAATTGCAGTTTACGATTTATGACGTATTAAAAAAAAACTACTTACTAGATCTCGTTCAAACCAATTTTCGGTGGAAGTTTGCATGGTAAATGTACATCGTATATTTTTTATAGTTTACATTTTACACACACACATTTTACTACTTTGGAAGTGTCTCTGGGGCAAACTATTTAGTTTAGAAAAAAAATTATATTAAAAACCTCAATATAATTTTTGAAGACCTATCCATAGATACCCCACACGTATGGGTTTGATGAAAAAAATTGTTTTCACTCCCAAAATTTACTGTTTTTTTCTTCTATTTTTGTATGAAAATCTTAATGCGGTTCACAGGATATATCTACTTACCAAGTTTCAATAGTATAGTTCTTATAGTTTCGGAAAAAAGTGGCTGTGACATATGGACGGACAGACAGACAGACATGACGAAACTATAAGGGTTCCGTTTTTTGCCATTTGGCTACGGAACCCTAAAAACAGTGTTATTACAAAACCTGACAGGACACTGTTTAAAAATGACATTAAACAGCAAAATGTAGGGTAGCAATATTATTTATTCTTTTATTCTTTATTGCACATACACAAAAAGAAATATGGCATACAACATTAAAGAAGAGATGCATGTACAATGGCAAGCTTATCTCTACCAGAGATCTCTCCAGCAAGCCAGCGAGTCAAGCAAGTGTAAGAGAAATTGTCGATAAGCTTAATTAACAACAGGGTAACATGTGCAATTTAAGAAACTACAAAACTAGATTATTCTTTTATAAAAACAACAAAACATGTTTTGGCTTTGTAAATTCAAGAGACTTAATACTCGTACATAAAATAAATACACGAAGAAAAGCAAATAAATAAAAGAGGTGGAAGGGCATTTGGAGGAGGTAATAAATTATACCTTGTTTCATTCTCATGAAAAATGGCTACCTACCATTAGGCTACGGGTAGAACAATGGATATATGAAGGCAGGCTATGCCGGACGGACTCTACTCCATGGCGTGCAAACTCGGTATAAACTGATGTCAACCCGATTTGTACAAGATCTCAACCACTTACAATGATTTTTAAGACTGTCAAAATTATATACAGGGTGTTTGTGACAGCCAGGCAAATGTTGATACCATGACTTCAGACCATGATTTTGATGCGGAAAACACAGAAAATTTTCGCAGGAAAATTCCATTTATTTTTTTTTTTCTTATTATCTGGAAAAAATTGTTTAGTTTATTTAATAAGGCCTTAGATAATTACTTAAAAATAAAATTTTAACCAAAAGATAATTTACAAAAAAAAACATTGCCCTAAAAAAGTTCAAAAACTTGATCAACCTGGAGAGTCACAAGTGATCCAAAAAACAGAAATATGTCACACAATAACTTATAAGCCCATTTAATTAGTCACACGATCGCCCGATACCATTGGCGCGGAGAGCAAAGATTACTGATAATCAAATCAAAAATACATTTCCTACGAGTACTGCCGTATAAGTCAACAGAACTGTACTTGATCAGCATTTCAGTATTTGCCTGGCTGTCACCCACGCCCTGTGTTTGCATTCGTATGTTAAAAACTTTAAATAAACATTAATAAGAAATATAGGTTTTCGATAATTACGAATATTTTTATATTATTATAGCAACTTGTCGCTGCTCTGCAAACTCCCACTGTGCTAAACGTGGCGATAGGAATTCCTTCGTTGGCTCGGCCATTTTGAGAACACAGCAGTGTATGTTTGTTATTATGTATCACACATACGAGCAATGCTATTGTGTGTAGTGCACACAACGACAACAAAACTACGACAATTTCTTTTATATACGACTCGTGAACTTTAAACTATGTGTTATTTCGATGTTCGGAAAGTTTCATCAAAATCCGTTTAGTTGTTTTTGCGTGAAAGAGTAACAACTTCAACAAACTTTCGCGTTTATAAAATAGCTAGCGGATGCCCGCGTCTACGCCCGCGTGGACTGCAGAATAAGCAAAGTGTCGAAATTATCAGGGATAAAAAAATCCCGGGATAAAAAGTAGCCTTTGCGTTAATCCAGAGTGTCCGCTAACTCCATACCAAGGGATTTTATTGAAATCCTCCATCCTTTAGTTAACGTGAAGTGTAACTACACACTCACAAACTTTTTTTTATATTAGTGTGATTGAAGAAGGAAGGATAGGATTTTTTTCTAGCAGAGACCGATTTTTTTCTATTGCGTACAAAAATATAACCCAGTTCTAAAACAAAAATACAATATGGTTTTCCTTATAGAATTAAATAACATAATAATTAAATTACAGCTAAGCTATAAACATCACGTGTTGTTCAAAAATTCTATCTCATTTAATAAAAAAAGTATAAAAAATTTCCGAAGGTTTAGCCTCAGATAGAACACTTCAAAAGTTGTGTTTTTCGGAAGCTTTTCGTTATTTCAGCAAGCTCTGTTTTCCGACGCAAAAACGACGGGGTGCTATAAGTTGACGTGTCCTGTGTGTGTAAATGTGTATGTAATTCCCAAACGGATAAAATGCAGTTTTTTTTTGTTTGAAAGGTATATAGGAATGTTACACGCTCAGTTTGCTTGCAAGCATATGTGGGATCTGACATTTGAAACACTAATGTCTTCTGGAACCACTGAGCTGGTCTGCTGTTAGGGCTCGAAGATAGGAGACGTAACCCTGGACTGCCTTTTAGTAAACCCATCGAGTTTGAGCTCGTTGGAGTTATCTTAACTAGTTCTCTTTATGTTTCTAATTGACGAGGACCTGATGCTTTAATCTCTGAGCTGGTCTGATGATAGGGCTCGAAGGTAGGAGACATAACCCTGGTCTACCTTTTAGTAAACCCTGCGAGTTTGGGCGTTGAATTTGTCGTTGAATTTGTCTTGGACTGTTTCTAATTGACGAGGACCTGATGCTGTAAATGGGATGTGGCGGATGAAACCCTGCCGGAATGAAACGGATAAACCAGAAAGAATGACCAAAGTTTAATCTTTATTGTTTCTTAATCTCTGAAATTCTCCCAGAGCCAGTTTGTCATGAGGGATATCGCATATTTAGCGACCCCATCTAATCTTTTACGCGGCGGAAAGAATGAAAAAAAAGTAGCATTAAAAATTTAAAAAACCCCGACCCAAAAAAAGTAAAACGCAATTCATCATGACAAAAGGTAAAAATTAAAATAAAAAACCCCGCTAAATCCTATAAAAAAAAAAAAGTAGTACGCATCACTTTTAACACATCGTAATGTACCAACTAAAGGCATGCTAAATCCTATAAAAAGACTATCTACTAACTAGCGTAAGTCAGACAACTCTTTATGTCGGAGGCATATCTTTACCGCTAATAACCGCTAATTGATGGTTATGGCCTGTCTGTTGACCGTACCGTCTGGGGAAAGCTCTTTTCGTTATTTCAGCAAGCTCTGTTTTAATAAATGAATTAAACAAAAATTATTACTAAATGAATGGAAAAAATTCTTCATTCGTCACCCGAGTGGGAATCGAACCCATCGACCTTTGCATTCCATGCAAAACACTTACACAATTACTTTAATGTATTTGTTATGAAACACACAATGTCTCAGTAGGTATACTTAGTATTCTTCATTGTACACATAAATTATTAGTGTAAAAGAAATAGTAGGAGGATAGGATTATTTCTCCTGCAGCAAACCATTAGCTACAAATAAAATTGTATAATATATGTATAATAGTAAAATTATGCGATGTGTACAAAGAAAATTGTATAATATATATAGTAAAATTATATGTGCACACGTACAAAAATATAACTCAGTTCTAAACAAAAATACAATATGGTTTTCCTTATAGAATTAAATAACATACTTAATGTCTTGTGAAGTTTGTGAATATTTATTCATTCTATTCTATTCTATTCTATTCTATTCTATTCTATTCTATTCTTTATTGTACACAGACATTTTATATGGAAAAACATTTTACATTGACAATGTACAAAGGCGTGCTTATCCCTATAAGAGATTTCTTCCAGCAAACCACTTGAGATAGCTAGAGATTCATATTTATAGGCTAACATTAAAATTCGCCTAAGGTTTGTTGTTATGGCTGACAAGTCATGATTGCGTATACATGCAATACCTTACGTCAAAACCATTTATGTGAACGCAAATCATATAATTTGTAGTTTGCTGGAGCTTTACTAGGATACATCAGCTCTCCTTACGTGTTGTAAAAGTCGACAAAGGTACGATAAAGGACATTCTCTAAGCTAGCAACTTGTCACGTCTGTTCATTTACATCTGTCCCCGCTTTGCTAAACATGACTGCGGGGTCTCTTTTATGATCCTGTAGTTTTAGCTACCCCACGAACGCAACCGTGAATATAATACTAAACATTATGGTAGATTCCGGCAGTCAAACTTAAACCTAAACGTAAATTTAGTCCTACCTGTCCTTTTCTTTCTCAGCCATTTATTTTAAGGACGGAGAGAGATAGACCTGACTAAGATTAGGTTTAGGTTTAAGTGACTGCCGGAATCATTATGTACCCACCTAAAATTAGCTGTCAGATATCTATTTATAACACTGAATTGTAAACAGATGTCACTCAGAAAATCCATCGAACGCTACCCCAGACAAGGTGATTCGCCCAATAGTTAAAGGACTATCGGGCTTGTACACGTAATTAACTTAAGGCGATTTATGGCCGTTGATTGACTTCAATCAAATGTTCACTATGGGTGCGCCCACCACCGGGCCCTACACCCTCCACTGACCCTCGGATGTAATAACTCATAAGGGTGAATTTCCCAGGTACGTTTTTAGCGCGGCGTGGATGAAAATCGTAGTGGAAAGTGCAAAATGCACATTTATTAATTTTTTTTCATTAAGTTCAGACAGTGATCTAGACTAACGTTTAAAACTTAAGACCAAAATCTATTTGTTTACGCATTAAAAAAAATTATCAAGGCTCTAAATCTAATTGCGGTGCTATGTGTGCATATAAGTGCAAAAATAAATTTGGCTATTTCAATTTTCGGGTGAATTAATTTAACAGAATACATACATATTTTAAAAATACATTAAATGACACTATTATTTACACCATGAGCAGTAATTTAACTTAACCCGGTAGTACCTATAACAGCTTTTTAAAAATGTCCCGCGGAAAAAGTCAATAACGCTGGCGCATTTTGAATATTACACTATTTCATCATAATGAATGAGATAGATGCTAAGCTATCTTTCCCCGCACTGCTCTGTCAAGCCATCGTATACCAAGTACAAGGATGTTTAAGTTTTCCCGCCAAAAACGTTTTAACGTAGTATGCGGTGCGGCGCAGGAATACAAATTTATCATATAACGGTGTCATGTGTATTTAAAAAACTAAAAGGCTGTTTAAAAAGAAATTTTACAGATGATTAAAGATTAGATGTATCGACGTAATTGCAAATTAATTATTACAATTAAAATAATAGTTTCCGTTATAATTTAAAATTTGTTACTTAATTCTAAGTACGGTGTCGCAACTCCAGTGGCTCCGGTGGCAAAAAAGAGGGCCACCGTAATTTAATAATGTCACCGTAATTGATATTTTGTCTTTTTGTATACAGGATAACTGGACTATTGAGATGTAAAAGTACAGCCCATTTTCTACCTTCATGGGTAGGAAGACCCATTTAAAAAATTACGGCTTCAGGGTTATGCCCCATTTTGTAATGTTTTTAATCACCTTATTATTAAATGGAAATGCATAAAAAACAAAATACGTGTATATTTCAGTAATTCAACTAGATAAATAAATAATCATTGGAGACAAAACAACAGACATCAACTTGGCATTGTCAAAGTACAATTACCAAAAGGTTTATATTTTTTTTTTTCCTGATTCTTTCCTATTTATTCTAAATAATGATTTCACGTAATTCGCACACTTCATTAAACTAAATTCAAAATGTATAATTATGAAAAAGCTTACCAACAGCTGACTAATAAGAATTTTAAAAGTGCTATCCTATGGCGCGACAACCTTTTTTAACAAGTAACCTAAGTTTTTTAAAAAATACAAAGGTTATAAACTGACATTATAATATATATATTATAGCATAGGAATCTTACTGCTATCCAAAGGCCTTTTCATGATGCAGTTCAACTCGAATCGAGGTCATATCGCCACCTCCATCTCGTCTTACTCCTACCCCAGGCAGCCGCTCTGTAAGCAAGTCAGTTGCACTGTTCGTCTATCTTTCGGTGTCTAAACGACTAACAGACTGTCCAGTCACTCCTTTTTGGTAGAAAGCATACCTAATGGTGTTCCTCGAATGCCGTCTGAGCACTGTAGGTCAATCGATAGACAAGCATAAGTACACATATCGACAAGTAGACGTTATAAGATCATCGGAAGGGAACCGTTCCTAAATGAACTAAGTTCTTCCAGCTCGGAGATTCATCTCTCAATATTAATAGCTGACCAATAAGAATGTAATATTTTTCTGAGTCCTGACTGTTCTCAGAAAAAATGTCCATTAATTGAATGTTCTACTGGCCTAGTAGGTGTACTCATGCACATAATTATTATCTACTTCAATCCCACGTTTTGTAATATTGATTATGACTTGGCCTTGAGTTCAACCTCAAGGAAACCACCCAAAATTGCTACTATAAATGAACAGTTACGAATAAAACCGAGTAACTTTACGATAAACCCGAGTAGCTTGAACAAGTACGCCTGATGATAACAGAAGAGTTCTACATTCTACTTGCCTCAATATAACACTGCTATAGGCTGTAGCGCCACGGAATGTATTTTTTGAAACCTTTATTGGTCAGCTGCTGGTAAGCTTTCTCATAATAAGTTATACCTTTTTGAGTAGCTTATTAAATAAGGAATTTAGTTTGATAAAGGGTACGCCAGTATATTATTTTGAAAGAGTAGGGGCTTAATTGGCAAAAACATTTAACAAATTTTGCGGGACCATTCCATGTTGATAGATTTTTGGGAGGTCAAAGTATAAAATGTGATTCATTTATTATATGCCATTCTACTCCTCTAAAAGGAGATTTTAAAAAAATCATAAAATGTCATATCTCCGACACCGTAAATTTCCGGATGGGGTGTTCCTTATATATAAAGGTGGCTAACGAGGTGCACTTTCACATGTGAAAAGAAATGATCCTTATTTCTGGTTTTCGAAGATTTTTACGTACATATAAATAAATACGGCTAGGTTCCTGAAATGGTGTAGTCAGAACTGCGAGATCTTAAAGGAGATACCATGGCCACTACGTTTTATTCTAAGAAAAAACTCACTAGGAAGCATTTTAAAGTATGTAATAAACTGTTATACGTGTTCCTTAACTGTTATTTGTTATCATAGTTATTAAGCTATAATCATGATGATAAACATTATTACCAACTAATAAAGGAAAATCTAAAGTTTTCAAGTTCTTATAAAATAAATAAATAGGTAATTCGTATGATGTTCTCCTGTATTTATAATTCCGCTGGTTGTAATAAATTTCAGTGGAGAGATTTACAATTTCAGTGGTTTGATAATAATATCGGTGGCGATTTAAATTTTTAAATGCAGATATCTTAACAAATAATACGTTTATAAAAATATGTACCATATGACTGAATATTATATATTTTTAGCTATTACTTCGAATACATAAAAGTTATAGAAAGTGGATATAAAATTTCGCCAGCGTAATTAGTCAAAAATCGAGGTTGTTGAAATTCACCCATAACCGCGAAAACAAGCACTTGCACTACCTACAATCGCCACGAAAAACCAAACCTGAGCATCTAGCATGCAAGAACATACGGTAGGGCCCGGTGGTGGGCACACCCATAGTGAATGTTTGAACTTCCGAATTGTAACGCCTAATACAATTTCATTTATCAATCAAATATCCTGTGCGGGCTTAACTAGAATACTTCAGCTACGAGTACATCTCCTTCCGTGCATGTCGCACGAGATGACTGAGGAACTCGGGCATTCTCTCATACGATAAGGTCACTGTATCCCCGCTTTGCTAAACGTAGCTTTGGGGTCTTCCTTAGGATCCTGCCTATTTCGGGAATACAGCCGTGACTTATGTACATTTACATGTCGAGGATCAAGACGTCATATCCTACAGTTGGATCTGCGACGCCACCTATTTTCAATTCTTGGAGTTAGAAACGTCAATGTCACTGTCACTTGGGCATGGACAAGACAGCACCACTGTAGTTTTACAACGGCCACAAGGTCGGTTGAATTGAGCCTGTGGATTATTGTTGTCGTGTAGGTACTTGCCGCGTTTCTACGTTATCCGTTATCTTAGCAATCCTGTGTGTTAATACTGTGATGTGTTTGTGAAACCTAATTAAAGTTCTCAACTACACGCTGCATTCTTTATTTTGAATTTTGGACCATTCCTGACACATAACGGCATCGCTCACCCTCCCCCCATCTTCCTCATACATATGTATGTAGTAATGTATGGATTATCTTTACATTATAACTAAATTACCTATTAACGCCTCAGCATACTACCAGTACCAGTACAAGATAATCGCTCGTCTGCACCGTACTTTAATTAATCATCAGCGCCCAATAGGCGAGAGAGGTAATTGAAAAAGATGTCTTTGTAATCCCAAAGGAGATAATCCTACTGTGAAAGTCTTTACAAAATTATATATGTGAATGTCCTCGAACATTCCTACTCTTGCCGTACCTGTTTACAGATATTGCAATTAAAACCTAATCAAATAACGCACTGTCACAGGTTAGAGTAGTGATCGAAAATCGATCTGCAGATTACATACTTAAGCTTAATCTACTATCAAACTCATCCAGCCACTACCTTGTATTCATAGATACAGTGCAAGCTCGATTTAACAAATCTGAAGGGAGCAAATAAATATTCGTTAAATATCAAGTAATTCGTCGAACTGAAGTTTGTTACTCGTATTTTGAGGTTAGGTGGGCTAAAATTCGTTATAAAGAGGTAAAAGCGTGTCAAAACCTCTCGCGACATGAATCAGATACTATGAGAGTAAGAGACTAACATTGGCGGGAACTTCATATAAAGGTTTTGGCTGGTTTTGGGTTAACAAAATTCGTTAATTAGAGGTTTATTACTTTTTCTTGATAGTCGAAAATTCGTTATAAAGAGGTTGTTCACAAAAAATGTTCGCAATGTAAAGGTATATTTAACATTGACTCTTATGGACAATTCAAGGGGATAACCGCAGAGTTTGTTAAATCGAGGAAATCTTTATATTGAGGTACGTTATATAAAGGTTGCACTGTATTATGTATATTCATCGTTTACTCGGAAATTTTAATGACTAACCTCTGTCGATTCGGTCGAGAATAAATCACCTAAGTATGTCTAAGCCCACCAGATATTTAACGCTGGAAGCAAAAAAACCCATGTCATTAAATACAGGAAGTACGAATTATTACATTTCCCGACATGCCCAACCCAATATACTGGACGATCAGCTAAGGAAGGTAGATTGGCTAACCTGCCAGTGCTCCGTCACTCGAGCCTACTGGGCCGAGGTGACAGCTGACAGGACGTGCGCCCTTGTCAGAGATCAGCTCATTACTGATCTGAATTGGGTTGTATTGTGGCTAGATATTTTTTGATTGATTCTATGTTTTGTATAGATGTGAATGTTTAAAATAATATCATAATTATTACTGTTAGGTACTAAAAAAAAACTATGTCTAAAGTTTTTTGTCGTTAAACACTGTATACTTTACACCAATTCTAATAATGTAGAATATCAATAAAATCTGCTTAGCTTGAACATTTACATTACATTAAACAGTGCTTAAGGCCTAATTCTCGCGTCATTCGACATATCTCTAAGGCTACTTTTCAAATATATAAGAGTAATCCGTCTAAAATCGTCTAAATTCCAAACGGGAGGCGGAAGTTCGATCCCAGTCACGGGCCTGTACCAATGAATTTATTTCATGTACAGATTTTAATGTTGCAAAATTGTCACTTAGCTCGTGCCTCGGAAAGCACGTAAAACCGTTGGTCCTGCGCTTTCCGTCCCAACGGACTATCATATCTCCTGCGTACCTGACCAATCTCCGTAGAGATTGGTGGCCTTGGCCGAAATACGGTCGGAGATCATCATCATCATTACTTGTACGTACATAATTATTTGCCGTCATAAGTCGGTCTATTAATAACAGCACCCACCATTCATCACTTCCTGTACCTATTCTCTATTTAATGAACGGGTGTGATAGAACAGTATTTTGAAGGACCTGAATGTTGGTAATATTATTTAATTTCTAAGGACCTGAAGTGATAATTAAATCATATCATGTTGGCATGAATATTACCTTATAATAACATTTCTGAGATTCTAATGTAATGATAAACTTTAATTACTATACCAATATACAGGATGTTTTTTGGTTGTCATCTTGAAAAAAAAATGAATTACTTGTTCGGGTGGAATTTATAGTGTCCAGTGTTTATGCTAGTTTTTTCATAGACAGATAATAATTATTTCTCGTGAAAAAATCTTGCTACGCGCGTCAATGTGCATTTATGCAGAAAAACGCAGTCTATTTACTCAACTTTGGACCCTAATATCTTGGAAACCAGACACTTCCTAGGTATGCTTCCATGGAGAAAAATGATCGTGATGATAAGGAGATGCCATAGTTTTCGGGAACGTTGACGACTAAAAATCACCCTGTATAAATGTAAAAACAAAATGGCAGACAAAATTTCGAGACCACTCGAGATAATGTCGAGTGCTGGAAGACGATATGTTACATAAGGAGCTGTTGACGCCAGCTGTTCATATTTCCGCCATCTTGATTTTCTTGGATTTAACTCCGTGGTATTAAATACAAAGCTGTCGACTAAACTGCAGAGTCGACTTCTTTACTCAAGGGCGTCGTCATAAGCTAGTACTTGTCAATGCTGATGTTTAACATCTAATTATTTGACCCGCACACCCATCATCGCCTAAGTGCAATCGTGACGTTTTATTTTTAAAAAAAACATGGAAGACGTTCCCGAATACTTAATCTCGGGTAGATCATAAAAAATCCTTTTACGTTCATAAATAAAAAAAGACATATTGTCCGTAATAACCTCGAAAAATGGCGGAATATAACGCGTACGTGGAAATATTATAAATGAACTAATTCCCTCTATTTGCACCGAAAGGTTCAGGTGTTGTAGAAAAAAATATGGAGAAATACAAGATGCTTTTTTGATTAATGACAGGAACTTTTTGCTTTACTTTAAATAAGGCAAGCTCTTATACAGTTCGTTACATCTTGTACAGGATGTAACGGAAGGGGAGTGTGAAAATAGCCCGCTATAGAAAACCTGTACACAAGAAACTCGAAATGAAATATATTTGCTACGTATTAAATACATATTAAAATTTTATCGCTTCTCTGAAACATTAGCTATATTTATACAAATAATATTTAAAAAACAAACAAACAGCTAATTTAAAGTATAAAATATAGTCAACCTATTTCACAGCCTGAACAGTTCACTAATTGGATTTAAATTAAAAAAAAACTAAAGTGCTCTTACTTTGTTCGGACTAGAAATAAAGCGTCCTTTATTTTGCCTTCAGTTTTAATTTACTTTGATTAAAATTTTAGTGACTTTTCTTGTTTTTGTTAAGTGATATTCTGTGCAACTAGACAATATTCAAAACAATTTGTTTTTAACATTAGTTACTATTGTACATACACATCTACATGCAGTCCACTGCTGGACGTAGACCTTCCCAGGGCACGTCACAAGGCTATACCTACTGTCATAAGAGCGCTTTTAGGGCCCATAGTCACCACATGGCGCTGGTCGGATTGGAGCCCGCAGTGTGATATGTTGAGTTCATTTCATTGAATAACAGAACTCTTATGCCTGTTTTCGTAACTAATATTTTTTGTATGCAGTAACAACGATAGTGTAGCAACGTAGCAACTAGCGTTGTCATTCAACGGAAATATTTAGTGAAATGCACTCTACTGGGTATACAGGTTACATATTAAGAAAAAGTATTAATTCTACTAAATATTCCGGTATATAATTCATACTCAATCGAAGTGGTAACCCCAATAAGTAACCCCTAATAAATCGGAACATGTTATAACATATTGTATCAGGCGTCACTAAGATTCGGAAGTTCATAATTGAGGGATGTACCCTATACCCTCCGCTGACCCTCGGATCTGCCGACTCATAATCACGAACACAAGATATCAAGCACCTAGCATGCAACCATAAATACATAGCTGCTAATGAAAACCAATTAAAAATAATCGACATATGTTTCGCCAAACCCGTGGCATCATCGATTAGTTTATCCATCAGGTTAGACACTAATAACAACTAAACTACTCAATGGCAAATCATTTTTATTACCCTCAATCAAAATATAATTTAAAAAAATTAAACATATTAGTTTAGTAGATAAAATTATTAAAAATATACATATAGTAATTGTTAAATTAGTGGAAGAAAAATAAATTTATAATAATATTAAATATTATAAAAAAGACCATATCAACTGTCATTACCTTTGTCCGATCCTATTGAGACAGCATACCAAATCTATAGAGATGTTTAACAATTTTTTGAAGATGATATAAAATGTACTATAAAATATAAAGATATTTCATAGTTGCCTCTGGGGAAATATGTTAAAAATAAATATGTATAAACTTCGATTATAATTCAGGAGACATGAAAATAATAAACTAGGTGCTCTGGTAATTTTGATATGTATAGTAGCTACATTTTTGATGGCCGTAGATCTCCCGACCGTATTTCGGCCAAGGCGGCCAATTTCTCTGATAGCCAGGTATAGGTAAGAACTCATATTTGACTTTTTTGATGAACTTCTTATCTATGCTGTTCATTAACTTCTTATTTAACAGCAGGAAAAAAAAAAAGTTTTCGTCAAGGTACAGTTGCACGCAAATCTGGCAGTATACTGTTCTCAAAATCCGTCACAGCGAGAGGTATTGTATGTGCTCGAACCTTTAAGTGTGTGCGCAAACACAGATGCACTCTCTATTCTCTCGCTCTCATAGTCCGATGGGGCGGAAAGCCGACACAACCGGAGAGATGAGACGCAGGACCAGAGCAACGGTTTTATGTGCTTTATATGTTTTTATTATGGTTTTAAGTGATAATTTTAGAAAGCGAGCGCATCTTAAGAAGTAAAAGAAGATAGATGAAACATGCAGACAAAGTTTGCGCGCGTTGGCTAGTCAAAATAAAACAACGCATCAGTCAGCGGTTACACAAATGTAAAAACCGTGTTTGGCTCAAAAGTACCAAAAGTACGCATCGCACTCGTGATAAACGACCTATTAATAAAGTAAATGTACCTCTAGAATGGAATCGATGTTGCCATACGTCACTTAACAATGGTAGAATTTGGGAGGATTAAGTACGACTTTGCACTTAGAGTGTGAGTATGATGGAGTACCTAGATGGTTCAGTGGCTTAAGGGTATGTTTTAACTAGTGATGTGCCGAGTCGGTTTATACGGTATTCGAATCATGACTCGATTCCTCGAAACGAGTCCAGTACTCGAGTTCTATTTTTGGTATTCGAATGCGGACATACATAGACACGCTGTGTTCCCGTAATGCGGTTGTCAGAACTGCAGGGTTGTAACAGAAATCCCACAGCCACGTAAGCTGAGTATATCTAAGGTATTATTAAATGTGTAAGTACCAGTTAACTAATTTTTACATGAGACTAAGTGAAAATAAACAACTTTTAATATATATAACCACTCAGAAATTGTGGAAACCTAGCAGCTGTTTATTATATTTTAGTGCAATATACAGACTGTTTTTTCGTTGACACCCTTAACGAAGGGTACGTACTCTATGCCTCAAATAAAGTAATTTTATGCCAAAAAAAATGTTGGGAAACGATGTAAATTTTTTTGATTTTTTTTATTACTTGATCGGGCGAAATTTATAGTGTCCAGTGTTTATGCTAGTTTTTTCTGTGAAAAAATCTTGCTATACGCGTCGATGTGCATTTATGCAGAAAAACGCAGTCTGTTTACTCAACTTTGGACCCTAATATTTTGGAAACCAGACACTTCCCAGGTATGCTTCCATGGAGAAAAATGATCGTGATGATGAGGAGATTCTGTAGTTTTCGGGAACGTTGATGACCAAAAATCAACCTGTATGTTTAAGTTTGTATGGAACAGCAGAATTTATCCACCTAACAATGGTATTCACCTAACTATGGTAGAATTTGGGAGGATTAAGTACGACTTTGCACTTAGAGTGTGAGTATGATGGAGTACCTAGTGGTTCAGTGGCCTAAGGGTATGTTTTATTTAACTTCTTTGGCATTATATGTTTGCCAGGGGTTCCCAAACTTTTTCTCTCATAGACTCCTTTCAAAAGTTAACTGATTTTATAAATGAAATTGTATTAGGCGTTACAATTCTGAAGTTCAAACATTCACTATGGGTGCGCCCACCACCAGGCTCTACACCCACCACTTACCCTCGGATCTGATAACTCATAACTGCGAAAACAGGCACTTGCACTAACTACAATTGCCACGAGAAACCAGACCCGAGCACCTAGCATGCAAGACAATACATTGCACTATTCCGAAATCAAAAACTAGATAAATAATCTACATATGTTTCGCCAACAACCGTGGCATCCTCAGGATTATAGAAATTAGTAAATTAGTAAACCACTAATTATTATGAACCTCTAAAACCCAACACATTACTTACACAGAATTAACTACCCTCTACTAAGTATTAAAAAATATATAAATAATTACCAGTGGTCGGAGTAGGTATATTGATTTTACATACTTGCGTCATGATATCAGAACATGGACATGCATTTTTTCCGGAATGTACCGGAGTTTCCAAAAACTAGCAGCATAGCGTTGAGAGTATTGATACATTTTTAACTAGTTTCATGTAATTTGTGGTTTTTATTCGTTTTATACAACAGCTGCTTTTCGAAGTTTCGGTATTTTTATTTTATTTTTATCATAATAATCCGGAAACTCGGAGGCGTATCCATATTAACATATACGTTTGATGTCAATGACCTTAATTCAATATACCTACTCCGACCACTGATAATTACCCACCATTATTTATATTTCAAGTAAAAGCATTAGCAATACCAGTAGGTACCTAGCTTGATAGAAATAAAATAAATCTAAAAGACACGTTTCGATAATTATCGGTACACTCTAAACCCTACAGTGTGATCGTAACGATGTCTCGTACCGTGTGTGCCAAGCAAAGGCCAACTTACTTCAGACTGGCCGAGTGATATTTTTGCCAATTTTACCGTTGGCTTCACGCCCAAATTTTTAACAAACTCATTTCCATTTAGGTATCTTTAATTAAAATGAGCGGGCTTTATAAAAGCTAGTTCCCACGGTGCGTGATTTCGCGGACGGACGCAGACGCCGCCGGCGGCTACGGACGGACGCGCACCACGGACGCGTCTATATTACCACGGACGCTCCGTTTCCCACGATCCGTGGTGCGGGCTGGTGCGCGTCCGTCCGTAATATCACGCACCGTGGGAACCCACCTTAACGCGTAAACCAGGTGCAGATACTCATCTTATATATCACTACAATATAGGTTTCCAACCTAATATGAAAATATGATTTTGGTTCCTATTGTTGACTTTGTATAGTGTTGTTGAAGTGGAAAGTACCAGCACCCACAAAAAACAGCTATAAATTAAGAAAATCCCACCACTCACCGATTCTGAGTTCTTGACTGATGGATCTAATAGGTTACCATCACCTCATCCCATGACAATACACATTGCACTCATAACACCAAATGTAGTAAATATTTACATAACTGCAAAACATGTTTGTATCCGAACAACCGAGGCGTGTAATTAAATGCAGAGTAATCCGCCCAACTCGTCGACCAAAACCTACCTCGAAATATATTTTAGGACTCTGGTGTACTTTAGTGTTTCGTTAATTGGTCATTTCTGAGCTTAAGCTAGCTAAAACTATGAAATCCATTAGAAATTTCAGAACATCTGGAACAAGAAAGAAATATGCATTATGGTTATAAGACTATTATATGCAATAGCCCAGTGGTTAAGACGTGCACCTTCCAAGCGGAAGGCGTAAGTTCGATCCAGTCACGGGCCTGTACCAATGAACCCGCGACCGTTGGTCCTGCGCCTGATCTCTCTCCGGTCGTGTGCGCTTTCCGTCCCATCGGACTATGAGAGTAACGGAATAGAGAGTGCATCTGTGTTTGCGCACACACTTGTGCACTATAATATGTCCTGCGTATGATGATGATATCACTACTAACCGAACTTGTACATTTTCAACTATACCCTAAAAATTGGTCAGAAGTGGCACCATGTGGTCCTACCGGTCCTTGGTGCTCTGCCTAGCCCGTAAGGGATAAAGGCGTGATTATATGTATGTTAATAAGATTAACATACACACATAAGCACTTCACACGGCTGTATTCCCGTGAATGGAGTAGCCAGAACTGCAGAATCTCTAAAGAGATCCTATAGCCATATACTATATATATATACCTTTAGAGCGGAATAAAATATACATATATTATATAACTATCAATTGTAATAGCTCTGAAAAAATTTGCGTTATGCAGAAAAAGAACTAGATGAACGTTTCTTACTAGATAATTATATATTATACATTCATCTGGGTCTTTTACTGAGAATTTGCTTTAAAGAAAAAAATATAGGCCATTTTTCTTGCCATTCAGTAAATGAGGTTTTGTCCGATTTCATATTATGTCTGTATAAAAAGTCATACAACATTAAACCTTGTACTCCTACGAGCTATATGGAGTATGGAGTACTTGTATTCCAAAATCATGTACAAGTACTCGTATTATCTTTTCAATCCGTCCCGTTCAATGAGCCGATGCTATTTTAAAGATACTTCCCAATAGCGTGCGGTTGTCAAACTTTAGGACGAAACCACACTGGACGTAAATAATTAATTTAGGCACCAGTGGGCGCGACTTCTCACTTTATAGTGGTGTTCGGCCTGCCCCTAATTTGTTTGCGTTTGTAAAAGGAATGTTAACAAATTCTGGTGTAAACTAGTTTTCAGCGGTTTCGGTTTTAAACGAAAAGTTTGGGAATAAATTGGGGGTGGTTAATCTTAAACTTTGAGAAAGTGGAAAGTTAAATTAATTTATAGAGTAGTATTGTTGTGCTGCGCTAACGTGTATGAAGTTTCTTAGAAAATAGAAATAGTAGAAGTTCGAGCAAAACAGACATACATAGGTACATACGTGTGGTGTTATAATTTGGTTAAATTTTATAAATTCTGCTGTTCCATACAAACTTAAATATACAGGGTGATTTTTGGTCGTCAACGTTCCCAAAAACTACAGAATCTCCTCATCATGACGATCATTTTTCTCCATGGAAGCATTCCTGGGAAGTGTCTGGTTTCCAAAGTTGAGTAAATAGACTGCGTTTTTCTGCATAAATGAAAAAAACTGGCATAAACACTGGACACTATAATATTTCGCCCGATCAAGTAAATAAAAAAATAATAAAAAATTTACATCGTTTCCCAACATTTTTTCAAATTACTTTATTTGAGGCATAGAGTACGTACCCTTCGTTAAGGGTGGCAACGAAAAAACAGTCTGAACATTGCACTTAAATATAATAAACAGCTGCTAGGTTTCCACAATTTCTGAGATGGTTATATATATTAAAAGTTGTTTGTTTTCACTTAGTCTCATATAAAAATTCATTAACTGGTACTTACACATTTAATAATACCTTAGATATACTCAGCTTACGTGGCTGTGGGATTTCTGTTACAACCCTGCAGTTCTGACAACCGCATTACGGGAACACAGCCGTGTCTATGTATGAATGCAGCTTACTAGCTACTACTGAAGGAATTTCGGCTAGTCATTGGTTCATATTGCGCCATATGAAGTACATTGACTGACGCAGTGTCACGTCCAGTTTCTCCTCTTCTAAATTTCTTTATGATACATATATACGTACATTAAACACTGGATTCAACAATGGGTCAGCCAGAACTGCATTAAACACGGCTGGATTCATCAATGGGACAGCCAGATGCATTAAACATGGCTGGATACATCGATGGGACAGCCAGAACTGCATTAAACACGGCTGGATTCATCAATTTGACAGCCAGAACTGCATTAAACACGGCTGGATTCATCAATGAGACAGCCAGAGCTGCAGATTAGCTTAGAAGATGCCTACATACTTATATTGAAATAAGGAAAATACTATTTATTTGATTGATATTAACAGAATAAACGGTATGTACAAACTGTTTTAATATGCAATAAAGAATTTTATTATTATGGTTATCCGAACTACAGGGCATACAAATATCACCAGTGGGCCGAAATACCCGACTGAGTGCACATAGCGAGTGCTCTCAACCGTATGATCTGGATTGCCGCCTAGTATGAGCTGTATACAAATATAGGAAAAGCGAACATTAACCAAGCAAGTCGCTTTCATACTATAGGGGCACAACTCGAAAAAAAATGGTTATTGGGAAAATGCGTTTAAGATGTTTGCGTATTGATTTTATACCGATATATTCGTATTATAAAAACTCGAAATCACAAAATTTTCGAGATGTGCCCTTATAGTATGAAAGCTGCGAAATGTACTTGAGCGTTTTTTGTATGGAAAAGTCACCATATTTACATAGACAGATACCATTTTACAGATAAAAAGTCGATAACATAGCTACTTGTCCTTGATCACATACAGATGTCCCCTCTATTCTAAACGAGACTGTGAGTTCTTATGATTCTGCATCCCATTCAGCGAACTGGAATAAAAAGTTTGACAATCCTATGAAAATTTTCGGTGTTCGCTCCTCAGAACCATGGTTTCAAAGTCAACATATCAATCTCTACCTTTCTGTAACCAGCACCTACGTATACAGGGTGATTTTTGGTCGTCAACGTTCCCGAAAACTAAGGAATCTCCTCATCATCACGATCATTTTTCTCCATGGAAGCATACCTGGGAAGTGTCTGGTTTCCAAAATATTAGGGTCCAAAGTTGAGTAAATAGACTGCGTTTTTCTGCATAAATGCACATAGACGCGCGTAGCAGGATTTTTTCACGAAAAATAATTAATATCTGTCTATAAAAAAACTAACATAAACACTAGACACTATAAATTTCGCACATTTTTTTTTCAAAAAAAAAAAAAAATCCCAGCATTTTTTTTGGCATAAACTTACTTTATTTTATGTATAGAATACGTACCCTTCGTTAAATATCCACTTGCGAGGCAGAAAAAACGCGTTTTTTTGTGCAAAGAGGCATTTTATTTTATACATTAATGGAAAAAATGTCTTAAACAGAATTTAATGTACTTTAACAATCAGCGGTTTATTTAAAAAAATATTGGATCCCCTAGCTCCTGTAGATGATCTGCGGAGAGACCTCCAAAAAAAAGTGCTTGGCGGTGAGCAGATATCTCTGGTCCAAATTATCTGAAAACCAAAAACCAAAAATATTAGTTTTATAATAAATAAATACAGGTAATGATCGAAGGTCTAGTCAAAATTTTGATTTTTGACAAAATGGCGGCTGTTTCAAAAAAAAAATTCAGTTTTTCATGAAAATTTTTCACTTCAAAGTGGCGAAATTATTGTCCAAAACCTTATTCCTTCGATCATTACCTGAATCTGAGTAAGTCGTGTGAAAATTTCAAACCGATCGGTTTAGCGGTTTCGGAGAAATTTTTCACCGACTCTGAAAACACGGTTTTGAGATAAAAAAGTTTCGGGAAAACACTAAATTATCAACTTACATCGTGTCATCTATTCCAGCACCATAAGAGGAAGGCTTCCATTTGTATTATTATCTTAGGGTCCAAACACAATATAAGTCGAGAACAAAAGGGTAGAAGCTACCAGAAACAGCTGACTCCGGCTCGTGCTGCCTACTTCGAACGCTCGGAGACGTTCTTACTAATACGTATCTCCGTAATTGTCGGATCGATTTGAAATTCAGAGAATATTCTTGAATATATGTGACGAAAATCACAAGTGGATATAACCCCTTAAAGGTCAAAAAAACACCCTGTATGTATATCATTTTACCTATAATAAACAGGGATACGACCAACAATTAATTATTAATTAACAATAAACATTTCGAATTATGTATGAAAATCAAGTCTATATTAATAATACTGTTGTTTGTTACAATTGAAGGTACTCTTTGTTATAGGTTAAAGGTTACTTCGTGTATCCCAAAATCGGGTTTCCTCTAATTATAGATACGGCAAAGGTCTTGACATATACCCACATGTAGTATGATAGTTTTATTAATCTTTTACAACTTCACTGAGCTTATTATTTTATGCCTGCCATCTTAAACAATACCGAAAGATAGCTTTTTCTATCATTGCGGTGCCGTTATATAGCGGCGGTGCATCGACTTTATACACGGCACCGTTATCTTCAAAAACCATACGGCTTTTTCATATCGAATAAATAGTGAAACTACTGAAAAAATTGGCTTTTTACCCGACTACGCCAGAAGGAGGGTTATGTTTTTCGAGTACCTATATAAATGTAAATATATTTCTTTAGCACTCGCATACTTCTTACAGACATTAGGCTGCTTTTCCATTACAGATATTTGTGCTATTTCTATGTGTGCTATACTATGTTGCTACGGATGCGTTTAACATATTTGCGTTTCGCTTTTTGTGAACAGTTTCTCTATAGCAGGCCATTGTCATAGCATTTCACGTAACATACCTCCTTCTTCAGAGCCCAATATCCGGGTAATACAATATGTATATCATCAAGGCAAACGCTATACCTATAGGACTACTCCTAACTAAGGTTTGACCATTACTAAAAGTCATCAAGTACTTTATCTGATTTCTATTTGTTCAGTTCGAATTCGTTATCCCGGTTCGTTTAGTCAGTCCATATTGGACTGCAAAAAATATGAAAAAAAGCTTTAGAGCTATCTGCCTAACTTGTCCCTGCCGGGATTCGAAATTACGACCTTCAGCTTGTTATAAGGGCCATTACTAACAGCTTAATATAACTTACCTCTACATTAATGTTGTTTGATTCGATACCTTAAGGATCCAAAGTTAACTTTGCTTCAAAAAAAGATCAATCCTAATGGAGAGTCACAAGTTATCCAAAAAACAGCAATGTATCACAAAATAACCGGCAAACACATTTACGAGTCACAAGCTCGCGGTATACAATTTAGACGAAGAAATTAAACCCTTGACGAAAATAGTCTTGAGTTTATGTACCTCTCTTACCTATTTCAATCTATAGAATATTTACCTGAAATTGTCTTTCGAGACCTTTTAAACCTACTTTGTACATTTCCAATACTTCGTCTCTAATTCAACAATGTTTTTTATGACTGTAAATGCCTTTGCATCCGATTTCACTTTAGCGATATAAAAAAAAAATCCTTGTAGCTTTTATTATCCCTGTGCTGATACGAGGCTTCACTGGAATACATCAGCTGCATCTGCTTCCGTGCATGTCGTAAGCACAGAATCAGTAAGAGTCGACAAAAGAAATCCGAGGCGTTCTCTCAGGCGATGAACTAGCTTATCACTGTTTCATCTTTTACATCTAGCCCCGCTATGCTAAACGTGGCTATAGGATCACCTTCATGATCGTGCAGTTCACATACACAGACATACATACATATAATCACGCCTTTATCCCTTACGGGGTAGGCAGAGCACTAAGGGCCGATAGAACCACATGGTGTACAAGTTCGGTTAGTAGTGACAGGTGGTCAGCTCATCGCCTACAAAACACCAAGACCCTCTTGTCCCTCTACTGACTTGTACAGTATGCCGCAGTAGGCCCTAATTTCTGAGCGCTTTGGTTTATTTACCACTTACTTAATTGGTCATATACATGTATACATCTATACTATAGTATAGAATAGAATTAAAATTGGTAATTAGAATTGACTTAAAATCTCATGATTAGATTTCAAAAATTTAAATGTAAAGAACAATCAACAACATCATATATCGGTCTATTTCAACCCACTGCTGGACGTAGGCCTCCCCCAGAGCACGCCACAAGTCTCGATCTCCCGTTTTCGCCATCCAGTTACTAACAGCCGTCATCTCTTTAGGTCCATCTGACCTGAGGGCGTCCAACGCTACGCTTGCCGAGGCGCGGTCTCCATTCGAGAAGTCGCTTACCCCACCGTCCATCGGTTCTTCGATAGATGTGACCATTCCACTGCCATATCAATTTGCTACACTACAGACAAAAATACAAAGTATTAATTTTACTTCATTCTTATGCAAATCAGTCATACATTTTACCTTTAATTCGATACAAAAAGTGCATGACGAAATGAGGTTGATAAAATTTATGGCAAGACTTAAGTTCCACTTAAGCCTTTACGGGGCACTGTTTAATTTGTTACATTGTTGGAACGTAGTAAAAACTAAATTAGATACTAGTGACGGATACGAACTTGGGTAAAATAAATATAAAACAGAAACGATAATCAGAATATTTATACACTTTTGAAATACATTGACCTAGTCCCCCACTAAGCTCCTAAAGTAAATATACAGAATGTAACAAAAAGGGTATTTTAAGCGAAAAGCTACGTAAATAGCCCACTGTAGAGAACCTATCCACAAAATTTAATAATTCAATAATATTATTTAATTTATTTTTCAAAATTGTATGAAAATTCCTTAGATATTTAAAAATTCTCCATACTATCGGGAAAAATAAACATGTGATTTTGAGTCTCATATTTTGTGGATAGGTTCTCTACAGTGGGCTATTTACGTAGCTTTTCGCTTAACATACCCTTTTTGTTACACCCTGTATAAATAGATAATATTAGAAACATTCAATACTCGCAATCAAACATATATACATAACACAGTTGTGTTCACCAAATAGAGTAGCCAGAACTGTAGACTCCTACGACATGCACGGAAGGAGATGCAGCTGATGTATTCTAGTGAAGCCCCGCATCAGCAGAGGTTTCACATCAAAATAGCAATCAGACATAGATGTTCATATAGTGATCAAGTTTGCAATTTTAATTTATATCCATGAGGTATCTTCGACACAACGTGTATTATGAAATAAAAGTTTAAGTTAGTACCTATATCAAAATTTTGTAGACGTAGAGTCGAGGAGAGACACATTTTTGTCACTGACAGCTCCTCGCACTTCATTAAAGGAACCCCACAAGGGCGTTTTTCCACTAGACGACACGGCCGTGACATGACCACGACAACGACACGACCGCGGCTTTTTGGAAGCAAAAATGTATTAGATAGTATGACTCGTTTTTCCATTAGACGACACTAGATGACATAATATAGTGGTCGTGTCGTAGTCGTGTCGTCCAGTGGCAAAACGCCCAATGGAAGAATCGTTTCGAGTACTTTCAACTCAAGTTATTTGTTATGTGTTCTGCTGACGTTATCAAATGCCTTTGGTTTGCAGACGTTTGTGACAGTTCAGAATAGGGAAGCAAAGTTTGCGAGCAATTACGAAGGAATCGCTTGTTATTTTTCCGTTTTTTGTGAGAAATTAATCTAAAAGAAAGTCTTTGTTGTATCACAGATAACTAATAAGTAGATAGGTACATACCCTACGAAACATTTCACACGAAATATTTATTTGTACTCTTTAGTCCGAATACAAGTAATTAATAACCTATTGTATTGTTATTATTTATCAGTCATAAGTGAGCGAGCAGTAAGTATGTTTTAATTTGTTAATTTAATAATTAAATCGAATGAATATTTTCATTCTTTTAGAACTTTATCTTAGAGCCTTTAATCGTTATTTTAGATACAAATAATTCTAAAATAATAGCCCAATATACATATACTTGGCCTTACACTTCGACAACGACAGTTTTATTATCAGCAAAGTATTCCGGATTTTCAAGCAATCAATTCTTGTTACTACAATGTTTGAAATTCCAGCTTTTATGCCTCGTAAAAATCTAGAATCTTAGCTTACAATTTACGTTTCAAACACCTCTTTGGGTCGTGATTGAACTGAATAAATAAAATGGATTCCTGAGATAAAAGAGTCTACTGGTCTAAATAACTTAAAAGGGTTTAGGCAAAGTAGCTTCGTATCTAAATTCGAAGTCGTGACATTACCTTCAATAGCGGTTAGACCCTACATAATAGGGTGTAAGAAAAGGGGTGTATTGAGTGAAATGCTCAACAAATAGCCCACTACAAAGAATCTATGTGATTTTGAATCTGAAACTTTGTGGGAAATTGCTTAGAGTGGGCTACAGCTTTTCGCTGAAAAAAGGGGTATGTCACACTCTTTGCACCCTGTATAGTATAAGTAATATCCTCCACTCATGGCGACATCTCAACGAAGATTAGCCATCTGCTCAAGAGATATTATGCTTGCACAATAAGTGCGTTTACGCAGGCACAACTGTGTTCCAAAATGGTCAAAGAAATATCGTCACGAAATGTCACGTGCCTGACACGTTACTATTACGGTCATGATATGGTGGGATAAGTGGGCAGACTTCTATACATATACAAGAGGAAATTTATAGGTACATATCTGATATCGTAAACTATTTCGTATCTTAGAATTCCCGACTGCATATCTGTGCTGCTTCTCTTCCCGGGCATACTATACAAGCCAGTAGAGGGACAAGAGGGTCTTGGTGTTTTGTAGGCGATGGGCTGACCACCTGTCACTACTAACCGAACTTGTACAACTCAACTATACCCTCAAAATTGGTCAGAAGTGGCACCATGTGGTTCTATCGGCCCTTAGTGCTCTGCCTACCCCGTAAGGGATAAAGGCGTGATTATATGTATGTATCTGTGTCAAAAATAAATCCACGGATTTTCATAAAGTACAATCAATAATTTTTTTATCTTCTAGAAGTTTTAGGCAATTTCACTTAACATTTTTATTTGTATTGATAACTTCTTTCGATTAATCTATGTATAATTAACTAAATTGTACATACATATTCAAAGATGTCAAACATATTGAATGCCAATATCATGTTTTTATCATGATCTCACCCCCATTTCTAATTAGGTCACGACTGTCACGAGCATGTCTGACATTCGACAGTTGCAAAACGAATACTTGAACGATATCGCTCGTAATTTCACATTGTGACAGTTTCGTTCAATATCGCCTGGAAAATGAGTAAACAGAATACGGGCGGTAATAACTGAGGCCACGGACTTTAGGAAATGGAAGGCGCATTTTGTCATAAAGTAACTTGGAGAAATCTACTATGCAGCGGTTTTACTACTATTAGAAATGAATTTAGGCCCAAAATATTATATAGCTGCTATTCGAAACTAAAATATTTCATACGCTCAGTTTTCAATATAAAATCCAATTTAACCTTACCGACTGTGTAACTAATAGACAACACACAGCGCGCATATAATGACTGAAAGCAAAGGTTATCCTTTGTAGGGAAGAAACGACTTAAACACTGAAAAGGATATTCATATCAATATTTGCAATAAAAAGTTACATACATACATAACCTCACGTCCATAGGAGTAGGCAGAGAATACAGAGGGGTAAGCACGAACCTCTCGATAGTCCATAACGCTATCGTCCAACTGTCATATCATATCACATAGATTTTGCTAGCGGGTCGCTAGCTTTACGCCGCGTAAAAAGGTTCGTGCTTACCCCACAAATCTCCGTTTAGTTTAATAAAATAAAAAGTTAATTAGCGTTTTTAATATATTTTCGCTTCCATGTCTATACATCCATGCCCGTGAGCATTTCACTCAAATACTCGTCGTCTCGCAAAATCGGCAGTTTACCGATTATTACCTACTTTGTTTGCACATCCACATTATTGCCCCACTACAGTTCAATGAGGGATGTCTCCCTCTTTGTTTGCTATCTACCTCCTTCAGAAAAAGATGGGGTATTTGCGCATTCTTGGAATTTTAAATTAGATTCCCTTATAAGGCCTTATTAGGATCATGTCCGTTTAAATATAATGAAATCCACAAGTGCCCGTTTTTATCCGACTATGCCAGAAGGAGGGTTATGTCTCTCTCTCTCTCTCTCTCTCTCTCTCTCTCTCTCTCTCTCTCTCTCTCTCTCTCTCTCTCTCTCTCTCTCTCTCTCTCTCTGTGTGTGTGTGTGTGTGTGTGTGTGTATGTATGTATGTATATTACTTGGGCATGCTCTAGAGCCTAAATGGGTTGTCGCATTTGAGCTTTAGAAGTATCATTCGTCTTTCGTGTATCACGGTTTTTTTTTTCAAGCTAGAGCTTCTTCTACTTAAAGAAATGGAAAAAATTCCTCACCCGAGTGGGAATCGAACCCACAACCTCTGCATACCGTGCTAGCGCTCTAACCACTGAGCTACCGGGTCAATAACTCGGATGACGAATTCTTCTACTAAATTCAGAAAAAAAATGGGATTCTTGGAATTTGAAATACAGATTTTCGTATACGGCCTTATTAGGATTATGTCCGCCGGAGCATTACTAGAATACATTTTCTGCATGTCCTTCCGTGCATGTCGTAAGAGTCGACCAAGAAACTCGGGCATTATCTCAGGCGATAAGCTAGCAACTTGTTACTGATCATTTACATCTGTCCCCGCACTACTAAACGTGGATGTGGGATCACCCTTAAGATCCAGCCTCCCATTTGTAATGAAATCCACAAGTGCCCATATTCTGGTACAATTCAGTAATATGACGACCGATTGGCCTAGTAGGTAGTGACCTTGGTCCTGGGTTCGAATCCCGGTAGGTGCAAACATTGACATGATGAATATCGATGATTGTTTCCGAGTCATGGATGTTTCTATACTTACGAGTACCTATGTATTTATATACCGTTGCTTAGTACTCACGATACAAGACCTTAGGGATCTTAATGTGGGACTAGGTTAATGTGTTCTGTAGTGTGTGAAAATGTTTTTAAAAAAAGACATAAAACAGATGAATAATAATAAGAATAATCTTCTATGCTGCTCTGGGAGTGAAAAAAAAACGTATTAATACTACAGCTGCTTCTCTTCCCGGGCATACTGTACAGGTCAGTAGAGGGACAAGAGGGTCTCGGTGTTTTGTAGGCGATCGGCTGACAACCTGTCACTACTAACCGAACTTGTACGTCTCAACTATACCCTAAAAATTGGACAGAAGTGGCACCATGTGGTTCTATTGGCCCTTGGTGCCCTGCCTACCCCGTAAGGGATAAAGGCGTGATTATATGTATGTATGTATAATACATATACGATCGAATCCTCTTATTTGGGCAATTTCGTGTTCCTTTTTTCTATTCGTCCATTTTATTACACGAAAGTTAAAGCCAATTTCTGTCGGATTATTCATTTTACGGGGCAAATTCAATTCTACTGTATAGGTACTCTTATATTTTATTTTACAAACCCTTCCAATTTGTCTATCCGTCCAATCATAAATCATACATAAAATTTTTACACGTACCGTCATTTGGCCAGCGAGGGGTCGTAAACGCATTTACCACCCCCTACCCTTAGAAGTGATACATTTATCAAAATGGTCCAGAATGATTTTTTTCTCGTGCGTACAAAGTTTTCGAATCATGTACCTATATGTGCAAATGCTACGAATTACTAAGGAAAAAATTCATCGTTACAGTACTTACATAATTAGAAATTATTATTATATGTTGTTGCAGATATGTTCGTAAAATAATGAAGTGTTTTATTAATTATAAAACTAAATATTACCTATTTATACGATAGCCTCGTATTTACGCCTATTTTCCTGGACAATTCCTATTGGAGATAAACTCGCCTTTTAAAATCTTTATTTACAATGAATAAAATACAGTGTCTCATAAACTTTATAAAAAAAATTCCGTACACCTTTATCGTTATCTATTATACATTGTTATAGATACAGATTTAAATATATATTACCAAAAACAGGTAGTAAGTTAAGTTAAAACTAAGTAGATAGTTCGCTCGCTCAATATTACCCGAAACAGGCTATCACTAGACCCTTGTTCTTATTTTTAACTTACGGACGTCTGCATAAACTACTACTTAGCCCTACACATTCCGGTATACATATATAACTGCTATAACCGCCAAGTTTCTTCAAAATCCAATTAGCAGTTTTTGTGTAAATAAACATATTCATAATCTCACAATCTTTCACATTTGTAACAGTTATACGATTGGCAGAATTGTATACCTACACGAAATAAATTTAATAAAAATATATAATTCATTTCACAGAACTTCCAAAATCCACCTCAAACCGCATCGTGTCAATCCTGGGCCTCTTCGAGCTGTCTATTGGAGACACTCCTCGACCTGATGGAGCATCGGAACTGGCTGCAGCCAGGCTGGCGGTGGAGCATGTCAACCGACGTGGTCTTCTACCTGGATACAGCTTGCATCTTGTTACTAATGACACTAAGGTATGGTGGTCAAGTTATGAAGTAAAAAAATCTAACAACCCTAAACAAATAATTTATTATGCTATACACATTCACCTCGTCTTCAACGTCGTCATCGTCAGCCTATTGCAGTCCACTGCTGGACGTAGGCCTCCCCCAGTGTACGCCACATGGCTCGATCTCCCATTTTTGCCATCCAGTCACCACCAGCCGTCATCGGTCCATCTGGCCGCAGGGCGCCCAACGCTACGAGGCGCGGTCTCCATTCGAGAACCCGTTTACTCCACCGTCCATCGGTTCTACGACAGATACACATGTAGCCAAAACTGCAAGATCATAAAGGAGAACTCACAGCTACTTTTAGCATAGCCGGCAGGCTGATTATCTAACACGCAACCGGTCGCAATCGCTATATAATCGCTGTCAAACAGGACATTTGGTATTATCCTACTAGCTAGATTATAAAGTCTACCCCACGCCCATAGATTACATAATAGGGTTCTTTGAATCAAGCGAGTAGTCGTCTTTTGACGTTTAGCGACCGGTTGCCGACCAATCTCAAGTTGGTAAATAAGCCTGCCTGACAGATGTAAATAATCCGTGACAAGTTGCTAGCTCATCGCCTGAGAGAATGCCCGAGTTCCTTAGTTAGCTCTTACGGCATGCACGGAAGTATATGCGGTTGATGTATTTTAAGCGCCGAATCAACAAAGTAAATTCTATTTCAAATAGTAACAGTGTTGCCAGATCATACATTACAAAATTATCTCCTAGGCTTCACGAGGCAAAGTTTGAATTTACGTATGTCGGATAAAAGAGACAGAATATAATAATATGAAACGAATGCAATCCTTACCCCCGCTCACGAGATGGAATTTAGTGGTTTTTAGGGGTAAATTTCAAAATTTAGAGGTTATATTGGATGTTTACAAAATTATCGTAGATTTGACAAAAATATCGTAGAATTTGGACGAATTATCGTGCGATACCTAATTTTAATTTTTATGGCATGACACTCAAAATTATCGTCCATCTGGCAACGCTGAATAGTAATAGTAAGAAACAGATAGAGAGTGTTTAGGGATTTAGGGGGTCGCGTCGCGTCAAAGGGAAAAATAGAAATAATGTCAAAGAGAGTGTGCTGTGTGCTTTCTCTTCTTTCTTCTTCCGCGCGGAATTTATCGTAAGGTTTAGGTTCACAGTTCACTATAGTCCACTTTTAGGGTACTCTTACTCTAGGTAGGTCAGTTTGACAATTTACTTGCCGAACGCGAGGAGTAGACGCGAGGAGACCAACTACTAGATTTCGTCTCTCGTGCAGCTCTCCTGGAGCTCGTCTTTAGGCGACCTTAGGCGACCTTAACTCTTATTAGCTAAGCCCCGAATCGCTAACTTATGTCTGACAGACCGTAACTGTAAAAAACAAAGTTTTGGTCCGCACCGATAAAGATTCCTTCTTTAATTTTTCGCTTATACGGTAAATTTACTTCGCAGGTGAATGTGGACCGTTGAGAGCCAAGTTTTTCATTAGTCCCAATTTGATATGTAAAGGTGGTAGAATAATTTTTTGGGAATTAACAAAACGCTCTAGGATTCAGGCTTAGTTAGGATTCCAATCTTTTTTTATGTAATCGTTAGGAAGGGTCACCTTACCACAAATTTTTCTGCACTTTAACACATTTTGGGTTGTTTAAATTGAACAAAACACACTCAACTCCTTAATAAAATTTCCGCGGGTAATCACTAAATATTTTGGTTTCATTTCTGTCGGGGTGCATAGCTAACTATGAATTTTAACTTGTATATTTATGTTCAACGAGTGAAATACAATCAATTTTCGAACAATATAAGTTATTAATGCTTTCATGTCGAATAAATGATTTTGAATTTGAATTTGAATTTAGCATGATGGGGCGAAAGGATACGGGGCCCGCGTCCAGCGACGAAGAAAAGAGCGGGCAATTCAAATAGGGAGATACAAAATTATACTTTTAACAGAGAGTTTGCAAATAGTTGTCATATTTGTTTACAGTTGTTAGAAAGATAAATATTTAACTTAGTCTCTTTTGTCCCAGGTGACCTTAACTTTAGGACTCGAGTGACAGGTACCTACTTTATTTCCTTTCACATAACAGTTATTTTTCAATACTTGAGGTGATTGAAGTTAAAGTAAACGACTAATGATGTCGTGTGGTGTCAGTAGAGAAGAATAGCACCAGCCCTTAAAAAAGGCGATTAAGGGTTTCCTGGAGATGGGCAATAGCGCCTCCTGTGTTGGTAACATAGTCCGACTGCGGTCACCAACCCGCTTATCCAGCGTGGTGACTATAGCTAAACACCAATGATAGTAGCTTTGTGGCGTGCCCTGGGGGAGGCCTCTCTCTCTCTCTAGTCGGTCCCTCATTACTGAGGATCGTGGTCACTGGAGCTTTTCAAGTGAACGATTCTTTTCCATCGATTCCGGTCAGAAGCAGCCTTCACCCTTTCACTTGGTCAAACCATCGTGTTGGTAACCGGCCTCGCGATCTCTTTCCTTCGGTATTGCCAACAATGACTAATTTTTCAAGGCTATCATCTCCTCTCCGCACTATGTGACCGAAATAGGAAAGTATGCGTTGCAGACATAAGCTTGGCCTACGTCCAGGAATAAGTTGAGTGTGTGGATATTGCCGACCGATTGGTGTAGTTGGTAGTGGCCCTGCCTGCGACGCCATAGGTCCTGGGTTCGAATCCCGGTAGGTGCAAACATTGATATGATGAATATCGATGTTTGTTTCCGAGTCATGGATGTTTCTATACTTATCTATGTATTTATATACCGTTGCTTAGTACCAACGACACAAGGCCTTAGGGATCTTAGTGTGGATCTAGGTCAAGGTGTTGTGAAGTGAATATTTATTTATTATTTCAATCAGTGCGATCCTGGCGTGGGCATCGATCGGTTCTTCCACGCGTTGTACACGGAGCGGCAGTCCCGGATGATGATGCTGCTGGGCACCGCCTGCTCCGAGGTCACGGAGAGCATCGCCAAGATCGTGCCCTACTGGAACATTGTGCAGGTGAACCTATTTAACTATTTCACTTTAGTAATGAAAGGGTGTGAGAATTTATTTAGATTTGTACAGATGGACGGATAAAAAACCTGTCACTATATATATTATATATGTCGCGTGGTGCCGGCAGAGTACAGTTTGTACCACCCCTGCCTGCCCGTGGGTATTGTACGAGGCGATTAAGGGTTTCCGGGAGGTAGGCAGCAGCGCCTCCCGTACTGACAACATAATCATAAAATCACACTGCGGTCACCATGCGGTGACTATAGGCAAAACCCCCCCGTGGCAGTAGCCTTGTGGCGTGCCCTGGGGGAGGCCTACGTCTAGCAGTGGACTGCAATAGGCTGAAGAAGAAGAAGATATATACATACATATATCTAGTCCAGCTATCAAAAGATTACTGACACGTTAGCTTGCTATTGTCAGGGACTTGAGAGAACGCCCCTGAATTCCATAGTCAACTCTTACAACATACATATACGACATATATATACATACGAGTACCCACAACCGTGTTCCCGAAATGGACTGGCCAGAACAATGTTACAACATCCTTCCCTAAAATTCCCAATATCTGACACAAGTGTCATCTATACAGGTAAAGTTGTAGATTGTTGTACTTTATACACAGATCCTTTTAAAAGATAAGAGCAATTTCTATACAAATGTTTTTTTTTTTGTAGCGACCTTCAAGCCAAGTTTTAAAATAACCTGTTTTTATCCTCGCAAAAATCCCGGTACTTAAAAGCTTCAAACATTTTACTTTCTGAAATCCTTTTCATAAAATAATAATATTCAGAGGCCTTTCGTTGGTTACCCTTAAAATTGGTTTCTGGTTTGACTGAGTTTAATTTGTACCGAAAACAGTTCTGCTAACCGCATATCGTAATACCGAAAACCAACATTTGCAGCAGCCGTATCAATTAGGATATTTTAACCAGTAGGTATACAGGGTGTAACAAAAAGGGTATGTTAAGCGAAAAGCTATGTAAATAGCCCACTATAGAGAACCACGTAGCCCCTTCAAAACCAGAGTTGCTTACTTTCCGAAGCACATAATCATTTAAATTACTTATAGGTTTTTTATATATCGGCATGATTTGTATTATGACGAAGGGTACGTACTCTATACATCAAATAAAGTAAGTTTATGCCAATAAAAAAATGCTGGTTTTTTTTTTTTTTTTATTTTTTTTTTATTACTTGTTCGGGCGAAATTTATAGTGTCTAGTGTTTATGTTGTACTTTTTTATGCAACATTCGTGAAAAAATCTTGCTACACGCGTCTACATTTATACGCGGTCTATTTATTCAACTTTGGACCCTAATATTTTATACAGACACTTCCCAGGTATGCTTCCATGGAGAAATATGATCGTGATGACGAGGAGATTCCGTAGTTTTCGGGAACGTTGACGACCAAAAATCATCCTGTATAAACAATAATTATTCAACCGAATGTTTTTTGTGGCTTGAATTAAATTCGCTACTGCTCCTAATATAAGCTACAACTGCACTTGGAAATATAACATTAATTACACAACATTTCAGATTTGACATCGAAGGCCAAGGAATCCTAATTTGTATGGTCAAGATTATTCACGACTAGGTCCAAGTCTCTTAATAACAGAAAGTTAGATTATTTAAAAACATCCTTCGAGTATGTACCCACGTACAATTCACGGCTATATGTGTTCCCAAAAAAGGGTAGGATTACGAAAGAGATTCCATAATCGCATGTAATATGTGAGGCGGTATAGAAGATCAGTCAGTGACAAGTTGCTGGCTCATCGTCTGAGAGAACTCCCGCGAGTTCCTTTGTCGACACTTATGACATGCACGGGAGGGAATGCAGCTGACGTGAAGATAAATGACGCCCCGGATCAGCACGGGACAAATAATAATGTTATTATTACTCGTAGATTATTATTATTATTAATTAGCACTTACTTGTGTGTGTATACATATAAGAATTAATGATATATTAAAATTTACTAATCCCTGTGCAAGTCGCAAGGGGGTGATGATGTAAATGTTCAGTGATTAAGTCGCTAGTTTCTTAGTCGAATCTTACGACATGCACAGAAAGAGATGCAGCTGATGTATTCTATTTAGCACAGGATAAATGTAAGTAAATAGCATTTTTTTTAATAATGTTACTGCGCAGTATTATACAAATATCTCATTGCTTTTGCTAGTTAGGCAATATGCGGGCGGGTTTTTTCCGAATTCATCAGAAAATTCTGTTTGTGTACACTTCGATTCTAATAAAAGCCGAATACGACGTGCAGTCTCTTCAAGAAAACTCCAGAAACTTGATTTGCTTGCACGAAACATCTGGGACTAAAACTGGCAGACGAAAATAAACTCCAATGTAGACGAATACGGTAGAATTTTAAATAAGCTGTGGCGGCTGGCTGCTCCAATTCAAAACCGAGTAAGGAGGTAATGGATAAATGAGTTTTCATTCAAGTATTCTTCGTAGGATGTAAACTATTCGCATAAAGTTTCCACGGTACATTTAAGTTTATCTCACCTAACTGAAAGTTATAGGTATTGAGCAAACGCAAGTATCGTCTTATGCTTTTAGCATTTATTAAAGAGATCGATTTATCACAAACGCGGCTAAGCGGCTGATCCACGAAGCTGTAGGTAATAATGAATTCAACTTGATAAAACTTACTACTTAAAATGCAAAAATTGTGTGATTTAATTAATTATTAACGGATGTTACGATTTATCTACATCGAACTTAATTTGTTTTTGGTTTATGGTTTTCTTTATGTGGACCAAATTGACAGCCAATCAGATCTATCACGATCAGCTACGAACATCTTTTAGTTATTTAGACGACTTTCACGTGAACTTTATAGCCAATGTTTCATTACGATATTTTTACGCAAGATCCATCTATTTTGCGAGAAAATACTAATAAAAATTTACACATTTTACATTGATAATATTGGTAGAATTTAGTAGACAGATCGGGCAATCGTGAAAGAAAGTGAGATGACTGCGTTCCACCCCATAGCAGTCGGAAGTATGAAGTGCCCTCATCTGTCAGGAAGGCCGGTGTTTGTTGCGGCCATGAATGAATGACTAAGAGGAGGTGGCTTTATCAGGTCGGTTTACGAAAAACTAGCGGATGCCCGCGACTTTGTCAGTGAAAACTACACATTTGTATAGCCTTTGTGTTATTCTGATGTACGAGTATAAGCTATATAACAGTCAGGTCTCATCGAAAGTCATTGTGCAACGTTACGATTATGCTATATTGGATCTGAAAAAGATCGCATGGTTTATTTTTACCCGACTGCGCCAGGAGGTTGTTTTATGAATGTAAGTTATGTTTTTCAAGTCGTAAGAGTGACATTGGGTTAAAAATTTTACGTGGTCGGGTTTTTCTTGAGGTAGATTTTTTTTCATATACCTTGTAAATATTTCCGTGCAGTAGCCCTAGCTGTTTGATGAATATGTCATTGCCAGTTTTTGGTATATTATTATGCTGCACATCGTAGGTTACACTCTCGCATCTCTTCACTGTCCTTCCTCCATAATACGCCCGTGGCGGTCTCTGCTAATCCAGTTAGTATTGCGACCCGTTCCCCAGCTGTTTGCTGGATATACTATATGTTAGATACGTGCCCAATCCCACAATCTCATTTGCGGCTAAATAAAGCTAAAAGAAAAAATATTAATGTTTTGTTTAGGGTTAGGTGACGTTTCATTAGTATTATTATGAATCTTTAATGATTTTTACTGTTTTTTTTTACTTATAAATCAATTATACCGATTTATGTCGATCTTTAGTATGACAATTGGCCAAAACTGCAATAAGTCAAGATTTTGTACAAAAAAAATCTATTTTGAAATAATTTATCGATTCCCACTCGGGTGAGGAATTTTTTCCATTTCTTTATTAATAATTTTATGAAAAGTACGTAATTAAAAAAGTTAAAATACTTACCCGCTATTCAGTCTATAGTTTGCACTAATCGAGTTATTCAACGTTTGTTTCACTGATTGATCTGGTTACAACTGGATCGAAGCGAATCGAACTGGTTCTAAGCGGATTCGCAACTAGTCTGAACCAAGGAGCTTTAAGGTAGACTGGAGTTAATAACTCATACACTTGAAGCTTATACCAAAGCCTGTGATGATGCAGTGCTTTACTAGAATACATCAGCTGCATCACTTTCCGTGCCGTAGAAACGAATCTAAGGAACCTAATGGAAAAGAGTCTACTTAGGAATTTTCTATGGAACGCAAGGCGATATTTTACTTTTTGTCACAGTAGTCTCATTGGCGAATTCGCAACCACTTTTGACTACCTATTTTTGAGAACACAACAGTATGTATGTATATGTGTATGTTAATACCAAATCTCTCAGGTCAGGTAAACAGAAATAAGTTGTGCAATGTTAAACTCCGGCCAGCAATCTCTATCTATATGCTTCAGTAATGCGGAAATAGCTAGCTCAATATCGCGACAGCTATATTGCTTCAAGTCGGTATTTGGAGTGTGGACTCCAGTGATACCTTCAAACTCCTTGGTCTGAACAAGACATGTTGAATAAACTCATCGCAGCCGACTTATTCCTTCGTTAACTTTGAATGGGCATTCGAAGTTCGGTGAGTATTTAACTAAGGAGTTCGATTCGGAATTTAAATTGACTTGAGGTTTACTTGTAAGCGTGTAAAAGAGGTTATATAGGTATTCATTCTTAACAGCAACAGCTTAATATATCCTTCCCACACCCTATAGAAGATATTTAGTTCATTACTGTAATTTCCATTCCAAATTGGCCCTTTACCACATGCACAGTTAGGAATTTATTCAGTCTTAACTCCTGAGTCCGGTCAAAGTCTTTCTCCAGTCTGAGAAATTACATCCAACGCAATACAGCAACCTCTAATTAAAAGTTCGCGAACTAGCCTCGCAATTTAGCTCCAAAATGACTCAAAACTAATCTCCACTGCTAATGAATTCATTTCACAGTAAGTTAGTTGTTAGCCTTATAGAGCTAACCCTAGAACTAACAAGTAACAACAAAACTCGCCCACACTTCATTCAACTACCGTCACAAGTTGACTATCTACGTGACAATGAACGGTAACATTTATTTAAAACTAGCGGCGACAAACTTCGTACCGCTTTATTTTTCTTTTTTTTCGTATTTTCTAGATTTCTGAAAATAAAAAATTTGTCCTTGTCCTAGAAATAGCAAACACAAAAAGGAAAGATTTGGTACAGCAGTTTAGAAGTTATGCGCAGACTACAATTCGCCGATTCATTTTTATTTTATACTAGTGGACGCCCGCGACTCCGTCCGTGTGGACTACAGAAAAAACAAAATGTCGAAATTATCCGGGATAAAAACATTTTCCGGGATAAAAAGTAGCCTATATGTTAAGTGGGACCTGTCACAATATATTCGTGAAAACTGCATCGAAATCGGTTCAGCCGTTTCTGAGATTAGCGTGCATAAACGCACAGACAAACAGACAAACCGACAAAAATTTCAAAAATCATTGTTTTGGGTACTATTGCGTTGATAAAGGTCTCCTATAATATATTTTCTCATATATCTTCCATGTACAGACAGCGACCCGTTACATATTTATTATATGTATAGAAGATAGATATTCTTTAGGTATAAGTTTATTTCATTTTTCATTCAGATTTAATTGGAATCACTGTATAAGTAGTGTTGTTTGCCGGAGCTAGAACCAACTTCCATTTACTTTTTCCCAACCATATACCTACTTTTACATGCGTGACATGACATGTCGTCAGAGTCGACTAGGGAACTCGGGCATTTTCTCAGGCGATAAATCTCACGATTAACTAGTAAAGTTGTCACTGCCATTTATCCCCGCTCTCTGCTAAACGTGGCTAAGGAATCTTATTTATGATTCTTCTGATCATTTCGGGTACACAGCCTTGTATATATGTATGTATGTATAAAAAAGTATAAGAAGGGCGACTTCTGACCCCATGGTACCTGTCTTAGGCCTCTTGTACACACACGTTTTTGTGCCGTCAAAATCTACGGTTAATTCACCGTGTGTAGGCACGGTCGTCAGTGTTGTATGGATCACTATGGAAGCTTGTAGCCATGGCACGACGCCGCCGCCGTGTGCCCAAAGTGTTGTATGGCAGGGCCTCTTGTCCACGTTATGGTTGTTTAATCGTACGGTTTACACGCCTTATAGTTGAAGAACCGTGATGTGCATACAATAGCCAAGTTCTTTAAATAGTATCTTATAACCAGGTGTCCTTCGGCTCCACGTCACCAGCCCTGAGCGACCGGTCGGAGTTCCCCCTGTTCTGCCGGACGGTGGCTCCGGACTCCTCGCATAACCCAGCTCGGATTGCCTTCATCAGGTAAGAGTTGATAGTGTAGTAGCCTTAAAGCATTGCACTACTGTATATTGGCCCACCACTCATTCCCACTACTGCAACTCCTGTAAGCCAGGAACAACAGCGGCGAAAAATGCAATCAAATCATAGATAAATTCCGATTGACCCTATAAAGCGACTATGAAGTGTTAAAATAAATAGAAAAACTGACAGAATGTGAAGTATATTGATGATGATCTCCGGCCGTATTTCGGCCAAGGCGACCAATCTCTACGGAGATTGGCCAGGTACGCAGGAGATATTATAGTGCACAAGTGTGTGCGCAAACACAGATGCACTCTCTATTCCGTTACTCTCATAGTCCGATGGGACGGAAAGCCGACACGACCGGAGATTGATCAGGCGCAGGACCAACGGTTTTACGTGCTTTCCGAGGCACGAGCTAAGTGACAATTTAGCAATATTAAAATCTGTACATGAAATAAATTCATTCATACAGGCCCGTGACTGGGATCGAACTTACGCCTCCCGCTTGGAAGGTGCACGTCTTAACCACTGGGCTATCACCGCTTTTCTTCGTGCTTTTTTTCGTGAAGTATATTAAATTAGGCAAACAAAATTGTTATAAGTGGACGAATCAATACTTTTCATCGCAATGATCCGCAAAATCCACGCACCGTGGGAAACTAGCATTTCACAGACATTGCGTCACTGTCCTCATCATGAATAGGAAATAGTTCCCAGACATAGAAACTTGTTGAAAACTAGCTAGTTAGACCCCACAATAGACCTTTAGGATCTCATTAAAAGTTTTAGGCTCTTCCATCAGAATCTGTCCTACTTATCTCCATCTCTCGTCGCGTAAGTTTCTAGTTAATGGTAGAAATTAAGTTAGGAGCAGGACCTATTTCATCAGATGTTGCTGAAAAGTTTGATACTGTTTGTTTGAAAAGTCTAAATATTGGGTGCTACACACCAAAACTACAGAATTAAAAATCAGTTTAACTAATGTATGTAAAATCCCAGACTCATACTACTACATACTTCATAATCATCATTCATCATCATTATCATTCAGTCATGAGAAGTCCACTGCTAAACACAGGCCTCCCTCAACAATCTTCACTCCGACCGGTCGGAAACTGCCTGCATCCAACCGATAACTGCTAGGACGTCCATCTTTCATAAAACATACTAATATTCACCCTTCTACATACTTACTTACAAACGTTGTTAACTTGACGTAAGTGCCAGTTTCCCTACGCCTATACATAACCTGCTAGTGTAAAATGGATCGATGAAACTAAAATTGATGTGAAGTATCACATCACACATTAATTAAGGTAAATTACGGTCTAATTGTGACCATCGGGTGCCTACAAGTTGAAAGATGACGTCCAGCTTAATGTCCTCTAGCCCCCCTATTCCGCAAAATGTGTCAGTCGTAACGCAACCGCAACTGTGGAACGGGGGAGAAGCAATATTTACTTACCGCTTGGATACTAAAATTTAAAATATTTTAGCACGCAGCGATCGTGAGTATGACAGAATAAAAAATGCCTGTCGGTAGCCTGAAACGTAAAGTAATTATTATTCACTATACAGGATGTTTTTTCGTTGCCACCCTTAACGAAGGGTACGTACTCTATACTTCAAATAAAGTAAGTTTATGTCAAGAAAAATTTTGGGCAACGATGTAAAAGAAAAAGATTTTTTTTTAATTACTTGATTGGGCGATATTTATAGTGTCCAGTGTTTATGCTAGTTTTTTCATGGATAGATAAATATTATTTCTCGTGAAAAAATCTTGCTATGCTCGTCATTGTGCAGTTATGCAGAAAAACGCATTCTATTTACTCAACTTTGGACCCTAATATCTTGGAAACCAGACACTTCCAGGTATGCTATATATATATATTATGATGAGGAGATTCCGTAGTTTTCGGGAACGTTGACGACCAAAAATATAGTGTACGGGCGTAATTTTGTCCTCGCAGACTAGTACAGTAGTTTCAAAGCCTATTCGCTGCAAACAAACAAACAAAAAAAACTAAATGTGTTTAGTTACGCCCATCACAATATAAATTATTCCCGATAACTGCGTCTAAATCGGTTAAGCCGTTTCTGAGATTAGCAAACAACGATTAACAAACATACAGACAAATTTAAAAAACATGAATGAAAACATGGGTTCTCTTGCGAATACGTTTGTTAGGATGGATGTGTGTGTGTGTGTTTGTTACTTTTTCACGCTAAACCTGGCAAAAAGTTCACGTGGGCGAGTCGCGGGCGGCCGCTAATTACTTTACAGGGTGTAACAATAAGGGTATGTTAAGCGAAAAGCTATAAAAATAACCCACTGTAGAGAACCTATCCTCAAAATATCTGAGTCTGGAAAAATAAACATAGGATTTCGAGTCTCAAATTTTATGGATAGATTTTTTATAGTGGGCTTTATTATAGCGTTTCGCTTAACACACCCCTTTTGTTACATCCTGTATATAAAGGAAGGTCATAGGATAGGATCCAGTAATTTCCTCGCTCCGTTCACAACCCGAACGGGATTGAGGGCAAAATAACAATTATTCTCATTCAGAAATAATAACAGTACCCGTAACCCTATTTAAATATAAATGAGACACCGATTCCAATTTTGCTTTCAATTTATTTACGAGATGTTTAGGCGCCATTTAAGAGTTTATCCACTTTAATGTGACATTTCGTACAAAAAACGCGTCAGGATTAAAAACTGTGATGTGTCTTTTTTATATACTTTGGTTAGCTAGAAGAGATCTCTTATAGAGATAATCTCGCCCTTGTACAATATGTATTTTTATTGTGTTTATTTATCTCTTTTTGTTAGGTAGGTATGCTCGCTATTGTACAATATTTTTTTATTGTGTTTGTCTAATCTTTGTATGCAGATAGCTATACAATAAAGAATAATATGAAGTTTTTTTTTATTTTATACCACAGGGCTAAGACAATGTTACAGTTTAACAAATGCGAAGTTATCGAAACACATCCTCCAATAGGAAAGCTTAAGTCAGCGCGTTCGTTAAATACTTGTTATTTTACGAAGCTCTCCTATTGGAGGATATGTTTCGATGGGTGAAGTCTATGGGTGGAAATGTTTCGATAACTTTACGAACATCACTGTCGCTCGTAAAATCGTTACAACCTCAAGCCACCTGTTGGCTGTGGGATTCATTTATGACTTTGCAGTAGTGGCTACCCCATGTCGGGAACACAGAGCTGTGTGAATATGTCGCAGGCAATTTGTATGATTCGTCTTTATACAAACGGCGTCGTCCGTTTATAAACGCTCGCCAGGCATTTTGAATAGTATGAGAGAAAAAAATTCCTTTTAGCACTTCGCCGGTCGCTGCAGGGACATGCTGCAGTAGTGGTCTAACATAACCCCTAATTAATGTCGGGATACACAGAGTCATTTGTAATAGGGCGCGTTTTACAATATGCCTTGGCATATATAAAAGGTCTTTTCAAAATTATCTTTTGACACGAAACTAGGTAGATAAAAAAAAATTGAAATCCGTCTATAATTGACGGAAATATCGGTGAACATACATTAAAAAAAAACATATATATATTATACATACAGACGAATTGAGAACCTCCTCCTTTTTTTGAAGTCGGTTAAAAAGAAACAACTTTCACTATGGGACATACTCTGAAATAGTGAAAAAAAATCAGCTGTTCCATACAATTGTCGAATAATTACTGAACTGAAATGAATGGAACAGCTGTTTTTTTTTCACTATTTCGGAGTTGGTTCCATAGTGAAAGTGGTTTCGTGTCAAAAGATAATCACTCGATTTGAAAAGAGCTTATACAGGGTGTAACAGAAAGGGTATGTTAAGCGAAAAGCTATGTAAATAGCCCACTATAAGAACCTATTTTGTTGAGACTCGAAATCACATTTTTATTTTTCAAGATTGTATGAAAATTCCTGAGATATTTAAAAATTCTCCATACTATCACATGTGATTTCGGGTCTCAAATTTTTGGATAGGTTTTATACAGTGGGCTATTTACATAGCTTTTCGCTTAACATACCCTTTTTGTTACACCCTGTATATGTAAATGATAGTGATGTATGTAATATATAAGTTGTTGTCTGCAGTAGAAAACCGAGAACAAATACCTAGTTGTAGTATAAATAAAGTAAAGAGGATTCTGCAAGAGAAAAGATGTCGACAACGAACAAATAACAAAACGTTCAGCTAATAATGAAATGTCTCGATAAATGGCTGACTGCAGGCACGTCATGGTGTAAGAAGTATTGTACACTATTTATATACTTAACTTAAATATGTGTCTAATTAGAAACATCCTATATATTATATCTATGAGACTAACCCCCATCATTAAACGTTGATTTAAACTTCAATAATAGTAAATAAAAATAATAAAATAAATTTATTTCATTCTCAAAAATATACACAACAAAACGAAGTTGTGAGATCTCCATTTAAGCAATAATTTGCTTGTGCTAGGAGAACTCGCTCTTCCATAACATGGCTTTTACATAGCATGAAAATAAAATTATAGGTAAGTATGTACTTAATTTAGAATTTACTAAAATATGTATGTGGCGGACTATATGTGCATGTGTGTGTATTATTATATTTAATACTAGTGGACGCCTGCGACTCCGTCCGCGTGGACTACAGAAAAAACAAAATGTCGAAATAAAAACATTTTCCCGGGATAAAAAATAGCCTATATGTTAAGTGGGACCTGTCATAATATATTCCTGAAAACTGCATCGAAATCGGTTCAGCCGTTTCTGAGATTAGCGTGCACAACGCACAGACACAGACAAATACAAAAAATTGTTTTGGGTACTATTGCGTCTTCTATAATACATAACAGGGTGAGTCAACGTTCCCAAAATCTCCTCATCATCGATCATTTTTCTCCAAAGCATACCATTGTATTAGGGTGTTGGTAAATACTGCGTTTTCTGCTACACATAGACGCGCATGCGTTCACGATTAAAGGTCTTCTATAAAACTTTATTTTGTTAGAGTTACCCTCGTTAAATGGCCACAAAAAAAACATATCTTCCATGTACAGACAGCGATCCGTTACATTTTTATTATATGTATAGAAGATAGGCATGTACACATAATGTATGTGGGTGAGTTTAAACTTTATTGCAATGAAATCGTCTGGACTATATCTTCTACATCGCTATAACTTTTATTCTTTAAACAATTAGTAACCCTCTCTTTAGTTTTAGCTTCAATCAACTCAAACATTGGACGCCCTCCGGCCAGATGAACCGATGAGTTAAAGAGCCTATTGCAGTCCACTACTGGACGTAGGCCTCCCCCAGAGCACGTCACAAGGCTTGATCTCCCGTTTTCACCATTTACCAGCCACCCTCTTCAAGTCATTGGTCCATTTATTATGTTATACAATAAATATGTATATCACGCAAAATTTCAATGTTTTAATTTTAATTAAAAAGTTTAATGTCCGAAACGCTGTCAAATGACAAACCAAAGCCAAACCAAAACTAAAATAAAAAAATCGGCCAAATGCAATGTTGAACTCGCATAAAGAGGGTTTCATACAATGCCAAGAGTTCTAGGTTAAAATAAAGACGGTCTTGAATTCATGTACTATGTAGAGTTAAATAATATTACGTATTCAGAGCACATTTTGTCTTCTATTGGGGAATGTTTACTGAAGTACTAGAATATTTATTTTTTGAACTGGCAACATATTCATCTGAGTATCTTTTATACACATAGACTTCCGGGGTAACGGGGTTATACTATTATGCGATCATGGCTTCGTTATTCTATCGTGTGTGCAGTCTCCTTTATCCGTAACTAGCTGTTTCCTGCGACTTCGTTCGCGTGAACTGCAGAATAAAGCCTATATCCATCTCCATATTCCCAACTAAATGCATAAGATAAGATAAATCTTTATTTGCAATTAAACATGTATTTCAATGACATTGGTTGAGTATATAAAGCGGGAAAAGGTAACAAATCAACAAACAAAGACACACAGCAACGTTCGTATTTGTAATATTCGTTGGGATGGCACTAGTCATACATAAGCACATGCTGGACATGTCTCAGTACTTTTTGACGTCAACTTCTTTCGCGTACGGTTAGCCGCCTTAAAACGGCCAAGGTTGATGAGCATTTTTAATACATTATACTCGTACATTCTTCTTCTTCTTCTTAGCCATTAGTCCAGACAGGCCTCCCCCAAGGCGCGCCACAGGAAGGTTTTGATATCAACGCTGCGGGTTGGTGTCTGCAGTGTGATTTTCGGAGTATGTTGTCATACGGGAGGTGCTTCCCGGAAACCCTTAATCGCCTCGCACGATAGGGGTTGCAAATGCACTCATAACAGTTTTGACTGGTTAAGAAAAACTTTTTTATTATTGTTTTCACAACTGTTTTTAAACAAGCGAAGTGTTCATTCTAACTGACAATCAAATTTAAGAAACGCGCTAGTCGCAATAACATTTTCCTTTAACCAACTTTTACTTAATATTTAAATGGGGTCTAAACAAGTCCAACCTTATTTGTTATGTATTATCCGCAAGTCAATCCTATTTTTGTTATGTGTTTTTGTTTGTTTTGAACGACATTGAAATTTTTGGAACCAGAATTGTTGCCGATGGCGTATTCTAAAGTCTTGCGTCTTCGTTCGAATTTCCTCGCCGTTCTTGCGTGAACCAAAAGAGAACTTTAACTGCTTCAATTTGGTCATGGCATCGGGCTAAGCCAACACAATATCTTTTACATCCCATCGTTTCGCCTTTTTAAAAAGGCTTGATAATAACATCCTTTCATACTGCTCGGTACGTATTGCTTTCATTGCTATTTCTTCTTCAGTTCAATTTTCGGGGTTCCTTCAGGAAGACTTTATCCAAATATATTAGGCAGTTTTATTAGAATCCAAAGAATAAAGGTACATTTTTTTTGTTATTTTATGTGTCCTCAGGGGACTTAAAAGTCCAGAAAGAAAGAAATTGCCTCCCTGTTGTTTGTGTCATTGGCCACAGTATTTCTACTTCACAAAATGGGCTTACTGCCTAACTTAGCTTTGGACCACTTTTAATATTGGGTAAGTTAAGTGCACCCATCGTCTTAGTTCGTCAAACTGTTTTTGTATTGGATCACATTAGCTATTTGTTTTCAAATCTTTCATTTTCTTCAAAACTAGGCACAGGTAAACAATCAATATCGTGGCCCTCTTTAACTATTGGGCTTAATGTCACATTCTTTGCAGCATTTCCAAAAAACATTTTGTTCACATGTTTAATATTACTCGTCGAGTAGTTTCTGATCCCTTTTTGTCAATGAACATGGTGGGCTTAGAGCGGTTTATCACGTTTTCTGCTATATATTTTATATAAATTGCACCAACAATAGAAAACTACCAATGTCGGAATGTCACCATTGCTTACAATCAATAATAGATAATAATTTATTGAGATAAGCCGTTTTCCGCATGCAATACTCTCGATAAAAATAACTCCTGAAGCTAGGTTTCTTAACATGGAACACTTCGGGTTGTGAAAACAATAATAAAAAAGGGGTACAAACTTAGTTATGAAAGTCAAATTTTACTCTGCCGGCACCACGCGGCTAATTAGTAGGATGTTATACATAAGCTGAATTAAATATTGCTCTATCTAAAAATACCAACATTCGAATCTCATACATAAACGTTAGTAATAAGCTGTTATTTCATGGCTTTTCTTTTAAGATCCTCTGTTAGACCCTGTGAAATCTACAAAAGAATTCGCAAAAGTAACCAACATCTTACTATGAAAAAGTCTTATGAATGTTATTCCAGACTTTCATTAAACCGGTACGCATGACTACTCTATAATGGGCACTTACATTTCTTTTGTCCTTCTTTTCACTGATTCAGAAAAGAAAAGAGCATTTGGAATGTGTGTTTTCGTAAAAGGGATAGAAAAGCCTTTTGTGTACTTCCCGTAAATTGTTTTGTATTAAGAAAGGGTTTTTGGGTCTTGTAACTTGGATTTTGTAACTTGCAACCGGTCGCAATTTCGAAATACCTAGTCATCGTCAAAACCTATAATAAAATTTGAGTTAATGCGCACACACTTGTGCAAATATCTCCTGCATATTTGGCTAATCTCCGTTGAGATTGGCCATGACCGAAATACAGCAGGAGACATTATTATTATGATAAACATGTGATTTCGAATCTCGGTCTTTCTGTTAGGTTATCTCTACAGTTGGTCTGGGGGCCAATTCTCGAAATGTCTCGAGTTGGAACGAAGCTGAAACGGAACCGCTGCAGACGCTCAGAACAAAACAATAATTACTTTACGGTGACGTAATAAGACACATTTCAGCACGAGACAGATATTTGTTTTAATCTGTTATATTCGAGACCGATGCGTGCTAAAATATATCTTATAACTCAAGCGATATATTGCTTCGCACCGCGTTTCATTAACAGTTCGTTAGTGGTTGCGTTTCGGCTCAAAAATACATACCCCTTTTGATACACTCTTCACATGAAAACCCATCTTACGGATATGCATACTATTGATTACTTGATTAGCTATCGTTTCTTTGCCCTTAGGCAGTTCGGTTGGGACACCGTCACCGCATTCTCCCAAAACGAGGAGGTCTACTCCCTCGCTGTGAACGAGCTGGTCACCCAGCTGGAGGCAGCCAACATCACCTGCGCCGCTTCCATCACCTTCGCGGAGTCAGACTTCAAGGAGCAGCTGCAACTGCTCAAGGTTGGTGCAAATGTTGGAATATCAAAATCTCTCAGTCTTTCATTCCATCCTCTATTCAATCACATAAATCATTCATTCAATCAGTCACTCAATGTGCGGCCCAGATCGGCCATCTTAGGTTAGTTCAAAGAATATACTTACTCTCTAAGGTTAGTTCAAATACAGATTCCGTTGCAAACACACGTCTTTTACCCTGTTGATCCCATTTTCCAATAGTAAGTTTGGCAGAAGAATACTTCTCTAGTTGGTAATAGCTCTAGGATCTGTAGGAACAAATGCAAAGCTGTCAAAAGAATTCCGCGGAGACTGGATGATATGCAGACACTTTGCTATGACTTGCTCGGGGAAAAGCTAAACTTGGATAGTGCAGTACAATTTATAATTCAACATTTTACTTACATCTCAACTCTACCCTCAAAATTGGTCAGAAGTGGCATTATCGTCGGTCAGATATGGCATATCCGACCTTGGTGCTCTGCCTACCCCGTAAGGGATAAAGGCGTGATTATATGTAAGTTTTTATATTCCAACAATTACGTCACGCTTACGCTTACATGGTTTTCCTGGTTAAATGAAGTGTGGCGTCTCCGATTGATTTATGTTTTTACATACAGTTTATCAGTCGCATTGTCTGCTTAGAGGGCAAAGGGGTTCTTTATACAGACTTATTAGTAAGGTTTGTTTACTATTGTCTGGTAGGTACTTAATAACCTACCACGGCTAGAACTAACGGCTTTACAAAGTAGGTATTATTTTAATAAAATACATACATACATATAATCACGCCTTTATCCCTTACGGGGTAGGCAGAGCATCAAGAGCCGATAGAACCACATGGTGCCACTTCTGACCAATTTTGAGGGTATAGTTGAGATGAACCTATACATATGTTCGGTTAGTAGTGACAGGTGGTCAGCCCATCGCCTACAAAACACCAAGACCCTCTTGACCCTCTACTGACTTGTACAGTATGCCCGGGAAGAGAAGCAGCTGAAGTATTATACTTTTTTTTTTTCACTCCCAGAGCAGCATAGAAGATAATAAAATACGTTCGATATAAAATAAACCACTTACATTTTTTTCTCCATGGAAGAGAGATATCGCTCTACACTACTTATAGCGACGTCTCGCTTCATCAATCACAAATCATTTATTGTGGTTCATGGGTAAATGCAATGTTAGGTTACAATATGCGGTCTTAAATAAATTGTGCTGTGATTAGCAATGACCAGCCCTATAAAGGGTATATACTAAACATTAAACCTAAATAATACAAAGTATAACATTAAGAAATGATTTTTTTTTTCACCCGAGTGAGACTTGAACTCTAAACTTGAAACTAAACATATCAAAAAGAGTGTCAATGTTTTGATTTCATTTGGAACTAGGGATGCGCCCCGGCTTAGCACGAGTGTAATGCCCTTTCGCATGAACCAAGTTGTGGGCTGCCGCTGTAGAACAGTGTTTTTTTTAAACATTTTCAGGAAATTTTTCAATTTCTCTCCGTAAGAACCATCCTCGTACATCAAGGAATAGTCTGAAAAAAAATCAAAAGCAAAATCGGTTCAGCTGTTCTCGAGATTCGCGCTTAGCAACACATTAACGATTCATTTTTATATTATAGAAAGATAAGTATTGACATATACAGGGTGTAACAAAAAGGGTATGTTAAGCGAAAAGCTATGTAAATAGCCATACTAGTGATTTCGATTTTCAAATTTTGTAGAGAGGTTCTCTATAGCGGGCTATTTGCATAGCCTTTCGCTGAACATACCCTTATGTTACACCCTGTATAGGTATACACAATAGAAACAATCTTGCTTTATAACTTAATGGTAACCCACTTGGTTAACGAATTCACATTTAGAATAAGGGTCTGGTAAACCTTCGGCTAACAATTAAAAAAATATGGAAGAAGCCCTATAAAAATTTAGATTAAGTAGAATTTATTATGTTTAAAAACCTTGTTAATATGTACGGCGAAATTACCATTTTGTTTATACTCGCCCGGTTACTTCAGAAGTTAGCTTTGTAACTTTTCCTACGGCTGTATTGGTTAAAAAAAAATTAGGGTATCAGCAGTAACCAACCTATTACATGTGTTGATTCAACGTCACCTGTCACGAGCTTCTGTTTTTCAAGGTACATTATATCAGGGATTTGGTCTCTCCTCTTATTCATATAAACAAGGCTGTCTTACCAAAATGGCGTTGTAGACGGTAAACGGAACGAAGTTCTGACTACAGACCTGCAGGATCATTAAGGAGATCGTGCACACATTTAGCATATGATGCCATCAAATGTGTAGGATATTGTAAAACAAAGTGTAATTTTAATGTTAATAAATGACACTAATGACGTCCACGGAAGGAGATGCAGCTGGGGGGCAATTCTTAAAAATTTTGGAGCCGAAACACAACCATTAACGAAGCGTTAACGAAATGCGGTGCGAAGCAATATATATTTACCACTTGAGTAATAAGGTATATTTTAGCATGCATCGGTCGCGAGTATGACAGAATAAAAACAAATATCTGTCTCGTACTGAAATGTGTCTGATTACGTCACCGTAAAGTAATTATTGCTTTCTTCTGAGCGTCTACAACGGTTCCGTTTCGGCTTCGTTCCAACTCGAGACATATTGTAGTGGATGGTAGGGCTACCGTCCGAGTTATGTGACTGCACAAGGATGAATATTTATGGAAGATAAAAGATATTTTCTAGGTTTCGTAAAAGCAATATATTCAGGAATAATTTTCTAACAGAATTGACAACTTCAACTATATTTTCATGACTCGTTGATCGAATCGCGCGGTGCTGCGTTTACACGCAGCTTAGTACTAGCGTATAGCTACTCGCTACAATTTCAAGACTTGGCCCCTGATGTATTCTAGTTAAGCCCCATAAGCTGCATCTGGCCCCCTTATGCTTAACGTGACTGTAAGATCTCCATCTGCAGTTCTGGCTTCCCAATTCTTGGGAACTGTTTCTAGAAGTAAGTAGGTAGGTTCAAAGAGGTACCTGCGGGGTTTTTTCTTTCTTCTTCTGCGCGGAATCTCTCGTAGGGTTTTGGAGTTTTTCACTTCAATCCACTTTTAGGTATTCTTGACTGTTACTTCGCTTTTAAACGAAGGGCACTCCTTTGGGTAGGTCAGTTTGTCATACACAAAATTCACTTGTCGAGCGAGAGGTCAGTACCGCGGTTGGGCAACTGGCAGATAGGGGGAACACACGTGGTTCGCATTATGGGCGAGAAAAGAGATAGAACGATTAGAAGAGGGAGATAGTTTTAGGGAACATAGTTTTGTGTATCTTCCTGTTGAAACTATAATTTTGTTTCTCCCTCTTCTAATCGTCCTGTAATGTATGTATTCATATTCGAAAGCTTGAAGTCTGGTCACTGCATCGTTTTATAATTTAGTAAAGCCAGCTTCGTTCAGTACATCCTATTGTTTCAACTTTACGAACAAAGCGCAATTATCTTTTGTTTGCCGCCGACAAGGTTAGGCTAAACGTAATTTACTTTGATTAACTAGGTACCAGGAATTGTATGCTGTTAGTAAGGAAAACTTCGAGGGGTGAATATTGAGTTTTTTGAGGTAGGAAAAGTCTAGAAAATTACTGTGGTTTTTTTCATTTACGAGTATTAATTCTTATTACATACATATACATAGGTATATGTATATAGACACCCCCAAGCTAATTACATCTGTGCATAATAGAAATTAGCAAGAAAAAACATACATAATAGGTAAAAAGTGTACTATTTGGATACCGCAAAACACTACGTTCTACGCTTCTTTCGTAGTAGCTTCGTAGTTCGTAGCACTTGCTACGTATTGCGTCCGCGCAGTATTTGTAGCTTTTATTTGCAAATGTAGGAAATGGAAAAATATCAACTCTGCATTAGGAAACACCCATCCTGTATATAAAAAGCAACCTTATTCTTCATTGTACCATTACACTAAAAATACACATTAAATATATTAAAATGGATAGTGACATGACTAACAAATAGTTATTCTTCTGGCAAACTAATCGAAGGAGTTCAAAGTGAAAATCTTCGGGATCAGATATCATTTTATAGATATTTTTTCTTCATAAAATACTTGTGGGTAATGAGAATCGGGTGATCCCCATTGCCCGCTAGTGACCGCCACCCAAAGAAAAAGATTATACAGGGTGATTTTTGGTCGTCAACGTTCCCGAAATCTCCTCATCATCATGATCATTTTTCTCTATGGAAGCAACCTGTGAAGTGTCTGGTTTCCTAAGGGTCCAAAGTTGTGTAAATAGACTGAGTGCATAAAGGCAAGGCCAAGGAAAGAAGGTGAAAGTGCCGAAAATGGTGACCGAAAGAGTAAAGAGGAAGATTCCCCAGGAATCAAACGATACCTCTGTATCAGACGTGACGCGATTTGTGTTAGATTTTGTATGATCCTCATTGCCCACAAGGTGACCCCAATTACCCGTAACTTAGTGCAATGGGAGTCAAATCAGTTTTTTTTGTCTTTTATATTTCCCACGATTACTGATCTTAAATTATAGCTCATTAAGTATTTTGTTATGAGGCAGTTGCAATAAATTTTTTGTTAATTTTAGCTTTTGTATTCTAATTCTTGCTTAAGTGACCCCCATTACCCAATCTTCCCCTACCTACATACAAACAGGTGAGCTAGTTTCATAAAGGAGCATAATATAGGATCGTTAAGGAGTTCCCACAGTTACAATTAGTGGGGGGAAACGCAAACGATCAGTGTCAAGTTCCTAGCTTATCGCCTAACATGCATGGGACGAGATGCAGCTGATTGATTTAAGCCCCGCAAGAGCACATACAGATAGATTAAGCTCTGTATTGTACTGCAAAAAACATTCTGTATAAGAGCGAGCTTTATTATAATATGCAATTTAGCTTAATAGTCTACAGCTCATATTACCAATATTTACTTTACCTACGAGTAACTTGATACATTCATTACTCATATTTTATATATCAATTCCCACTCGGGTGAAGATTTTTTTCCATTTTCTTTATTAATAATTTTATAATATTTTATTGTTATCTTTCGTGAAGATATTTTGATTGATTGTCTCGTCACATTTTAGGTTCCTCAGGGAGTAATTAATCTGAAATTTTCAGTAAATCCTGTTCAGTGACTTCCGTTTTGTAATCTTATAAAATACTTGTTAGGCTCAGAACCCACGGAGCGGTTACACTCCGCCGCGTTTGCGGAGCCCACAGCTTCTGTACCCATAGAATGTAGATTTATATGCATAAAGAAAGAACGACGCGTTTTACGGTTTCAATTTTTACGTTTACAATTCCGCAATTTCAATGCGAAGAGATATTTACATTTTTAACACGCAGCGGTCGCGACCATGATACAATAAAAACAAATATCTGTCTCGTGCTGAAATGCATAGTTACATACCGTGTTTCCACAACGATTTCGTTTCGGCTTCGTTCCAACTCGAAATTTTAAGGGAATTAGTGACCACGCAAATCGCAAATCTCTTGAATTTAGAAATAAAACCGCTGTTGGGCCTACACCCGCGGCGGGCACGGGATAAAATCGCTCCAACAGTTCTTGCTTTAGGTACATTTTTCTTTGTCCCGTAAAAATTAAAGGTCGAAAGGCAAGCCCTTTGCCATTTTTAATGCTTATAATAATAATGTTAGGTTTACTTTACCTTCAATTTCTTTGTACCACTGCTTGATCATTAAATACGAGTAGGCATTATAGAAATAGGTACATATAAGTAACCAAGTGCTTTTTCCATCTGAAAATGTACATATTATACAAACATTGCGTTATAAAATTTACATTTAGATATCTAGACAGGCGGCAGCGTGTCAAGCCAAGTCCCAGCTAGCAGAAATGGCGAACAGCACCACCGTGTGTAATTTTACTAATATTTCCTAGAACAGTCATGAGTCTTCAGATGGACGAACAACAGTGACGAGTTGCTAGCTTATCGCCTGAGAGAATAGAGCTGAGAGCTGAAATACAGCTGATGTACTAGTGTAGCCCCACGAGTACAGGACAATTTAATATTTTATGTCTTATTATTTGCTTTTAGGAACTGGACACACGTATCATAATCGGCAGTTTCTCACAGCAAATGATACCGAAGATCTTTTGTGAAGTAAGTATTGAATAATGTAATGTAAGTAATCAGTATATAAACTTGCAGTAGATACATAAATTTAGGTTTGAGTTTAATCGCGCATTAGCACATGTCTTCTTTTTTCTTCCAATATAAACAGAAAACGACGTCATGTGTGATAGACTAAAAATAAACATTTCGAGTATCAATTTTTGTGAAAAGAAAACGATCACTATAAAGAAATAGTCGCAGGAAAATTTCAAAATTTTCCGACATATTCTGCATATTTTCGGGAAAAAAAATAGTTTAGTTCGTTTTAGCAGGCCTTTGATAATGACTTAAAGATAAAATTATACTTAAAGATGATTTTTTTAAAAAGTTGCCCACATAAAGTTCAAATAACTGATCACCCTAATGGAGAATAAACGGTGATCCAAAAAACAGCAATGTGTCACACAATAACCGATAAGCCCATTTAATTAGTCACAGGATCTCCCGATACAATTGGCGCGGAGAGCAAAGATTACTCATAATCAAATCAAAAATATATAGGTACATTTCCTGGGAGTAATAACACTGTCAAATAACTCAACACAATGGTACTTGTTCGGCATTTTAGTATTTGCCTGGCTGTCATCCACACCCTGTATATATTAGCTGTAGGTATGTATGACGTATGTACACAATATCTATTGTATATTATTTACCTATGACCTTTAAACATAGCTACCGTAAAACAATTTCCCCAATACCTCAGTAATTGATAGAACTTCGAACTAAAACCTGAACTAGGTCAAGCCCTATTCCGTAGTTACGAGTGAGGGTCTTACTGCTGAATGAATAGAGTTCTAATTGGCCACCTTCCGACATTCTGGTCTCTTCACTTAGGTTCTTGTCATGGAGTATAGATAGGGAGGAGATATGAGTGCCAATGTAGAGTAGAATGAGCTAATCACTGACTGACATTTGCTTGTCGTCATCTTTCTGTCTTTATCCCATTGGTTGGGTCGGCGCAATATGGTTTCTTTCGAAGCGCTCATTGGCAAAGTTTTGGCATTTATTTTTACGGCCGGCTGTCTGCCTGACAGCAACACTTCTCGGGTAGGTATAGCTTAATGACAATATTTATACATTTTCTTAAAATTATCAAACTTTTTTAGGGACATTTTAATGCTTCGAAAACATGTCCTATTGAATTTAGTAGCGCCTTTCTAGCAGAGATGTACTATACTACGTAGATGCGTTTGATATCCAGTAACGGAGCTGCCTGTACATGGAAGATATATGAGAAAAAATATTATAGGAGACCTTTATCAACGCAATAGTACCCAAAACAATGAATTTTGGAATTTTTCTCGGTTTGTCTGCTTGTCTGTGCGTTTGTGCACGCTAATCAAAGAAACGGCTTAACCGATTTCGATGTAGTTTTCAGTAATATATTGTGACAGGTCCCACTTAATATATAGGCTACTTTTTATCCTGGGAAAATGTTTATATCCCGGATAATTTCGACATTTTGTTTTTTCTGTAGTCCACGCGGACAGAGTCGCGGGCGTCCACTATCATGAATATGATTAGTGAATATCACATGCATCCTTAGCAACGTAGCATAGCACATCTTTGCTAGAAAGGCAGTCTAAGAGCTGCGATAGGCTCGTCCCTTACCACGTGGGATTCAACAGGCTAACTGGTGACAAATGGGTGTACATAATTCTGTACATAATTCTGCCCTCTTTAGGGATGGAACGCGTGACAGTATGTAGCTACGTATGTATCTGTTCGGCCACCTCCCCTGTGCTATTACTTCATGTTTCTATTGAAATTGAGGTCACATGTATAGTGCTTGCCCCGCAGAAGGTGGATAATTGTGTAAAGTCTACTGTTGTAGGTGAAACTCCTTGTTACTAATACTACATGTGTGAAGCTATGTATGTCAAGTGCAACTTTGAAACTTACTTTTAAAAGAGGTATGCAGGGTGTAACTGAAAGAGTGCGAAATGCTATGAAAATCAAAATGGAATGAAAAAACCGGTTAAGTGCGAGTCGGACTCACGCACCGAGGGTTCCGTACAAACCTGTATGTATATAAGTAAAAATTCACCCATTACAATTCAGTCATAGAAAAATATGCGATATAACAAAAAATTTAAGGTTTTTGGAATTTTTCTTTATATGTGCTATAAAACATTGCTTCATGCCAAATTTCAAGATTCTAGTTCGACTGGATTTGATTCCCTTTAGGTTTTGATTCCCTTGCGAGTAGTTGCGAGTTTGAAAATATGCGACTAAAATTGCTGTTTCTTTGATTGCGTTGACATAGAACTTTGATTTTGTATTATAGATCTGAGTGTTTGATATAAATTTTAATTTAATACCTATACGCGTTCATGAGGAAAGGGGTAATTATTTTAAAATATTTTTACTTTATGATGTAACTAAAAATTTACGGTTTCCACAATTTTTTTCTGTATCTGTGCTATAAGACGTTGCTTCGTACCAAATTTCAAGATACTGAGTTCACGGGAAGTACCCTGTAGATTTTGATTCCCTTGCATATGTCGAAAATTTGTGAAAATTTGCATTATAAATGGCTGTACCTAAGAAGTTTGATTGCAGTTGGCTAAGGTGTTCGATTTTTTTGCAGCCAGCTCCAACGTGGGACAGTAAACCAGAGAGTATGAGCTATTTGATATGGCAGAAGACCAAATGAGAGAAGTGGCAGTGGGCAGGCCACATCTGTCGTAGAAATTGGTTCTGCGGACGGTGGAGTAAAGTAAAGTAAAGCGTAGCGTTGGGCGCCCTCCGGCCAGATGGACCGATGACTTAAAGAGGACGGCTGGTAGTGACTGGATGGCAAAAACGGGAGATCGAGCCATGTGGCGTACGACGACGACCTCCACGCGTTACTGGGAAAACGGTCTTGACAGACAGACGGACGGACGGACGGATGGACGGACCGTCCTATAAGGGTTCCGTTTTTACCTTTTGAGGTACGGAAACCTAAAAATGGAAAGTTCCTAAACATCTCACGAATGTCTACAACATATGTTGGGTGTTTTCATTGCATTGCTATACCCCTTCTGTTTCCTTTATGTCAATAACCTTTATGTCTTCCACTTATAATATGATTCTGATCAAAGGATATAAAACTTGAGCCTGTGTCAACAACGTCAAACAAGTAAACATGTACATAACATAATGTGATTTTTTGTAGCCATTAGCGGTATCATTTCAAAACCTTGTTTAAAGAGAGAGTGTTTTAAAAAGACATTGACTAAAAATCTATACATAAGTATAATAAAAATGTAACGGATCGCTGTCTGTACATGGAAGATATATGAGAAAAAATATTATAGACCTTATATTATCAACGCAATAGAACCCAAAACGATGATTTTTGGAATTTTTGTCTGTTTGTCGGTTTGTCTGTGCGTTTGTGCACGCTAATAACTAACAGAAACGGCTGAACTGATTTCGATGCAGTTTTCAGGAATATATTGTGACAGGTCCCACTTAACATATTGGCTACTTTTTATCTCGGGAAAATGTTTTTATCCCGGATAATTTCGACATTTAGTTTTTTCCGTAGTACACGCGGACGGAGTCGCGGGCGTCCACTAGTATATAATATAATGCAATATAATATGATAAATAGAGTTATGTCAAATTAAGGCAAAATTTAATTTCTTTTAAAAATCTGGCAGACAATTTAATTAACACTATACCGTTCCGTACAATCAATTACAATTTTATCACGTAACCCTTAAAATTTCAAATGGCCGGCATCTCATCCCCAGGCCTTCCGTCTCGGCATGTTCGGAGCAGAATACGCTTGGCTGGTCGCTGGAGCTCCACCCAGGATACGTGGAACCTCCCCCTGCTCCCGGGCAAACCTGGCGCGGGCTTTGGAAGGACTGGTCACCGTCACCTCGCATAAAGGCATCGTGGGAAACGTCACCAGCTTTTCTGGACTGGTCAGTATTATTGATTAATTAAGAGCAGATTTTTAATGATAAGATAGCCTGATGGATAAAGTTGATGTTGTCACAATCTTGATCGAGTTTTAGAGAAAGACAGCATCAAATTTATCTTTCAGATAGGCTATCAGCCCCCCTAGCATGACCACGCATCGTGGATATCGTATCGTACGATATCGTATCGTCTATATACAAAATTCTACATGGCGGCTATATTTATCGTATTTTGACAGGCTAAATGTCGATAAATCGGTTTTCGAATTAATGCGTCATCATAAAGCAGCCTTTCCCAAAGTGGGCAATAACGCCCCCTTATGAGCGCTGTAGGCCTAAAGGGGGGCGGCAAGAGACCCAGGAAAAAATTGGGGCGTTGTGTAGAGGCTTGGGGAGTTATAGTAGTTTTTACATATAATCACGCCTTTATCCCTTACGGTGTAGGCAGAGCACCAAGGGCCGATAGAACCACATGGTGCCACTTCTGACCAATTTTGAGGGTATAGTTGAGTTGTACAAGTTCGGTTAGTAGTGACATGTGGTCAGCCCATCGCCTACAAAACACCAAGACCCTCTTGTCCCTCTACTGACTTGTACAATATGCCCGGGAAGAGAAGCAGCTGTAGTATTATACTTTTTTTTTCACTCCCAGAGCAGCAATAAATTAATATAGTTAATAATATAATCCACGTATCTAAAAACATACTTTTAAATATAACTTCTACTTCATCATCATCATCATCATCAGCCTATTGCAGTCTACTGCTGGACGTAGGCATCCCCCAGGGCACGCCACAAGACTGCCATGGGGGGTATTTGCCCATAGTCACCACGCTGGGCAGGCGGGTTGGTGCCCGCAGTTTGTATTTTGGACTATGTTGTCAACACGGGAGGCGCTGCTGCCCACCTCCCGGAAACCCTTAATCGCCTCGTACGATACCCACAAGTAGACATGGGGTGGTACGAATTCTACTCTGCCGGCATCACGCGGCCAAACTTCTACTTATGTACTTATAAAAAAAACTTCTATAAAGCATAAAAAGTAAAGAATAATTGCCATTTGCAGCACCCGTACCGGTTCTTAAGTCTCAAATCACTTTCAAAGGAATATCATTATGTAAAAGAAATTGAATTTTCACTTCAGGAAGGTTCAAAGTAGCTATGCTATCGTACCTATCTATTGATCTTAGAAGACATCTTTGCATTCTAAGATACTCATATTTTATTCTTATATACATAGTTAGTTATTTAGACTATTTACTAATGTATAACCTAAATACTAATGCTGTAATATCTGTTACTAAATCAGTCTTGCTGTATTAACCATAAGTGGAGCTTTCCTATGCCATAAATAAAATGTCTGCTAAACATTCATCATAAATAAGTTACTTGACGCTTACAAATTATACCAACAAAGGTGTTTTTGTTTATGGGTGAAAAGTAATCGTCACTCATGTTGACTTTAAAAATAGCCATCACAAATAGCGTAGTGAAAAAATGGGATAGTCATATATCTGATCAAAAATCAGTCACAAGTTACTAGAGGTGTAAAAGTAACGAAAAAAAGCGTTCCCGTATTCGTTACATTGACCATTAATATTCGTTACTATCGTATCGTTACGTTACTCGTTACTTCTGATACCGCATATGGTATAGTAGGTATGTAGTATTGCCACGAGTCGAATTGACGTGAACTGTTGATGTAATCTACAAAATTTGCAATGGATTTACTATTTAGAAAATTTTAACCATAAACTTAAATTATATTACAAAGAATTGTTCAAAACAGTTTCAAATTTACGAATTTTTTTAAAATTATACTTTAAACAAACCTAAACATCGTTCTTTGAAATTAGGGATTCAAATTAACCGAATCACACGCATGAGTAGAACATACGATCAAAAACAAACGCATGAATACGAGTACACCATTTGCGATCCGAATCAGTGTATTATACGAAAAATACCCTAGATACGAAATATGCGAGTAACGAGACAAATTCGTGTGTAACGTTTCGTTACTCGGTACTGGGTGGAGTACCCGTTACACAGTAACGAATACATACGGTTTGTTACAGCTTTACAAGTTCATCACTTGAGAGGACACCCTTGACTGCCCCTGGACTCGTACAATATGCATAGAAAGAGATGCATACCTATTGCAGTAGCATGACCTGCGAAACACAATATGATAAACTGATTCATCGACAATTAGCCTGTCAAAATACGATAAATATAGCCGCCATATTGAATTTTATATAGAGACGATACGATATCCACGAAGCGTGGTCATAATAGGGGGGCTGATGTATTCTAGTAAAGCCCCACATCAGCACAATACAGAAATAGTAATAAAAAATATGTTAAATGAAGCTTGATTTCTTGATCACTAGGAATGATGTCACGCAACATAATGGTCGATATTTTCGAAGCACATATTTTATTCGCTAACCATTTCGGTTTTGCAAATAAAAAAAGATTTTCCTCTATTAACAGTTCACAATTTTATTTGGTTATTATATTTCGACGTCCATGCCTACAATATCCGCGGCGTATCCCATATTGTGAGGAAAATGAATGCGAAATTCGAAGTAATTTAAGGAATACGACGTTACCCTGAATCACAATATCTTCTTCGCTGTCATGTTATCATTTTCGAAAGACAGACTTTTATGTAAGTATGTCGCTACGAATTGTGACGGAGCGGAAATTAGAGACACACGCGACACATCAAAAGGGACCAGGAATAAAAGTTCTCTTTATAAGTTTCAAGAAATATTATTAATTTGTTGTCGTCCGTGTAGACTACAGAATGTAGCCTATGTCCTCTTTCATACTTCCTATGCATGCAAAACTTCAAGAAAATTGGCTGAATTATTAAAGCGTAAAGTGGCAACAAACAAACTTACTTTCGCATCTATGATATTGGTTGGAATAGAAGGCGTTTCTTTCCAATTTATTGACATTGTTTAACTATGTGTTCCGGCCAAAGATAAAAGCTAATTCTGAGGATAAAGAATCCAAAATAATTTATATTACTCTGTATTGTCACCCAGCTACAGGGGTTTGCTGAGTGAGATACATGACGAAACATTAAAATTGAATTTAAATATCAGAGATACAGCATTCAATTCCTACCACCCTAGGGGAAACAAATAGAGATGTGTAACCCACATATTTTTGGAACAAACCGGAAAATAATATCAAATAAAAATGCTAATCCCGCAAAGGCTGCGCAATGCGAAGACAAATTCTTCAGATGGAAATGTGAATGTAATCTGTACGTACTAATCAGTATTCGTCACAAAAACATTTTTTTTTGTCAGTATTTAACACTTAACATCTGTCAGCGATGCTAAATGTGACTGAATTGAATTGAATTGGCTGTGAGATGTTACTTGTGGATTTAGCGGTTTTTTTACGGCCGGCTACCTGCCTGATGCCCATCCGTCCTCAAATTAATTTTAAAGACTACTTGATTCTGCTTGACGCAACCACTTGCTATGCCCCTCTGGCACATATTTTACTATATGGCGCGTCTCTAAAGAAACAATCGTGCGCTTTCGCCTACTCGCTACTCGTAACAGTCATAGGCTCTGATACGTTGTCACAACACTCCTCTGTCACAACCTCCACAACCATAGAGGAGAATAACTCACAACCCTCCTCGGTCTCCCTTATCTTCTATATTCTTCTTCAGCCTATTGCAGTCCACTGCTGGACGTAGGCCTCCCCCAAGGCACGCCACAAGGCTACTGCCACAGGGGGGGCTTTACCCATAGTCACCACGCTGGGCAGGCGGGTTGGTGACCGTAGTGTGATTTTCAGACTATGTTGTCAGTACGGGAGAACCTCCCGGAAACCCTTAATCGCCTCGTACGATACCCACGGGCAGGCATGGGGTGGTACAAACTCTACTTTGCCGGCACCACCCGGCCAATCTTTTAATATAATATTATAAAAACAGTGCATTACACAGGCATTACACTGGTTTAACTTGTTCTTTTAAAAAAATCTTCTGCGCCCAGTTGCCCGAGTCCGGTGATGTTGTCAAGAGTTCGGAGGCCAGTGAATCTAACCATTCACCCAAATTGGGAAAACAAACTCTTTCAATCACTTTTAATTTGGAACATGTCGGTTTTTTAGCTAGGCTTTTCAATTCGCATGTCAAAATGAAAATAGATTTTTTGGGAACAAGCAAAACATTTCCGAGCCTAACAAAAGCCGGTCAGGAGTATTGTGTTGTTATTGTAAAATTGTTTTATTATAGGTACATTCTATATGTATATTTGACTATGCCTACGTTCTTAAGGGCTTTATATACCATAATGTCACAATTTCACGAGAGAAAGCAAAGAACCCATTCTCTTTCTACGCAAAGAACATTTCCTTCAATAGCCGTTTCATCATGTCGTTTAACGAAAGCGCTAAGTAAAAGCTTCGATATTGGAGGAAATATTTTTCGATAACTTTGCTATCGTGCCTGTTGCTCGTAAACTTATATTACATTGTATAAGTAAGACTCAGTACGTTCTGTGGTATAACATGAGTTATGCAGTTTCTCCGGAAAATTTACCTACTGTTTAACTAACTTCTAAAACAATGGTAAGTAATTATGAAGTCAGATAGGATAGTGAAACTCTTTAGGGTCTACTAGTAAGCTCGAGTTTTGACTCGTATGGGAGGAAGTAAAATTTTTTTGGTGTTCGGTGTTGTATATTGAAATATCAGTTTTCATATCGACATGCATTTATTTCCGTTCCACACAATAGATTTACATAAAAACATGTATGCACGTACAATACTCATATCGTTCCATAGGCTGACAGACCAAACCATAGAGCAACTTGCACATAATATAATACCTACTTGCGCATAATACTTGTATGTATTATAAGTTTTATTATTCATACTACAGAAGAATTATACCATCCACAAATCCTCCTACATTATTCTACGACACAGAATATACAATTGGTACCTACAAGCTGTAGGTGTACGCATCTTTTATTCATCTGCCTGTAATCCATTTCGTGAGATAAATGTGCTCGCTTTGATCCTACTTTGGTATGAGCCTATGGTTTATACTTACAGCCAGTGACGTAGCTTTAATTACAGTTCCTTCTTACCCGACTTCGCCGGAAGAAGGGTTATGTTTTTCGAGGGTATGCATTTATATACCCACGACACAAGACCTTATACAGGATGTTTTTTTGTGGCCACCTTTAACTAAGGGTACGTATTCTATACATGAAATAAAGTAAGTTTATGCCAAAAAAAATGCTGGGATTTATTTTTTTTTTTTAATTGAAATTCCTTGATCGTGCGAAATTTATAGTGTCTAGTGTTTATGTTAGTTTTTTTTATAGACAGATATTAATTATTTTTCGTGAAAAAATCCTGCTACGCGCGTCTATGTGCATTTATGCAGAAAAACGCAGTCTATTTACTCAACTTTGGACCCTAATATTTTGGAAACCAGTCACTTCCCAGGTATGCTTCCATGGAGAAAAATGATCGTGATGATGAGGAGATTCCGTAGTTTTCAGGAACGTTGACGACCAAAAATCACCCTGTATACATTAGCCACATTGCAGTAACTGGAAAAAATTCTAAGTTTCTACCAGTATCATAGAGGAATAAGATGTCATAGAGTGCTAATGTCATACTAACTGTTTCGATGCACCATCAGACTTTTCGGTGCCTCACAATTCCAGTCCTTGACACTTAGATTCTATTCTTACATATACTCGTATTATACATCTTATTCCTCTATGCCAGTATATACCAAATAATCTTAGGAAAAAAGTAGTTCATAGTTTACTTATCTTATAACAGCAACTAAAACAGGTTTCTCGACATACTTTCCCAGGACAAAACCAACGTTTATCTCAGAGCTTTATCTAATCTCCTTTACCCGCATTAGACATAAGCTAGAACTAAGAATCAGTTCGTAGTACCTACTTACCTACATATGACTTTTTCACAGACAAACGAGAGGTTCCACCGCGAGATGGATGCTGCAGGAGTGCCAGTGTCACAGTTCTCTTCTCATACGTATGACGCGGTGTGGGCCATCGCACTTGCTTTGAGTAAGGTAAAATCCGACACGACCGGTCACTTAGATCATCATCATCATCAGCTTATTGCAGGGCAGGCCACAAGACTGCCATGGGGGATATTTGCCTATATTCACCTCGCTGGGCAGGCGGGTTGGCGCAGTATGATTTTTGGACTATGTTGTCAACACGGGAGGCGCTGCTGCCCACCTTCCGGGAACCCTTAATCGTCTTGTACGATACCCACGGGCATACATGGGGTGGTACGAATTGTACTCTGCCGGCACCACGCGGTTACTTAGATAATGTAGCATTATTTCTCAATTATCGATAGAGGTCAGCAACACGTTTGCAATAAGAAGCCTTCATTTTCGCACGTTCGTCAAAGTACCTGATAAATTCCTAGACGATGTAGCATTTTTTTCTCAATCGTAGGTATGGATAAAGGTCAGCGACACCTTTGCTACAATAAACAAGCTTTTATTTTCCCGCGTTCGTCAAGTCACGTGATAAATTCCAACCGCTATTGGTGAGAGTGTTACGATGACGAACGTCGATGCCAAAAGATGTTGTTACTCGTATTGTCTAAGTATCCAGATGTACGGGCTTGTGCCAATAAATTCATTTCATGTATTACATAATGTTGCAAAATGGTCACTTAGATCATGCTTTGGACGCACTCCTGTGCGTGACTTATTTAAAGGTCGACTTTCTTTACAATACAAAACTAGGCGGGTCAATGGAAGGATATAGGTATACCTAGCGAATAATTTTTTTTGTCTTGAGCTTGAATTTTTCCTTATTAAACATTTTAGGGCACTAGCATTATTTAATGATTTCTTTCACCCCAAGGCGGAGCAGACGTGGAGAAGTTCCGACAACGGCTCCCTTGGTCTGAGCTTCTTCGACTACGACCGAAAGGATATGGCTGAGGAGTTCCTCAACCAAATCGCTAATATGAGCTTCTTGGAGTATCGGTAAGATTCAACCTCAAGCACCCTAGTTGCTAGGATCTAAAAAGTATATCCTCCATTAATTTTCTCATCTCTTCACTTTAGTCCTGTTTATACAATATCTATCTTCATCTCCCTTGCCATATAGGATCTTCAAGCTATTTCCTGAAACGAATATGCCACTTAGCTATACCCGAGTGGTGTCAGGCAACGAATGCCGTAAAATGCCGTGATTACTTCCGTTTATCGAAATCTACATAACTCACATTTATCGACGTATTATACGCGCAATAATGTATCTATTTTCCAGGGTCCTGTATCCTTCAATGGCGCTGACCGAATGGGCACATCAGCATTTTATCAAATACAAGGCAAGTTCAAACTGTCTTCACACACATTAGGGACATTTACACCTTCACCTACTAGGTACATTTCGTCGGTATGTCTGCCGTTCAGAAGCCTGCTTCTTATTTCATATAATTTAATGTTTCTTGTATGTTTTAGTTTTGATAACCAGGTATAGTAATAATGCCAATTTCATCATCATCATCATCATCTATAAAATGCTTTGTATTAAATCACCGACGGATCAACGCTGATTGTAGATCTAAAACTTGGACGGTGTTTTTCGTATGACGTAGATGAGAAAGAATTTTCTGAAATTTACACGGAAAGGAAATTAATGTTAATGATCTAATAATGAAGGTAAAGTTTAGGCGGACGAAGTCCACTAGTATTCGTATGTAATTAAAATAAATACATTCGAGAAACAAGAATCAAATCCCTGAAGTCGAGCCGTCCATCAGTTCAACCCGGGCATTAAAATTACAGCCAGGTACAGAACGCCGCACCTACGACCCTAACTTTTGAGTGTCCCTAATGTCTTTCCGAACCCTTGCTAAGTGATAGATGTAATGCTACAATTTAATTTATTCGGGGATAACATTTCGTTAATATTACTTCTGATGTTAGTTGACAAGCTGTGTAAAGGAACTAAATGGCCGTCGTTCTGCAGAAAGAGACCAACAATAAAAAACGAGTTGGGAGATATATTGAAGTTTAAAGTTTCTTTATTTTTTTTAAAGTTCCCTTACGTTTTTCCTGAAAGTTATTGATGTCATTTGGTAGAAATAAACTTCGTGCAGAATATTAAATAGGTTTTACAGAGATTACAGTTATTTTTCATGTAATAATCTTGGTTTAAAAACAAAAGTCGTTTCCTGAAGAATATAACATACTTATAATAACATGACCAAAAGAAAACCCCCTAGTATCAGTAGTCCGATGATGTAGTCCGATGATCGAACTACTGAGACTTTTTCGGCTCAGTAGTCCGATGATGCAGATGATTTCTGATCATCGGACTACTGAGACTTTTAGTCCGATTATTTACACATTTAGACTAAAAATGGATGCGGTAGTTAGATTTACACATTTAGACATGTTAAATATAAAGTAGGTACTTCTATTTTCCCACTTGCCAACTGCATCTGAATTTCTAAAATCGTCTTTTTCTAATGCAGAACACAACACAAACTAACGGCTAGTCATGTATGTACCCACTTGTGTACAATTACTTTATCGATGAAAACGACCAAAACTGTAGTCGTTTTCTGCTAAATATGATATCACAAATTTTATTTTTATTGAACGGTTATGAACGGGGCGTCCGATAAAAATTACCCGTCAGCTTAAAAAACTTACTAAAATACTTAGCTAAAAAGGAAAAAAAACAAGACATTACTCTTTACTAACTGGAATTTGACAATCTTAAATTGTCGTCACCATAGAATTCTAGTATAGGTAATGGAATGACAACAAAGTTCTATGTGGATTATGAAATATTAAAAGCGAATTCGACCAAATTACAGGACGAACGGAAAACCTAAATCAAAGAAAACGATCACCTAAGTAGTCGTTTTATGCAGAATAAAATATTGTGAACATTATACTATAGGTTATTACCAAAACCGACCGAGTAAAATGGCTGTGTTCTGCACATTTAAAGATACATATTTTAGTTGAAGAATAGTTCTTCAATCAGACCAACTCGACCAAGGTGGCTGCTTTTAACTTATTTAATACTTGTTTTTCTTGTTGATCGTTTTCAGCAATTTATCAAAAAATGGTGCTAAAAACAGTAGATTTTACCAGAATATAGTTTTAAATAATCTAGTTTTGATGGTATAGCTAACTCATTTTGGCCAAAAATGGCTTTGGTCGCTTACTGCATAACTACGGCCAAATGTACGCGTATTTTTAGAAGAAAAGACGGAACCCTTATATAGGTACATTCGTCATGTCTGTGTGTGTCCGTCCGCCCATATATTACATGTGAATCTTGTTATTCATACAAACAATATGAAATTATAGTTATTTTTAGTGCTGAAAATCGATAACGGCATAGCTACCCGAGAAGGGATGGCGTCAGGCAGATAAAAACCGTAAAAACAAATGCCAAAACCTGGGCAATGTGAGTTTCGAAAGAAACAATACAATACAAACGATTTATTCACAAAACACATCTATATATTTCCACGAAAATCTTAAAACCAATTGAAACTTGAGATTATTTCACTTAGCATGTAAATTGCTAACCAAATTGGAGAGCCCTACAATACCGCGAACCCGCGCTGGGTCAATTTGTAAATGGATCTGAAGTTATGGATGGCGGTAGCAGAATAATCAAAAAAATGTTTTGTATTCGACCTTCTCGGCGAATTTTAGAGATTATCTTTACTTTTTTGCATAGTAATTAGGCATTATATAAGATATAATTACGCCGCGTGGTGCCGGCAGAGTAGAATTCGTACCACCCCATGTCTGCCCGTGGGTATCGTACGAGGCAATTAAGGGTTTCCGGGAGGTGGGCAGTAGCGCCTCCCGTGTTGACAACATAGTCCAAAATACAAACTGCGGTCACCAACTCGCCTGTCCAGCGTGGTGACTATGGGCAAATACCCCCCATGGCAGTCTTGTGGCGTGCATTGGTGGAGGCCTACGTCCAGCAATGGACTGCAATAGGCTGATGCTGAAGATGGCTGTAATGTTGATGTAAAAACTTTTTCACACTTGATAAAAATCCGAATCCTGCGCTAATCGGGTCTTCAGTGTGCGGGGCTTCACTAGAATACATCAGCTGCTTAGAATCCACTAAGGATGAGCTAGCAACTTGTTATTGATCATTTACATCTGCCTAGCTGGCTACCGTGGCTCCAGGATCTCATTCTTATTCTTTACTAGAATGTTCACTCTAGTTCGTCCGCGTGTACTGCAGAAAAAAACAAAATGTCGAAATTATCCGGGATAAAAATATTTTCCCGGGATAAAAATTAGCCTATGTGTTAATCCAGGGTGTCAGCTAACTCCATACCAAATTTTATTAAAATCGCTCCAGTCGTTTTTACGTGATAGAGTAACAAACATCCATCCATCGACGGCTGATTGGTCTAGTAGGTAGTGACCCTGCCTGCGACGCCATAGGTCCTGGGTTCGAATCCCGGTAGGTGCAAACATTGATATGATGAATATCGATGTTTGTTTCCGAGTCATGGATGTTTCTATACTTATCTATGTATTTATATACCGTTGCTTAGTACCCACGACACAAGACCTTACGGATCTTAGTGTGGGACTAGGTTAATGTGTTGTGAAGTGTGTGAATATAAAAAAAAAATCCATCCATACTCACAAACTTTCACGTTTAAGATTAAGATTATAAGTACGAGTATACAATAAAAAATAACCAAAAAAATCTAAAAGAAAATATACAAAGGTGTGTTTGTTTCTTTCGTGTTTGCTTTGCCACATTATTTTTATTTTCCGACAGTCGAACCAGAAAGTCTTAGAACTTAGACCCTCGCATCTCTACGGAACATTTCGAATATGTAGTGGTTTAACCAAAGTTACAAAATCAATTTGAACCTTAATTAAATTGCTCTGTCCGTGGTAACCCTCTGTTCTAGGGACAGATGTAAGATTGAAGGGTCATATTATTTACTAGTGGTCGCCCGCAACTCCGTCCGCGTGGACTGCACAAAAAATAAAATGTCCAAATTATCCGGGACAAAAACATTTTCCTGGAATAAAAATTAGCCTATATGCTAAGTGGGACCTGTCACAACATATTCCTGAAAACTGCATCGAAATCAGTTGAGCCGTTTCTGAGATTAGCGTGCACAAACATAGATCAGTTACAATTTTATTATATGTATAGATGTATAGATAGAAGATGTCTATACACATTCTTAGTAGACACTTCTGAGGTCCTAGGTTTGAGCTTTACATACCGGCTATGTTCGATCGTAAACCCGTGTGTTTGTTCTACCTATGTGTTCTACATTACCATATCATTAGAAGAATTGGGGAGCCCTACAATACCGCGGACCCGTGCTGGGTCGATTTGAAATGGATCTCTAAGCTACAATATGCAATACGGCCTGCTAAAAACCATAGCTAATACGCTACAGCGTAAAACTAATGCTCGTACATTAATTAATTACATCGCAGGAATGAATAAATTAATATTGCAAGTAACATGGCTCTACAACGGGATTACTTGGTAAACAGACATTACAAGCGGTTCTTTATTACGTATCTTGATACAGCAATGCGATAGCGAAAATTGCACAATTTTCGCATGGTTTTGTAATTTGTAATTGGTGTTTCGAAATACGAATTTTAGACGCGATCAGCGGTAATTGTGCAATTTTTGCAATACTCCCATCTATCACCCTTGTTGTCCCCCTGGAGTGATAGACCTAAAAAAATTATTTGTATGAAAAGTGGGACAGATCAAACATTTTTTTCAGGCCAGTCATCCTGGGGGAACATAATAGGATGACAGATTGGAATATTCCCAATTGTCTGCATTTGCATTGCTTTTGCATGGTAGGTACGTAACTACGTAATAAGGGGGCGGGTCGGGGCTTTTGTCTTAATCCACCACGATTGTTGTGGCTCGTACCTCTACATACTCGTACCCGTATCAAATTGGCGTATTCCTGTATAAATTATGCAAAGACGAGCTTAATCATTATACATTCCCATACAATAAGTTACATTAATTATATAGGTACTATTGTCTACAATAATGCAATTCCTCGTTCATCTATTTATACCTCGAGGAGTATTTACAGGGTGTTTTAACTAGGGAATCTCCTCATCATCACGATCATTTTTCTCCATGGAAGCATACCTGGGAAGAGTTTGGTTCCCAAGATATTAGGGTCCAAAGTTGAGTAAATAGACTGCGCTTTTCTGCATAAATGCACATAGTCGCGCGTAGCAAGATTTTTTCACGAGAAATAATTAATATCCGTCTATGAAAAAACTAGCATAAACACTGGACACTATAAATTACGATTAAGTTTTTTTTTTTTTCAAAAAAATTTACATCGTTCCCAGCATTTTTTTTCATAATTTTACTTTATTTGATGTATAAAGTACGTACCCTTCGTTAAGGGTGGCAACGAAAAAACAACCTGTATTGACTGCTTTTATATTAATGAAATTATCTGTGTGTAAGTGGGTTCAACTAATGCCATAGTTGTTCTCCTCTATGCTAATACCCTAGGAACCAAAGTCACCTTCACCTGCCCGTGGTATGACGCCAAAAGCTTATAATACCTATTTAGAAAGACTCGTTAACATTTCCCATTGGATTAGTTGTGGGTAGCCGGATTGTTGTACGTTTCACCAGTTAGACTATTTAGTCCCACGTGGTAAGGGGTGAGCCTACTGCCGCTTTTCGGGCACAAACACAACACAACAATATCTTTGTCTTTTACTTACAACTACGAGTACATTACACAAACAAAAATAAACGACAGTACACACAACATCTAACTCTCTCCCTCACCCTTCCTTCAGTCATTCATATTAAATTAGATTTTTTATCCAGGCGGTAGACCAAAAACAGTAGCCCTATACACCCACAACCTGCAGCTTCACTGCCCTGACTGCGCTCGACCGCTCTGGGCTGGTGGAGTGCCAGCAGCCAGACGCGTGCTGGTCCTCCGCATTGACTCCGTATGGGCGCCGGCTAGGCTGGCAGTGGCGGCACTGGCAGCCGCTGGCGTGGCCCTTGCGCTGGCTTTTTTGGTCTTCAACTTGCATTACAGTAAGAGACGGTGAGTTTGATACATACCTACATACATCAGCCTATTGCAGTCTACTGCTGGACGTAGGCCTCCCCCAGAGCACGCCACACAAGGCTCGATCTCCCGATTTTGCCATCCAGTACCTGCCGCCCTTTTCAAGTCATTGGTCCATTTGGCAGGTGGACGTCTAACGCTACGCTTGCCGAGGCGCGCAAAGGTCCAGCATCCAACAGAAGCGGTCTATTTTAACTTACTACTTTGGCTTTTGGAATAGCTAGCGCATTTGCTATTCTCATAATCCAATTAATAAAATCGAATGACAAATTCCTCTTTCCTTATAGTTTTCTAATCTTACAGATCCATAAAGCTGTCATCCCCCCGGCTGAACAACATGACGCTGATCGGCTGCGTGCTGGTGTACACTGCGGTGGCTCTTCTGGGGGTCGACAATGCCACTCTGCCCCACTACGTGCCTTTCTCTGCCATGTGCACTGTAAGTCTTAGTTAAAATGCATGAAGGTGCATGGCGGGATGACTGTCCAGGGCGCAGAAGTAAAAGAAGCCCATCTTCCTCTCTAGATATTTCACTTGCCTTTCTCTGCCATGTACACTGTAAGTCTTAGTTGAGATGTATAAAGGGGCATGGCAGGGCCACTATCTGGGGCGCAGAAGTAAAAAAAGCCCATCGTCGTCTCTAGGTACCTCACCAACGTTCCTTTTTTCTGCCATGTAGAAGAATGTTTAGAGGTAACACGTGTGAGGCATGGGACTGATAGGTTTCAAGCAAATAGGGTGCACCTGCACAGCTCCTTTTCATTATTGTTAGATGTTTTATCTCCGTTTCTATCTTGTTTGACTTGTTTCATTGTTGTAATTGTATGTATTTTATTTTATTTATTTATTTTTATTTATTTATCTTCATTTATAAACCTTTTCCATTTTATATCAGGTATACAGTACAGTGTATAGATGATTACGTAGTTACCTATTATGCAATAGGTAAATAACACGTTAATTAGAGATGTACTGCGGCAAGGTAAACACTCTAATTACAGGGTAAATGCAAATCAATCAGGTCAACCGCGATAAGGGGTAGCTACCCTTATCTGTCCTGTCTTGTATCGACAAACACAGCCCTTGTGGTTAGTCCGATACAATCTATTAAGGGGTGGTATACAAATCCCAACTAACATTATATATTCTATGCAAAAGGACTTTTGTTTGCTTGTCTGTTACCGCATAACGCTTTATTTACTCAACCAATTTTTCTTGAAATATAGTCGGGAGTACGGAGAAGCACATGCCTAGGCTACATTTTGGAGTACACGCGGACGAAGTCGCGAGCAACAGCTAGTTGATCTATACATATAATAAAAATGAAACGGATCGCTGTCTGTACATGGAAGATATATGACAAAAAATATTATAGAAGACCTTTATCAACGCAATAGTACCCAAAATAATGATTTTTGAATTTTTGTCTGTTTGTCGGTTTGTCTGTGCGTTTGTGCACGCTAATCTCAGAAACGGCTGAACCGATTTCGATGCAGTTTTCAGGAATATATTGTGACAGGTCCCACTTAACATATAGGCTACTTTTTATCCCGGGAAAATGTTTTTATCCCTTATAATTTAGACATTTTGTTTTTTCTGTAGTCCACGCGGACGGAGTCGCGGGCGTCCAGTAGTAATAAATAAGTTTTTACCTTTTTACATAAGTCGTATCTCTGTATCTCTGTTTTGTGTAGTTTATGCGAACATGTATAACTTTTTAACATAGACAAGTATAGCTACATCTATAGGTACATCATAATTTCAACCATGACGTCAAGTCGGTTTATTGGTTTATTCCTAGTCGTCCCCATTCAAAGCTCAACATAGCTAGACTTTCCTCAACATACTACTTAGAATCAATCGGCCAAAACGGTGCCTTAGGATCATGCATGCGCAGTGTAGTTTTTTTACTTATTGAAATAGCTATATTGCCATTCTTTTATTTTAGAACTAGTGGACGCCCGCGACTCCGTCCGCGTGGACTACCGAAAAAACAAAATGTCGAAATTATCCGGGATAACAATATGTTCCCGGGATAAAAAGTAGCCTATATGTTAAGTGGGACCTGTCACAATATATTCCTGAAAACGCATCGAAATCGGTTCAGCCTTGTGGTTCAGCCATTTCTGAGATTAGCGTGCACAAACGCACAAACAAACAGACAAAAATTCAAAAAATCCTTCTTTTGGTTACTATTGCGTTGATAAAGGTCTCTTATAATATTTTTTCTCATATATCTTCCATGTACAGACAGCGATCCGTTACATTTTTATTATATGTATAGAATAGATACTTAGATATAGAAGATAACATTGGCACTATTTAATGATTTCATAATAAGTAGATAATAGATAATTTTATTTTTCAGGGCAGAGTTTACATCCTGTCTGCGGGGTTCTCGCTAGCATTTGGATCCATGTTCGCTAAAACCTACAGAGTTCATCGGATATTCATAAGGTACCTATTCGTAAGCGACTGGAAGTATACAGGGTATAACAAAAGGAGTATGTTAAGAGAAATGCTATAAAAATAACCCACTATAGAGAACCTTCGCACAGATTCGAAATCACATGTTTATTATTTTAACAATGTATGGATGTTATTATTATGTAAAACGTGTGGACATTGAGTGTTTTGGGGGTATTCCCCATAGGTACATCTGCACCGGTATGATGAATTTGGTGAGAGCGACATGTCTCACTTATAAACGTAAAATTCACAGAGCTATTAATAACTAGATAAACTAAGTGTATGTACTTTGCATGTAAAAAATGGACTTAAGAATTAGAATAGACTCGTTCAGCTCGCTCAGGCTCAACCTGGACTGAAGGAATTAGGGCTGATAGAAGTGGTTTGCAATTCCTTTTTAGACACCAAGTAGAAACACTTGCCTTGTCTAGTTATTATTTAGCTCTGTGGATTTGAGGTTCAAAAGTGAGACATGTCGCTCTCACCAAATTCATCATACCGGTGCTGGAAGAACAAACATGTGATTTGGAGTCTCAAATGTGGATATTCTATAGTGGTCTATTTGCATAGCATGCATTTCGCTGAACATATTTTTAGCCACATGTAGATATCTACAGGATATCTACACTGGTTTCAAGAATCTATTATTGAATCTGCCATATTGAACACAGCCGTGTGTACTTATGCACGTACAGGTCATAGTAAGACTTTACCTAAAGTGCACTTAAAAGGTTATTAACTATGCTTAAAACTTCTTCTATACTGCTCTGGGAGTGAAAAAAAAAACGTATAGTACCAGCTGCTTCTCTTCCCGGATACTGTATAAGTCAGTGGAGGGACAAGAGGGTATTGGTGTGTTGTAGGCAATGGGCTGATCACCAGTCACTACTAACCGAACTTGTACATCTCAACTATAACCTCAAAATTGGTCAGAAGTGGCACCATGTGGTTCTATCGGCCCTTGGTGCTCTGCCTACCCCGTAAGGGATAAAGGCGTGATTATATGTATATTAAAACTTCCAGCAACCGTAGCGGAGTATGCAAGAACAAGCTTCTGCAAGACACTCCCCTGATATCCCTGGTTTGCGCACTCCTCGTTATCGACGGACTGATCGTGACCCTCTGGACTATCCTCGACCCGATGGAGAGGCATTTGAAGAACCTTACCATTGAGATCAGCGCTACTGACAGAAGCGTTGTTTATCAACCGCAGGTTAGCGAATTTTGAAGTCACATCGACCTTTCTGGGTCGAACTAAGAAAGGAAGTAGAGTAATTGACATTCCTGGCTGACCAAAATCATAGTATTTATTTACCTATTATAAGTATAATATGTAATGTATCACAGTAAATCCCTCCCCGTGGTGCTACCTATATGCATAAAAGGAGTTGATCATCATCGCCTACTTACAGTATTCTTTTAACCAAACTTGAAATTTCGTTCACTGAAATATTCCCGAGATACGAAGTTTCTCCCTTAGTAAAACTTTACTCTGACAGGAACTGTACTGCAATGCCTGTTTTCGTTCATCTACATGGTAGGTAGCTACTTCACTAAAATAAATACCCATTGCAATCATTTCAGATAGAGGTCTGCAAATCCCAAAACACAGCCGGCTGGCTCTGTGCCCTTTATGCCTACAAAGGTCTCCTACTAATCGTTGGAGTCTATATGGCTTGGGAGACCAGAAACGTGAAGATCTCCGCTCTCAACGACTCCAAGTACATCGGCATCAGCGTGTACTCGGTCGTCATAACCAGCACCAGTGTAGTCGTGATTGGAACTATCATATCTGAGCGAGCTACCCTGGCGTATATCTCTATCACCAGCCTCATTCTTATAACTACCACTTCGACGTTGTGTCTGCTGTTTCTGCCTAAGATTGTCGCGATACGGAGTAAAAGTAAGTAGCCTATGATAGAAAAACTTTACAGGGCCAATTTTTCCAATAGTCTGATCTTATTCCTGATCCTTCAAATAGGCTATCTGACCAATGGAAAAATTGGTCCTGAATATAAAATGTGCCTACTCATATTTAGGTTCCATTGATCCGGAATGGTTTTCTTTGGAACCAGTAAAGATATACAGTGGATGTGCAACAAGTGTTGCTATCATCAGCAACTACATCAGTAATTTATATAAAAATAGATACAGTAAGGTGTCTTTACCACCTGAAGTTTCCCGAAGGTACCTATTCTCATGATAGACTATAAAACATAGAAATCTCCTAATTTAGGTACTAGGCAAAGCTATAACGATTCATAATTTCGTAACCTTTTATAGCCGACGAAGACCCAGTCATACAAAGCATGGGCCTAAAACTGGAGTGTAAGACGAGACGCTTCGTAACGGATGACACACAAGAACTGCACTTCAGGATAGAGATCCAGAACAAGGTTTACAAGAGAGAGGTGGCAGCCCTGGACAAAGAGATCGGAAGACTAGAAAAACTGCTCGCCGAGCCTTTGAAGTCAGCCAGCGGTTCCAGTGCTTCTATTGCTCATAAACGAGTAAGTTCTCGTTAAAAACCTTGGAACTTCTATTCAAAGTAGAAAAAAGAGATGGCATGCATAAGATCTCGGTATTTTGATGGTTGCATCAAGAAATTATTGTATTGTTTCGCAAAAGAGTAATGAAATAGCAGCCATTTTCGTGTGTACGTAGATACTGTATCACGAATCTGCCCCCTGATTACCTAATTTGCAATAGCAAAGCCGAAGCCGCGCGATCGCGATAATCTCGAGTGTGTGTGTGCTTGTGCGAGGTGCGGGAGTACGCCGAGCGCTCGTTGCGCGCACGCAGTACTCGAGATAATCGCGATCGCGCGGCTTCGGCTATGCTATTGCAAGTAACGTAATCAGGGGGCCGGTTTCTCATTGCGACTAATAGTTGCCTGTCATCGCAATCAAGAGTTGTCAGATTCGAGGGTCAGCGAAGGGTGGAGATGAAGCGAACACCAGTCGTAAACTAATTACTATGCTTTCATTTCACTTTATTCTTACAGGGTGACCTAAACACAGTAGAAGAGGACAGACGGGCAGACCGCGACAGAAGGACGCCCAGCATCACCGGCGGCTTGCCCATGTTGCTCCTCTCAGTACTGCCCCCCGTCATCCCCCGAGCCAGCTGGCCTTCCACCGATGCCTTCAGAGGAAGAAACTCCGTCAGCTTCAGCTCCCAACCCAAACTTGACTACAGAAAATCACAACCTGCAATAGACTTATACAACCTCTGCTTAAACAAAAGAGACGAGCAGCCAGGGTTACTGAGAAGGTTGAAAAGCTTCTTCGGCAGTAGACCTTCCAGCCGGAAAGCCTCAACCATGTCAATAGCTGATCCAACTGGTCAGAGTATTGCTGCAGCTTTAAAAATGCACGTTGGTATGATCTCAGGTTTAGTTCCTGGTAACCGGAAGCATTCCATGGTCCTTTCGTGCAACACCTTGAATGTACCGAATCCAGAACTGAAGCTGCGAAGAGAATCGTACGCGAAAAGTGGGCCTATCATCAGGATTACTGACGATGAGCCGTCCTGTTCGAACTACGTCGCAGAGAAACGCTTATCATCAGGTGCGCAAAAGTACATAGCTGAACCGGAGACCAAAGTCAACTTCGTTCTACCCACAACACACAAATCAATGTCCCATCAGAACTCTTGCGAGAAAATCCGTGGGTCCCCTCGATTTCCTCATAGAATATCCCCAACCGGAGCTAGTTTGACAACCTTGGATAAGAGAAAGACTAGTGCAGACAGCGTTTTTAGCATATCAGTGAAGGTTTTCGATGAACAGCGGAGGTATAGTCACCAAAACGTTTCTAATCAGGAGCCTAAAGGTAAAGAGGTGCTTGAGAGCAGGTGGAAGTCCACCGAAGATGCAAGACCTGGCCCTTCAACTAGTAGGAATTGATGTATTATAGCACCCAGATATTTGTGCCAATTTTAATTGATAAATAGGCCATGAAGGTAGAAAATAAGATTAGGTAGAACAATTCTGCTATGCATAATGTAGATTGTATAGTTTTTTATTTTATTTTATTTGGAAAACATACAGCCTAATCACTTTTGTGAGGCATTTTAAGCAAGGTTGTTTAAATCGTGGAAGCGAGGTGTCCCTCTTCGCTGCTTTTATCGGGTCTCGCTTCCACTATGGAAACAATCCTGTTTTAGAAGTTCATGGCAACTTCCTGATGAACTATGAAAGAGGTTCATTAATTTTCCCCTTTCATGGCCTTTAGTGTTGTGCGTGTTATCAATTGATTTATATTATAAGCTATTTTTGTATAAAACTATTTAAATTAAGTAGAAAAATCAAATTCAATCAATTGTTTTAAACTATTGTGCTATGCTGCTCTGGAAGTGAAAAAAAAGTATAATACTACAGCTGCTTCTCTTCCCGGGCATAATGTACAAGTCAGTAAAGGGACAAGAGGGTCTTGGTGTTTTGTAGGCGATGGGCTGACCACCTGTCACTTACTAACCGAAATTGTACATCTCAACTATGAATGGGTGTGTAAAACTTTGAAACATATCTAAAAAGGTAGGTAACTTTCTTGATACATACATAGATAGGTAGATACAAGTACCAACCAACCCATTAGTTAAGATTTTAACTAAAAACAGTTGCACTCAGAAAGGTGCAATAAATCGGTATTTCCTAATGAGAATTTAACTAATTACATTACATATTAAACTCGTTAAGTAACTTAATTTTCATATCACAATGGAACTAATGAGCGATTCTGAGATAACTTTGATATCTGAAACTTAAGCGACCATTATATGTCTATAAGTACGGCAGTAAGAACCCTTAACTAAATAACTTCCAAATTGTTACAAAGACCTATCAAGTATTTTAACTAAATGTACATACCTACATAGTAACTCTTTATTTACTCGTACTAATTTAGATTTAGAATACCTGTACTTGAGAAATAGCACGTAATGATAACTATTAATCAATAAATTGTAAAGAAAACAGTAAAAGGAAATTGAACACCAAAAAGTAGTTATAGAAGTAGAAATATTCCTATAACATATTACTTACGACTCACAGTCATGGCATACATACTTAGGTATTACAAGTATTTGTGTAGACTTTTAATTTCAATAAAATACTGCAAACGTAGGTACAAAATAATAAATTAATTAAGCTGACTATCAACCACTGGCGGCTCGTCCTAAGGAGCGCTGGAGCAGTGCACTCCCACCCACGAAGATTACATAGGCAATCTATGTTTTTCTATATTTATAATTATCTTTCAATTCTACTATGTTTATACAATAGTGTCTACGCGTTCATCTCAAGTAAGTTGTAATCTTATGTATCGAGTGAAGCGCTAGCGATCGCGCTCCAATGAAACGAAATTTGGTACGATTCCTAGTACTGTATTCAATGAGTACGAAAGAGACATACCGACATAGGCCGGCGCGTGAAACAGAAGATTTCGTATGAAAAATTAGCCTTATCTGGAGCGCCGCTCACATTAATTCACGTATGCTTCGCTTCGCTTAGTCCGAGTTAGAACGCGATATCGTTGTCTTTAGTGTATTTCATTAGGCCATCTGAATTTTAGTAAGAATGAGGTTGCACTTGCATCATCTCATTCGTTAAGGGAGTGAACACGCGCGGCGTTTCCAAACTGTAATTTTGCATGCGCTCATACTAAAAAAAATGTGAACCCCCATTTAAAAATATCAGGAGCCGCCCCTGCTATCAACAAAATTGGAAACTCCTTTACCATTTTCAGACAACCTATCCTGTACTGATATGGAGCTACGCTAAATTTAGATACATGACTACATTATCGTGTAACTGCATAAAAAAATGTTCGTTTCGAAATCTTGCATTCTGTGTAACAGACTTGACCTAGACCCATGGAGAAGAAATAAAAGAGGAGCAGCGGCTAAGTATATTTTCACACAAAAATAGTGTGCCGCGGAGCAGGGGTTAGGTATGGGACGAGGGGAGCATCCGAACACTGTAGCCCTGCCCATTTATATAGAAACCACCTTGTAGTGACTAGTCAAACTACTTGCATAGGCGTGTGGTTACAGCTACTGCGTACACACACTGGCGCTGAAGCTCCGCCCCTATCATGACGTCACAACCTCACGATTGCCACACGACTCAGTTCATAGTCCCACCTCCTCTTTTATACCTTCTCCATGCCTAGACCTTAACTATCACGGTTTTATTTTCAAATTAGGATCGAATGTAGAGCGAAACAGCTGCGCCATAAATAGTATTGAAATAGACTTAATTATAAATAGGAAAACAATAGGTACTTATTAATTTTTCCGAATAATTAAAACGCAAACTTGAAGTAATAAGCAATATATTAGCTGATACAAACTAGCTTATAAGTATAACTGTAATTCTGTGTCTTCCTAGACACTATATTTTTAGAAATACTATACTTCTGAGGGTGTTACGAGACCAATCCGTCGATGGTAAAATGGATTAGTCAACGTCGATAGTTAGTTTCCACCGGACAAATCGATCGATCGTCAATCGACGATATCGATCCATGTTAGAATGAATTATTCGACGTCGATCGATAGTTTCTATTATCAACTAAAGCCATACCAGTCGATCAAATTTCATCAATGTTGACCGGCAATCGATCGATTGGTTAGTCGAACGGTACCCGTCGATCAATTAAAGCTACCAAACCAGTCGATCGACGTGGACCGATGTCGCCGATCAATAATCGATCGATTCGTCTGCTAACACCCTAATAGATACATTTTTCAATATACTTAGGTGTGATTTATAGTCGTGTTCATATTTTGTAACAAAAATCTATATTATGTATAGCTACTTTTTATTGTTTAGAAGTTAACTTATGAGACTATTAAAGAATTTTCGATCGGTTTTCGTTTCTTATTTACAAAAAACCAACACACACAACCTAAACAATATCATTATCTACCATTTTGTTGGTAATCAACTTATCTCTGATCGGCTAACCGTATTTACGTAATTAGCGAGCGTAATTTCTGCTTATGATTTAATTATTTACACTTTTATAATATGTATTTACATTATTTTAATGATCATAATCTTACCATCATGAAATTACCCTGAAACGCGCAAAGCCTTCTCCGCCATTTTAACTATTCTATCTTCAATTATCCTTTTAATATTAGCATTGACACTGGGCAGGCTTTCCCCTCGCCTTATAGACTCTTCGATCCTCTGTACCAAGGCGATTTCTCTTGGCCAGGCGACGAAGTTGGTGACTTTGCAGTCCATTGGAGAGCCCATACGGCCGGTGCGCCCGCAGCGGTGAATGTAGTCCGCAGTGTATAACGGGAAGTCGTAGTTTATTATGTGGCTAGTCTGTGGAATAAAATACATAATGTCTCCGACCGTATTTCGGTCAAGGCGGCCAATCTCGCCCGTGACTGGGATCGATGTAACGAACGAAACGTTCAAAATGTAGAACGAAAAAACAAAACGTCAAAATTATCTGGGGTAAAAATATTTTCCTAGGATAAATTGTAGCCTATGTGTTATTATAATATGTAAGCTATATTATTGTGAAGTTTCATCAAAATTCATTCTGAAGTTTTTGTGTGAAAGAGCAACAACCAACCTTACATCCTCACAAACTATCGCGTGTATAATATTAGTAGGATTAATTCATTACCTTTATAGTATCCAGTCCTCTAGATGCAATATCAGTACATGATATAACATTAACTTTCCCTTCAGCATACTGTTCGAATTTGCCCTGTTTTAGTACCACCGCCATTTGCCCGTTAATATTGATACATTCAATGTCATGTTCGTTCAGGAACATGGAGACGAAGTCACAGGTAGACGTCTTGTTTGAGAATATCATGACGGATCGTTTCATGTTAACATCTTTTTGCACCAGTTTTAGGAGCTCCACAGGCTTCTGGGCTTTTCCGAGACGTATGAATCTGAAAAACCATTGGCAATTTAAAGCCCATACTTTAAATCATTTACTTCAAGAAAACGAAACCCGATTGCGTAAACATTTTGACCCAGTTTCACTCTCAAGACTAAAGAAGACAAATCAAAAAGCGACAAGCCCTTTAGGGTCTAGAGCAGAGGTTTGCAAACTTATTTCGTCTAACGCCCACTTTGAAAATCAGTAGCGCCCCCCATTTTTATTTCACCTTAAAAATGTCAATAGCATATTAGTTGCGCAATTTTTTTCTGGGGCCTTAACTGCCCCTTACTAGGCTTCCAACGCCCACGAGGGGAAGTTATCGCCCACTGGGAAAGACTGGTCTAGAGCGTGCCAAAGAAATATATAGACATACACTCGATAAACATAACCCTCCTTTTTGTACGAAACTAGTTTAATTTTTTTATGTATTACAACAGACATTTAAGGCCGCGTTAAACACAACGTATTTAATGCGCGGTAGTTACCATTTTACGCTGCAACTTCGCATATTTTCAGTGTGACAGCATTGACAATAAATACTATACAAGAATGCAAGAAAAATTATACCAGGAGACATGATTAGATCAACACCTATTAATTGGAAAAAAAGAATTTAGGTGCTTAAAACATTAGATAGTTTCAGACCACACATAAAATTTTAGATATACAGGTGATTTTTGGTTCCCGTTGGTGGTCAACGTTCCCGAAAACTACGGAATCTCCTCATCATGACGATCATTTTTCTCCATAGAAGCATACCTGGAAAGTGTCTGGTTCCCATGATATTAGGGTTCAAAGTATGTACTATATGTATACCCTGTACATATACTTACTTTTGCGGCACATGAGGCATAATCTTATGTAAGTTGGAGGTGGTGACAGTCTTCAAGGAGTCCGGAGAGACAAAGGCACTGACAGTTTCAGGCAGTTCATGAGGCATGGTTGCACTGACCAGGGTTAACTGACAGCCTACTGGTGGAGTTTGGATATCTACTTTATAGTGCATCTGTAACAGTAATTTAACTTGGTGACTTACAATACAATTGACAGTTTTTTTACATAAGTGAACTTTAGTTAAAGTTTTTATTTACACTTGTAAATGGAGATATAAAAACCAAGATTTTAAAATCGCTTGGATTAAAAAGAGAAGGTAACCCCATAAACTTCAAAATATGTTGTGTTTGTTAAAACTATAATTTTGTATCTTCCTCTTCTAATTCTCCTATCTCTTTTCCTTGCCGTGGACGCTGACCGTGTGTGTTTTTCCCCGCTCGGCTTCAGTCGTTGCTCAACGGTCGCCGTGTGACCTGCCCCCTTATTACCTAACTAGCAAATGCAAAGCGATAGCGAAAAATGTACAAAAATACTTGTCAAATTCATATTTTTCAAAGAAACTTTGACATTACAAGGCAAATATTGTACAATTTTCGCTATCTCTTTGCTTTGGCTTTGCTATTGCAAATTAGGTAATCAGGGGGTTGTCTCGGCAGGTGAATTTTGTGTCTGACAAACTGACCTACCCAACCAGAGTGTCCTCCTCCTAAAAGTGGACTATAGTGTGCAAACCTAAACCCCACAATAAATTCCGTGCGGATGAAAACAAAGAGAAGAAACACAGGTACCTCTCTGACCTACTTCTAGAATTATTATTCTTTATTGTACACAAATGAAAAAAATATAACACATAATCAGTAGATATACAGAATATTGTGTTATGTGTAATTCTGTAATAGTGGCACAATTTCATAGCATAAGTATGGTACCTATGATCCAGCATACATACATACAATCACATATTTATCCCTTACGGGGTAGGCAGAGCACCAAGGGCCAATAGAACCACATGGTGTCACTTCTGACCAATTTTGAGGGTATAGTTGAGATGTACAAGTTCGGTTAGTAGTGACAGGTGGTCAGCCCATCGCCTACAAAACACCAAGATCCTCTTATCCCTCTACTGACTTGTACAGTATGCCCCGGAAGAGAAGCAGCTGTAGTATTATATGTGCTTTTTCAGTCCCAGAGCAGCATAGAAGAAATGATCCAGCAGTTTTAAATTTTTTTAATATTTGTATTTGTATTTTTCATAGCTACATAAAATAACTATCTTTATTTCGTAAATACAATTCAGTATTTTTATATACTACTTACAGAAAATTTCTTCAAAAGATGTGCAAGTTTCTGTATAAAACTATCATCCAGTAATGTATCTGCCTCATCCAAAACAACATGATGTACGTTATGTATCTTATAAATACTGGTTGTAACCAGTTTGCTGTATGCTCCCAGAGTTGTGACGAGCAGGTCACAGTACTCTATTGGTGGATCTAGCAGTTTCTTCTTAGTTTTACCTCCTACTAGGGTTGCAACATTCAAATTTATGTTTTCAGCTATGTTCTGGGCAACTTCACCTATTTGGAGAGCTGAAATTGAATTAATATGATGTTATTATTATAAAAATTTACTTATAAGAAACAGAGGCTTTGAAATGGTTTGACCTTTCATTAACTTGCTGTGATTCTTTGTCTAGCTTATAAATAATGTATATTTAATGCAATGGACTAGGTTCATGTAAATTTACTAACCAAGTTCTCTGCTAGGTGTGATAACCACAGCCAATGGGCTATTAAACTCTTCTGGAACACTCTGCTTCCATTGCAATATATGCTGGAAAATTGGCAATAAGTATGCTAAGGTCTTTCCACAACCTGTCTCCGCGGTAACCACCGTGTTATGACCTCGAAGAATAGCTGGTATCGCCTTCGTTTGGATTTCAGTAGGTAAATCAAAACCTTGGTGGATCATAACCTCTTTTAACTCATTGCAAACACCAATTTCTTCATAGGTCTTACGGTAAACTGCTTTTGGTTCTTTAATGTTAGCATTCCCGTGTATTATAAAGTAATCATTCTTTGATTTAGAATTTAACCAACCACCTGAAGCTAACTTTACATTTTCAAATTTTCCGTAACCTCTACCTTCGTAATGGTTAAATTCCGGGCGTTTGCATTGTATTATTGGCAATTTCTTCTTTGTCTGTTGAGCACTATAATATCTACAGTAAGACGTGCCTAATATTTGTCGTAATTTCGACATAATTCATTAGAAAATAATTGATAATCTTATTAAAAAATTCCCAGTGTTTTGCACAAAATTCTCGATTCTCGAATGACAAATGACATTGACGTTTGTTTTTTCTTTTACGTCTTAAGGAAAGGCAATAAAGTCTATACAACCATATGTAGTAGAATGTACTGTAAACTTATATTACCCGACTGTGTTCCCGACAACATGCATGGGTCTAACTCGGCCGCCCGCTTTTGAGTCTCAAAATATAAGGGCCTAAACACGTCGTAAAGTGAAGCAGATGAAGATAAAATCAGTAAAGCGGATGCTATAGTGGCGTACCGGACAGGATGTAAGAATTTAAATTAAAGCATGAATAACAAAATTACCCACAGGCATGACTAAAATATTCTTCAAAAGGAAAATGACGTTACGAAGGAACTTGATAGTCAGTGTAACGAGCAATATAACATAGCCCATGTTCTTAGATACATCCATAGGTGGACTCCACCACACTATAATTATTATATTGCAGAGCAGGTGGACTTTCTCGGAGGGAGGGGGGCTCACAAAGTGCAAATATAAATAAATTAATTACATTTTCCCATTCTTCTTATATATTTATTTAATGCCAAATAGCAAGAATATTAGACATATTTAGCAACTAAACAATTAACATTTTAACGTTATATACACTCAGTATTTACATGTATAAATTAAATATATACATACAGGGTGTAACAAAAGGGGTGTTCCCTTAACACCCAGTAAATCGAAAATGATCACAGAATCCAGGTTCTTATATACGTAGTATTAGAAACTCAAGATAGACATATCCCAAAAATTTGTTCAAAATCGTAAATGAGGCCTATTGTATTGTATTACATTTGTAATTTGGTATTGTATTATTATTGCATAGAGAAATCAATTTAGGTTCAAACAATCTGCGTATTTTGTTCTAGATTTTTTTTCTAGTAGGAAAGAATCAAACGCCATGACTAAAGGAAGGTTCATTTACTTGATACAATTTTCCTGTATATTCAAGTGCAATTGTTAAATTGAATTATTGGTACGCCTTTTTACTAGTAAAAACTTTAACAATGTGTCAAAAATCGCAGTTTAGACCATGCCACTCATTTATTGCTTCAAAAAACTTGTATGCAACAGGCATGAACGTATAAAGAACAACAGACGTAATGTTGTCTCTGCACAGATTGAAGCACCGAAATGGCGGCGCGTTGGGCATGTGTGCGTATTTTCCAGTAGGCGCCGAACTTACTATGGTTTGTATGTGTGGGTGGATAACCATGGAATATCGTTGCCGAGCTTACTATGAATGCTTCACTCTGTGTAATCACAGTACTCTGTCCGTTATTCTTTATACGTTCATGGCAATAGGCAACAAAATGGTAGCATGGAAAGTTAACAGTTACTATCTAACTACCTAGCAACTGTGACAGGTTGCAAAGTTACAAAATCAACCTGCCCAATGTCTGTTCACACCTTAATCAAATCAGTATACCACTCTATGTAAACAAAGAGTGACTTTGTTAGTCTGTTCCACTTATTAATAAACTTTACATAACTTTAACATTAATCACAATAATGCACGGAGTATTAAACAAATTGAAGAACAAATAGGAAAACATGAATAAACAAAAAAGTTATAATAAAAAATATGTAAAATATACTGAAATACAAAAAGTTACTTTACAAATGAACCTTTTATAATTATTATTATTATTACTAGACAACATTATTAAAATGAATACATAAACTTAAAACAAGTTATGTCCCTCTCCCTCCATTCTTAATTTAAATGGCTGAGACAGAAAGGGACAGGTAGAACAATTTTCAAGTTTATGTTTTAGGCCGCGTCCCCGTTAGGCAAACAGTGAGCGGCCGACTGTTCGCTGACTGACTCTGAGTGGCGTACCGGTCGCTAACTCAATATCAACTGAGCGGCGAACTAGAGCGTATTAGCCGCAAAGCGCTTGCGAACTATTGTGGGGGGGAAGGTAAACTCATCAGCGAACGGAGCGAACAAACTGCGCCGCTGACTGATGCGCGCTCACTCGCTGCTAATCAGAATGAGTCGGCAAGCGAAACGTCGCAAACTGCGTACATTTCGCGCTGAATGGACACTTAATTTAAAATGTATAGGGAGGCAAACTGGAAGCAAACTGTCAGCCGCTCACTGTTCGCCTAATGGGGACGCGGCCTTAATGTGGTGTTCAGAATCGACAACAGTAACAAATAATTTTAATCCAAAATTTGTTCTAACCCTAAACGTAACCAAAATACAGGGTGTAACAAAAAGGGTATGTTAAGCGAAAAGCTACGTGAATAGCCTACTGTAGAGAACCTATACACCAAATTTGAGACTCGAAATCACAAATTTATTTTTCAAGATTGTATGAAAATTTCTGAGATATTTAAAAATTCTCCATACTATAGGGAAAATAAACATGTGATTTCGAGTCTCAAATTTTCTGGATAGGTTCTCTATAGAGGGCTATTTACGTAGCTTTTCGCTTAACATACCCTTTTTGTTACACCCTGTATAACGCGAAGTTTAATTAAGAGTAATTAGACAAGACAAGTATAATGACAGGGCGTTGATGATAATAATAAACGTCGCCGTGGGATATCCTCTACAATCCTGCAGTTCTGGCTACCCCATTACGTGAACATAACCGTGTGTCGTAACGCCGGCGACAGAGATTAATTATTAGGTGTCATTGAACGAAATACTTGGTATTCCGCGTCCATACTTTAGGCGTAACGACAGCAAAAAATGTTAAGTAAAAATAAATTCCTAAAACGCATAACACATTGGTCAGTCAATGATAATGTGATCGATACTGACCGTCACACTTAAACATAAACTTACTTCTGTCCCTCCCCCTGCCCGCCTAGCACGGCCAGCGAAACATACATACATATAACCACGCCACTATCCCTTACGGGGTAGGCAGAGCACCAAGGGCCGATAGAACCAGATGGTGCCACTTCTGACCAATTTTGAGGGTATAGTTGAGATGTACATGTTCGGTTAGTAGTGACAGGTGGTCAGCCCATCGCCTACAAAACACCAAGACCCTCTTGTCCCTCTACTGACTTGTACAGTATGCCCGGGAAGAGAAGCAGCTGTAGTATTATACGTTGTTGCCAGCGAAATACGATATGATAAATCAGTTTATCGATACCTAGCTGTCAAAGTACGATAAATATAGACGCCATGTTGAATTTTATAGTTACAGCGAGAATAACCATATCGGTTACGTTACAAAGCACAATACGATATGATAGATAAAAAAGCGAGCATGTCTATCGTTTAACTATCGAAATCGCCGAGCATGACTGTATTTTGATGTTAAAAATATCGACTTTTGACATCTATTCAAGATATTGTTATCGATGAACATTGTAGTGCGCGATAAACGTAGATAGGTTAGAGAAATCGAGAATACCTATTATATTCTTTGGTTCGATAGGTTTTCAGTTATATGCTCCAAACTTAATATTTTTAATTTAGTTTTTTGGTTTACTCGTTTTTAGTTTACATAGGTAGATTAAAGGTAAAATTAAATTAGTAATTAGTAGATTAGTATCGATAACCACATGGTGGCTAATATCTATCGTATTTTGACGGCTAGTCGATAAACCAGTTTATCATATCGTGTTTCGCTGGTCATACTAGAGCAGTTAACATGACATCTGATGTCAAAAAGGAAAAAAGAATGAACGTCAATTGGAAAAAAAAAATATTTTTTTACACTAGAAACATAATATGTTTAACTTATCGCGACAGACAGACAGGCCCCCTGATCACGTAAAAGTAATAGCAAAGGCGAAGCCGCGCGATCGCGATAATCTCGAGTGTGTGCGTGCGCGCAACGAGCGCTCGGCGTCCTCCCGCACCTCGCACCTCGCACAAGCACACACACACACTCGAGATTATCGCGATCGCGCGGCTTCGGCTTTGCTATTGCTTTTACGTGATCAGGGGGCCTGTCTGTCTCAGCAATTTACATAAAAATAGAGAGCACAACAAATTTTAAGTTTATTTTTAAGTGTGACAGTCAGTAATCATAACAATAACAATGTTAAATCAGTCTTGAATACAGTGAAGCTCCTTTACAAAGAATTAAACTATAACACGGTTATAATTACTTATATGAATCGCACAAAATTATGTGATGTGTGTTTAAATTATGTTGATTTCTTTTTAATAGGAGGCTAAATAGGTTACAAAGAGTACAGTCCACACGATCTAAGCTCAGCTTTGCATTTGTGTCATAGATACGCGAGGCCTTACATAGCTGAGCTTTGCGCTTGAAGGTGTAAGTTTGCCTAGAGCGCGACACGTTTGCTTGTTCACTCACATAAATACAAAACTAAGCTTATGCCGCGCGCACTGTAATTCGTCAAACAATTATACATAACAATGAAATATACATATCTTCGCTTATATGCTCCTTAATAGTTCATTTACCACTGACATTTAACTTATTATAATAGGTCTATGTTCAGCATTTTAGTATTTGCCTATGTAAAAATAGAAAATATAGAAAAAAACTTCTTTTTAAACCGACCCCCTGATTACCTAACTTGCAATAGCAAAGCTGAAGCAAAGCGATAGCGAAAATTGTACAATATTCGCCTTGAAATGTCAATATTTATTTATTTTACGTAATACGAATTTGACAAACAATTATCGATTTTTGTACAATTTTCGCTATCGCTTTGCTATTGTTAGTTAGGTAATAAGGGGGCGTATTGCAGCAGAGTATACAAATAGTATATTTTGAAAGGAACTCCATTGATATAAAATAACATAGGTACAAATATTTTTTTGTATAAACTACGATAGTACATTATGTACAAATACTAGACTAGAGTTACGTAGGTACTGTCACACACAAAGCTTCTTACTTTTAAAGACTCGTCAAACAGAGAGCATATTTAACGTGCTTTAGGGCGTCTTAACGCTCCATCCAGCCTACCGCTACCTAATAACGTCGCGTTTGTTTTAGAGTGCGTTTCACCGTATAGTTCCTTAGGGTGATGGCGCTAGTTACTATGTGTGTGTATGACTACATTTTCTGTGTCACTGCATACAAAAAAAATTAGTTACGAAATCATACGTAGGAGTTAAACTATGAGACGTCCCCCTGATTACCTAATAGCAAAGCCTAAGCAATGCGATAGCGAAAATTGTACAATATTCGCCTTGTAATGTCAAAGTTCCTTTGAAATTCATTTTACGTAATGCGAATTTGACAAGCAATCAGCGATTTTTGTACAATTTTCGCTGACGCTTTTTATTTGGTAGTTAGGTAATAAGGGGGCGGAGTCTACTGAGCCAATCTTCACCGGTCACACAAACGAGCACGCTCCGCTCTGACGCAGCGCTATGAGGTTGTGACATCGATTGTACTAGCGACCCGCCCCGGCTTCGCACGATTGCTGATACTTTACTTTCCTCTTGAATCACTCTATATACAGAATGTTTTTTCGTTGCCACCCTTAACGAAGGGTGTACTCTATCATCATCATCATCATCATTTACAGCCCTGAGAAGTCCACTGTTGGACATAGGCCTCCCCCACGTACTCTATACATCAAGTAAATTTATAGTGTTTATGCTAGTTTTTTCATAGACAGATATTAATTATTTCTCGTGAAAAAATCTTGCTACACGCGTCAATGTGCATTTATGCAGAAAAACACAGTCTATTTACTCAACTTTGGACCCTAATATTTCGGAAACCAGACACTTCTTAGGTATGCTTCCATGGAGATAAATGATCGTAATAATGAGGAGATTCCGTAGTTTTCGGGAACGTTGACGACCAAAAATCACCCTGTATAAAAAAAAACGCAAAAATCCGTTGCGAAGTTTATAAGATCAAAGCATACATAGGGACAGACAGACAGGGGGGAAGCAACTTTGTGTTATTATTTTGTCAATGCTGTCATACTACAAAATACGCGACGTTACATCGTAAAATGCTAACGTTCTACTGCGCGTTAAATACGCTCTCTGTTTGACCACGTCTTTACCTAGATTTCATTAGTAAACGTCAAAAACGAATATTTTTCAATGGGTTGTAAAGATTAACATAAAACAAACAGTGAGCTAGCTAGAGCTAGAACAAGAGTATTATTTCTTGATCTTTTTTAACAATGAAAGAATGCTCGGCGTCTCTTTACCTTAACTAATCAAAATTTGAATACAGGCGCATACCCATTATATCCTAATTTCATTTGATTATCAAATTAAGTTAAGAATTAATGGGTATCTATCTTAAAAGGGAAAAATGCAAACATTTTTTGGGATATGTACTTAAAACTATACCATACGCCAACGCTCCTGGCACGCGCTGTCATATAACGTCCTATGCCGTCGTGTGCCAGGAGGGTTGGCGTATAGTATAGTCAAAGGAATCACTTTTGTGTGTGACAATACATTTATATACAGGACTATATTTATTATTATTAGTTATTTACAAAGTTATTCTTACATACGTCAAGTAGTTCTGTCAATTGGGCGAATTTAGTATAGGCTTCCTGTAGCATGTTCCTGAAATAAATGTTCTCTTGTTAAACTATAAATTATCATCATCATCAGCCTATTGCATAGATTCCTTTTAGTGGGCTATTTACGTAGCTTTTCGCTTAACATAGGTCCCCTTTTGTTACAGCCTGTATAGATTCTTTCGAAACTTATGTTGTCAAGGATTTGGCGTTTGATTTACGGCTGACTTTTTAGTGGCATAATAAGCGTAGTGTATGTATGTATATATGTTGAAGTCTGGTTGCACCTACCTGCACTTAGTACAAAACTGCCTGAGATTGTCCACATATACTGTAGCACTGTCCATGCCGACTAACGCCAGACTGTCTTTGAAGGCTGACTCCAGGGCGCCGAGCTGTTCATTTGTGAGAGTGTCCGCTCGAAGGGCCCTAACGGAGTAAATAACAATAATAAAGTCTCCGACATAATTTCGGTCATGGCGCCTAATTTCAACAACCAAAAACACTCTTCTATGCTGCTCTGCGGGTGAAAAAAAAACGTATAATACTACATCTGCTTCTCTTCCCGGGCATACTGTACATGTCAGTAGAGGGACAAGAGGGTCTTGGTGTTTTGTAGGCGATGGGCTGACCATCTGTCGCTACTAACCGAACTGGTACATCTCAACTATACCCTCAAAATTGGTCAGAAGTGGCACCATGTGGTCCTATCGGCCCTTGGTGCTCCGCCTACCCCGTAAGGGATAAAGGCGTGATTATATTAATATATGTATGTATGTAAAAACACTCTCTATTCCCCCACTCTTATAGTCCGATGGGACGGAGAACCGATACGACCGAGGATCAGGCGCAAGACCAACGGTTAAAGGTATGTTACAACATTACAATCTGTACATTTATACAGGATGATTTTTGGTCGTCAACGTTCCCGAAAACTACGGAATCTCCTCATCATCACGATCATTTTTCTCCATGAAAGCATACCTGGGAAGTGTCTGGTTTCCAAAATATTAGGGTCCAAAGTTGAGTAAATAGACTGCGTTTTTCTGCATAAATGCACATAGACGCGCGTAGCAGGATTTTTTCACGAAAAATAATTAATATCTGTCTATAAAAAAACTAACATAAACACTAGACACTATAAATTTCGCACGATCAAGGAATTTAATAAATTTCAAAAAAAAAATTCCCAGCATTTTTTTTGGCATAAACTTACTTTATTTCATGTATAGAATACGTACCCTTCGTTAAAGGTGGCCACAAAAAAACACCCTGTATGAAATAAACTCAGTGGTTCTCGAAACCTGCGTACTTACCCCTCAATAGCGTTGGTGAGTGCACTAACTTGCCCCCGGAAGATCTGCCACTTGCCCACCAACACCACCACAGAGTCGTTCCCGGGCAACTTGTCTTCTAACGAGTGTGGCACTCCCACGCCCGTTGATAACTTGGCACTGGAAAAACATTTATTTCCTCTGTTAATATTCACTAGAATACATCAGCTGCACTGGAAGAAAAACATTTATTATATATATATGTTTTAAGAAATGAAAAAAATCTTCACCCGAGTGGGACTCGAACCCGCGACCTCTCGCATTCCGTGCAGAGCTCTCACCAACTGAGCTACCGGGTCAATTACTCGAATGACGAATTTTACCATCTCTTTTAAATTACATTATTAGCAACGTTATTTTTTCACTTAATTAATTAATCTTCACTAGAATACACCAGTATAACGGTGTTTTTCTTCCAGTGCAGGAAGAAAAACATTTAATTCCTCTGTCTTGTCACTGTTACTTCCATCTGTCCACATTGTACTTAACGTGGCGGTTGGATCTCTTTATTGATCCTGTCTGTAGCCTGGGATGTATTTTGAGACCGTGTCGCCGTGTGTATACAGGGTATTTTTTATCATCAACGTTTCCGAATACTACGCATTCGGCATTCTACCTCGCGGAACTAGACAGCTAAAATCATAAACAATAACATTTGTTCTACGAGTTTTATCATAACTCGATACATTAATTAAAAATTATTTTCCAAGCTTTTATTGTACTGTCGTGACATTTGTAAGTCTACATATGTTCCATTCGTAGGTAGGTATACGAAAAGGTTAACGCCCACGATCGCGCGCGTCTCAGTATTATGTACAGACGTAAGAACATTCAGAGGTAATGTTAAATTGATATTTATTTTTGTATGAAAGTAAAATGTGACAAATTATCAAAACTCGTAGAACAAATGTTGTTGTTTATGATGGTAGCTACCTAGTCTTGCGAGGTTATTGATGCTTTAAAATTAACCCTGTATACATGTATACATAATGTATGATTTGATAATGTAGAGCTCTCTGCGCATGTATGCATGTAATCATTATAAGTTGGCTATTGCCAGACAAGAGTTATACAAAAGTACTCACCAGTAGCTAGAGAACACTGTCCACAGTCTTTCAAAAGCGTCCACGACATCAGTCTCCCCCCCGCCCGCACGAGTCGCCCCCGCCCCGCCGCGCCGCGACAACCGATCCGCCGTCACCTAAACCATAGGATAGAATAAATCTATAGTTCAGGATTGCACAGATAGATAGTGACAACATACAGGCCCCTGATTACCTAACTTGAAATAGCAAAGCCGAAGCCGCGCGATCGCGATAATCTCGAGTGTGTGCGCAACGAGCGCTCGGTGTCCTCCCGCGCCCCGCACCTCGCCCCGCGCCCCGCACCTCGCCCCGCACCTCGCCCCGCACCTCGCCCCGCGCCCCGCACCTCGCCCCGCGCCCCGCACCTCGCCCCGCACCTCGCCCCGCGCCCCGCACCCCGCACCTCGCACAAGCACACATTCTCAATTATCGCTATCGCATTGCTTCGGCTCTGCTATTGCACGTTACATTGGGGTTAACGACGTTTGGCAGGCGTTCATGGAAACAGGACAGCCGGAGCAATAATGGCCATTGCCGTAAATACGTCGTGCCATCGGTGCCCAGGTAGTGTGTAGACTCTAGAGCGCACAAGAAACGCGTGTTTAACAGCTGTTTAACTATTTTGCAACAACACCGTTAGTTACTATCTTACCTTAGCCAGCTCCATATATTCGGGAATAATCTGACATTTCTTCGCCACGTCCAAGCAAAGCTCTTTAAAGTTGACCACTTCTGACTCGGTTACGTTTTTTTGATCTGTAACAAACAAGAAACTTATATAGATACATACATATATATAATCACGCCTTTATCCCTTACAGGGTAAGCAGAGCACCAAGGGCCGATAGAACCACATGGTGCCACTTCTGACCAATTTTGAGGGTATAGTTGAGATGTACAAGTTCGGTTAGTAGTGACAGGTGGTCAGCCCATCGCCTACAAAACACAAAGACCCTCTTGTCCCTCAACTGGCTTGTACAGTATACCTGGGAAGAGAAGCAGCTGTAGTATTATACCTTTTTTTTTTCACTACCAGAGCAGCATAGAAGAGACTTTTGGAACTGTTTCCTTCCTGTTTGGAACATCGGACAACGAAACATTTAAACACATACATCAGAAAGGTACTTCAGATACTATAAAGTATCCAATATCAAATCAAATAATTTTATTGCACACTAAGTGTACATAACAGTATTAGGTATAAGATAACATCTCTCCGACCGAATTTGGCCAAGGCGACCAATCTCTACGGAGATTGGTCAGGTACGCAGGAGATATTATACTGCACAAGTGTGTGCGCAAACACAGATGCACTCTCTATTCCGTCACTCTCATAGTCCGATGGGACGGAAAGCCAACACGACCGGAGAGAGATCAGGCGCAGGACCAACGGTTTTACGTGCTTTCCGAGGCACGAGCTAAGTGACAATTTTACAAAATTAAAATCTGTACATAAAATAAATTCATTGGTACAGGCCCGTGACTGGGATCGAATTTACACCTCCTGTTTGGAAGTTTTAGGTATTATACAGAGTATAAAAGCACTTAGAACTTAGTAGCCCTTATAAGGATAAGTAAGTTGTTATGATTTTTTAAAAATCCAGTTATAATTATTCTTGTCTACACACCTTTGCTCTCAATAGCAGACAGGGTATTCTTCATCTCAGTAATCAGATGCTGTATCCTCGGGAACACCTCGTTAAAGACCGCTAGCCAGTGCTTCAGCAGGCAATCCAGCACATCCAGCAAGGTCCAGGGGGGAGCCTTGAAGATCACATGCTGCCATAGGTTGTTGTATTTCGCTCGCATCTCGTTCTAGAAAGAAACAGAAGATATAACTGCATAAACAGCAAAAAATCGATGAGGGCGTTATTTTGTGATAACTTTTTCTCTGAAGACGAAATCTTGACTGAGACATTGTCGTCTGTGGATTGCTAATTTGGAGGATTGGCTGTAAGTGAGACATTCGTCAGATTTCTAATTTGGAGGAGTGAGACATTCGTCAGTGGATTGCTAATTTGGAGGATTGGCTGTGAGTGAGATTTCGTGGATTTCAGTGGTGAGACATTCGTTGGCTAATTTGGAGGAAGACATTCGTCAGTGGATTGCTAATTTGGAGGATTGGCTGTGAGTGAGTCGTCAGTGGATTGCTAATTTGGAGGATTGGCTGTGAGTGAGACATTCGTCAGTGGATTGCTAATTTTTTGACTGTGAGACGTAGTGGACTAATTTGGAATTGGCTGTGTGTGAGACATTCGTCAGTGCATTCTATTTGGAGGATTGGCTGTATGTGAGACATTCGTCAGTGGATTGATTGGCTGTGTGTGAGACATTCGTCAGTGGATTCTAATTTGGAGGATTGGCTGTGTGTGAGACATTCGTCAGTGGATTTGAGACATTCGTCAGTGTATTGCATTGGCTGTGTGTGAGACATTCGTCAGTGGATTGCTAATTTGGAGGATTGGCTGTGTGTGAGACATTCGTCAGTGGATTGCTAATTTGGAGGATTGGCTGTGTGTGAGACATTCGTCAGTGGATTGCTAATTTGGAGGATTGGCTGTGTGTGAGACAATCGTCAGTGGATGAGAATTGCTAATTTGGAGGAGCTGTTCCGAATATGAAGTACCACTAAACCTCATTTTATTTAAATGTTAGAAATAATCCGAAAGAACGAAATTAGGTTTTTTATAAGGCACATTTTTATGTTCTACTCTCATCAATAGTTCTTACTCACAGAATTTGCACCATAAAAAACTAAAAAAGCAGATTTCGCAAACTCAAAACTGAACTTTTAGTATTATACTAAAACCAGAAAAAAAGTCATATATCAGTCATATCTTACAACTACGAGTGTGTTCATGTTTACTATCAATGCTTATTCGAAATTGTAATTTCTAGCTTTAAAAAACCTAGTATGTACCTACCTATACTTACCGAGGGTTGGAGTCCGCTTGTAAAACAAACGCCGGGTCCTTGATAATATAACTTTCGTAAGAAAACATATTGCGCCCCGTCCCGTTTTGTGATAAGGGCAAGATGATGATGATGAAGATCATGGTGACATTGAAGATGATGGTGGTGATGATGATGAGGATAATGGCTGCGATAATAATGTCGATGATGATTAAGATGAAGGTGACGGCGGCGACGATGATGATGCTGGCAGTAATGATGATGAACCCCTCACCTCCAGTATATAAGCGAGCAGATGGTGCGCATTGGCCACGGCATGGGCCAGCGCGGCGACGTCAGCGCGGGCAGGCGCACGCGCCGCCACCAGCCTCGCCTTCAGTGTGCCCAGCTCGATGCACTTTATGTTGTTTATGGCCGCCTTGTTGCATAGGTTCTTGTCTTTGGACAGCAGGATCTGTGGATTGTTGGTCGGTTATTTGTTACGGTGGATCAAGATTAATTATGAGCATCGCATACATCGAAAACAAACGTTTCAAATAATTTTCAAAAAGCAATTAAGTCTTAAGAGTTAAAACATTCCTTTTAAACTTTATCACAAACAAATTATATAATAATACCAATGTCATTTCTATCAAACAAAATCATATTTATTAGTAAGCAAATATGAATAAAGAATTGTGACTACCGCCGCTTTTCGAACACAAACATACAAGTCAGTGTGAATTCTCTTACCACAGATTTCTTCCTTTCAGCTTGTTGTAGACAACAGTTGAGAATCTCGTCATCAGGTATTTCACATGGATATATATGGCAGTTTGCGTCTCTTAGGGACTGGCCTAAAAGTCAACACTTACATTATACTGAGAAAGAAGATAAATATATTTTATAAGACAATTATTATAAAATTATTAATAAAGAAATGGAAAAAATTCCTCACCCGGGTGGGAATCGAACCCACGGCCTCTGCATTCCGCGTGCCAGCGCTCTCACCACTGAGCCGCCGGGTCAATTATAAGACAATTATTGTAAAACATTAACATTAGCGAAAAACTTCACTCTCGCTTCGCTCGCGCTCCTCTTTATATCGTCTCGTCTTCAGCCTATTGCAGGCCTCCCCCAAGGCACGCCACAAGACTACTGCCACAGGGGGGTTTTGCCCATAGTCACCACGCTGGGCAGGCGGGCTGGTGACCGCAGTGCGATTTTCGGACTATGTTGTCAGCACGGGAGGCGCTGCTGCCCGCCTCCCGGAAACCCGTAATCGCCTCGTACGCCTCTTTACGTCCTTTTATTTAACAATCTGATTATATATTAACTGCAAATGCTGCTGAGCTGGACGTTTCGAAAGTGGATTCCACTCTCTAGCTAGAGTAACTCCAGAAATCTCACCAACACTTTCAGGTTGCACAGTTTTAAAAACTAAGAATTAAATGATGATGATCTCCGACCGTATTTCGGTCAAGGCGACGAATCTCTACGGAGATTGACCAGGTACGCAGGAGATATTATAGTGCACAAGTGTGTGCGCAAACACAGATGCACTCTCTCATCTCACTCTCATAGTCCGATGGGACGGAAAGCCGACACGACCGGAGAGAGATCAGGCGCAGGGCCAACGGTTTTACGTGCTTTCCGAGGCACGAGCTAAGTGATAATTTTGCAACATTAAAATCTGTAGATGAAATAAATTCATTGGTACAGGCCCGTGACTGGGATCGAACTTACGCCTCCCCTTGGAAGGTGCACGTCTTAACCACTGGGCTATAACCACAGAATTAAATATGTAAATAGCAAAATAAATTATGGAACAGTACCTTTTATCCTATTGTTTTCGGGTAGTGATTTATATAAATAGTCCATTGCTGCTTTTGCCCGTTTACAAATGGCTCCGTTCCCATTGTTGTTATCCTTCAACCTATCCAATTCATTGATTACTCTCCAAGGTACTAGTAAATTCGGCTGTTCATTGTAGCCTGAAAATTTAACGACAACCAGAATAAGGCCAAATTAAGCTGTGTGAACAGTAAATATGGTCAATTCTGACCGTCACATGTAAACACAAAATAGTCAAGTCTGTCTGTCTCCATACTTAACACAAATGGCTGAGACAGAAAGGGACAGGTAGGGCGGGTGTCTTGGTTTTAGTTTTAGAATTATCCTGTTTCGTATATGTCGGCGCAAGCCTCCAATTTAATTCAAATCATACTCTGTCACTTATTAGAAGCCCAAGTGTAAACAGGTCGGAACTAAGACGATGTCGTCACTCTGTGAATAAGGCGACGGTGTACGGTCGTGCGAGGATCGGATGAATCATACTCAGGTATAAAAGCCTGGCTCAGGTTCAGTAGCTACCATCCATCCTATAAATAGTCACACAAACCTTTGTTTAGTCCCCCAAGCGACAAAGCCCCAGCCGTATCTGGGGTGCACTGGTCGCGTAGGTTTAAACCATTCGGTTGCGCGCCTTCAGCCCGGTGAAGATGACAAAGCCCTTCAGGCTATCATCAGTATATCATTAAAAAAAAAAAAAAACGCCACGGGCTCAGTCCGATTGTGGCATCCGTACACCGTGCACACGTCTTAATTGTGAAACTGGTCACACCTGAATCACTTTTACTACATAGTGGACCATGATGATGTGCTACCTATTGCACCTGATGACACTCCTTCACCAATACTGCGCCCTTGCCGCTCCGAAATATACCTATTATGTGTATTTTATATTTGCATGCAATGCTAATGGTTGACAAGGCAATTGTACCTATGTGATTTATGTTACTACCTTTTATAACCCTACTCAAAGACAAATATAGTATGATTCTATTCTATTCTATTCTAGGACTAATTACAAGCTTAAACTTTAAGTTTAGGTCAGTTTAGGTTTAAGTGTGATGGTAGAATCAACCATAACATTACACACCATGAACACATAGCATTTAATATGTACAGATTTACCTTTTATATGTGAATTCAAAATAGTTTTTATAGCATCTAGCTCATGTATAAATATGTTTGTGTCCACTACCAATACTACTTGCTCATTACTACCGACATCCACTTGTGTACTTTCAGGTATATCTTTATTTACATTTTGTACAGGATCACTTGTCTGAAACAACATAATAATTATTTTAGAATTAAATTCATTACACCCGTGAGAAGCCGGGGTGGATCCCTAGTTATGCATATAAACCTTCCTCTTAAATCACTCTATCTATTTAAAAAAAACCACATCAAAATCTGTTGCGTAGTTTCAAAGATCTAAGCATACATAGGGACAGACAGCAGATGACTTTATAATATGTAGTTATAGTGATTGATTATTATATTGAATCCTTCTTAAAATATAATTCAAGATTAAAGATAAACTATTTTTCATTATTGGCCGCATGGTGCCGGCAGAGTAGAATTCGCACCACCCCATGTCTGCCCGTGGGTATCGTACGAGGCGATTAAGGGTTTCCGGGAGGTGGGCAGCAGTGCCTCCCGTGCTGACAACATCGTCCAAAATACAAACTGCGGTGCGTGGTGACTATGGGCAAATACCCCCCATGGCAGTCTTGTGGCGTGCCCTGGGGGAGGCCTACGTCCAGCAGTGGACTGCAATAGGCTGATGATGATGATGATTTTTCATTATATTGTAGTCATTGTTGCTGCAAAATATTAATTAAAATTTCGATGAATATTAATTAAAGAATTCATACAGACCTCTCTAAATTCTTCCACCTCCATGTCTTCATTAGAACTAATATTTACAGTACTTTTACATAAAAAACTACCCTCATTTGCAATATCTGTTACTTCCCTAGATTCATTCATGTCTTTACTTAGACGCGTACATAGGGCTTCCAATCTATCGCTAGCTGACTTATAAACTTTAATATCACCATCTTTGACACCTTTAGTTAACTTTGAATTGATAGCGGACACTAATTTGCTGGCCTCTGTAAACTGTGGAGGTGTAGCCGGGTGCTTAGAGTATGGATACTCGGCTGTTTGATCATAAATCCCCTTTTCTATATCAGCAAATGTGTCCTTAGGTTTCAGTTTATCACAATACTCCTCCTGTAGTTGAGCTTTCATTGATGATATTATTTTATTCGCTGCAAAGAACTGGGAGGGTGATGGCATAGACTGTAAACTGTCGCTACTTGGGGATTGGGCTGTTGAGCATTTAGTTTCGGTGACTACTGGACTTTTTAACTCAGCCTTTGATTTAGGTGTATCATTTTGGGATGGTGGGCTAAGCTTTTTAGGTGATTGGTCAATAGATGTGTTTGCTTGAGTTTCCTGTTGTGCTTCCGCTGATAACCTGGTTCGTAGTTGGTTGAGTCTGGATTGGGCAAGATTCTTTGTTGGAGTAACTTTAGCAGATTTTGAAGGAGTTGTTTTGGGATGAAATTCTTTAGTTGGAGTCCTTTTAGATGGACTACTCTTACTTTGTTCTGATGCTGGCCTTTTGCATGGACTAGGATGGATTGGTCTGCTTGTGCTTGCATTTTGCTTTTCAGGTATAACATCTAAAAACACAAAATAGGTGGAATGTAAATGAATTTAAATTTTAGAACTTTATTAACTTTTAGAAAATGAATTAATGTATTATTTTAATAAGAAAAAAATATTGTTAAGAACTAACATGTATGTAGCTCTTGCAATACTGGGGTCCAATTCTTGAAAAGTCTAAAATTGGAACAAGCCGAAACAGAACCGAAACAGAAGAGCAATAATTACTTCATGGTAAAATAATTAGACACATTTCAGCACGAAACAGTTGTTTTTATTGTCATACATGCGACCGATGCGTGCTAAAATATACTATATTACTCAAGTGGTAAGTATATATTGCTTTGCACCGCATTATGTTCACGGTTCGTTAGTGGTTTCGTTACGGCTCAAAAAATTTCAAGAATTGTCCCCCTGGTAATCTTAAAGAAAATACAGGGAAACTTCCAAAGTTTATGTAAGGCAATAACATGCTCTGTGACTTACTTCACACTTACCCTTAATCAAGCAAAAAGTTCTAGTTGGATTCAGAAGGTCTAATACCTTCTCTCTCTCTCTCCTCTTAAATATACAATAGGTAAAAGTAAAGTATAGGTAAAAATGATAAGGCTTCAAGTAAGTGAGATAAGTACTAACCTTGCTTTTGTTTCTTTTTTAGACTTCCACTTTCGCAACCATCACTTTTCCTTTTAACAGTCTTATTGGGTTCCTCTTTTCGATTCTTCTGATTGAAGATCCGATCTATTTTATTTTTAGTCTTATTATTGGCTGACGGAGCAGGTTTTAGCTGTTTATCAGCCTTGGAAACAAGAGAAGTGTTAAAATAACTACCTACCTAGGTTCTAGGTAATGAAGTTCTAGTATTGAAATTTGCGTTAAAGTAAGTACATATTAATTAAAATGTGTCCTCAATACATATGCGTTAAAAAATGTACTTTTCTCGTTTTGTAGCATTAAATAACAACAAAAATAACTAAGTCACACCTGAGGTTGGGTCCACGAAGATTTCCCAGTTCGTTTATTAAAATAATACTTTCTTCCAGGGCTGGATTTGGATTTACAAAGAACCCAGCCATCAGGAAGAGATTTTGGTCGGTTATTATCCGAATCCATATTGCCTTTCACAACAAAAATTTGTAAAATATGCCCATTTACATTTCGCTAAATTCCATAGGTATGTAATATTTCTATTTTTCCAATATTCGTCATTCGTCCCTCAAACGTTTTTCTTTTTTTTTGTTCTTTTTTACGTTTGTTAGTTTATCCCGAAGGCAAGGCAACGTCCGGGTGGACTCCCATCAGGAACAGATCCGGAATAATCTGATGAATAGTAAACCATCCGGTATTCTGATTTTTATGATGAAGTACAAAGATCACGGAGACGTCTGAATGCTTGTGAGCAACGTCATCGAATTGGCTATTGCACCTTCTGCTTCAAATACCTCTTTTAAGTCCGATACAATGTAGTAACCGCTAGTTAAATTAGTTCATAAGAATAGATAAATTTAATAAAATGTTGATGTGCACAAAATAAATACAGGAGAACAGACTTGTTGCTCATGTGCCCGTCTTCGCAAAGATCGTAATCCATGGGGTATACTTTTCTACAAAAGCTTTTACACTCAAAGGGCTTACCTTGCGTATAAAAACATTGTGAAGAAAAAATGCATGAAAGAATATTATACAGTATTAGAGTATTTAAATGATACGAGCACTAGTGATTGTTCAGCACCACAAGTTAATCAAAATATTTAGCTAGTATATAGTTAATATGTGTGGTGAATGTACCAGAAAACATCGTGACTTCTTAAAGACACATTGCAAGTTTTACCAAGCTATAATTATGATTTAAGAAAATTACACCTGCACCCTTCCAGCATTTTCCCGCGACGTACTAAAGTCCAACATAACGTTTTTCTTACTATTGTTATTTCTTCAGTTTCAGTAGTACTTATTTGTGACTTGTCGTGTACACATTTTATTTTTATTTATGACTTATTTGGCAGGGCCTGACGTCCGTATGTTTTATATGATCTGGAATTTTACACACTGAGTTGAATGCTAATTACTGATACATCCGGTTTTTTCAATCTGATTTTTATAAGACGAGTACAAAGATCACGGAGCCAAAAACGTCTAGAGATGCTTGTGCAAGCACACGTCATGAACGACGAAGACGAATTGATTGCTATTGCACCTTCTGCTCCAAAGCCTTTACATCTCTTTTATGGTAGTCCGCATTATTAATACCCCATATGCACAGATATTTTTCACCGCTATTGTTAAATTTTATATTACACACATTTTGTTGCCTACGACGACCACGGATTGACACGTCCACTCGATATAAGGCTCCCGCGGTTCATGATTTCCATGCGGCGGACGAGAAAATAAGTTAGATGAGTCATTATCAGAACGCATGAACCGTTTAACGTTTGAAGATACCATTTAAGACATCAGGTTTATTTTCCGTTCTGAAAAATAAGAACAGTGTGTGCCTTGTTGAACATTTTGTATGTAAGCAGAGCATTCAGGTTTCCGAATCGGAATTCCTGATCAGGAAACCGTATCAGGAAACCTGACGTCTGTCGCCTCACTTATATTAGGCTCTGAGATTAGGCTAGAAACACATTTTTCGGGACTCAGGGATAAACTATTAAAAAAAATAGAAGCACACTTTTAATTCCTTTTTTTCGTTGGCTGTATAGGAATTCCTTTGCACTCCTCACTCCCGATAACGATAAATTATATTGTCTATCTATTACATAGATACCACATCCCTGGTCTACATTTTGACAGGATTCGGCGGGAAAAGCTGGAAGGGTGCAGGTGTAATTTTCTTGTGAAAATCTAAAATTATTTGTAAATGGCATGCATGTGTCCGTAAGGTGATGTTCTCTGGTAGATAAGTTATATTTTGATTACTTGTGGTGTGAATCTAGTGCGTGTGCATGGTTTTATACGCAGGTAAGCCGAGTAAAACTTTAGCCGGATTACGATCTCTTCATGGGCGCATGTAAGTTGTTTCTGCAATAATTTTTCATTTTGACTAACTTTACACTTGTTCTTGAGGATTTTCCCGACGATTCCATTCATCATCATTGTCATTCATCATAAATTCAGAATACATTTTACTCTACAATGATTAGGCTGTATGGGCTTAGTTCCCCTTGCCTTTCCTTCGGGATAAATTAAAAAAAAAAACATTTTGACAGATTCGGCGGGAAAAGCTGGAAGAGAGCGGGTGTAATTTTCTTGTGAAAATCAAAAATTATTTGTAAATGGCTTGCATGTATGTAATGTAAAGTGATGTTTACTGGTAGATAAGTTGTATTTTGATTACTTGTGATGTGAATCTAGTGCTTGTGTAGAATACAAGCGTGACGTCACAGAAGTTGTTATTTTATCGGTGCATAGGGATGCCAGCTTATGGCATATTACTTTGTTAATTGGGAAAACAAAAATATCTGTTAATGAAAATAAATTATAATACATAATATTGTTATTTAGCACAATGAAAAGTTTTTTCTAACAATAACTGTGATTTACTCATGGTACCTATAATAAACGTGGCCGCCATTTTGAACTTTGTATTGCTTCCCAAATATATATCTAGTTTCAAGGCAATCCGGCTCAAACCTGAAAAGCTCAAAATGGCGCTCACTTTTTTTATATTTATTTCAAAATGCCATGAGTAAATCACTCTATCAGTTATTGTTCAAAAGAAATATACAGAATCGGTATCTAACTTTCCTTGCAGTTCCCAAATACATAGGTATCTGTTCCCCTGAAGCAATCCGGTTCTTAACTAAAAAGTTCAAAATGGCGGCCACTTTTAATATTTTTGACATCGGAAATGTGTTTGGGAACTGCCAAGAACCTCAGATATCGAAATTGAAGGCAACCCGGCCCTTAACTAAAAAGTTCAAAATGGTGGCCACTTTTATTATTTTTGATATCGGAAATATGTTTTGGAACTGCCAAGAACCCCAGATGTCGAAATTGAAGGCAATCCGGCCCTTGACTAAAAAGTTCAAAATGGCGGCCAATTTTATTATTTTTGACATCGGAAATGTGTTTTGGAACTGCTAGGAAAGTTGTCCAAAATTGAAGGCAATCCGGCCCTTGACTAAAAAGTTCAAAATGGCGGCCACTTTTATTATTTTTGACACCGAAAATGTATTTGGGAACTGCCAGGAACTTCAGATATCGAAATTGAAGACAATGCGGCCCTTAACTAAATAGTTCAAAATGGCGGCCACTTTTATTAGTTTTGACACTTTTGACATCGGAAATGTGTTTGGGAACTTAAAAGACGCTAGGGATTTGGTATCTTCACTAATCCCCCCGAAGGAAAGGCAAGGGGAACTGGCCATAACAATGCTATAGTAAAATGAATTCTGAATTTATGGAATGGAAACGTCGGGAAAATCCTCAAGAACGAGTTTAAAATTAGTAAAAATCAAAAATATGCAGAAACAAACATGAGCCCATGAAAGACGTATTCCGACTAAAGTTTCACTCGGCTTACCTGCATATAAAACCATGCACATGCACTAATTCAATAAAAGCCCATCAGAAAACATCACTTTACGGACACATGAAAGCCATTTTACAAATAAATTTTTAATTTTCACAAGAAAATTACACCCGCTCCTTTCCAGGTTTTTCCCGCCTACCTTCTTCGGGATTCATAAGAGGAGATACCAAATCCCTGTTCAGGATAAATTTAAAAAAAAGACCAGCCCCCCAGCATGACCCCTCTTCGTGGATATCGTTTTTACGATATCGTTTCGTCTCCATACAAAATTCAAAATGGCCGCTACATTTATCGTATTTTGACAAGCTAATTGTCGATAAACCGGTTAATCAGTTAATCAAATCGTGTATTCGCAGGTCATGCTAGGCTTGCAGCTGATTTATTTTCTAACCTAAAATTAATAACACCAAATCACACCAAATCTAAGGGTTGCCAACCGTACTATAATATTGGTACTATATTTCGGGTCTGCGTACTATATACTGTTGAAAAATATATAGTACACTATATATTCAACACCGACAAATCTCCCTTCATTTAAAAAAAATAAGAACCGCCTTTAAAAGGACCCGATAGGCGATAACGTGTTCCAACGCTAGGGAACTTGTAATGCAAATTGACCAATTTTGACGTCGTATTTTGGGCTTTATTTATTTATCGGCCATAGATGTTGTTATCATTTAAAAAGTGAAATCCTAAATAAATCAGGTATGGAAAGTTATGACAACGAAAGTGCGTCAAATTCTATGAATTAAAAAACGAAAAATAACAAAAAGAATTTAAACCGGAGTGGGAAAGAAGTATGACTGGATTATAGATCCCCAAAATATTTATATGCGAAATGTAAACCATGTAATATAACATGGAAAAGTGGCATTGGCCAGGTTAGATCTTTTTGGTTATGTTAAATTCTTGCATCTGTTGTTTTATTTTTATTCAATGAAATGCCAAGATTTGATTTGCATGATAAGTGGAGTTACTCATAATTCATTGCAGATTAAACAACATGGTGAAACAAAGCACCACAAACTCAAAACTGAATTTTACAAGAAAACTTCTACATTAGACAATTTTTTGGTTCGACGGGCTCTTCATCTACTTCTGCTTCTCTTACTTGTGAACAAGATTTACATGCTTTAACCTCCATAGTAAACACAATCTTTCTTATAACAGCATGGACTGTACTGTAAAATTAAACAAAATCATTTATGTCGATTCTAAAATCGCTTTTCATTAAATTAGGACGCACTAAAATGGAAGCACTGGTTAATGAGGTTTTGGGACCTTATGCATTACAAACTTTACTGAATGACTTACTCGGCTTATTTCCTCTAGTTGTACAATATTTTGATATTGAGAATGCAAGTTATTAGACTTTTACGAAAATTGTGATGAACCGGTATGTTTGATGCACATGCACAATGCGAATTTTGGTATTCACATGAACGAACTAATTTGGTTATGGGTAATTGTCATGCACACATAGTTCATAACACAGTATGCAATGAATTTTTTAAGCATTGATGTTGAAAATATTATTTTAAAAATCTACAGCCATTTCTCCGTTTCTATCCACCATGAGCTGAAAGACATGTTGGTAAGGTGGCTTTCATTGCTTCCTTGCGTGGACAACATCTTTTGAATTGGAACTTTAGCTTAGGTGAGGAATGTCCTACACATACACGAAAGTAATGGAAACAGTAAAGTTCTAATCTTTTTGCAGCGAGTCATTTTTTACATAACTTTCATACAAACTTGAAGGCAATAACATCACAGTCATAGATGTGTATAATTTATGTCAATTTTCTAGAACAACGTAAAAAAATTTTTTTTGGTTACACAAAAAATGTTGCCGCAGAAAGTTATGCAATTCAAAAGAATTTTTTGTTATTTATTGATAAATGTTTTTCTTAATAAATGGTTTGATTTTGGCAGCTTTTCCAAAAATTAAATTTAAAAAAGGAGATTTCATTTAATGACTGTCGCAAGAAAAATTATGTATCAAAATGGAACTTTACTCTGAAATAACGATATTGAATGAAATCTTTGCTAAAGTAAAAGACTGTAGTGACTTTACTGACAAAACTACAGGCCGGCAGATTCATGAAGAGGCTCTCTATTCCCGCCACTTACCAAATCGGTTATGAATTCGAAGTGGCCTGTTCATTAATAAAAATGAGCTTTTCATTTATATTAATTTAAAAATTGAATGTGGATGACACTTTTATTTAAAAAAACTGTTACCAGCAAGAAGTGATTATATTTTAACAAATATATTTGTCTCTTTTTCTGTTTTTTCCCATAAAATACTAAAATTACAATAACACGCTGATGAAATGTTGGCAACCCTAACTAGAGCACAAACTAAGTAGAAGAGTTTCTAGGCCCCGAATAACACTTTTATTTTATTTTAGTATTTCATTTAACCCTTAATAATTTGTTAAATATTGAATAAATGCATGCAACGAATAGTTGCTAATAGGCTGTTGTAAAATCGTACAGCTAAAATGCAGAAAGTTACGAAATTTGCAAAAACTATTAGAAACAATTGGAAGAAATCTGTATTCGGTGCCGCAGTTCTTTATTATGCTGGCTCAAAAGCTGTAGAAAAGTATAAGTAAGTTGTTAAATAAAATTCGTATCTTGTAAATAATTATACCATTAAAATAATGTCTAAACGTACCTACCTATATGTTCATTTTACAGGATAAGTATTCTGATGCAAGCAGCATGCAAGGAAGCAGTCTTGTATGGAGACTCCCTTATTCCTATGGATAGGAACCCTACAGTTATAACTGTAATATTAAATCCTGTTGCCAACAAACGAAATGCTAAACAAGATTATGAGAAATATTGTGAACCATTGTTACATTTAGCAGGACTGCAGGTACCTATGTTAAATAGATACTTCATTTTAAGTAACTTAAGCCTTTTATGTATACTTTACTGTGACAATGATGGCTACAAGGAATAGGGACATAGGTTGGACTGTGTGAGAGATGGATATGCCACTTTTGGGAATAAGTAGGTACTTAATAAGATGATGAGGTTAATTAATAACAATGAAGAAATGTATGGAATCTGAATGCTGGCTGTAAAGAAGGATGCAAGAAATGTATTTAAGCAAGATGGATATTTGCCAACCCTAAATAATGTGAACAGGGCAGGAAAATGATAATGATGCAGAAAGCCTGTACTTATTTATAACATTGATATTTTGCGAAGGATGCAAATGTAGATGATTTATTAATTCTTTTTACAAAACATTATAAATAAGACTTAAATGCTTTCGTCTATCTTCTATTATATGTATTATTTAAATGCATTTTCAGGTAGAAGTAATCCAAACTACCTCAGAGGGAAATGCTAAGGAAATTGTGGAAACACTTAAAGGGACGGAAGCTATAATAGTTGCTGGAGGAGATGGAACTCTATCTGAAACTATAACAGGTACATTTTTATACATATACTTTAGAAATGTAATCTTCTGAAACATTTTAAATTTCGAACAGGTCTGGCTGTGGGCAAGCAGGGTGGAGCAACACAAAATCTGTATATAAAACCCCATGTCAATAGCTAGCAAAGAGTCATGTTCTGATGCACTTTTTGGCTAATAATCTAGTAATTCATTTTCTCTTGTTATGGATAAACACAACTGCTTCACATACATCCAAAAGTTGGAACATAATATTAAAGTATCCTATCAATTTTCAGGTTTACTGAGAAGAAATGATGATGCCAATCAATTTCCATTAGGAATTCTACCATTAGGGCAGACAAACACAACTGGCAACACCTTGTTCCCAGGCGGAAATGGGGTTGAGAAGGTCAAGCAGCTAATCGAGGCTTGCATGGCAATTATTAAGGGGAACACAGTTTGGAAAGATGCAATTAAAATTGAGGCTATACCAAAGGAAAATGAGATAGCTAACAGACCAATATATGCTATGTCCAGCATAGAATGGGGTGCTTTTAGGGATACCCTAGCCAGGAAAGACAAGTACTGGATATATGGGTCACTTAGAGATTATGCAGCATTCATTTTCAATGGCTACAAGAATTCCTTAACATGGAATTGCAGTGGTGTGGTCAAGTTCACACCTCCATGCCCTGGATGTGCTAACTGCATTAGGAAAAGACCTGAGGTTAAGAGAAAGTGGGCATTCTTCGTACCAACTAGCCAACAGAGTACAGAAACTACTAATGTAGTGAATCCAGAATTGCAAGAGCCAACAGGAGCTCTGTTTTAAAACTTGTGACTTTAGAATTAAGAGCCAGTTGCCAAGTGATACTCCAAGTTTAGGTATAGTTCTTGGCAAAAATGGTTATTCGTATCTAGAGTTCGTTTCTGAGGGTTGGAGGAGGTTGAAGAAGGGGAATTGTGAGGAAAAGATAATTCCTGCAAGAACAGTGGAATTGATACCAAATGAAATACCAGAAGCCGTTATTTCAATTGATAAGGAGGAGTATGATGTTAAGCCAATCAAAATTACTATATTACCTAAAGTTGTTAAGTTTTTCTGCAGTCCTAATATGGAGTTGACTGTGAATTAAAATTTATAAAAATTAAACTGTCAAAGATACAGTGATATTCGTACTTTAAAAATGGGTTAACTGCCAACCATAGACAATCATGTTTACACATTTGTGAAAGTGTCATCTGCCGATACATCCGCGTATGTGTACATAGAGGAATCATTAGGAGTGACGTCAGCAATTGCTTATTTATTACGCGATAGACACAAACTGTAAAATAAAACAATTAACTAACAAACATTCACCTACTTTATTGTAAATATAAAATTATATGTAAATTGTTTATATTTTCATTATTTCTCTCATAAAATGTTTTGACGCGAGTACTCCCAAACAAAGATGGCCGCTGTGACGTGAACATTGAGAGATCTGACGAAGCCTTGTTGTGGAACCTCCACGCAGTGATCCATTAGCGGCAGGAGGTCGCAGGGAATGCCTTCCTTTTCGTGCCTGGAATTATACTGAACTTTAACAAAAAACAAAGGCTATATTATGTGTAAAACATGCTATGCAAGGAGACAATCTAGCTTTTCTATCCTAGGATAACGGTGCCGTACTGAACTTTTACTCGCATTCACACGACACATCTGTCACACATTTTTCAAATAACAAGAACACGAAACGAACACTTACGAGTATTATAGGTACCTACTTACGTCGAACATTATCACCCTACATATTATATCTCCTATACATATTATATATATCCATTTATCTCTTGAAGTATGATATTTAGATGAATGGACGCATTCGTGACCATTTAGTTAAATTCAGAAAGTAAACTTCCTAATGTGCGGCACTGTAGTTATAACCCAAACTTCAAGTAATAATACCGAAAATAGCGGTTTTGCTTGGGCTCTCAGTTCAGATATTCATGAACTGAGAGCCCAAGCAAAACCGCTGAAGAAAGAGATCAAAATGTATTGTTAGCATTTTGAAGATTTGGGTATATCTTAATTTCTTTAATGTCTCGGAAATTCTTAACTAAATCCTCAAATACGAACAAAAGTGATTATTATCCCAGGAATCATACTTTCTAAGATTTAGACAATACGACTTTATGCAGGCGTCAGGATTGAGGGCCCAAGTTATTTAACTATAACAGTTTTGTTTCAAGTTTAAGAAATTTAAGAATCTTTGCCTTAGGTTTTACTAATTTTCATACTTCAAGAGAAAATTGTAAGTTTCATTTCGTTTCGCAATTATTTGAAAAATGGGCTCTCAACCCAGATGCACATCCGGCGACTACGTATTTGCGTCTTTTAGGCTTTCTAGATGTGCCGCTGACACGCTTATTTGCGTCTCGCACTAGGCGTTGACCTGTGGGGTAAGCACGAACCTTTTTACGCGGAGTAACTCTAGCGCCTCGCTAGCAAAATCTATGTGATTTGACAGGTGTTTGACAGTTGGATGGACGATAGCGTTACCGACCATCGAGAGGTTCGTGCTTATCCCTTTGGCCCCCTAGTATGACCACGTATCGTGGACATCGTATCGTCTCTATACAAAATTCAACATCGCGGCTATATTTATCGTATTTTGACAGGCTAAATGTCGACAAATCAGTTTATCATATCGTGTTTCGCAAGTCATGCTATGCTTGCTGATGTCGGCACCCTTACAAAATCTGCCGGCAGCGAATGTGTTTCACATGAATTATAAAAAGCTTTAGGTAGACAGGGACGTGTCTTTTTAGGGTTCCGTACGTCTGAATACAAAACGGAACCCTTATAGGATCACTCGTGTGTCTGTCCGTCCGTCGCTTACACAATTATTTCCTAAAAAGAGCTGTCTTAATTCGTACGGCCGGAAAACTGCATCGTGTGGCATACGCTATTCTATCAAGAAAATAGACGCATTCCCCCCCCCTTATCGAAACTATGAACCTAAAATCTTTAGGATTATAGGACCTAAGAAATGGGATTGTGCGTACCAATCAGATTATGTCATGTCTCTTGTTCACTCTTGTTTTAATTAGGCAGACAAAAAAGCATGATACACGCACACATGACATGACACATAAGAGCATGAAACATGTATTTTGAATGTTTCAAGGCTCACTCCAAACCACGTGACTTGATACTGGTGAAAAGAGGGCGTGTAATTTGTACACTTCATATACATACCCTAACATGAGTACAGTTTTCTTTGGAAACCGGAATTTCTGTAACGGGACGCTGGTGGACGTTTGTTCAGCCGCCACTATGGAGTAACCCCTATCCTTTATCGCGAATAAATAGGCCTTCAGGGCTCCGGGCCGGACTTCCTGCATGTCCACCCAACGCTCTGCTGACACACTGGGGAAATAACATGTTTAAGGGTACTTTTGTAGATGTTAGGGTTTTAAAAAATGTTGCAGATAATGTGGTCGATTCTGTCATTCTTAATCCTAACATGAAAATTAGTTATTTACCACATCTGTTATGTAAATGTTGGAGACAGAAAGGGGAAGACAAAGACTTGCCGCTGTCTGTCCGTCCCTAATGGATCTTTCAAATTGAACGGATTTTGATTAGGATAGACTGATCACGAGGAAGGTTTATAATGTATAACTACACCCCGGCTTATGAATATAAGCCGTGAACAGTGTTGCAGGCAGAATCGGCAACGCTTGAATCCCCCCTTTGTAGTACGAGGGTGCATTTTTATATTCGCGGAATGGGTAGGTAATTAATAAATGAGGGTACTGTAACTGGTTAAGTAGTCATTATTAGTATAAATAGAACGTTTTGTCCATTACTATCGTCGATCAAACAACTCATGCTTAGATAAAGTTCCTTCTTTCAAACCATTAGGTCATCCGTTAACGGGGAGTCTTGCCCAGGTAAAACCATGGTTTATAGTGGCATACCCTTTTTGATTATGATCCTCGGCCAGGACGGCCGATCGAGGTTTAATTCAAAAAGTTTTTAGATGCTAGACTAAAGAAGACAGAAATTGTTGGAGTATGATTCACGAGTCAGTGAAGGTGGGTGCCGAGTTTATAATGTATGAAGACCTATTGGGTTACTGGGGATGAAACCCACCCAAACGATTCTATGCTTCGCAGTCGGCGGGAAAAATCATGAATGAATCTTGTTGATAGATTATAAAGATAAAGTCTCCATAACCGGAGAATACTACTCACTTAGAGCGGGCGAAGCAAAGGTGTCCTCCTTCTGCACGCAACGCGCCTGTGCACAAGAGCCGTGTTGCGTTGGCTTCCCTGTATTCGATAGTATTTGCAGTGTTCCAAAAATGAAAAAAGAACTTCAGAAGTTCTCAAGATGAAGAATCGGCAGACAAAGAAAAAACATTTTTTTTAGGGTATACATAAGTTGAAAGACCTAAATGATTTTGCAGGAGAAATATTGAAAAGGAAAAATAAACTTGTATTTTTATTTCCCCTTCTTACCCCCGATTCCGCGAACTTAAAAACGCCCCCTCGTAGCTTACCTCAACCCTTGGAACTGTCTATCTTGTCTATGCCTCAAGCTGTCCACGACATAAGTCTTCACACCAAACACTTCGCAAGTCCGCGCCATTCCCCCCAAATTGGGGAGTTTGTCTATTAGAGAGGCCACTACTATCAGGTCACTGCCGCTTTCTTTCTGGAATAAAATATTAGAAGATATTAACATTAAGATATTAAAAATAAATAAATAAATATTTGTGGAGACCTTTAGGCTGTGTTTCCATTGAGGCGGAGCTGGGCGGAGAGAAGCGGTGAAAAGTGGCGAGTGTTTCCACTGAAGTGGAGTGGAGCGGAGCACACCTTTAGAATAGCGCATTTTTGCGGTCAGTTACAATCTCTCAGAAAGAGCATACATACGTCATGTTGTCATTTAAAAAGAAAAAAGCAAGCGGCGGCGTGGCGTATAACACCCACCCCCGCACCCTGGTCGGTACCTCACCGCTCGGCTCCCCGTTCGTCCACTACACAACCTAGCTACCCTCCGCCCCGCTGTCCTCCGCTCCGCATCGCCTCGCTGTATTTATGTGAATATCCGTTCAGCTGTGCTCCACTCCGCTCGTGCTGTTTCCATTGAAGCGGAGCGGAGATTTCGAGCATGGTGATTGGTCAATTCATGCACCGCTAAACACCGCGCCTCTCCGCTCCGCCTCAGTGGAAACGCAGCCTTAGTCTATACTGTTATAAAAAGCTTAATCTTACTCGGACTATTCAATACTTGCTAATTAAATCCCACTTTAGGCAAACTCTTAGTATTCTTTATTGTACACATAAATTTTTATCATAGACAGTAAGTTGTAAAAGAAATAGTACAAAGGCGAGCTTATCTCTAAAAGAGATTTCTTCCGGCAAACCATTAAGTACAAAGAAAATTTTATAATATATATATAACTCTTCTCTTTGAGTAAAATACATACATATAGAGACACATTCCCGAAACGGGGTAGCCAGAACTGCAGGACCATAAAGGAGATCTCAGCATTACTGTGACAAGTTTGAGAAGATGCCCAAGTTTCTTACGACATGCACGCAAGGAGATGCAGCTGATGTATTCTAGCTAGTAAAGTACTAATACAGTGTGGTTCCCCATACAGTGCACATATCGCGTGGGGTCAAAGTAGACCTTAATTGTTCGACCGAAAAAAAAGTATTGTAAAAAAATCACCCCCTCATTTATTATTTTTAGAGGCATTTTATTTTTTTGTCGAACTATGATTCTATTGCGAAAAAAAAACACGATAACTCGAAAACTAAAGGATCTATCGTGTTAAAATAAACTGAGTGGTACCTAATAATAAAGACCAGGCGATGATGATAATACCAAAATCTCATTATAAAACATTAAGTGTAAGTAATAAAAAAATTCTAATTATTTAGAAAATATCCAATTTTTTGCGTCTTTTTTTAGGTTTTTGCATTTTTTCTCAAAATGATGTCCTATTTACAACATCTTTTTAGTGATGTATGCTATTCTACATTACATTAGCTTTTAAGAGAGATAATAATAATGTTTCTAAGTCATTTAAAACATCTGCTAAATTCAGTATACTAAGGTCATTATGATCGCATTTTCTTAGAAATTCACACATTTTTAACACGATAGATCTTTTAGTGTTCGAGATATCGTGTTTTTTCTCGCAACAGAACCATAGTTCGACAAAAAAAATTAAAATGCCTCTAAAAAATAATAAAAGAGGGGGGGATTTTTTTCATTATTTTTTTCGTCGAACAATTAAGGTTTACTTTGACCCTACGCATTATGTGCACTTTATGGGGAATCACACTATATTTTATTACCTTCTTAGAATCCTTATATGTATCTATGTCACTCATATCCTTCCAGGGTATATATTTCTTTTGTAGAGTTCCTACCGGTTCACTTATTTCTAACTTATTCTTATTTATATCTTTATGTAAACTTTTATATACCAAATCATCATTACTTAATCTACATGATCTCCATTCTTTTCTAAAATCATTGTCACATTCATTTGTTTCTCCACTTAAATCTATCTTGTCTATGACTCTTCTGACGTATTGTTGGTCTATATCTTCGTTTCTACCGATATCATAATATCTAGGCAAGAAATAATAAATAAATAGCGGATTCAAATTAGCAACTACGTCAAATTCATTGACAAAATAGTCTTCTTTGAGCTTAACAAAGTTCTTGTCTTTGGAACTCTCTTCAAATGTAGATTCTATAATGTCTATTGTATATTCATATTTGGTAGATATTCTTCTGTTATTTTTAAATAATTTGCTAGCTAAATACTGGGCGTGAAGTCTTGTATTAAACATTTGTCCCATAGTGTGGGAGAGAAGGAAATTCATGACGAAATCTAATTCTTCAACGAAAAAAGAGGATTTGGAAATTTTGCGTTTTAAGATCCAATATAAGATGATGAATTGAGATGTGATTGGTACATTCTTTGACTGCAGTATTTGGAGCATATTACTGTCCAATTTCATTTTCTGGAATTAAACAAATATGTTTTATTTATACAAAGCTGAACAGCAAGCCAAGCATGACCTGCGAAACACGATATGATAAACCGATTTATCGACATTTAGCCTGTCAAAATTACGATAAATAAAGCCGCCATGTAGAATTTTGTATAGGAGACGATACGATATCCACGATGCGTGGTCATGCTAGGGGGGCTAAAACTTTGCAAATGGAACTAATGCCAATAAAGGAGCTTATCTTTTCTTACTTTTCCAAGGTATAAATGTGAAAATTTGTTATCAAAAACATAGATTACTTACCGAGATATAAAAGTAGAGAGCAATAAACCATTCCAAACACAATCTAACACTGGGCTGATGAGGCAATCTCCCAAGCAACTCAATGACCCAAGCACTTAACATATCCACACTAGATTTATTGATTCCCAATATGATAACATATAGGAAATGTTGTATAGAAGTCAACAAAGTTCTATGCATTTGGGAATTACCATGATACCTTTGTTTGCTTTTAAATGCATCTGCTATTCTATCTTTAATTAGTATAGTTAGTGTGTTTAATATTTCTGGCGGTAATTTTGATAGTATTAAGATATTTGTGTATTGTATTTGGAATGGAAAGTGTATGTCGTCCCTGAAATAAAATGTATTGTTATTAGATGGCGGCAGGCTCACTTTTTACTATGTGGGACTGAAAATAGGCATAGTAGAATAGAAATAAAATTACATGTATAAATAAGTATAGGTATATAGAAAAATATAAATATGTATAAAGAAATATAGACTGCTTTGTGTAATCTTCATGGGTGGAAGTGAACTGCACCAGCAGTCTTTAGGACGAGCCGCCTCTGTACCTAAGTTACCATACCATAACTTTATGCACATAAACAGCTAGTAGAAAAATACTCACTCTGTTGTGCATCCATAGATCGGATCCTTTAATATTTTCAGAATGGTATTGTCAGCAATTCTGGAAAACAGGATAATTTTTTAATTATAGTATGGTTATTTTGTGAATCTACCTACATATTCCAGGTGTGGTGCACCTAAAACGCCATGTTCAATGTGGTAAATTTATAGGCTCTTATAGTTTACATTTTACTAATAGGCTAAGTTTTCACTATACTGAAGCTCATCCCTTTGAAGAGGAGAGACATATATTGCCTGGAATGCATGCTTAGCAAGTACCTACAATATTGAGCCGCACACTTATAGTGCAACTTCTATTCCTATATGTATACCTTTACCTTTGATCTTTCCTTGGCACTGGTGCATATAAAAGGATTTCAGCTAACGCAAATATGATTGCACTATTGTTAACATTAATATCAATATCTCTTAGTGATGTAACTAAATGATATAGTGAAGTGGGCTTTATTAATCCATCCTCTAAAACTTTCTTGCAGTATGATAATACAATATTGTTGAACTCTGGTCTTGCCAGAACACTTGTGTGAGTGAGAAGGATGACAAATTGCTTCATACAAACAGGATACTGGTTGTTAGATTTCAACTCTTCTATCTCTTTCCAGGTCCTGTTCATGAATTTTACTAAGTCAAATTTCTCTTTGCTATTAAGCAGTTTTGGGAGAATGTGTATTATTATTTTTAGAGTCCATTTTAAGCACCCATACCCACCACAATCTAGTAAAGTATTAACAAATTTTACAATATCTTGAAAATTATGCACTATGTTTTCTTCTGTATTTAACAAATCATACATCATTTCGCCAGCTTTCTCATAGAACATGTTATTTATTTTACCTTTACTTTCTTTTCCTTTGTTCTTTTGACCACTTAGTTCTATGGCTACTTCCACAATTTCTTTTATACCAATAAGCTCATGTTTGGAATTCATTAATAATACTTTGTTCTTATTTAAATTAGCAATGATATGCAAACTTAAAACTCTTTTATCAATATTGGAGTTGGTATCTTTAAGAATGAACAAAGCTGCTTTGTATAGATTTAGCATTAAATCTTTGTGATCATTATCAGTTTTTTTATCAAACATCACATCTAATCCTTTAAATATTAAATTAATATCTTCTTTAGACAAAACTGTCTCTATTGTTAACAAACTTAAAATGTACATTACAATTGTTTTTATTTCTCTACCTATTATTATGTTTATGATTCCTTTTTCCGAACTTTCTTTGTCAAGTGTTTTTAAATACACATGTAAAATGTAAACTACCTCATTGAAAACTTCAAGTTTATCAGCATATTGTCTATTAACTATGTCCTGTACTTTGCTTATGTAATCATTAATTAAATCTCTATATTTATCATTATTCTGTGTATCCACATACAACAATCCCAAGTCAATATATGTGTATGATTCCATAATTTTATTTAAAAACTCATTTTCTGTATCATTATTCTTTAAATTGTCTTTTATTGATAGATATAATGGATTAGTTATATTATATTTTTCAAAGAATTCATTATCAAATGCAGTATAAATATTAACATAATTACTCCAGTCCAGTTTTTTGCAAGTGTTAAAAATTAAGAGTGAAATATTATAATATATAATTTTTCTGATTTGTATTATATTGCAAGGTATTTTTAGTATGCACATGATAATATTTGTTATTTCCTCTGTGGGTAAAGGCAACTCCTCCATTTGCAGTTTAGCTAATATTGTGCTTAAATGATAAAATGGTACAGGGGACCATTTAACAGATGGAAAAGCTCTTAAAACATATTTCAAATTGTCACCATTCTGTAACAACTCAAACACTTTATCTTTGAGTGAATTATATTCTGACTCATAAAAGACAATATCATTCAAGGCTTCAAGAATGATTAGAGCTTCATCTTTATTGTTTACTTTAAGCCGCAGCCGGTATTCTAAGCACTGAAGTCTTATGCAATTGTTGTCATGTTTCAGGGCAATGTTAAATGCACAGTTGAGCCAGCAGGTAGGTACATTACTGAAAGTCTCAAACAACTGTAATGAAGGGTAGCACTATATTACTCTGTTTCTCTTCTAAAGTCTCCATAAGTATAAAAAAATTGTCCCAGTCATTCTTCAGTTTCTTCGATTCACCACTCTTCCAAAAAAACAATGGTTCATCATCTAGTTTTAAATTTATATTTATTTTGCTGTTTATCAGAACATCAATAGCCCTTTTAGATAGGTATATTGATGACTTTAAAAGTGTACTGTCATTGGATAACATTCCATGTAGAACTATCGTCCAGAATTCTTTCTGCAAAACTAAGTCAGATGATAGATTTTCATATTCAGTTGGTAGGTAAAAATCTGATAAACAACTTAAAACTTTTAAAGCAATGTGCCTGTTATCAACATTATTTCTCAGTGAATTCCATATACGGTCCAAAATATTGTAACCGATGATACCTTTAAATACTTTGGGCACAAAACTTGTCAGAAAATATGTTTTTAACCTTTCATTAGTGCAAAACAGGACATTTTCCAGAGGGGTTTCCACAAACAGCAAGTTTAGTTTTTCACCAGTAGCTAAATTGGCATCTAGAATGCTGCCAATAATTTTAAAATTCAAAATATACTTGTTATTATCTTTGATGTTAACATCATTACCATTGGAGGTTGTAAGCTCATCAATACCACTGAATATTTGTTGTATAATATGCTCAGATTTACTCACTATGGTGCTGGGGTTTAGTCTCAGTACAATATTAGTGATTAAACATACCAAATCAACGTTGTTGTCGTTCAAGTCTGTGATCAGTCTAGCCACAAAGTCACATTCTTTTGAATTATCACATTCAGATTCCTCTTGTAAATTGATCAATTGCTTATACTTTAGAAGGTGGATTACATTTTTCAGACTTTTTTCTGTGCATGAAGTTCTATTAATTATTACATTTAAACGTGAATCGATTAATTCTTCGTCCAAATCTAATAGATCTATAAATGACAAAATTTCTTCATGAATACTCATTGTGAAGTAATTATTCCTTTATGAAATCAGGTTAATAAAATTATGTGGTTTATATGTAAACATTTTTAGGGTTCCGTACCTCAAAAGGAAAAAACGGAACCCTTATAGGATCACTTTGTTGTCCGTCTGTCCGTCCGTCCGTCTGTCAAGACCCTTTTTCTCAGGAACGCGTGGAGGTATGAAGCTGAAATTTATATCAATTACTCAGGTCTACTGTCCCTTGAAGCTGTGAAAAAATCAAACTTCTAAGCCAACGCAATCAAAAGATACAGCCGTTTATGCCGCAAATTTTCGACACTTGCAAGGGAATCAAAACCTACAGGGTGCTTCCCGTGAACTCAGAATCTTGAAATTTGGTACGAAAACGTCTTATAGCATAGATAAAGGAAAAATTACGAAAACCATAAATTTTTAGTTACATCACATAATATATATTTTTTTTAATAATTTTAAACTTACTACCCATTTCCTCATAAACGCGTAGAGGTATTAAATTGAAATTCATACCAAATACTCAGGTCTATAATACCTTTAAGCTGTAGCAAAATCAAACTTCTATGTCAACGCAATCAAAAGAAACAGCAATTTAAGCTGCATATTTTGAAAATCGCAAGTACTCGCAAGGGAATCAAAACCTAAAGGATACTTCCAGTCGACCTAGAATCTTGAAATTTGGCATGAAGCAACGTTTTATAGCACACATAAAGGAAAAATTCCGAAAACCTTAAATTTTTAGTTACATTACAAAATATATATTTTTTAATAAATATAAACTTATTACTTTTTTCCTCATGAACGCGTAGAGCTATCAAGTTGAAATTCATATCAAATACTTAGATCTAATTGCCTTTAACCCGTGAAAAAAAAAATTATAAGTCAACGCAAAAACGCAAAACGCAAAAGTACAACCATTGATACCGCATATTTTGAAACTCGCAACTACACGCAAGGGAATTAAAACCTAAAGACCACTTCCCGTTGACATAGAATCTCGAAATTTGGTAAGAAGCAATAGCTTACAGCACAGGTAACAGAAAAATTCCGAAAAGCTTAAAATTTTAAGTAGTTATACCACCAAAAAAATTGTGATTGTAAACATAATTGTAGTTACAGCAATGACCGCGATTTATTATACTATGTATGGGGAGGGCAACATTTTTCAAACGGCAAAGACGACCTCACTCATCGTCATTCAATCCCGATGTTTTGGTGAATGTAGCTGTATAATCTAAATGCGTCCTAACTGCTTAAAGTGTTATACTTATAATTAAATTCAATGACATTATTATATTTCTTATTGTTGGTTATTATCAGACAGCTTGCTTGTATTGTTTCTACTGGCGAAGTTTGATGGGATTTCCAATTGCAAAACTTTGTAAAGATATAATTATGGCTACAGTTGCATTAATCGTCAACGAAAATACTATTTTACATAGTATAATACCTATGCCTCCCGATGGAAGTTGTTTATTTCATGCAATAGCGTTTTCTATTTACAATTCCACTACCTTTTTCAGTCACCATTTACAGGTCTGGTTCAAATTTAATACTTAATTAATATTTTTGAACCAGATTTCTAAATAGTGACTAAAAAACTTAGTAAATAAATAACTTTAATAAAAGAACTTTCGCAAGTCTGCTGCAAGGCTAGTATAAGTGTTTCAGTTATATTAAAGATGGACGCCCGCGACTCCGTCCGCGTGGACTACAGAAAAAAATACATCCCGATCCAAAAACTTGATTGTATATTTTTAGTAAAATTGCTTTGGCTTCGTCAGGTAAATTATAAATCATAGAATAAGTTATATTGTCACCTCCGGGAGATGTGTCCCTTTTTTTAATAGCATTATCTAATTCCTGCCTCGAAATTTCAGATTCAATTAATGTATTTGTATTAGAATTAAAGTAAGGTATTTGAGGAGTTGCGTAATCAGGAGTCAGACTACACAACAAATCTGTCTTACTCTCGTCTGAAGTACTAAACCTACCTTTATTTTTACCTTTAATCCATCTCATTCGACGCCACATCTCAGAGGGAGATGCTGATTCATCAATTGTACTACAAAATTCTCTCCAGCTACGTGACTTCGCTTGCCTAATTAACTTTTGACTTTCTGCATTTAGTTTTTCTAATCTATGTAAATTATATGAATTTGGATTACGTCTAAAATATGCAAGTGCTAATCTCCGCTGTGCTACTATTTTAGATAAGGATGGTTCCAGTAGGGTTTAGGTACAAATTTACTTTTAGGATCTTTGCATATTTTAATTATTGGAATGCTATATTCGGACGCCCTATATATTTGATTCACAAAGTTATCATAATTATTTTGTAAATTACTGGAAAATACTTCATTACTAATGGATTCTTTAACAAATTCTCTATACTTTTCCCAGTCAGCTGCTTTGAAATTAAATTTTTTCATATAGTTTCGACTTCCCTGACTTTGCGATACAATACTTTTTATTTTAATAATAAGATGATCACTACCCAGATTTTCACTATATATATCCCAGTTAAAATCAATTGCTATATCAGATGTAACAAATGTTATATCTGGAGAAGATTTCTGTAGTTTACCATTAACTAATTTTAATCTCGTATGTTTTCCGTCATTGAAAGATGAAATCATGTTCCATAGTGGAGTCCAAAATTTGTATACCTCTGGAGTTATTTTTATAAGACCAGCTAGAGTGGTGAGCGTTAAAGTCTCCTGCTATAAGTGATTTACTGTTATACAAACTAAATAACTCATCCCAATCCATCTGCGTTGTACGTACTGTAGAAGGGCAATATACGGAAAAGATATTCTCTACATTAACACAGTTAAACAACTTAATATGAGTTACCTCTATGCCTAAGTTTCTTAATTGTAAAGGATACTGTGCTCTAATGGACTTATGTACAATTATAGCTACACCACCATATTGATCTGATCTGTCTTTACGAAATACATTATAATCAGAAATGTTAAGTTGTATTCTGGATCTAACCAGGTTTCACTTATAATAGCAACATGTACTTTTTCCTGATCTAATAAACAACAAAATTCAGATAATTTAGGCGTAAACTTTGGGCATTCCACTGTATAATATTCAACGTTACCTTAGTTGTTGTATTATCCATTGAATAGACTATTTATTAAATTACTTATTAAATTACCATTGTCAATTACATTCAAAATTAAACTTTTACATTCATCTATAACTAGCCTCAAAATAGACAATATTTTTTCTTCAAGCTTATTTTCACTCAAAAATATATTCTTAATCTTCTGCAACAATAATCTATAATTCCATTTTTTTTTTCTTTCTCTATGAGTATTCTCATTAATTGAGTCATCTACTATCATCTGGTTAGAGCACCCCGCAGTTGTTTCTTCTAAACTTGCCTCTGTATTTCTACTCTTCTTCTTTTTCTTCGTTTTAGCTGTTTCATTGATCTTATTTAAGGTATCCTCTTCGCTACCAGTCCCACTGCTTATGCCTGGATTATGTATTATAGCTGTAGTAAGCAGCGCATCTCGATATTTTGTAATTGGATGTGTATCGTTATCAACTTCCTGACAAAAAATCTGATTGCACATTATCTTTCACCTTTTGTGTAGAAGAACCTTTCTTTTTTAGATATATAAGTAATGCTTTCTTACATACTTTATTTCTTACTTACTTACTTTCTTACTTACTTATACTAACTTCATGTATGTTTTCAAATTGGGTATTTTTTTCGGGGATCGAGGAACTTCTGTGTAGTTTTTTCGGGTTACTTTTTTTAACCGTTGTAAATTCACTTTCATTGCTCTCTTCACTTTCTTCTCTGATTCTTTTCGTTGCTAATCTCGTTAAATATAATCCATCAACGTCCCATTGGCAGTCGTCATTTTCTCTATTGCCTAATTGTTCGCACATAATATCCTCATTCAGAATATCACTCAAAAGTATATTTTCATTGGTTTCGTCATCCATTTTTATTATAATTGAGGGTATTAACCCTCAACAATAACATCACACCAGGGAAACGACACAATATAACCTAAAAATCCGAGGAACTGTCAACGCTCCACAAAGTGACGTGTACGCGTTCTGAGAGGTAACCACAGACTGTGCCATTTACAAATAAATTTTGATTTTCACAAGAAAATTATACCCGCTCCCTTCCAGCTTTTCCCGCCGAATCCGTCAAAATTTGTGTTTCTTTTTTTATTTCACTTTTTTTCATTTTCGTATTTATCTTGTCTTAAAACACTGCAAGCAAAGGAAAGCAGATCCAAAATTCCAAATACATTTTTAATATGTAAATTATCAATTTTACACTCTGAAGAAGGAAATTCTAAAGTCAACAGAGACATATCAGGGAAGGCTAGAGCAACATCCCAATGCATTGGCTGCTAAGCTGTGTTTTCTGGTAGATAAGTTATATTTTGATTACTTGTGAATCTAGTGCGTGTGCATGGTTTTATACGCAGGTAAGCTGAGTAAAACTTTAGCCGGAATATGATCTCTTCATGGGCCCATGTAAGTTGTTTCTGCAATTATTTTTCATTTAGACTAACTTTACACTTGTTCTTAAGGATTTTCCCGACGTTTCCATTCATCACCATCATCATTATCATCCCATAAATTCAGAAATCATTTACTAAAGACAATGGCTGTATGGGCTTAGTTCCCCTTGCCTTTCTTCGGGATAAACTAAACAAAAAAAAAACAAATTTTGACAAAATAATCTTTAAAATCAGTTTTAAAATATTAATTTTTGTTTCAAGTATGTAGTAGTAATATATTATAGTCATTTGTGCCGTTATCCCTGAATCGGTTATAAAATCGTTTCTTTTTTATATTTATATTTCTGAAGTCCGCAGCCTTAACCGACAATGGAAGTGAATCGTCAAGTGATGACGAAGTTCAGAATCCTCAACAAAGTCCCAATGCAGGTGGTAAGAAGCTTAAATTAAACGATGGGAGTTCTCAAGAGAGTCTCAAGTCACTGAAGGAAGAAGGTTACTTTTTATATGTTATGTACACTTTGATTACGATTGTGATGTAGGTAAGTTACTGATTGACTTGATTATTTACAGAATCTTCGTCTAGTAAAGGCGAAAAAGATGAAAATGTCGATAGTGGGATATCTGCGGATAAGTCGGAGAGCACCAGCAGCGAGGAGCCAGCTCCGGCCCCGTCTGAAGGGCCTTCCAATGAACTGATTCACGCTGCGCCTTCTAGCAGCAATGTGCGCACAATTCTAGTCAATATCAGACGTCCTATGAGAAGTAGGAACTATAGGAAACGCAAAACCCCTGGAAGGGACTCAGATAGTAATGATGCTTCATCACAGGACTCTGACGATTTGACCTCTTCAGAAAATGGGTCAGAACCGAGACCTGAAGCTAACAGCCATTCAGATAACAGTGATGATTTGGATAATTATATATCAAGGTTCTCAGATTCATCCCACAGTGGGTAAGTAGTACCTGACACATGATCTATTTACTCCTATCCTACTAACATTCATTTGAAAACAATTTTTGAATTCTAAAATGAATTGAATAGGAGTTGGCCTGTTATAGTTACCTGTGTTCTTTCTATCGTCATTAACCCTAGAAAGATAATCATATTTGGTAGTACGGAAAGATAGTAATTTCTTTTTACCTACCTAGTTTCGTGTCAAAAGATAATCACTAATTTTAAATAGATTTCTAGGGTTAAAAGCCTTGTTACGTTAATATCCAAAAGAAGCTATTTTAAGGCTTTTTATATTGACAAAATGTAACAAAAACATTTATTACACAATCTGATGAAATTTTATTTTAATTGTAATGAGATAAATTATTACATAAAACGATAGACTGATTAATGATTAGATTTGAAAAAGTGCATACCTTTTTTGTAATTCACCTATTTAGCTACAATCTACAAAAATATTCAATAAACAAACCAAAATGTAAACAAGCAGTTTGTATCTGACTGCATGCATATATTGACAAATTACCCGACTGCGCAACACAAAGGAGTGGTAATGTGTTTAACATGTATGTATGTATGTTCCTTTGAAGCACTGTACAGACCAAACGCCTGGGCCGATTTCTATGATTCACATGTCAATCGATTCCTCTTAGTCTGGCGAGTGTCACTAAAGACATGAAGTTATTGCAAATCCAATATGGCGACTACTGGACACCATATTGTGAAAATGAAACAAACTATATCAAGTGGGGTATCGTTGAATAGGTATTTAAATAACTGAACAGCCAGGATCCATTGAAATATTATTAGCTTGGCTGTCGGTTAATGGATCCCAACTGTTCAGTTATGTTACATCATTAGAAAATATTTTATTAGTATTCACTCCATAATAATATTATAGAATTCTAGACCACTGGACATCTAAGCACTTGTTTTCATCTTTTCAGTTTTTTTTATTATTATATACATAGTTTGGTTCTTTATTACGCAGTCGGGTTTTTGGATTTTTTTAATAATGTTTTTTTTTTTTTATTCTTTTTTGTTAATACTAATAGGTATCCTTCAAGAAATACGCTCGACATGCTAGGCAGCTAGAAGTTTTCGTTTTGCTGCTGTCTAAAAACTTAAATGCGAGAATGGTTGTTACACAACTTTCAATCAATATAGATCCTAAACGGTTAGTTGAATCGAAAAATGTTGTGAGAAACCTAAAAATGATTTTTAAATACCTATTCAACGATACCCCACTCGATATAGTTTGTCGACTTTAATTTATTTCATTTTCACAAAATGTCGTCCAGTAGTCGCCATATTGGAATTTCACTAAAGTCATGTCTTCAGTGACACTCGCCGGACTAAGAGGAATCGATTGACGTATAGATCATTAAAATCGGCCTAGGCGTTTGGTCTGTGTAGTGCTTCAAAGGAACATACAAATATACATACATACATAGGCTGTTAAACACAATACCACTCCTTTGCGTCGCGCAGTCGGGTAAAAATGTAACGGATTGCTGTCTGTACATGGAAGAAAAAATATTATAGGAGACCTTTATCAACGCAATAGTACCCAAAATAATGATTTTTGGAATTTTTGTCTGCGTTTGTGCACGATAATCTCAGAAACGGCTGAACCGATTTCGATGCAGTTTTCAGGAATATATTGTGACAGGTCCCACTTAACATACGAGTATAGGCTACTTTTTATCATGGGAAAATGTTTTTATCCCGAAAAATTTCGACATTTTTAATTAAATTTATTTGACGGGATGGCCAAGTTAGTAGGGCTGGTTGAGATGTAGCTCAGGCTGTCTGGACAAATCTTCAAAATAGCTCACATTTAACAAGGTCAATAGGGCACTTTATGTGACGGCTAAACACCCTTATTTCAGAATTTGTAACGCTACAGGATCTTAGATAATCGATCGAAAACGTGTCCAGACGGCTTGAAAAAACACTTTTCGCTGGTCTCTCAATCTCGGTAACGGAAGTGATTTAGACCACTTTTTGCATATCAACGGGCGTCACATAAATTTGTAACAGGCATCGAGCTAAAAGTTTTGTGATACTTGCAGCGGTTTAGTAGAAAAATGCAAAAACTGTCCAGCCGGCTTGAATTTACGTATAAAACTTCTGGCTGGCACTTCTGAAACTCAATAACTGGAGCGTTTTCGAATATGGTTCCTCTACTAACATTTAGTGACGCAATTTTTGACGGTAATAACGTTTGATTTATGGCGTCACATGTAAGGGTTTACGAGAAATCTATAAAAACTTAATGTCCAGCCCTTGTCCAGCCAGAATGCGTTCAGGCTCTACCTGATGGTCTACGGCCTTCGAAACATGTTCAAATTTTTGTGACGGGAGCGATAATGATAACCTGAATTTGTGACAGAGTAACTTTGCCTAGTTTAAGAAATCTTGATCATTTAAGTTTTCCCATACAAACACTGCAGTAGGGTAACCAATATTGTATGATTTTTTAGGACCAAGTATATTTTCTTTAATGGACGAAAATCCGTGTATTGGTAATACCTACTAATACGTACAACTGCAGATAGGTATTTAAATTGATAAAAGACAAAAGTGTAGACGTGGTGAAGGGGGTTAGTCATTTTTATTATTATTGTTATTGATTACTAGCGGACGCCCGCGACTTCAAGTACAAATTTAACGGTCACTTATTTATGTACACACAAAGCAAGTCTTATCACCATGGCCGTATGAAGTTGCAGCGTAAGCTTTTTTTTAATTAGTTTATCCCGAAGGAAAGGCAAGGGAAACTTTGTCCATACAGCCATTTTCTTATGTATAATGATAGGTAGGTACTGAATTCGTGATTGATAATGATGACGATGAATGGAAACTTCGAGGAAATCCTTGTAAACAGATCCAATGTTCAGTTGCTTTCAAAAGAAACCGTAAAAGAACTTGCATGGACCCATGAAGAAATCGTAATCCGACTCAAGTTTTATTCAGCTTACCTGCATATAAAACCATGTACAATAGTGCACATGCACAAATAAACTAAATATAACTTATCTATCAGAAAACTTCACTTCACTATCACTTCACGTCATGTCATTTACAAGCAAACTCAAACACTCCATTCCAGCTTTTCCTGCCGAATCTGAACACGTCCTTTTGATTCAAAGTATCGTTCAGAAATTATATATAAACTAAGAAATAGTCTTTATTAAATAGAAAATTATTTCACAACATCAGTAATGTTAAAATATTTGCTTTAAAATAAAAATATATTATTTATTTATTATTATTCCACGTCAATATTTACAGCGACATAAAGAAATATAGGCAGTACCTACCAACTGAAGGTGCACATGCGCTGCCGCAGACCGAGTATAACAAAATTGTGAGGTTTTTCTAATAGCCTTGAGGATTTTCCCGACGTTTCCATTCATCATCATCATTATCATCCACCATAAATTCAGAAATAATTTACTAAAGACAATGGCTGTATGGGCTTAGTTCTCCTTGCCTTGTCTTCGGAATAAACTAATTTAAAAAAAGTATGTTGGTTGTAAGTTTTTATGCAATAAAACTGGAATCAAAGTACCTATTTAGATACTGGAATGGGATCTGATCCAAATTTTTCGGTTTTCCGAATAACCGGGTTGCATGCCTTAGTGTGGCCACTACCAGCCGATTAGTCGATTAAAAACAAATCCTTTATTTCTGTAAAATTATGGTCATCTCGCAATATTAATGGATGTTTGTATGGGAAAACTTAAATGATCAATATTTCTGAAACTACGCAAAGTTTCTCCGTAACAAATTCAGATTATCATTATCGCTCCCGTCACAAAAATTTGAACATATTTCGAAGGCCGTAGACCATCAGGTAGTGAAGATACATGTGTCCAGCCAGCCTGAACGCATTCTGGCTGGACAGGGCTGGACATTAAGTTTTTATTGATTTCTCGTAAACCCTTACACGTGACGCCATAAATCAAACGTTATTACCGTCACAAATTGCATCACTAAATGTTAGTAGAGGAACCATATTCGAAAACGCTCCCGTTATTGAGTTTCAGAAGTGCCAGCCAGAAGTTTTATACGTAAATTCAAGCTGGCTGGACACAGTTTTTTGCATTTTTCTACTAAACTGCACGTATCACAAAACTTTTAGCTCGATGCCTGTCACAAATTTATGTGACGCCCGTTGATATGCAAAAAGTCGTCTAAATCACTTCCGTTACCGAGATTGAGAGACCAGCGAAAAGTGGTTTTTTAAGCCGTCTGGACACGTTTTCGATCGATTATCTAAGATTCTATAGCGTCACAAATTCTAAAATAAGGGTCTTTAGCCGTCACATAAAGTGCCTTATTGACCTAGTTAAATGTGAGCTATTTTGAAGATTTGTCCAGACAGCCTGAGCTACATCATAATTGGAACTCGCTCCATTCTAAAATTTACTTCGGGCCGGTGCTGTAGGTATGTATGGGTTACCAGCATCATCATACCTACCTTTGACCTTGACCTATGGGCTTGGTGCAATTAGGTTTCTTTTGAAATGAATATTGCTAAGGACTTTGTATGACGTTAACCCTCCTTGGGTACATTATGGGTCACTGTTCAAAAATCATTTACTTTCATTGTTAACTATTGTCTTGCTAAAAGTTGACAATGGAATTTTCTGTGAGTGTGTAGAGGAATGTTTAAAATTTAAATACTTAACCAGACACAGTAAGTAGTGCTGCTATCAGGTTTTAGCAAGTGAAGTTGCAGAGCGGCCACTACTTTCAAATAGTCATTGATAAGCTAATGGTACACCAAGGCCAATTGTATTTACAGAATGTTGTATTATCGATTACATAATCATAGATGACTTAATATCAAAGCGGTGATAGCCCAGTGGTTAAGACGTGCACCTTCCAAGCGGGAGGCGCGTAAGTTCGATCCCAGTCACAGCTGTACCAATGAATGTATTTCATGTACAGATTTTAATGTTGTAAATTTTGTCACTTAGCTCGTGCCTCGGAAAGCACGTAAAACCGTTGATCCTGCGCCTGATCTATCTCCGGTCGTGTCGGCTTTCCGTGCCATCGGACTATGAGAGTAACGGAATAGAGAGTGCATCTGTGTTTGCGCACACACTTGTGCACTATAATATCTCCTGCGTACCTGGCCAATCTCCGTAGAGATTGGTCGCCATGGCCGAAATACGGTCGAAGATCATCATCAATATCAATACAAACTACATACAATTATGTAAAGCACATAAGGTTTCTTAACTATTATAGAGTAGATAAATTTCCATAACTAGGTATCACATAACATTCAGTTATACCTACTTAATTTATCTGCTCATAATTTTTGAAGGTCAAAGGCTAACAAAATATCTTCTGATTGGCAAGGTTTATTATTATATTTTATGCAGACGAGTAGCAGATGAATTCGCCTGTGTATCATAGCAGTGTCTCTGCCTCTTTACCTACTTCTTCGTGTCTAAGAATACGGCCGTAAATATGTGTCTTCACAACCCAGGTCGTCAAGTTCAGACTCCGGCGATGACAGCTCTCATTCGTCACCGATACGCGAGGCGTCTGCGGAAACCGACTCTGACTCCGAGGGGATATGGTCTCGGCTGAATGGCAGTGCTGATGATGAAGCCGATAAGGGGGACCCGCCCAGCGTCCTGCTCAAGACTAGGCCGAAACACAATTATCTGATTCTTAGAGGTAGGTTAATTAAGTCATGAAATGAGTATTGAGTATTGAAATCACCTTTTGTTACATGGCTAGCGGGTAAAAACCGTGCAAAAGTCATGATGATAGAATGCTAAACTCTGTACCTTTCTTAGTGCTGTGGATTTCTGTTAATAAAATAAATAAATAAACTTTGTAGTCAATAGAACTTGTATTCGCGGTTTTAACCGTAGTATGTGCGTCTCGATCGGTTTCGCGGTTTACCGCTTGCATGAAAAAACCGTAGTGCGGCCTTAGCCTTATCTATGTAAAAGTTTGCTAGAAGTCAAATACCTCATTTCTACATGCATAATTGTCGATTAAACTTCTAATTTTGAGCTTGTAGCTTTTCACTGATGTTTTACATCTGGCCCCGTTATGCTCCTCATGAATATTCGTGATCCTACAGTTCTAGTGACCCTAATTTGGAAACACAGTCATGTGACATCATATTCAGTTGTGTAAGCCGAATACAAAATGTTGATAGGTTTTCTATAGTGGGGATTTTCATAACATTTCGCTTAACACACCCCTTTTGTATGTAATTTCTCCTTTCCAGAGATAATAAATCGCGAGATGGGCTACAATTTTTTTCCCGGACAACCTACGAAAGGCCATACTGCGTTCGAGCAGAGATTCTACGGGTCGCTCCACGCGGTTTACAGACTGAAGAAACTGCATCTGCTCAATAAGCATAAGGGCTGCGTTAATGCTATCAACTTCCACCCTGAAGGTAAGAATTTACTGTTCTTTGAAATACAAATTTAAAAAAAAATTGATTTCACATACTGTGCATAAAACTTTATATTGTGTGGATTGTATTGTTCTAATTATTATATATTGTAAGAAATGAGATGATCAGAAAGAAGTGTGGTATAAATGAGGACGTTGTGACGAAGATTGAGAAAGGTATGTTGAGATGGTTTGGGCATGTGGAGAGGATGGATGAAAGTAGATTGACAAAGAAAATGTACAACGGAAGAGTGGATGGAAGGTTTGGAAGGGAAGACCTCGCCGGACTTTCACCGATCAAATTGGTGAAATTCTAGAGAAAGATCAGGTCAAGAGTACCCTAAACCGACGAACGTGCATGTAGAATATCATGAAAGAAGATGAAGCGAAAGAGGTGTGTCAGGATCGTAGCAAATGGAGATCCGTGATCTCTGCCTACCCCTTCGGGAAATAGGCATGATTTTTTATGTATATGTGTGTATGTATGTATATATGTATTGTTCTGGCACATTACACAGTTTCGCGGCTATAATATGCACAGTGCCTCGAAAAGCACGTAAAACCGTTGATCGTGCGCCAGAAAGAGTAACAAACGTACACTCACACACGCGCATACATGCATCCTATGTGAGCATGGCTAATCTCCATTGACATTGGCCGCATGACCGTAGTTATAATGTGATTTGTCCAGGTCACTTGCTAGCATCAGGCTCGGACGATACAAACGTGATAATCTGGGATTGGGCGCGCAGCATGCCGCTGCAAGTGATGCGCACGGGGCACAAGTCCAACGTGTTCCAGAGCAAGTTCCTGCACTTGAATGCGCAGAGCCAGCTCAATATCGTCACCTGCGCTAGAGATGGCCAGGTTAGTGGCATTTTCAGGTGTTCAGGTGGCTAAAATAGGTATATCTGCTGTCAGAGGCGGCTCGTGATATTTTTGATGGGGGTACACTTACATTTTTATAAATATGAGCGCAGGCTAAATTACAGTTTGGAAACGCCGCGTGTTCACTCACTCCCTTACTGAATAAAATGATACAACTCCACTTTTATTAAAATTCAGATGACCTAATGAAACACATTAAGGACAACCATATCGCGTTCTAACTCGGACTAAGAGAAGAGAAATATAGACTGCTTACGTAATCTTCGTGGGTGGGAGTGCACTGCACCAGCGCTCGTTAGGACGAGCCGCCTCTGTCTGCTGTATTACGTAAGTGTATGCCATCAGTGCTAAGGAAATAGTACTCAGGGGTGTGCTAGCAACATGTGAAACATTTTTACATCAGGCCCTGCTATTCTAAACGTAGTTGTACATCTCTTTCTGGCCATCTATCTTTACTTGTAAGTACACTCGCAACTTATCTCATCCTACTTGTAGCTCAACCTTCATTACCTTATGCTACTTGTAGCTCAACCTTCATTACCTTATGCTACTTGTAGCTTAACCTTCATTACCTTATGCTAATTGTAGCTCAACCTTTATTACCTTATGCTACTTGTAGCTCAACCTTCATTACCTTATGCTACTTGTAGCTCAACCTTCATTACCTTATGCTACTTGTAGCTCAACCTTTATTACCTTATGCTACTTGTAGCTCAACCTTCATTACCTTATGCTACTTGTAGCTCAACCTTTCTTACCTTATGCTATTGGTACCTCAACCTTCTTTACCTTATGCTACTTGTAGCTCAACCTTCATTACCTTATGCTACTTGTAGCTCAACCTTTCTTACCTTATGCTATTGGTACCTCAACCTTCTTTACCTTATGCTACTTGTAGCTCAACCTTCATTACCTTATGCTACTTGTAGCTCAACCTTTCTTACCTTATGCTATTGGTACCTCAACCTTCTTTACCTTATGGTACTTGTAGCTCAACCTTCATTACCTTATGCTACTTGTAGCTCAACCTTCATTACCTTATGCTACTTGTAGTTGAACCTTCATTACCTTATGCTACTTGTAGCTCAACCTTCATTACCTTATGCTACTTGTAGCTCAACCTTTCTTACCTTATGCTATTGGTACCTCAACCTTCTTTACCTTATGGTACTTGTAGCTCAACCTTCATTACCTTATGCTACTTGTAGCTCAACCTTTCTTACCTTATGGTACTTGTACCTCGAACAGTAGGTACTCGTACTTTTCTTCACCTTAGTAGCTATATCGTTCTAATTCTTTGTTGTACACCAGTTGTATTCCAGTCCACTGCTGGACGAAGGCCACCTCCAGAGCACGCCACTAAAAATAGAATTAGTACAAAGACGAGTTTATCTCTAAAGCCTTCCTTACCTGTCGTCGCAGGTGCGCCTCCTGCAGTGCGCGCCGAGCGGCGGGCAGGTATCGCGTCGCAAGCTGTGTGCGCACGCGCGTACCGCGCACAAGCTGCACGTGAGCGCCGCGCAGCCGCACCTCGTGCTTAGTGCCGGCGAGGACGGCGTGCTCATGCAGAGCGACGTGCGCGCCGACACGCCCAGCAAGTGAGCGCGCACACACACACACACACGCACACACACACACACACACACACACACACACACACACACACACACACACGCGCGCACGCACGCACGCACGCACAGCAAGTGTATGTACGCAGAAACCTAGAATACGCCTCAACTTGTGCGTCTTTCATTTTCTAGTAAAGTTTTCAGCTAGCAGTATTATCCTTACACACACTGAATAATATAAACATCTTTGAAAACCCCTCAGGCTATTCCAAGTGAAAGACGGCAAACGCATCATCCCGCTATACAGCGTAGTCGGGCACCCCCTCGACACAAACCAGCTGCTTCTAGCCGGGCGGGACAAGTTCCTCCGCGTGTACGACCGGAGAAAAACTTCCAGCCCCGCCTTTATGTACTGCCCGAGTTTCTTCAATAACAATCCGGTAAGTATGGATATCCTACTTTCTATCCTATCCTACTTCCTATTATAATATTATAAACGCGAAAGTTTGCGAGGATGTATGTAAATATGTTAGGATGTTTGTTGCTCTTTCGCGCAAAAACTACTGAATGGATTTTGATGAAACTTCACAATAATATAGCTGACGTATCAGAATAACACATAGGCTACTTTTTATCCCGGGAAAATATTGTTGTCCCGGATAATTTCGACATTTTGTTTATTCCGCAGTCGGAGTCGCTAGTGGGAAATAAGCTTGAGCTTGTAATATTTATTTGTTATTTTTCTTGTGATTGGGTCATATACCGCTGATATGCCTGACCTTTCTCCATGTCTTGTGTATTTCAGGAGAACATGAACAAGAAGGTGAAGCTGTCGATGATGCATCTGACGTGCGCCATCTACAACCACAACGGCACAGAGATCCTGGGCTCCTACAACGACGAGAATATATACCTGTTTGATGCCAAAGACGATGTGTATGACGCGTGAGTTGATTGCTATCTATACATTGAATATATATTGATAGGATATGTCTGTCGAGTCATAGAGGAATAAGCTGTCATAGAGTGCAATTATTATATGGTCGATTCCGGCAGTCAGACTTAAACCTAAACGTAAATTTAGTCCTACCTGTCTTTTTTTCTCTCAGCCATTTATGTTAAGAACGGAGAGAGATAGACTTGGGGGGCAAACGCAACCACTAACGAAACGTCAAACCAGTGTATCACTCACTACATATTATAAAACTAATGGATGCCCGCAACTACATCCGCGTGGACTGCAGAAAAAAACAAAATGTCGAAATTTTCAGAGATAAAACATTTTTCGGAATAAAAAGTAGCCTAATGTTAAGTAGGACCTGTCACAATTTATTCCTGAAAACTGCATCGAAATCGGTCCAGCCGTTTCTGAGATTAGCGTGCACAAACATCGATCCGTTACAATTTTTAACCGACTTAAAAAAAAAGGAGGTTCTCAATTCGTCTTTATGTATAATATTTTATTTATGTATGTTCACCGATATTTCCGTCAATTATAGACGGATTTCAAATTTTTTTTAAAATTATATGTATACATATAGAAAAGTCGCTTCCCACTATCTGTCTGTCCCTATGTATGCTTAGATCTTTTAAATTACGCAACGGATTTTGATGCGGTTTTTTTTTTTTAAATAGATATAATGATTCAATAGGAAGGTTTATATAACTAGGGACCCTCCCCGGCTTCGCACGACTGCAATACCCCCTCATGCGGAAGCAGTCGTGGGCGACCGCTAGTATTGAATATTTGAAAATAATTCCAGAGAGAACACAAACACAAGGGACGGCTATACCCACCGCTACAGCGGTCACCGCAACAGCGCCACGTACAAGGGCGTCTCGTTCTTCGGGCCTAAGAGCGAATACGTCGTGTCAGGGTCCGACTGCTCATATATCTATGTATGGGAGAAGAAGACCGAGTCGATCGTGCAGTGGATGCGCGGCGATGTCAATGGGGTGGTAAGTTGTAACCGACTTCATAAAAGAGAGTGGTAACGAAGGTTTATTGGTATAGGTAAAGTATTGTAATGTGTAGGTATGATGTCTCGATGCGAAGCCGGTCCGTCGCGAGCGGGGTGAGGCGAGGGAAGCCGCGCGTTAACAGAGAGGTTATCAATACAACGGGGTGGTAAGGTTAACCCGACTGCGCCAGAAGGAGCATTTCTTGCTAACCCACTTTGGGAGCGCAGCCGTGTACAGTTGTTGAAAAATAACTTTTACAAAGCAATTTAGTCATAAAAAATCTTCTAGGTCTTTTAAAAAATTAGTGATTATCTTTTGACACGAAACTAGGTAGGCAAAAAGAAACAACTTTCACTGTGGGACCGACTCCGAAATATTGAAAAAAAAATCAGCTGTTCCATACTGTGATGTTCGTAGAATGTCGGTATTTCGATATTAATATTTTTGTATTGGTTAGGTAGGTAGGTACAGATCTCAGTCTCCGAATATACGTGATATAGACTAGATGGTGTTTTATTGTAGTCCTGCAAGATCTAGATTTTTCAGTGGCGACGAGTATTTGAACCTACGGGATAAAATTGTTATTTCACTGAGTGCTAATGTGACAGTGCGTAAATAATGTCGGTCGGAAAAATATCGGAATTCAATGTTCGATCGGACAATTGGCAGTTGTACGTAGAACGTCTCGAACAATATTTTATCATAAATAAGATTACAAATGAGCTCAAAGTGCCTACATTAATAACAGTAATTGGAGCAGAATGTTACGAACTTTTGGTGGATTTATGTACACCCACTAAACCGTCCGAAAAGACATTTAACGAATTATCGAAAATTCTAGAAGCTCACTTACAACCTAAACCTAGTGTACTCGCGGAACGTTATAAGTTTAGGCATAGGGCACAGCTTACAGGAGAATCAATATCGGACTACGTGGCAGTGTTAAAAAAGTTATCTAAAACTTGTGAGTTCGGATCTTGGTTAGAAGAAAGTTTGAGAGACCAAATGGTGTGTGGTATTCAGTGTGAAACGATTCGTCAACGACTTTTCACAGAGGAAAAGTTAAAATTCTCTCAGGCATATCGTCTAGCTATAAGCATGGAGGCGGCAGAGAAAAATGCGGCGGTAGTTGAAGGCCGTGTGGAGGTGCCATCGAGCGGGCCTAGTGTCGTGGCATGCCAGGCAGTAGTGGGCATGCGGACAATGGACGGCGGCGGCGGGGGCGGTGGCAGGAGCCGCGCGCGCGCCGGGCATAGCGCCAGGGCGGCGGCCGCGCCAACGTGGCAGGCAGGGCCGCGCGGGTTCGCACAGCGCGGGTCCGCGCAGGGCGCGGGGCGAGCCCGGCACGAGGCGGGACAGCGTTGTCGGGCATGTGGTGGACCTCATGAGGAAGCGGGTTGCAGATTCACACGCTATGTATGCAGAGTGTGTAATCGCCAGGGTCACCTGCGTCGCGTTTGCCCTGAGGTGACGGGGCATCATAATGTGGAAGTAACTACACCAATGGATGAAGATAATGTGCTGGATAGTGAGGGCAGTGACGAGGTACTTACCGTTAATATAAATCAGTTATCCCTCGATTTGTGTAAACCGTTTATAGTAACATTAAATTTAAATGGCATAAATGTCGGCATGGAATGTGACACGGGTAGTGCGGTGTCCTGTATAAGCTACGATTTATACAAGAAACATTTTACAGACTTGCCATTAAAAACATGTAAATTGATACTCAAATATTACACAGGCGAACTAGTTCGCCCGGTGGGATTAGTAAAACCTCTTGTTAAGTATAATGGCGTAGAGAAATATTTAGATTTGTATGTTGTTTATGACGCTAAAACGTCACTATTAGGAAGACAATGGTTAATAGAATTAAAACTACAGTTACCTAGTTTCGAGCAGAGTAGTAAAGTTTACAATTTGTCAAATAATTGTTTTAATTTTAACGATTTCAGTTCCAAATATTGTGAAGTGTTCGCTGAAGGCTTGGGACGGTTTACCGGCGGCAGGGTGAGTATTCACTTGCGCCCAGGAGTGCGACCCGTGTACATGCGCGCCCGCCCGCTGGCGTACGCGCTGCGCGAGCCCGTGGAGCGCGCCCTACAGCAGCTGACGCGCGACGGCGTCCTCACCCCCGTGGACCGCTCGGACTGGGCCACTCCGATAGTGCCGGTGGTAAAAAAAGATGGGACTATTCGTATTTGTGCTGATTACAAATTGACTTTAAACAAAGTAATCGAGATTGACCGTTACCCGTTACCAAAAGTAGAGGATTTACTAGCGCGATTGCACGGCGGTGAGAGATTTAGTAAGATCGATCTCTCTCAAGCTTATTCACAATTTGAACTTGATGAAACAAAGGCGTGTACTGTAATAAACACACATAAGGGCCTTTTTATGTATAACCGATTAGTTTTTGGCCTTTCGTCCAGTCCAGGTATATTTCAAAAACATTTAGAACAATTGTTCGCAGACTTATCGTATGTAGGTGTATTTCTAGATGACATCATTATAACTGGTAGGAACACGGAGGAACATATCGGTAACCTACATAAAGTTTTTGATCGCCTTAAGGCTAGTGGTCTGAGGGTAAAAAAAGACAAATGTAATTTTTTTCAGGAGTCAGTAAGTTATTTGGGACATGTCATTAACAAAAAAGGTGTGCATACGTGTCCGGCAAAGGTTGAGGCTATTGTTAAAACTCCAGCGCCTGCAAACGTGTCGGAACTTAGGTCTTTTATAGGTATGGTGATGTATTATGCTAAGTTCATTAATAACGTTAGTACGACCTTAGCGCCATTGTATAATTTATTAAGGAAAAACGTGAAATTCGTGTGGAGTAAGGACTGCGAGGCGTCATTTTCTCTCATTAAGCAACAACTGACCTCGAGCGAAGTGTTGGTACACTATTCCCCTGAGCAGCCGCTGGTGCTGACGGCGGACGCGAGCGGCGTGGGCGTGGGCGCCGTCATCTCGCACGTCACGGCGGACGGCGAGCGGCCGATAGCATTTGCGTCGCGGTCACTTAGTGCCACCGAGCGGGCGTATGCTCAAATAGACAGGGAAGCCTTGGCTATTGTTTATGGAATCAGAAAATTCCATCAATACCTGTACGGTAGGCATTTTATGTTAAAAACCGATCATAAACCGCTTACATATATATTTGGCGATAAAACGGGAATTCCGGTTATGGCGGCATCACGCCTACAACGATGGGCAGTGTTATTATCGGGTTATAATTACACTATTCAGTATATTTCGACGCATAAAAACTGTGCGGACGCCTTGTCTCGTCTTCCGCAGACAGGTTCAAGGAACTGTATAGATAAGGAAGTTACCTATATACATTTTGTTGAGAAGTTTCTTCCCGTAACTAACAACGATGTACAAGTAGCAACTAGAAATGATACACTTTTAAGTAAGATAGTGCTTTATATTCAATCTGGTTGGCCGTTAACTTGTATAGAAGATGAATGTAAACCATATTTCAATAAGCGTAATGAACTATACCTAGATCGAGGTTGCATAATGTGGGGATATAGGATAGTTGTTCCACGGGTATTACAAGGAGTGGTCCTTAAGCAACTCCATGCTAGTCATATGGGCATAGTAAAGACGAAGTCACTAGCTAGGAGCTATGTGTGGTGGCCGAGCGTGGACAGCGACGTCGAGGCGGTGTGTCGGCAGTGCGAGACCTGCGCGGCAGAAGCACAGTCCCCACCACGTGCACCTGTAAGCCCTTGGCCGTACGATTTCCGCCCGTGGAGTAGGATTCATATTGATTTTCTGGGTCCTCTTAACGGTAAAACATTTTTAATACTTATCGACTCGAGTACGAAATGGCTAGAAGTTTTCGAGATGCCAAGAACTAATGCAACTAACGTCATTAAAGTGTTAAGAACTACTTTCGCGCGTTTTGGTTTGCCCACGGAGTTGGTATCGGATCAGGGTCCACCGTTTACTAGTTTCGAGTTTAAGGATTTTTTAATTAAGAATGGCATTCGTCAGTCTTTTTCACCTGTTTATCACCCGTCGTCAAACGGAGCAGCAGAGAACGCAGTAAAATTATGTAAGAGAGTAATAAAAAAAGCGAACAGAGAATCGGTAGATGTAGACGTCGCACTACAAACATTTTTATTATCATATAGAAATAGCATCCATAGTAGCACCGGTGAAAGCCCAGCTATGCTGTTGCAACGACGCGGCTTGCGCTCGCGGCTGGACTTGTTGCGGGGCGAGCGGGCCCGCGAGGAGTGCGTGCGCGACGCGCAGGCGCGGCAAGTGCAGCACGCGGGCGGCGCGCCGCGCCAGCTGCACGCGGGCGAGCCGGTGGCGACGCGGGCCTATAGCGGCGGAGACAAGTGGCGGAACGGTACCGTAGTCCGCGGTGAAGGTTCTAATAGGTACTTGGTGGATAACGGTAACGGTCAATTAATACACAGGCATATCGACCAAATTAGGCGTAAATCGCGGCTATCTATGGCACCAGTTCAGAACGAGGGTGGGGAGGACGTCGCGCGGCCGGTTGTTGGAGTCAGTTCCCCGCTTGTTCACGCGGAAGAGGAAAGGGTTCTAGAGGAAGCCAATGATGCAGTTACGATTGAACCTACACGTACATTAAGAACCGATGTACCCGAGTCGGAACACACAGATATACCAGAGTCTCCGATAAGCCGTCCCAAACGATTACGTAAGGCCGTTGCAAGATACGGTATAGATTATTAGTTTACCTACTGATAAGTTAGCTATTCAATTATTCTTATTTTTATTTGTATACAAGCATTTGTTGCATAGACAAGTCGTTTACATTGATAATGTACAGTCATCTGTTCCCCTTGTTATTATATGTATACGTAGTTATTAAGTAATGGTTATATTTTATATTGTATAATCAAATTAATTAATTTAGGCTCTTGTCCCTTACTGACTGACTGATTTGACAAACAACACATGGCCTCTGGTTAGATTGAAGATACTTGTAATTATGTAAACCAGCTAGATCATTATTGTATTGAACTGTATGCTACTAATAAATGTGTCTATGTATACATATTTAGAAAATAGGTCGGGAGGTGTGATGTTCGTAGAATGTCGGTATTTCGATATTAATATTTTTGTATTGGTTAGGTAGGTAGGTACAGATCTCAGTCTCCGAATATACGTGATATAGACTAGATGGTGTTTTATTGTAGTCCTGCAAGATCTAGATTTTTCACATACAATCTCGAATAATTACTGCACTGAAATGTATGGAACAGCTGATTTTTTTCCACTATTTACCTAGTTTCGTGTCAAAAGATAATCACAAATTTTGAAAAGACCTTATATGTATAGGTACATACAGGATGATTTTTGGTCGTCAACGTTCCCGAAAACTACGGAATGTCCTCATCATCACGATCATTTTTCTCCATGGAAGCATACCTGGGAAGTGTCTGGTTTCCAAAATATTAGGGTCCAAAGTTGAGTAAATAGACTGCGTTTTTCTGCATAAATGCACATAGACGCGCGTAGCAGGATTTTTTTCACGAAAAATAATTAATATCTGTCTATAAAAAAACTAACATAAACACTAGACACTATAAATTTCGCACGATCAAGGAATTTAAAAATTTAAAAAAAAAAAAATTCCCAGCATTTTTTTTGGCATAAACTTACTTTATTTCATGTATAGAATACGTACCCTTCGTTAAAGGTGGCCACAAAAAAACATCCTGTATACGTATGTATTAAATATTGTATGTATATTATCAGGTGAACTGTGTGGAAGCTCACCCCACGTTCCCCATAATGGCGACCAGCGGACTCGACAAGGATATCAAGATCTGGTCTCCGACCAGCCAGAAGGATCCGGACTACGAAGGACTAGAGCAGGTGAGGTTAACGCCAAAAAAATGGGTCTTGACAGACAGACGGATGGACAACAAAGTTATCCGTTGATAAGGGTCCCTTTTTTCCTTTCGAGGTACGGAAAATAAAATATTTAAAGTGGTGTCGAAAGGGGAAGCTTCCAGAAGATACAGAAGTTTTTAATGGTTTGACAGATCTACTTACTGAAATTCCTCATGTCTAAAATGCAATTTGACCAAGACTAAATTAAATTACAAAGGTTTTTCATACATACGATACATACTGATACCGATTTTTCCAACTGTCAGATAGCCTATCTGAAGGATAAATTTCATGCTGTCTTTCTCTAAAACTTGATCAAGATAGAGACATCGAATTTATCCATCAGAAAGGCTATCTGAACATTGCAAAAACCTGCCCTCAAAGACAATTTAAACGCACCAGGGATCTCTTCCTGCCCTTTTCCCATTCTACTTGGGTTAGGCGCAATATGTCCATCTTCCATTCATCCCTATTATCTGTCATCTCGTTACTCATCCCAGTAGTTATGTTACACGCATATGCTCTCTCACATAGTCCATCCAACATTCTCTTCCTCTATGACCATCCAGTCATGCCCCTATAGATTACACCTATCTCTTACTCGTATACACATGACTAAGATGGGGGAGGGTGGGCTATGCCGTTAGGTGTCAGGCATGGTCCAAAATCCAAAATAAAGAATGCAGCGTGTGGTTAAGAACTTTAATTAGGTTTCGCAAACACTTTCACAGTGTTAACACACAGGATTGCCAAGATTATAACGGATAACGTAGAAACGCGGCAAGTACACGACGGCTGATCGAGACCAGTGCATAGCTCGAGAGACAGTCGCAACAAGTATATCCACAGGCTCAATTCAACCGACCATGTGGCCGTTGTAAAACTACAGTGGTGCCCTCTCAGCACCCTGTCTTGTCCATGCCCAAGTGACAGTGACAGCTGCCCACTTGACGTTTATAACTCCAAGAATTGAAAATAAGTTATTGTGCCCGACACATGTTATGAGGCCATAAAAAAAAAAATTGAAAATAAGTGGCGTCGTAGATCCAACTGTAGGATATGACGCCTTGATCCTCGACACATACAGGGTAATTTTTGGTCGTCAACGTTCCCGAAAACTACGGAATCTCCTCATCATCACGATCATTTTTTTTCCATGGAAGCATAACTGGGAAGTGTCTGGTTCCAAAGATATTAGGGTCCAAAGTAGAGTAAATAAACTGCGTTTTTCTGCATAAATGCACATAGACGCACGTAGCAAGATTTTTTCACGAGAAATAATTAATATCCGTCTATGAAAAAACTAGCATAAACACTGGACAGTATAAATTTCTCTATTGAGGGATCGCCCACCACCGGGCCCTATACCCTCCGCTGACCCTCGGATCTGCCTACTCATGATCACGAACACAAGACACTACAGTCGCAACGAGAAGCCAGATCCAAGCACCTAGCATGCAACCATAAATACATAGCTGCTAATCCGAAAACCAATTATAATTAGGATTAGCAGCTATGTATTTATGGTTGCATGCTAGGTGCTTGGATCTGGCTTCTCGTTGCGACTGTAGTGTCTTGTGTTCGTGATCATGAGTAGGCAGATCCGAGGGTCAGCGGAGGGTATAGGGCCCGGTGGTGGGCGATCCCTCAATAGAGATTTGAACTTCCGAATAGTGACGCCTGATACAATTCAATAGTATAAATTTCGCCCAATGAAAAAATTTCCATCATTTCCCAGCATTTTTTTTGGCATAGAGTTGCTTTATTTGATGTATAGAGTACGTACCCTTCGTTAAGAGTGGCAACGAAAAAACAGCCTGTATATAAAATTCTCGTGTCGCGGTGTTTGTTGCCAAACTCCTCCAAACGGCTTGACCGATTTTTATGAAATTTTATATGTACACTTACCCGTTAGGTCTTTTTTATACCCCTTCTACGCAACAAGCGACATCAACGCGCGCGGAGTCGCGGGCAATAACAAGTATGTATGTAACCTATTATTCCTATAACTGCTATTTCTTATTTCAGGTGGTCCGTGAGAACAGTGTCACTCGACACAGCAGTCCGTTGTTCAACGATTTTTTACCATCCCTCTATAGCGCTTGGCGGAGCGACAACCGCTCGTTTGTGGACGAAGACTCGTTCGCTTACGGCGGGAATATCGAGTTTGACGGTAACGTCTGTACTGCTATGTAACGGGATAACGATTTGGGAGATATTCACCGGTAGGCTGACTACTAACTTTCAAAGCCAAAGGATTGATTGCGAAAATTGTCACGTATTTGTGGCGTCTTTCCACGCATCCTACCACACCGCGCACTCAAAATTTTCGCGCATTGCTATAGTTTTAATTTTACGTGTTTCCCTCGCGGGTTTTGGATTAACCGCAAGAGGGCATGCTTAGACGAAGTAACATTGACGCTATCGAGACTTCGACACTTAAATTCGTTATTAGGCTGCCTTTCTTCCGGACATGTGCTACGTTGCTAAAGATGCGTTTCATATCCACAAATAAAAAATAATTGACGGCATATGAACCAATGAATACGATTGCTGTATATCATATGCATCCATTGCAACATAGATTTGCACATCTCTGGTGGAAGACACACTGTTACGCCCGACGCGATAACGCGTCGAAAATGTATGGCACGTGTGATCGCGTGACATTATACCGACTTGCCACCCGTGTAGTTAAGCCACTTCATTAGTATGTGAACGCATCCAATGATCCAAGGTGTTTAATCGTTGTGAATATCTATTGTTATAATGAATGTTGTCCAATGTCTATGTCCACCTGTGTATTCAACATTGCTGTCAATTTGTAGGCTTTAGTTTTAATGCAGATAACTTTGTATTGTCTTCTATACAGTGTGTCCGGGATAGAGTTAGCGATATTTTAAGGGCGTGTTTTACACTTTATTTTATCGATAAAATACCTTCATGTGGGGGTCTAACTGCCCTCTTTTAGGAATGACAGCTATTTTGAGTTGAATGAGAGCTATGTTAGTGGTAAATTTTGTCAATATCTCTGGATTTAAAAGGTCTAACAAATAAGAAAAAACTGTGTTTGAAAGCTTTTGTCTATCATTCAAATAAGAAAAAACATATGGTAGGTACTTAACAGCAATGCCACATAAAAAATATATGTCGATTTTTGTCTGTTATTTTTTCTTATTACGTAATATGCTATGAAAACTAGACCGGTAATGTGCATATTTTTTTGTAAATCACAGAAACCTAGTAAAGTGTGCCCGACACAATTGTGGCCATTAACAAAAATTAAATTGAATTGAACCTAGTAAAGTACAAAATAACGCCTAATTTATTGCTCTGAGTCACATAGTTTTGAATTTATTATTATTTGAAATTGACCCTTGCGCGAGCGCCCATATCCCGTCACTCAGGTACCGCTACTCAAGTACTCAGATAAAAGTGGGTAGTTAGACTCCCACATGGGGGTGTTTTCATCGATAAAATGAAGTGTACAACACGCCCTTAAGATATCACTAACTCTATCCCGGACACATTGTATAATACTGTTTTCCATATTCTGTGTTTTTCAATTAACTAATATAAATAGTGATCTAAAATTAAGCTATCTATAATAAAAACAGCTCAAACTTACTAGTTTATATTTCGAATCTAGAGTAAACATTAATTGATTATTAAATAGTTAGATATTTTCTTCACTTTATGTATTTTTTTATTTAAATTAATAATATGTTCTTCATTCATTATACATTTTCTTCCGTTCAGTTCAAAATATTCTGCAATACAGGAAGTTCATAAATTATATATTTCAGTTACTTATTATCTGTTTCTGGGTGCATTAAAATTGAAGCCAAAAATTTGTATCTAATTACTAGACTTTAGTCATACATCACTATTAAAGATAATTATTATACTTAGTTGTAATCTTGGTGATTGCTGTGCTTTCTCGTTCATACAGTGACAAAATGTCCATGCGAGTTAAAGCCTTGTACACTGCACCCAAATATGGACAATTCAGATTATGTCAATAAATGACATGTAGATTGTCACTAATACAAATAAATGACGTGTAGATTGTCACTAATGTCAATAAATGACGTGTAGATTGTCACTAATACGAATAAATGACATGTAGATTGCCACTAATGACATCCATGTAATAATCTGCTACTTTGGACACAATTTGAAGGTCCAGATTTGGATGCAGTGTACGGCTCTAAGGATACTCCCTCACTATTGGTTAAGCCAAATATTTATACGTTTTTGTTGTTGATTTTAGCCCACGGTGAAAATTAGACTTTGTTCTTATAGTATTTATGTTCTGTTTATTTCTAGTGTACCTTTATATTTCGCCTTTCATTAGTGAAATATAGTAATTAAAATGTTAATCATTTCAATGTACGCCTGTGATATACAGATGAGAGTTGGGGGTGTTGAAATATGGTGTTACTGACAGTCTTCACAAGGTTTTTAATATATTCTAATGTAGCATTGGTAGAAATAATCATTTTGTAAGCATAAAACAATTGTTCAAAAAATTATTATATTTTGTCAGAAATGCCATATACAGGAAGTAACAGAAAGGGAAACAAGGAATTAAGCGAAAAGCTATGTAAATAGCCCACTATAGAGAACCTATTTCCAAAATTTCAGACTCAAATTCATATTTATATTTTTCCAGATAGTATGAAGAATTCCGAAACAACTCAGGAATGTCCATACAATCTTGAAAAATAAAAATATGATTTCGAGTCTCAAATTTTGGAAATAGGATATCTATAGTGGGCTATTTACATAGCTTTTCGCTTAACATACCCTTTCTGTTACACCCTGTAGAAATTTACACGAAATTAACATGCTGGGGTAAATATTTGATGTTAATTTGTTATTTGTTTTCAATAGTGTTTAAAATCTTTATTCATTATTATAAGGTAGTTAGTTCGTTCGAAAATATTATGTCTTACATACTTATCGTAAACCTATCAATGTCGTGTATCGTTATTATCTCGTATTTGCAACTTAATACAATAAAACAATCTGTAATATAACTTGGATAATGTAATTTTTCATTAATGTCTTTTGGAAATAATCAATAGTATAATGTATGTACTTCTATGCTGCTCTGGGAGTGAAAAAAAAAGTATAATACTACAGCTGCTTCTCTTCCCGGGCATACTGTACAAGTCAGTAGAGGGACAAGGGGGTCTTGGTGTTTTGTAAGCGATGGGCTGACCACCTGTTACTACTAACCGAACTTGTACATCAACTATACCTACCCTCAAAATTGGTCAGAAGTGGCACCATGTGGTTCTATCGGCCCTTGGTGCTCTGCCTACCCCATAAGGGATAAAGGCGTGGTTATATGTATGTAATGTATGTTGTACCTTCCACTTCTGCTAATTTAAAAGCAAAATAAGGTTGAATTGTATTATTGTAACTTCTACATCAATGATGAGGCAGCAATTTTACATGATGAGTTTATTGTTCTTACTTATATTCTGTATTTTACACACACATCTTCATAATATTTTAACATGTTGCTACAATAGGTTTATTGAATTCCTAATTGATGTTCCCCCATTTACGCAACTCGGCGATTTTTCACTCTAGTGTCAGATAATTTTGCTGATCTTTGATTGTTGATAGAACTTCTTCTATTATTGATTCTGTTCTGTGAGGGTACAGTACAAAGGGTACTTTACAGTTTAAATTACAAGTACTATAAGGTATAGTGCTTGCAAATAAAGAATTCTCTAATGATAAATATTTAAGTGTAAACTAATTATCAATATATTGATGTGAGCTTTATTTATATAGATCATAGTATTTTTCTGAACCATTTCTCTGTATCTGTACTGTTCAGTACGTAATCTATGGTTTTGCCATAAATTATATTGATTATTGTTTGCGTTTACAAAACCTGACTATAGAACTGTCGTCATATTTTTTGTAGGGTAGTAGATGCCAATCATAGTTTTTTTAATGTGCTAATTATTAAAATTAGATAGCTCATAATTAGTTTATTATATTGGCCGTTACATTTAGTAAAATGTTGATATGTATGCAACCCTTATTACTTCTTTAATTTATTTTAATTGTCATTCGGCATTAGATAGGTATATCACATAGTGGTTATTCTATATAGATATTCCAAGCTAATGTGATGTTATATATATTGTATGTACATGATAATTATAATAATGTACTAGCATTTTGTAAATAATAATAAACATGTAAAAGAACACACATTATTTTTTTTTCGATTAGGTAAGTACAATCTCTGTTTTAGTATTTCTTTTGTTTGTGTATTCCTTTGTCTCCATCATCAGGTTCCATTTGTTTGATTTTCCACGGGATTCTGGTGAACTAAGGCGGTTTATGAGGAAGTTAATCAGGACATTACATATTACACAATGACATTTTTTTAATTAGATTTTTTGACAGTATCTAGACAAATGAAACAACACAATAAAAGTAATAGCATGTTGATGCCATCTGCTTGATGTTACTTAAGCACACCTTTCTTAATGTTTCTTAGTTTTTGATTGGAATTAGGTATACATCACAAGTACCAACCTACCTACCAACTATATATAGGTACTTACACTTCGGTTGGAAATTCCAAATAATGAAGCACATATGAACATCAAAATTAAACAGAAGCTATGTCTTACTTAATAATTAAATAAAAAAACAATCATATTAATAATATGTAGGTAAGTTGATAAATATTTATAAGTAAGTTTTCCTACCTTCTACTACCTGATTGATTAGGTTACGTCTGGCTGTTAGATAAAGTAAGACACTGGAGATAATAAGAAACATTAATTACATGTCCTCACCATGTAGGTAGGTAACTAAATTAAATCATAATTTGTACCTAGGTACAGTAGCAAGTATATGTCCTAGGTAACTCCTAATATTACTTATGGAGCTTGGCTGTAGATAACTAAAGGCTACTGACAGTGACTTGATATTTGTGATAAGTGTTTTAAAAATCGCAATGTCTTGCTACTTACCTACTTGTCCTTAAACCGGTCACTGAGTTGAATAGATTTTTAGGTAGTTATCTAATCCACATACCTTAAGGGAACATCTACGACGGTTCTTGTACTTCACGAAAACAGTGTCGACTTTTCCAGCAGGCTTTTTTTATGAAATACCTACCCATACTGCAACTACTTATTGTGTTACACTATTTTCAAAAAATTAAGAACGTTCTATCACTCACTCATACAAAACTTCTGTGTAAAAAAAAAACTAGAATGAAATGAAAATCAAATAAGTTACTTAAAAACTTATTTCCCGCCTCCCCACGAAATCATGACATAATACAGCGACACCAGCGATATGAGGTGAAAAATTGAACTAATTGAAGCCAACACGCCTTTATTTTCATGAATTTCTGCTATTATTCTGCATAATTAGATTTTTATTTTTTATTCTAGGCTCCTATGTACAAATATAACAATCTTAAAACACATTTTTAACAAATAGATTCCTAAAATATGAAATAAATTCAAACATTTTTATCCACATGCTTGTCACAAATTTACGTGATGGCCGTCGTTCTTGACCAATCAGAGGCCCGACGTACTAAAGCCCGCGCCATCTTCGTTTTCAAACTCATTTCGCCGCTCACTCGCTCAGTCGCGCGTCGGATCCGGACAGCTCTACAAGTTTAGTAATTTCTAGTAATAACGCCAAATAATTAGAACAATCATGAGCACTACCAATGAAAATAATAGTGAAGTGGCCGTAGATAAGGTCGGTGATGAGAAGGCTGAGGCAAAGAAAGACCTAAAAGGAGCAAAAAGGGCGGCAGAGGTGAGTGCACATGTCAAACATTTTTATTCTATAAATCGCTCGCCATTTTATTGAACGCGTTATTAATGAACACTTCATGGTAATTTCTTGATATTGTCTGTGCTATATTACCTAGTACTGTAGCTATTCCGGTTTTTATGTGTTTCGGTAGCCTCGAACCGGCATATTTTTGGACATTATTTCTGGCGGTTTTAATGACTTTACAAAGTGAGGCAATCGATTTGTCATCTATGTCACTTTATACCAAAGTAGTGATGTTCTACTGGGTATTTTTCCCAAGTATTCTCAATGTCCGTTTAGAGATAGCTTTGTTTACTCGTTTTCGTTATGGAGGCATGACCTTGGTAGAAAAAACATGGCGCGACAGCGTACGCATAAATCTCATTGATGATATCCCTAAAGCAAAAAGTCAATACGCAGTTGCACTAATACATAGTCAGAGTGTTTATTATTGATTTTATGACGTATCGTTGGCTATTTTAGACTTTCTCAGGACTATAGTTTATGGTAGCGTGACGCTTGCTAGACGGGGGAACATGGCCGGCAAATGACAGCGTTGAACTGTCGGAACTTGCTGGGCGCGCAAAATTATCAATACGAATAAAGTGAATACATAGCTGTGATTATGAGAAAATTAAGCCAGATACTACCGAAGTCAATCACTTATTAACATGTCCATGAGAGCCAACTATGTTTGGTTTTGTTATTTGTTAGTACGAACGCTTAGCTACCTAGTCAATGACCCGGCATTATATTACTATAAAATTTCCTTTTGTTTAACAATGAAGGCTAGGCATAGCGACCTCTGTTAAATTTATTGATATTGAGACTGCCAATATTTTTGGCGGGAACATTTTGCATATTCCTTTAATGTTAGAACATAGAAAATTAAAATCTTTTGTCTCTCTCCCACAATGTAACCTAAATTCACGTGAACGCATGGCATTTATTCCGAATGGTTTGTAGTTTATATTGTTATTAAGTCTCTATACTTAATGTGATCTATTTCTAAGTCTTGTGAAAATTGAAAATGATCGAAAACGGTATTCGTATTTCTTAGAGGGGAGGGCTAGATGGTTATAGGTATTACATGCGCCATGACCGCGTTCGTATTTGCCATGGCAATATCGGCCGTATGACGCCGGCCCCGCTTTGTACGCAGTCGGTTTCTTCCCCCACACAACACAACTAACTAATAACCCACGCTTCTTTATCATTACGAAGCTTTGTCACCTGCGTTTCTCATTCATTTCCTTCATTACCTTTTTTAAGGAAATGAAACCTGTATCGAAATAGCTCGTGTTTTGTAGTCTGTATCGGAAAACTCGTGGTGTTTTTGAATTGATGAACTATTTACTAAACTGGCTAATAGCCAGTTATAATGTAGTTTGATCTTGAATATTATGCTAAGTCTATTGATTACATTAGGTAAAATAATGCTGTAGATAATAATGTAATGACAAGAAAACAAAATGAAATGAAAGATGTGATGGGTGATTTAAAAATGTGTTGTTTTTTGTTTTAGGAAAAAATTACAGATGCGAAAAAGGCGCGAAAGGAAGAAAATGGCGGTGGTGGTGATGATGAAGCACACAGTGAAGAAGAAGAAGACTTAGAAGGAGTCGGAGAGGATGAGGAAGACGATGACGAGGAAGTAGAAGGGGAAGAAGAGGATGATGATGATCTAGAAGGCGAGGAAGACGATCTCGAGGGTATGTCTGTAAAATGGTACCCATTAAAAATAAAAAAATAATGTTACTAATTTAACAAAGGTAAATAATTGTTATTCTGTGTAAAGGTTAAGATAACAGATCTTGCCTCAATATAATATCTACCTATATGTATTTAATCTGTAATGTATATAGTGTTGTGCATTATTGTTTTGAATGTAATCTGTTGGTAGTTAATTAGGTAGATAGATGCCAAGACAGTAGCAATTGATTGATAGCTTTATAAAATATTGCTTTGACGTTCTCACTAATCACGTGTCTATTGTTACAGATGACGAAGTAGAAGAGGAATTATTAGGGGAAGAAGAGGAAGACGATGCGTAATAGGGCTTGTGCTTCTACAAGGACAATGTCACAGTGATGTGTTAGTGCTTGTGACGCCCGGACTGGCGCGGCCCCGCTTCGCCCCAACTGCCCATAGTATACAACTCTGATAGATAAGACAACGATAATCAACAGGAGACACCAAAACAGTCGAGCCAACAGTTGGGAACACGGGGGGCCGATATCGCTCCCATCTAAAACGGGTGCAATTCTATTTAAATGACAAATCTAATTAAGAATCCAATATAAGAATTGATTTTTACAATATTAAGTTTGATACCGAATCTGTATCTTTAATTTTTCACGTCTTGCTCCATGGAGCATGTTATTTAAGACTTAGTAGAATGCTGTTAAATTTTTGTCATGAAATGTACAAATGTGTTTCTCGAAAGTAAACTTATTCTAAGTGAAATCAACTCTGTATTCTAGGTTTACCTGTGAGCCCGTAAATGGTGAAATTGTGATATTTTTCTATGCAATTAACAGGGACCTACATTGTGTTAAGAAGATAGATGTAATCCAGTACCATCATTGGTACTGTTTTATAGAAAATAAGCATAAGTCACAAAGCTCAATCCTTCATTTTATTTTTGATGACGAAAGTTTGTGTGTACATATTAAGTGTAAGTGAAGCCTGTGATTATGAACAGTAAAATGTAACATAGTGTGATGAATGTTGCATTCAGGTTTTTTATTCAATTACTTGTCAATTTGTTATCTTTGCTCCTTCGAGCAAGCTCTCCATCGTTTTTCGCTATATCGTTAGTAGAACGAATATATTGGGCCTGGTCTTTTAGTAAAGTTGCGAGTATTGCAGAGATGGTACAGAGGTGCATTTTGGCCAGTAAACCACTATCAAATATTTGCTCTAAATAGAAAAACATCACAAATTTGCCATTATCACGTGCACTCGTGAGCCGGTGACGGCCGGCTCTCCGACCGACTGATAAAGAGAGCGCGACGGTCGCCGCATCGCGATAGCAAAGCATAAAACCGGCATGTAATTTTTGTCCATATTGTTAATTAGGATAGAAAATTCAGTTCGGTATTCCAGTGTTTCGAAGTGTGGAATAAGAGATTCCTAGGTTAAAGTGATTTAGTATGTAGGATACGTCATTTTTTATGGAAGGACGCTATGGAAGCATTAGACTAGAGCGGGGGGAGGCAGGGGCCGCGCGTCGTCATGCCCCTCCCGCTCTCGCGTGGCCTCGTTCGATTTGCCGCGCACCGGCTTGGGTTCCCCCTCCGCTGCCCGCTGGCGTCTGCCGCGCCCGGCCCTGTACAACGGCGTAACAACGCGTTCCTTCGTGTGGAAAATTTCTCGTTGTACGCTATACACTGCTGCTCGGCTACTCAACGTACCGCAGCGAGCTTTGTAGTCGCGAGTGATAACATCGTGAATTGGAGGCCCATTGAACTAGGGTTGAATCCTTCGCGTTAAATTTATTTCTACTGTATTGTCGTATATTGCGGGGCGCCGGTGTGGTACATATTGCATTATTATTTCTAAAATTATTAACACTTACCGGCTTCTGAGATATACGACAAGGCGTACTAAAACTTAAAACGCATTTAGATAATTCTTCCATTGGCAGTTAAGACCAAAGGAAGCAACAATTTTTGATTTGACATTAATAAAATTTAAATTTATAAATAAAATCCTATCGTCCCGCCTTTTCGTTTTTGTGGTAAGAATGATGTCGCATATTGTGTACTGTGTACTACTTATGTGAATACCTACCTTAGTACGATTTTTTATTTATTTGTGATGTTAAACACAATTGATTTTCTACAAAGGACGAAATGTAAATACAACCGATTTAAGTAAAAAGTTATTTTGTTTTTAAGCTTATTTATTAATCTTCCGAGATTAATTTTCCCACTTTTTTATCCTAATTACAGTATACCTATCTACAGCAATATTATAACATAGCGTAACACATTTTGGGCAAGTTACCTACCTAGTAAGCAAGCCATGGAGTAGTGTGGGAAGAGCTAACGGTTATTTTTATAAAGTTACTAGAAATCTCGCATATCAATGGGTCTCCGTCATTGTACAGACGGCTGCATATAATTAGCCTGCTGCAAGCACGTGTGGGGGAAAATCGAAAAATGCAGACGCATTTTCCTCGTGTGTCATGTGGCGCCATCTTTGTACTATTTGAATGTGATTTAGGTTCCATGTGTGTAAGTCGCGCCATTTAGTTATTCTTGTATACCGACATGCTTTTCAAATACCTACGTAATGGCGTAGATGGCGCTAAATGCAAATTTAATACAATGGCGCCAAACTAAAAACTTGTGAATATATAATAGATAGGGAGGGAACTTTTGGTACATAAGGAGAATACATAAAGTATGTATACCTATAATATATAATATTGACGGTCGATTGGTCTAGTAGGTAGTGACCCTGCCTACGACGCCATAGGTCCTGGGTTCGAATCCCGGTAGGTGCAAACATTGATATGATGAATATTGATGTTTGTTTCCGAGTCATGGATGATTCTATATTTATCTATGTATTTATATACCGTTACTTAGTACCCACGACACAAGACCTTAGGGATCTTAGTGTGGGACTAGGTTAATGTGTTGTGTAGTGTGTGAATATATAATATATATATAACCTATATAAAAATTACCACAACACAAAAGGACTGAAGAATTATTCCTGTGGGTGGGTAGGTATCTACCGTTTGTGAACTGCAATGAAAGTGAACAAAGTAAGGGGATTCTCAGGTGGAAACACCTACTTACTGCATGAGCATCGTCCTTCCTTATTTAACCGGAGTAATCTTAAGAACATTTTGCTAATTTTCGACACATTTGGTTTTGTGTCTGTCACTATCGAAACAAAGCAGCGATATGTTTAAAAATATTGATAAATTATTACAAACACCTACGCCTATGATTCTACGCGAGTTTATTAGGTCCTTTCGATGGGAAAATATGATCAGGCCTTAGATAATTTAAGTACACTAAGTATACAGGATGATTTTTGGTCGCCTATGATCCTACGCGAGTTAGGGTCCAAAGTTGAGGTCCTGCATAAATGCACATAGACGCGCGTAGCAGGATTTTTTCACGAAAAATAATTAATATCTGTCTATAAAAAAACTAACATAAACACTAGACACTATAAATTTCGCACGATCAAGGAATTAAAAAAAAATTTTCAAAAAAATAATTTTTTTTTAGATACTTTATTTCATGTATAGAGTACACTAAGGTGGCCACAAAAAAACATTCTGTATAATCTAAGGGATCAGGCAATCTCATAACTGGTAGACGCTGTCTCTTGGTGGGTAGGTACTTGTGTCATAGAGATTATTGAAACGGTGTCGCTCGCAATCGGACAAGGATGGGGATTTGGTATCTCGGTATCTCCGTCCTATCTGCTGAGAAAAATCTCCATCCGTTGAGTTTGTTTCTTTGTTCCACAATCCCTTGTAGTATTAATCTTGTTGGATCAAATGATTGTAGTTATTCCTTGTTCACAGCGTCCAGCCAGTCCACATCATTATATCGAGGACATACAGACGCATTCGATCGTTGTTTATTTTCTTTCTATAGGCGGTTTAGTTAGTTGATGATTGGCCGTGCGAGCGGGCCTACGCCTTTGCCGCCATAAACTATTCGGTGCATGTTTCGCGCCAAAATACATCGCGATTTAAGTGAACTTTTTTTACATGTAAGAAAAGTTATTAAAAGTGCCTAAGTACTAGATGTGCAGTGGGTTTTAGATTTTCTTTACTGAAAGTGTGTTGAAATCACATTTTACATGTGATATTGAAGGTTTACAAGTTAAAGAAGTACATAAACGGTACGACTTTGTTTATTTTTTAATAAAGTTTACTTACTTAGAAAAGCATTAACGAGCTAGAATCTAGAGTAGGTATCTACAAACAAGACTACACAATTATTAGGAATGCACCCGGATTGGACCACCAGTCATTCCCGCCTCTGCAACTCCTGTAAGCCAGGATCAAAAGAGGCGACCAGAAAAATGCAACCAAAGCATAGAAAATCCCGAGGGGACCTAACAAGTGACTAAAAAGTATTAAAACTAACAGAAAAAACAGAATGTGGAGTATGAAGATAGGTAGGTACACTTAATGTTAAATTAAGCGCTGACTGACAAAATTATTAAGATAATAAGAAAATCATTAGGAATGCACCTACCTAGGTTCTTACTTAAATACCTACTTATTAATAAAGCTATATTTCTAAAAAAAATAGATTAAAATTAGCTACGTACCTGCTAATAACGAAGCTCCCAGGCTTAGCTTTTTCTTCAAAATCAAAGCTCATCAAAGCTCATACCTACTGCAGATTACATTTAACGTCACACGTGCGAAAAAAATCACTGGTTATTAATACTTATGTTTAAAAATAAAAAACTTATACTTATACGTGAATATTTACATAGCCAGCGGACAACTTTAAAAAGATTTTTATTTGTTACCTATTCCCCATTCCCCGAAGGATTTTAAAATGCCGCCTAATCAGCTGTGAAGAAAAATAATAGAAGTTTCCCTGATTTCCGGAACAAAATGGCGTCGATCCAAAATATGCTGTTAAGATACACACATACACAGTTTACGTAATACATATATTTAATACCTATATTAAATAAAAAAAAAAATACTGAGCTATTTTAATTAACACTAGTGGACGCCCGCGAACTTGTAAATCTCAACTATACCCTCAAAATTGGTCAGAAGTGGCACCATGTGGTTTTATCGGCCCTTGGTGCTCTGCCTACCCCGTAAGGGATAAAGGTGCGTGATTATATGTATGTTATATGTATAAAAAGTAGCCTATATGTTAAGTGGGACCTGTCACAATATATTCGTGAAAACTGCTTCGAAATCGTTTCAACCGTTTCTGAGATTAGCGTGCACAAACGCACAGACAAACAGACAAAAATTTCAAAAATCACAAATAGACAAAAATTTAAAAAATCATTGTTTGGGAAGTGGGTACTAATGCGTTGATAAAGGTCTCCTATAATATTTTTTTTTTTCTCATATACCCTTCTTCCATGTACAGACTGCGACCCGTTACATTTTTATTAGATATATGTATACAGGATGTAACAGAAAGGGTATGTTGCGAAAAGCTACGTAAATAGCCCAATATAAACAACCTATCCAAAAAATTGAGACTCGAAATCACATTTTTATTTTTCAGATTGTATGAAAATTTCTGAGATATTTAATAATTCTCCATACTATCGGGAAAAATAAACATGTGATTTCGGGTCTCAAATTTTGTGGATAGGTTCTCGACAGTGGGCTATTTACGAAGCTTTTCGCTTAACATACCCTTTTTGTTACACCCTGTATAGATTAATTGACGGGATGGCCAAGTTGGTAGGGCTGGTTGGTAGCACTCTGCGTTTCACCAAATATTTAAATACTTAATTGAACTTAGTTACTATGTGTATAGGTATGACTATATTTTCTGTGTTCGGTAAGTAGTTACTGTAAAAAATTTTGTTCCGAAATCAGGCACAGGAGTTATTGCAGAGGTTCCCAAACTATGAAACTGACGCTGAACCTCAATTTTTTCACGCCAACGTAGACCCCCGTCATTCCTGGGGGTCTACCAATGCTCTAGTGGCTGCTTTGCCTGGTCTCAGGTTCGGTTTCCACTATGAACAAACATTTATATGACGAATGATGTCTGTTTCCGTGTCGGATGTTTGCTTAAAAAATATTTATTTACCTACCTATCTGCACCAGTGTTGGACTATAAATAATATGTGGCTAACTCCCAATATGTAGTACATATTTTATAGTGAATGTATAAGTGATTATTTATGAAGTAATTAAATAAATATTCGTATACACTTTAGAACACATTAACCTAGTCCGACAATAAAATCTCCAGGGGCCTCGTGAAATACTGCATAAACAACATTAATGAACTCTGAAACAAACATTCTTACTTCACCATGCATGACATATTATTGTTTTACTCCTGCCAGGATCAGAACCCAACCTTTTATAGAGTCCTTCATATAGAATTTTATTTCTATGCCTGATTATGAACAAACATTTTTTCTATGCAACGAAACAGAAAACGAAATAGACTATGCGGTTAAAACTTCAATTGTAACTTTAATAGGTTCTCCACATCTGTAAAATCCGCTCTTTTCAATAATTCGAATGCCTAGATGGCTTTGTATTAATCAAATTATATTTTTTGTGTTTTCTGAGTTCATTATTATTATAATTTAAGTGTAAAAATAAATTGTTAATCTTAAAGCTTTGGAGTGCAGTTTAGTACTATAATTTATTGAAATGATGTTGCGTTAAACGTTAACTGTACTCTGAATTTTGTCAATAAATAAATAAATAAATAGTTTCCATCGACCAATTGCAGTACTGTGGAGTTCTGAGCTTCATCATCAGCATAAACATGCAAATGTTGATTCAAGTAATATACATAACTAAATAGTTTTCATCGACCGATTGCCGGTCTCCCAACTCCTAACTGTTAAGGAGTTCTGTAGCTTCATCATCAGTACAAGCATCAGATGTTGATTATAAGTAACACGTTAACATACTGTAGTTTCCATCGACCATTAGTACTGTCTCCCGACTCCTAACCGTTAGGAGTTCTGTACATCTGAGCACAGCACATCAGATGTTGATTCAAGTAACACGTTAGCCCTATACAGGATGATTTTTGGTCGTGCGAAAACTACGGAAAATCACGATCATTTTTCTCCATGTGGCATAAATTCCAAAATATTATGTCCAAAGTTGAGTAAATAGACTGCATAAATGCACATAGACGCGCGTAGCATTGGTATTTATTCACGAAAAATAAGTACATATTTTAACTAGTTTTAATTCAAATTTTTTTATCCCTTATTTATATCTATAAGTAGGTACTTACTTAGTTAAGGTGGCCCATCCATATATTACGTCACAGGTTAAGGGGGAGGGAGTCGTCAAACACATTGTTGACAAGTGGGAGGGGTCCTAAATTTAGTGACGTCACATTTTCATTCAATAATCTCTAAATATAAATTTCCAAAAAACCTAAATGTGACGTCACACTAGGGTCTCACAAATGTAACCAGCTGTGACAAAGAGGGGGGGAGGGGCAAAAAATCATGAAATTCGTGTGACGTAATTTATGGATGACCCCTAATTTATCAATTTTGGTTTTATCAGATACCGACACAAACAAGCACTGTGACTGATAACACGACGTCGTTCCCGCTGATTTGAAACTGAACAATATTATTGTTGTTGTAAATTACAAATAGTTAACATTTTTGTTTACTTTCGTAGATTACAGCTGCATCGTGGAAATGCGCAAATTGGGAATGAATTTTAATAATTATGGATGATAAAAGTTGGCCAGCAAGCGTATCGGCTATCTTTTTTACAGTTCATAGATTATCATTGATCCCGGATTGAAACTTAATTAACTGGAAATGATCTGTATTTTTGCAGTGCTTGTTTTAGTTTCAATGAATGATTATGGCTACGAATGAAATACACCGGGGAAAAAGAATGGTAGAATCATGGGTAGAATTTCGTCAAAACAATCAAATATATTTTAACAATTCTCAATATTTTATTTAACCATAATAAAATAAGTAAGTACCTATAAAAAAATCATTGCAGTGCTATACCTACCCATAGGTACATAGTACTCTTACTTCTCCATACTTTTCAAACCAGCTTCCCAAAATATGGAATTTGAGTTAAGTACTCCAAAACTTTCCTAACAAACCATATTAAAATATGTGCATATACATACTGCATTATATGGCAGAATGTCACGTCATTTCCACACCAGTCATTGACCACTCGTCATAACTTTGACCTCTACACAGAGTCCTTGTAACCAAAGTAAAATTTATTCCACGTTTTGAATATTCAGACTTGAGAAAAAATTGTGTTGCAATAGTAGTCATAACAAAGATGTACTTGTTTACAAGATTGCAGTAGATCTAATGCAGGAACGTAATAGAATAAGTGAACGCCTGCGACTTCACTTCACACTTCTTCTTAAATTTTAGAAATCCCGCTAATTTCCATTCCCGGAGAATTTCGGAAATTCTTATCAGATGGGTACCTTAGTCATACAGTATGATGACAGTGTTCTTGGTATGAGTCATACTAAGAAGACACCTTCCAAGTTTCAGGTACCTATCTCCGATCAGCGGGGTTGTCCTGGAGGTTGTGGTACGTCTATGGATGCATGGGTCAGGTATGACATAGGGGTATGAAAGAGTATTGATAAAGAGGAGATACCAAATCCCTGATTGATAGATATAGCTAAAAATATTGATAAGGTTAGATAAGATCTCAGAGTATATTATATCAATAGGTCCATGGAGGGTAGGTACAATATACACGTACGACATTAGGTACAGCTCCTCGTTCATGCAACAGCAAGCACAGCTAATGACGAAAGTGCAATGCTTCCTACATGTTGGGAAACCTGCTGCATGACGCTCTGGAGCCCAAGGTCAGGTTTTGCAAGTCCATAACGTTACAACCTGACTGAGACTAAGATAATATTGTTGACGAGCCAGGTAGACATCCTTTCATAAATTCCCGTGCGCGATTTTGGAATTAATGCTTTTGTATGCTGTTCCACGGATACGTTGAACAACAATTTAAGCGCCACCGTTCAAAGGAAAGGAACTTGGTGCAACCATAAACTATCCTATACAATAGTGACGCACTGTATTAGGGGGTGGTTTTTAATTAGTAGATGCAATATAATCTATTGGTGACGACTTGGAATAACCGGTCATAGCCTACGTACTTCATAGTTTAATTACAGATTACAGATAGAATGTTTCCGCATTTCTCTGCACTTTTTTGACAGTTCATAGAGTGAACATCACTCAATTGAAACTCAACAACTGGAAGTGGCATAATGCCTTAGCTGTCATGTCACTTCTAGTTCAATAAGTTTCAATGAGTGATCATGACTATGAACTGTCAAAAAAGATAGCCAATACGGGGGCTGGTCGCCTCCGTTCATCCTGGTTTACAGAGATTGCAGTGGCGGGTAGACTAATCCCGGTAAGCCGTGTGCCTTCTGATATAGAAATAAAGATATGAAGTCGGAAACACACATTAATTTTTCTTATATTAGCAAGGCCGATCTATACCTAACTATGTTTCATCAAAAAAGCAGCCTGGTTAACCTGGGATAAGACGAGAATAGGCCAATGCTAACTATACATACTTACTTAGTACCTACAGTACCTTACCTATCTATCTACTATCTATTTTTTATGGTTTCGTTAAGTTTCGTATACGAGAAGAGTATCTTTTTAAAATTTCAAATACCTAATTGTTCATTTTTAACGGAAGACTAGAGAGTAAGTGAAGACAGGTAATTTTATAAAAAATTCCTTTCATTTAGATAAAAACTTAATTATTATAAAAACTTAAAATATAATTATGCACCTTATGGTTCTTACGAGGAATAATATTCTTGATTTACTACTAACCGCGATTAGTAGGGAAAGCGCAGGCATTTCGCCACATTTCGCTGTGAAATCGGAGTTCATTCATCTTTGACCATAGACTAGAACGGATAGCACATAGTACGCGTGTGTCTAGTTTAATTATTGTAGGTATAATAGCGGCAGGTCGTGACTTCGTACGCGTGAACTAGGTGAACGCCCGCGACTCCGTCCGCGTGGACTATCTTCTTCTTCTACTTCAGTCTTCTATTGCAGTCCACTGCTGGACGTAGGCCTCCCCCAGGGCACAAGGCTACTGCCACAGGGGGGTTTTGCCCATAGTCACCACGCTGGGCAGGCGGGTTGGTGACCGCGTGGACTATATGTAGAAAATACTATATGTCGAAATTATCCGGGATAAAAATATTTTGCCGAGATAAAAAGTGGCCTAGCTATGTGTTATTCTGATATGTAAGCTATTATATTATTGTGAAGTTTCATAAAAAATCCATTCAGTAGTTTTTGCGTGACAGAGCAACAAACATTTACTTACATACTTAGGTATATCCTTACATACCTACCACACAAATCCTCACAAACTTCCGCGTTTATAATATTAGTAGGAAGGATTTTTAGTAGGACTATAACGGCCGCGTAAACTTATACAGGGTGTAACAAAAAGGGAATGTTAAAAGCGAATATTTGGTTAAGCGATAAGCTATGAATATAGCCTATTATGAAGAACGTATTCCCAAAATTTAAGACTCGAAATCACATTTTTATAACTCAAGATTGTATGAGAACATTCCTGATTTGTTTTGTAATTCTCCTCCATAGTTACCTACTGGAAAAATAAACATTTGATTTCGAATCTCAAATTTTGGGAATGTTCTCCACAATGGGCTATTTTTAAAGCTTTCCGCTTAACATATCCCTTTTGTTACACCTTGTATATGTGTTACTCTGATGGCAAACTGTTTTTATGGCAAGTTTAATCAAAATCTGTTCACATACATCTATCCTCACTGTATGTAGTAATTCGTATTGTATAAACTCAATTTTACTATTATGTAATCAAGTATGCTATATAAAAATGTACAAAATTCGCTGATCGCTTTAAAAACTAATGGGAAAGGACCGGGAAAGACTATTTATAGGATAGGAATCACATAATAAATAGGATTATGTTATCGATTATGTACTCTGTCTACGCCCAGTAATGATTTTCTAGCTCATTTCATGGGTCAAGACAATAGCTTTATTTATAGTTATTGCAAAATAATTCAATCTAATATCCATATACAGGCTGTTTGTGATAGCCAGGAAAATATTGATACCATTACTTCAGACCATTAATCTGAGGCGGAAAAATTTCACAGGAAATCCAAAATTAAAAAAAATAAAAATATATAAAAAAATTATTTCGTTCGTTTAATTAGGCCTTAGATACATACTTACATATAATCACGCCTTTATCCCTTACGGGGTAGGCAGAGCACCAAGGGCCGATAGAACCACATGGTGCCACTTCTGACCAATTTTGAGGGTATAGTTGAGATGTAACTACAAGTTCGGATAGTAGTGACAGGTGGTCAGCCCATCGCCTACAAAACACCGAGACCTCTTGTCCCTCTACTGACTTGTACAGTATGCCCGGGAAGAGAAGCAGCTGTATTATTATACTTTTTTTCACTCCTAGAGCAGCATAGAAGGATAGGCCTTAGATACATAAAAATCAAATTTTAACCAAAAGATGATTTTTTAAAAATAAGTTGCCCTCAAAAAGTTCAAATAATTGATCAACCATAATGGAGAGTCACAAGTGATCCAAAAAACGGCTAAGTGCCATACAATAACCAATAAGCCCATTTAATTAGTCACACCGATACAATTGGCGCGGAGAGCAAAGAAAACTGATAATCAAATCAAAAATACATTTCCTGCGAGTAATAACACTGTCGTCTAACTCAACACAATGGTATTTGTTCAGCATTTCAGTATTTGCCTGGATATCACTACACCCTGTATAAGGTAAGTGGAAAAAAATCAGCTGTTACATACATTTCAGTGCAGTAATTATTCTTTTCTTTTCTATTTTTTTTCCACTATTTCGGAGTAGGTCCCATAGTGAAAGTTGTTTCTTTTTTAACCGACTTCAAAAAGAGAGGTTATCAATTCGTCTGTATGTTTTTTTTTATTTTATTTTTATTAACCGACTTCAAAAAGAGAGGTTCTCAATTCGTCTGTATGTATAATATTTTTTTATGTATGTTCACCGAATTTCCGTCAATTATAACGATTTCAATTTTTTTTTGTTGGATGGTTACTTCAGGTGGTCCCATTTTCACCAGGTCAGGATCTGATGATGGGATCAGGAGAAATCAAGGGCAACCACCGAAAATTGTATGCTCGTATGGTGCTTTTTTATACTTTTACTCAGGTATATGCTTCAGAGTGTCAACATCTAATGCTGCTGTGCTGATGATGAAGCTACAGAATCTAGGGATATTCCTTAACGGTTAGGAGTTATAGAGAATTTTGGTACAGCTATACATGCAATATAAAGGAAACGAGGGTCTGATGATGGAGCCGCCGAAAAACAGATAGTGGAACTTTTAGTAGTAACAAAATCCCCCTATGGCTAACAGGGGGAGTGTCTACTTGAATCAACATCTGTAATGACTGCAATAGTGCTTGATGAAGATGAAGATACATTGTGAAGTCATTAAATTAACGGTTAGGAGCCGTTGGTCCGACAGTACAGCAATTGGTCGATGAAAACTATTTAGTAGTGTGAAGAGGCTAGACATGTTACTCAATCAACGATCTGATGACGGATAATAGCTGTGATGAATGATAAGAGTACCTACATATTGCACCCGACCTCCTTAACGGTTAGGAGTTGGGAGACAGGGTACAGGCAATTGAAGTCGAGTGGAAACTATTTAGTAGTATGTTAGGGCTTAAATAACGTGTGTACATGGCTGTTGTGCTTGAATCTCAATTCATCTCCGAGGCGTGCTGTGCTGATGATGAAGCTACCGTCGCCACAGTACTGCACTCTGGATCGATGGAAACTATTTATTAGTATGTAGGGCAAGTGTTACTTGAATCAACATCATCATGAGAATCAGACTCCAACGGTTAATACCGACAGTACAGCAATTGGTCGAAGAGCCACTATTTAGTAGTGCCATTGTAGGGCTAACGTGTTACTTAAATCAACAGCTTCTGTGGCTGCGGTCATGTGTTCTGTATGGCGTTGGCTACAGAGCATCTTCTTTTCTAAACTAGGAGTTGGGAGACAGTACTGCAATTGGTCGATGGAAACGCGGCGGGCAACTCCTCAGGTATACAAAATGTTCAGAATCAAGATCTGATAAAGAGATGGTCAAGCTATAGAACTCCATCTAAACTGTTAGGAAGTGTCAGGGGCACAAGTACCAGATTGGCGAGGACGGTGATAAAGGGCTAACGTGATACACGGGTTCGAGGAGCAGCTAGCTCCTGAGATGGCTAACTGTGATGACTAACCTTAGGTATACATGGTGTTTTTTCGTGCTGCCACCCTTAACTAACTCTATACATTACAATAATGGCGCACTAACCTGTCCTCTTGTATCAGGCGAAGATGCTGAGTAATACTAGGAAGGTGGTCGCCATGACCGAAATTGGTTTTCAATTTTTCATATTCAGGTACTTGATCAGACGTAAATGTATCGAAGTATCCAGTCTTTTGTCATGTGGCCTATTTTATATAAAAATTATATAAATCTGACAGATATTAATTATCTCTCGTAAACTTCGCTACACTATGTGCATTCATGCAGAAAAACGCAGTCTATATACTCAACTTTGGCCCTTTAGTTAATATTTTGGAAACCAGACACTTTCCCAGTATAAGCTTCCAAGGAGATGATCGTGATGATGGGAGGAGATTCCGGTTAGTTTTCGTTTTAAAAATCAGCCTGTATACTAGCATCTTTCGTGTCCAAAGATAACACAACTAATTCGAGAAGACCTTATACTGGGACTTTGTAAAAAAACAATTTAAACCTACTTAACATCACGATCATTTTTTTCTATGGAAGCACCCCTGGGAAATTACGTAATATTAGAGGTTCAAAGTTACAAATATCAGCATTTTTTTTTATTTATATTTACACACTTACATAACCTAATCATTACAGGTATAAATCCATCTGGAAACTAAACAAACATTTTTTTAAAGACACCATATTAATATTTAAAAATGTTAGTTTTGTAGGTACCTTTGTCAAACAAATACATTGCTTGTAATAAAAAAAAATTTTCTTTTGACCCACATAAGAAAAAATAAAATTATCGTTACGTTACAAAGAATAGGAAATTAATTACCGCTGTCTACTACACCGTATATTTTCGTTATGATGCCAGCCGCGCGCGTCCATCAACACTTTACCTAGGCTGACTAATAAATAATGATAAATCCTACTAAATATTTAAATAGGTCTAAACGACATTGTTAAAGTTTGTGAGGATGTATGTAAGAATGTGTTTGTTGCTCGTTCCCAAATAAAACTACTAATTTGATGAACTTCACAATAATATAGCTTACATATCAGATAACATAGAGCTTCGTTATTTATCTCGGGAAAATATTTTTTATTTTGAAGTTTATTTTATTTTACAATTTCGGGAAGACCAACAGCTATTTATAATTATAGTAAAAATTCGTAGTCAAAACATAAAGCCAGGGTCCACACTTATAGAAGCTTATAGCTAATCGTTAATGCACACATGGCTATATTATCAGTGTTTCACAAAACCTAACAAGCTTATCAAAAACATACATAATAATAAAAAAAAAACAATTTAGGTACTAGATAAAATCTAGGTACTACTAATTATATGGCGAGAAAAAATTTCACTAAGCACACGCCTCGCTATGTTTAAAACTGGTATTGGAATTTTTGCTCTACGCCTTTACAAAGTTCATTGAAGTTTTACCCGCTCGCAAGAAGGAATGTATTCTGACGATTTCGTCGATGCAAGAGGAACAGAAGTGTATTGTTGTGTCGAAGAGTTTTTCCAAGGTACTCTAAGATTAATGACCAATGTGACAATAGCTCAGGACATCCGGATAAAACATTTTGTTTTTGCAGTCCACATTCGGAGTAGAAGCTATGTATTTAGTACTTAGCCTATGCTCCCGATCTCAGATTCGTCAGGAACAGCGAAAGTAAGCTGATGATCAGCAAACACTAGTAAAACATTTGTACTTCCGAACAGTAACGCCTGATACATTAACCTTACCTGATTCCGGAACACGTACCACGGAAGCCATGGTCAATGTCGGTGCACCAGTTAGTCAGCAGGCGAGACTGTGACTCGAATTCATAATCGAGCTGAGGTGTTCAGCATCCATTGCGGTTTTCGTGTGGAGCGACAGAGCGCAATGGTTGTGTTCTTGACATGGGGTGGTCAGAACTGCACGATCATAAAGGAGATAGCACGGCCACGTTTAGCATAGCAGGGACAGCTGTAAAGATCAGTGACAGTTTGCTAGCTTATAGCCTGAGAGGATTCTCGAATCTCTTAGTCGACTCTTACATGCCGTAAGAGTTAGCGTGAAAGCAGGTGCAGATGATACGAGCAATGCTAGTGAAACTCTGCACTAGCATGGGATGAAGTCACAGAGAAATGTCTTGTCCGTGGTGTAACCTGTTATACAGGGCGTAACAAAGGGGATAAGGTTATGCTATTAAAATATAGAGGGCCAATCTCTGACACTAACAGCTTAAAATACCTATTTAGAAGGACTCGATTTTCCCAATGGATTCGTATTCGTTTGCTAGATTGGGTATTTGTGCCCAAAAAGGATACACTACTACTAGGGATTATCTACGAGTATAATGACGTCACAGACTCTGTCTGATTGCTGTTTCCGTTTCACACATAGTGATTAGGTGCAGACAGAACGACTACATCAAAATTTTGCTATTAAGTAGGTATATAAACAATGTGCGCTGAAGGAGGCTGAAAGTCCAGCAGTGGACTGCAATAGGGATTAAAAGAGAGCAGACAGAACGACTGTATTTTTGCAATCTAGTATTTAGATAATGTGCGCTGAAGGAGGCATAAGTCCTGTGGACTGCAATAGGCTGATGATGATGGTTTAGATACTATGTTCCCCACGGTACCCATTAGACAGTAAGTAAGAATTAAAATAATAAGTAGGTAATGAAGGTTTTGTGAAAGCTTGTTGAACATAGTGACAGTAAGACACCTGCTGTTGAGAAACGAAGATCTGTCGATTTGTCTAGCCAGGCCTAGTCTAAAGTAGACACTATAAATTTTGCCACAAGTAATTAAAAAATTTTTTTCTATATAAATAAATAAAAATCTATACATATAATAAAAATGTAACGGATCGCTGTCTGTACATGGAAGATATATGAGAAAAAATATTATAGGAGACCTTTATCCACGCAATAGAACCCAAAACGATGATTTTTGGAACTTTTGTCTGTTTGTCGGTCGGTACGTTAGTGCACGCTAATCTCAGAAACGGCTGAACCGATTTCGATGCAGTTTTCAGGAATATATTGTGACAGGTCCCACTTAACATATAGGCTACTTTTTATCCCGGGAAAATGTTTTTATCCCGGATAATTTCGACATTTTATTTTTTTTGTAGTCTACGCTGACGGAGTCGCGGGCGTCCACTAGTTATTACTAAAAATGCGAATAGTATAGTACATAGTAAACGATAATATTAAAAGGACATTGGACTGGTTATATAAATACTCCAAATTAGCGCTGTTCATTTCGAAACCTACATTATAAGTACGAGTTTTTGTGAATTAACTTGTTTTTACTTATAACCTTGAGTAGCTTTATGGTAGGGTCAGTCAGGTAGATTAAGGCCCTAGCGATTGAATCGTGATTTACGTATAAGAATATCAAAGCTTTCCACTATAATTAATTATTTAACTAAAGGGATAAACCCGACTGATTCAAAAATTTGGCTCAGTGTCACTCTCACCACGACTGAATCTATGATAAAATGATGGCGTTTAGGCTCTACTCTCAAGATGAAGGCCCATGCGATATGGCGGTGCCGTAGACGCTAGGCTCTAGCTGTACAGGCGCTTTACGATCGCTACTTAGGTTACGAGGTGCGTTCAAATCTCATGCAAAGTCGCGCGAAATATACATGGGCCTAACATTACCCTCCTTCTGGTGCAATCAGGTAAAAATAGAAGTACCATTAAAATGAGCATGAAAATAAGATAATTAAAATGTGATGTTCTCTACTATAATAGAGCTGTTTGGAGTTAATCTTTTATAACCAGAGTTAGCTAGCAAAAATAAAAAAATAGTGACAACAAAACGTCCTCATGAAGTCTGTCAACAGATCGAAAGTAAACAAAGCAAATAATCGGCAGAAAACATGAATAATTTGTATTCTAAATATCTTTTTCATGTGATGTACTTGGGACCATACTCCTAGAAAATTGTAAGGCGCCATTGACGGCTTCGGTTATGGGGGGTAAAGAAGAGATATATGCCAAAGCAGCATCATTGGAAGTAAGACAATTTCTGATAATACTTCCAATTACAAAAATCGCAAATTTAGTTACTTTGACAAGCGATTGGTGTAGTAACTAGTTGGTGGCGCCATAGGTCCTGGGATCAAAACCCTGGAGTTCTTTATAGTGTGCTATTTTTATAGCGTTTCTCTTAACATATTCCTTTTGTTACACCTTGAATAAAGCAGTATTATTTTGTGAAAGCGAGACGCAGCAATAAGCAGTGTAGACTAACATCTCTGAGTAGTCTTTAGTTCTACGTCCTTTCTTAACAATAGATCTAATAGAATAGTAGGTAGGTACATTACCTAGGTACCACAAACGTATGGCCATTCTATGTGCTCTACTCTAACCTAATAGTAATATTTTCCTACATGATGTCGTCGCATCATTTTGTTATGTGGTTTGACTCAATAAGCAAAAATTGAGATTTAGTAATAGAGATAATATTTATATACATACATATAATCACGCCTTTATCGCTTACGGGGTAGGCAGAGCACCAAGGGCCGATAGAACCACATAGTGCCACTTCTGACCAATTTGAGAGATAATATTTGATTCCAAATTAAACGTTTTGTATGTAACCGACAGATATACGTAGTAAGGCTTCACTAGAATATCAGCTGCATCTCCTTCCGTGAATGTCGTAAGAGCAGTCAGGCGATAAGCCAGCAAATTATCACTGGTCATTTACATTACACTGTCCCCGCTATGTTTAATGTGGTTAAGGGATTCGTGAACACAACCGTGTGTATATGTAGATGTAAGATCCGCGAATAGGATTCGATCTCTAAAATATCAATTTGTCATTAGATTTTTTCACAGAAGGCTCAGATCAAAATCTGAGATTTAACATGGATTTATGTTCCATTTAAAAGTCCGACCGGTCTACTAACTACTCGTTAAATCACTTTCAAGGCTATTATATTTTACACAAATCAGGGTCCTTTATAAGGTTAGCTAGCGGTTACCGGTGGCTTTTTACGTGTTAACACGTCTTTAAAATTCCCGTTTTCCGGTTCCCGTGAGAGTTTTATGAAATCCTTTCTTAGTGCTTCCCTACTGTGCATGCCAAATTCGGGTTGAGTGTTATGTATAGGTAGAAGGTAGATATTTCATTGCGTGTATTAGAGCTGTATTCCAAAAATGGAGTAGCCATGACTGCAGGATTATGAAGAAAATCTTATAGCCACGTTTCGCATAGCGGGGCTAGATGTAAAAGTGACAAGTTGCTAGCCTCATTATCATCTCTAATCACTTGAGAGTACGCCCTTGAGTTCCTTAGTCCTAATGACATGCATGGAAAGATGCATGGAAAGCTGTTGTCTTGTCCCTGCATCAGCACAGAAATATCGTAAAATTGTAAACACCCACTAAAAAGAATGTTTTGCAGCACAATAGGAACTACAGACTTTTACAATGAAATCGATACGGCCTTGTCAAAGCAAACATCTCAAGCTATTTGCAATCGACAAAGGTTGTATTTTCCACGCTGGACAATCCTGAGAACTAACAGTTCGAGTGTCTTGTTAAATAGACAAGCATGTTGTTAAACATTCCTTAAAGTAGATACCAGAAACCTACGAATATTACCTTCTTTGCTCTATGGTAGGAAATCTGTTTTACATGCGGAATATGGTGTTACACATCTTTCTTATTATAAAAGAGGTATCTACTGTGTTATAATAATAAACTCTGAGCACCAATGATTGACGTCCGATCAGTGTAGCTCGTAGTGACCCTGCCGGTGACGCCATAGATCCTGGGTTCGAATCCCGGTACGTGCCAACATGATGAATATCGATGCTTGTTTCCGAGTCATGGATGTATCTATACTTATATGTGTATTTATTAAATTTTGCTTATTACCCACGACACCAAAACCTTGGGTATAGATTAGTGTGGGACTAGGTAGGTTGATATGCTGTCAAGTTTGTAAATATTTTGGTGATTTTGGATAAAGGGTACCAACATGATACAGTTTTTATTCTGGATATTACTTACCTATGGTTATGCCTACCCCGTAAGGGATAAAGGCGTGATTATACAGGATGATTTTTGGTTGTCAACGTTCCCGAAAACTACGGAATCCCCTCATTATCACGATCATTTTTCTCCATGGAGGCATACCTGGGAAGTGTCTGGTTCCCAAGATATTAGGGTTCAAAGTTGAGTAAATAAACATGAAATAAATTGCGTTTTTCTGCATAAATGCTCATAGTCGCGCGTAGCAAAATTTTTTCAAAGAGAAATAATCTATATCTGTCTTTGAAAAAACTAGCATAAGCACTGAACACTCGCCCAATCAAGTAACTAATTTATGCCAGCATTTTTTTTGGTATAAACTTACTTTATTTGATGTACCTATACTCGTAGAGTACGTACCCTTCGTTAAGGGTGGCAACGAAAAAACACCTGTATGTATGTAACTATGGCAACTCTAGTCAGTAGTGAGTGATAGTAACACGGAAAAAAACTACACGTGCTACTTCTGGTAACAAGACCGGTAATGGTACCGGTAGCGGGTAACACGGGTAACGTCGGTAGTAGAGTTCACCGCGTGTTAAATTTAGACGTGTTTTCGGAATACCCGCTAAGTTTGACACTTTAGTTAGATGATCTGTCACTGCTATACTAAACATGGATGTAGAAGCTCCTATGTGAACTATAGTTCACTTATAGTATCCCATTTTGGGTACCTACACAGCGGTGTGTGTAGTATGTTGTATATATGACCCCTATTTCATCATGAACCATTACAGAACCATCCGAATTTAACAACGCTGATGGATGGAGACATTTTGTCATATTGTGTATCATTGACATGTTATAGATCCCTCAATGACAAGCTAACCAAACTCTAGGTAACAGTGAACAGAACGATAAGTTAATTCGAAGAAAGTGTGACGTCACAAAGGATCTGATAGTTCAGCTACCTATTATTTTATTATTCCTTCATAACAGATGACACAATGCTTGGCATGACACAAAGATGGACAGTATGCCATATTCCACAAGAATTTGTGCAGGATCCTAGCAACGGTATTTTTCGACTTTCGGATTGACCATTAGACAGTTGATAGACGAACGAACCGAAACGATTTAACAATTCTTTAATGACCATATAAAAATGTATATTACAAAGAAAAAAAATAGATGAGAAAATGTAAAAAAATGCTAAAAGTAATTGATATCATGTACCTAAATTGGTAATAGGTACATAGGATCTAAGTAACGGACAAGCCGGGGTAGGGAACATACGAATACCAGTGTTGTTGGTCTGTACAAAATGGTTTGGCATAGTGTGCATATGCCTTCTTTAATAGGAAGCTTCATATTTAATTTTATTTCTAACTAAAACGCATTAGATACGTCATATTATATGCAATTCCTTATTGTTAAGTATTAAGTACCTACTTATTAGGAGAGCTATGTAAGGTAACAGAGCTGCTTATAATACGTAGAAAAGGGTGCGAGCGCAGCGAGCCCGTATTTTTTAGAAGCATTTACTTAATAAACCATTTCCTCCATAATGTATCACTGATAGATTATTAGAATTTAATAGCTTTGTGTGCTATAAAAAACTTACTTTCTCCAGATGCTGTATTTGTGGTGCGTGCTCGCGTGCGTGACAGCTGCGCACGCGCTACAAGTGGGCGTCGGCATCTCTGACGTCACGGGCCCCCCCGCCGAGGTCGCTTTTGTGAGTTTAGACCCTGCTTCCTTTAGTATAAGATGCGTTGTTAATTTACGAGTATTTCGGTAGACTACCTGGTTGCAACGGATGTTCTGATTATGAGGGGTTAGTTTGCTTTTTGTTGATTATATCCACGTTTAAAGTATTATGTTATACCTACTGGGTTATAGATGTGTGTCCTTATGGACAGAAAATAGAAATCGAATGCTTTGAGGAAGAATCATTCAGTGATCGAGTAAGGGTTTTTTTATTGTTAACTCTTTGTTGATGATCATTCGGTACGAGTATTTACATTCGATCGATTAACAATTAAATTAGATTGTTACTGGATATCGCTTAGGAAACGTAACTCCTTCACTTAAATAAATCCATATGCAAGTCTCTAATATACAGTAGGTAACGTTATATTGAAATATATGTACTCAGAGGTAACTCTACTCTTCTATAAAATGGATTAAGAGCGATAAAGTGCACATGCCTATGCCTAGCCATTTTGTAATACGGCGTGTTCTACAATATGCCTTCGACATATAGGAACATGATCCAAGACAACCTTGATACTACAAAATGAAAAGTTATACTGTACTGCCACTTATTTATCATACATCCATATTTTGAAATAATTCCGTCACTCACTCACCGATCTGAATCAGCAGCATACCTATTATAGGTACAGAAATGTACCGCGAGGCCTAATGCTACAAAGTTTTCCAGTCCGATGGATAAAATCTGCAACTTTCATCATCACATATTTTTATGCCCATTCATTGGCTTCTTGCGTAGACAACTAGCGACATCGTCAGTGACTTGTGTAGCTTGGTGTGAATTAATGACTCGCGCGCAACTCGAGCGAAATTAGCACGAAATAGAGTTCGCGTTGGATACAAACGGTCAAGGTCGGCTGACCAGTCAATTGGAGAATATCATAGATAGGAAAACTAATAAAGGTAGATTAAGCCCCTGTTGCAGTAAATGCGTGATAGATTTCATTTAATCCATTTGTATTATTGGCCGCGTGGTGCCGGCAGAGTAGAATTCGTACCACCCTATGTCTGCCCGTGGGTAACGTACAAGGCGATTAAGGGTTTCCGGGAGGTGGGCAGCAGCGCCTCCCGTGTTGACAACATAGTCCAAAATACAAACTGCGGTCACCAACCCACCTGCCCAGCGTGGTGACTATGGGCAAATGCCCCCCATGGCAGTCTTGTGGCGTGCCCTGGGGGAGGCCTACGTCCAGCAGTGGACTGCAATAGTCTGATGATGATGATGATATCGGTCATTATCTTCATGCCCTTATCCGTATTGATGGGGTCCTGCGCAATATGGTTTTTTAAAAACTCATTTTCCAAAGGATTTGGCATTTGTTTTTTCTGCTTCATGCCCTCCTCGGGTATCGCTTAGTGATAATTTGTAGAATATTGAATCTAAACATGAAATAAGTTGAGTGGTACAGGCCCGTGACTGGCAGGCGCACGTCTATCTCTCGTAAGCTTGGCAATCGTAATCATAATAAATATTGTATGAATGTTGACGTCCAATTTGACCCAACTACATTGGTATATTGGATCTAAGACTAACTTGGAGCATTGGCATGACGTTGGCCGGTTTGGTAGAGCCCCTGCTGGTTATAATGAGATTTATGCGGAATGTAGATGTGTAAGATTATTGCAATACAGAAAAGCACATGCGTTAGCATCTCTATTTAGTTTGTGAGTACAAGCTTTGATAGATAGATAGATAGATCATTTATATTGCATAGGTAAGGTAGGTATACTTATACATATTGTGGACTAGCTGTATTTGTAGAAAAGACGATTTTTTTCTGAACCATGCTAAAAGTACTGCCCAATTTCGGTAAAAAAGGTAGAGCTGTACCTAATTTACGGAAAACGATTCAAATACGATATAGTTCCTGAGGTGCATGTATACAAGTAGACTTACATGTCTATTTACAAAGTTTCATGATAATCTGTTTAGGTTTCCCTTTCACAGTCACAAATCAAAGTTTAAACAGGCACAACGCATAATTTATGTGCAAGAAGAGTAAAGAGACAAAGTAATAATTTAACGTCTTGTAAATGAAATGACACACTTACGAGTACATAGGTCATGTGAAACCAAGGAACTTTTAGGTAATACTGTAGGTATTACATGCATACGTGCTGCATGCATATAGATAGCTGGTACTATGATAGGATCAGAAATATTGTGTCTGCATACTTATAATAATAACTAGGTCCTTACTTATCTCTTATGATAGTGTTCAATAACTTTCGATCTAAATTCCGATTAAAGATTATGTTTTGATAAATCCTTGCAAATTGCATAGAGCCATTTGTTCCCACTCGTACACTACACCATATTAAAGAATGGAAGGCTCGATAGAAAATTTAGACATCATGTTCAAACCATAAAATCCTTGGCATACAGACTGCGATTTAACATTTTAAGTTATTACAAAATATTATCTTCAAGACTAACTTGTTAATGTTAGCCTCATACTGTATAAATATTAAAGAAATCTTTAAAACAGTGCTGTCTCCTTCGAACATGTTAATTAATTATGAAATAGCTGCTCGGTGTAGAGCTGCAGAAGTTTTTAGCAACTATTTTCTTTAATTGTATTCACCCTTGTACATCTATCACCGGTAATATTATTCAAAGGATTATTATGCAATACGTATTGACAAACATCTCTAAAGCATCTATTGTGGGCATACCATAATATTAACTTCCACGAATCGAATACTTAGAACCATCGGAATCCACAAGTGTTTGCATCGTGATTAGAACCTAGAACCTTAAACTCAAGATGTAGGACCATTACCAACTGCCCCCATCAAACAGACATAATATAAAGATAGATATTATAAGTATTCTTCTCCATTATACCTACGCTTATCCACATAAATGTCCATTCCCTCAGATGGGCTACGCAAAGCTGGAGCAGAAAGGCCACGGGATCCACCTCCGACAGTTCGCGAGGGCATTCGTGTTTGCTGACGACAGCAGTAAGAACAGCAACAGCACTGCTGGTCGGCTGGTCTTCGTGTCGGTTGATGCTGCCATGATGGGGAACGGCGTGAGGAAAGAAGTATGTATTACAAGATCACCATATATTTACACTAAATGATTGTATGTTCCTATGCTGATGAGGAGCTTCACTAGATTACATCGGCTGCATCTCGTTCCCTGCATGTCGTAAGAGTCGACTAAGGAACTCAGGGGCGTACTCTTAGGTGATGAGCTAGCATCTTGTCGGTGATCTTTTACATCTGGCCCTGCTGTGCTAAAGGTGGCTTTCCTTCGTGATCCTGCAGTATTATTAGTATTATTTGGCTACCCCATTTTAGGAAATATCTACGTTACCACGGGGCTTTCATTATTTCGTTCCATATATTTTGCAATTACACTGCAGAAATTCTGGACATCGGATTTCCCTCACACCGGCAGCATTCGGTAGTATGTAAAGAATCGAACATTACAATCAATATCGAGAAATCAACTAAACGAGCATTTCTTATGCTCTTTATGCCCCCATGTGAGGTATACTTTTATATAATTAAAGAAAACCTCTTTTCCCTATCCAGGTAATAAAACGCCTGCAGAAACGTTTCGGGACCATATACGACGAGAACAACGTGATCATCAGCGGCACTCACACCCACTCCACTCCCGGAGGGTTTCTCATGGACTTCCTCTTCGATCTACCCATCCTCGGATTTGTTAAGGAAACCTATGCTGCGTATATTATCGGCATTTATAAGGTACTTATTATACTTGGTTATTTCTGTGTGTCCTATTATTAGCTGTATTATATAGATTCTATTATACAGGGTGTTTTTTTGTGGCCACCTTTAACGAAGGGTACGTACTCTATACATGAAATAAAGTAAGTTTATGCCAAAAAAAAAATGCTGGGAATTTTTTTTTTTTTTGTTTTTTGTTTTGGTTTTTTTTTTTTTTTTAATTTTAAATTCCTTGGTCGTGCGAAATTTATAGTGTCTAGTGTTTCTGTTAGTTTTTTATAGACAGATATTAATTATTTTCGTGAAAAAATCCTGCTACGCGCGTCTATGTGCATTTATGCAGAAAAACGCAGTCTATTTACTACTTTGGACCTAATATTTTGGAAACCAGACACTTCCCAGGTATGCTTCCATGGAGAAAAATGATCGTGATGATGAGGAGATTCCGTAGTTTTCGGGAACGTTGACAACCAAAAATCATCCTGTATAGTAAAAAGAAACATGTCTGCCTGATTCATCTATGGCGAAGCAAACCACTGAAGCTAAAAACTTGATATTTGGATCATCGCATATTGGTTCACTGTGAAGGGATTTCTCGAAATTTCCACGGGAACGAGAAAAACGGAAATTCTAAGTTTACGCGTCGCAGCAATTATAATCTTCAAGTATAAAGTGCCTACTACTATCTGTCGAGTGCTCTCCAAAGAAACAATAAGCAGTAAGAATATGGGCATGCATAGTCTAAAATTATTATTTAAAACAATTCCAGAGTATAGTCATAGCGCACAATTCGCTGACTCCAGCACGCGCGGAGTATAGTGAGGTGGAGTTGCTGGACGCGAACATCAACCGCTCGCCCACTTCTTACCTCCGCAATCCGAAGGAGGAGAGAGACAGGTCAGAATCACCATCTTTCTCCTACATTTGCCTTTATTTAGAAGCTTTGTCCTTAAGTTTCCTTAAACTTTATTGAGATATACTCTAGGACTTGCACTATTAAGGTAATGGTTTATTCTGTCTGCGTCCTTATGGGTTTAGATTTGTCTATTTCTTTCACTTCTACCCAACCTCTTTGGGGGATATTAGGCGTGACTCTATGTATGTATGTGTTTTCTTCATGATGACTAAGTACATTACTTCCTAAACTTATTATAATTTGTAATAGAAATCAGAAAACATCCCCTTCACCATAATATTCGACGCTTCAAGAAATATAACGATTAAATCAAAATCGCTTTCAAAATTGGCAAACTCTTTAACCAATCGAAAATCATTAACTTTGCAAATTTAATTTGAATCTATTCACGATTCTTTCAAAAGATCTGACATTTATTTTATTACAGGTACAAATACGACGTGGACAAGACATTAGCTCAAGTGCGCTTCCTCTCCCAAGACAAAGTGATTGGAGTAATCAACTGGTTTGCCGTCCATCCGACTAGTATGAACAACACCAATCATCTCATCTCGTCTGACAACGTCGGGTATGCGTCAGTGTTGTGCGAAAAGGCTTTGAATGGTAACACCACTACACCGGGAAAGGTAAGGAAGTTGAATGACACGAAATGATAAGAATCTCAATTATGGTTTGAGGAAGTCAGGTCAGAAATTTTGAACGATCTTATAGTATGGACAAGTGATGCCTCCCTAATAATGACGAAGGAGATTTTGTAGCCACGCTTAATATAGTAGAGCCAGATGTAAAATGTAAGTGATACATTGCTAGCTTATCGCCTGAAAGAATGCCCCTGAGTTCCTTAGTCGACTCTGCTCTTGGAAGAAGATGCAGCTGATATATTTTAGTAAAGGTCCGCATTAGCGCAGAATAATAATTGATGATGACAAAAATAGTTAAGAATAAAATTTAAAAGTCTCTGGAAACAGTTTTTCTGAGCCGTCCTTTTGGCCATTGTTTCAGCTAGATAAAATTTTGATAATGATAAAGATTGCAAGTAACCGTTATGATTTTTTCAGGGTCGCATTGTATGTGCTTTCGCGTCTACTAACTTGGGTGATGTTTCTCCAAATACAAGAGGACCTCGATGCGAATTTTCTGGAAAAGTAAGCACCTAATTTAAAATTACATGGGTATCTCTGATATTATTTAGAGCCACTCAAAGTTAAGAAAATGGTGAAGGCTCCGTGGAGCAAAGGAGTGAACACGTAAAAAAGATTAAGCATACGTACAGGACCTTTCTCAAAATTCCAGAAATGTGACCAAGAAAAGTTGCTGTGCGCGCCAAAAGAGCAATGCTTCGCTTCTGGTCCGGGGAGAAACATGTTTGAGAGCACCAAGATTATAGCTACCAAGCTGTTTGATGCTGCGATGGTAGGTGACTTACTTTATTTCCCTTCAGTATTATATTGAGCCATATCATTAATCGTTGACTGACACTTCAATCCACTTAATCACTAAAAGGAATTCTTTGTTCCTGCGTTGATGCGTGGCTTCATTAGAATATCATCAGCTGCATCTGCCTGTCCAGTAGATGATTTTATTTTCATAATATAATGGTACTCTATTTCTCTACTTCAAATTTTTTCTGCTCTCAGAGATAAGACCTTCTAGCACCGGACGACCAGGGAAACGACAAGGCGACACCGGTTCACAGTTGAAGTGCCGAAAACTCGTACTAAGCGTTTTGCTTCTACATTCATAGTGCGAACGGCCAAGCTGTGGAACTCCCTGCCTGAATCCCTGTTTCCCATTTAATCTTGCGGTATTAAAGTCGAGAGTAAACCGGTTTCTTTTAGGCAAGCGCGCTCCATCTTAGACTACAACAGTGCTTACCATCAGGCGCGTTGTGGTCAAGCGTAAGCCTATTAATTATAATAAAAAAGATTAGAGAAGTGCTTACGGCTCCACGTGGTCACTAGTTTTTGTTTGGCCTTGTACCTATGATATTCCAATCGTGTGAAATTTCCATATTGCGTTCTAGGATTTGTATTGGACTTTGTCTTGTTCTGTCTGCATCCCGTAAATGGCTCCACCACAAGTTTACCATCTCATTTTATTTAGAAGTAGAAAGAACCCGAAAGAACGAAATTAGTGTTACTATGGTTAATGATTAACTGGTTTGTTCCAGTCGGCACTCCACTCCCCAGGTGATGACGTCACAGGCGAAGTGCGGGTCGTGCATCAGTATGTAGAGATGCCTGAACAAGAGGTGCATCCTTACGATCCTGTCAACCAGACGTTCCTTACGGTAAGTAGATGAATATTTGTCGCTAGTGGACGCCCGCAACTAGTGGACCCCCGGTCCGCGTAGATTGCATTAGCATCAAAATCTGTTGTGTAATTTTAAAGATCCAGGAATAGATGTAGGGACAGATAGGACAGACAGCGAGAGGCGATTTTGTTTGAAACTTAATATTGTGTATTTAAATGATTCTCCTGGAAATAGTGCCCTTCTCCAAAAAAAAAGTCAACATCGATGTGCATCAGCCATAGCAATTCACCATCATTATCTTTCATGACAAGTTCATTACTACACATAAGGCTCCCTCAATGACTTTATTCCCTGTTCTACTGGAGAAATCTGTGACCAGAACACAACAGTCCACGGCTGTGCCCCCGCCATGGGCTACAGTTTCGCCGCGGGCACCACCGACGGTCCGGGCGCCTTCGACTTCACGCAGGGCACCACCTCACCCAACCCTCTGTGGAACGCTGTGAGGGACTTCATAGCCGCGCCCACTGAGGTGGACGTCAAGTGTCACAAGCCTAAGCCTATCTTGCTGGCTACTGGACGGGTGAGCTGATAATCTAAAGCAATATTTACTGATTCTATTTTGGGATGTGGCTTCTCGTTATGCCAATTATCTACGCGTATTTCCAATGAAATGCTCTTTTCTAATAGTCTAGTAGTCTAATAGCCCCTTAACAAATATTTATTGTCAATCACTTCACTACACCTAGTAATGTTGATTATGTTCTGTAAAAGAACAGTTTTATATTTATTGATTACTAGTGGCAGTAGCCGCGTGGTGCCGACAGAGTAGAGTTTGTATCACCCCTGCCTACCCGTGGGTATCGTACGAGTCGATTAAGGGTTAGGCAGCAAGGCCTCCCGTACTGACAACATAGTCGGAAAATCACACTGCGGTCACCAACCCACCTGCCCAGCGTGGTGACTATGGGCCAAACCCTCCTGTGGTATTAGCCTTGTGACGTTCCCTAGGGGACGCTTACGTCCAGCAGTGGACTGCAATAGGCTGAAGAAAAAGAAGAAGAAGTGGCAGTAGCGGCTGCCAGCGACTTCCTTCACTTGAGCTATATTAGATCTATCATGAGATGATTTAAACAGTTTTTAAACATCTGCGCTCGTGGCTATACAGCCGGATCCTGGCGCGGCAGACACGTCCGCAAACACGGCATCACGGCACACATGTGTCGTTGCTGGTAGCGCTTTTGGACTAGGTTGCACTTTTGGACAGAGCATGCCTTTTGTTGATAAATCTGTATAGTTTTCGTCTGAAAGAGTAACAAACATCAAAACACCTATTCGCAAAAACTTTTATATAATGCCTACCAAAAAGTAGTGATTATCTTTTGACACGAAACTAGGTAGGTAAAAAGAAACAACTTTCATTATGGGACCAACTCAGAAATAGTGAAAAAAAAACCAGCTTTTCCATACAATCTCGAATAATTACTGCACTGTTATGTAAGGAACAGCAGATTTTTTTTCACTATTTCGGAGTTGGTCCCATAATGAAAGTTGTTTCTTTTTACCTACCTAGTTTCGTGTCAAAAGATAATCACTACTTTTTGGTAGACCATATAACATATGTATATTCTTTAATAGAAGGAACACGCGGCCCCGTAGAAAATCTGCCTATGTCAATTACAGATAAAGTTCCCTTACGAGTGGCAGCCGCGCGTCGTGTCCTGCAGCGTGGTGTCACTCGGACGTCTGCTGCTGGCCGCCGTGCCGGGGGAGTTCACCACCATGGCGGGGCGCAGGCTGAGGGACGTGCTGAGGGCAAGGGCGGGGCAAACTGCGAGGGTTGTACTGGCCGGACTGTCCAATGTGTACTCGGATTATATAGCCACGCCTGAGGAGTATCAGGTCAGTGTTCTACTACATATAAGTGGAAATAGGTAGGTGGGTAGGTTTTACAGGATGGCTAGAAGGTCAGTGGGTAGGTTTTACAGGATGGCCAGAAGGTCAGTGGGTAGGTAGCTTTCGGTACCGGAAGGTTTTCGTCTGAAGCTGATCGCACCTCTTGGAAGCAATGGTAAGAGATAGGCTTCATCTTCATATAGCATCTCTAGCCACTAGAACGTCCAACGCTCTCAGCGTATCGAGCTACTTACGTCCCAGCCGACGCTACGCGAGCGTGGCGTTCCACGCTGCGCGATCTTCTCGCTAAAACTATTTATCACATAAAAAAGTACAAAGCTATTTCAAAACCAAAAATTACTTTAAATAAGGTATATATAGCAAATAAACTTGAGTAATAATATGTATCATCATACCTACATTTTCACAAACTAAAAAATGATCAAACATGGGAAGGTAGCATTTTTGGACTGATTTTCTGTAAGTTTTATTTTTTTTTGTGATTTACTTTGGAGTGTAGGAGAGTATGTTTTTTTTACTCTTAGTTCACGTATAGATTATAAGGAAGAATTACATGTATCACAATCCACAATAAATCAAAAGAACTCACGGCATATTTGCAGCACAACACTTGCTCAAAAAACTTCTTCTCACTCTGTCGTCAAAATATTTTTTTTTCATATTTTTTGTTGCCAGTATAGGATCTTAAGCTTGAACTTGTTAGAAAAAATCTTTGAGAGTGCCATCTAGGACGACGGTAAGGAACTTAGCGGCACAGACACCATTTAAATCGGCAGCCAAAAGTGTAAAACTTCGTGTGGCCATTTTGTACCATGAACGTAAGCGGGCGTAAACGTTTCTGACACTTAAGTACCACGGGACGTTCTAGTGGCTAGTATACTAGTAGAGTTCACCACCATGGCGGGGCGGAGATTGAGGGATGTGATACGGGCAAGGGCTGGTGCCTCAGTGAGGGTTGTGCTGGCCGGACTGTCCAATGTGTACTCGGATTATATAGCCATGCCTGAGGAGTATCAGGTAAGGGTTTCACAGAAGTGCTACAAATAGAAGTGGCTGGGTTCACAGCAGTCCAAGAAGTTTTTTTGTTTAATTAAGACAGCGCTGACTGGAAACATCACTGAACGATGAATATTGCACACAAAAAACACACAAAACTCTAAACTAAAAAACACATAATTTTAGGCCAATCTAGGTACTACAGGCATTGCTGTATACCTATATTATTATGCAAATGTATGTTTTTTTATTTTCTAGGCACAAAGATATGAAGCGGCCTCTACAATATACGGACCTCACACACTGGACATTTATCTGAACAAGTACTCAGAGCTTACTAAAGCTCTTATGGAGGTAATAATATATTTGACTTCATTCATAATAGGCATTTGAAGCTCCATCAAAATATTTACGATATATTTTCATTCATTATGGGTTCACCCACTTTCTTTACATAACTTAGGCATCCGCTAAGAAATAGTCCGGGAGGTAGCGTTGCATTTTACAAAATCATTTCTGGTCGATTGATTAATGTCATAACGTACTTTTCATGGATAGTCATTGAGTAACTCGAACGTCAGCAGCTCCAGTAAGGGTGGGAGAGAATTTCAAGTATGTCAAAAAAAAAAATCCAAAAATTATTTCTGTTCGTCCGAAAATTTGCACATCAGTAGTTTTAACAATAATAATAATTATAGAAACCGTCAGCTGTGAAGAAAATGGCGGGTTGTACGTCAGCAGGTTATATATACCTATATTAAAAATAATTATTTTCATTTCATTTCCGGTCGAATGAAACTGATACAGGTTATTCTTTATGCTATAAAACTGATAAAAAAAAGCCTCAGCAGATCTATCGATAGGGGTAAAATCGTCAGCAAGGTTAATGCATACTCGGATTGAATACCTGCTCGGCACATATAATCCCCTTGCTGACGATTTTACCCCTATCGATAGATCTGCTGAGGCTTTTTTTTATCATTTTTATAGCATAAAGAATAACCTGTATCAGTTTCATTCGACCGGAAATGAAATGAAAATAATTATTTTTAATATAGGTATATATAACCTGCTGACGTACAACCCGCCATTTTCTTCACAGCTGACGGTTTCTATAATTATTATTATTGTTAAAACTACTGATGTGCAAATTTTCGGACGAACAGAAATAATTTTTGGATTTTTTTTTTTACATTCTCTCCCACTCGCCCCACCCTGAGTGCGCCTGCTGACGCTCAATTCAATTGATGTCCTCATCTAAACTATCAATTGCACTCAAAAATCGATCGGCCTAAAATCACCATCAAAAATGAACGCTACCTCCCGGACTAAAAGGTTTTCCCGAGATTATCAAGGGAAATATACAAGTGTTTTTTGATCGTCAACGTTCCCGAAAGCTACGGAATCTCCTCATCATCACGATCATTTTTCTCCATGGAAGCATACCTGGGAAGTATCTGGTTCCCAAAATATTAGGGTCCAAAGTTGAGTAAATAGACTGCGTTTTTTTTCATAAATGCATTTTTGGCATAAACTTACTTACTATTTGATGTATAGAGTACGTGCCCTTCGTTAACGGTGGTAACGAAAAGGCACCCTGTATATTTTAAGTCCTCGAACTGGCACATACCCTATCTGACTAGGTTTACTACCCCCCCCCCTCTTCAGCCATCCGCTCCGCTACCCCCCGGTCCAGTCCCCCCAGACTTCAGTAACCGTCTCATCACGTTGGTACCGCCCGTGCTGTGGGACAGCGCTCCGTGGGGACACGAGTTCGGGGACTGCGTGCGACAGCCTGAGAAACAGTATAGCTACGGCGATGTGGTTACTGCTACTTTTGTGAGTGTTTATTTGGTATTTTGGAGGTAGAGTCCGTTTAGTTAGATTAACTCCTATGCCTGATTTTAGAACTAACCTTAGAACCGATGGACGGTGGAGTGAGTGGGTTCTGGAATAGAGACCGCGCCTCGGCAAGCGTAGCGTTGGGCGCCCTCCGGCCAGATGGACCGATGACTTAAAGAGGACGGCTGGTAGTGACTGGATGGTGAAAACGGGAGATCGAGCCTTGTGGCGTACTCTGGGGGAGGCCTACGTCCAGCAGTGGACTGCGATAGGCTGACGATCTATACTTTTTGTATGAAGTGATACAAATAATGAAATCAGGTTACAAAGTAACCAGTGCCATCATCCTAAGGAACTATTTGGTAAATTCCACTCTAATACTTCATTCAACTGAAGGTTTAGTTATGATAACTATTTCTTGATCGAATTGATGGATAGACTTGATTATGATATGTATTTCATGATTCTAATAGAACTTCTACCTTGTCAGACTTCAAATGCTTTTGAAATGTATCAAGCAGCTGCACCTAATTATCATGGTGAGGTAAGACTCCAAGTCAGTTTTCTATCATCCTAACACAAACTGTTTGTAGTGACCTTGCCTGCGACGCCATAGGTGACGCTTGGGTTCCGATCCCGGGAGGTGAAAACATTGACATAATGAATATCGATACTTGTTTCCGATTCATGGAGGTACATGCGATACAAGACTTTATGGATCTTAATGTGAGATAGGTCGATGTGTATAGTGTGTGAATATTTATTTATATAGGTATCCGGCCACCCTCGGAACAACATCCGTCACGGACGCTGGTACATGACGGTGGAGAAACTGGAGTCCGAGCAGGATGATGCCTGGGTCACCGTGGCTACTGATGCTGACTGGGAAACTAAGTTAGTATACCTACTGACCCAACAATATGCAGTGGGTTATACGTAGACCCTATAGTGTGATAATGTGGACAAGAAAAAACCTTGACGCATTTCCACCAAAAATATACTAGGGGACATAGGACCTCTATAGAGCGTCAGTACAGCTTCGTTCTCGTTTTATACTGATACGGCCATAAAGTTTCCTGTTAATATCTGTGCCTCATCATTTTCTTGCTCTTATGCCCTGCCTGCTTTACGTGAACCCTCCTCTGATATAGCTAAGTGTTAATTTTAGTATATTAAATCCGTACATGAAATAAATTCAGTTGAAATCAGATCGATTCAGAAAAAAATAAAAACCCGCCCCCTGATTACGTAAAAGCATAAGCAAAGCCGAAGCAAAGCGATAGCGAAAATTGTACAATATTCGCCTTGAAATGTCAAAGTTCCTTTGAAATTCGTTTTACGTAATACGAATTTGACAAGCAATCAGCGATTTTGTACAATTTTCGCTATCGCTTTGCTTCTGCTAGTTAGGTAATAAGGGGGCCGTGACTAGAATCGAACCTACGTCTTCCTTGAAAGGCCTAACCATTGAGCTATCACAGCACCTGTTTACGTTTATGTTTATCTGTGTGTACGGATCATATACTGGGTGTAAAAAGACAACTTTGTTTTTTTAATACCCTGTATTTTTTTCTAATATCACGATAATTTTTTTCTATCGAAGCACCCTTGGAAAATCACGGGTTTTCAAGATATTGAGGTCCAAAGTTACATTAATATTATATTTTTTTTACATAAATCCATCTGAAATTGGATAACAAACATTTTTTTCAAAGATACCATGTCAAAATGTTATGATGTTACTTTTGTAGGTACATTTGTACTTTGCGCATCAAACGAATACATTGCTTGCAGTAAAATGACAGTATTTTTTCATTTTTTTTGTCGTTTCCCAGGGTTGGTTCCATAGAAGAAAATGATCGTAACCTTACAAAGAATACGAGGTATTAAAAAACATTGTTGTCTTTATACACCCTGTATTGTAAAGTATAGCTTGCTTTATTGTGTTTGTATATGTCATATTACTGTCTAGTACCTAGTACTAGACTACTCTAGACAAGTCCCCTAACTTGCACTTTTTCCCAGGTACATTTGGCGTAGGAACTCCAAGATCCTAGGCACAAGTGAAGCGGTGTTAGAATGGGAGGTCCCCGAAGGTACACCCTCGGGTATGTACCGACTACACCACTACGGAAACTACAAGTATGTGCTGGGAGGAATATACCCTTATCACGGGTTCACTGAGGCGTTTGAGGTCAGTTAGTAGCCTAGCAAGGTGTAGATGTATATTGCTGTAGTTTTGAATATGTAAGTGTAATAAGAAAGACCTTGTTGTAATGTTTAATTAAATGATACTCGTATTTAGGTTTAGAGGTAACAGAATATTAAAATGTGTGATACACTGTATTTACCTTAATAAATAATAAAAAAAATAATAATAAAGGTATGAACCTGATTAGGGTCAATTTTTCGAGTTATCTTTCTCTAAAATTTATCAAGACAGTGACAACGTCAACTTTATCCTTCTGATAGACTATGTGACTTTTGATAAAATCTGCCCATAGTTAATTATATCCATACACGTATAAGAACAACGGGCGAATTGCTGTCACTGCACAGATTGAAGCACCGTAATGGCGGCGCGGTTTGCATGTGTGCGTGTTGGTGGTAGGCGCCGAGCTAATGTAGTGTTTATGTGTGGGTGGATAACGTGAGAATATACATTCCGACTCCTTGGAATATACGTTACCAGCTTACTATGCATGCTTCGTTTTATGTAGTGATGACACTCCGTCCGTTGTTCTTTATACGTCCATGATTATACCTAAGTATAATTGTCTTGTAGGTAGATTATACTCTGTGTGAATATTTAAATGCTATATACTGGGTTAATTTAAAAACATCAATATCCTCGCAGGACTAGATAGCTAAAATCATAAACAATTACATTTGTTCTACGAGTTTTATTATAACTCAATACATTAATTAAAAATTAATTTCCAAGCTTTTATTGTACTGTCATGACATTTATAAGTCTATGTTCCATTCGTAGAAGGTTGACGCGCGCGATCGCGCGCTCACCTGTATTATGTACAGACTCAAGAACATTCAGAAGTAATATTAAATTGATATTTATTTTTGTATGAAAGTAAAATATGTCAAATTATCAAAACTCGTAGTACAAATGTTGTTGTTTATGATGGTAGCCACCTAGTCTTGCGAGGTTATTGATGTTTTAAAATTAACCCTGTATTTCTAGATATGGCCTCTGCTAAAAAGTAAGATACAACCATTGACGCCAGAACAATTAAAGGAAAGGGAAAACGACGATCGAGTTGTTAAAGTCAATATAACGAAGGTGATTGACCCGAAAAACAAGATAAAGCGAAATGACAACGATGACAAACGTGTCTAGCTTTTCATATGTATAATATGAAATATGGTGAAAATTGGAACTATATGAGTTACGCAGGAATCTAGAACACTCCGTGGTCTATATCGAGATTGTCAATTCGTGATTTTGGTGGCAGGCAACCATCAAAATTAATGACAGTGATTGTATAATACCCACATTTAATAAATCATTGTGATAATACAAATATAAATTGTAAAGATTTTAGACTTCTTAGACTTCTTGATTTTAGAATTGATAAATATACCAATGTAAATAATAATATGGTACGGTTTATGTTTAAAATTTTAGAGAGTTAAGGTTTTTTTGTATGTAATATATTTATTACCTGACTACTATAGGTAACACGGCATAATTAATCGATATATATAGATTTATATACTTACACACATACCGTTCATTCATTAATCCTATAATACTTATTATTGAAAAAAATCTCATTATGTACCTAATGCATATGAAAAGGAGTGTAAATTAGGTAGTAGGTAGGTACACTATACAGGGTGTTTTTTCGTTGCCACCCTTAACGAAGGGTACGTACTCTATACATCAAATAAAGTAAGTTTATGCCAAAAAATGCTGGAAAATGATGTAAATTTGTTTTGATTTTTTTTATTACTTGATCTTGCTAGTTTTTCATAGACAGATATTAATTATTTCTCGTGAAAAAATCTTGCCACACGCGTCAATGTGCATTTATGCAGAAAATCGCAGTCTATTTACTCAACTTTAGACCCTAATATTTTGGAAACCAGACACTTTCCAGGTATGCTTCCATGGAGAAAAATGATTGTGATGATGAGGAGATTCCGTAGTTTTCGGGAACGTTGACGACCAAAAATCACCCTGTATAATCTAAATCTAGTAAACCATGACTAGTCCTTAGGGTAGAATAAAAAAAATTGGTACTTAGGTACAAAGTATTTATTTTATAATAATACAATAATTATATTACCTTCATAACGTGTTATTTTACTGAAACGTATATGTACCTATTATATTATTTAAATCTAGGGGTTATTCGTTTTTTTTTAATATTAATAATCATGACATGATTTTAATAATTCGCTATATTATTTACCTATGTATACTTTCAAAGGTGTTTGTATATTCTTATTTACCTAGATAATTCAAATCAATTAAAGACGTAGAAATTATAATATTAAAATATTATTTCTAAAAAATCATTATTTTGTTAATGTTACATATTTTATATTTCCTATTTATGCTTGCCTGAATTATTATATTTAGTTATAAGATCTATAATTTATTATATACCTACAAAGTGCCAATATACAAAATAAAATTATGTTACTACAAATCTAGTTTGATTTTGGTTGTTGTGGCTGGGTAGAGGAGGTATTAATTACTCACCCGATTGAGTAGTACCGAAATGACCTGAAAAAAAAACCAGGTGTGTATGTAGGTATATTGCCATAAGTATTCGCCATTATAATAGTACCTATTTGATTTGAATAAATATCCCTTCAGAGGGCTAAGACAATGTAAGTACCAGTTTTACGAACAACAGTGAAGTTTGCGAAATTAACGAAACATTAGATACGTCTAAAAGGAAGCCTTAATTTAGCGCGTCCTTATAGTATATAGTGATGTAATCTAACCGCTATTTGTGGAAATGTTTCGATAACTTTACGAACTTCGCTCTCGCTAAGCTTACAATCTGTCGTTTACAAAGGTCAACAAAATTGTGTGACGTGTCTAGGCAAAGACAAAGTAACATCGCTTCTCGTCCGTCATCTACACGTTCATCAAGGCGCTATTGGTTTGCTGGGAGTGTTGCGACAACGAACGATTAGACATGGGTCGTACTTGACGATTTGCGTACCAGGGCTTCAAGGTACGTCCATCAATTCGTACCAGGGCTAAAAACCAGGTTTCCAGATACTTTAAAGTATTTTTTAACTACGTAGGAAATTTATCCTTATCCTGACTGTAATAAGAAACATTGTAGCGAATGGACAGCGAAATACTTTAAATACTTCATTAATAAGGTTTTTATAGAAATATTATCCTAGTTTTCTTAGACATAAAGAACATAATGTGCTATAAATAATTATAAATCGCTTTAATACTTATACTTTTTTGTATTTCATGATGATTTCCTAGCTTGCTTTACATAAAGAATCTAATTAATCAATCTGCTTATAAATACCTCAAGTATTAAATAAATACCTTATTCAATAAATACCTTCAAGTATCAACGGTTTGCGGGCGCCGATGCCTAGGTACTAAAGTATTTTCAGAGAATAATCCTTATTTCAATAAGGCTGCGTGTTATAATGCCGCTGGCAAAAAAAAACCTTATTTACTTTGAAAGTATTTTCTTTTAGTTGGCGCGATTATTAGCAACTTCATTTTATGATTGGAGATTTCGATAACTACATAAAATATATTGCCAACATTTTGGGCATTTTGGATGAGTCCAGGCCAAAAGTGAAAACATTTGTAAAAAAGTATTGTACTCTATGTAAAAACAAGTCTATGTTGTTGTTGGACACGGATCTAGGAAGCGGTAGCGTGGGATTTGTACAATTCAAGTTATAATTAATAAGTAATAAATTACAATTGAACCGGTAAGTGCCGAATCAGTGTTTTATTCAATTATCATACAGTAAACTGTCGTTCCTACATTGTCCTGTGAGATAGGAGTGTTTACAGTCAGAAGTGGTACGGTAACCTGCTGTTTGGGTATGTATTTTGTAATTTCCATTGTCAACATTGTGTAAGCATGGCAAAATATCTATAATTGGGGTCTACTTGCTGAATAAGGTAAGAATTACGCTGATAATGTATACTCCTACTGTATGAGTACGTAGTAACATATTGCCAATGCTAAACTAACATCAACGCGGGCATGGTGCTGGTTGGGGTTCAATGGTTTTACAGATAAATGCTGGGTTATTAAAGCTATCATCAGGATTAAAATGCGGAGCTACATTTGTTTTATCCTGGGTGTTTTGTGTGCCGGCCGGCATTTTGTTTTATTTCATAGGTTATGTTATGCATGTGATTCCAATGTGCAAACGCAGCTTTATAGCTTTATCGTCCATCTCGCTCGGATTTTGCAAATGACAGATCACATCACACAGAATGACAGGTGACATTGACATAACGATCATAGACTATAAAAACGTACCCTACGTCGAAGACTCGTATCCATGAACATTATAAAAAAATAATGTTGCCATAATTAAACAAAAATAATTACTACTACTACTACTACTAAAGTCATTACAGATTATACACTGATATTAAAATGGATAGATATGTCTTCAGATTTTCTAATTCTAACATTCTATTAACGACTTATATATATATTTTTTTGTGTGTGTGTTCTGCTTATGTTTGTTGTATTGTTTGATAACTATGTTTTCTTTTGTTGCACCCCTCCCGACCATATACATATTATATTATTTGATACGTGATCATATATGATGTAATTGTACCTAATCTTTGAATTTATATATACATAATTTATCGAATAAATCAACATATAATTAATATGTATGGTACTTATATTAAAATAATAATAATATTATTAAATATAAATATATATAGTTATATATTTAAAAAAAGTAATTAATAAACTCCTTCTAAAATGGGACGTTCGGATTCAAGCGACGGAAATAACACTCCCCCCTTAGATCATGGATGGACTTCGAAGGAGATTAATAAGAGTAAGGGAGTGAGTTCTCACATATCCCGACGTAAACGTGGAGTAACACCTCAAACACGCGACAGTTCTCGAGATTCAGCGACATCCAGGTCGCCCTCTACCGAAAGATACCATAAAAGACAGAGGACGACCAGAGTAAAATCAGTAGTGGAACGGCGACGGACACATTCTAAAACCCGTACATCTCTGCGCCACCGTCACTTCTCGGCGGATACATCATCAAGTAGGAGCAGAAGTAGAAGCCGCGGGCGTGTTCAAGGTAGACCCTCGGGCAACAACGGTAACGAAGGACTGAGAGAACATCCGCGGCCAGATTCCGGGAAATCCGCTGAAGAATACAGTAGCGCCGCATTTTTTAAAAAATTTATTGATTTAATAGATAACAAATGTAACAACAACTCGTTTATGGGAGCTCAGAACGTAATACCGTTATTTGACCCAAATTCCAAGACCCAATCTGCAATTGATTGGCTACGCAAAGTAAATGAAACCGCGGCAATATATCATTGGCAGGAGAGGCAGATAATATACCATGCCTTGCCTAAGTTATCTGGTTTAGCTAGACGATGGTTTGAAGGGCTATCATCCGTTGATTTATCTTGGAATGAGTGGCAAGATAAAATAATTAACACCTTCCCCGACGACCGCAACTATGGGGACAAGTTGCATGAGATGCTTGAACGAAAAAGCCGCCGGGATGAAACTCTTGAAGAATATTTCTATGACAAGATGACCTTGATAAATGTGTGTGGCATAAGCAACAAAAATGCAGTTGACTGCGTCGTCCATGGCATATTTGATAATAATGTACGGCTTAATGCGCAGGGTTCTAATTTTCAAACACCGACCGAACTTCTGAGGTACGTGAGAAACATCTGCCAAAAAAAGTTCCTCAATGGTAAGAAGAACTACATTCCCGTCCAATCAGAACAAATACCCAGCCGAGACGGGTAGGAAAACAAATAATACCAAACCCATTAAATGTTTTAATTGTGCCGAAATTGGACATACGGTGCACAATTGTCCAAGACCTATAAAAAAGTGCAGGAAATGTGCGAGATTGGGGCACGAAGAGGACCAATGTCGGCGTCCGCCGAGCGTTAGCGGCCACAAAGACCAAGTCGCTACTCAAAAAGTTCTCAAAATATCAACGGCGAATGATGACGGAAACGGAAAATATTTCAAAACTGCTTTAATAAACGGACACGAGCATAGTGCGTATGTAGATTTTGGAAGCCAATGTTCTCTCATAAAGGTCAGTGCACTGCATGATAAAGGGCTTGACATTAATACTACGTATCTACCAATTTTAAAGGGTTTTGCGGCTGGTTCTGTTAACCCGGTGGGCAGGGTTAATATAAATTTAAAAATTGATTCTGTAAATGCTGACATAGAAGCGTATGTTGTTGAGGATAGATATCTGAGTACCGATATCCTAATAGGCCAGACATTAACTGAGCTTCCATCTGTGGTCGTACATAAAACAAACGCCAGTTTATTTTTGTATACTGATGACAGTACTCTAGCCAAGATTGATATATTCAATCGTAATGATATTACCGTTGATGGAACGCAGCTTTTAGCCGTATATTCAGATGCCTCAGGACCAATTTTTGTACCTGAATGTGTTTGTTTGAGAGAGAGTGGGAATACTTAATTATCCAAGGATTGTATCAACTTAAAGAAGGCCATGGTCATATTATTGTCATGAGCCTATCAAAAAATGGTGTTCATTTTGAAAAGGGAAACCTCCTCAGTAGGGCTTACAAAATATCACCATCTCAATTCTCGATCAGTGACATCGTAGTGGAAAGTGTAAACAAAATAGAGTTACAATCAAATGCCATCGTGAAACCGGATATTAAATCAGACATTACTTTAGATATGCTTAATATTGGGAAGAATGTGGAGGCAAAAGATAAGGACCGACTTGTGGGACTACTGAATAAGTATCGTGATTGCTTTGCCCTAACACCGGATGAATTAGGTAGTACCTCCATTTCTGAAATGCATATTAAATTGACCGATGATTCTCCAGTTTCATACAAGCCATATCGTTTACCTTTTGCGGAGAAAAGGATAGTGCGAGAGAAAATTGATGAGTTGATGGCAAACAAGATAATTCAGGAATCCACCTCGCCTTACGCTAGCCCCATAGTTCTAGTGAAAAAGAAAAATAATGAGTACCGGCTTTGTGTTGACTATAGGGCCCTCAACAAAAAGACCGTTAAGGACAAATACCCCATGCCGGTCATTGATGACCAACTGGACAGGCTGAGTGGCAAAAGGTTTTTCACTAGCCTTGATCTGGCGTCCGGATATCACCAAATACCCGTTGCCAAAGACTCGCAACATTTAACCGCCTTCATAACCCCAGACGGGCATTATGAGTATACGAGAATGCCGTTTGGGCTAGTCAACGCCCCAGCAGTATTCCAGCAAATGATAAACAAGGCACTGGGCCCCAAGAGATTTGAGCTCGCTGTCCCGTACTTAGATGACTTGTTGTCGGCGGCCGCTACTAGCGAAGAATCCTTGGAGAAGTTAGAGTCTATATTGATTCTTCTGAGAAATGGCTACTTTGAATCTAAAGAAATGTTATTTCCTAGAGTCATCTGTCGATTATCTAGGATATGAAATCTCGGAAAATGGTCTTCGTCCTGGAACTAGAAAAACACAGGCTGTTGCAGACTTTCCTACGCCGACTAACGTACATCAAGTACGACAATTTGTTGGCTTAGCAAGTTTCTTCCGTAGATTCGTTCAGAACTTTGCGAGTATTGCTAAGGCATTGACGAAGTTGACTAAAGCAGATGCCAATTGGGTCTGGAGCGTAGAACAACAAAAAGCTTTTGAGGAAATAAAAACAAAACTAGTAAGTCGACCTGTTCTCGCCCTCTATAATCCAGACTCAATCACCGAAGTACATTGTGATGCCAGCAAAATGGGAATGGGCGCCATATTATTACAAAAATCTGACGAAAAATCTCCCTTACGACCAGTCGCTTACTACAGCAGACAAACCACACGTGAGGAAGAATTTTTACACTCGTACGAACTCGAAACGATGGCTGTTGTTGCAGCCCTGAAAAAGTTTCGAGTGTATTTGATCGGCTTAGAATTTAAGGTTCTTACAGATTGTAGCGCACTACGAAGCACGTTAGCCAAGAGAGATCTTGTACCTAGAATCGCTCGATGGTGGCAACTTCAGGAGTTTAATTTCACAGTGGAGTATCGACCTGGAGTGAATATGCAGCATGCTGACGCACTGAGTCGGAATCCTGTGGAGGATGGTAATGAAATGAGTCTGGAGATCTTAAACATTAGAACAGAGGATTGGCTACATACTGTTCAAATGACGGACCCAAGGATCAAACATATTAAGGACATTCTGGAGACTAAAGATATACAACTTAAGGAATATTCAAATAACTACGTACTGAAAAACAATCGCCTTTACAGACGTGTGGGAAAAAACTTAAAATGGGTCGTACCTAATGGCGCCAGGTGGCGTATTTGCCAAATATGCCATGACGAATCGGGTCACTTCGCATTTGATAAAACCATGGATAAGTTAAGCAGTGACTACTGGTTTCCGAAAATGCGACGCTTCGTGAAAAAATATGTCAAGGCGTGTCTTAACTGTGCGTATCACAAAAAACTACCTGGCAAGGAAACGGGCTATTTACACCCAATCCCAAAGACAAGTGAAGTATTCCACACAATCCACATCGACCATCTGGGACCTTTTGTGAGGAGCAAGAAGGGAAATACCTATATTTTAGGTATTATTGATGGGTTCAGCAAATTTATTTTTGTAAAAGCAGTACACAATACCAAATCAAGAACATCTATAAAGGTTCTTGAAGATATATTCGCCACCTTTGGTAGTCCGAAGATAATTATTTCTGATCAAGGGAGTAGTTTTACATCAGCGGAGTTTAAAAAGTACGTAGATACGATTGGCTCGAAACATATTCTTAACGCGTCGCTACACCTCGGGCAAATGGCCAATAGAACGGTATAATAGGACAATTCTGAGTTCTCTAGCAGCAATGAATTTTAACAACAACGATGCTGATTGGGATTTAAATCTCCCCAAATTACAGTGGAGTCTTAATAATACGATTAATCGAAGCATCGGAAAAGCTCCTGCTGAAGTAATGTTTGGGCACCGCACTACTAATTCATCGGAAGGAATAATTAGGAATACTCTTGATAATACAGAGACTGAAAATAGTGTTGAGGAAATTAGGCATGAAGCACATAACACAATTAAGGAGCAACAAAAGAAAATGAAAAGATCATTTGATAGCCGTCGAGCACCAACCAGGTTCTTTAAAGAAGGCGAACTCGTGATGATACCAAACTATAACACAGATAAAGGAAAAAGCCAAAAACTACAACCAAAATTCCGAGGACCCCTGAAAGTCTCGGCAGTTTTAGACCATGATCGATATGAGGTATCGTCTATTGAGGGACACTCAACCAGGAAATACAAAAACATTTTCCCAGCGGACCATTTAAAGCCGTGGATCACATTTGATATCACCCCCACAAACAGTGGTGATTCGGATAATTGACGAAAAGAAATAATATAAAATATATAAATAAATAAATAAATAATATAATTCACATGGATAACAATAAAAATAATTTAAAAGTTGATTTGATTTTGTTGATGAATAATAAGTTTAATAAGTACCATTTAAGTTCATTTTATGATTATATTAATAATAATAAAAATGTATATATTGAGTTCATTTATAGGATTGTTTATAAAAGGATGGATAAATTGATTGTCCGCCCATATGTTTATGAGACTACTGCTATATTTGTATATGTTCATTGAAATAATGATAATTTATATAGTACTTGATTATGAAAGTAAAGTCTAGTGTTATAAAACAAAATAGTTTAAATAGTTCCTACCCTATCCGATCCTCAAGCTCATCTAGGTAAGCAAGACCGACAGACCGAGGTGGTAGTATCGGTAAACATAGTCCATAGATGGTGCAGGGAGACGGAAGGAAACCGAGGCACCTGAGTAAGAATAAGTTAAGTTGCAACTTCACAACAATAAAGCAAGTGAGACCGAGATCCGAGGGTGGTGAGCGGTATTAACATCAGTTAAAAGTTTGGATACGTCCGACACACGAGGGTGGTGAGCGGAATCCAAGATGTAGTACAACCTTATAACAATAAGGCAGACCGAGACCCGAGGGTGGTGAGCGGTGTTAACGTATATTAAGTTTGGATATGTCCGACACACGAGGGTGGTGAGCGGAATCCAAGATGTAACCTTATAACAATAAGGCAGACCGAGACCCGAGGGTGGTGAGCGGTGTTAACGTATATTAAAGTTTGGATATGTCCGACACACGAGGGTGGTGAGCGGAATCCAAAATGTAACCTTATAACAATAAGGCAGACCGAGACCCGAGGGTGGTGAGCGGTATGAACATAAGTTAAAAGTTTGGATACGTCCGACACACAAGGGTGGTGAACGGAATCCAAGATGTAGAACAACTTTGTAACAATAGAGCAGACCGAGACCCGAGTGTGGTGAGCGGTATGAACATAAGTTAAAAGTTTGGATACGTCCGACACACAAGGGTGGTGAACGGAATCCAAGATGTAGAACAACTTTGTAACAATAGAGCAGACCGAGACCCGAGTGTGGTGAGCGGTATGAATGAACATTTAATAATACATTTGACACCCGAGGGTGGTGAACGGAAAACGAGCCGTAGTACATCTTAAGGCAGACCGAAATCCAAGGACGGTGAACGGATGTTGCATGACCAAATTTATGAAAAGATAGAAGAAGTGCACTAATGAAGGAAAATTATTGCAGATAATCTTATGATTAGGACAGAATTTCTAATTTCTAAGTTACGATAAAATTGTTACTTATGTTATTTTCTGTTACACTATATTGTATAAGTATACTTAGTGAAAATGATATTTCAGCGTATGGGGACATACGATATACTAGGTTAAGAATGGCCGAAGCTATTTAGGAATGAGGTCATTCCATCTCCAGGATGGCCGATTATTAGCAACTTCATTTTATGATTGGAGATTTCGATAACTACATAAAATATATTGCCAACATTTTGGGCATTTTGGATGAGTCCAGGCCAAAAGTGAAAACATTTGTAAAAAAGTATTGTACTCTATGTAAAAAACAAGTCTATGTTGTTGTTGGACACGGATCTAGGAAGCGGTAGCGTGGGATTTGTACAATTCAAGTTATAATTAATAAGTAATAAATTACAATTGAACCGGTAAGTGCCGAATCAGTGTTTTATTCAATTATCATACAGTAAACTGTCGTTCCTACATTGTCCTGTGAGATAGGAGTGTTTACACGATTATGCACCTTAATAGATAATCCTAAGGTTTAATTTATCTCTACGATACTTGCAAAGTAAATACTTCAAAGTCTTCCAGGTATTTCGGCCCGTACCTGGTTGCAGGAATTGCAGGGCGCCGCCGATGCCTAATAAAGTATTTCATAGAAAAATAGTCCTTATTTCAATAAGGCTGCGTGATATAATCCCGCTGGCAAAAAATACTTTTTTACTTTGAAAGTATTTTCTTTCACATATCGCGATTATACACCTTAATAGATATAGCCTAAGGTTTGATTTTGGATTCAAACTATCACTACGATACTTGCAAGGCAAATATGTACCTTCAAAGTCTTTCGCGTATTTCGGCCCGTACCTGGTTTACGTACTTCCAAGTAAAAACCTGGTTTTAAATGCATGCATTTCGCTCTTGCGTACGTCAATATAGCAACGGTTTACGGTATGGTACGGTGATATCAGTTAAGGTAGATTAATTTCATATTAAAAACAAACGATTATTTATGTACCTAATTATTTATGTGAAATTATCTTATCTTAGTATAATTAGTAGATTGCATGCGTTTATTATATGCTTAGTCAGGTCATTGATTGATGGAGAATTCCCAATAATGGACGGAGAACGTTAGTAAAGTAGTGGCAGTACGAAAATTGTACGATTTACGCATTGAAATGTCAAAAGTATTTGAGAATGTTAGAATACGAATTTTATAAGCGATCAGCGAATATTTTGAAATTTTTGCTATCGCATTTCTCTTGCTAGATGCACTTTTGTTATTAGGCAACTAGGTACCTACTGCGTGTCCCAAAAAGGACACGTCACAGTCGATCATAGTAACACCGGAGATTGCTCTATCTAAAGGCCGATTTTTGCAAACGTCAGTTAGTCTATGAGAGGAATAAAGTTAATGCTGTCTTTTTCTGAAACTTGATCATGAACTTTATTCTTCTGATAGGCTATCCGACGTTTGGTAAAATCGGCCCTAAGTCGAACCGAAGGACATTCGCAAAGCAAAAAAAATTATGAGTAGCAAAATTAAATGCTTGATTTACGCATCTACTGCAAGTGGCCCTAAGTTTATATTAACTACGTTTGCATACCTCCATGAAGAAGGTATTTCTTCTCTATGGCATACCTCCGTGGTCGCTGAGGACCCTAACAAACAACTAGAAAGAAATCTCGCGATAAATTCATTTACTTATCAATTGATTGATAATTATTTTTTTAACCTAATTAAACACATTTCTTATGATTAGCTGCGGAATGTTAGCGGTCGATATGTGTGAATTTTAAATTTTTTTTTTTGTATTTTTAAATTATACCTAAGTAGGTAGATAGGTAGGTATATTTTAAATAGTTTATAATTATATTTACAAGGTAAGTGTACAAAATATTATTTATTTTCCACTATATTTGCTTCGCGTTGGAATTAGTGCAGTGTGTCATTAACTCAGTAGGTACACATGGTACTCGTAAGTCCTATTGTCTGCTAACTAAACTTTGGGTTGGACTTCTATATTTTGAACCTGTGATTAGGATTTGATTTCTTTCTTCTGCTTCCTCTGTCTTCTTGTTTATACCAGAGAAGAAATTAAAAAATACACTGTAAGAAGTGAAAACGGGTATGTGCGTACTCGCATAATTTCAATTAAGAAATTAGTTAACATGATTCGCTTAACTCTGTCTATTATAACATTTTCAGCAAAATGGCGATCTCTCTAATAGCAAAAATCATAATGCTCTGCATTGTCCTGGCTGTGACTGGCGGTCTGACAACCGTCATTATTCTGACGCGAAACTATGAGAGTGATATTGCTTCGGGAAATCCCCTTCCTGAAGACACGACTCAAGCTCCAGGTGGAACTGTTCCCCCTACGGTGGAACCTGATTTACCTTACTCTGTGGGAGTAGGCATTGCTGACATGACGGGACCTTGCGTGGAAATTACGTTTGTAAGTGACAACAAAACCATTTTGAGTCTCAGACTATGTAACAAAAGGTGCGATGGCGTAGTTCGTAAAGTTATCGATATATTGCTAATGGCGGTTAGACTTTTGTCATTTTACGAGTACTAACACGTTCGATAGAGGCTTCAAATTGTAGAAAATGTTTCGATACCTTTGAACTTAGCTGTCACTTGTAAAACAATTTTGGTTGGGTACATTAGCTAAGGCTTAATTTAATTAATATTAATTTTTGTTAAGCACCTATGGATAACCAGCAAAAATTTAACGGAGAAAACAAAGATATATCCAAAGAACTACTTATTGCTAGCCTCTTAACAATGATGTCACAAAGGGCATCTTCTTTGCTGTTACGCATACCAGAGTATCAAAGAAACGAGATATTTCTTTGAGACATCGCGCTGGCTGAATTGGTTAAAGATGTTCCTTTGTTTTGGTTGCTACTTTAATACTTGAAAATAAAAAATAACGTTGCCAAAAACGTAAAGTAAAAGAGATGGTAACATTATAGCTCAGTTGGTTAGAGCGAAAGCGCGGTTTGCGAGAGGTCGTGAGTTCAAATCTAACTAGGGTGAAATTTTTTTCATTTCTTAATAATATTTTTTAATACTTTAGTTAATTTTTCGTAACTGTCAGATGGGATACGCAGAGCTAGGGCAGCGCGGCGCCGGCATCCATCTCCGGCAGTACTCCCGGGCGTTTATCTTCGAGAGAGGAGCTTCCAGGGTGGTGCTGGTTACCGCTGATGTTCAGGCTGTTGGTATTGCTGTCAGACGTCAGGTACGCATGACTATGACAATCACCTTACCTATATTATAGAGGAATAAGACTATACCAAGTTCTAAAGAAGAGAGTTCTTTGACTTGATATCGAAGGATGCATGTGAATATTTATGGTTTTGACTAAGAGGTCATCTTTTTAATACTTCTATCGGAGATCGGATGAGGTATCCCTTATTGACATTACTGATAAAAAGCTTTAAACTAGGTATAAGTAAGCTATTCACAGTTTAATTTGATAGATATTCCATATATTTTGCATGTCATCTAAAACGAGGACATAACTTAATGCGCGGTTTATTAGTAGCACTCTATAAATCGTTACCTTACACATAACTACTTACCATGGCTTCTTACTGAGGATTCGACTACCAGAAACACCTTCTTACTTCTTCAGGAGTTCTTAGTGTAAAAGTTCCCAACTTTCTGCCTAATCCAGGTGGTACAGAATCTCCAAGAGATATACGGGGATATGTACTCCCTCCGGAACGTGATCCTGACCGGCACGCACACGCACAGCGGCCCGGGGGGACACCTGGTGGACTTCCTCTTGGACGTCAGCATCCTAGGGTTCTCTAGGGAGACCTATAATGCCTATGTTGAGGGTATTACCAGGGTAAGTTTTGCGGTACAGGAAGTTGCCAGAAATCGCAGTGTGGTGTCAGCAGAGTAGAATAGCACGGCCCTATATCTGGTCATTGGCATCGTAAGAGGCGATTTAGGGTTTCCAGAATGTGAGCACCAGCGCTTCCCGTGGGTAATAACTCCTCTATGGCAGTAGCCTTGTGGTGTGCCCTGAGGGAGGCCTACGTCCAGCAGTGAACTGCAATAGGCTGATGTGTGTACCAGTTTTCACGATTTACTAGTTGCACAAAGGTATTTTCATGTCTTTATCTCTATGTTGTAATGTCTGTATTTTTTATCTATTTCTTTATCTCCTGTGCTGATGCGGGGCTTCACTAGTAGAATACATTAGCTGCATGTCTATACCTATTTCCTTCCGTGCATGTCGTAAGAGTCGACTAAGGAATTTATGGGCGTTCTCTCAGGCGATGAGCTAGCAACTTGACAGTGATCCTTATCATTTAGCCCCGGTATCTCCTTCGCGCACCTGCAGTTCTGGCTACCACTTTTTTGTACCAGCTTCTTATGTATATGTATGTACTAGTGGACGTCCGCGACTTTGTCCGCGTGTACTGCAGAAAAAACAAAATGTCAAAATTAACCGGGGATTTAAATATTTTCCCGGGATAAAAAGTAGCCTAATTTTTAATCCAGGGTGTCAGTTAACTCCATATAAAATTTTGTCAAAATCGCTCCAGCCGTTTTGACGTGAAAGAGTAACAGACAACCGCATCCATCCATCCATACTTACCTACAAACTTTCGCGTTTATAATATTTGTAGGATGTATCTCTGATTTTAACGTTATCTATATAATTACAGAGTATAGTCCGAGCTCATGAGAACATGGTGCCAGCTCGTCTCTTCTTCGCGCAGTCTACCGTCGTGAACGCACACATGAACCGGTCTCCTTACTCATACGAATACAACCCATCCGAGGAGAGGGAAAGGTATGAGAGCAATATATATATATATGTCATTGACTGTTACATGTAAGTCGTAAGAGAGGAATAAATTACTTGCTTACTTACTTACTAATACTGAACTTCCTTTTAAAATAAAATTGTAGGTAGGTATTTCATTATCATGGTGATCTCCATTCTGTATCTGGCAAAACAAACTCTGAGCATTTAAATACCTACATATACAGTAACTAAGCTTTGTATCCCTACATAGTAAAACCACAGTTGCTTACCGCCAACTGTTGGTACACTTAGATTTTTCAAGCGATATATTCTGTGCCTATGGTGATGCGGGGCTAGAATACTTCAGATAAATCTCCTTCTTTGCATGTCGTAAGAGTTGACGTAAGAATGTTGCAGGGTGTTCTCTCCGGCTAGCAATTTGTAACTGATCTTTTATATCTAACCTGTAAATAGTAAGTTTGTTTTCACCCGATTGCGCCAGAGGAAGAGTTGTGTTTTTCGAGTCTATGTATGAATGTGTAGGTATTGCTTAAGCTGTAGATCCTAAACGGCTTGACGCATTTGAACTTCAAAGGTATTATTAGATTCGTCCAATTTCTATAACCTGATCTTTTGAGATTTTTTGCATATATTTAATGTAATCTTCAATTGTTTTCATACAAAATTTCAAATTAGGAATAAATAAATCCGAGAGTCTTTTTGATCTCTCGTATTGTAATTGGCCGTTAGTCGCGAGAGTGACACTGGGTAAAAAATTTTACGCAGTCGGATTTTTTTCTTTGAATAAATGAGGTTATATTCCCGTGTCCTTCAGATACACTACAAACACAGACGACTTGTTAACCCAACTGCGGATAGTAAAGGCTGACGGCAGTCTACACGGTGTACTGAACTGGTTCGCCATCCACACCACCAGCATGAACATGACCAACCGACTCATCTCCTCCGACAACCTCGGCTATGCAGCGTTAAGGCTGGAGAAGGCTCTCAACCCTGGCAGTTTTACTGGGAAGGTAACTGGAAATACATTAGTTCTTGTAGTACCTACCTTATAAAACACCTGAGCCACATACGGGATGTTTTTTACTGCCACCGTTTACGGGGGGCACGTCTTCCCAGTGTAAGCATTGGTTTTATGTATTTGTATGTACATTTTATATACTTAATAAATTCATTGGTACAGGCCCGTGACTGGGATCGAACTTACGCCCGTCGTTTGGAAGGTGCATGTCTTTTTACCACTGGGCTATCGCCTCTTCAATTCGCGTGCTTGTATTAACGAAAAACGAAACAGCCAAGCCACATAGGTATCTCTGTCCTCCAGAACTGAAGAAGTATTGAAGTATTACGTTCTTCCAGCCAGATATAGTAGCCGGGTTCTTCTCAGCCAACCTCGGAGACACATCACCCAACCTCCGCGGCGCACGCTGCGAGTTCAGCGGCGAGGAGTGTGACAACCAGTTCCTGTTGTGTGAGGCGGGGGAGAGGTGCTACTCGCTGGGCCCAGGGGACGACATGTTTGAGAGCACCAGGATTATTGGAACTGCGGTTTTTGAAGGCGCTTTGGTGAGCATTTCTTTTGGCGATTTTCAATTTTTAGTGAGCGTTCTGACTGAAGGTATTATACATCATCATCTTCCTGCCCTCATTCCGTCATTTATATGGTTTTTTACAAAACTCATTTGCCACGGATGTGCTTTCTATTTGTTTTTATCACAATTTGTTTTCTAACCAACCAACCCTCTTTCGGTGAAGGTTTTATACATAGGCAACTATTACAAAAATTACAAGTGGGTACCTTTACAGCTCTTATGTAATGGGTGTGGGTAGGTATATGGCTGAGTTGTATATTAAGTTTTCACCATCGGGATACTAGACACAGACTAGTGTGTCACCCTTATGTTGTTGATATCCCACTCATCCGCACCAAACGTTATGCTAACTCGTTTGTAATGCGAACGGCTAAGGAGTGGAATGCACTTCCTGCCGATGTATTTCCCGAGCACTACAACATTGGTCTCTTCAAAGCTAGAGTGAATAGGCACTTTCTAGGCAATCATGTACCACCCTAGGCCACATCTTGCTTAACATCAGGCACGATGGCGGTCAAATGTTTGCCTGGCTAATTGTAAAACAATCTACTTGGCAAACATGGCTGTGTAATGCTGTTTTAGATCCTCTATTTCGGGAATATTTCGTGCATATAAAGCATAAAGAATATAGTAGATGTAGCGAAAGAGGTGTGTCAGGATCGTAGCAAATGGAGATCCGTGATCTCTGCCTACCCCTTCGGGAAAGAGGCGTTGTTGTTGTTAGTGTTTAATATAATCCATTTTGCATTTATTTAACCCTAAACATATTGCTAAACATATAAAGGTAATATCCTTTAACCGACTTAAGATTGAGTTCCTTAGCTGTTATTTTTATTCGTAGGAAGCACTGGAGGTGCCTGGTGATGAGTTGACAGGAGACATTAGAGTCATTCATCAGTTTGTTGAGTTCCCGGAGGAGACAGTCGCGAAATATGATCCTGTTTCCAGAACTTTTGATACGGTCAGTATTAGCAGTCACTAAAATAAGCAGATGTAAATAACTAGATGAAGCGAAAGAGGTGTGTCAGGACCGTAGCACTTTGCCTACCCATTGGGGAAAGAGGCGTGATTTTATGTATAAAGTTAAACTTTAATCAGTCAGACTACTATATTCTGGCAAATAAAATGGTCTCGCTCACAACTACGTTAGCAGTACCTTCGCCTGGTCCTGTATTTCTCTAACACTGGATCAGGATAGAGGCAGCATTAACGTTGTCCTTCATAAAGGCTATCTGACAATTAGAATCATCTGAAATTCGGCCGTTGATCACTTGCATGGCGACTTGTCTCTATTTACAATCTTCTTCATTGATTTGTGATTACATTATTCTTTATTCTTATTCTTTATTGCACATCCACAAAAAGAAATATGGCATACAACAAAAAAGAAGATATGCATGTACAATGGCAAGCTTATCTCTACCAAAGATCTCTTCCAGCAAGCCAAGCAAGTACAGGGATATTGTTAACAAACAGGGTAACATGTGCAATTAAACAAATTCTAAGAAACTATATACCTATAACAACATTGAGAAAAAAAGGAGAGAAACAAATGACAGCATATTCAAATAATGGACAGGTAGTGATTCTTCAGCTTTTCCCTAAATGTGCCAACAGTGCGACAATCTCTAGCCGTATGGGGTATTTATTATTGTTTCAGAGTAATCCAGTAAGTGGTTGTGTTCCCGGAATGGGCTACAGTTTTGCCTCGGGAACTATTGACGGCGCCAATACCCTCAATATAACGCAGGTATTTATTATAATCTCCAGGATTAAATCTACTAAAGAAGGGATAGTGCTTCAAACAATTTTGAAGAGCTGGCCTAATCAACTTGACACTGTGACCGTACGTTAATAGGTGTGCTTCTTCTAGCGCAGTGTGAACGGATCACTCGTTAACATTTTCCAGTGATTGGTTTGTTAGTTGCACAACGGCGATACTGCATAAAAGTTGTTATTTCTCTCCTCTGTATCATTACTTTCCGTCACAAAAATCCTCTTGAGGATGTAATTAAATCATTTTGTAGGAGACTGACTATGGCGTGATTTGTTTCAGGGTACCCTGGTTGGGAACCCGCTGTTAGACACAATATCAGGAGTGGTGGCTGAGCCTACGGAGGAAGATGTTTTATGTCACGCTCCCAAACCTATTCTGTTAGCTACGGGGCGGGTGAGTTTATAAGGTCTCATACTATAAGATAGCGTAGTTGTCTTTTACATACATACCTATATATATATATATATGACGTAGATGGGTCGAGTGGCGTGCCGTTAGGTGTGTCCGACATCTTCCAAAATCCGAAATAAAGAATGCGGCGTGTAGTAAACAAGCTTAATTAGGAATCACAAACACTTTCACTGTATCTATATATGCATGTTTCCTAGACTTGAGCAAAGCTTTTGACCTAGTGAATTATGAAATTCTCTGGGGGAAGCTGCGCGGGTCGGGTGTATCCAAGGAAGTGGTGGATCTGTTGAGTTACTGGTACGCTAACCAAACGAACTGTGTTAAATGGGGCGACGCGACGTCTAGTGCGTATAGATTAGACTGCGGAGTTCGTCAGGGGGGGCTCACTTCTCCGGACCTTTTTAACCTGTATATTAACGACCTAATCGCGAGACTGAGGAGAACCAGCATCGGTTGTCATGTGGGGGGCGTATGTGTGAACAATATCAGCTACGCGGACGATATGGTTCTCCTCAGCCCTTCGATTAATGGGCTACGTAAACTTCTTTCGGTCTGTGAGCAATATGCGTTTGCTCACGGGCTGAAGTATAATGTGGCCAAGACTGAAATGATGGTATTCAGATCCGGGAAGGGTCCGGAGAGAGTGCCGAGAGTCACTTTAAATGGATTGGAGGTACGGCTGGTGCAGCGGTTCAGATATTTAGGCCATATTCTGACGGAAAATGGCAAGGACGATGGCGATATTGAGCGTGAAAGAAGGGCTCTATCGGTTCGGTGCAACATGCTCGCACGTAGATTCTACAGATGCAATAGGGAGGTCAAAACAACCTTGTTTAAGGCTTACTGCCAAAACCTGTACACCTGTCATCTGTGGATCGACTACTCTCGCAAATCATATAGTAGCATGAGGATACAATACAATAATGCTTTTCGTATCCTCATGAAGAAACCTAGATACTGTAGTGCGTCTGGCATGTTCGCCGAGGCGATGGTTCCCGATTTCTTTGCAGTAATCAGATCGCGTATTGCATCCTTCTGGAACAGGCTGCGCAGCTCTAATAACGCAATCCTCAAAGTCCTTCACGAGGATATTACGAGTCCTACATTTTCTTACTGGCTCTCTGTACATCGGAGCGCGAACCGTAAATAATGACATTTTATTTTATTTTATTTGGTATCTATATTGTGCGTGTGTGTGTGTATGTGTGTGTTTGTGCAATATACATTTGCTGACCGATACTTATGTTGTATCGTCTTATATGGGTCTTTTGTAATTTATTTTATTTTACAATGTGCCTGCAATAAATGATTATTATTATTATTATTATTATATGTATCTACGCACAAGATTACTAGGATTCTAGCGGATAACGTAGAAACGTGGTAAGTACAAGACAGAGGCTGATTAGCACCCGTGCTTCGCTCCAGACGCAACAAAAAGAACAGCATACCCTCCGGCTCAATTCAAACGACCCGGTGGTCGTTGTAAATCTACAGTGGCGCCCTCTCAGTACTCTGTCTTGTCTTTACCCAAGTGACAGCTGTCCTCCAGTCAGTGATAGCTGTCGACTTGACGTTTCTAACTTCAACGATTGAAAATAGATGGCGTTGGAGATCCGACTGTAGGATATGACATCTTGATCTCCGACACGGCCATTTTGACAGACTACCCGTCCTCGGGTAGTACCGATGAATCTGTGAACAAGATAACTCAAGGAAGTATCTGCGCTCGGCCATTCTGCCTTAACTTAAATTTAAAGACTTCTTATTACAATAGTTCATGAAATCACAAAAATCGCTCATCGACCGTCAAGTTCCCAAAATCTTTACGTAAAGACATAAAAAATAAAAGATAAGCAGACTCGCACATACGTTTAAATCAGTCAGACCTTTCCTTCGGTCAACATTACAGTAACAGTTAGTCATATAGCCAGTCCTTCGGCTATCTACTATGGAAACACAGTCCTTCGGTTTCCAACACACACATGTAGCACAGTCCATCGGCTACCTACTACGGAAACACGGTCCTTCGGTTTCCCACACACACACATGTAGCACTGTCCATCGGCTACAGCAGAATCTCGGTCCTTCGGTTCTGCCACAAATACATACTACTGTCTGTCAAGGGTTTGTCAAAGTCACAATTTAAAAAAACCGGTCAGTAACTTGTACATCGCATATGAAAATTCATTCATTTAGACTCTGAGGTCACATTAATTTCGATATCAAAATTACTAGGAACTTGATGGTCTGGCACCCTACGGACCCGATCGTGCGAATATTTGTAGGTTCGATTTGAAGACAAAGATTTTAGTCGGTATCTATCACCATCTAACAATTAAATTTTATACGGTCCTTAAAATTTAGGATCTAGTTTAACTTGATTACGTTTTTCATTCTTAATGAACACATCTAAGACACGTCGTAGACGTTCCAACCCCTGCTCTCCTGTAGAATACAATACCAGCAGGTCATCAATGTAAGAAACAATATAACTATGAGCTAATTCACCTAAAGCTTTTGCTATAGCCCGCTGATAAACTGAACTGGCGTTCTTTAAACCAAACGGCATGGCACACACAAGGTAAATAATTCCAAAACAAGGCTACAGTATACACAATCCATATAGAGTAACGTCAGTCAAGTAAGTCTAGTTGCCTCAATCTAGCAACTCTTGGAAACTTCCATCCAGCTTCCGTAAACCAGTCTAGTCACTTCCATCCAGTGACTCTTAGAAACTTCCATCCAGCTTCCGTATACCAGTCTAGTCACTTCCATCCAGTGACTCTTGAATACCTCTATCCGGTATCCGTAAACCACTCTCAATCAGTCAACTCAACATTAATTAGAACATGACGGTCCATCCCCGTCAAGTTCGCACAGATTATCATCACGGTCACATGTCAGCATGTCATTGGTAATGTCATTCGCAGGCATTCGCCTAAGTCTGTCATGTACGTACTTATAGGTTCTATTGGAATTAAGGGCTTTAAGAACATAACCTTCAAGTATTATATCAAGATTACCTTCAAGTACCTCCGATACCCTAAAAGGACCTCTATACTTCGGATCAATTAATCGAATTTCGAGTTTCACCTGTAGTTACACGAGTTTTTGGCAAACCTGTTGTAAAATAACTGGAATATTCACCTAAAATAGTTAAAAGATCTGACTTTTTACAAGAGGGTATATCTGTGTCAACATTACTAAAGTCGTTACTGATACTAGAATCGGTTAAAACGTCACAATTTAAAACTGTCAAATTATTTTGTTTTGAAATGCTAAAATTATTTGTTGACAAGTTAATAACGAAGCCTTGACTCAATATTTCACGACCTAGCATAATATCACTACGCATATACACATCGGGTAAAACATGTAACAAAAGTTCTAAACAATAATCATTAATTTCAACATTACACAGTATTTGCTGGGTGCTGAATACACTGGTTTGACCAATTCCCGTTAGAGAGACAGTTTTAGCAATTCTTTTACCATTGAAACTTGATGCAACGCTTTCTTTTATTAGTGAACACTCAGCACGCAATCAAAATCAAAATGAAAATCATAAAATCTACCTTGATTATTAAGAGCGCCGGTCGGTGGTAAAGCGGTAAGTGCAACTATCTTTCGTGGATTCAGACGAATTTGACCTCGGCGCACCTCGAAGCCTAGGTACTCTACTTTTTCTTTCAGGAATGAGCACTTTTTAGGATTTAACGAAAATCCCTTCCCAGAAAGAACTTCTAATACTACCTTTAGTCTATCGAAAGCTTCGTCGATGTTACTGGCCACAACTAGCACGTCATCCATGTACACTACAACGTACTTGTTCACGAGATCGCCTAGAGCATGTATGAGAGCTCGTTGAAACACTTCAGGAGCATTTTTCAAACCGAAGGGCATAGTAAGGTACTCATACTGACCTTCAGTTGTCACGAATGCTGTGCGCTCTATGGACTCCGACTCGATAGGGATCTGGTGAAATCCCGATGCTAAATCTAAAATTGTAAAAAAATGTCCTCCATGCAACCTAGCAATCTGTTCAGATATGAGTGGTAAAGGAAAACGGTCAGCAACGGTGTTATCGTTCAACTCCCTATAATCGACACACATTCTATCTGAACCGTCTTTTTTTTTTACCAAAAGTATCGGGCTTGCGAACGGTGAAGAACTAGGTCTAATTACCTTAGCATTAAGCAGCTCGTTGATCTTGCCCTTCACAATCTGACGTTCATCTGGGGTCAGCCTGTATGGGCGACGATTTACCGTCTTGTGCGGGTCTACGAGCCGTATCTGCATAGGTTCAGTGTCAGCAGGAGAAGTAGGTGTACCGGTAATGAAACTAAGCTTGAACCGTTCTAAAATCTCAATCAACCTAGGTCTGTATTCATTACTTACGTCAGTATCTACCAAGTCAAGGTCTATACCATTATTTGCAACTACATCACATGATTCGACTATGTTAATTTTCTCGAAACGTACTTTATCTACCGACATATGTACAATCAAACCGATAGCTAGAATTTCACGTCCGATCATAATGTTGTATCGCAAACAATGGTCAGGTAAAACATGAAGGAGTATCTCAAAGTTAATATTGTCAATGTCAATTGTCGTTAAAATTTGCATGGTCGAGGCTATAGAAGTTTGTCATATACCAGTCGTAGAAACATTGTCATAAATTCGCTTACCACTAAATTTCAAAGCAATCGATTCTTTAACTAAGGAACACTCTGAACCTGAGTCGTAAGTAAATGGGAATGACTCACCAGAGTGACGCAGAGAACCCGAAGGCGCATTCACAATGCACACGTCTACTCGCTTTTCCTTAGCTGGATCAGTTCCAGTGCCGCCGCCGGTACCGTTGTTCCCCTCCTTGATTTTCCTCTTCGGGCAGTCGGATGCATAGTGGCCTTGTTCCCGGCAGTTGAAGCAGGTGATGCGATCGGTTCTCCCTGTAGGTTGGTTGGTCGAGTTATGGTCCCCGTGAAAGGACCTGTGTTTGGACCGGTCATCTTGCTTCTTCGAATTGGCTTTGTTGCGACATTGAAGAGATTTGTGGCCTAGTTGTCCATAATTAAAGCACTTGATGGTCACAGCAGATCCATTAGGTCGGTTTCTTTTTAGGTCGGGTCCATCACGATAAATACTTGATGAATAACTTCTCTTCAGGAACGAGACAGCCTTCAGTTCCTTTTGTAAATGGTTACGCGTCTTGATGTCAGTCGTTATAGCAATCCTCTGAACACGTGGCTCTTGTTTTGAAATATGAGCTAAGACAGTGGCTATTGCTATCTGTTCTGTAGTCAGTCCATTCCACCTTGCCATTAAGGATGTTATGAGGGTAGCGGCGTATGAGGCCAGGTACTCGTTATCTCTCGGTTTCTTGTCGTGCATACTGATGAGAAAGGAAGCAGCAGTTTCAGGACAGTCATACCTTGCTACGAAAAGCTCCTTAAAATCGGCCCACGTCATATTAGGAAACGATATTGAAGACAGCCAAGATAATGCTTCGCCCTTGAGTGCGTGGCTTAACGCGATCATCAGAGAAGATCCATGGCGATGTCGATCTGTGATACACATGTCCGCGGTCGTTATCCAAGCTCGGGCGTCGATGTCTCTTTTCTCTGGGTCGAAATCAGGAAGGCGAATAGAGTCTGAAGATGCAGGTAGTTTTATTGCTTGCACCCAACGCCAGAAAATTTTGATTTTGTTGCTCGAGAGAAGACGCCATTTTCTTCGCTCTCGTCGAGTCACTATTTGAAGCACGTGTTTCATGTGGGTGATCCGGGTTTAATCCCACGCCTGATGACGTAGATGGGTCGAGTGGCGTGCCGTTAGGTGTGTCCGACATCTTCCAAAATCCGAAATAAAGAATGCGGCGTGTAGTAAACAAGCTTAATTAGGAATCACAAACACTTTCACTGTATCTACGCACAAGATTACTAGGATTCTAGCGGATAACGTAGAAACGTGGTAAGTACAAGACAGAGGCTGATTAGCACCCGTGCTTCGCTCCAGACGCAACAAAAAGAACAGCATACCCTCCGGCTCAATTCAAACGACCCGGTGGTCGTTGTAAATCTACAGTGGCGCCCTCTCAGTACTCTGTCTTGTCTTTACCCAAGTGACAGCTGTCCTCCAGTCAGTGATAGCTGTCGACTTGACGTTTCTAACTTCAACGATTGAAAATAGATGGCGTTGGAGATCCGACTGTAGGATATGACATCTTGATCTCCGACATATATATATACAGGATGATTTTTGGTCGTCAACGTTCCCGAAAACTACGGAATCTCCTCGTCATCACGATCATATTTCTCCATGGAAGCATACCTGAGAAGTGTCTGGTTTCCAAAATATTAGGGTCCAAAGTTGAGTAAATAGACTGCGTTTTTCTGCATAAATGCACATAGACGCGCGTAGCAGGATTTTTTCACGAAAAATAATTAATATCTGTCTATAAAAAACTAACAGAAACACTAGACACTATAAATTTCGCACGATCAAGGAAATTTAAAAAATATTTTTTTCCCAGCATTTTTTTTGGCATAAACTTACTTTATTTGATGTATAGAGTACGTACCCTTCGTTAATGGTGGCCACAAAAAAACATCCTGTATAAAAAAGCACGATACAAAGTTTCCAGCTGAAATGTAGTCGGAACGGAACCGTTGTACCTAGACGCGCTGCTGTGTAACCACAGGCATTAGTTTTATTTTCATGCTGGTTATACCCGCATCCTTGCATGCGTTAAGTAAATGTTGCAGCGCTCTTTAAAACGAATTCATTTCGGTTGTGTTTCATTTCAGCTGAAAATTTTAACAGAATGGAGGCTGGCAGATCATGGTCATATAGAAAGAAAAACTTTGCAAGTCAAGCGGCGTTAAGCTAAGCATCAAGTTAGAAGGCGGTAGAATGGTTTATTCGACAATCGATCTGGTAGAAACTATCCTACGTTTACTTGACCTTGATCGTCGATCGATAGTTTTTTTAAATCAATATTTTTTTAAACCTTGATCAACGATCGACCGATAGGTTTATCTGTGACCACCTTAAGATTTTTATCTCTATCCCAGGCAAACATCCCTTTCCCCTGGCATCCGCGCATAGTCTCAACTTCCCTCATCTGGCTCGGAGGGCTGGCCATCGCGGGAGTGCCAGGGGAACCCACCACCATGGCAGGCAGACGGATCCGGGATGTGGTCTCAGAGGTCATGGAGGAAAGAGGACACGAGCCGAGGGTCGTTGTGTCGGGCTTGACTAATGAGTACATACATTATGTGGCCACTTTTGAGGAGTATCAGGTTAGTAGGTGTGTTATGTATAAGGTAGGATAAGATAACCTTTTATTATTCAATTACCTAATATGTTGTTTAGACATCAGATGACATGAGCAGTTTTTAAACATCTGCGCTCGTGGCTACACAGCCCGATCCTAGATCATATATAGGCCCTTGACGATGTTTAGACCTGAACATGATTTTAGCGTGCTTGTGCCAAATGCTGAACTAATATTTGGTTGTAAATCAGACAAATGCCTTGAAGTCCTCTTGTCGATTCTTAAACTTAAAATTGGAAAAGCTACATTTTGGTTTAAGTGTGTGACTGCCGGAATCGACTTTCACTGGTTTTTTAGTCTAAAGGGTAAGGTAAAGTCTAACCCAGGGTGTCAGGGACCTTTGATTACCCGACAAGAACCAACAGTTAATCTAAAAATGGACATTGTTGGGTTAGTAATACATATTGTAACGTTTTCCAGGTACAAAGATACGAAGCGGCTTCCACAATCTACGGTCCCAACACCTTGGATATCTTCCTAAACAAATTAGCCGATTTTACCGCAATTGCGATCGAGGTAATTTTGCCTATCAGCTATAGTTATAAAATGCTTTGTCCTAAATGATTGACTGACGGACAGCCTAAACTGCCGGGATTAGATACCTGAAACTTGGAGACTATGTTCTTTGTATGAGGCAAGCAACCGATAAGACAATATTTCCCGAAACTCCCACGGGGACGTCAGAAATATCTTGGACGGGCACTAGTCAAACACTAAGTACCTTCAGAAGATACTGTTTAACCTAACTACGGCAATTACGTTCGTGATCCTGCACTCCTGAAACACAACAGTGTGTGTATGCACGAATAGTAACGCCAAATACATTACAGTATCATCATCAAAATCCGCCTATTGCAGTCCACTGCTAGACATGGTCTACCTTAGAGCATGCCACAAGGCTCGATCTCCCGTCTTTGCCATCCACTACCTTTAAGTTTTTGGTCCATCTGGCCGGAGGGCATCCAACGCTACGCTTACCGAGGTGCGGTCTCTATTAGAGGACCCGGTTACTTTACCGTCCATCGGTATACGACTGTAGTATGAGTAGATGAGACCCGCCCACTGCCACTTCGAGACCACGTCTGTCACTTTGGTCTTCACACGCAAGACAGTATAGAGTTGTTGTATAGGACGGGAGGGTGTAAGTGGGTTCAACTAATACCTTAGGACCCCAAGTCAACCTGTCCACAACGCCCCTGCTATTTAACGGTCGAGGCTCTGACGCTAAATACCTAATAGCTATTTAGAATGGCACGCGAACATTTCGTATTGGATTCGTTACTGGTAGATTGTTGTATTTGTGTTGTTTGTGTGCTCGAACAGCGGCGGTAAGCTCACCCCTTACTACGTGAGACTTGATAGGCTAACTGGTGGAAAGTGTTGTGTAATGTGCACACTTCTGCCCAACCTCTTCGGGGGATAATGGGCGTGTTTTTTCGTTGCCACCCTTAACGAAGGGTACGTACTCTATACATCAAATAAAGTAAGTTTAGGCCAAAAAAAAACTGGGAAATGATGTAAATAAAAAAAAAATAAATAAAAAATTACTTGATCGGGCGAAATTTATAGTGTTCAGTGTTTATGCTAGTTTTTTCAGAGACAGATATTAATTATTTGTAGTGAAAAAATCTTGCCACGCGTGTCTATGAGCATTTATGGAGAAAAACGCAGTCTAGTTACTCAAATTTGGACCCTAATATCTTGGAAACTAGACACTTCCCAGGTATGCTTTCATGGAGAAAAATGATCGTGATGATGAGGAGATTCCGTAGTTTTCGGGAACGTTGACGACCAAAAATGACCTTGTATGTACAGGGTGGCGACGTCCCCCCCGGCCCCGCCCCCCCGGACCACCACAACACCATCTCCCTGATCCTGCCGGTGGTGGTGGACCGCTCCCCGCTCGGCACCGGCTTCGGTGACGTCATCGAGGATGTCCCCGAGCTGGTGACGAGGGGCGAGACGGTCTCTGTGTCCTTTGTAAGTACCTATTGGAGAAATGTGCTGAAAATTTAGTTTGTTTATTCTGGTTGATTTTAAAATATAGCTGTATACTAGTGGACGCCCGCGACTCCGTCCGCGTGGACTACAGAAAAATCAAAATGTCCAAACTATCCGGGATAAAAACATTTTCCCGGGATAAAAAGTAGCCTATATGTTAAGTAGGACCTGTCACAATATATTTCTGAAAACTGCATCGAAATCGGTTCAGCCGTTTCTGAGATTAGCGTGCACAAACGCCACATACAAAAATTCCAAAAATCATTCTTTTGGGTACTATTGCGTTGCTAAAGGTCTCCTATAATATTTCTTCTCATATATCCTCCATGCACAGACAGCGACCCGTTACATTTTTATTATATGTATAGATATTTGCAACAAAGAAACTGATAATCGTTTAAAAAATTGTACCTACCATGAACTTATTAGCTCTTATGTAAAAGGATTTCGATTCAACTGCTTGATTTCATTGTCTATTTGAAACGAAATTGGATGACGTTAGCTGAAGAATATATATGCATATGGGGAATGTTTAGAAGACTATTATAATAATCCAAGTGTTGTAAAAACTGTATGCTTAGGTACTTCTTTACAATGATAAGTGACAGATGCCAAAGGATCTCTAAAGCAGCGACGTTGGATATATACAGAAATGTTTAACACTCCACAGAACTCGATGAAGTTAAAAACCAGCTATCCAGCTAGATAATAATTCGTCAAACTGCCTGAGAGCAAGGCCATTGAATAATATTGTAAGTTGTAGGTGGCAGGCAACCCGCGGAACCATCTGAGACAGGAGTCGACGTACCTCGAGGTGCAGCGCTTCGAGTTAGGGAGCTGGGTCACCATCGCTACTGATGCTGACTGGGATACCAAGTGAGTTCTACTTAGGGCATAGAGGAATAAGATGTCATAGAGTGCTAATGTTCTACTAACTGCCTCGATGTATCATGAGACTTTCCGGTACCTCACAATTCCAGTCCTAGACACTTAGATTGCATTACTAATGTACTGTAACGTACAGTATGACTCAGGTTTACCATTCAATCGATCATCGGTCATCTGATAGCTTAATTCGTGTAGAAACTATTAATCGACGACGACTACTTAATCCATTATAACATCGACCGAAGCCGTGGACTAATCGATCGATCGTCGCCAAGTCGGTCGATGGTAGAATGGATTAGTCGACGTCGATCAATAGTTTCTACAAGAATTAAAGCTACCTATCAGACCACGGAGAAGCCTTCTCTTCGGCAATTGATCTATTGGTTAGTCAAGAATATAGGGCCCGGTGGAGAGCAGAGATCAGTAACTCTAAGACAACAAATTAATAACAGAATTGAGATTTTGACCAAGTCAACAGCAGTCTTTATAGTCTAGGTCATATTTCTATTCTATAGTACAAGTCGTGTTTTTTCCTTAGAGGCTTGTAATGCTATTTAAAATGGTTTTATAATCCTCCATTTTCACAGATTCATGTGGCAGCGTCAGTCTACCCTCCTAGCCACGAGTAGTGTGACCATAGAGTGGGTGGTGCCTCAAGACTCAGTGAACGCAGCGCACAGGATCGTGTATTACGGGAACAGAAGGAACATTGTGGGGACTATCTTCGAGTTTCGGGGAGTTTCAAGAACGTTCTACATACAGGATGAGTTGCAAGCATCGTAACAATGCGATAACGTTTATTTTCTATGTTTTGCACTTATTCTTTTCAAACTCATGATGTGCAAAGTAGATTTAGGTAAATATTTTACTTCAGTAAGATCTATATACTGAATGATGTGTAAAGACGGGTGCGTAAATCACGGTTGGTAGTTTTGTATATTTCAAATCAATTCATATAAACTATCCATGACGAGTCACACAGAATTCGGTGTGTAGAGTAAGCTAAACTAAAGATGATAAAAGTTTGTAAATATAATTTAATTGAGATAAGTTCTATTATACCTATACAATGTATATTCATAGTAGGTAAATAGGTGAAGAAGCACTGTATAAAGTTTTAATTATACAGGATGTTTTTTTGTGGCCACCTTTAACGAAGGGTACGTACTCTATACATGAAATAAAGTAAGTTTATGCCAAAAAAATATGCTGGGAAAAATTAAAAAAAAAAAAAATCCTTGATCGTGCGAAATTTATAGTGTCTAGTGTTTATGTTAGTTTTTTTATAGACAGATATTAATTATTTTTCGTGAAAAAATCCTGCTACGCGCGTCTATGTGCATTTATGCAGAAAAACGCAGTCTATTTACTCAACTTTGGACCCTAATATTTTGGAAACCAGACACTTCCCTGGTATGCTTCCATGGAGAAAAATGATCGTGATGATGAGGAGATTCCGTAGTTTTCGGGAACGTTGACGACCAAAAATCAACCTGTATATTAGGATATAACAAATATACAATATACATTATAAGACATTTTTTATTAATATGATTTCCTTTAGTACCTAATAAAAGTTAAGTAGAGAGAAACGGAGTGGGATAGAGATAAAATTTTTATTCAAAGGTGTAATGAATATGTAGTTGTAGGTATGTAAATTTAATAAAGATTAAAGTCGAATTATGCTTGTACTAAAACAATAAGCTTTTATTTTAATAGTCTACTAGACTAGCGGGGCACAATTCGTATAGTGTAGATCACCTTACAAGCCTCAAACGAGTAGAGGAATTTGGCTCGTGCTCTACGAGGGGTCTATTAAAAAAAAGTCGTGCAGGACGAAATTGTCAATTAGATTATGGTTTTTCTATTATGCAAGGTCTTTAGTTACACCACGAGCAGAGCGGAGCCTATGCTCCGCTTGTGCTCGGCTCGTCTAGTATAGTAACACCTATAGATTTTTATAAATACCTACTCTTGGCTAGATGTTCACAAAGTATAGTTCTCGGCCCATAGAAGACTTCTTAAATTAGTCGAATTATAATAGATTAACAGCTCTTTCTTGATTCGGTGGGTACTCTTTCTTGGTCGGATTATAACATTGTCCCATCAAAGCCGATATGTTCATGCGCATATAAATCCAACGAGTTCCAAAATCCATATTCACCCTAACATCATTAGCTACAAAGCATACTTTCGTGTAAAATGTAAGTTGACATTCGACGTTCTTTTTATTTCAGAGTTATTTGTGCACTTGCGTTTATTGAATTGGTGTCTTCCAAGTTCTAAGTGTTGATTTGTCTTGTATTCAAATATGTAGTTTGAAAAGCCATGCAGTTTTAAGCAGGTAGAAGGAATATTTCCTACCTACCTAACGGTGATAACATCTGGCTGTCATGCTAACCGTGATCTCCTTTATGATCATTTCTGGCTACCCCATTTCGGGAACACGGCCTCGGGTGTTTATAATAAATATATATATATATGTATGTAATGTAGCAGTGATTAGTAATACTAGAATCTGACTCTGAAGTTTCGATAGTGCACATTGTGTCAGAGATCTTGGTTTGTTATCAAACAACGTCGTAATGACTTGGTAACAGAATGTGATAAACTACTTACGAATATGGAGTTTAAGTGTAATTTACAATGCTTGGACAGCAAACCGTAAACTGCAGTACAGGGAGTTCCAATGTCCAATTATATAGCACGGTATAGTTAGAAAGTTGACCGCACCGATAAAAGTTAAATGGCCAGAGGGTTCATGAGTAGAATTTATTTTAACACTTTTCTATTTCCGATCTTTCTGCTTGAGGACCAATGACATCAGAACCTGGATTTTATGTGCCGAAGTACTATAATAATATCGCTGCTTAGAAATAGCCTACAGAGTCACGTAAGCTTTTGAGCAGTACAAATAGGTAGCTCATTAGTTCACTTTGCACTCGCTCCTTCAGCGGTCATCAAGTCAGTCATGGGGCATAGTTGTCATTGATTGTATCCTAGAGAGTATATAGTGCTCAGTGGATTGTACATACTCAATAACTTGGAGAATTGTTATAGAATTTTGAAAAATAATGTGTTTATTTGTGGTGAGGGGTCGTAAACTCTTTATCGGGTAGATAACACTTACATATACATAATACAATAATAAGCGATTGTTTTCTCAATTTTGGAGCAGCCGTTGTAAGTCAGTGACGTGTTCTAAGTTGTAAGTGTAGTGTTGGAGCAGAGTGCTTTGAACGAGTACCTACCACTGTGGATTGTAATTCCCATTTTTATCCAAAGGTAAGGCCTTTGTATAACTTTATAGTGCAATAAAGAATTTTCTATCTATCTATCTATTAATCTAAGGCTGGAGAACAAGAATTCCAAAGACGTTAGAAATAAGGACGATGATCGTTGATCTTTTTCTCTATATAATAATGGCACCATTATGTTTATCCACAGTTATTATTGGATCGGGGTCTTCCGATAATGAGGCTACCTATTAGTGAACATGTGCAAATATGTTCTAAATTGTGGTCCATAGATAAGGAATAGAGTATACTAGTGGACACCCGCGATGACTGCAGAAAAAATAAAATGTCGTAATTACGAGTATCCGGGATAAAAATATTTTCCCTGGCTAAAAAGGCTTTAGACTACCTTTAAATCGGTTAAAAGTTTTGGCGTGAAAGCGAGACAGACAGACAGAGTTACTTACGCCTTTACGATTATAGTAAGAATGTTCTTCATATTCTTATAAATACGAGCTTCACCTTTGTGGATGAAGAAACAATGATTTCGGGACAATCTCCAATGATTCCACACCCTTTCATTTATCTATCTGAGGATGTAAATGCATTCATTTATTTGGTTATCACTTCTGTATAAATATTAAAATGTTTTGGATTATTCGGCGGTTAGTATCATAATGACCCCTTCCTAACCTTTATGATTGCAAACATAAACTACTTAAATTTTAATTTGAGATCATTTAGCGAAGATTATCTAAGGGTCGCAACACATCTGCGGGACGTACGGCGCCGAAAGTTCAGCGGCTGAAGTGTCAGTCGAAATATTCAGTTGTTATGACAAACCAAACGGTCAAAACGCGGCGTCTTGTTCAGCGCGCTACGCGACGGAAAGTTACGCGGCGTCGCCGTCAGTCTGTGTCGACACTTTATGGTGTGCGGTTGTTGTGACATACCTGAACTGCCCAGAAAAATGGATTTAATTAGAATATTAGCTATTATAGAAGGCTTAGAAGAAGAAGAAGTAAATAAGAAACACTTTTGGGTGCATCCGCTAAATACAATGAGAATCCAAGAAGGTCAATTTCAAAAATATTCAAAGTACAGATCCTATCCTGATAAGTTTTTTAAATATTTTCGGATGTCAATTCAATCTTTTGATGATTTGCTATTTCTCACTAGTAACGATATTTTGAAAAAATGTACTAGGTTCAGGGATTCTATTTCACATATTATATAGACATGGTCGTAATTGAACTTCCAATATTAATTTTTCTGAATCAAACATATTTCTTGTCGAAAAACAACGTGTCTACAGCCAACAAAGCGTGCAAGCGAGCGCCAGTGTTGAGCGTCGCGCAACGCGTCGCGTGATGTGGCTTGTGCTATAGTCGCGACACATAGAACGTAGCGAACGTTGCAGTGTATTTCGCTCTATTGCTACGCCGCGTTCCGCCACGATTTTATCGCGCGATAGCAAGCGCACGCAACACACGCCTGAACGTTCAGAGTATCGTTCTGCCGCCCGCCGACCTTCTTGGACTTAGCGGATCGGTCTAAGCGCATTTTTCTGGGCACGCGTCGCACACCGTCGACACAGACTGTGTCGCTTGCGTTTTATGTCATAACAACAAAATACATTCGGCGCCGAAAATGCGTTTTAGCTGGAAAAATCGCCCGAAGGAGGGTTAGGCACTACGCCGAACGCGGCGTAATTTCGGCTGATGTGTCATAGAGAACTTGAAATACACTGCGAGCGTATTTAGCTGAACGTTCGGCGCCGTACGTTCCGCAGATGTGTCGCGACACTAACGCCAACTCTAAAACATCCTGGAAACCAGGATTCGGGGACTTAGCATGCAATACCTATAGCTCCTACTCCATAAATATTTACCGAAAAGCAGGTAACATTTCAATGTTCTTAGGTATTTTTGTTCTAGAACTTCTTTATTACAAACACTGACGTCACAGATTTTTCCATTACAACAGTCAATATTGCAAGTACTAAAAATCTAATTAAAACAGAAACCTTGACTACCTACAAAATGGCGAACAAGATTGTTACAAAGAAGATCATCAATTCGCCAGAATCATGTGTGGACGATAACCTTCGCGGGGTGGTCGCCATCTACCCTCAACTGCAATTGCACCCTAAACACAGGGTTGTGTCTGTGCGGAGAAAGGTAAATAATTTGTAATTAAATACGTAAAGATAACATTTAAATAGTGCGTATAATTATTACGTTAATATGTAGATAAGCATATAATTAGAATATAGGTCCTAGGATAGACCCTTGAGGAACTCCGAGTTAGGAAGGATACCTACTCGTGATTTTTGAATTTTTAAACATCCTATTGAATAAATGTGTTCAATTCCAATCTAGTATTCTTGATGGTATGTTAATTTAAGAAATAATACTTTCAGACTGATTCCAAGAGAGTTGCCATATTGGGTGGTGGAGGTTCAGGTCATGAACCCTTTGCTGCTGGTACGTTTTTTTCACATTATTGTATTTAATTATTTACGTAAATTGTCCGTAATACATCCGTGTAGGTATATTGAATAATTAAGTTTAATTATCATTTTCATCAGCAAATCATCATCTACTTGAATTCTGCCTTCATCATCTCATCATATTGTTTTATCGCCCAGGTCTCATCGGCCCTGGCATGTTGGATGGTGGGGTGGCTGGCAATGTCTTCGCGTCTCCTCCCACAGGGCACGTCTTGTATGGGATTGCTCATTTACATAAATATAATTCAGGTTAGCTACTGTTGTTTTTGTGTATATTTGTGTATTCCGAATACTATGGAATCTCCCCATCATCACGATCATTTTTCTCCATGGAAGCATACCTGGGAAGTGACTGGTTCCCAAGATATTGAGTAAATACATACATACATATAATCACGCCTTTATCCCTTACGGGGTAGGCAGAGCACCAAGGGCTGATAGAACCACATGGTGCCACTTCTGATAAATTTTGAGGGTATAGTTGAGATGTACAAGTTCGGTTAGTAGTGATAGGTATTGAGTAAATAGACTGCGTTTTTTTGCATTAATGCACATAGACGCGTGTAACAACATTTCTTCACGAAAAATAATTAAAATCTGGCTATAAGATAACTAACACAACACTGTATAAGTACTATAAATTTCGCCCGATCAAGTAATTAAATTTTTGTAAAAAAAAAAAATTTACATCGGTTCCCAGCAATTTTTTTGGCATAAACTTACTTTATTTGATGTATAGAGTACGTACCCATCATAAAGGGTGGCAACGAAAAAACATCCTGTATAGTTTCAATATGAAGACGCACTGATTGAACCTTGCTTATGAAGTCAAAAACCTAATTACATTTTTGATAAATTATAAAGTCTTACTATATTTGAAGTGAAGTTCTTAGTATTGTTACATATATTGACTAGAACGATGGTGGAAGCCTTGCAAGTACTAAACCTGGGAAGGCTTGACACAAATTTGAATATTCCCTGAGAATCGCCAGTAAAATTATTTTTGATTTTTTTTTACGAAATATTGATATATAATATGTCTATGATCTTCGCAGGTGGTGTGTTACTAATTATCGGAAACTACACGGGCGACAGATTGAATTTCGGCAAAGCCATTGAAAAGGCTAAAATGTCCGGCATTAAGGTAAGTACATTATGATCGAAATAACAATACTAAGATTAAAGACTGTATCCAATTGCAGTAATGTGTTAATATCGTTTTTTTTCAGGTTGAAGGTCTGATAGTAGGAGAAGATGTAGCGTCCAGCCATAATAAAACTGGGGGCAGAAGCATGTGCGGTGAAGTATTTTTTTATAAGGTTCGTATAAAAGAAGCACTATCAGGATTTCCAAGATTATATTTATTTTATATCCGAAACCGGAAGAGTTGGTTCCTAATGGCAATGTTTGTATTGGAAAGTTTAAAACTCGATTTCACTAATAGACTAGACTTTTTATACGGTTTTCTTGTCTAATACGAGTATGTATGATTGTTCTGTCTGTATTTGAATCTCTTTGTAGTTATGTGGTGCGATGGCTGCCAAGGGAATGGAATTGACTGCCATCAAAGATCTTGCTGCTGAAGCTAACAAACATATGGCTACGTTAGGAGTTTGTCTTAGCGCTTGCTCGTTACCAGGTAAATCAAATCAAATCATTTACTCGACATGAAAGCATATACAAGCTTGTTTGTCTATTATCATTTTTATATTTATTTATATACAGGACGTTTTTTGGTCGTCAACGTTCCCGAATACTATGGAATCTCCTCATCATTACGATAATTTTTCTCCATGGAAGCATACCTGGGAAGTGTCTGATTCCCAAGATATTAGGGTCCAAAGTTGAGTTTTTTGCATTAATGCACATAGACGCGTTTAGCAAGATTTTTTCATAATAATATTTAAAATCTGTCTATGAAAAAACTAACATAAACACTTGACGGTACAAATTTCGCCCGATAAAATTAAATAAATAAAAAAAAAATTATAAGGTTCCTTTTAGTGGGCTATTTACATAGCTTCTCGCTTAACATACCCTTTTTGTTACACCCTGGATATGTTACTTTCTATGTTCGCCCCTTAAAATGAAACCGCCACGAAACAACAACACAAAAAAAGTGCTTAGGTGAATTTAAAAGAAAAAAGATTACAAAATTTTTGTCTAACAACGATCCCCACCCCAAGGTGCGATTTGTTACGGTTTGTCAAGCAAAAGTTGGCGTTTCGGGGCTTTATGGCCACTAACGAGCAATTAAAAACAGTTATGGTCACCTAAAGACGAAACCTAGGAGAACTGTGAAGTCAGTTTTTCTTTATGGCAAAACCAACAATAGGCTTGACAATTCCTTATCACTCACGACTTTACTAACTGTTAAAGACTAGTGGACGCCCGCGTGGACTACAGAAAAAACAAAATGTCGAAATTATCCGGGATAAAAACATTTTCCCGGGATAAAAAGTAGCCTATAGATTAAGTGGGACCTGTCACAATATATTCGTGAAAACTGCATCGAAATCGGTTCAGCCGTTTCTGAGATTAGCGTGCACAAACGCACAAACAGACAAAAATTTCAAAAATCATTGTTTTGGGTACTATTGCGTTGATAAAGGTAACATTTTTTCTCATCTATCTTCCATGTACAGACTGCGACTCGTTACATTTTTAACCGACTTCAAAAAGAGAGGTTATCAATTCGTCTGTATGTTTTTTTTTTTTTTTTTTTTTTTTTTTTTTTTTATATATTTTTTATGTGTGTTACCTCAGAACTCCGTCATTTATGAACCGATTTCAATTTTTTTTATATAGTTGGTCATGGTGTACTTCCAGGTTGGTCCCATATTCACCACATCAGGATCTGATGATGGGATCTTGGAGAAATCGAGGGCAATCCTCGAATATTGTAGGCACATGTAGTCTGTTTTTATACTTTTACTGAGCGTTTTGATCACCTACATATAAAACATAACATGTGATGATGGAATCTCTAAGGAATCTAGGGATATCCTCAAATGTAAAAGGCACGAGTAGTCCGTTTTAGATTTTTATAGAGAATTTTGGTCAGCTACACATAATATAAAGGAAACGAGGGTCTGATGATGGAGCCGCCGAAAAACAGATAGTGGAACTTTTTAGTAACAAAATCCCCCTATGGCAGGGGGGGGCCTACGTCCAGTAATGGACTGCAATAGGCTTATGAAGATGAAAATAATTGTGTTAAGTCATTAAATTATATGTTGCGTTAAGCCGTGTCCGAAGTAAGATGGTTATAGAGGAAGAGGTAGACATGAGAATAACGAGATGACGGATAATAGGGATGAATGAAAAAAGAGTACCTACATATTGCACCGACCCAAATGATTGGGAACAGGGCAGGAAGAAGGAGTGTAATTATATGTTGCTTAAATAAGTGTGTACATGGCTTTGTGCTGCCAAATCTCTTATATTCCTCCGAGGCGTGGTGCATGTACCATCGCCACATACGCACTCTGGATCGATTCCACCTCAAGTGCCTCCGATCCATCATGAGAATCAGATGGTCCAACCGAGTGCGTAATACCAAAGTATTGCGAAGAGCCAATGTAAGTGCCATTGAGGCCTACTTAATGCGTCGGCAGCTTCGGTGGTGCGGTCATGTGTCTCGTATGGCGGAGGAGAGATTGGCTAAGAGCATCTTCTTTTCTGAACTAGAGAAGGGCAAGCGGAAACACGGCGGGCAACTCCTCAGATACAAAGATGTTCAGAAAAGACATGAAGAGATGCAATATAGATCCATCTAAATGGGAAGTTTTGTCAGCACAACGACCGGAGTGGCGCAGGACGGTGATAAAGCAAGTACACGAGTTCGAGGAGCAGCGTCAAGCTGACCTTGACGCTAAACGTGATGAACTAAAGACTCGTCCTCCTGCTGCCATTATCTATAATACAATAATGGCGCAATAATCTGTCCTCTGTGTGCGCGGGCGTTCAGGGCGAAGATTGGCTATGTAAATGTAAGCCATCTCCGAGCGCATGAACGCCAACATAGAAATATCTAGGAGTAGAAGTGGTCGCCATGACCGCAATTGGTCGGAGGTCATCATTATCATCATAATCATCATATTGTCAGACGTAAAGTTTCGAAGCCTAGTCCTTTTTCTCTTTTGTCATGTGGCCTATTTTATATAAAAATTATATAAATCTGACAATATTATGCCTCCTAAACTTCGTACACGGCTTAACGCAATATATATTTGCCCTTTAGTTAAATTTTACTTTAGTAAGGTCGAGTTTTGGGAGGAAGTTGGTTTTTCGTTTTAAAAAAATTATTATTATATGTATAGATAGATGTAGGGGTACACCAACCTACACCTAGCTACTTACTTAATACGAGTACCTACTTACCTTGTAGAAGCATGCGGAATTAAAGACTGTCTCTACGATCTTATTTATTAACATGAGTATAATGTGAACTTATCGGTAGCATTCCTTTTCAGGTCAACCACCTCTCTTCGAGATAGCTGCTGATGAGATGGAACTTGGCGCTGGCGTCCACGGCGAGGCTGGCATCAAGAAGTTGAAGCTGGGAACTGCTAAGGAAACCGTCACAATGATCCTGGATCAGATTATAGCCCACCTAAAGGTGGTAGCTGGAGACAGGGTGGCAGTTATGGTTGACAATCTTGGTGGAACGTCATTCTTGGAAATGAATATTATTAGTGGAGAAACGAAAGCTTATTTGGGTAAGTTAAGTAATTAACGGCAACTAAATGTCCTTGGCTGTAATCTTAGGCTGTAATGATGGCTTAATAGCTCTGGCTCTGTCTTCTCTGCTCAAGTAGGTATATAACAAGATGCAAATTGCGAATTTGACAATTTGCGGCTAAAGGAATAGGCTTAATATACTAAACAGCCGTTGACAAACTAAACTCCATTTGGTTGACGAAATGGACGAACATAGCGATTCTTCTTAAACTTTATCTTTAATTCCAGAATCCAAGCGCATAAAAACAGAGCGCATTTTCGCTGGACACATGAAGACATCTCTAGAGATGCAAGGCTTCCAGATCTGCTTGCTGCACTTACCTCAGGGAAATGGGGACCTATTTCTGGAACTGCTGGACTATCCCACAAGCGCAGTCGGCTGGGCGGGAAGTGAACTCTCGAAAGCCAGTGAAGAGGGGCATGGGGATGATGATAGTTTATTGCAAAGTGGAGAGAAGAAGGTTGGTAACCTGGGTATCAACCCATATAACTCTTCGCAGATACTTGTGTTCCGAAACTTCTTGCAAATTAAATTGATTAAATTGTTAATGTTGGGAGTCGGGTTTCTCTTTTGAACGGTGGTCCCTACAGATTGGAGCTCCTGGCATTTTGTTAACTTGCTTTGTTATCCTGTAGTTATTGTTAAGGTTTCTGGTAAGCCTACTACAATGAAAACCCGATTTCAGGTAAAACTATATTGTAAATGAAAATATAACATAAAATCGACCATTTGCAACAAATTTTCTTCTGACAGTGTAAAACAATAATTTTGACAAAATCAGTTAAAAAATAGAAATATTCATATAAAAAGGAACGCGACCAAGCAGTCGCCAACATCCTGGGCCCCTGGTGCAGAGCACAGTCAGTGAGTGGCGACTGCCTGCCTCCACCCACGACGAGTGGCACACACTTGCGGATTGGCCTCTTCAAAAACACCCCCTTAATGGCCACATCCACCACTCGTACGTGCCCATCTAGCCCAGGGTATAACTTAATAATTTTGCCTATGGGCCAGACTCCCCTGGGCAAAGATGAGTCCACAACCAGCACTATGTCGCCTTCCTTCCACTCCACCTTCGGGGTGGCTGCCGCTGCAGTCTTCCTCGGCATCAGTGTGGGTAGCAACTCTCGGACCCAACGAGACCAAAAGTGGTCTGCTAATCGCAGCACGCTCCTCCAATTGTGCCGATGTAACTCACTATCGTCCAGGTGGTTCGCGTACCAGTTTGTGTTGGACGACGATCCGATCAAGAAATGGAAGGGGGTTATGGCTTCCGGTGCGTCCGCTGCGACAGGTACATACGTCAATGGGCGTGAATTAACAATGGCTTCGGCTTCTAGTAAGAAAGTGTGCAAAACCTCCTCTTTCGGCATCTTCTCCTTAAGCGTAGCGCGCAGAGCCTGTTTCACTGTTCGCACCATCCGCTCCCATGCACCTCCCATGAAAGGGGAAACCGGTGGGATAAAACTCCAGGTGATACGATCCACCTTCTGCCACACAATTTTATTATTGGCGGCGAAGTCCTCTACTTGTTGACCAAATAAGGCTTTCAGCTCCCGCTCAGCGCCAACAAATGCTGTCCCGTTGTCGGAGAATATTTTAGACGGGCTCCCACGTCTAGCAATTAGTCGGCGTAAGCTCATAATGGCGGCGCTGGTAGTCAGACTCGCGACGATTTCTAGGTGAACTGCTCGGGATACCAAACAAGTGTAGAGTGCTACATATCTCTTCTCTCTTCGCCTTAAAATAGAGATCTCGATAGGTCCAAAATAATCTAGTCTACGTTAGTAAACGGGCGTCTGTGGTGTTCTAGCCTTTCCTTGGGGAGATCGCTTATTGGTGGGATGTTTGGTTTTAATTTCCGCTTTTTACATTGCAGACATTGCTTGGAAACCGTCTTAATAGCGGTTCTTCCTCGCAGAATCCAGAAGCGCTGTCGTAATTCATTAAAAATCATTTCATTGAAGCCGTGAGCAGCCCTTATATGACAATCCTTAATTAACAACCGGACGAGTGGATGATCACCGTCCAACACAATTAGGTGTTTCTGCGTTTTTCATTTGTATCAGGCGCATTCTTTATCCGAGAGTCCAGTTTTAAAAGACCTTCTTCGTCGATCTTCAGGGCGAGGGAAGAAAGGCGACTGTCTTTAGGTAAGACTTGCAAGAAGTTCAAAGCCATTAACTCTTTAGAGAAACAATCCTTTTGTATTTTAGATATTAACAATCTCTCTGCTAGGATGATGTCTTCTGCTACTACCTGTTTAGAGAAAACTTGATTAGTAAATAATTTAGAATTTGGGCATAACGGTTTTCGAATAAATGATCTGAAAGTTCTCGCGCCTACTATAAATCGTGCAGTAGCTCGTAGAAGTCTAAACCAGACACTGAAGCGACTTGGGTCTGGTATGGGTATGTCATTATCATGACTTGCATCTTGTGCTAGATATCGCACCAACTCGCTTTTTAACTCTGGAGTTGGCGTGATCTCTCTAATAGGTTCTTTCGGCCAATCCTCAGGAGGACTTAGGAGAAAGGACGGACCTACAAACCACCTATGGGACGAGTTAGTTATTGCGACATTGGATCTCGTAGCATCATCTGCTACATTAAGAGCCCCGGGAACCCAATGCCAGTCTGCAACGTTCGTAGTCTCGGTTATTTCTCCAACCCTATGTGCTACAAACTGCTTATACCGGCGAGCATCCCCACGTAACCATTGCAGAACTGTTGTCGAGTCAGTCCAATATACAATCGATGACGGTTTTATTCTATGACTATCCTGAATTGTCTTAGAAAGTCTTGATGCTATCAACGCAGCCTGTAGCTCAAGCCTAGGTATGGTAGACGGTTTCAAAGGCGTTACGCGTGCTTTACTGGCTATTAAAGCTAGTTTAACACCTCCATCATTGAACTCGAAACGCCAATAAGACACACATGCGTAGGCCTCTTCACTAGCGTCGCAAAACACATGTAGTTGGGTGTCCTTGACATTATGGGAACCGACGTACCATCTGGGAATTTTTATGTTGCGTGTCCCTTCTAGACTTTCTAACCATTCTTTCCACATATTAGCGAATGTTTCAGGTAGTGTGTCATCCCAGTCTAAGCCTTGTCTCCACAGTTTTTGAATGAGAATTCGCCCCTGTATGGTAATTGGAGCTAAAAATCCTAATGGGTCATATACCTTCATGACTTGTGATAATACACTTCGTTTAGTTAGATTATTGTTGACATTTGGGAGATCCCATACGTAATCTTAATAGATCCTCAGAAGGATTCCAAATAATCCCTAGGGTACTTACTTCCGATGGCAGGCTAACATCAATGTCAGGATTAGCCCACAACATTTTTGGAATGCCCGACAGAGCCTTCGAGTCATTTGAAATCCATGCTCGCATTTCAAAACAACAAAACTTATGTACAGTATATACATCTGACGCTACGCTGGCTGCCTCGTCAACATCATCGAAACTACTAATATAATCATCCATGTAATGATTATCGATAATTTCACGAACTGCCTTAGGGTGCGATCTTTCATACTCCATGGCATTTTTATTTTTTATGTATACAGCAATAAACGGACTCGAAACGGCACCAAAAATCATCGAGCTCATTCTATATTCCTTTACTGGGGCTGTAGAGTCTCCGCCGCGCCACAAAAACCTCTGCGCATCCCTATCACTCTCTTGAATTTTAATCTGTGGAAACATTTCCCGGACGTCACCAGTGATAGCTACGCGGCCCTCGCGAAATCTAAAAAGTATTCCTAATAAAGATTGTAGCAAATCTGGACCAACTAAAAGTAAACTATTGAGACTTACGCCATTTGTCGATGCAGCCGCGTCGTGAACCACCCTTAGTTTGTTTTTTTGAGGGTGGTAAACACCAAAATGCGGTAAATACCATATCAACCTATTTGATTGATTATTTTTAGAATGGTAACTATCTGGGCTGCATTCTTCAGCATAACCTTTGTCGAGTACTCCCTGGACAAACTGCTTATATGCCACTGCAAACTTTTCATCTTTAGCCATTTGTTTTTCTAAAGACTTCAATCGCGAGAACGCTTGAGGGTAACTATCGGGTACAGATATGTACATTGAATGCCGCCACGGTAATCCTACTTCGTAACGACCCGACGGGAGACGGTGTGAGGTTGCCTCGAGAATGTCTAGTGCGCGTTGATCTTCCAGAGAATTTTTTGGGGGCGTTTTAGTTATCCCTATCGAATCCAGCCTATATTGTTCTTTCAATAACACGTCAATATTGTCTAATTCTAACAAATTATTTACATAATCCACGCGTTTCAAGTTGCGCGGCAGATATCCATGTAAAGTCCATCCTAAGAGAGAACGCGATGCGACTGGTTCCGATGGTTTACCGTACCTCACTTCGCGACTAGTTGATAAAAACCAATCGCCTGCGCCTATAAGGACCAAGGGCTTGGCGTCTTCGTAAGTAAGATACGTTGATAAATCGAGCAAATGTTGGTAGCGATTTATGTCGGCTTGATCTACTCTCTGAGAACTAAGTCCGAGTGCGTGCATCGAGCGTGCATTCTCTATGAGATATTTCATCATTTAGAAAACTACCTCTAATATAAAACTGGACGTTACATACGGTTGTGTTTCGTGTCATGCCACCTACACCTTCTATGCGTAGGTCCTCCGTGCTTGACTCCTTGGCACCGATGCGTCGTGCTAACTCGGCGTCTATGATTGTAGCCGTACTTCCGTCGTCGAGTAACGCCCATGTGCCGCACTCGCCATGTTCTCCTCTCACGATGACTGGCAGGATCTTAAGCAGCGCGCGTGGTCGTACTCGTGGTGACGATGTGCCTGGAGTAGTGTAAGCAATTACGTCGGAAATGTGTTGAAGCTGTTCTGGCTCTGATGTAGGTTCTACAGAGACGGGTGAAGGCTGCGTTAACATATTATTATGTAGCAGTGAGTTGTGTCTTCTCGCACAACCATTGACCCCCACATTTTTCGCTCTACAGTTATTCCACCTGTGTGGAGTAGCCTTTAGACAGCGAAAGCAAATTTTAGCGTCGCGTACCCAACTCCATCTATCTTCTACGGTTAACGCCTTAAATTGACTACAAGTTTTAATACTGTGTTCTCCTTGGCAATATGAACATCTCTGTATCGTAGAAGCGTGAATATTTTCGCGCCTCTGTATTGCCGGTTTATAGGTTGGAAAATTGGCCTTCGGGGGTGCGTATAGAGCGGTTGAGATCGGGACGTAGGCAAATTTTAGCTGCCTATCCGCTTCTTGTAGTAAGAAGTCGCTCAGTAATTGTAATTTTGGTGCACCGTGGTCATTTTCATAGGCATAATCAGTGAATCTAGCTTTTGTTAATTCACTTAATTTCGATAATGCAATCCTAAACAATTCGGGCGAATAGAGATGTTCGTGCTGTTGGAGTATTCTTATAGCTGCGACACAGTTTTGTAGTTTATTAGCAAACGAGTTAACATGTTCTGGGGTACTTAGCTTCGGATATGCTCCCAATGTCGCGATCTGGTGTGACACAATGAGCTCTGGCCTAGCGAAGTTGCGTTCCAGGGCTCGTACCACGTTGTCAGGATCCTCCGTATAAAGCAGCGCCTCGACGGTTTCACGAGCTGGGCCGCGGGAGAGCGTGGCACAGGCGAGCTATGTTGTCTGCGGGCGAGAATTGGGATTTAGTGCGGTTGTAAATGTTGATAAAAGCAAGCCACTCTCCCATATTGCCAGAAAATGGTGGCAATGCGGTATTTATTTTTGCCACCTGCTAGCATCAGTATGGCATTTGTAAGTTGGGGCCATATCGTTGGTGGCAGGAGCAACGTCACTGTGCAGCTGCGCCGTTATTGCCCTGAGTGCAGGGTTCAGCTGTCAGCGTGGTGTGTCTCACCGGTTGCTGCTGCATCCTGGCGTCTTTTACCCACGCCTCTACGGATGATTCAACTACTGAGGGGCACTTATCTGCATCTTCAGTGGCCAACATGGCTGCTAGCTCCATTTGTTCGACCTCTCTCTCGCGTTCTAGAAGCTGACGATCTCGCTCTAGCTGCCGTCGTTGAAATTCTGCTTCTAGCGCTAACCTGCGGGCCGATGCCGATGCTGTGGTACGGATGGAGCCATTTTGAGAAGGTGCCGGTGTGCTCATACGCTGAAAGGGTCTAATTGTATTAGGGCTAGAGCTATCCCTAGTATTCGTGCCTCCAGGGACAGTGAGCGTGGCGTTGGCATGGTCGGCACTGCACTCCCCGAGGGGAGCAAGGGCAAATGCCGGGGTTGCCGCCACTGTCTCATTACTCCTGGTAAATGGGGCAGCTGTCAGAAGGAAATTTCCAGATCGAGTTTTCACCATCGTAAACTTACAAGAAAACACTCGAAAGAACTGCAAAATTTAGGATTCGAAGGACCAATGTTAAGGTTTCTGGTAAGCCTACTACAATGAAAACCCGATTTCAGGTAAAACTATATTGTAAATGAAAATATAACATAAAATCGACCATTTGCAACAAATTTTCTTCTGACAGTGTAAAACAATAATTTTGACAAAATCAGTTAAAAAATAGAAATATTCATATAAAAAGGAACGCGACCAAGCAGTCGCCAACAGTTATGCTGCGGGTGTTGTCTATTTGTATATATGACAAACCAGCTGATAATAAGACAACGTTATTGACAGACTTTATGTAGTATTCCAGCTACTACTAATTTGACGCTAATATGGATAATTCTTCGAAAAATACAAGTTTATTGAAGGTGTTCCGAATAAGCAAAAGCAAGAGAATATCTTGTTTCTCCTAAATCCGGAATCTCCTATATTAGACTCATTCACACACGTTTCCAATTACCTACCCGTGATCTCCGACACGAGACCCATTTATTTATTACTTATACCTTATTACCGGACCTACAGCTACCATCCGGTCCCACGTTATCTCCAGACCAACAAGCGCTGCTCCTTGGCGCGTTGTCGGCGGCGGCTGAGGCAGTCTCTCTGAAGGAAGACCTTCTCAACCGACTTGACTCCGGCTGTGGGGATGGTGATTGCGGGAACACTTTAAAGAAGTTCGCTCAGGGTATTTATAGAAACTATGATTAGATACCTACGTTCATCTTTTTAATATTTACGTGTTTCAACGGTGGTAACTTATCCCGACGCAAGGTACTCGTAAAAACTTAAGTAGGTATAATACCTACATTGCTTCTGAGTAGAAATAATCGTATTATTATTCTACTGGTCAGAGATACAAGAGATTCGTAGTGGTTTTAATAACTTTGAGGTATGATATAACCTATAAGAATGAAACGAAGAGGAGAAAAGAACTACCCACTAGGATCTTCACTGGTCTGCCCTCCAGATCTAGGTAACCGAAGATATCATATTATACCTCCCTAAGAACCCATATTCATGGAATAACATGGCGGCTTCACTAGAATGCATCAGCTGCATCTCCTTCCGTGCATGTCGTAAGAGTCGACAAAAGAACTCGGGCATTCTCTTAGGCGATAAGCAAGCAACTAATCACTGAACATTTCCATCTGTCCCTCGCTATGCTAAACATGAGATCTCCTTTATAATCCTGCAGTTCTGGTTACCGAGTTTGTGAACACAATCATTATATCTATTACTAGTGGACGCCGCGTAGACTGCAGAAAAAAATAAAATGTCGAAATTATCCTAGATAAAAAGTAGCCTATGTGTTAATTCAGGATGTCAGCTAACTCCATACCAAATTTTATTAAAATCGCTCCAGCCGTTTTTACGTGAAAAACATCCATCCATCCATCCATACTCACAAACTTTCGCGTTTATAATATTAATAGGGATGTATGTAATATCCATAGACAGTAGCGCCGTCCTGCCTCTACAAAAGTAATCTCTCCCCAGCCATCCAAGTGTACCTTCAGTCAGCAGACACACAGCACCCGTCGCGCGTGCTGTGGGACCTCTCGGAGATGGCAGAGACCGATATGGGCGGCACGTCCGGTGGCATCTACAGCTTGGGCCTGTCTGCTGCTTCGCAAGCTATGGCTAGGTATGCTCTTCATCATCTTCCTGCCCTCTTTCCATTCATTTAGGTAAGTTTTTCTAACATAACTTCCTAGATAAACTAGTTGGCTTGGCTTTTGCGCTAGCAGTTCTCGTAGATTTTGTCTATAGGCGATCATAACCGTTATTACTTCTACGTTGGCTGCCATAAAGCCCTGAAACGCCAACTTATACTTGATAGACCGTAACAAATATAGAAAGTAACATAAAAAATTACAATCGACAAATAAGTTGTGTATACAGGATGTTTTTTTGTGGCCACCTTTAACGAAGGGTGCGTACTCTATACATAAAATAAAGTAAGTTTATGCCAAAAAAAATGCAGGGAAAAAAAATTTTTTTTTTAAAAAAAATTTTTTTAATTACTTGATCTGGCGAAATTTATAGTGTCTAGTGTTTATGCTAGTTTATTTATAGACAGATATTAATTATTTCTCGTGAAAAAATCTTGCTACGTGCGTCTATGTGCATTTATGCAGAAAAACGCAGTCTATTTACTCAACTTTGGACCCTAATATTTTGGAAACCACACACTTCCCAGGTATGCTTCCATAGAGAAAAATGATCGTGATGATGAGGAGATTCCGTAGTTTTCGGGAACGTTGACGACCAAAAATCACCCTGTACGTTCATGTCCAATAAACGATTTGAATTGAATTGTAGAAAGGGAGTGCAAAGCACTGCTTTCAGTTTAAGTCATTCGGTTACGAGTCTCTATTCTGCACCACATGCAACACCCTTTTTTATAAAATGTTCTGCCACTGGAACATTCGATAAAAATTCAATTCAATTTTTGTTAGTGGCCCCCATTTTTGCGTCGGGTACAATAAAGTTGCTACTTCAGCGCCTCTGGCAGCAAATTTACTCGTTCGCTTCCATTGAGAACGAGTTTTAGAAGGTATTTCGAATGCATACAAATAATGATATACCTATTCTATTATTATATTTCTTTGCAGTGAAAAATCCTCAGACGTAAAATCCTGGTTGTCAGCGTGGGAGAGCGCTATGCTGTCCATCTCCAAGTATGGTGGCGCCGAACCGGGAGATAGGACTATGGTATGTTAATCTATCGCTTTCTGTCTCATGCTAGTATATTTTATACAGGATGTAACAGAAGGGGTATGTTAATATAGGAACCTATCCATAAAATATGAGAATCGAAATCGTATGTTTATTTTTTCAGATACCTAATAGTATGGAGAATTACTAAATAACGCAGGAATGTGCATACAATCTTGAAAAATAAATGTGATTTCGAGACTCAAATTTTAAGGATTGCTTCTTTATAGTAGGCTATTTTTATAGCATTTGGTTTAACATGTAAATATTTCACTATGGGTGCGCCCACCACCGGGCCCTACACCCTCCACTGACCCTCGGGTCTGGTTTCTCGTGGCGATTGTAGTTAGTGCAAGTGCCTGTTGTCGCAATTATGAGTTATCAGATCCGAGGGTCAGTGGAGGGTGTAGGGGCCCGGTGGTGGGCGCACCCATAGTGAATGTTTGAACTTCCGAATTGTAACGCCTAATACAATTTCATGTAAATATTTAGTAAATCTTCCAGCTAGACACTCTCGACCAATCAGCGTCCGCCTTCAGACAGCATATAAGTGAACCTTTACCGGTTTTACTGAAGAGGATAGCAGACGCAGCGGAGAAAGGTGCACGAAGCACGGCTAGTATGACTGCCAAGTAAGTATTCCCATATTGAATCATGATCATCATTTTCAGCCACGAGAAGTCCACTGCTGAACCTCCCCGACAAAAGAAAAGTAAATGAAAAGAAAACAAAATGAAAAGTCGGCCCCATGAAGAAGGTATAAAAGAGGAGGTGGGATTATGAACTGCGTCGTGTGGTAATCGTGAGGCCATGACGTCATGATAGGGGCGGAGCTTCAGCGCCAGTGTAACGCAGTAGCTGCAAGCACGCGCTTGTGCTCCGAAATGTAATCGTATTAAAATTACAAAGACACTAGCGCTTTTATCAGGATACTTTTTTACTAAAACGTAGTATAATATTGCCATCTAGTGATGAGTAATTGCACTAGTAAAACAATCTTGAACCATATTGATAATGAGCAAATAGTTTGACTAGTCACTACAAGGTGGTTTCTATGTAAATGGGCAGGGCTACAGTGTTCAATGCTCCCCTCGTCCCATACTTCACCCCCGCTCCGCAGCACACTATTTTTGTATGAAAATATACTTAGCCGCTACTCCTCTTTTATTTCTTCTCCATGGTCGGCCGAAGAAGGAACTTGGGTATTATGTCAGGCGACGAGCTAGAAACTTGTCACTGATCTTTTAAATCTGTTGCCGATATACTAAACGTGGGTGTGGGATTTTACATCTGCAGTTTCTGGCTACCCCATTTAAAACACAACTGTGTGTATTATGGATGTATGTAAAGGTACCTCTTCCATTCCAAAAGTCTCTTCTATGCTGCGGAAGTGAAAAAGAAAAAAGTATAATACTACAGCTGCTTCTCTTCCCGGGCATACTGTACAAGTCAGTAGAGGGACAAGAGGGTCTTTGTGTTATGTAGGCGATGGGCTGACCACCTGTCACTACTAACCGAACTTGTACATCTCAACTATACCCTCAAAATTGGTCAGAAGTGGCACCATGTGGTCCTATCGACTCTTGGTGCTCTGCCTACACCGTAAGGGATAAAGGCGTGATTATATGTATGTAAAGGTACCTTACCTATCTACCTTAATACCTTTTTACAATGTCCCTAACCTTGTAATATATCTCAGAGCGGGTCGCGCCTCGTACGTGGACACAGCGTATACCACGGGTGAGGACGCCGGCGCGCGCGCAGCCGCCGTGTGGATACAAGCCGTCTGCGACTTTATTGCCAGCAAATAGAGTTTATTATGCTAAGCTTTGTGTCATTTAAGTTGTATGCTACTTCTAGTGATATAGGCTAAGATTTTTATGAAAAAAAAACCCGACTGCATAAAGATTTTTCCCCAATGTCAATTTCACGAAGCGTGGCAAAGTAATATACATACATACATACATACATATACTCGAAAAACATAACCATCATTCTAGCGCAGTCGGGTAATAAATAATAATATACGAAATTGACATAGACACCGGCGCTATGTTTACTGATATATCTCTTGTGATAAAGGGCCGATTTTTCCAAACCGCAAATAGTCTGTCAAAAGAATATAGTTGATGCTGTCTTTCTCCGAAACGTGATCATAATAGAGACAGCATCAACTTTAGGTGTTCTTCAGATCTGACGTTTCGAAAAATCAGCCCTTAGACAAATGATACGAGCCGTTTAGGCCCGGAATGTATTAAGAAATATAGGTACCTATATACAAACATACACTAGAAGAACATAACCCTCCTTTTAGCGCAGTTGGGTAATTAATTGTTAAAACTATAATTTTGTATCTCCCTCTTCTAATCGTCCTATCTCTTTTCCTCGCCGCGCCGTGGATGCTGGCCACGTGTTTCCCCTTCGCCCTGCTCTGCCAGTTGCCCTGCCATCCCTGTACCGAGCTCACGTCTCGACAAGTGAATTTTCTTGTGTGACAAACGGACCTACCCAAAGGAGTGCCCTGCGTTTAAAAGTGAAGTACCAGTGCAGAATACCTAAATTGGATTGAAGTGAAAACCACCTGAAAACCCTAACATTCCGCGCGGAGGAAGAAAGAAGAGAAAACAACCAGGTAACTATCTCTGACAGTACTACATATTTTTACCTCACGGTCCCCAGCACCTAAATCCCTAAACACATAACCCTCCTTTTAGCGCAGTCGGTTAATAAATGATAATGTATTAAATTGACATAGACACTAGCGCCATATTTACTAATATACAATTGACTCTTGTTATTAATATATCCAAACAAATGGATAAATCTATAAATAAATAATATTCGTTTTTGTAATATTTTGTATTAATGTAAGTATTGTCATTAGAAGTCCCATTCGGTCACCTTTTCTATTTCCATCTCGCTCATCTTCTCCTGGAGTAACAGAGCCGACATGTCATCTGAAACTAGATCAAAATATATTTTCAACTAGACTTGCTTGATGTCCGAAACTTGTAATAAACCAAACATATTCACATACTTTGGTTAACTAGTAAATGTATTAGGCTTCATAAAAGCGAGAGAAACTATGTGTATACAGCCAGGAGATCACAGTTTTTGCGCTCATCCGTATTTTCACTACACGTTATAAAACGAAGTCGCTTCTCGCTGTCTGTCCAAATGTATGCTTAGATTTTTAAAACTACGCAACGGATATCGATGCGTTTAAAAAAAAAAATGTATTGTGATTCAAGAGTAAGATTTATATGTAAAATTAGAGTCTCGTCACTAGACGACACGACCGCGGCTTTTTATCTAGTTTATTATGACAATAAAAAGAAAGCGATAATACATATTCACACACTTCACAGCACATTGACCTAATTCCACACTAAGATCCCTAAGGTCTTGTGTCGTGGGTACTAGCAATGGTATATAAATACATAGATAAGTATATAAATATCCATGACTCGGAAACAAACATCGATATTCATCACATCAATGTTTGCACCTACCGGGATTCGAACCCAGGACCTATGGCGTCGCAGGCAGGGCCACTACCAACTACACCAATCGACCGTCAAAAATAATGGTGCTCTGTAGCTCATATATATTCTATGATTAACTTATATAATACATTATAATAGAAGCGGTGATAGCCCAGTGGTTAAGACGTGCACCTTCCAAGCAGGAGGCGTAAGTTCGATCCCAGTCACGGGCCTGTACCAATGAATTTATTTCATGTACAGATTTACACACTTAGCTCGTGCCTCGGAAAGCACGTAAAACTGTTGGTCCTGCGCCTGATCTCTCTCCGGTCGTGTCGGCTTTCCGTCCCATCGGACTATGAGAGAAACGGAATAGAGAGTGCATCTGTGTTTGCGCACACACTTGTGCACTATAATATCTCCTGCGTACCTGGCCAATCTTCGTAGAGATTGGTCGCCTTGATAGAAATACGGTCGGAGATCGTCATCATCATCTTTCTCGTGTCGTCCAAACGAGACATACTATTTACCTAATTTTAGCTTACAAAAAATGGAAAAACGCCCATTGCGAACGTGGAATGTATTTTAAGGATGACCTTTTAAGAAGTTGTGAAAAACCAAAGCTGCATATTCCTGTTTTATTTTAACTAAGAAGTGGTCAAACTCACTCGGATTGGGCTCGATCCTCGACACCCGAGTGAGCAGTGCGGCGAGACAGTCCGTCTTACGTATCTGTCGGAAGAACGGGTGCGACAGCAAGGCGGATATACTCGGCCGCTTCTCCGGCTCCCTGCAAGAACAACGATATACTTTTAATTGTTAGCAGCAGATAATAGGTAGGTTTGTTCGTTCCACAGCCTATTTTGAATAGAATAGATAGATTCACTATGGGTGCGCCCACCACCGGGCCCTACAACCTCCAGTGACCCTCGGATTTATAGAATAGATAGAATATATTTAAAAATTACATGGACAGCAACAACACAACAAAGAACAATACAATTGAAATAGACACAGTTGAAAATGATTGGCAAACAGGTATGAACACACATGTAGAAAAGAACAGTAATAAGAAAGATTGTGCACCCTATTTGGAACCCGGCCCACTATTGCAGTCCACTGGACGTAGGCCTCCCGCAGCGCACGCCACAAGGCTCGATCTCCCATTTGTGCCATCCAGTCACACCAGCTTTTTGCTCCTTAACTCGTGTGCCGTGGAGAGTGTGCGTGGGAATTTCGCAATCACACCAGCCCCTTCTCACCATCGGGATACTAGACGCAGACTAGCGTGTCACCCTTATGTTGCTGATATCCCACTCATCCGCACCAAACGTTATGCTAACTCGTTTGTAATGCGAACGGCTAAGGAGTGGAATGCACTTCCTGCCGATGTATTTCCCGAGCACTACAACATTGGTAGTCCTGAAGATGAACATGGACAAGACGAAGATCATGTCGAACGTCCATGTGCCGCCCACTCCTGTACTGGTTGGGAGCTCGATGCTCGAAGTTGTTGACGAGTATGTTTACCTGGGACAGACGGTCAAACTAGGTAAGTCCAAATTTGAGAAGGAGGTAACTCGGCGAATCCAACTCGGCTGGGCAGCGTTCGGGAAACTACGAAGCTTATTTGTGTCCAAGATACCCCAGTCCTTAAAGACGAAGGTATTCAACCAGTGCGTGCTGCCGGTGATGACCTACGGTGCCGAGACGTGGTCTCTAACTGTGGGCCTCACAAAAGAAGCTCAGGATCGCACAGCGAGCGATGGAGAGAGCTATACTTGGGATCTCTCTGCGTGATAGAATCAGAAATGAGGAGATCCGCAGACGTACAAAGATCACCGACATAGCTCAACGGTCCAGCAAGCTGAAGTGGCAATGGGCAGGGCACATAGCTCGAAGAACTGATGACCGATGGAGTCGGAAAGTTCTAGAATGGATACCGCGTATCGGCAAGCGCAGCGTGGGAAGGCCACCCACGAGGTGGACGGACGACCTGGCTAAGGTCGCGGGCGTCGGTTGGATGCAGGCTGCTTCCGACCGGTCGGAGTGGAGGTTGTTGGGGGAGGCCTATCTCCAATATTGGACTTCTCAGGGCTGTAAATGATGATGATGGTGATGACAACATTGGTCTCTTCAAAGCTAGAGTGAATAGGCACTTTCTTAGGTCGCATCTTGCTTAACATCAGGCACGATGGCGGTCAAATGTTTGCCTAGCTAATTGTAAAAAAAAGTCATCTGTCCATCTAGCCAGAGGTAGGTACAGATTTCGAATGTTCTTAGTAATACTAATCTTGCTTTAATAATCGACTATCCAGAGTTGCAGGATCACGATGGAGATTATTCAGCCACGTTTATCATAGCGAGGCTAGATCAAATAGATCAAGTTCCTAGCTAATCTGAGAGTACGCCCCTGAGTTTCTTAGTATTGACTCTTACGACATGCACGGAAGGAGATGCAGATGATGTATTCTGGTAAAGCCCACCGTCAGCACAGGACTATAGTAAATTTCAATCAATTACTAAATATTCAGATTCTACAGAGCTTTCCGCAACTTTCCGTGATAATCCGTGAACAAGTACAATTATGTATGTTGATCACTTCTGCGTGGCTTCTCGTGACAACCTGTAAAAATGTATAGGATATGTAGTTCACCTCTGCATGGCGACATCGGCCAGGTCATGGAAGGCGTCGCTGAGTTTTCTCTCGCAGTACACGAGCCGCAGCCGCGACGAGCGGTCTGCACTGTCGCCCACACCGCTGTCCGTGTTGTACAGACCTGACACGGAATATCATGTTCATAATGCCGTATTTCGGTCAAGGCGGCCAATCTCTAAGGAGATCAGCCAGGTGTGTGCGTTAAACACAGGTGCATGCATACACACACACTCATCCTATTGCAGTTCATGCTGGACATAGGCCTCTTCCAGGGCACGTCACCAGGCTACTGCCGTAGGGGGCTTTTGTCCATAGTCACCAGGCGGGTTGTTGATCGCAGTGTGATTTTCGGACTATGATGTCAACACTGTATATTTATGACCTTTGTCTAATAGTGTCGGCTTTCCGTCCCATCGGACAATAAAGTGACGGAAAAGAACATGCATCTGTGTTTGCACACACTTGTGCACCTATATCTCCTTCGCACCTCCGTAGAGATTGACCATCTTGACCGAAATACGGTCGGAGACAGACAATACAGATGCTGCATAGAGCTTAACATTCGCCAGCATCACTAACTTTTAGCATCCGCCTCCAAAGGCTCCGGCAGCGTGGAACAGTCCAGCAGCTGCGGCTTCGTTCCCCTCGCCTTCTCCGTGAACATGAGCGTGGTGGGTACTCCCGCAAACGGCACCGCTCCGTTAGCGAGCTCGCAGCAGAGAACGCCTACCGAATACACGTCCGAACGCGCGTCGTAGCCTTTGAGGTTCTGAGGAGTGGGAAAACAAGTATTTTGCAGGACATACATCTACCTATACATCACGGCTTTCCCCAGCCGTATTGTATTTGCAAAAGGCGTAGCCAGAACCATAGAGGAATAAGATGTAGACATAGAGTGCTAATGTCATACTAACAGTTTCGATGCACCATTAGACTTTTCGGTGCCTCACAATTCCAGTCCTTGACACTTAGATTGCATTGCTATACGTTACAATACATTAGTAATCTAGTACATTACACTAATAGAATCTAAGTGTCAAGGACTGGAATTGTGAGGCACCGAAAAGTCTAATGGTGCATCGAAACTTTTAGTATGACATTAGCACTCTATGTCTACATCTTATTACTCTATGCCAGAACTACGGGTTCTGGCTATCCCTACACGTCACGTAAGTAGATATTTTTCAGTAGGTACATACGTATACATATCGCTGTGTGTTAAAAAATGTAGCCGGACTACAGGATTAAAATAGGGGTCCGGATCTTATGGCCACGTTTGGTAATAGTCGGGCCAGATGTAAAAGATCCGTGACAAGTTGTAAGCTTATCGCCTGGGAGAATACCCTAGTTCCTAGTCGACTCTTACGAGATGCACGGAAGGAGATGCAGCTGCTTTTAGTGAAACCCCGATCAGCACAGGTTATTTTGCAGTACGTAATTCAATTGAAAACTGTATTGGCGCAGTTGGTTGTGTCTTTCTCCGTCTTCTGAACTAACCTAAACTTAAAATTTGTCCTACCTGTCCCATTCTGTGTCAGCCATTTATGTTAAGGATAGAGAGGGACAAACAAGACTACATTTAAGTTTACGTTTAGGTGTGATGGTCAGAATCGATGGTCGATCCATCCATTCCAGATCTGTATAGCTATGCCTATTATATCCTACCTGTTCCAAAAGCTCCGGACTCAGCCACATAAGGTTAGAGTTGTCGGGATCAGGCGGCGGCAGTGCGTGTAGCAGCCGGGTGCGCCTGCCCCGTGCCTGCAGCGAGCCCGCCCGCCGCAGGCCGCATAACCTCGCGCCTCCCGATGATGAGAGAAGGACGTGGGAGGCGCGCACGCTTCTGCAACGCGCCGCAGATTGCTTTTTTATTTGACTTCTGATTACATTCATATTTACAATGAAGAAATACGAAATGACAAGGTTAAGATATAGGGGGCTTGAGAGACGCATGAGACGCGCGCACACTTCTGTAACGCGCTGTAGATTGATTAAAGACACATGGGGCTTGGACTAGTAATATATCTCAATCAGGCTAGCAGTGATAGCCCAGTGGTTAAGACGTGCACCTTCCAAGCAGGAGGCGTAAGTTCGATCCCAGTCACGGGCCTGTACCAATGAATTTATTTCATGTACAGATTTTAATGTTGCAAAATTGTCACTTAGCTCGTGCCTCGGAAAGCACGTAAAACCGTTGGTCCTGCGCCTGATCTCTCTCCGGTCGTGTCGGCTTTCCGTCCCATCGGACTATGAGAGTGAGGGAATAGAGAGTGCATCTGTGTTTGCGCACACACTTGTGCACTATAATATCTCCTGCGTACCTGGCCAATCTTCGTAGAGATTGGTCGCCTTTATCTTTCTCGTGTCGTCTAAACGAGCCATACTATTTACCTAATTTTAGCTTCCAAAAAGCCGTGGCCGTGTCGTCAAATGGAAAAACGCCCATTGTTGTAGCTGGCCAATCTCCGTAGAGATTGGTCGCCTTGGCCGAAATACGGTCGGAGATCATCATCATCATATCTCAATCGAATCGATAACGGTTTGTCAACGAAAGCATTGCTCCACACACACATTAGCCTGTTACAGTCTATGTGCTGGATGACGGACTCCCCAAGACTGCTGCCATCAAACTAGTGTCCATCACTTTTAGGTTTAGTTCTTTGAATGCAATAAACGTAAATTACAAGAGCAAGAAATGGATATTTATACAGTTCTAAATTAAATGAATTCAATGAATCAAGTTTAATCAGAAAACCTGTAAACCTTGAGATTTGATTTTCCAATTGGCTATTAGCCAACATTAGGAATTACCAAACATCAACATAGAGAGTTTATATAAACAACTAACCTATGATTGCCATGGTCATCATAAGTTGTCCGATTTGAGGGTCGGTAAAGAGTGTAGGGTCCAGTAGTGAGACAACAACAGTTGGGAATTTGAACTCCCAAATAGGAAAATACAAACATATATGTAACAGAAAAGATGTAACAGAAAGAAGTTGTAACAGAAAGAAGTTGTAACAGAAAGAAGTTGTAACAGAAGGAAGTTGTAACAGAAAGGCTATGTTAAGGGCAAAACTATGTTAAATAGCCCACCAAAAGGAACCTCCCTACAAAGTTTGAGACAAGAAATCACTTGATTATTTCTTCCAGATAATAATATGAAGAATTCCTAAACTCAGGAATGTTCATACAATCTTTAAAAAGAACAATGTGAGTTACAAATTTTGGTAATAAGATTTCCATAGTTGGCTATGTTCATGGCATTTCCTTAGAATGGGATATCCAGAACTGCAGGATAATTTTAGCTTAACCAATAGTAACACCTCACGTTTTGGAGGGGGACTACAGGTTTTTTTTAAATAAATAGAGTGATTCAAGAGGAAGGTTTATATGTATTGTGTGAAGCCGGAGCAAGTGGCTGGTATTCGAATAAAAGGCTGTAAATAAATAAATACCTGACATAGTTCAATATAAATAAATAAATAAATATTCACACACTTCACAACACATTGAGACCTAGTCCCACACTAAGAATATAGTAAACCTACCTGTGTATATAAAGTTGTTTATGCAAATACTGCAGTGCGACTAGCACATCTTTCAGTATCATAGCGCAGGCAAGCTCCGGCAGGCCTTCTTGGAAGTAGTTGTCCAGGACATCTCTGCACGATCCGAGGTTCATTAACGGTGATACCACATACAGATCTCTGCCGTGCACAAATGAGGTCAAGTATGGTAGAATGTTTGGATGCTGCAGTTCCTTCCGAGTTTGAATGTCTTGCTGGAAGTTTTTAAATATGCTTAAATTACTTTTGCGTCATCAAAATTATATCTAAACTTTTTTGTAATTAACATAGTCATTGGTATATAAACAAGTAAGTGGGTACTTAAATAGACAATGGAAAGAAAAAATATGAACAAGAAATATATGTTGCCTAAAGTCTATCTACTAATGAAGGTTATATTGTTAAAACAGTAATAACAGGTTAATAGGTACTGTAATTTAAGAACAATACGACCCAGTAAAGGGAACCTTGGTCTAACAAAAAAGTAAACACAAAGTACACGCACCTGAATCAGGCTGGCATTTTCTCTACTTTTGTCAACAAAATACCTCTTGAGGGCCACATTTTGGTTATTGGGCTTGTAAATAGCTGAGTAAACCACCGCTTCGCCACCACAACACTGCGTTATTATGGAAGTCAGCTGATAACAATTGATATTGGGGTTGAACATGGTCACAGTTGAATCCCCAAGTTTAGACAAGATCCGGAGCAAGAAAACCCTATGTACACTAGTACGGCATAATGAGGTGCTTAAATTCTCGTTGTAAATCTATAAATAGTTCTCTACAATGCTTTGTAAGTAAATATCAATAAAATATTGCCCAATGTTTACGTTTACGTATGATTCTATTTGACAGTTTTGACAGGTGTTTGGTTTGACAGATTTGACGTTTCGCTTTTGAAGTTGCCATTATAATAATAGTCTACTAAATAGTCTACTAAACTTCTAAACTGCTAACAGATTTAATATTCAGATTTTACGTTTCCTCAGTTTCCTCAAATAAAATAGCCTCTTCACAGTATAAAATATAAATGATAACTAGTATTCAAACATATTTCGACATGAAAAGAACGAAAATTTTAACTGTGTAGGGCACCGGTAACTTACGACTTTTAAATTTCATGTCTGTTTAACGCAGCAAAAACTACTAAAATGCATTTTTGTCCAGTGCGTAGTAGGGTGACGGAGGGATATTGTATCAGAGATAGGAGTCGGATGCCTGGGCTGGGTTAGGATTAGGGTGTTGGTAAATATATGTGGAGAATGACCTTATTCCCATTCTTTAATAATAAAGTGATAATACCAATAATCCGTTAATAGGCACCTACATTACCTTACCTATAGGTACCTACCCTCATCACTCATCTACCTACTTAACACTCTCCCATATCTCCAGAGAGGTTCCATCCAGCATAACGGAACAACTACTTACTGAGAACACAACCGCCCATATAAAAAAAGAACAATGCCTAAACCATACCTAAATCCAGTATCTAGTTGAAGGTGCCTCAGTTACCGCCCTTACCTATCTACTACGAGTATGGTAGGTACCATAGACGATGGTTAGCTGACTAGTGTTGACTCGCTTCGTGGGTAGGTGCAACTCTTACGTTCTATTCTATTTGATTATGAATCTACGTCGACAACCTATTGACAGTTCTACACCATTCTCGTAGCAAAATCCTTCTCAAAATCTCAAGATACCTACTTACCTAGGTAGCTTGTCGATTCAATTGCTTTCGCTAGATTCACTACCCACGTATAAATATATTTTTTATCGGGTAGATTTGAATATTATCATGTACCTACCTATTTTCCCCTTTCCTGCAATCAGTGTATGTGTTGTCTTACTTGTCTTGAACTAATTTACTGGAGGTGATACCTACAATAGAGTCCTGATAACTCTGATATTGACAGAATCATTATCACTCGAAGAATACCTTAAAAACTTGGAGTATGATAGCACGAGGCGTCTGCATAGGCGCTGCAACGCTACGTAATTGACGACGTCCATGTTTTCAAGTTGGTAAATAAGTTTAAGTAAATATAATTACTTATGACTGCATTGCGCACTATTGTGCATGATAATCCATCTATGACCTTGTCTCTACCCATCTCCATATCGGAAATTACCGAGTACAGTTTATACCAAGTGTACCTCCTCTACCTAGGTAGTAAGGTAAAATTCAGTTTCACTTCTTTAGGACTTTTAAACACTCTAGCTAGCCCATACCGGATGGAATGCAAAAATCAAATCCAACCGACCACTCGATAAAAACCGTAATTCCTATATATACGCCGACGGCGACCGCATCTCGAATACGCTTTATACGATGTACTCACTGCTATATAAAACCGGGGAGAGAGCCAAATCTAAATATAAAGATTGCCGAGCGACGGCGAACGCGAACGAAGCCGCCCGCCCGCCTCAGTCCACCTCCAACTGCCGCTTCGACATTCCCGAAAGCACCCATCGCGCGGTAACTAACGTTGACTTGGTAAGGCCACCGAAAACGGCATACGACCACCAGAAAACCGAATTCGGAACGTGACCGCCAAAGTTGTGAAAAGTTTGATATACAAAATCGTGGAACAGTGCAGTGTGTGTTTGAGTGCGTGCTTCCGTGTTACCGGTAATGTCGATTTATTTTTAGTTTTCCGCTTTTCTTATCTGTTGATTGGGATTAGGAGCTTTGCCTGCGAGGATACAAGCACGTGCTGGACTGGAGCGGATAGAATTTCAATATGTCCGCCGCTTCAGTCTGATTACAGGTCATACTTGCTATTTTTTACTAGCACAATTATTTTCTGCGATCTAGTGTGATCAAAAATATCGTAACCTTGCATGCTCGTCAGTTTTAGTAAGATATATTTTGGTATATATATACTCCTGTCTGCCTAGCGTATGTATAGCAGTAAACCTAGCAATCCAGGATACCTAGTTTTCGTTTCCGCATTGCGATGTGCCGGCTAGCTAGGTTATGTTCCCGGCATGCTCAGTTGCACGTAGTCTGGAGGGAGAATGCTTATTGATTTTCTGTAGTTTACTTCTCTGTTCACTTACTGTAGAACTTAGCATAATTATAAAACTATACCTAATGTATACCCACTCTATCAATTATTCAAATTGCCTTATAATCATAAGTAAGACTAACTTAGAGACTTCAGTGTCTAACTTTGATACGGTTTTGTACCATAGATCTTTGGGAGGTGGAGGGTAGGCTTGAAATCAACATCAATAGCATTTAAAAAGAATCCAACGACTAAATGTCCTCGATAAATCCCCGTTTAACATTTAATCAAAAACATTTAATTCACGTCAGGGCCCATTAATATTAATGGGCGATATACTTACCTAATCGTAAAGTGCCGTTCTTAGTGTTTACTCACAACAATCAAGCCTCAAACAATATGGCAATAATAATAATGACAACACCTCCTAAGTATTACTTTACATTAGTTTCTTGTGTTTTTCTTAAGATTGTAGGTACGCTTAAGCCATGGCAGCTGGAGGTAAGTAAAACCACGCCCTCTTTACGGTGCCGTCATGTGAAATGTTCTTTCATCTCCGCTAAATGACGGCATTAGTATCCTAGGAAACCATTTCTTTAGGCTGTCTTTTCACCAGAAATGTGACTTACAGTTCGAATGATGATATTGACCAATTAGCATTTTGTACGATAAAAGCTCTAGGACCTGTTTAGAGTTCATTTAAAATGTGGGTTCAAAGATATGGACACTTTATGTATTTCACTGTGTAAACAAACTATACTGACCAACTATATTGACCCTAGCGCCTCTTTTTACTCGTTGTAACACCATGTATATGATGACAAATGTAGCGACTAATGCGCAAGAAAGTCCTCACGTCACATGTCAAATTACTTTTACATTAGATAAACACAAAAAAAACAGAGCCGTGACCCTAATCACAGAAAAATTAATCTACATTCTGTATTTAACCGTGAAGGTTCACTTTTTAAATGAAACTGAAGTTCACAAGGCGGGGGTACTGGCTGCCAGCCAACGGATAATATAAACATCTCTTCTACTGTTACTTAACTTTGTTAATGAAGAAGTTATTGTTATTAGACAGTAAAAGGGAAAAGGAAATTTATCAATAAACTGCACTTTTTTCTGTGTTGAACGGTGCATTTATCGGCAATCTGTATAATTCGCCCCTTGATTTGCAATAGCAAAGCCGAAGCAAAGCGATAGCGAAAATTGTACAATATTCGCCTTGAAATGTCAAATTCCTTTGAAATTAATTTTACGTAATACGATTTCGCTACATATCGCTTTGCTTCTTGCTTATTGTATTGTATACCAAGGCAATGTATAGAATACCTACCTAAAACGTGTAGGTAATATTATTTTTACTTTGCCTAGGTATTCGTATTCTATACAATACCGATTTCGCATAGTAAATTTTTCGCAAAGTAACTAAATTATTTTTGTCCTTAGAGGCGCTATAGCGATTTTGCTTTTACTATGTCGATAGTCGAATTATTTTTGATTCTACGGTATCTATTCTAGAAAATTCATACATACTCGTACTTTTTTACACTGTGATCCCTAAAATGGGGTACCCAGAGCTGCAGGATCTAGAACAGCGGTGTAAAAGTTCATTTTATTTATTTATGTATAATAAAGAGGTCTAGTACAAATTTGCATTAGTCTATGCCCTGCAAAACTGTTTCAACAGTTTTTTTTTATTTTATTTTATTTTTTATTTATTTTTTTTATTTTTTTTATTGACAAGCACAACAGGTAACTACCAACGCAACATTATTGATACATTAATTATTTATCAGATCTTATAACTATGTCCTTACCCTAAGTGTGCCTATACAGCATGGCAAACGTGACAGTATCTAGTGTTAGTAACTTAAAATCTAACATGCACATGCATACTTATTCTATGGTTAGTACACGTTACATATGGAAATTATAATAATAAGAAGTTTATCTGCAGGAGTGGAGTATCTTTTAACACATTTATAAGTACATAATTATATACTTTGCATCGTTACCTTAGTGAGTTCCTATGGTACTCGTAAGGTATCCAGTAAGTACCTTTTTTATTTTATTTTTAAACTTATTATAATCTTGTTCAATACAGATATCCTCAGGCAAACTGTTAAGTATATAAGGTATGCGTTTTTTTAGGGTTCTGTCACCAAAGTAGTTAGTTACTCTGGGTACCTCAAATTGACAATAAGTAGTTAGATACAAGCTCGTAGCTTGAGAGAACGTCCTAATATTATAAGCTATTCTAGATACCTATCATTATTCCCCTCAAAATATTTTCATGTAAAATGTAGCCAAGACGAGAGCGAGACCACATAGCATGCACTGTCAAAAAGTTATCAGATCTCATGTAGAGCCAATCTTATTATAACTCTACACGCCCCCAACTCTACAAGCATCTTACTTCACAATCACAAAATTAACATATTTGCCATATTACCATGTTTTGTCTTACAAATAGTTCTTGCTACGGCCAAGCCACATATAGGAAATACCCAAACAGTTTTGAAGTAAAGTGAAGTGAGTGAGTGAGTGACGAAATCGGGGGTTTATAGACATCAATAAAAACTAAACTATAAGAGCTATGCAATTGAAACTATACATTTTAATAAGCCTGCTATGGAAATCATATCCTGTGAATTTGGTACATCTGGTATATTCCAAACCCAAGTTATGAGGGTTTAAAAAACCGACGAAATGTTTCGAGAAAAGGTAGGTAGTGCCCGTACGCTTCGTTTGCTCGTCTTGACGGATAAAATGTTTTAAGTGAAGGTAATGAAGTGTATAATAGAAGGCCGTTAATCTCTAAGCTACCTTGTAATACAGTCAAGATCAGGGGGACAATCGCGCAAAAGTTGAACGTATTTACCAAAGCTAAACCACACTTCTAAACCACAACCAAAAACGTTATGTTATGCACTTTTCGTATCGCGCTAAATTTTAACAACGTTTGAAGGCAAAGATAGAAGTAACGCATAGATAGATAGAGATATAGAAAATGAACAGCCGTTGCATGTTCTATAGAAGATTAGAAAAAAAAACTCCTTAAGTATTTGTGACTATAAAACAAATAGGACATCTCTACCACAAACCACAATGTTTTCAAAGAGCTTACCGTTTGTTTCTAAATGGATATAGCAGAATGAAAGAAAGTTCCGTTACATAATCTATTTAGCTAATAACTTGTTCTTCTTGTAGTCAAAATATACATACGTGTGGTACAGGTGTCTAATTTTCCTAGGTAGGTATTGTTTGTTTGTGCTCCCTTTCCTATAATTTTTCTGACTTCGTGCGCGTGATCTTTTTTATAGCCTATGTCCTTTTCCGTACCTACAGCCAAAATTTCAAGAAGCTACCTTAACCTATTGACAAAAAAATTATTTCCAACAATAATTTTGATGTGTTAACTATAGCTAACTTAGAACTACTTAGATCTATGGTGTACCTGTGGGAGGTCGGTTGCCATCTAAATTTTTACAGAATGGTCAGCCGATCTACCTTATCAGGTAGCGTGCCCAAAATGCTGGCTGCGTTGCCGCGCTGAATGGCTATGCTTATTCTTTGGCCTAAGTAGCAGCCAGCATTTTGGTCACGTGTGGACTCTATGAGCCGCCGGGCCAGGTCCCTGTATGTTTTGAGCGCCGCCGGTCCCCAAGGGCCCAGGGTCTCCACGCCGAACGGCGCAAATAAGTAGCCTCTGTCGAGGCTGGATGGTTGGCAAAATGGATCCTAAGGTCTAAAGGAAATTATTATTATTACATACTAGTTCACGCCCGCGGCTACGTCCGCGTGGTCTGCACAAAAAATAAAATGTTGATATTATCTGGGATACAAACATTTTCCCGGGATAAAATGTAGCCTATATGTTAAGTGGGACCTGTCACAACATATTCCTGAAAACTGCATCGAAATCGGTTCAGCCGTTTCTGAGATTAGCGTGCACAAACATGGATCCGTTACAATTTTATTATATGTATAGATTAAGTAAGTAAAGCGTGTAGAGGTTACATTACAAATAAAGCGTGTAGAGGTTACATTACAAATAAAGCGTGTAGAGGTTACATTACAAATAAATAAACTAACTTTCGCATATACTTATATCTAATATAAGTTAGAATTCAGCGACTGACTTGTACTTGTTTTTGAAAATGAAATTATTATAATGTTTGGATGATTGTTACTCATTCACATATGTATAAAATACCGAACGGATTTCAATGGAACTTGTCTAAAAAGGTGTAACTTATTATCATGGGATCTGTTCTCAACCATTTCAAGCTAAAAGTCACTCATGTTGCTTTATGTTGGGATTTTAAATACCTACTCCCAATGATAGACTACCCATTTTCCCCGAAATGGGGCAGCCAGAAAACTAACTAACTATGGGGCAGCCAGAACTGCAGTATCGTAAAGGAAATTCCACAGCCACGTTTAACATATCGTCGACAGATGTTAATGATCAGCGACAAGTTGCTAGCTTATCGCCTGAGAGAACGCCCGAGTTACATAGTTGATTCTCAGGACTTGCACGGAAGGATATGCAATTGATATATTCCAGTGAAGGCGGGGCAGCACAGATTTATTTTATTCTTTTATTTTACAATTTCAGGAAGACTAACAGCTTAAAATTGTAGACACATAAAGCCAATAACAGGTCCACACTTATAGAAGCATTGTGAGAGCTATGCAGACACTAATGCGCACACAATTTACATCAGAGCTCCACAAAACCTAACAAGCTTATCAATAACAAACATATAAAAACAATTTAGGTACTAGATAAAATCTAGGTAGGTACCTACTAACTTATTGACGGAAAAAAATTTCACTAAGCACACGCCGCGCTATGTTAAAACTGGTATTGAAGAGATCAAGCTCTACGCCTCTACAAAGTTCATTGAAGTTATTACCCGCTCGCAAAAGGAATGTATTCTGACGATATTTCGTCGATGCAGGAGGAAGATATTATCCGAAACGAAAGGATTAGGAAAGTTCTAGAATGGATACCGCGTATCGGCAAGCGCAGCGTGGGAAGGCCACCCGTGAGGTGGACGGACGACCTGGCCAAGGTCGCGGGCGTTGGTTGGATGCAGGCTGCTTCCGACCGGTCGGAGTGGAGGTTGTTGGGGGAGGCCTATCTCCAACATTGGACTTCTCAGGGCTGTAAATAATGATGATGGTGATGACAACATTGGTCTCTTCAAAGCTAGAGTGAATAGGCACTTTCTTAGGCCGCATCTTGCTTAACATCAGGCACGATGGCGGTCAAATGTTTGCCTAGCTAATTGTAAAAAAAAAGTTAGCATTATAAATAAAAAAGAAAAATCTAGCTCAATGGATATGATCCAAGTAACTCTGCTGTCTGTGTCTAGCTCAGACTGTCTAAAATTAGTTCTGTTACTACAAGGACTAATGATTCAATCAACTAGTTTAGAACGAAATTACTTTTTATATCGCAGTCGATGCATCAAAATACATTCGGTGTTATTTTAAAATCGCTTCTAAAGTTAGACCCTATTTTAAAAATGAAATTAGACAGCAAAATGTATGTATCCTGTCGAATTTAGGCAATGTTTAGCTTAAGTAATGCTTAAATTCTCTCTGTAATAAGACACATTGTTATATCTATAGCTGCAGTAGAAACCAGGAGATGCTTATTCAAACTTCTTCTACACTATACAATCATTTGATCAATCAGATACATTATACAAATTTGAGTCTGAAATTTTTTGGCTAGGTTCCTTTTAGTGGGCTATTTATATAGCTTTTCGCTTAACATACCTCTTTTGTTACACCCTGTATACATTATTTTATGAACATAACGTTTAGGTTATTACTCGTTCACTTCGTTTCAACCTTGAGAAGTCCACTGCTTAAGGGTCGGTTCTAGAGAGAGACATGGGGCGCGGGAAATTTAGGTTTTCAACAGTACTCACACAACAGTTGAGGCTCGCGCACGTCACACGCACACATGTATGTATGTATGCACAGTGGACTTCTAAGTCGCCAACTAAATTGCAATTTTGGAGTATGTTACCAAATATATAAATTGTTATATCAAATGTATTTCACTTTATTTCTCCCCAATGCCGTCCACTGTAATCACTTGGAAGCAGCCTGCATCCAGCACATACCCGCGATCCTGACACGGCCATCCGTCCATCTTGCCTTGACCTTTCTAAACCCATATTATATCGAATATTACCATCATATTAACAATACAGTGTAACTTCTTTACTGGCTATCCGCCAGGTCACAATGCCCAAAGACGTATTGCTTTCCAACTGACTTGTCTGGCCGCCAGCCACTTTATCCAGTGCTAAAAGGGTCGTTGACTACATCAAATGACATAAATATTGTGTAATATTACTATTTTCGTGTATGAGTTGGTCATATAGGGCAAAAAGTCATACTCCGTCCCTATTTAAAATACATAAAATTATGATGATGATCTCCGACCGTATTTCGGCCAAGGCGACCAATCTCTACGGAGATTGGCCAGGTATGCAGGAGATATTATAGTGCACAATTAGTGTGTGCAAACACAGATGCACTCTCTTTTCTGTTACTCTCATAGTCCGATGGGACGGAAGCCGACGCGACTGGAGAGAGATCAGGCGCAGGACCAACGGTTTTACGTGCTTTCCGAGGCACGAGCTAAGTGACAATAAAATTATACAAAGTCAAGTAAAACATAAGTAACATACATAGCCCCCATAATACTTGTATACTCCATCCATTTCTTCCTTTTACTTAGCTTTCGGATATATGTGCAATGTCAAAATGTTTAGTGTGGCGAATTCTAGTATTTCATTTTAAATACTCTAATTAAGTTGCAGTAGATTAATTATTCTTACTTAGTAGGTAATCTCCATTAAAAAAGAAAACTGTAAGAGCGTCGATTAAATATGTCATAAAATCTAGCATAGACGCCTACGCAACTCTATGTAAAAAATATTTTAAAAATAATTCTCAGATAAAAATAGGGCAGCCGTATGAAGATATCTAATTGTTAACAGCTGAAAGACATTACATTTTATTGCATACATTTTAGACATGACGGTACGGTCAGTCAAAACATCTCATCTGCGAACTCGTAGGTGTGCGCGTGGGCACCAAACATAAACTATAACAAATGTATGAGATGATCACGAAAGGGGCTATGTATGGAGTAGTCCCGAACCATCCATGATCCATAATTTCTGAGTGAAACCGGCCATGAATGGGTTACTCTAATAATTATTCCCTTAGTCTTCGGCCTATTGCAGTCTCCGCCTACGGTATTCCCTATAAAAAAAAACTTATTTACCTCTGTTTTCCTACACGCGCTCATTGTGGTCAAATGCATGTCCTGTACTTCAATTAGTTATGCACTCTACATTTAGTTATTTCCTGTAAATAATAATCTATAGGGTTCTGTTTTTTCCCATTTTGCTACGGTCGGTACCCTAAACTAAAACATTGAATAAGCGACAAGCTAAACATCGCGATATTTATAATAGTTCTCTTCTAGTTATAAACCAACATAAACAAAAATACGCTGAGAAACGAATTAATCATCATTCTAATTCGCCCTTCATCAATATTTCTTGCGATATTATTTTTTCGCTTGGACTCGTTCCAAAATAATTTAATTTCTAGCAGGTTGTCGTTCAGGAATCAAAGTGCAGTAACCGTGCAGATTACTCTGGAAAATGCTAATTTTGTAATTATTTAGGTCTTCTAAATATAAATAATAATGCTACCAGAACACATTATTCTATCCGATTGCGCAAGAGTCGCACTAGTTTCATAGTTGCTATTCCACCCATACCAGTCTTTAAAGAAGTAGAAGATACCTTTCCATTGGTATGATAGCCTGAAGGATAAATTTTATGCTGTTATTCTGTAAAACTAAGACAACTAAGTTCCACTTGGAGTGTAAAAAGGGATTGCAAACCACTTCTATCAGCCCTAATTCATTCAGTCCTGGCTCGAGAACGAGTGTCTATTCTAATTCTTAAGTCTATTTTTTACATGCAAAGTACATACACTTAGTTTATCTAGTTATTAGTAGCTCTGTGAATTTGACGTTTAAAAGTGAGACATCTCGCTCTCACTAAATTCATCATACCGGTGCTGACTGTTGGAAAAATCATCAGAACATGGATCGTAATTAATTATAAACTAAAGGTTATAGGGAAGGAATTCATAGTATGGATTCCACACCTGATCTTTCGGAATACCTATCAATGAAATTGTATTAGGCGTTACAATTCGGAAGTTCAAACATTTACATATATATAGGTATACCTATTAATAAATTAAGATGTTGTTCTATTTGCTTAAACTAGGAAGTTATTTGTATGACTTCATTCCTATTAAAACAAACATTATCTTCAACGGGCAGGATATTAAAATATACAATACCTGTCTTTGAATTACCCACCCAGTTATTCATTACATATTTAGTACTTACAGTATGTGCTAAGGAAATAAATTATAATATAAGTTTACCATTTAATGCATCAATTTTTCTGCGACTACATAAAAAACCTAGTGATGATATTGCCACAAGAAAGTTACACCCTCCCAGAGTTCGGAAATCTAACCTAAGTACTCGTAGTTATAAAAAACACCATTTTGGAGTCACCACTGACAGACGTAACGTAGGTTATAAGGTTTTCTTTCTGTGGATGAAATCAAATCTATATATATGAAGATAGTTAGTATTTAAATATCTATGATCTTAACAAAAAAATCTCTATTGTTTCAGCGATGCAAATAGTGGCGTGACACCGGGTTGACGAGATTCAACTCTTGAGATGTCGCAGCCACCTCCAGGCAGGGGTCGCGTGCGCCCCGGCCCGCCCTCTCCCTCGCCCCTCCACTACCGCCCCCCCTCCCCATGGGCCCCAAGCCCACCCCCCATAATCTCCGGCCCACGGCACCCGACTGCGCTGATGTCGCCTCCAACAGTGCAGCCGTCGCCCAAGCCGTTCCGTTCGGTGAACTCCCCAGCCTTCCGTCCTCATTCTCCGTCGCCGAGTTCACATTTCTCCATCTCCCCATACGCGATGTCGCCAACGTTGGGCCAAAGTCCGGAGTACTATTACTCGTCGCCGTACGAGCCGGCTCGCGATTATGATTACGCGGGGGTTCCCCTCGAGCCGCCGCCGCCGCCGCGTCTGCTGGTTTACGAGGAGGAGGACGAGGAGCGAGGACCTTCCACCGCGGAGATCATCGCCAATCAGTCGCAGGAAGGCTACGTGGATGAAAAACTTGCTGAGTATCAAGCTACCATTCAATTGCTACAAGGTAAGTGACTTGATGTTTTCATTTTGACTACTTGGCTACTTACTATTAAGCAGGAATTTGATTTTAAGATTATTTGAAATTGGAAAACATTTTGGGATCATTTTTCCAATTGTCAAATATTACCTATCTGGAAGGATAAAGTTGATGCTGTCTCCGTCTTGATCAAGACAAGCATCTTTCTATCCTTCAGATAGACAATCTGACAATTTGAAAAATCGGCCTTAATCAAACAATTTTTATCAGACGGAAATCATGAGCAAAACATATTTTGCTCCCAATTATCCCAATTTTGCTCCTATATACAGAAGTTCTGGAATCCACGTATAAATCTCGTGGCCCGTGCCTTGAGTCACGTTTAACGATCTGTCAGATTCGTTACGACTCGTAAGTGTTTTGAGTCATGCTGCATCTGTTGCAAGCTTGTAAACATGCCGAGAATGTAAATAACTTACAGCCAATTTGGGATCCTTTGTAAATTAAGATGTATGCTATTCTTAATTAATAAGAATTGAGATAATAAGGGTTACGGCTTTTGCCATTTTAAAATACAGAACTAAACTAAAAACCTAACACTCCTTTTGTCGCATTCAGGTAACAAAAACAAAACACAAAAGAAAGAAATGTGAAAAGCCAAAACTTTGTTAAGTCAAAATATTGAGGTCAAATCCTATCTATGTAATAATGTAGCAAATCGACTGAGAAATTAGATAGAGTTAATCCCTAACGACTGTCACCATGCCAACGGTACCTGTGGATCACGAATACGAGTATCATATTATCGAATGCGATAGTTTGGAAAATGACGGGAAAAATTTTGCTTTGTAAAGTTTTTATTTTAGTCAGGAGTTTTTATGGAGATAGACCTATGGATGTTGGAAAACCATTCACATCTTGCAAACTTTATTAATAGTTCTGTTCTATAAATTTAGGTTATACTAGTGGACGCCCGCGACTTCGTCCGCGTGGACGGCAGAAAAGACAAAATGTCGAAATTATCCGGGATAAAAATACCCATCCATTCATCCATCCATACTCACAAACTTTCGCGTTTATAATAGGTATTAGTAAGATGGTGTCCCCTTAAGATGGATTTATTGAATGTGTGAAGCTTTCATTTTAAAAGAATAGTGTAGTAAAAGTAACTGGAGTACCTACTAATAAGTAGGTATAAGATTGTGTCGGTTGAAATATAATGTCAAAAATAAATCATCACATTAATCCGAAGTTAATGTCTAATGCATGATATCACATTTATTATTAAAATAATCATATTTGAATTGAATCAGCGTTGTTATTTCAAAATCACTGGCATATTTTTATCTATGTCAGTAGTCTTAATTTAGTGAGTTTAAATATAAAACCCACCATAAGTTGAGGAGCTATTGCACCACACAACAAAAGTATTAAAATCTCTTTGCAACTTTTCTTTCCCAACTCCCGTAAAGCCCCAGCATGCTCCAGCCATTATTTTCGTTCATAGTGGCACAGTTACTCCTCACGCAATGTTTGGGAAACCAAATACATCGGGCTTCCGTTTTCAACCGATTTGGAAATCGGTTTGTTTAATCAATGCAAAGCAAAATATTTCTCTTTTGAAATATTCACGCAAGTTTCTACGCTAAAGTTATAGGGAACTTTTGCGTAGCGATAAAATTTCCTAATGGAAAGTTTCAAAAACTTCTAGGTTGGTAATTCTGAGTCTTCATCAACATTACACAAGAACGGGAAGTTAAAGATGATACATTGTTTACATGTAAATGCCAGGAAAATATCTCCGGTGCTACTGTTGTAGTTTTTTGGATAGTAGCTGTCAGGATGGTGGAAGCTGACGCTGACGCCAGTGATTGACGTGAGTGTCCACTGCACTGCGACAACGCCTCCGATATTATAACATTTGGCTTAGCACCAACGTCTATAAACCCGACTTGCGTACTAACTACAATTGACACACTTACGTACAGGAAAAATAAATCTTAAATTATTTTTGGACGCGGCTGTAATAGCAGCAACACGAATAAACGTCGAGCAATTGAAATTGCAATACACCGACAAATGAATATTGTTGATAGAGGACAATCAACAATTAAAATGCACTTTTGTAATGGTGCCAATGTTTTGTTTGTACGAGTGCGTTGACACTGAGCTGTAAATTTTGTAACTGAATCGATACAATACACAGATTCATGTGTAATGAATGCGCTGGCGGCTATTACAAATTGTGTTGTCTGAGGAAAGTCTAAATTGTAATATGCAGTCACTATTTTATTACCATATGATGATGATGATCTCCGACCGTATTTTGGTCAAGGCGACCAATCTCTACGGAGATTGGCCAGGTACGCAGGAGATATTATCGTGCAAAAGTGTGTGCGCAAACACAGATGCACTCTCTATTCCGTTACTCTCATAGTCCGATGGCACGGAAAGCCGACACGACCGGAGAGAGATCACGCGCAGGACCAACGGTTTACGTGCTTTCCGAGGCACGAGCTAAGTGACAATTTTGCAACATCAAAATCTGTACATGAAATAAATTCATTGGTACAGGCCCGTGACTGGGATCGAACTTATGCCTCCCGCTTGGTAGGTGCACGTCTTAACCACTGGGCTTAACCACTTACCATATACATACCTTTCCTAACGAAGGATAGCCTACATCTACGTTGAGAATAGTGGGTTAGATGTCAAAGATTACTGACAATTTGCCTGACTTGACCTGACTAAGGTCGCGGGCGTCGGTTGGATGCAGGCTGCTTCCGACCGGTCGGAGTGGAGGTTGTTGGGGGAGGCCTATGTCCAACAGTGGACTTCTCATACGTACAGAGTACGTACCCTTCGTCAGGGGTGGCAACGAAAAACATCCTGTATATTTCATTTTCGACTATCATGTCCACTACCATTCACTATGTAATTCTAAATTCCAGAGTGAATCTCACACTTTTGACATCTTTTTCTTTACGTGCACGATTTCCAAAACAAACACAGCTAAGTATCTTTGCTGTTAGTAGGGAATGTGACGTGGATTTTAGTGAGATGAGAAGAAGCACATTTGGTGCCAGAATTAGCTATTGTCGGATATTTCGTAGTTTCCGGTGTGTGTTTTCAAGAGATATGTTTAGATTTATGCATAGTCGTGCATTCAATGTCATTTCTTTCGATTCAAAGTTTGCGTAGTTTTGTTATAGCTGCATTTTATTTGAGTGAGGTATAGTTGCCCATTTTAAGTAAATTCACTTACCTACTTATATAAATAAAGAGAACGCCTTTACTCATTTATAATTTATATCTATATGAATGTTTTGTACGATAAAGCGATAATAAAAAGGATCTTGATGAAATCGAATTTATGAAATTTCATAGAAATAATATAGGTAGATAACTATTACCAGCTATTACATAGAAATAATATAATACCTAAGTACCTATAGGTATACACAGCTGATGGTGACAGGCAAGATAGATGGCAAACGTCCCAAAGGACGCAGTCCCACGAGATGGTCGTACCAAATACGATCTTCTCTGAACATCAACTTATTGTGGAAGTTGCCCGTCATAAAGCTAAGTATCGCAGCAGATGGGGGGAAATCGTACGGGAGAAACTGATGCAGCGGGGGAGTCACGACCCTCAGTAATGAGTAAAACGACGCGAGGAGAGACCTATACACTATTTAATGTTCGTAGTAAGCGGTGATAATATGGCTCCCATTCGGGTCTTTTTCGATGTAGTATTTATTTATACCTAACCTCATAAGTAGGTAACACACATGCAAAATATTTTCTAGACTAGAGTCAGATCGTACAGTGGTTCCTCTTATAAGTCCGTGAATTTTTGGATTTAGTTAATACAACATCTGAATTATCCGATTTTTATACATTCAACTAGGTACCATTAAAATTGTCTCTGACCATCAATTTCTGGCAATTTTGGCAGAAGTCGAGCGCCGGCGTCCCTCCCTGGCTGCCAGCCAGCCAGACGGGTTCAGCCACCGTGGCAATTAACAATATTGTCGTACTGAGAGAAAGCTGTATTATTTGAGGGGATAATAAAATAATGGCGTAATAAAAGGAGAGCGTGTATCGTATAAATTTTCATAATTGCAAAATTTTTGCCTTGATTTTGATATAATTCATTTGTTTCAAGTAGACGAGGATATGATTTAAAGCCAATGTTATAGTAAAGATCAAAATTCCAGATTGTAGAGCAAACCTTCTACTAATTTAAGGGTGTAAAACTGTGGATTACTGTAGTGTAGGATACTGTAGGATAAAGTTGATGGTGTCTCTATTTTGATCAAGTTAAAGAGAAAGACAACATCAAGAGTATCCTTCAGATAGGCCGTAGTAAAAATCGGCCCTTACACAAAAACATAAAAGAATAAAAAATCTGCAGTCTTAGCTCAATCTCTAACAAGAACCTAATAGAATTCGGCCATTAGATCCTCAGTAAATTATTTTGTGTGCATTTAATATCAAAGTCATACTTTTATCGTCGCGTATATTAATTTTATTAACGTACGATAATATAAATAAATCTGTAGTAGGATCATGTCCAGCTGGTGTGGATCAGTTGTCGTCAGCCGCCTCCGCTGGTATAGCGCTAGCGTCATCATCGGCAGATATATTCCCATGTAAAATGTTCACAGATTTGCAACATGTTGATAAGTCACTATATCACCATTTGTCTACATAGGTTAGCACATGTAAACAAGTCCACGAAAGCCATAGTTTTCACATTGGCTATGAATGTGCGTGTTAGCAAAGATGAAATACGACACATTTCCAAATCTTATAAGTACTTTAGGCATGGCCGAAGTGTGGTAGCCAGAACTGCAGGATCATATACGAGATCCCATAGCCACGTTTAGCGTTGCGGAGAAAAATGTAAAGCCATCAGTTGCAAGTTGCTGGCCTTGTGCCAAAGAAATAATAAAGCATAAGTATAAACAAACTTACATATACGAGTACACTCGAAAAACATAACCGACCTTCTGGCGCAATAGAATAAAAGTGTAATCCCTCGCTTACTGGAGGCTTGCTCTTTTTAGTTTCTGATTATGTTCCGATTCTAGGTATACTGTTTAATCCTATGCAGCAGCTCTTGGTAACGGTTTGCTAGTCAAAAATCTAATCTAATCTAATAATTTCGTAACATCATAATATCAACCGTAAATTCGTATTTTTCTTTCGTTAAAATAGTTGGAACATATTCGCATAGTCCGCATAGTGACACCGATCCGTTTTATTTTTAAACCTTTTCATAAATTTGTAGTCTATGAGTACTGAGAGCGGCTGCCGGACCAATGTGAGCCGGGTTGGGGCTGGTTAGTCTCTGGTGGGTGTCTATCGGATTTTTGGGAAAGTCTGATTCGGTTGAAGTAGACCGGTAAGGTAAAATATGGACAATGGCCTCACTTATACATGCTAACTGCGGAAAATGCCCTATAAAACTAACTATTTCTGTTGGATGTATTGATTTAGAGGAACTTACAGAATAGTTATGTTACTTATCATAGAATTACGTGCAATGGCGGATCGTACGTACAGGAGGGCAATCGCGCTAAATGACAACGTTTTTATTTGTTCGGTTATGGGTTAGTTTTGGCTAAGCTTTGGTTTGTCTGTTCATTTAACAGCGTTTCAGACATATTTAACTCTTTTCTCTTTGGCTTTAAACGTTGTCAAAATTTAACATAACATGTTTTTGCGTGAGGTTTAGCTTTGGTAAATACGTTCAACAATAGTGTAACAATTTACGAGCGACAGTGAAGCTCGTGCTGATGCGGGACTTCACTAGAATACGACAGCTGTATTTTCTTCCGTGCATGTCGTTAGATTCTACAAAGAGACTCAGGCATTCTCTCAGGCGATTGACCTAGCAACGTCACCGGTCTGTAGTATCTGGGCTCACTATGCGGCTCTGGGGTTATCCTTCGAGTTCTAGCAGTTCCAGCTAAGGTTTTTGTCGCGCTTTACGTATATAACCTTTCATTCATTCATTCATTCATTCATTCATTACGTATATAAATGTATGTATGTTTCTTCTAAATGATTTTTTTATTTATTTACTTTTTATTACTATTTAGCTACCTTATTTTGGGAATACAGTCGTGTATTTATAATTACACTGTGATATCCATGAACGTATAAAGAACAACGGACGTAATGCTGTCACTGCACAGATTGAAGCACCGAAATGGCGGCGCGTTGGGTATGTGTGCGTATTTTCCAGTAGGCACCAAGCTTACTATGGTTTGTATGTGTGGGTGGATAACTCGTCAATACAGCTCCCAACTCCATGGAATATCGTTGCCGAGCTTACTATGAATGCTTCACTCTGTGTAGTCACAACACTCTGCCCGTTATTCTTTATACGTTCATGGTGATATCATGTAATTTAATTATATTTCGTTAGATTGGCATAGTTTTGGCAGTAGCTGCCGTTGGTGAGTTTTAGCCTTCCTGTCTATTTGCGCACAGGGCGACCTAATTCTCGATCCAAAACTTGAATGAACAGAGGTTTTCTCGGAATCACTCGCATGACGAATATTTGGCACTCATGCGCAGGTTTTTTATGATCTCACGTGGAAATTGGAATAGCCATGTGGCGGTTAAGAATTTATTACTCTACTTCTGTTGTAGAAAGAAAAGGGAAGGTGATCTAATGTTGAAAGATATGAAGAATATAAGTAGGTGTAATGTATTTTAAATGATATTAGCTTGGTAGAATTTGTGAAAAGTTGCTAGTTTATCGCCCGGAGAATGGAATTTCTATAGTAGAAGTCTTACGACATGCACAGAAGAATTGCAATTGGTGTATTATAGTGTACATCGCATCAGCACATGATAGGAAAATGAAGTAAGAAGTCAAAGGTCTAATAAAGTGACAGAAGACATCTAAAGTGATGTATAACGCAATAGACAGATAACACTTTAGTAAGTTATCGAAAGATTGAATTGAATTGAATTGAAAATTAACTGAAGTCTCTTGTCGTGCTTCAATGTGAACTTGATTTGAATTGATTGTTTTTAATCAAAACGGTTATGTTTGTTTATTAGAAATGCAATTTTCTACGTTTCGTTTTATTGAACAATATTTTACCGACAACGTTAAATATTTCCATTTCCCTAATCTTGGCAAACATAACTCAAATAGATTTAGACAGTGCATAAATCATGTCATTATGAACATTATGAACTTCGTAGGCGTTTATGACAGAGTGATGTAGATCACATCTTCAAGTCGTAAAACTATTGAACTGAGATAAATAAAATATTTGGGTATAAGGTGTTTTCAAAATTAGTGATTTTCTTTTGACACGAAACTAGATAGGTAAAAAGAAACAACTTTCACTATGGGACCGAATCCGAAATAGTGAAAAAAAAAATCAACTGTTCCATACAATCTTGAATAATTACTGCACTGAAATGTAGGATACGAATAACCAATCTAAGTTTTTTTACCTTTATATCCATTATAGGTACATTTACCTGAACAGCACTTTATTTTTATTTTTTTAAATTTTTAAATTTATTTATTAAGCACACCAAACATGATACAACTTGGATAAAATTAGTTTACAAATTATGGTAAGATATGGTAAGATGGTAGGTAATGTAAAACCATATTTTATATAATTTAAGAACTTAACTTCTTGACGACTTGACACTTCACATAAGTACTATGTACTATGTACCGTAGATTTTTTTAGTTTTTTACTCGACTGCGCCTAAAAAGAAAAGAAGGTGAAAAGTGTTAGTTACACACTTCTGCCCAACCTCTTTGGGTGGGTTGAGTTTGATTTTTTTTTAAAAATTAATTTTATTTAGTTTCGAAATATTTAAGTACTTAGTATTGTTTATTTAATTTCAGTTATCAATTAAGTTTTAGACATTTTAGGGCAAATTCCTCCAATGGTTGGTTTGCCTATCGGAAGGATAAATTCGATGCTGTCTTTCTCTCAAATTTGATCAAGATAGTGACAGCATCAATTTTATCCGATAGTATATATAATACTACAGCTACTTCTCTTCCCGGGCATACTGTACAAGTCAGTAGATGGACAAGAGGGTTTTGGTGTTTTGTAGACGATGGGCTGACCACCTGTCACTACTAACCGAACTTGTACATCTCAACTATACCCTCAAAATTGGTCAGAAGTGGCACCATGTGGTTCTATCGGCCCTTGGTGCTCTGCCTACCCCGTAAGGGATAAAGGCGTGATTATATGTATGTATATATGTAATGATGTAGGCTATTTCCAATTGGACAAATCAGCCCTTAGTTAAATATAGTTTATATTGCCCTAATACCTCTACGGCTTGCACACGAATTTCAAAATATTTAATAGTATAAATAACGATGAGAAATTTAAATTATATAAGTGTATTAATAGAGCGGTATCGCCGCGTGGACTCGCCGACTCCGTGGGTATATCGGAAGCCTATTTATAAACCAATAGAAATGTCTGTCGATTCAATTTGGAGTAGGCAAGTTGCTGGAATGTTTTGGTATGAAGTTTTTTAACGCTTTAGGGCTGAGGTAGAAGCTAAGTAACTATGGTTAATGGAAGAGAGTAATACAATATCTAGGTGGTCAGCTCATCGTCTACAAAACACCAAGACCCTCTTGTCCCTCTACTGACTCAATTGTACTCAATACAAGGTACAATTAAGTTATTACATTATTAGATAATATCAAAGACATGTTTTGCTAAAAATGTGGCATGTTAATTTTATTAACAACCTTACAATTTTGTTTTTCTACAAATAACTGCCAGTTCTGTTACTCCTGCATAAGATGAACGGCAAAGAAACTTGACAGGGTTATGTTCACCTTTCATTACAGTTTAACAGTTTAGTTTAAGTAGTGCCTACTTATACTACTCGTATAACTAGAAAGAAAAGGCTTTATTGAAACCATAACCACAACACATGTTCCCATCAAATATTATGTAGGTATTATACGAACAGAACTTTCTGTCCATGATAGAAAACTGGCCAAACAGTTATCTTTCTACTGTACCCGCTACCATGCTGGTAAGTAGTACGCTTTTTGCAGAAACTGGTTTCGTGGGATTGAAGCAGCAGCAATAGTTCTATTGCAGCAGCATTTGTAATTTGTGTGTGCACAAATAATTATAAAATCTTAAATTTCTCTGTAAAAATCAAGAATACATAACATCCAAACATCGATTCTTATAAACTTTCACATTTATAATATTAATAGGATGAACAGTATGCAGCCCTAAGTCGCGCAGTCACCAAAAAATCACCCTGTACTATCAACATAAGTTCATCATAATACAAAGGTGTCCCTAAAGGTCAATGTCCACTCGCGCAGTTTAAAATAGTTGCAGTTTAACGGAAGCCCCGTGACGAGAATTCGGTCAGTCCGCTGACGGATAAGCTTAAGGAATACCTATTGGAATGGCCGTCTATTTTAATAGAATACTCCGAAATATTGAAGCGTAAACTGTACGGTTTGTCACGGTGCCACGTTCTGTAAGGTTTTCTGTGAGAATATTGCTATTGACGCTAATATACATACATAGCTACATACATAGCTATATATACACACTAAACGATAGGGTTAGTCCACTCTGCTCATATGATCCGTTGCAAGTGGAGACTGATTCTCAAGGGCCAAAACTACAGGATTGTGGACATTTCATCAGCGATGACTCATCTTTTGGAATTGGAGCGCGCTCAGAGATGTATTCTAAAGGTCATGCATTTCAAGCCTTTCTTATACCCAACAGATGACCTTTACCAATTTAGTGAAGTTCTTACTGTCCGCCAGCTGTATGTGCTTAATATCGTACTCAGGCAGCATACCTATACTACTGTCAATGCTCAAGACAAAAGTCGACGAAATCATCTAGTCGCTCGATCAGTACCCACTAAAACTCGCTTTTCAAGGAGATTTATAACTTTTATGGGACCGTACTTATATAATAATATGCACCATAAACTACGTATATATGGACTCAATAGGAGGTTGTGTAAGAGGAAGGTCTTTACATATTTGCATGCTCTTTCATACTTGGAGACAGAACACTTATTACATGTACCTTCGTAGGTTGAATCTTGTTCGTAAGTGCAACTTTTACTTTTAGATAAACGTATTTCACAAAATAGGTTAAATTTCAATTAAAACGTTTTTTGAAATGTTTATTTTTAAAATCTTAGTTAAAACTTCTATAATAATATTTTAATCTCACTCCATTACTATCACAATATATGAGATCTGATACTGCACAGTGCTAACTTTATTATCATGTATGTCCACTATACCTATATTGTAAGGGGGCCTGGTGACCTGTAACACGGGTCTCTGAACCTACACAGACACCAGTCTCCCAGGAATGACAACTGTTCCTCCTTTCAAGCATCATATTATGTTATGTGCAATATTGTGTCATTTGTGGTGAGAAATAAATGAATTTATTATTATTATTATTATTTTACAGCTACGTTTCGCACAGCGAGGTTCAGATATTTCAGATCAGTTACAAGTTGCTAGTTCGTCACTTGAGAAAACGCTCATAAAATTTAATATGCGACTCTTACGATATTCAAGGAAAGAGATGCAATACCATTTCATCAGCTGCTACTTCTTCCATGCATCCTGTAAGGACTCTATTCAGACTCTACGGGCGTTATTTTAGGCCATATGCTAGCATCTTGTCACTGAATGTGGGTGAGAGAGATACGAGTATCTCAAAGTAATGCAAGCTTTTTAATAGTAATACGTTAAACGAGTGTGACACTATCCATTTTAAATGCTGCATTTCGTTTTTTCTCTATGAGGTTTAAAGCCGCCATTTTTAAAGATACAAAATAGAGCTTTATGTGTTACAAGGATTGTGTCACGTTTCTCTCTGGACTGAAATAGAATGTGTATTTTAGTATTTGTCTCGAATGCCTAATGCGTTTGTTGGCTTAAGTAAAATACGTGAGACGTGATATATCATGTCATATGAGAAGTAATCTATTGGTCCCGGTAATTGTAATGTCATAGCAGCAGAGGCAACATACTTATACTCTTTCTACGCAACATACAGTGAAGTGACACAAATATTATGTGTAAATAAATAAATAAATATACATATAAACAGACGGCAGAATAGAATTCGTACCACCCCATGTCTGCCCGTGGGTATCGTACGAGGCAATTAAGGGTTTCCGGGAGGTGGGCAGCAGCGCCTTCCGTGTTGACAACATAGTCCAAAATACAATCTACGGTCACCAACCCGCCTGCCCAGCGTGGTGACTATGGGCAAATACTCCACATGGCAGTCTAGTGGCGTGCCCTGGGGGAGGCCTACGTCCAGCAGTGGACTGCAATAGGCTGATGATGATGATGATGACATATAAACACGGCTTGAACGATATATATGCCTGTGACGTGTATATCTCGTGCTGATGCTTGAATCGCTTTATATTAGCTGCATCTCAACTGATATCAGCGTCATGGGAAATAAGAGCGTTATATGCATTGGAATAATAACGTACGCTCTTGAACTAAATGTCTCTGTATTTCGTTTGACACAGTTAAACCTGTTAAAATACATGAAAATAGGTGGTTCAATACATTTGGCACGTGAACACACAGATTATGGGTTGACAGTGACGTCCAGGCTATTAATACTGACATAGGTTGAGGCCAAGGGAACTGGAGAAACCAAGTGCCGCAAGGTTTTCTGGGCCAGCGGAAGTAAACAAAATCATCATCATCTTCCTGCCCTTATCCCATTATGGGGTCGACGTAATATGGTTTCCCTTGTCACAAAGAAGAGAGGGCGAGGTAGATCACATACTACCTGGATGATAAATGTCCGGAAGGACATTAGATTAAGGCTTGGCCTAAAAGATGACGATATTTACCAACGAAGTGAATGGCGCCGCATGATTGAAAGCCGACCCCGCGTAACGGGAAGGGGCGAGGCCAAAGAAGAAGAAGCGCAATATGGTTTCTTTCGGAACTCACTTTTCCAAAGATTTGGCATTTGTTTTACGACCGGCTTCACGCCAACCCTCATCGGCGTTAATTTTTAGAAAATCCGTACATGAAATAAATTCAGTAGTACAGGCCCGTAACTGGGATCGAACTCACGCCTTCCAACTGAAAAGCGCAAGTCTTAACCACTAGGTACTTAATCTAATATACACATACGATTTTTCCGAAATATCCCTTTACTTTTTCATGGAACACATCTGACCCGATCTTCCAAACTAATTTTGGCGAGTATACCCATGCACATTTTCAAAAGTGGACATTTGGGCCGCAGACCAGTTTTTGCGTGGGCGGGATGTCCCATAACCCCTTAGATCAGGAAGTAAACAGAATGACAGCACATAATGTTCAACAGATTGCAAAGATTGTGGCGACACCTGTCAGTTCACTGGCGTAGATAAGTTGGTGAGGCAGGTGGTTATGGATGGTTGATCATCTGATTGTTAAACTTTGTTTCGATAATGAACATGTCGAAGGCATATTGCTTAGGCATTTTGGACAATATGATAAATACGTAATGAAACATACAAATACATAGACGCTCATTATTTAATACTCAATATCATTGTAATTCTAATATCTGTTAGCTGCAGTTACTTCCTTGCATGTCGTAAGAGTCGACTGAAGAACTTAGGAACATTCCCTCAGGTTCTTTCTTTACTAAACGTGGCTGTATTTTAGTAACACAGCCCTATATACAGGGTGATTTTTGGTCTTCAACGTTCCTGAAAATTACGGAATCTCCGTATAATCACAATCATATTTCTCCATGGAAGCATACCTGGGAAGTGTCTGGTTCCCAAGATATTAGGGTCCAAAGTTGAGTAAATAGACTTCGTTTTTCTGCATAAATGCACATATACGTGCGTAGCAAGATTTTTTCACGAGATGTAATTAATATCTATGAAAAAAGGCATAAACACTGAACACTATACATTTCGCTCGATCAAGTATTTAATTAAAGAAAGAAATTACATCGTTTCCCCGCATTTTTTTGGCATAAATTTACTTTATTTGATGTATAGAGTACATACCTACCTTCGTTAAGAGTGGCAACGAAAAAACACCTGTATATGTAGGTAGGTGTTATGTGCAAGTACGTACTTTTTCAATGTACGTAGCCTTAGACTAACCCTAGTATCTACCTAGGTCTCGGTCACGTGTAAGTGCTTAAAATAACCTTTTGTAAAGCAGTTGACCTTGTGTCTGCGAGTGTGATGTCATCTCCATCGAGAGGTTCGACAATGCGGCGCATGCGCAGGGACTATGAAAATGCAATAATATGTTTATAGTTTTTTTTACATATTATTAGGTCTATGTGCAAATTTTTATAGGTAGGTTGACATACTTCATATTGAGTTACCAGCCACTGGGTTCTTCGTTAGAATTCCCGTGGTTTCTCGATCTCTTGAGAGTTTCGGAAATAAAAGTAGCTTACGTAACTTCTTACCTATTATAATTTATCACCTATCTTTTAGTGAAATTACGTACCGTAATTAGCCGGAACAAACATCCAGATAGACATACTTACAAAAAACAAAAAAGTGTTGTTTTGGTATATTGGGTTTACTAAGAAGTGATGAATATTACAAACAGACACTCCAGTTTATTTGTCTTTATAGATATGTGGGATTCTAGGATGATGAATGAATTTTATCAAATTGGTCGAGTAGTTTCGGAGCCTATTCGATGCGAACAAACAAATCTTTATAAGTTGACGAGAGCACTGCACGGTATGCGAGAGGTCGTGGGTTCGAGTCCCATTCGGGTGAAAAATTTTTTCATTTCTTCAAACATATTTATAAAATCTTTATAATTATAATATTATAATACTCGTATCAGGGCCTTACAAATAAAAAGTTTTTTATAAAATCTTTATAATTATAATATTATAATACTCGTATCCACTGACCCTCGGTCTTACAAATAAAAAGTAACTTTAAACTGCAAGACGTATAATTCCGAAATCAAAAACTAGATAAATATCTACATATGTTTCGCCAACAACCGTGTAGATTATTTATCTAGTTTTTGATTTCGGAATGGTGCAATGTATTTTATCATGGCGATTGTAGTTTAGCTGTAAAAAGTTATGTAGGTATAACAGGGATATATCTTTACGCGCAGTATTTTAGTAACAGGGTTAGTGTTAGTTCCTCTAGCTAGATGTACCTAGGTATACAAGATGAGTGTCTAAGTCGGTGTATGGCTGACCTACCCGCGTACAATAGTCGCTTAGGTTTCAAGATCGACCGGTTCTGGACCTAGGTACCTTCTATCCGACGTCGGGTGTGGGCGTAAAGTATGTGAGCTAGACTTTCTTATATATTTAGAGAATGCTTGTGATACCCTGCGCATAGAGACCACGTAGTACACACAGTATTATAAATATCTATACAAGGTGATTTTTGATCGTCAACGTTCCCGAAAACTACGGAATCTCCTCATCATTCATGATCATTATTCTCCATGGAAGCATATCTGGGAAGTGCCTGGTTTCCATAAAAATGATTAGCAAGGGTCCATATAATCAGTTAGGCAGAGAGGGCCGATACCAATGGTGTTAGACCTGTACGTTTTAGTTAACTCAGCATCGCTTAAGATGTCCCTCACTGATAGTACGGAAGAGAAGCGCGTAGCAGGATTTTTTCACGAAAAATAATTAATATCTGTCTATAAAAAAAACTAGCATAAACACTAGACACTTAAATTTCGCACGATCAAGGAACCCTTCGTTTAAAAAATTTTTTCAAAAAAATTTTTTTTCTCAGAAACGGCTGGACCCGATGCATTTTTTTTGACAGGTCCCACTTAACATATAGGCTACTCCCGGATACATTCGAAATTTTGTGTTTTCCGCAGTAGTCGCGGGCGTTCACTGTATAGAATACGAGTGAGATTTGTACCCTTCGTTAAAGGTGGCCACAAAAAAACATCCTGTATACAAAGATTATAAATTATAATTCTTCCTATCTTAGTAGAGCTTCTTCACATGTAGAGCTTTAGCGGCAAAATAGGCAAAACTATAAAAATCTTAAGATTATATCTCTAGCCACCCTATTGCCAGTAAATAAATATAAGTGGTCGAATCAGAAATGAGGAAGATCCGCAGACGTACAAAGATCACCGACATAAGCTCAACGGTCCAGCAAGCTGAAGTGGCAATGGGCAGAGCACATAGCTCGAAGAACTGATGGCCGATGGAGTCGGAAAGTTCTAGAGTGGATACCACGTATTGGCAAGCGCAGCGTGGGAAGGCCACTCACGAGGTGGACGGATGACCTGGCCTAGGTCGGGGGCGTCGGTTGGATGCAGGCTGCTTCCGACCGGTCGGAGTGGAGGTCATTGGGGGGGGGCTATGTCCAACAGTGGACTTCTCAGGGCAGCAAATGATGATGAAATGATGAAATAAATTTACTTCAATTTATTTATAATAGACATTTCTTTTGTGGCGTACCAGACCATGACTTAGCCATGTAATTAATTCGTTCAGGCATTTTCGCATGAACGAAAAATTGTAATGCATCTATGTTTAAAAATTTATTTATATGTAATATCAGTAAACTAACCATGCCATGTTTTGTATGGGATGATTTACATACTATATTTGAATAAAATAATGAATATAATACATTGTTGTTTTCTATGTTATTGTTTTCATGTTGCAACTAAAAGGTGTTAAATTATCTAACAAAAGGCTGGAACAACAATAGGTCGTATCTTATTGCAGTTTAACCGGATATTCTGCGATGTACGTACTCAAAGATTATACAGTTTTGTGCGCATTAGTATAATCTCATCTTTAAGTACGGAAATATTAATTTGGATTGTTTTTAAAATTAACATTTAACGATAAAAATAAACAGCCCAAAAACTAATACAGATATTATACCTAAAGGAGATAAAACCACTGACTGAAATATAGACGCACGCACAGTCGTAATCGCAACCGCTAATGGTAAAAACGTGAAATATGGTACGTGGCTCCTTTTGTGATGTATGGGTCCATAAAGGCATTATACGAGAAATTCTAACTCTATAGGGTAAACATAGGGGTTAAAAGATTGTATGAAAAAAAAATATCGTCTAATTTACTTCAAAGTCGGAATACCCAAATAAAATTCGTTAGATATCTGTTTCAGATGTTTCATCATTTTCCAAAATTACAGTTTTATTGGTCGTAAAAAGGGTAATTAAGTTAATTAGAATAAAGTAATCGATAGACTAACAGCTAATATGTATACCTATTAGTTACCATTACCACACTATTCTGTTTACCATAATTTGTTTTTATTTTTATTTAGATAGAAATCAATTTCATTCGGGATATTTTTTCGCGTGATATGTGATGATAAGGTAGGTATACGCCATATCGAGGTAGGAAGTTTAGTTAGAAGAAATTAGTAGGTAATACTATCTATAAGCAGAAGACCAAAGTGACAGACATAGTCTCGAAATGTAGCAGACTAAAGTGGCAGTGGGCAGGCCACATCTGTCGTAGAACCGATGGACGGTGGAGTAAACGGGTTCTCGAATGGAGACCGCGCCTCGGCAAGCGTAGCGTTGGGCGCCCTCCGGACAGATGGACCGATGACTTAAAGAGGACGGCTGGTAGTGACTGGATGGCAAAAACGGGAGTTCGAGCCATGTGGCGTACACTGGGAGAGGCCTACGTCCAGCAGTGGACTGCAATACGCTGACGACGACGACTATCTATAGCCCACTAATCTAATAACAGTTACGAAACTTTGTTTACGATACTCTAAGAACTATTCGCAAAAAAAACTTAAATTACTCGCACCTCCCTTTTAGAACCAACTTATTAGCATAGCAATTTGATTACACGAGCAAAATAAACAAGCATACAATCATCAGAACAATAAACTACACTGCACTGTAGCTACAGTCACCTCAGTTTTTCAAAAAGATTACTTGCAGTTTGGATGATTGTACAATACTTGCATAAAGTGAATAAGACTCTATTGTATGTTAGAAAGATTCTAAAATACAATAGTAAGAATAAACTTGCAAAGCTCAGTGTCAATGGCCTGGTAAACTATGTGCTCTATGTGCTTGGTCTAGCTACATACGGCAAAGTTTAGAATGATTTCTGATACTAGATATTTTACATATACCTATTATGTAGTATATCTGGTCATATACACACGACTGTGTTCACGAAGAATGATGTTTAGCATAGCGCGGCCAAATACAAAAAATCTGTGACAGATCACTAGCTCATCGCCTGGGTGAACGCCCCTGAGTTCCTTAGTGGACTCATACGACATGTATGAAGCCCCGCATCAGTACAGGACAGTAAGCTAAGATGATATATTAGCTATGGCTACCTCTGTAGCTTATGACCACGCCACTCTCTCTTCTTATGTGGCAACTTTCACCCGACCAGACAAAGAACTGAAAGACAAGAAAATATTTTTTCGAATTTAGTCTGACTTTGTATTTCATAGATTGCCAAAGAGGCAACGCTGACAGCAACTATGTAAACAATAAGTGTAGGCTGAGTTCATTTATATAATTTCTCCTAGCATCACGTTAGAACGAAGTTCAATTTTCGAAAGGAACTTGAACTGGAAGCCTCTGAAAGCATAACAAGACATCCGTTTCCCGATAACCAATATAAGAACTTACGGCTCTTGTAGTGAGAGTAAAATACTGCTAGCTAAGTATAAACTAAATTCGCCGTAACAGAGCCGTAACTTGATCGCAATCTGAATTTCCAATGCGTTCTTAGATGCAAACTGCTTTGCATTGCAAAATGGAAACCTCTATTCCTAGAAAGGCTATATTCTTTATAAGGAGAGTTACATTGATTTAGACGTAATAGGGTCACGTCTAATACTGTGTAATGGTCGTTATTAATATCCTTGACTCTTGGCATTTATTAATTAAAAACATTGAGTTTTCAGTACGGCAACAAAAATATGAAAGGGTGGGTGGGCACGAATAAGAAACTTTTTGCCACTTTGAAGGAATGACCGTCCCCCTTAACTAGCAAAAGTAAAGCTCTAGCCAAAAAGGAACTTTGACATTTCAAGGCGAATATTGTACAATTTTCGCTATCGCCTTGCTTCGGCTTTGCTATTGCAAATTAGGTAATCATGGGGCGTTACTAGCTAGCTAGTTGGTTTGATTGGGCATTTTCCGCACTTAGCCCCTCATAGGTACATGTGATGCTGTTGTATTAATACAAGTTACTAATTAATCTATCTAGATGTCGGCTTCTAAGGCTGATTAGGCTATTTCTAGCATGTTAGTTGAAGCCTTGTGATGATTACCAGAAATACAGCAAGAATCCAATACCCATATCAATACAGCTAAATCCCAAAGGGATCCTACACTGGGATAAGGGGTCAGATGTAAACACCCAGTCACCAGTGGTTAGCTTATTGCCTGAGAGAATGCCGCACCGACTCTCATAACATGTTCGAAAGGAGATACAGCTGGTGTATTTTACTGAAGCCCTACATTAGCACATGAATACACCCTAATAGAACTTGACATCTTTACAAGTGCTTTCATCTCATTCATTCACCAAAACTACAGGAAAGGGCCCGAAATTAGGTCGCAGTTAGTTGCGCATGCGTGGCTCCCAAATTGAGGGCACCAGTCAAGGGCATTAGGGCTTTGTCCCTTCGCGCCAGAAAGAGATGGAGTTGGTGAATTGATAGGTGTTAAAAAGAGATGAAGGTAGAGACAGCTGATTTTACGCAGCAATTTTTACGAAATGTGTACATTTTCTTTTGAGCAAAGAGTTGTTAAATTCATTGATTTGCTCGAATGAAATTGTAATTTTAATGAATAACTTGAAGACTGTCTTATCATCCATTAAACAAAGATGTAGGTAGTTAATTAGGTTAAAGGTAGAGCAGATATTTCTCCTTTATTTATTCAGATATACAGGGTGTAACAAAAGGGGTATGTTAAGCGAAAAGCTATGTAAATAGCCCACTACAAGAACCTATCCACAAATTTTCAGACTCGAAATCACATGTTAATTTTTCCAGATAGTATGGAGAATTCCTACACAACTCAGGAATGTTCATATAATCTTGAAAAATAAACATGTGATTTCGAGTTTCAAATTTTGGAAATAAGTTTCCTATAGTGGGCTATTTACATAGCTTTTCGCTTAACATACCCTTTCTGTTACACCCTGTATAGGTTGTACTCCTACCTGAAAAAGAATATATAAGAGTTTCTTATGCTCCGGGAATATCCCTTTTTCATAACGATTTAATAATTTTGAAGGTTTATACCACGTCCATAAAGCGAAGAAATATCTCATTAAATTCCCATAAAAACATCATAGTATTGATCGAGTATTTATTTACGTTGTGACCCAATTTCATTTCTACCAATGTTATTGCTCGTATAGTTCATCATTTATTGCTCAGTCGTTCTTGGTCACGACATTTGATATATGTGAATATACTTTTCTACTGTTTGTTTCTCATTAATTCTTCAGCTTTGTCCTTTTTCATATTTCCTACCATCACGGAAGAAGTAATTTCTTCATTCTTATCACCATGGCTAAACAGATGTGTGAGTGATACCTTACAAGGTATGTGGTACGTGGTGTTCTGATAACTTTTCTCACGATTCACACGAACCTTAACAGGAGTAGGTAACAGCTATCAGAGCTTTTCTAAATTCCAGAGTTTGTATTAGACATTTCCAGGATTTGTATCCTAATGGGATGTGTTAAGCGAAAAGCTTTGAAACTATTTTCGATTGACATGCCCCTTTTGTTAGCCTAGGTAGAAAATTGGGTATTTTAAAAAATATTTTTAACACACTTCCTGTAAAAATTATCATTTACTCTATACTATGTTATGCTATAGTGCTATGACTCTACATTAGGTATTGGTAGTTCATGAACAATTCTGATGCAGGTAGTCCTGAAGTGCTTTAGCCTGAAAATGCTTTATGATAATATTGACAACAAAACCGCGTGGTGCCGGCAGAGTAGACTTTGTACTACCCCATGCCTGCCCGTGGGTATCGTACGAGGCGATTAAGGGTTTCCGGGAGGTGGGCAGCAGCGCCCCCATGCTGACAACATAGTCCGAAAATCACACTCGCCTGCCCAGCGTGGTGACTGTGGGCAAAACCCCCCCGTGGCAGTAGCCTATCGCAGTCCAGTAGTGGACTGCGATAGGCTGAAGAAGACGAAGAAGTATGTCCAACTTTACATATACCTACTCACGGTTTTCCCAAAATAGGGTGCAGCCAGAACTGCAGGGCCACGAAGGAGATCCTATGGACACATTTAAAACTTCCTTGAACAACTCTGAAATATTGTAATATTTTAACTTGATTACAAAGCCCCCGAATGCGTATTCGTGACTAAACCTCATAAAGAGTTTTATAGGTTGTCTGTGTATCCCCTTCCTTAGGGTGGGTAAAAGGGGAAGTTATTGCCAAATATCTATACGTAGCGATATGCCAGTTTACAGGTTTTTTAAAACAGCCAAGCTAACGTTTGACCTTATTGACTATCTCAATAGAAAACCTTAGTATGCATCCAATTCAACAATTTTGCTAATTTAAAATACAAATAATAAAAGTACCCAGTGTGGTGACTATGGGCAAAAACCCCTCAATGGCAGAAGGCTTATGGCGTGCCCTGGGGAAGCCTATGTCCAGCAGTGGACTACAATGCAATAGGCTGATGTGATGATGTGGAAAAAAATACGATTACTCACGATTTCTATTGCCGAATGTATGGACGTAATTTTTGTTTTATCTATCTAGATAATTCTCAGAAACTCAAAAATTGCAAGTTCAATTCCATATGGCCATAGTCATGTGCATCAAACATTGACTTTATTTTATGTTATTAGAGAGTAGAAAAAACCAGAGCATACTAAAATAAAAACAAGTATTATAGAGATAAAAAAAGGGAATTGGACTGTTCGCAGAGTAAAACACATGAACGTATACAAGACCTTAAGGAATGTAACTTGCAGCTTCCAAAGCTCATTGTCTGGGCCAAGTCTAGTATGACACGTGGTAACCGGCGCATGCGTAAACTTGGACCTCCAACTCCTGCAAGTTACACTTAATTTACGCCTCTCAGTATCGAGCGAGCCTCCGCGCCGAGAGGTCATGTTGCTATGTCGGACGGCCGCGACTCCCCGTCGCACAGCGGCCTCCGCGATCGAGTGCACTTCTTCGAGAAAGTCTGGTCTGGTCAAACCTCCAGCGACACAGTCGACGCGGCCATCGACGTCGACGACATAGAGCGCCGCATCGAACAGCGCAAGCGACGACCGGAGTCGCCGAAAATAGATGTTAAGTTAAAGCAGACGAGGGATACGGAGTCTCCGACGAGGAGTTTCGAGTCTTCCTTCCCCGACTACAAGCTGAGGCATGTCCCTGAGACGGAAAGGTTTGAGAGCGAGGTTGTAGAGGGCGACCTCGCTTCTGGAGCCAGATTCGTCAAGTTTGAACGGGTGACTGTGAGGAGAACGGTCACGGAAACCAGGGAGGAGCGGGCGGAGTCGCCTCAGCATGAGTGGTACTCAGAGTACAAGCACCAGACTTTGCACAATGCTCCAAGAGTGGAGTATGTGAGGAGTAGATCGGAGTATGATTCTCATATCGCCGAGATCCGAGGTTAGTAAACAACTTTAGACAACTTACCATTGTCTCTGTAGAAAAATATACTAAACATATAAATATAGGATTTGTGAAGTTTGTGGTGCCTAATGAAACCTTAGTAACATCCACGAAGAACTGGTATCCAAATGTCAAAAGGTCGCAACCTTGGACGCTACATTCGGGCAGTAAACAACTAGGTGACATAATTATTTGGTTGTTTGAACTAAATATAGAGACTATGTGATACGGAGAAAATTAGGAAAAAGTTTCAATACAATAAGTCTGTAGTACGCAGTAGCATAAATTAGGAAGGAAAATTTGGAAAATCATCGACATTTTCTCACCGCGTTTGATAAAATATTTGTATTACTGTATATTATAAATTCGAAAGTGATGAAATAAGTTTTATATTAAAAAGCCCACAGTTAGGTACCTACTATGCGAAAAGTAGATTATAAACCATACATAGTATGTATATTTCTTATTTATTTGCCATTTATAATATTGAATGTAAGGCTAATTTTAAAAATGAACATTGTAAGTACCTAATAAAATAACACAAACCAAAAACTTATTCGGTGTTATTTCGCTGTGTAAATATGTCTTTGATTAAATTCTTAAAGTGCAATGATAAGGGATAGAGCTATGTTACTAATTATCTTATCTTTATGTTACACTAAGATAGTTATTTTTATAATCTGTTTTATCGTAAATCAAGTCCGTTCGCTCGACATAATACCCACCAACTAAGTTTACATATAAATATGTTTAGCATTATAATATAATAATAATGTAAATCGTCGATAATCGAATAACGACTCATCATGTCAATGCATTTTTGTAAGAAGTAAACTTAAAATATTGTACAGAGTGTGTGCCTGTGACTACAATATAATATATAATAATCAGCCACGAGTAGTCCTAAATATAAGGCTTAACATAAGGCCTCCCCCAACAACCTGCACTGGTTACGTCATGAATCGGAAAAATACAAAAAGTTGTAAAAAATTCTCATATTCATAGCACATTTTGGTAAAAAGTCTCTCCGCGCTTTAGATGCTTTTCGTGGGCTACGCCGCGCTGTAATAAAAAAGAAAATTGTTTAATAAGAAAGAAAGAAATCATTTATTTTTCGCCACAACATAAGCACTATACCGTTGTGCAACTGGGAGAACCAGGATTAAACTATTTTAATAAGCACTATCCTTAATTTATCCTTCGTACAACTGGGATTTATAAAAGAGATGGTATGATACACATATACTTAGTAGGTAAGCTTTACGAGTACCTTTATTTATGCGGTGGTGACTTCATCCTCGCGGAATCCGGATTTCTTTATTTTTAACGATAAACTTAGGTAAAATTGGTATAAGGATTCTAACGTATATTATAAAATACTATTATTATACGATGGCAATAATTGCCTCCGTCATCACATACATGGCCGTGTTCCCGCGTGTCTCTGCTAAATAATATTTAAGACCTCTTGATAAACTACAGACAAATTCTAATTAAACATCTCGCATACATATATTTTCCACTATTTGAATTCGAAACCAACCGAGTATGTTTGCCTCGTAATGGAAGCGAGTCGCCACTATAAGCTTTGTAGAGCGACATCTCACTTCTACGAAACTCTTGAATCTCTTGATTGCAAACTTCGGAACTGTGAATGGTGATGGAAACCCTGCACCATAGAGGTCCCCAACTTCCTATATCTAGGATATATTTCAATTTATACATCCTAAATTGAGATATATCTTAGATAGAGCAAGTTGCCAACTAGCTGTTGCCTGCCACTTCGTCCGTGAAGACTACAGAATGTGGCCCAAAAATTTAAATTGATTTAATAAACCGTTAAGAGGTAACAAACAAACTTACTCTTTCATTTATAAAATTAGTTGGGGATACCAGTAACTAGAATCACCTGATTATGTAAAATACTATCTATACGAAAATGCTATTACAGACCAGTTTTAATAAACAATGCAAAGTCTTCTCCAAACCAGTTTGGAAGATTCGTTTATTTCGCGTTCCTGAGATATAAAACGAAACAAGTAATTGATCCTGTAACTGGTCCCTGTGTCCCATTATAGCGTCACGTACCTACATACAATACTTTTCTAACATATAATGTTATACATGTATGTACATGTTCCCGAATCCCGACATGCTTTTTTTATTTAAGGACGAGTTTTCCAATATCATATCTAAAGGATAAAGTTGATGGTGTTTATTATTCTTGATTGAGAGAAAGACAACATCAAGATTATTCTTCAGACCGTTGCTATAGTTTCATAGGGCCGGCTTTTCCAAACGTTAGATAGCCTATCAGAGGAGTAAAGCTGATTGCTGTCTATATCTAAAACTTAGTCATGATATACAGGGTGTAACAAAGGGGTATGTTAAGCGAAAAGCTATGTAAATAGCCCACTATATAGAAACTATTTCAAAAATTTGAGACTCAAAATGACATGTTTATTTTTCAAGATTGTATGAACATTCCTGAATTGTTTAGGAATTATCCATACTATCTATACAATTATCCATACAGCATTAACCTTATTCTTCTGGTAGGCTATCTGACGTTTGGAAAAATCAGCCCTAATTCTATTAAAGATAGAGAGTCTGTAGTCTCAAAAGGTTTCGACATAGTACCCTGATAGCTTATAATACTGATATTTTATAACCTACTCGTAGGTCTTTACGAGTAGAATGACTCGGAAACATTTCCCATTGGATTTGTTACCAAGTCCGGTCGAGTAGTTGGGTATGAGAGAGTTTTTCTTATATCTCGCTATCTATAGACCAAACTTTATACAGTTCTGTTAAAAATAATATTTTTTAACGTGATCTCATCGTTTTATCGCTATGTTTAATTTTACTGGAGCTTGTCTTAATTGCCCTAATTGTGTTAATTGCCACTATTTATAAGGATTAATAGATGTTTACCTTTTCTATGTATATGACCAAGAAAATTTAACTATGTGCTTTGATTTATAAAGGTCACCTTTAAAACGTAAATAACATACATAGATAAAAGACAAAATGCAGAACTGCAGGTTTGTAAAGGAGATCCCAAAGACACGTTTAGAATAGCGGGGAAGATGTTAATGATCAGTTGCAATCTGTTAGCTTGTCGCCTGAGAGAATTAGGCGACCCGAGTTCCTTTGTCGACTCTTACGACATGCACGGACCGGAGATGCAGCTGATGTATTCTAGTGAAGCCCTGCATCAGCACAGACAGAAACTTGTAAATAACATATTTGCTATATGTATCGCAAACATTTCATTATAAAACGTGACTTACGTGTAGTTTTGTTTATTTTGTTGGCTAATGTGGATAGATATTTGTTTGCAAATCTTATTTAACCATTTTGTTGACAGTTACTTGTAGGTAACTTCAAGCGATTTAAAAACATTCATTTTTTGGTTCTTGTTGACCGTTATACTACGGCACCGCTATCCCAGGAAATCATGTGTTATTTTGATATACAGGATGATTATTGGTCGTCAACGTTCTCGAAAACTACGGAATCTCCTCATCATCACCATCATTTTTCTCCATGGAAGCATACCTGGGAAATGTCTGGTTTCTAAAATATTAGGGTCCAAAGTTGAGTAAATAGACTGCGTTTTTCTGCATAAATGCACATTAGACGCGTGTAGCAAGATTTTTTCACGAGTAATAATTAATATCTGTCTATGAAAAAATTAGTATAAACACTATAAATTTCGCCCGATCAAGTTTTTTTTTATTTATTTGCAATCTTTTACCAGCATTTTTTTTGGCATAAACTTACTTTATTTGATGTACCTATATAGAGTACGTACCCTTTACGTTAAGGGTGGCAATGAAAAAACATCCTGTATAGGTACCTACTTATAACCTATTGTACCTGGAAAGTTTTATCAAAATCCAATTAGTCGTTTGTGTGGGAAAGAGTAACAAACTTACATACACACAATATATATATATATAGGTACATACATCCATCCTTACAAACGACGCATTTTTAATATTAAATAGTAGGATTAGTAGTATTTTTACCTCCTTAAGTATTTGGAATAATATATTATGTTTTTAATCAATTATATCTAACACAACTCTGAATATGAGATAATATCCTTAAACTTTAAATGTTCTCACTTAAAGAGCAGTATGCGTGTTTCTCGTTCGCCGTTAACAATGACCGTCATGTCTTCCATTGCATTGCTGGTAGGGTGACTATAATGCAAACCATAAATAAGATTATAGTCGATTCTGACCGTCACACTTAAATCTTAACTTATAATTAGTCAGGAGGGTCCCTCACCATCCTTAAAATAAAATAGCAGAGACAGGAAGAGACAGGTACGACTAATTTTAATGTGATTCGATATTTTAATGTGGGATTAAGTGAGACGGTCAGGATCGACCATATTATTCTGGCCCCATAGACATTTATCGTACAAAATGTATCTTTCTGTTAAAGAAAAAAGCAAGATAACAAATACTCTAATTCATGCACAAAATGTAAACCTATGGAATACGTATTTGGTTTAAATGTTACATTAATAAAGTTTATTTAAAAATGAAAATAAGACCTTTAAAAACTTTAAAGCATAAATCAAATATGTACCTACCTAGGTATCTATGAAGTAAGTAATTAAATGAAGTAGACACCCAAAATAAGTGTTTGTACTACTACTCTGTTACTGGAATCCTGTTTAAATAAATGTTATAAACTTTATCTGTGAAAACTTTACTATGTACAATAAAGCATAAGAATAAAAATAAGGATATTTGTTTCATGACTAAGTTCCAAGTATCAAATTGCCTGGGCACCCTACTATCATAGCAAGTGTCGCCATCAATAAAGACAGTTCAATGCAACTATGACGTCACCATTGTGTCTATTATTAGCTAATCAAATCCTTTCTGCATAATATCGCGCATATGATTAATTAATAACTACATAAGTGTTAATAGAGGAGTTATAATTTAATCTTATTGCGACTATCTTAAAAAGTTCTCGTCGAAAAACTTTCTTCAATACCTTCTAAAGAACAGCAATTCAAAATCACATTCATTCGACTTTAAAGCATTATACAGTGTGTAACAAAAGGGGTATAATAAACGAAATGCTATGAATCACGCAAGTATTATGGTATTTTTCCAGATAGTATAGAAAATTTGTAAACAACTTAGAAGTGTTAATTAATGCAATCTTAAAAAATAAACATGTGATTTCGAATCTCAAGATAAATAAGTTCTCTATAGTACCTACCTAGGCAATTTTTATAGAATTTCGCTTAGCATACCCCTTTAGTTACCTGTATAGCACGATTACAATACAGTGCTTCGTTTAGAATATATTTTAGTTGTTTACATTTGAATGTCCTTCTAAGAGTACGAGGTTACTGCTGTAGGTGTCACGTAACTAACCGCAACTATCGGAGCCATTCCGAGCATTATGCATGCGCGCGCGCCGACTGATTGCGTTACTCTAACGCAGTGGAATGGGCTTAGAGTTTGCGGACGATATACTTCATCCGTGTCATCAAAAAAAAGTTTTCAGTACCTTTAACTTTCTTGGCTTTTGTATACAGGGTGTAACAGAAAGGGTATGTTAAGCGAAAAGCTATGTAAACAGCCCCCTATAGAGAACCTATTTCCAAAATTGGACACTCGAAATCACAAGATTGTATGAAAATTCCTGAGATGTTTAGGAATTCTATATACTATGTAGAAAATTAAACATGTGATTACGAGTCTGAAATTTTGTGGATAGGTTCTTTTTAGTGGGCTATTTACATAGCTTTTCGCTTAACATACCCTTTTTGTCACACCCTGTAAAAAATAACACTCCGTTGAGCACTCAATAATTCATCAAGACCTCAAATTGCTATAGATCGTGAAAATAGGTACTTATAGTTATTTATTTGATAATCTCCGACCGTATTTCGGCCAAGGCGACCAATCTCTACGGAGATTGGTCAGGTACGCAGGAGATATTATAGTGCACAAGTGTGTGCGCAAACACAGATGCACTCTCTATTCCGTCACTCTCATAGTCCGATGGGACGGAAAGCCGACACGACCGGAGAGAGATCAGGCGCAGGGCCAACGGTTTTACGTGCTTTCCGAGGCACGAGCTAAGTGACAATTTTGCAACATTAAAATCTGTACATGAAATAAATTCATTGGTACAGGCCCGTGAATGGTATCGAACTTACGCCTCCCGCTTGGAAGGTGCACGTCTTAACCATTTTTTATTTATTTATTTATTGGTTATACAAAATCCAAAGTTCTCAATTACTTTGTTAATATAGATAATAACGTACAATTCCCAGAGCCAAGAAGGATTTTCATTTTTTATACTATACAATTAATATTATTTTATTTATAAACTAGTAGACGCCCGCGACTCCGTCCGCGTGGACTGCAGGAAAAACAAAACGTCGAAATTATCCGGGGAAAAAAACATTTTCCCGAGATAAAAAGCAGCCTATATGTTAAGTGGGACCTGTAACAATATATTCCTGAAAACTGCATCGAAATCGGTTCACCCGTTCAGAGATTAGCGTGCACAAAACAAAAGACAAAGTTTAATGAAGTAGTAATTGAACATAATTATTTTTCTTTACTTTTTACTTCATGGAAATGATATCATTAAGTTTTGAACCATCATAACATAACCCGTTGTTATAGTTCTTAATACTTCAATTTTAAAAGGTCTTTATTTTCCACATAATAAACACACAATACAAATCCAGTGTAAGTTTAGTCCTAGACAGTATTTTAAGCTTATAATTACCACGTTTACAAGCGTTAACATGACGCTTTAACAAACTTAATGAGCTAGCTAAATAGAATTACTATAAAAACATACTATTTTTAACGAACATTACAATCACTGTATCCTACGTTTAATCATGTAATCCTTAGTAATAAATTACATTTATTAAATTGAGGTTAATTTAAAAGAGAAGATGGTATTAAACCAATCAGATAGTAATGATTTGGCAGCCAAACATAATATACAAACGTTATATTATTCCTCTTAATACTGATTTAGAACATAAATACGTTAAGTTAAATATAATGGGCCAGTTTCATACAAAATCATTGTTTGTGAAAACTGCTCGATAATTCCTTGCATTTGTGTAGGTGGACGTGTCTTGGAATTGTTTATTTTTCAGTCTGGGTGGTGCTTTTAAATCAGGGTCGAGAATTCAGAAACCCACGCATGTAGAGTTTGTCGGGAACCATTATAAAACCTACAAAGGGTTGCATTTTTATTATATTTTTTGAAGTCGTTGATATCATCCAAACATTTTATAGTCTCAACTTTAATTTTATTAAATTAGAAAATGTATGTCTGCGAGAAAAATGTTTGTTACTCTTTCACGAAATAATTACCGAACTAAAGTTGGCACTTAGATATGTAGCTTTGTTACGAGGGTCTGCTAATTTTTTATTTACTCAACCAATATTCTTGTAAATTTTCATACATAACAGGATGTTTTTTCGTTGCCACCCTTAACGAAGGATACGTACTCTATACATCAAATAAAGTAAGTTTATGCCAAAAAAATGCTGGGAAATGATGAAAAAAAAAATTACTTGATCGGCGAAATTGATAGTGCCCAGTGCTTATGCTAGTTTTTGATAGACAGATATTTAATTATTTCTCGTGAAAAAATCTTGTTACGCGCGTCTACGTGCATTTATGCAGAAAAACGCAGTTTATTTACTCAACTTTGGACCCTAATATCTTGGGAACCAGACACTTCCCAGATATGCTTCCATGGAGAAAAATTGATCGTGATAATGAGGAGATTCCGTAGTTTTAGGAACGTTGACGACCAAAAATCATCCTGTATAGTTGGGAGTACCAAGAAGGACATAGGCTACACTTTATAGTCAGCACGGACGAAGTCGCGCGCCACAGCTAGTAGAATACAAAATCTTCCATTGACCGTAATATTTTCTTCATTCATGACCAGTTCGATTACGTGACGGAGGTCAGCTCTGAAGCTCATGCTTCGGAGATAAAATTAGCATTTATTACCACTACCTATTCTCAGGTATGATGTCATTCGCTATCTCGCTCTTATCACGGGTCAAGTGTGAGACACACTGATTTAGTTCTATATTGGTCAATAATGATGATAAGCCTGTTTATGTGTTTTTTGAATCGATTGTCTTTGTTGAAGGTCGCCGTTATAATTTTGGATGTAGTTGCATGCAGAATAAGAATAACCCTACGCCTGATTTCGAAATTAACATCTTCTACCCGTAGCACGTAGCAGGCTACGGACTACGAACTTACTACGGTCGGAGCCTATTTCACTAAAATAGTAATTAATTTAATAAACAATATGTCTGTTTATTTCTTCGTTTACAACTACAATCAAATACATTAAAATAACTTACCATGTTTTAATATTTTCTGCTAAACATGCATTAAAAATCGGAGACCCCACTAGCATATCATTAAAAATATACATCGTAAAATGACTCAATAACAGGAAAATTCGCGAAAAAATAATTTCGCCGTCTAAAAAACTTTCCGTGATTAAACAAATTTAAAATTACATTTATAGACTTTCCCATTATCACGCCATACATAACAAGATACTCCTTACTTGGATACCTACTTATTGTACTTGTTTGTATGTCGAAGGTGACTTTATCCAGTGTGTTTACTGCTCTAAACCAGGCGGATGATGGCGAGATTAAACAAGATTGCATAAAAAGTCTTTATGGCTCAATCGTGTCATTTTTAATGCTGCTCTGACCTTCAGCTAAATTAATGTTTGGACTATTTTCAAAACTAAATCAAATTGTTAAATACTTGCTAATATTATTGTCTGTTTCTATATGTCTCTATACCTATAATGTCTGAACGGATTGAGATTAGGTTTAGGTTTTTTGTAGGTAGCCTCAATTGTCCCAATTAATATTGTAAATGCCAAAGTAGATAAGTTAGTTTTTCATCTCTAGACGTTTTATCTACTTCTTACATAGGACACAAAAGACTAACATAACACGTGTAATTTTCTATCGCAGTTAATTGAAACCCAAAACGTTTTTCGAATTTGTTTCTTCCTTCGCTTCAGGAAAGCGCAGGTGGTTTTCTGATGAATATAAGCCAAGGTTAGTTTCGTTTAGAGGAAGTTTGCTCGGTCCAGTTTGGCACATTGTTTGTGAACAATTATAAATGGTTAGCGTCGATTGTGCACGACGCTGCCGAATGTGGTGGCGTGAGTCATTCTGTTAACTATTGGAAATTGGATGAGGTTTAATTGAATGTTAGGTACTTATGGCGCGTGTTTCCAAACACACATAAAACATACAAAATAATTTCATGAAACCCTGTACCTACCTCTATTTGTCAAAGAGCTGATTGTCATTTTTAGTTAGTTAAATGAGACATTCATATTATAAATTATTTATTAAAAAGCGTCCTTACAGAAAAAATATTTACATACATACATACATACATATAACCACGCCTTTATACCTTACGGGATAGGCAGACCACCAAGGGCACTATAAGACCACATGGTGCCACTTCTGACCAATTTTGAGGTTATAGTTGAGATGTACAAGTTCGGTTAGTAGTGACAGGCGGTCAGACTTTGTTGTTCATAATAATAGTAAGAGTTGCCGAAAACTATCAATTGGTCTATTGAGGATAATACTGTCAGTGATTGATACAGTGTACTAATTTAAAAATTAAATATTTGTATGGATACGGGCTATTTTTTTAATTTAATTATAAAGAGTTTACATTTAAAAACTCTGCTTTATTCATCACTACAGATTCACTATGGTTGCGCCCACCACCGGGCCCTACACCCTCCACTGACCCTCGGATCGGTGGTGGGCGCACCCATAGTGAATGTTTGAACTTCCGAATTGTAACGCCTAATACAATTTCATTCATCACTACATATTATAAAACAAAGTCGCTTGCCGCTGTCTGTCCGTTCCTATGTATGCTTAGATCTTTCAAACTAGGGAACGGATTTTGATGCGGTTTTTTTTATAGGTAGAGTGATTCACGAGGAAGGTTTATAATGTACCTATAGGATCAGCACTGCACCCGTGCGAAGCCGGGGCGGGCTGATAGTCTTCTATACATATAATAAAAATGTAACGGATCGCTGTCTGTACATGGGAGATATATGAGAAAAAATATTATAGGAGACCTTTATCAATGCAATAGGACCCAAAACGATGATTTTTGGAATTTTTGTTTGTTTGTCTGTTTGTCTGTGCGTTTTTGCACGCTAATCTCAGAAACGGATGAACCGATTTCGATGCAGTTTTCAGGAATACGAGTATATCGTGACAGGTCCCACTTAACATATAGGCTACTTTTTATCCCGGGAAAATATTTTTATCCTGGATAATTTCGACATTTTGTTTTTTCTGTAGTCCACGCGGACGGAAGTCGCGGGCGTAAATAAAATGCATTTCGATGATGTCATAGTTAATGGCCCATACTATAAATGTACCTGCATTATAACGATTTGCAGTAAGTAAATATACGAGTTTATAGTCGATAGCCTTACTTCCAACGGTAATGTTGGAGATAAGGCACGGACCAGGCTTTATTGGCCATGTAACTGCAAATGCTAATAGTGTACCTACTACTTAAGTAAATAAATAATATATCGGTGGTCCAATAGGCTATGTAGTCATTTATTATGGCTACAGACGAAAAGAAGAAAAATGAAGAAAAAACCCGACTGCGTAAAAATGTTGACTACAGTGTTACTCTCACCACTAAGGCGAATGCACAGAACACAATTGGATACCTCTTAAGCTTAAATGTGACAGCCGTTTAGGCTCTTAGCGTGCCAAAGAAATATACATACATACATAAATATATAAACATATATACTCGAAAATTATTATAACCCTCCTTCAGGCGCAGATGAGTAAATAGTAAAATGACTTATGTATACATATGTATGATCAAAATCATTATCTGGCCTAAGGGAAATGCTGAAAATGGCGCACAATAGAGAACCTTTCCAGAAAATTTAAGACTAGAAATCAAAGGTTTAACCTTCAGGATTGTAGTTTAGGAATTTTTTATACTTCTTTGCTTGGGAGGCTGCATACCTCATAGCTTTTAAATTGCATTGCCCGCGACCTTGAGACTACCCGCCGGATGGCTAGAGGCACGCGTAACATTTTTTACCTTACAAAAAAAATTGCTAAACCTTACGTCTGACCCTGATTTAATGGACGGTTTTGTTTACATTCTACTTCCTACTGTATTATTTCTGCTTATAGATGTCGATGTATTGGTAATTTGTAGAATGTTTTTCTCTTTATTTGGTGCTAGCTGTTGTTTCATCAGAATACATCAGCTGCGTCTTTTTCCGTGCGTGTCATGAGGCGACTAAGGAACTCAGGGCAATGAGCTGGTAACTAGTTGCTGATCAATAACATCTGTCCTGCTATGCAGGATTTGAAGAAGAAATCTCTTTTCAAGAGATCGGCCTCTCCGATCCAATACGGCAGCACTGCTACAAACTCCCCGATTTAATTCTGGGGCTTTTGGGTATTCTTACTCGGTTCAGGCGGTTAAGCTCTGGAATGAATTACCCCATGCGGTTAGAGATTGTCGCACTGTTAGCACATTTAGGGAAAAGCTGAAGAATCACTACCTGTCCATTATTTGAATATGCTGTCTCAATGTAGTTATGTAGTTTCTTAGAATTTGTTTAATTGCACATGTTACCCTGTTGTTATTAATTTCTCTTTACTTGTTTGGCTTGCTAGAAGAGATCTCTGGTAGAGATAAGCTTGCCATTGTAGTTGCATCTCTTCTTTTATGTTGTATGCTATATTTCTTTTTGTGTATGTGCAATAAAGAATAAATGAAATTGTATTAGGCGTTACAATTCGGAAGTTCAAACATTCACTATGGGTGCGCCCACCACCGGGCCCTACACCCTCCACTGACCCTCGGATCTGATAACTCATAATTGCGACAACAGGCACTTGCACTAACTACAATCGCCATGAGAAACCAGACCCGAGCACCTAGCATGCAAGACGATACATTGCACCATTCCGAAATCAAAAACTAGATAAATAATCTACATATGTTTCGCCAACAACCGTGGCATCCTCAGGATTATGGAAATTAGTAAATTGTAAACCACTAATTACTATGTACACAGAATTAACTACCCTCTACTAAGTATTAAAAAATATATAAATAATTACCCACCATTATTTATATTTCAAATAAATATATACTATTTGTGCACACAAACCAAATAGTATTGGGTGAATTAGTTAAATTTAAATGAAAAAATTCAAAAATTCACCAAAATATTGATAAATTAGTAAAGAAAACAAGGATGTATGGAACAACATCTTCCATTATTGTTATTGACATTGACAAGCCACTACATTCTAAGGTTACTGTTTATTTATTTATTCTAGCCAATGAGTTTAAAAGCGGCGACGAAAATTCAACCTGTTCATTTAAAAGGTTTACACCAGAATATTTGGCTTTCAAAATCTCCAACTGTTCCAAAATAGATAGACGAATGCCCTTTTCACACGTATGCAGACTAACAAAACTGTGGTCATCTGGAATTTTAATGAAACCAACAAGTGCTTGGCAAAATGTGATTTTTCAGGGAAATTGTTCCTATAATCAAATGTTCTTGGTATCTAATCTTGAAGTTACGACCCGTTTGACCTATATAAACAGAATTACAGTCAGGACAGTGCAAGCTGATTTTTTATCAATTGGTAATATTTGTTTTGTGTTAATTAATCTATTTAAAGAATTAAAAGTCTTCAAGATGTTTTGTTTTTTCAATGATTTTGCTGAGATATAGCCAAAATATGGTAAACTACCAGTGTAAATATTTGTAATCTCCTCTAGTACAACATTTGTTTAACTAAAATGTTTTTCTTTTTATCAATTAGGTTATAAATTAGTTGTGAACTATATCCATTTGATCTGGCTATTTGTATAATAGTATTTATTTCTTTAACATAATTAAAGTTATTAAGCGGTAACGTTACTAACCTGTGTATCATTGATTTGTATGCCGCAAGCTTATGTTGCCATTGGAAAGAATCAATTGGAATATCATCTGTATGTGTTGGTTTCCGGTAAACTGAAAAATCATGATAATCTCCCAATCTAGTAATAGTTACATCTAAAAAATTTATACTATTGTTTATTTCTTGTTCTATTTTAAATTTAATCTTAGGATGTTTTGTGTTAAGGACGTTAACAAAAAGATGAAACTGCCTAACTGTGCCTGTCCAACATAAGAGATATCATCAACATATCTAAAATAATATTTTATATGATTATTACTATTAACAATATATTCATTTTCAAACCAATCCATAAATATATCGGCTAAAAGAGGTTATGGGTTCTCCGCTTTCACCTCTTTTCCGTAATAATCATATAAAATATTATTTTAGATATGTTGATGATATCATCTTATGTTGGACAGGCACAGTTAGGCAGTTTCATCTTTTTGTTAACGTCCTTAACACAAAACATCCTAAGATTAAATTTAAAATAGAACAAGAAATAAACAATAGTATAAATTTTTTAGATGTAACTATTACTAGATTGGGAGATTATCATGATTTTTCAGTTTACCGGAAACCAACACATACAGATGTAACTATTCCAATTGATTCTTTCCATCCATGGCAACATAAGCTTGCGGCATACAAATCAATGATACACAGGTTAGTAACGTTACCGCTTAATAACTTTAATTATGTTAAAGAAATAAATACTATTATACAAATAGCCAGATCAAATGGATATAGTTCACAACTAATTTATAACCTAATTGATAAAAAGAAAAACATTTTAGTTAAACAAATGTTGTACCCAAAAATAGAGGAGATTACAAATATTTACACTGGTAGTTTACCATATTTTGGCTATATCTCAGAGATGATTGCAAAATCATTGAAAAAACAAAACATCTTGGTGGCTTTTAAGACTTTTAATTCTTTAAATGATTAATTAACACAAAACAAATATTACCAATTGATTCAGGAGTTTATAGCTTGCACTGTCCTGACTGTAATTCTGTTTATATAGGTCAAACGGGTCGTAACTTCAAGATTAGATACCAAGAACATTTGGCAGCTTATAGGAACAATTTCCCTGAAAAATCACATTTTGCCAAGCACTTGTTGGTTTCAAATCATAAAATTCCAGATGACCACAGTTTTGTTAGTCTGCATACGTGTGAAAAGGGCATTCGTCTATCTATTTTGGAACAGTTGGAGATTTTGAAAGCCAAATATTCTGGTGTAAACCTTTTAAATGAACAGGTTGAATTTTCGTCGCCGCTTTTAAACTCATTGGCTAGAATAAATAAATAAACAGTAACCTTAGAATGTAGTGGCTTGTCAATGTCAATAACTGGGCAATGGAAGATGTTGTTCCATACATCCTTGTTTTCTTTACTAATTTATCAATATTTTGGTGAATTTTTGAATTTTTTCATTTAAATTTAACTAATTCACCCAATACTATTTGGTTTGTGTGCACAAATAGTATATATTTATTTGAAATATAAATAATGGTGGGCTTAGTAGAGGGTAGTTAATTCTGTGTAAGTAATGTGTTGGGTTTTAGAGGTTCATAGTAATTAGTGGTTTACTAATTTACTAATTTCCATAATCCTGAGGATGCCACGGTTGTTGGCGAAACATATGTAGATTATTTATCTAGTTTTTGATTTCGGAATGGTGCAATGTATCGTCTTGCATGCTAGGTGCTCGGGTCTGGTTTCTCATGGCGATTGTAGTTAGTGCAAGTGCCTGTTGTCGCAATTATGAGTTTTTTGTGTATGTGCAATAAAGAATACTTAAGAATAAGAAATACCAGGACATTTCGATTTAAAGTCAGGACTATACTGTGCGAGTCCAGTGACAATACGATTGGAGAGAGTTAGAGGCGTGCGAATTTCAAAACATAGGTCTTTAACACATTCAGTGCCGGCGACTACATATTTGCTACTTTTAGGCGTTCTAGAGGTGCCTGCTACTGACACTTATTTGCGTCGTTGACCTACTGTGCCGAACTAATGTGCCGGCACCCTTAGAAAATCTGCCGATAGCGAATGCGTCAGGACTCTAAAACTCAGGACGACGCTTAAAAACTATCCAGGACAGCCCAGGATACCCAAAAAAATAGGACATGTCCTGGGAAAACAGGACGGTTGGCAACCCTACGCTATGCTAAACTTTACTGATGGGTCTTCTTTATGTTCCTGAAGATATGGCTACCCTATTTCGGAAACACAGACATGTATGGATGGAATATTACCAGTATCTTTCATCATCATCATCATCATCATTTACAGCCCTGAGAAGTCTACTGTTGGATATAGGCCTCCCCCAACAACCTCCACTCCGACCGATCGGAAGCAACTTGCATCCAACCGACGCCTGCGACCTTGGCCAGATCGTCCGTCCACCTCGCGGGTGGCCTTCCCACGCTGCGTTTGCCGATACGCGGTATCCACTCTAGAACTTTCCGGCTCCATCGGCCATCAGTTCTTCGAGCTATGTGCCCTGCCCATTGCCACTTCAGCTTGCTGGACCGTTGAGCTATGTCGGTGATCTTTATACGTCTGCAAGTATCTTTACGTTCACAATATTTAGAAGACTCCATAAAGTTTTAAGCGCTTCCTAAAAATTTGGTTACATTGGAACCTTCCAATGACAGACAAAACAAACAATATTATATTAGTGGGCGACTGTGATTGATTGATTTGGGTAATTAGTACTAATAATATACCTTATAGGATTCACTTTATTGAATTGTGGGTTTGGTATGGTAGAAAAAAATATAAACCTACATACAGGGTAATTTTTGGTCGTCAACGTTCCCGAAAACTACGGAATCTCCTCATCATCACGATCATTTTTCTCCATGGAAGCATACCTGGGAAGTGTCTGGTTTCACTTTAGACTGCGTTTTTCTGCATAAATTGTAGCAGGATTTTTTCACGAAAAATAATTAATATCTGTATGGTCCCAGCATGTTTTTTTGGCATAAACTTACTTTATTTCATGTATAGAAAATGTACCCTTCGTTAAAGGTGGCCACATACATATTGGGACCGTAAAAACGTTGGCAAGTGCGAGTCAGATTCACCAATGACGGGTTATTGTCGATACGAGTAATACTTGTATCGTACCTATTGAATCATTAGGCTTTTGCTCGGTTAACATAGTATTTGTTCTACTTCTACATCGGTACCTCAAGAATTCTCCATTTCAAAGATATTACATAATTTCGATATTAAGTTAGACTGATTTGACCACCAAACATAAATATTAAGACTTTGATTAAGATATGCTTATTGTTTGTGTGATAGCCCAGGGGTTAAGACGTGTACCTTCCAAGCGGGAGGCGTAAGTTCGATACCAGTCACGGGCCTGTACCTATGAATTTATTTCACCTAAAAGTTTAATATTGTAAAATTGTCACTTAGCTCGTGCCTCGGAAAGCACGTGAAACCGTTGGCCCTGCGCCTGATCTCTTCCGGTTGTGTCGGTTTTCCGTCCCATCGGACTATGAGAGTAAGGGAATAGAGAGTGCATCTGTGTTTGCGCACACATTTGTGCACTATAATATCTCCTGCGCACCTGGCCATTCTCCGTAGAGATTGGTCGCCTTGGCCGAAATACGGTCGGAGATCATCATTGTTTGTAAAAATAACAAAGTTATATTTTTTGGTATATTAAATGTGCTAAGTAGGTACTACGAGTATATTTAAAAAAAACCGCCCACTATTCAAACCTTTGTAATTTGTAGAATGTTTTTTTTTTGGAGTAACTAATGTAAATCTTGCAAGATACGAGAGTTCTATATATTTTTTTGAAAAAGATTAAGTTTTAAAGTTTGTTATAACTTTAATATTTTTAGAGTAGAGCTTACTTGCTTTTTACATACATACATACCTACATGTATGCGGTATCTATAGTTTAAAGCATCTTAGCTGGTCAAGATTTGCATTGAACTATAAATAGAAAACCAGATTCACGTTAGAGGCTTTCTAGAATCTACGCACTATAAATAGTGGATATTATCCTGCTAATCATCATCATCATCATCAGCCTATTGCAGGCTGATGATGATGATGATGATGAATACATAATATAGACGGCTTTGTTCCTGAACTGGGTAGCCTGCAAGATTATAAGGCAGATCCTAAAGTCACATTTATCATGGCGAGAAAAGTGACAATAAAAAAAGTTATAGGTAGGTTACTATTAAATGTACAGGAAAATAGATTAACGCAATCTATCTATACATATACCTAGTAAAAATGTAACGGATCGCTATCTGTACATGGAAGATATACGAGAAAAAATATTATAGGAGACCTCTATCAACGCGATAGTATCCAAAACAATGATTTTTGAAATTTTTGTCTGTTTGTTGGTTTGTCTGTGCGTTTGTGCACGCTAATCTCAGAAAAGGCTGAACCGATTTCGATGCAGTTTTCAGGAATATATTGTGACAGGTCCCACTTAACATATAGGCTATTTTTCATCCCGGAAAAATGTTTTTATCCCGGATAATTTCGACATTTTGTTTTTTCTGTAGTCCACGCGGACGGAGACTAGTATCCAAATAAAAACAGATATTTCACCTATATTGATATTATCCATGTGGGGTGTTATTACAAAAGTCTTTTACTCATGGCGTCGAATAAAGTTTTAAAAGGTGACAGCAAAATGTATGAAACACTGTCAAAATTTGACTACGCTAAAACAGCGTGTAAAGGCCTACACACTATGCCGCCTAAGATTTTTTGTAACACTTTACATGGCTAGTGCTTATTATTATTAAATTACTTGTTTTTATACGTTAAAAAAAATACATCACCCCACAAAACTGTTTACTATGTTCGACTGTGGGTTTCTGCAATGACATTTAATCGCAAATATCTAGGTATACCTACATTCTAAATCTGCTCCTGACCTCTAGAACGACATTGGAAACTTACACTGTGGAACACTAACCAGTTTGACCACAAACCCTATACTAGCTTTCGCCGGTGATTTTGTCTGTCTGAAATAAATTTTTATTTAATTACTTACCAACTGGTAGGTATGTGACTATATAGGTACATAACAAATTAATTCGAACTAGTCTAATAGTTTTTCCGTTCTGAATTTTGAACGTAAAATATATCTTTGCGTGAAAATGATATCATAATGGCATAAACGGGAGATCGAGCCTGTGGCGTGCTTTGGGGAGGCCTACGTCCAGCAGTGGACTGCAATAGGCTCGCGATGATATTTTTTTCAGGGTATGTGTAAATACCTTTGAAAATTACTGATTAATTTATAATCGACTGGATTTATTAATACCCAGTCTCATGAAAATAATATTTCGGTATCCAAGTTAAGATTGTCACCCAAAGTAACGTAGGCACAGAGCCGTCAGTCTATCTGATATAGGATGACATCATGCGCTTGCGCAACCCGCCAGCTCATATTTTGCAATGTTTTCGTCAAATCTCCGATAAACATGCTTTCAGGATCGACCTGTTTTGCGAATCGAAGGCTAGCATTGAAACTAGTTTAACGGCTCCAAATTAGAATACTTTATTATAGGTTATATATTTTCGGCCACCAACCCGTCTGCCCAGCGTGGTGACTATGGGCAAAACCCCCCTATGGCAGTAGCCTTGTAGCGTGCCCTGGGGGAGGCCTACGTCCAGCAGTGGACTGTAATAGGCTGAAGAAGAAGAAGAAGATATATTTTATGTTTTTTATTAGTTATTACCATGGAGCAAATAATAAGAGACGCAATTGTAAACAGTAAAGACCGATATCTCGCTTCCACTATGGAAACAATCTAGTTTAAGAACTCATGGTAACCTGTGATGAAAGGTAGAGTCAGCAAATATATTTACATAGTGGACGCCCGCGACTTCGTCCGCGTGGACTGCAGAAAAAACAAAATATCGAAATTATCCGGGATAAAAATATTTTCCCGGGATAAAAAGCAGCCTATGTGTTAATCCAGGGTGTCAGCTAATTCCATATCAAATTTTATTAAAATCGCTCCATCCGTTTTTACGTGAAACATCCATCCATCCATCCATCCTTACAAATTCTCGCGTTTATAATATTAGTAGGAAGTAGGATTCATACACGGTTGTGTTTCCAGAATGGGGTAGACAGAAGAACAGGATCACGAACGAGATCCATGCTATATTTAGCGTAGTAGGGCCAGATGTGTTTACACTTACTTATAAACTAGGTTAATAGAGGCTTATTAGGTTTCTTTGCCTTCTATCAATTAGTTTTGGAGAGATTTGAAGGTTGTTTGCCAAAATGGCGAAAGAACGTTCGACCTTTACTGAGACGATTTAAACTTATATCACGCTTTTATCCCTTACGGGGTAGGCAGAGCACCAAGGGCCGATAGAACCACATGGTGCCACTTCTGACCAATTTTGAGGGTATAATTGAGATGTACAAGTAGTGACAGGTGGTCAGCCCATCACCTACAAAACATCAAGATCCTCTTGTCCCTCTACTGACTTGTACAGTATGCCCGGGAAGAGAAGCAGCTGTTACGTTTTCTTTTTCACTCCCAGAGCAGCATAGAATTATAAGATTTGGATCCACATGCACCAAAGCCATCTAAACTGTCCGTATTAACCCCACATGCATGGACCCCACATGACATTTTTTTTGGATGGCTTAGGTTCTTATAGCTAGCTAACATGTAAATGGTTCATTAATACACAATAAACAATTAAACCATTCAAAGTTACCTATCTACCTGGCTCCAACTGATTGTATGGTAAGCAGGTTGTGACGTCATATGTCAACGACCGATATTACTGAGTCAAGGTTCCAACAGAAATAACTATATTGACAACAAACTGGTAGGTGTGACACCAGGAACTCGCGAATTATGAGGTTGTTTGAAATAAAATAGAGGAGATTTTACATAAAATAGCACAAACACATTCCGGTGCTGAACTAGGTTTCCCTAGGCTTGCAAAGATAACCCTTAGTTGAAAAAATCCTCTGACCTGAATGACGGATCGACGCACAGCCTGAACCGCTGATCATAGAGACTCGAAATTTGGTGGGTGTATTCTTTGTATAAGTTTGTTCTTTGTATCTTAGGTATCAGATAAGAAAAGATTTCCTGAAATTCCCACGGGAATAGGAAAATCAGGAATTCTTAGGCTTTTCGGACGAAATCGTAGGTGTCCTCTAGTTACAATGAATTATATTACAAGGACATAATCCTTTCTCCTTACTAAAAATGCTAATAACCTCAGAATTCATGCTAAAAATTGAGCAAAAAGAATTCTAGAAGAAAAAAAATTGTTCTTATCACAATATTGAACACGAATGATGTAGTTACACTAAAATGTTTTGTCACACAAGCGGGTCGTGCCAAGGTTGTATGGTTGGTTGTATGAGATCATCGATGTGGCTACATATATTAGCTGACCATTGTTACGTATTCAGGGGCAGGCATAACCTATTTTTCTAACGAATTCATCTAATGTCTTCTACGAGTCCTACTCAGAAAAAAAAAATTGTAATTAGTCTGTATTTTAGTTTTGAAGATATCTTTTTTGTGTTCATAATGTCACTTGAAATGGAAGTGGCATGTAAGTGTGCCAATTTTCTTCGGGCAAGGCATTACGCTACTTCCACATGATTAAGATTCAATGATCATCTCTATGAACTGTCTAATAAGATAGCCGATACACTTGCAGTTAGTAAGCAAGCACAAGTGCTGCAATTTGTTATTAATGTCCACTAATGTCCGGCATACACGGAATATTATTGGCTATTAAAAATAAACTGCGGAACCAAAGCCCAAACCACCTTGTTTACGCGAGTGGCCTTGGCTTCTTTTGTATGTCAAGTCGTTTGTAGTTCATTGCGTTTATTTTAGTTTATTTCTTCAGTCTTTCCTCTTGTGCTGATGTGGGGCTTCAATAGAATAAATCAGCTGCATCTGCTTCGTGCACGTAGTCGGCTAGGAAACTCGGGCATTCTCTCAGGAGTTAGGCTACAAACTTGTTACATCATCAGTCTCCGCTATAAATTTTTGGGATAAGTGGAGAATACATTTTTATATAGGTATAGATACTTTGGAAATGCAAAAATTCGGAATCTGTGCAAAAACGTCCACCATCTTCCTGCCCTTATCCCATCCCAAAATACCATAATGAAACACTTTAAGATGAGAAAGTTACATTTTCTAAAAATGTAGCTGGTGGGATTATAAAACCTTAAATCTTCTCCCACCTTCATAATCCAGGTCTCACGTACCTATACGACAGTAATTAGTGGCTGTTATCATTACCTAAAACCATTTGTATTCTACACAAGGTGATGAACGTGTAACCAGTGTGATGTGAACACTTTTTGCCGGCGAATACAATCGCGCTGGCATTGACTTTGCGGCGCCGTGTGACGTCATCGTCATCATCGATGATAATAAACCAGTTTAAGGCTCAGCCACACGATGGCTATATTCATCATTTCAGTCATAAGAAGTCCACTGATTAATAAGGCATACCTACATAGACCTTCCAAACATAGCAGTTTTTTTGTAAGGCGATATCTCTTACAACGCAAGGAAATGTAATTTGTTGAAGGGCTAACAAATTGCTTAGGTATAAACATTTGAAAAAATAACATGGACCTAGCAATGAGGAACATAATATGGATGAGGTAGCACACAGATGGCTTAATGGAGAGATGGCCTTTATGTGCTGGTAGCTGGAAATACATAGATTTTGTTACATATTAAAACTGAACTAAATTATAGCTAATTACCTATTGTTAGAAAATTAAAGAAAATATAATAATTATAGATTTTTCTCGGTATTACAAAAAATATTAAGTTAAACATTAGTATAAAGTACTTGTTTTGTAAGTACATAAAAAAAAGCTATTGCTAGATTGTGACTCTACCTTTACGTTGTCCAGTAATTTTATGGCAAGCCGGGCGGTAGTAATAAGTTAATTTTATTACTTCAATTTAAACTAATGAAAAAAAAAATGAATATCTAGACTATTCCAAAAGTTTAATAATATCACTTATGTTCATTCTAACTAATATTATAAATGTGCAAGTTTGGACGTTGGATAAGTTTTTCGCGTAAAAACAATCAAACAAAGAGTAATGGCAAGGTCCCATACAATGCATTACCTGAAAGCGAATTTGAGTGTCTATGTTTGAAAAAATGTCTTTGTAACAGAGTTTGAATTACTTAATCATTATCAGCAAGAATTTTGATTCATAGTGGCCGGAAAAGAAAGTTATTAAAATATTGTAATTTTGATAAAACTTGCTATATATATATTACTATAATAATATAATATTCATACACTTCACAACACATTAACTTAGTCCCACATTAAGATCCATAAGGTCTTGTGTCGTGGGTACTAAGCAACGGTATATAAATACATAGATAGGTATAGAAACATCCATGACTCGGAAACAAACATCAATATTCATCATGTTTGCACCTACTGGGATTCGAACCCAGGACCTATGGCGCTATATATATTATATAGGTACATTGAAAAGAACACTATGCTATTTATTTTGCGCAAATCAAGTCTCCGGCCCAAGACCGATCTCCCTGGCGGATACTTGGGGAGACTTTCTGCCCCATATAGGGGACACAGAAACTAATTAAAATCGCGGACGTCCGTTAGTTTAAAAATATTGTATTCACAATTATCTAAATAAATTACAACCTACACAGAGCCACACACATTGCATTTCAATCCGGTTACGTCACGGAGGCAAGAGGTAGGTAATATGGAGTAGCCAATATTTATACAAAATGTGTGACCAAAATCCTATGGGTGGATTTAAACTATGCCTAGCACGCCATATGCTTGGATTCAAATTATCGGTTCGAATCTCGGTAGGTGCGTTGATTCTCAGCCATCCAAGACAAAGCATTTCTATGTATACATCTGGAAGTACCTACTTACACATCTATTTTACGGTTGTAAATAATAACCTCGTTTAGTCTATGCTACTTATGCATCTTTCTATCTCTACTTTAGACTCTACATCAATTATCAATTCAGCCATTATGTCCACTGCTGAACATAAGCCTCATAGGACTTGACTTATATTGTCTTCATCATTTCCGCGGTACTTCTCACCTCCTATCACGAATTGGGTGTCGAGACATTATCACTGTGATCACAATGGATCCAGGTCGACGTAATTTAGGAACATGTCGCTTACAGAATACTCCATTGTTGGTTGAATGATGCAGTCCTCACTCGCGTATCCATTGTGATATTTTCAGAGATTGTGCAATCGCTTGATTACAAGGTAGAATTGATTCAAGAAATTACTTTTATTTGTGTTTTATAACCGACCATACTTACCGATAAGGTAAGTATGTTTTTTTCTTACCGTTTATACAGAATGCCACCCTTAACGAAGGGTACGTACTCTATACATGAAATAAAGTAAGTTTATGCCAAATAAAATGCTGGAAAAAGATTTTTTTTAAATTTAATTACTCGATCGGGCGAAATTTATAGTGTCCAGTGTTTATGCTAGTTTTTCATAGACAGATATTAATTATTTATCGTGAAAAAATCTTGCTACGCGCGTCTATGTGCATTTATGCAGAAAAACGCAGTCTATTTACTCATTTGGACCCTAATATCTTGGGAACCAGACACTTCCCAGGTATCCTTCCATAAAGAAAAATTATCGTGATGATGAGAAGATTCCGTAGTTTCTGGGAACGTTGACGACCAAAAATCACCTGTATACTTACATGCCTTTGGAAATAACTAAGATATTATTAGGTTCGGCACCATAATAGACCAGAAGCTTTAGATTAATAGCAGGTAGGTATCAACACTAACAAGTTTTCTAACCGAGAAACGAGATTTGACTGACGGGCTCCAAATAGGGCACACAGTTCTACTTACTGTTCTTCGTTTCATTTTGCTTCTACCTGTCTACTTACTTCTTTTGATCTGTATTTCTACCCTATTTTTATTGTCTTTTTCTATGTTACTTCTGTCTGTGTATGTGTAATTTTCAAATAAAAATCTATTCTATTCTATTTGCTTCTGTTAAATAACAAGAGAAATGATTGAATGGGCTGACAGTCAAAAGCCCACTTTATTGCCTAACTATACATGAACATGTATCGAGTAGACACAGCTATCAATACTTATATTTATACCGACTAGCTTCAGTTGTTAGTGTTTTGGAAACGCCGGTCTTCAGTTCGACAACTAAAAGGATATGTGAGTACCTATAAATGGGCGAAATGGGCAATTCCAACCTACACCGGTATCGGCTCGTGCCACGTGCGTGAGCTGCACTGACAGCTCGCGTGCCGCGTGACGTGACGCCGGCTGAAGTTCCTTTAGTTCGGGAACAGTGACGTGAAAGTTTGGGAACAAACCCGTTGAGCGAGGATTTAACTGATAATACTGTCACACAAAACACGGAATTATTGACTGTCTGTGTAATGACAGTTTTACATTATGAAGAGCTTTAGGAAGAATATGAGTTTTAAACTCCCGAGAGAAGCTGTTAGCTGCAGATATCTTTACAAAACTCACGTTATCTTATACCCTTTTAAGAACATGATTGATTATTTGATTATTTATTTACTTAAAATGTGGTACAATAAAATTACATTACATTATTAGATGAAGTAAGGTTTTTTCTCCTGAGATTACATTATTAGATCTGAGATAATTATGTTTCGTTATTATGCTTTGCTATAAAAATCAAACGCAGCTGGCTAGTCAGCAAAGGGAGGTCATCAACCACAATTCCAATACCAATAATATGACCTAATGAAATACTATTGAAATGAATCTAATTCTCTATAAACATCGCTCTGTTGCCAACGCTCTGCATTGCGTCGATCCGTCTGCCAAATATCGGAAATAAACATTACAACTAGGGGAGAGTTGGATATTACCGAGCCCCTTAGGACTTGGGTCCATAATTAGGAAGACGTTTGATATTAAATTAAACAAAATGCAATAATTAGTAGAACATTTATTCAGGTACACATACCGTATGACAAAAAAATCCAAAATTGAATTACAAAGACCTTTAGAAGCGTGGTATTGTCAAACTGGTTCGATAATACCGTGCTTAGGTTTGATGATATAGTACCCACATTAATGGGTAAGTAACCAAAAAAATAATAATAAAAAATGAGTACAAATCAATTTTTTTTACAAGAAGTTAAGGAAACCCCAAGGGTACCCAAATCCTGTTTGAAAAATTATATCACAACCTATATAAAGTATAACGATATAATTATGTAAGAAAATTTTGAATTCTTTTCTTATTCCTTGGCATAGATTTATCCATCTAAAACGAAAATAAAATTGAATTATACTATGTTGATTTCTTTGTATGTTTTTTTCATTGGTTGATAATTTCGCGCCCTGAGGCGCGATATTGTCAAACTTGGTCATTTTAATTTTAAACTTCCAAATAATATTGAAAAGTTTAAAGTATGTAAACATATGTAACATTAATTCTACATTGTGTAAGCTAAATGTATGGTATCAAAGTATTATAACAACACAGTATGTAACACTTACCTCTTGGATCTTAGGGATAGATTTCATTGGATAATTATAATAAATCAAACTCGTTGTCGGAAATATCGATCGTGTAATCAGAAGAATGACAAATGACATATAGTTTTTTTATATTAGACAGCGGATGCCACGGAGGTCGGATAAACTAAATACAAAAAGGTTTTAACTGTCCGTGACATGCTCCCAGCCAAAATAAAAATAAAAATAGGTAATAAAGTCAATAAAATTAATTATCAATTGGTAGCGGGCAAATAACATTAAAACTTCGCGTAATAATTCCTCGCGCCGTCTGGATCTGGGCTACCCTCGTCACTCCATCGCGTCCGTGAGAGCAGCCGATGATTCGCCCCAGTCTCCAACGACTAGGGGGGAGGCGCTCCTCCTTAATCAGCACCACTGTACCGACATCAAGGCTCTGGCCTTTGCAGGTTCTCCACTTGGTGCGTTCCTGAAGTAAACTAATATAATCCCTGGACCACCTCCGCCAAAAATCCTGTTGGAGTTGTTGCAATTGTTGGTAGTGGTTCAGCCTTTTCGTAGGTATCATCGTATAGTCATAGTCGGGAATCGAATAAGGCGTCCTTTCAATCAGAAAGTGGCCTGGAGTAAGACAAAATACCTCGTCGTTGTTTGAACTTGGTAGGGGGGATAAAGGTCGAGAATTTAGGATGCCCTCTATTTGTACAAGTAAGGTATGGAATTCTTCGTAAGTCAATAAAGCTTGGCCCAGGACACGTTTGAGATGAAATTTACATGACTTTACTGCGCTTTCATGTAGACCCCCCATATGAGGAGTAATAGGTGGTAGAAATTTCCATTCTATCCCCTCGGTGGCACTAAAAGTAACCAAATCGCTAGAGAAGTTATTTAGAAATGAATACAGCTCTTTCAGCTCGTTGTTAGAGCCGTGAAATGTTGTACCATTGTCGCTCAATATTTGTTTAGGTTTCCCTCGTCTAGCAGTGAATCGGCGAAGAGCAGCAAGAAATGCAGCACTCTCCAACCCAGTCACTAACTCAATGTGAATAGCTTTGGTACACAAACAAACAAAAATTGAAATATAAGCTTTATATGTTTTAAAACCACGACCTCTCCTGTCTCTAACCATAAACGGCCCAGCATAGTCAACCGCGGTATATAGGAAAGGTGATGCAGGTGTTACCCTTGTCGAAGGTAACTGTCCCATGATAGGTGTAGTTGTCGTTGGTTTGGCCTTGAAGCACGTCACACATTTGTGAACTATTTGGTTAGCGAGACTCTTACCGTGTAACGGCCAAAATCGTTCTCTCAAGGATGACAACAAAAGCTGAGGTCCAGCGTGAAGCAATCGTAAGTGTTCATCGCGTGCTATAAGTTTAGTCAAGGTATGACCGTGCGGAAGTATGATGGGGTGCTTTTTGTCGTGTTGATAAGGTGAGTGCATTAATCGACCTCCCACTCGAAGAAGCCCCCTTTCCATAATTGGATTTAAACTTAACATACGTGACGATTGTGGTATCGGTTTATTATTCCTCAATAAATTATATTCTACGGGAAAAACGATTCGATTTGTGAAAATTGAATCAGCTTAGTTTGAGATTCGTTTAACTCTTGAACAGAAAGCGAACCAATAAATTTATTTGTAGGATTTCGTGAATTATGTATAAAACGTAGAACATAACTAAAACGCCGTTGTAACTTAGAGAAACTCGAATATTTCTTAAAGAGATCAGAAATTAGCTGATTAGCTTGTATTTTTATGGAGACATTACAATAAGTCTCTTCGTTGGTAGCATCAGTAACCGTTGAGGTTTCGTTTACCCGAACATCACTAGATAACCATTCAGCGTCCGGTTTCGTCAACCAGGACGGACCTTCCCACCAATGAGTACAGGTCAGTAATTTATCCGCATGTATACCCCTCGTTAGGAGATCTGCCGGATTATCGGCTGAGGAAATCCAATGCCAATCATCGACGTCAGTATGGCTTCGGATTTCGTTTACTCGATTTCTTATAAAAACATTCAATTTTTCGGAACATTGAGACTTTATCCACGCTAAAGTAACATTAGAATCCGACCAAAAGAACTTACGCGTCAAGAGACATTTAAATGGGCTGTTTACCTTATTATATAGAGTCGTTAGTAAAACAGCAGATCGCAATTCAAGCCTCGGGATAGTCTCCTTCCGCGCTACTCTCGACTTAGAACATAATAAACGAGCCAATATGCGACCAGATCTATCTATAGAACGCATATATATAGCTGCTCCATAAGCACTCAAAGAACTATCACAAAACCCGTGCAATTCTACGGTAACATAATCAGTAATAAGTACATGTCGTGGAATACTAAGAGAATTAAATAAGGAAAGCTTACTATAGAACATAAACCATTCGTTGGATATATCGGATGGGAGTTCATCATCCCAATCAATTTTTAATCGCCATAATCTTTGAATAATTAACTTAGCTATAATTACAGTAGGATTAAGATAACCTAGAGGGTCAAAAATCGCAGAAGACAATGATAATACCCGCCTTTTCGTCAGTTGGGTAGGCATTGGTTCCTTACCTAAGGAATACAATAAGTTATCGCTCTTGCTACACCAGGCCAGACCGAGCACCTTTTGAGGTTTATCTAGTGCACTAGGAATAATACTAGCCTGAGTGGCGGCGACAGTAGGTACCCTTTCATTTATAGCCCTTAGTATCGCAGGTGAGTTAGATTCCCATTTTCGTAAGACAAAGTTAGCTCCTCGGAGGATCTGATCAACATGAAGTACTGTTTCTACTACTTGGTGCTCATCATCACCGCCGTAAAGAAAATCGTCCATATAAAAATCATTTACAAGTGCAGCAGCAGCCAATGGGAAGTCATGGCTACATTCGTTAGCTAACTGTAACAAACACCGCGTTGCCACGTATGGCGCACACTTTAATCCGAAGCTAAGGGTAGTTAGAGCATAAGTAGTTAAGGGTTCTGTAGGGCTTTCGCGCCAAAGAATACACTGAAGATATCGTTGCGCAGGTTCAATAAAAATCATTCGGTAAAAGTTTTTTATATCAGCGCTAACTATAAATCGGTTTTTTCTAAATCGTAATAAAATATTGATCAAGTTATCTTGCATCATGGTACCTTTATATTGGATATCGTTCAAGGATTTGCCCGTACTCGTTTTGTAAGAGGCATCCATGACCACCCTTAGAGGAGTGGTGATTTTATGTGGAGTAAGAACCGCATGGTGGGGTACATAATTACAGGGCTGCATTGAATCGAACTCTATCATATGCCCTGCGTTTTTAAACTCTCGCATAAAGTTTACATAATTTTGTTTGTATACAGGGTCGCGTTGAAACTTAGACTCTAAGGTTTTAAACCTTTTAAAAACTACAGGTCTAGATTGCCCAAGTGCGGATGGTGACTCCTTGAGAGGAATCGATACCACGAAGCTACCGTCAGATGCCCTTTTGTGAGTAGCAAATACTTTCTCACACTGAGACATATCGTCATCTGATGGGATCGGTGTCTCTTTACTAGAATCACACATAAAAGACTTGGAATAACCGCTCATTACAAAATTGCATCGAATCTGTTTAGGTATAGAATTAATATTTATAGCACCTGATACCACCCAGCCTAAGCGTGTCCTTTGCAGTATAGGCAAGCCTTCGCCAAGCATATGTTGACCTATACAAAGGAGATGATAGAACTGTTCGGCCCCCAGAATTAAATCAATATTGCCTCCGACTAGAAATGACTCGTCTGCCAGTTGAAAACGTCGTGGTATAGTCAGGGAACGGGGTAAGCCAGCGATGTAAGAGGGTACATTACATATATTCGGTACAATGAGGCAAGATAGATCGACAGTAAATGTGCCGTCCTTCGATTGCAAAGTAAGGTTACATAAGTGTTTAACATTCGTAATATTTTCGTTAAAACCTATAACATCCATATTAATACGTTGTATGGGTAATAGCAGCTTGCGCACTGCTGCCTCGGTAATGTAGTTAGCTTGTGAACCAGAATCGAGTAGTGCTCTAAATACATTTAATCTACCATTCGCGTCGGAGATCAAAACTTGAGCTGTCGATAGGATAATATTTTTATTCGGTAAAGCACCACACACTTGACCATCGGTTTGGTGCAAAGTCGTATTCGTTATTGGTTGACTGGTACACAAGTTAACTGTATGTGACTCTACATTAGCATTCGGTTCTAAGGTAGGATAGATTGACATCGGCGTGTCGCTATTATTATTTGGTTGAGCTTGCAGGTGCAAGAGAGTATGATGTTTACCCTTGCAGGTCCTACAGGCAGAAGCTCGGCAATTAGTTATCGCATGATTAGTCCCTAAGCAGTTGAAACAAATGGGCAGTTTCTTTACTACACGAATGCGCGTCGGTACATTCAAGGCCAAAAACTTAGGACATTGATTAATATAATGATACTCACTACAATATGGGCATTGTCTACGATTAAAATTGGGCTTAGGTACCTTCGTAGTAGGTTGGACAGGAGACGTAGTGACAAGCGCGTTCCTAGAGGTGCTAACCGAGCAGTCTCCAATAGTGAACACATCTTGGAGGTCGGCTCGCGCCCGCAGGAATGCTTTAAATTGCTGTAAGGTAGGAAGTTCGTTAGTTAGGCTTGTTTTTTCCTCCCATTTACGCTGTACATTTTTATCGAGTCTAGAAACTAGAAAAAATATAACAAGTATATCCCAACCGTCAGTACAAATCTCTTCAAATGATTTTAAAGTTCGCATATGCTTTGAAATGTTATCGGCGAAACTTCTCAAATGCTGAGCCTTGTCCGGAACTGTTTCGTTTCTAAATAACGCTCTAAGGTGGTTATAAATCAAAACCTTAGGCTTATTGTACCTTTCGCATAACAATTGCCATGCAATCGTATAGCTTTCTTCGGTAAACTCTATCGAATTAATCACCTCCAGTGCAGCGCCCTTTAGACAACCTCGCAAATATTTGTATTTTTGAATTGGTCTTAAGTTTGTCTGATTAACTAAAGCATCAAACGTGTCTCTGAACTCTAGCCACTGGCAGATATCCCCATTAAATTCTGGTAGAGATATTTCCGGATATTTTATGCTATCGACCGGAGTCGGATGATCACTACCACGTGGGGAAACCTTTGAAGGCTCTCCATACCTTTTAACGAAGGATTTACCTAGCGAGACATTAGTAAAATAAGTGTTTTCGAATATCTCCCTTTCGGTTAACTGACTATCTATATCTGAACTAATAGTCTCGATGCGATCTTGAATAGCCTCAAAATCTTTGTACAAATCGGAAATTTTATCTAGTCGCAACTCTAGATTTAATAGCTGCTCTGCCGTAACAGAATCAGATGGAAAGTCGGTAATAAATTTTTGATACAAAGTTAGTTTCCTTTTAGCAACGCCCCGTTGTTGTATTAATTGTTTCAGCTCTTTCTTGTAAAGTTTGGGCTGCTCGCAGTCTGATTCGGAATCAGACATTGTCATATTCGGTAATAAGGAAACCTAACCAAGCTCAAACAACACTAGAAATTAGGTATAGAACTTACATGAATCCTCCAGCCACTTACGTGATGGAAGTATCCCTTCGGCCGTCACTATGCTATGCAGGACTATGAAGAGCTCGGTAAATTGTCTAGTCTTTAGACTCGTTGACTCGTCGATATCCAAATCGTCTTCCTAAGATACTGAAAATAATAGGTAATGTTCGCCGCGTCGGGCCGTCGCCGAACCAAGAGATCTCGCTTGACTTCTTGTTAGCTTTTCTAAGTTTCTTTAGAAATACGACTGGCGCGGATTGATCCTTTACGTGTTTCGTACTTATTAATAGTCGGGGTCACCAAAAATGGATCTTAGGGATAGATTTCATTGGATAATTATAATAAATCAAACTCGTTGTCGGAAATATCGATCGTGTAATCAGAAGAATGACAAATGACATATAGTTTTTTATATTAGACAGCGGATGCCACGGAGGTCGGATAAACTAAATACAAAAAGGTTTTAACTGTCCGTGACACCTCTTATGAAAAGTATGTACGAAATTTTATAAGGAATGACGGAAAAAACTTCTGCAAGACATGCTGTTTCCATCGTCGCCCGTAAAGTAGGTACCGGTGGTGCGCGGGGTAGGGTGTAGGCATGTCGAGCTTTGATGTTTATGCACTGTATCGCAAAACTAGTGGATGGTTTTTGATATATGCTGATGCGCGGAATTATGAACCGCGCGGTAATATCCAACTCTCCCCTAATAGCTATCTATTTGCACTTTTATGAGTTCATAGACATTACTGATCTTATGAATAAGAATACACGAATCTGACATATTGAATCTGGTACAGAGATAATCATTAAAATATAGAACTATCTGGAAAAGCTGGACGAGGCTGTGGTATCTCCTTTACGATCTTGCTATTCTGGCTACTTCGTTTCGAGAACACAGCCGTCCAGAACAGAGTTTAGTTTTACATGTCAATTATACATACATATAATCACGCCTTTATCCCTAACGGGGTAGGCAGAGCACCAAGGGCCGATAGAACTGAGTTGAGATGTTGAACTTATAGCTTATGATGATCTCCGACCGTATTTCGGCCAAGGCGACCAATCTCTACGGAGATTGGCCAGGTACGCAGGAGATATTATAGTACACAAGTGTGTGCGCAAACACAGATGCACTCTCTATACCGTTACTCTCATAGTCCGATGGGACGGAAAGCCGACACGACCGGAGAGAGATCAGGCGCAGGACCAACGGTTTTATGTGCTTTCCGAGGCACGAGCTAAGTGACAAATTTTGCAACATTAAAATCTGGACATGAAATAAATTCATTGGTACAGGCTTACATAGTTAGTCTGAACACCTATATGTTATGCCATCATTTTAAATATCAATAGTTTTAACTGTATGCTCTATTGTTACAGATGAACAAGAAAGAGTTCAAAAGAAGACATTCGTTAACTGGATCAATTCACATTTGTCTAAGGTAAGTTAACTGCTATACACTCGAAACACATGACCTAAAAAAATAAAGCAAAATATGTATCTACTCATAACTAGATAATTCAGGTAACTTGGTTGCAGTTAAAATTAAACACGAATAATAAATTTTGATAAGCTACTCGTAGCCTTGTGGCGTGCCCTGTGGGAGGCCTACGTCCTGCAGTGGACTGCAATAGAATGAAGAAGAAGAAGAAGCTACTCGTAGCAACTTGTCACTGCCTCTTTAATAATCTTCTTTATAATCTGTAGTTCTGGCTAGGTACTCTATTTTGGGGACACAGCCGTGTCTAATGTGCACACATACATACATATAATCACACCTTTATCCCTTTCGGGGTAGGCAGAGCACCATGGGCCGATAGAACCGCATGGTGCCACTTCTGACCAATTTTGAGGGTATAGTTGAGATGTACTAGTTCTAATGATTAAGTGATAGAATATGTGTCTAATTTATGTAATAAAATTCAAGTAAGCAGGTGGAAATTGTAGGAGTAATTGATTGTGATGTCGATCCTGCTGCCAAAGTTAGATGTAAACGGTCAGTGTCAAGTTGTAAGCCTGAGTAAACACCCCCGAGTTCTTTAGTCGCCTCTTACGGCATGCACGGAAGGAGATGCAGCTAATGTATTCTAGTAAAACCCCGCATTAGTATAGGATATTGTAAAGTCTCCGTTATTTTGAAGATGAAACCCTTTAATGGTAGATGAGTGTGGTATACAAGACTCATATTTCAGAAAGATTTTGTACCATATCGTACTAAAAAGCTTATTATTAGATTTTCATAATACTGCAACTGTAATACAGGATGACTTTCACCAAGATTCTAGGCAGGTTGATTTGAATACTCACTTATATTTATTTCCATAGCGCATACCACCACTACGTATTGACGACCTCATCTTCGATCTTCGAGATGGCACCAAGCTGCTGGCACTTTTGGAAGTGTTGTCAGGAGAGAAACTCGTAAGTTTTAAACACACGTCTGTCGTTTTTTTAACCAACCATATTTCTTATACAGGGTGTAACTATACAGAATCTATTCATATGGGACTGAAAAATGTGATTCTATTTGGTATTGTGTTTATTTTTCTGTAGAGTATGGAGAAATTACCATACAACTTTAAAAATGCTCGTACAATCTTGAATAATAAACATGAGACTTCGAGTTTAAAATTTTGTGTACAGGTTCTCTATAGTGGGCTATTTTCATGCTTTACAAACCCCATTTCTTAGGTATACTCTGTATACATATCTCCTTATTTGACCAGATGGTTAAACTACCGACCCCGCCTGTCTTATGCCCTCCTCGAATACGATTGCGGAATTTATCACGCTATCATGCAGATGTAATGAAGCCAGATCCATTTTAGAAGTAGGTAATAGAATATCGATAACTTCTAAACTAATATTCCTGGACACCGGATTTAGGCGCCCTCTAGGATTTGCCGCCTGGAGCGACTGCTTCGTTCGCCGTATGGGCGGGCCGGCACTGGATGCCATATAGCGTAAGATGTATGCAAAGGTTTGGGGTAGTCTTTTGGTACTTATCCTCCATTGACTCCACAATGCCCATAAATACAGTAAATAGTGGTATTCATGGCCAGTACCACATAATACATAAAATATAAGAATGAATTATACCTACAACGATTATGTACTGCGACCACTTCTTAACCCTTTTTGCCCTCAGCCTATGGAGCGTCGGCGCCTGCGCCCCCACTTCCTCTCAAATGCCAACACGGCCTTACGCTTCCTGGCCGGCAAGCGCATCAAGCTGGTGAACATCAATGCAGCTGACCTGGTGGATGGACGTCCTGCCGTCGTGCTGGGTCTCATCTGGACCATCATCCTGTATTTCCAGGTAGGATGGATAGCGTCCTTGTGTTCACAATTTCAGATATATATAAAATACCTACGAGTATAACGTATTTTCATATTGGTCTACCTATTTTTGACACGATACTAGGCAGATACTTGAATCCCTACTGCACAAAAATATTTAGAACAGTAAAAAAAATAATAGCTAGTTTAGCATACGTCTGTCTATACAGGATGATTTTTGGTCGTCAACGTTCCCACTACGGAAAAACGATCATTTTTCTCCATGGAAGCATACATGGGAAGTGTCTGTTTCCACAGTAAATAGACTGCGTTTTTCTGCATAAATGCACATTAGCAGAACGAAAAATAATTAATAGTCTATAAAAAAATCTAACATAAACACTAGACACTATAAATTTCGCACGATCAAGGAATTTAAAATTTTTTTTCAAAAAAAAAAAAAAATTTAGTCATGTATAGAGTACGTACCCTTCGTTAAAGGTATATTTAACGCTTATTAGGTAGATTTAAATAAAATTCGTTCTATTTTAGTAGTGGTAATTAACACGGTGGATTATGCATAGTTTAGCACATTGACAAAGAATTAGATAAACAAGTAACAAAACACATGTAATCTCTGGTTAAATTTAAGCACAGTAATTTAAAGTTTAGTTGAAGGTCTTCTTGATTCATCAAATTTGCTGTACACCCGTAAAAAGAATTATTTCCTTATTAAATTAGGAATTCTTAATTGGCAACCAATAGCAGAGAATTTTAATTATTTTCTGCCATATTCGGTGCATTTTTACACATATGTATTTATAAATTGAATTCCTATACATATTAATTTGCAATTTCTTCTTAATTTTCCTTTTTACTGCTATTTCTACTACCTTTTATATTTACATCTTCAATACAGTCATTTACGAGTATCTACAATATTCTATAGATACAAAACTATTAAGTATGACAAGTATAATGCATAATTTGTCTTAGTTACTATACATTTGTCTTTTAAAATGATATAAATGCACACTATGAAATAAATCTACAAAGTACAGCATTACAAAATGTAATATACCTGATTCTATTTGTCTTTGTCCACAAGGGTAGGTTCTAGTACAACTAGTCTAGTGCTCGTCAGGAGCATTCTTTTTTTACATGTTACTGTATAGTCTGTACTTTTTTGATGATGAAATGTTAGCTGATATAGATTTAAATAATCTCATTTACATCATGAAGAAAACCCGACTGCGTAATAATTTTTACCCATCGCTCATGTCTAAGACGAATCTAATCAAATACTCTAATGATACCTCTCAAGCTCAAAGGCAATAACAAAAAACATAATCCTCCTTCTGGTGAGGTCGGGTAACGGTAATAACTTGCCAAACTGCTGAAAACAGAAGATTTGACTTCTAAGATATTCGCTAATGCTACGCTGTAATATTTCTCATTTTAATTGGCTTGAACTTATTTTGTTTGCGCAAGCTTCAATCAATGCATTGGACCCACAGGATAAAGGACCTAAGGTGGGTAGTATCACAGCTTTTAGACTAAATATGACATTATCTTTAGATGTATTTAAACCAAGAGCTAGAAAAAAATAGGATGGAAAAAGTTCTTTAGTCCGCGTGGTGGGTCAATCGCGCTTTAGTATTTTTTCTCGCTATTACATTTCAGTCATAAAGTACATTGTATTACATAGTCTAAGAACTAGTTCTTTATCGTATAAGACTGAGCTTTTAAGGAACTTTTTTCGATCTCTATTTTTAGTAGTTATTTCAGTAATATTCCTTGTTAATTTAAGACTATGTATAAATTAATTAAAGATATTATATTTAAAGTTTCAAATTTTACTATTGACACGTTATTTAGAAACTGGTTTTGCAAGTATAAAATTATTATATTAGGTTAAATCTGAAGTATTTTTTTAATAATCTGCTATTGGTTGACCGTTTTTGCACAGCGTTAAATCACATAAAAGGTCCCAGTTTGTTAGTTATAAGTATGCTGGGCAACCAAATTGCTATATTCGAATAAAATAATCTTCAGAAGCTTTGGTAACAATCTGGTAACAAAGATATCCCTATTAGATATTATTATTTCTCTTGGCCGCGTGGTGCCGGCAGAGTAGAATTCGTACCACCCCAATGTCTGCCCGTGGGTATCGTACGAGGCGATCAAGGGTTTCCGGGAGGTGGGCAGCAGCGCCTCCCGTGTTGACAACATAGTCCAAAATACAAACTGCGGTCACCAACTTGCCTGCCCAGCGTGGTGACTATGCGCAAATGGGGGGCCATGGCAGTCTTGTGGCGTGCCCTGGGGAAGGCCTACATCCAGCAGTGGACTGCAATAGGCTGATGATGATGATTTCTCTAAGAGCCAATTTTTCCAATCAGATAGCGTGTTCTGGATGCATGTATATTTCTTTTTAATAGTTTTAACTCACCAATCACTCATTCTCTTCTTTCATCATCCTTCACCCTATAATAACGTGCTCTGTACAAAAAGTAATTTAAATATTCTAATATAACAGACCACAAAAGTGTTATTATTTATGTTCTAAAAATAGCGTATAACCTGAAGAACAAAGGTGATGTGGTTTCTATCTTGTTCAAGTTTTAGAGAAAGACAATTTATCAATTTTATCCTCCAGATAAGCTAACTGACCGTTAATAAAATTGGTCCTTATACAGATGATTTTTGGTCGTCAACGTTCCCGAAAACTACGGAATCTCCTCATCATCACGATCATTTTACTCCATGGAAGCATACCTGGGAAGTGTCTGGTTTCCAAAATACTGCGTTTTTCTGCATAAATGCACATTGACGCGTGTAGCAAGATATTTTTCACGAGAAATAATTAATATCTGTATATGGAAAACTAGCATAAACACTGGGCACTATAAATTACGCCCGATCAAGTAATTAAAAAAAAAATCAAAAAAAATTTACATCGTTTCCCGGCATTTTTTTTGGCATAAACTTACTTTATTTGATGTATAGAGTACGTACCCTTCGTTAAGGGTAGCGACGAAAAAACATCCTGTATATTCTTCACGTACAATAAAGAGTAATAAAAGTGTAACTCAAACAAAACTTAAACTATACCCAGATCGAGGAGAACAGCCGGGCGCTGGAGTACCTTGGAGGATCGCGATGTGCGTCAGTCATGTCCCAGGAGTCAGGAGCAGCCACCCCAACCCACAGGGCAGAGGATAGGTGGAAGCAGGGAGCCAAGAAGACACTGCTGCAATGGGTGGCCAATGCTTTACCTAAGTAAGACAATATACATATAGGTAAAGACATGGTTGAGTTTCCGAAATGGGGTAGCCAGAGTGCAGGATCATAAAGGACATCCCACAGCCATTTTTACCATAGCGAGGTGTAAATTATCAGTAACAAGTTGCTAGCTTACGACTCAATATGCATGAAAGAAGGTGCAGCTGATGTACCTACCTGTCTGTGATCTATCATCTGAATGTTTGCTTACAAAAAAATTTTTACAGGGACTCCAATATACAAGTTACAGACTTCGGTCCATCTTGGCGCGATGGTATTGCATTTTTGGCCATCATTGATGCCATCAAGGCCAACCTGATAAACTTGGCTGAAATGAAGAGGAAAACGAACAGACAACGTCTGGAACACGCTTTTGATGTTGCCGAAAGTGAATTGGGCATCGCCAAACTACTGGATGCCGAAGATGTGGATGTCGACAAACCAGATGAGAGGTCTATTATGACCTACGTAGCACAGTTCCTGCACAAATATCCTGAACCCAAAGTAAGTGATACAAGAAATAACTAAAAATAAGATTAATTTAATTTAATACCTGCTAATTTTAACCCAACATTCTTTACAGACTACAGGACCAGATGCCGTAGCGGCAGTACAAGAGGAGTACGAATCTCTTAGAATGTGGTTGACGGAACGCGTCACCACAGTTCAAAGGCAATACGACTCACGAACTTTATCGCGAAACTACGAAGACTATGTTCGCGCCGAAAACGACAGGCTCGCTCGCGAACCCATCTACCAAAAGTTGGAAAAATTAATGTATACCCAGAGCTTGGTCGCCATAGCTCCAAAATCCTGGCGGGAGCTTGTATCTTTATGGGTCGAGTTGGAGAGACTGCACCGAAGATGGCTTTGGCTCTTGGACTCAGACTTGCCTGGCGATTTCAGAACTGTTGGTGAATGGTTAGCGAAAGCCGAATACCTTTTATACTTTGACGAAATCCCTACAACACTGGATGAAAAAACCGCTGCTATCATCAGCGAGAAATTAGAAGAGCACAGTGCCTTTTTCGCTAACATGCCAGAAGTTTTTGATACGTTTGAGGCTGCGCTAAGATCTTCGGATGCTTCGAGAATACCAGGAGAACGCCTTCAAAATATGAAAGACAGGCTCGAAGAAGTCAGTCGAAGAGCACCACAAAGAAAAGCAAGATTAAAATATTTGGAACATAAATGTTGTATTGTAGCTTTCACAGAGCTGACCAAAGCCAAGTTAGCTTTGTGGACCGGTAAATATAGTCGTATTGACCACGTCCGTGCCTTATTAGATGATTATGATAATTTTGTGACTAAGAATAAGATTTTCCAAGAGTTTGATAGAGCGTATATGGATATAAAGCAAGTAGCCGAAGAGTATAAAAGAGTATGTGAAGTAGATAGATCTGAAGCAAAAGAAATTGATAATTTCTTGAAAGAAATTGCTGAGTCATGGAGAAGAGTATCTTCTGATGTCAGATGTGCTCGTAGTGTTCTTGAAGAAGTAATTTCACACTGGGAAAGATGGACACAATTATCCAATGAATTCACAGTTTGGTTAGATAGAGCACAGCACATGTTAAGAGTGTCTGAAGATGAAAGGTTGGAATTCTTCCATGACCTAACAGTATGGAGGGAAAAGCACCAGATTCTGGGTGAAGCAGCCGGATTCTTGGCTGCAACTTGCTCAGATGAAGTATCATCAGAGATTAAGAGAAAATATGTGGAAATTTCAGAACGTTTTGGCCGCGTTTGGGACGAAGCGGAACGGTAGGCATCTATTATATCATAATATGCATAATACATTTTTTAAACCGTAAATTATGGTAGTAGTTATCCATTTAATACATATTTTAAATTTCAGTTATGTTCGTGGAGGTGATGCTTTGCGCCATCGTCGTGAATTGGCTTCTGGAATCCAAAACCTGGATTCCTGGCTTACAGCTGCTGATAATCTTCTATCTAGGCAGCCACGAGCAACCACAACGGATATTCAAACCTATATTGATCAGCTATTGCAGCTGAACTCCGAAATTGAACATCATGAAGAATTATTCAAGACTATTAGCAGGTAATTTTATGTTACTTATATTTTAAGGTTCTATCACCCAGCATAGAGGCTTTGTTCTCTAGATATAATCATCGTGGAAAGATGTGTGACGTTTTATATGAATTTTAAAACTACAAGCTCTGTGCCAATCTTTGCAGAACCTTCCAAAACGCCATAGCAGAACTACCCCGTGATGAAGTTGAAGCCAACATGGCCAAACTCAAACAACAGAAAGAAGCTTTGGTCAGAGTTCGGGCCACGGTTCCAGTCAAATTGCATCAATACCGGCAACTTTTGGTGCAACATGAGTCATTGGAAAGTGGACAGAAAGAGATTGGCCAATGGTTGGACAGAGCTGAAGAGACATTAAGAACTGGAGGAGAAACTAGACGGTAAGTAGCATTTTTATTACATAGTTCTCCGGTTCGCTCACTTATTTTTTCAAGCTATTAACAAATATTTATGATTGTATCAGGGAGATAATAGAAGAGCGCTACGAGATCCATCGCTCGTTCTTCTCACGCACGACATACTACCGTTCCATGCTCGAGAGCAAGAACAAAGTCTTCCAGAACATTGTGAAGTCAGCCGACACGGACCACAGTGCTGACGTCACGGAACAAGTCAGACACATGAAGGATTTGAATGAGAGGTAATACTTTGGATTTCATTCGCGACATATAAGTATGATCAAATCAAATAACGTTTTATCCATGCTATGGATACGCATTTTGAGGGCAAATGCTACTAAGAAATGTAACTTATGAGAGTCGCGATCGGCTAACAATCAGGGGCCGATCATATGTAATCATACAAATGAAACCTTGCTTATCTTCCAGATTTGCCCACGTCTCATCCGAAGCCACTCGTCGGGAATCAGAGCTGCAGCGTCTTGTGCGTGCTTGGGAAGACTTCGACGCCAAGAAGCGAGCTGTTGAAGAGTGGGCAAGCAGGGCTGAGGCGCTGCTAGCTGATAATAGAGTAGACTCCAAGCAAGCTGTGGACTTCCACAAGAGATTCTTCCAAGGAGCTGATGAGAGAGCTGTATCTGAATTAGTTCGATCTGGAAGGGAGCTTATTGAGGTAAAGAAATTAAAGAGACATCTTTTAGAACACATAACAGTTAATAGCAGTAAGCATTGTTAACGTCACAGTTGATATAACTGTAACATTGTAAGCAGTTGATATAACTGTAAGCATTTTTTATAGATAAATGAGTTCTGATCATTTAGGACATGTCCATGCCTTAAGGTTCTGCGTAGCTGCATATAGTAATAACTTATGTGTAATATCACTTTGTTCGCTATTAGCTGGTCAGCGAAGAAGACCGTCCAAGGATCGTGCAAACCGTGGAAGAACTGCAGCGACGCTGGCGTGAGCTTCTTGCGCGGGCTCCACCGCATCTCATGCGGCTTGAGTTCAGGCTGGATGAAGCTGTTTTCCAGCACTGTATCAAGGATATTGAAAAAGAAATCGTATATGAAGAACAGGTTAGTGCAATTTACAAAGTTATAAGCGTCATATACCTACATGTGAGTACCTAATAATATGTCGATATCATAATATATCTTGTTAGCTATTACCGTGGATATTAAATTACCCGGTTTGCACTGAGTATAAATAGAATGAAACTAATGAAAATTCCTACAGATTATTATTTTGGCCCAACAAATATTGGTTCTAACTTTTATCGTGAATTATCCACTTTTACGAGATCAAAATAAGAACAAAATTTCGTGTTTTGTTTTGCAACACTGTCAAATTGTTAGGTACAGTTTAACAGTGTTGACATGTTATTACAAATGAATTTAATTAAGTTGAACATTGCCATAAATTCTAACTTTAGACGCAATTTTGTAGTAACACCATAAAAGTTCAAGTGTACTTAGGTATCTATTTCGAAAGTTAAAACTAAAGTTCCAAGTGTTCACTTCATAATACTTCTTTCTTCGCCAGGCCTACAACCAGAGCGATGACGCCGACGGCATCCTCATCCGAAACGAGGAGTACTTCCGAAACCAGGGCAAAGTGATGCAGGTGGAGCGCTGCCTGCAGAACTTGCACCAGATCGCCTCCAGTTACTCGCAGCAGACCGGGGACGTGGTGTTGGAGGATGCCTTGAAACGATGTGAGCAACAGTGGGAAGCTACTGTGCAACGGGTTGAGCATTTTAGACAGCAGGTGAGGATATATACATAGTCGTACATACATAATGCTTATGTCCCACGCTAGGCAGAGATGGCAAATCTGCATTTAGCACGCTCCAAACATACCTACTTCTTTCGCCTTTTCCATAGGTATTGCATTCTTCATATTATTCATAGGTTCATACACATTATTAAATGCCTATATGACTAGTATAATAAAATTAGTAGTCATGTATTTATTTATGGGGTTTTTGAGTAATTACTGTAGGAAAGTGGCTACCGGCGGTAGCAGTATTGTATTATCTAAATTTTGCATGTGCTGTGACGAGCTGTCTAGTGTGCGATTTGCAGTTCAGCAAAGGAATTTCGCCATTTTCCAATCTTATGGCATAATATCTTAATGATCACGTTAAAATATTGTACTCGTACTATCAGAAAAAAAAATATATATAAGCCTTAAATTTTTAGAAATTTCCGCTTAACATTTTATTGAAATTAATGTAAATGTCTCTAGCTTCAAAGAATTCCTGCCAAGTGGGACTCATACAGAGGAAAATATCGAGAGATGGAGCAATGGATGGACCACGTCGACAAGACAATGGACAGCATCGTTCCGGGAGGTCGACTCTGCTGAAGCCTTCGAAAGGGAGAAGACAATCTTCCAGGTACGTTTTATAATAAAAAAGGATGTGATATACTGTTAGCTGATACTTAACTTTGCTGGATATATTTAATAACGCAGGTATATTTCGATTCAATTTATATCCTTAATGATTTGAATGTTTATACTGTTTTTACTGCATACAGCTAAGGGAGTTGATGGTAACTATACAATTACAATGAAAATAATTACGTATTTATTTAGTTCAACATTTTCATATTTTGAGAAAAATGGGCAGATTATGTAACCAGTTTCGTATAAGAATCACATTATCTAACATACTTGGATAAATAAAATTATTTGATATTAAGATCTAAAAAATATTATCACGCAAAATTTCACATGTCCCGTGATGGTTTCAAACAATATCTTTAATTTAGTCTACTTAGTAGTTTATTACAATTTTTTTATGTCCTTGTGGATTTACAGAATATCTGTCGCGAAGCGGACAGAAAAAGGGAGGATATGAAATGGCTTGTTCAAACTCTTGACATGCTCACAAACCATTGCTCAGAGTCTGAAGCACAAGAGGAACAGATTAAGCTAGAGAACCTTATTGCACGCTACAAGAATCTAATACCTACCATCGAGATCACCATGATAAAGACGGAAACTTATACACGATGCTACACGTATCGCCGTGAGGTTCACGAGGTCATCTGCATACTGGAAGAAGCTAAGCAGCAGGCCTTGGTAGAACCAGAACCACAATCATTGCAGCACGTAGAACAATTGGTATTTGAACAACAATCCGCTGTACAGAATCTTGACCGCCAGCGCCCTTCTGTTATGTCTATGCTGCAACGAGGAAAAGAACTCATCAAAGATGCAAATGCACCCGCTTTTGTAAGAGAAGATGTAAAAAATCTTGAAACTGGTTGGAATGCCGCATATGAAACATCTACTGATCGACTTCACAAGTTACATGATACACAAAAAGTATGGTCAAACTATGAATACCAGAAGGAAGAACTACTTTCTGATCTTGATAAAATTGAAAACTATGTGGCTCATCCTGGCTTAGAGTTAGGGGTCACAAACATTGGCAGAGAATTACAAGAGACGAAAATGATCAATGCAGATTTAGAGAAAGCTAAAAATGAGAGATTACCACAATTACAACAAGCTTATGTTGAACTGCAAAACCTTACTGCAAATAAGCCTAAACCCGTTATTGCACAAGACTTAGAAAATATTGAAAGAAAGTTAGGCAGAGTTCAAGATGAAGTCCAAAATAAAGTGACCAATTTGGAACAGTTCAATCAAGAATGGGTTAAAATTGAACACAAATTAGAACATGTTAGAGAATGGATCAAGAAAGAGAGTCCTGCATTGATAACACAAATTCAATCTGAAAGTATTTCTCCAGAAGAACGAGTTGAAAAATCTCAAGCTCTTCAAAAAATTATTTCCGAAAAATTGGGATTAATTAGGGGCGTTGCTGACCAAGGAACAAAATTGGCAGTAGAGCATCGTGTGCAAGATGCTAACAGATTGAAAGGTGAAGTGGCATTATTAGAAAAAATGATGGCCGACCTACAGAAGTCAACAGAACATCAAACCAAAGTTGTCGAACATGATTTAGCTAGTTGGCAAAAGTATCAAAAAGGTGTTAGTGAAATAAAGCCTTGGATAGAAGAAGCAGAATTAAAAATGGGAAATATACCCAAACCATCTACATTACCAGAAGCTCAACAGTTACAACAACAATCCCAAGCTCTAATTACTGATTGTGATAAACAACTAATGAATTTGCAAATCTTGTCGAGCGTAAGTCATCAGTTATCAGGTAAAACTAGTGCTCCGGATGAAGTCGATGCTATTCATTCTAGATGGGCTATTGTCCATGATCAAGCTGATCACTGGAATAATAAACTTGACAAATTAGTGACAAATTGGGAAAATTTCGAAAAAGAAGCAGAAAAATTGGAGTCATGGATAGAGAACGGTGAAAAATTACTTAGTATGCGCAATGTATCTGTTGAATCGCCTCAGGTAGAGAAACTAGACCGCGAATTAAACAAATTAAAATCTTTTGGTAATGAAATTTCTCAACAACAAGCTAAAATTATTAGCTTATCACAAACTTGCGATAACATTTGTCATAATATACAACAAGATGGAGCTGCTTTGTTAAAAAATAAAGTATTGGATATTAAACAACGGACAAACGACCTGGCTGAAACTGTTCGAAGCAAAGTAAATGAATTATCCGATAAGATTATAGTCAGACAAGAATTCATGACGAAATTGCACACTTTTGATAACTGGATTACTGATTTCCGAAGAAAAACTGAGAGTTACGATCAAATCGCAGCAGATAAAGTAGAGCCTGCATTACAATCAATGCATGTTCTAATGCAAGAACATGCTGCTAAAGAACCAGAGTTTACTGATATATACAATGAAATAAAGAATATGACTCTTACTTCACATCCTGATGAATCAAGAGCTTTAAGCGAAACATATTCTAACATTGCTCAACACTACCAAGTTATTGAAAATAATATTCAGCAAAATAAAGGCATACTACAAAAATGGTCTGACCTACTTAATTGGTACGATGACACTAAACAGCAACTTAGTCATATTCAGTATCAGGTAGAAGGAGCTAAACAGACACCAGAAAGTTATGAAATATTGAGGCAAGAGCTCGTTAATATTATAACTAAAGTGCCAGAATGGAAAAGTAACGTTGCTTTACTGGACGGTCCTTCAAGGGTCAAGGTTACAGATCAAAATACTGGCCGAATAATGTCACCTACAAGTTTAGTAAAAGAGATCGAAGTTAAAGCTGATTCATTGTTAAGTCAAGTAACATCGAAACGTGATTTAGTACAAAAAGTTGGAGCTAGATGGGACAAGTTTAATGTCCAACATAATGCATTAGCTGAAGTTTTGCATAGCATTCAAAGTAGTCTAAATGAAATGGCACACAAACCAGTGCCTCTTACTGAAGCTAGCATTCAATATATGACAGAGCAGCTTGATAAACTTGATGCAGAATTGCGTGAGAAGCAGTCTATACGCAAGGAATTACGAGAAGAAGGATTACACCTTATGAGAGAGGATCAGCCAAATATGGGAACTATTCAAAATGCCTTATCAGCTGCTGACAACAATTGGGACCAAATTGTTAATAATGTGAAAGATACTAAAAATAAATACATTTTGCTGTCGTCAACTTTGCAAGAGCTCAAAAACTTTACTGTTGCCTTTGATAGAGAAATGAATAGAGCTGAACAGTTATACAACGATAGCAAAGATGCTCCTAATGATTACATTCAAACTGCTCAAGCTCTAGACAAAGCAAAAAAAGCCTACGAAATACTAAAACGTTCCAAAGGCTTGCTAGATCAAATGGACGTTATCAAGCAATCAGTTTTAAAACAAGCGTCAACTTTAGGAGGATTTGATACAAGTCCTTTGGAAGAAGCCTTTTTAAATTCTCAGTCACACTGGGAAAAAGTAAATGATGCTGTTATCAAAAGAATACAAGATTTAGAATCACAATTAATTGTCTGGCGTCAAATTGATGATACGAAGAATCAAGTTGTTGCTTGGCTAAGTGAAACAGGCCAAAACCTAGCCAATGCATGTGATAACTTAGAAATCAGATTTGGTCAAAACCATCTGACAAAATATAAGGAAGAGTTGCCACTCTATCTTGGTTTGAAAAATAGTATTAAAGCCAAATGTGAACAGATAACCAATCTAAATAAAAATATACCTATGGATCAAGTATCATCAATAATTGACTATTTAGATCATGAATTTGACTCTTTGCAAGCTTTAGCAAATAACTTAGATGATGCAGTTTCATCTTTAGAGTCAAAAGAAAACAAGTTGAAAGATAATATTAAGCGTTTATCTGATAGTGTTAGTAAAATCCGTGATGATATAATAAAATGTGATGATATGACTGGAGATAATGTCAAAATACTTGACCGTTTGAAGAAATGTCAAGCATGCAAGGGAGAACTTCAAAACTTAAACGACGAAATTGATAATTTGACACAGAACGTATCTGCAATGAATGAGAATTATCCTGGTTTTTATGAATCCCTTATCCCTAAAGAGCTTAATACCTTGCAAAAAAGATTTGAAAGTGTAGTAATCCATGCAAACAAAACCGAGACGACACTACTTACTTTTCTTCAAAAACTTTTTACAGATAAATTAAATATGTTCAATAGAAATTTAAAAATTCTCGATGACAAAACAAGGTGGTGTATGCCAGACGTCAGTAGCGACAAATATAATTTAGAAGTAAAATATGCTTCTCTAACTGATGTAGAGGATGGTATTGCTGATTGCAATAGTAAAGTAAAAGAATTACAAGAAGCTTGTGAAATATTAGGCATAGTTGCAGAACCAGCTTGTGCTCAAGAAGCTTCAATTCAGACAGAGAAAGCTATAAAGAATGTTGAAGTGTTAACAGCAAACTTTGGTGAAATTAAAAACAGATTGAAAGAAAATATTGAAGCATGGCAAGATTACGAATCTTTATTAGAGAATGTCTCAGAATGGCTCAAAGAAAAAGAAAATAAAATACGCCAAGAAGCTGCTAGTCTTTCCAACTTAGATAGAATTGATGACAAGATCAAGGAAATTAAAGATTTAAATCAGGAAATCAAAAATTATGAAGGCGAAATTAATAAACTATTAGCAGTTGGTGAATCAATTTTGTCTCGCAATCCTGATTCACGCGTTTTACAACATATTAATCATTTAGTAACTAGATACCAAACAGTTGGTAAGTTTATGGACAGCCACTTAAGCCGTTTGGAAGAATTAAGAAATAATAAAAGTAGATACGACAAATCTATCGTTGAGTTCAAAAACTGGCTTCAAGATGCCAATGGCCAAATAACTGATCTAGCAGCTATGAGCAAGCGTGGCAAGCCATCAGCCGCTGATTTAGACCAAATAAAACGTTTAAATGATAATAAAGATATAGGCCAGAAACTTTTAAATAATGCTATTGAATCTGGTGAATCCTTATTTAGTGGTATCACTCCCGAAGATCGTGAGAAAGTGCGCAATGAACTAAGAGCCTTGAGAGATTACTTTGAAAATTCTGTAGATTCACTTAATAGTGTTATTAAAGATGTTGAAACTACAATTAATAAAAGGTCGTCCTTTGATGATACTTTCAACCAAGTACAAAAATGGATAGCTGATAAAGAGAATGAATTAGGTGAATTTAAATTATGTTCCAATTTAACAGAAAAGAAAGCACAACTTCATAGTAATAAAATATCTCACCAAGAAGTTGACCTACATCAGTCAATGTTATCACAGCTAACGGAAAAATTGAAATTAATGCCCGATGAAGATGCTGAAAAAAGTTTGCACAAAACAATCGAACGTTATCAAGATTTGTCAAAAGAGCTTGCAAAAAGAGTTGCTACATGTGAATCTCATGTAGCAATTCATGAAAAGTATACTCAAGCTTTCGAAGACTGTCGCGATCGCTTAAATCATATTGTTGCTGAAAATAGTTTATTAAATTATGTAGTAATAACTCAGAAAGAAGATGTTGATGCGAAAATTGTAGCAATCGAAAAAGTAATATCTAAAGCTCAAGATATACAAAACAACCTTGGAGCACTAAAATCACAGTTAGATAACGTTTTATTTTCTACGAGCTCTAATGGACATCCAGTTCTTATAAGTGAGTATGAACAACTAAAAGCTACTTGGAACCAGTTTGAAAATCAATGTAGAGAACAAGAGAAAAAACTAAAAGATACATTGAAACAATGGAATGAAAGTCAAAAAACTTTAGATGAATTAGATGAATGGCTTAAGATCAAAGAAACTCAACTAAGGGATCAAAGTCTTAAAAATAACCTTGAAGCAAAAATGGCTCATTTGCAAAAAGTGAAAGAAATTCAAGCAGAGTTATCTTCAAAAAGTCCTGATTTTGCTGCTCTTACTGAAACAAAACAAAATACAGCCACAGAATCTGAAATTACCAACAAAACCTCTAAATTAGCGACTAGATATCACACACTTAATAATCTTGTTAATGAAACTATTTCTAAGTATGTGGTGTTTGTTTCGGAACATCAAGCCTTTGAGAATGATTATCAAAACATAGAAGAGTGGCTCATGGGTATGTTAGGTGAGCTGCAAGATCTTAATGAAATAGTTGGCGATTACGCTGTATTGCAAGAGAAACAAAATAAGGCTAAAGAACTATATGAAAGCAGAAACAGGAAAACACCGGCTTTTGAAGAATTCCTTAGTTTGGGAGAAAAATTATATACACATACAAGTCCTGATGGAAGAGAAATAATACGCCAAAAAATTCGTAAAATCAGAACTTTGTGGGATAGTTTTGGTGATAGCTTCCAGGAAACGGTTAATAAGTTGGATCAATGCCTTCTGCAATTTTCCGATTTTTCACTGGCACAAGAGCAACTTACAAAGTGGTTAAAGGATGTTGAGAAAGCTATGCAGAGACATACGGAGCTTAAAGCTTCCTTGGAAGAAAAGAAAGCGCAACTTCAGAATCACAAGATCATGCATCAAGAAATAATGAATCATCAACAGTTAGTTGAATCTGTTTGCGATAAAGCACAACAGTTGGTCGATCAGACGCACGATGCTTCCCTAAATGTGTATCTGCAATCAATAAAACAACTTTTCCAAAATATTGTTACCAAGTCTCAAAATCTTCAAGATAATTTGGAAGATTGTGTAAAGCGACACGAAGATCTAGTACGTCTTATAGCTCAATACAAAGAGTGGCTTGGATCTCAATCTGAAAAAATATTAGATATTGAAAATGCTACAGGGGAAAAGCCTGAAATAATAAGAAAATTACAATCGGCCATGGCTCTGAAAGAAATAGAAAAAATTGGGTCTGGTAAATTAGACGAAATACGCTCAGCATTCTCATCTGTTAGTAAAAGTACTTCAGAAGCTGGTAATGTTGCTATTAAAACTGAAATTGACAATTTACATGATCAACTTCGTAAATCTGTAGAGAGTATTGGCAGCTCGGAACAAAAATTGAAGCACACTTTAGAGACTTGGAATAAATTTGATATAGCCATCGAATCTATAACTGAATGGCTTAAGGACATGGAATCTAAATGTCGCGACCAAAGTTTATGTTCTACATTACCAGAAAAAGAAGCACAATTACAAAGATATGTGAACCTTCGTAACGAAATTAATGCGAAAGAAAAGGAAATAGATGCGTTTGTTGACAAATCTCATAGTCTTATACAACTTAGTGGAGTAGAACGTCTAAAGCCACTAGTGACTCAGATAAGTAGTCGATATCAACAGCTTCACTCCATTTCAAAGGAAATTGTAAATCATTGGTCTGAATTGGCAGCGGATCACAAAAAATATGTTCAATTACGCAATGAATTTGATGCATGGTTGAAGCCCTTAGAAGAACAACTGTCTCATATAGTAACAAAAGAAGATAAATTAAGCATTGAAAGCAAGGGAAGTAAGCTTCAGGTATTTTTACTAGAGAGAGATAATGGTGAACATAAAATTGCTATTTTATCGACTGCAGGTGATAAAGTTTTGCCTGAAACTGCTGCTAATGGTCGTGAAAATATTCGAACTGAAATCAGAGACTTAAGAGACAGATGGGATAAATTAAATGATACTATTCTTCAACAACAAAAGGAATTCGAATCTCAAACTCTGCAATGGTCAAGTTATCAAGACGTGCTTCAGCAAACTCTTGCATGGTTAGACGAAAAAGAAAAGATTGTAGAATCTGAGGAAAAAGCTGTTTCAAACTCTGCTCAAGAAATTAAATCAAAAATTCTGAAAAACAAAACATTGTTACAAGAAATCTATTCACACAAAAGAGTAATTGAAACTGTTACAGAAAAAGCTAAAAGTGTAGCAGCCACACTACACAGTGGTAAAGGCGAAAATGATGAAATGACCGCAATTATACAATCGATTTGGGATCGCTATAATGCGTTAACTAGTAGACTATTAGCCATAGTTGATAAACATGAAAAGACTTCTGAAATTTATCAACAGTTTGCTGAACAACAAAAATCGTTGCAAGATTATCAGAAGCATTTATGGGATCGCTTGCATTTGTTATCTGACTATACTGGTAATAAAGCTGCATTGCAAAGCAAACTAGGTAAGATTCAGGAGCTTCTAGATGCCATTCCAAATGGTAATAACAAACTAAAAATCCTGTTTGATTTGATTGAAAATAATGCAAATAAACTATCTCCACGTGGCAAGGAGGGTATGTCAAGAGAACTTGCGTTACTCAAAGCTGATTTGGAGAAATTTACTGCAACTGTACATGATGTGAAACGAGGAATGGAAGACAAGATTCGTCAATGGACTGAGTTTGATAGTGCTAATGAACTTTTCCAACGCTGGCTTAGTGACAATGAAATGAGTTTGAAAACCTACACTCCTAGGGCGACCTTGGATGAAAAGATCGACCAGTTAAATAAATATCAGGTAAATTATAGTTTCCTTCTTAAATTGATAGGTGATTTTTGTTGAAATTTATTTACAAGTTTATTCATTTTATTAAATTAAACAGGCACTTTGTAAAGCGATTGAAAATCATGAAAATGATCTGAGTGCTGTAATTACTTTGGGCGAAGGCTTGGATCACGTAAGATATTCAACCTCAAGTTCTACTCAATTAAAAATTATGCACTGTAGGATTTACATATTAAAAAGTAGTCTTCTCTTATTTCATAGAATATTTTCTATATAGGTAGTGTTTTCTAACTTGTTGTTATTTTATTAGATAACTAATTTCCCACTGGAAAACATATTAATTTCTAAAACCTTTTACTATCTGTTAGATCTATTTTGGTTTCAGTGATGGTTTGGATTCTTCCCTTACTTAATTAAGAACCACTTCCGATCGGAATCAATTTAATAATTATCAAAACTAATTGTAGTTGTCGTAGACTAGTTTAATAAAATAATATAGTCTTAAGTGTGAAATAGTCTTATAGCTATTTCAATTCTTTCAGGCCATTTTAGCAGACTTAAAGAAGACTGAAAACGATGTCGATAAATTAACTGATGAATTTAGTGACCTCATTGAAAATTGTAATGACACCAGAATAACAATGAACTTGCAACAAATGACTTCACGTTTTCAATCTGTGCAATCAACAGCTAAAGAACTGGTTAAAAAATGTGAACAAGCAGTCAATGATCACAAAGCATATCAAGATAAATATAACCAGTGTACTGAATGGCATAAAGCGGCAGAACATAAATTCGAGGAATGTAAAAAGAACTTATCTAATACACCGGAAGGAATAAATGCTAAGAGAGAAAGCCTAAATGAATTACTTAGTCAACGACGTAATGCGACACTTCTAGTAAATAATACATTTGAATTGGGCGAGAAACTATACCCTTCTACTTCTCCAGAAGGCAAAGAACTAATAGACCAACAGCTGCAGGATATCCAGCAGGCAGTAGATAACTTGTATGATAATATTACTAAAGCAGAACGTGATTTAGACTCCGAACTAAATAAATGGTCTTCATTTGACGATAACTTAAAGAATGTTCAACAATGGCTTCTAACTGCTGAAAAAAATCTACCAAAAGATATTGAGCTAAAATCTACATTAGATGAGAAGCGCACACAACTAAATGTATATAGGACGTATTTACAAGATGCCATTGCTCATCAACAAGATATAAGCGATTTAGAAGAGCGTGCTAAAAGTCTCCCAGATGTTACAAAAGATATCACTAAAGAAATTAACCAGCTGAAACAACGCCATGATACCATATTAGCTAGAGCTAAATCATTTGTAGAACAATACGAAGCAATAGTCAATAATCACCAACAATACACAAAAGCTGTGATGGAGCTGCAAGAATGGGTAGAAGCTACCCACAATACAGCACAACTTTGGGGTGATGTAAACCTAGAACGAGTAGCTTTAAGCAGCAATTGTGAAAAACTAAAATCACTACAGCTTAGTCTTCCAGAAGAAAAGAGTCGCATTGATAAAATACGTTCATTTGGTGAAAAGGTGTTACCAGGTACAATAAGTAATGGACAAGCTAACATTCGAAATCAAATTGATGCTTCTCATCAAGAATGGGAAGGATTGGTATCATTTATCAATAAAACCATTGAAATATTAGAAACTAAGATTCAGCAATGGAATGAGTATGAGAATATGAAAGATCAATGCCTGACCTGGATCAGAAATACTGACACACAAATTCACGCAGTTGATCTAAAACCCACTCTTTCCGAAAAACAAGAACAATTCAAACAATTCCAGGAATTACAAGGAGAAGTGCGTGCTAAAGAACTAGAGATTGACAATATTACTGAAAAAGCTCAAAATCTATACACTGGAGTCCTTGGCCCTCGTGGATCACAAATATCAGATTTATCTGTTAAATATCAAGCATTATCACAAAAAGTCAAAGATTTAACGAACCGGTGGCAAAATTATGTTAAAACTCACCAAGAGTTTGCTAGCAATGTCGCAGAGTGTTCGCAATGGATTGAAGAACTAAGAGATAAGTTAGATTTCTGCGCTGACTTAAGCACATGCTCTCAAGATGATTTAGAGACGAAACTTGTGTTAATTCAAAATCTATTACTCACTAAAGATGAAGGTTTTACCAAAGTACAATCATTAGTAGAACTAGCACAAAATGTTCTGGCAAATACCGCTCCAGCCGGACATGAAGCTATAAATAATGCACTTGTAGCATTACAAGAACAGTGGTCAGCACTATTGTCTCGAATGATTGAAACAAAGAATATGCTGGACGATTCAGTTACTAAATGGGCAGGATTCCTTGAACAAATTCAGTTAGTAGATAAAAGTAATGCCTGGCTAGAAAATATGCTATCAGAATTGACACCATTTGAAGCATCTATGTCAGATAAAAGAGCTCAGCTTGAGAAACTAAAAGAGGTAGAAGAAAAAGCACGCTGCGATCGTCTAGATGTTGATACTTTAAAAGCTAAAGCAGCTGAAATGATAGCTAGCGGGCAGCAAAATCAAGCAGCATCTAAAGCCCAAGAAACTTTAAATAAATTTGACTCCCTTTATGAAAAGATTAAGAAACTTTTAGCTGATCGTGAAGAACAATATAAAGATCATAGATTGTATAAGGAAGCACATGACGAGCTTATTCAATGGCTTGGTAGAGCACGAGAAAAGGTTCCATCCTTAAAATCTAAACCACTAAGCGATAAGTTAGCTATTGAAAACTCCGTGGCTCCTCTAGATGCACTAATTAATAAACAAGCTCAGGGAGAGTTGTTGTTAGAACATTTACAACATACCGGAGAAGTTCTACTAGCAAGTACTTCTCCAGAGGGCCAAGCCGTAATCAAAAATGAAATGAAGGCTTTGAAAGAAAGTTTTGATGACTTGTTTAATGAAATTAAACAACAGAAAGCACAATTAGAACAAACCGTCAGCCAGTGGCGTGAATATAAAGACGAATATGAAAGAATATCAGATTGGCTTCAGCAAAAAGAAATTCTTATCAAAAATCATAAGCTTGCGCTTTTAGGAACTGCAAAAGAAAAGGGAACCCAAGTGAATCAAGTTAAGGAGGTAGTTGATCAGTTAATTAAAGGTAAAACTGATATTGACAACTTTAATGCTTCTGCCGCTGCTCTGTTATTCTTCTCATCTTGATACTTACGTGAATAACCAACTGAGACATCTGAACTCAAGATACCAAGTTTTAGTCAACATGGCCAATGATGTTCTTAAAAAAGTGGAAACAAATTACGAGCAACACCAAAGTTACGATGATAACTATGCTAAAACAAAAAAATGGATTGATGATGCTTGGGAAATTACTCGCAGCGGAAGTGACGCTGGAAGCAATAGTAGTAAGGAAGCCTTACAAAAGCGCTTAGAACAAATAGAAGATCTTCTCAAAAGACGTGAAGAAGGCCAGAACCTTGTTCATGCCACAGTAAACAGTGGAGAAAAGGTATTAAGAAATACCAGATCTGACGGAAAAGATAAAATCAATTCAGAATTGAAAGAACTTCAAAATGAGTGGGATAGGTTAGTGAAAAAGATGACAACAGCTAAAGTACATTTAGAGACTTCATTATTGCAATGGGCTGATTATAGTTCTAGTTATTCCCAACTTCAACAATGGATAACTGACCGAGAAGCAAAATTGCAAGAAGTGTGTGAACAAAAAGTAGCCAAATCAAAAAAAGGTCAAGATCGCCTCGCTGGTCTAACAAGTGGACTTGGAATTGGTGAAAGAAAGGCCACACTGCGTCAAACAAACAATATTGTACAAGATATCGTTTCCTTTGAACCCATGATTCAGTCTGTAACTTCTAAGGCTTCAGAACTTATGCAACAGGCTCCAGCATCTGAAATAACGACAAAATATGAATCTCTGTCTAAACAAGCTAAAGATTTATATGAAAAACAAAAAGAAACTGTTGAACAACATCAAGCTTTTATTGATGCTGAGTCAGACTTCGTCCAATGGATTAGGGCTGCTAAAGAACGGTTAGGGAAGTGTTCCGATGCAACAGGAGACAAAGAATCATTGAGTAGCAAAATATCCCAGCTGAAGATTTTGGAAAGTGAACTTCCCGACGGACAAGCGAAACTTCAGAAAGCACTGGAACAGGGTGAAATATCATGTGCTAGTGCTGATGATGATGATAGAGAAGAAATTGAAGTTGAAGTAGCTCTGATGCAAGAAGAATATGATAAATATGTGTAAGTACAAATTTATAAATATTTTTATATTTTCTATTGTAACGATTTAGAACCTAATAACGCTATTTAAAAAATATACAGGGAAGAATTAGAGAACACCAAGAAGCTGATTGAAGGCGGTATCGTAAAATGGACAGAGTATGAAGAACAATATAAGGAAGCCTTAGATTGGTTGTCAAAGACAGAAAAATTAGTCCAGTCATTTAACAAGTTGCAAAATAGCCTTGAACATAAGAAAGTAGTACTCGAGGAATTCCAGGTACGTATTAACAGCTTTACACTATTTCAGTTCCATGTTAAAAAGTGTGAGTGTTTAAGTAACTTTATAAAAAAAAAATTTCAGGGACATTTACAAACACTATTTGACTGGCAAGCTGAACTGGACAAATTAAATGTTCACGCCCAAACTTTATTAGAAACATGTGCCGATACTAGAATATCGAATGGTATTACCCAAATAACTACCAAATACAATGCACTCTTATCTCTTGCTAAAGAAGTAATGAAGCGTCTCGAAGTTCATTATCAGGTAATTATTTTTGATATACTTTTTGAGCAGTTAATTTGATGGAAAATAGATCATAACTATTTTATGTATTAATAATAAAAACTATTTATAGGAACACCAACAACATAATGCATTATATGGCGAATGTCAAGACTGGCTCGATAGGACTCGCGAAAAACTCAACCAGTGTGCAGAAATACCGAACACACTCCAAGAAGTCAACAATAAACTAAACACTGTCAAACTTTTGCGACAGTCTTTGGAACAAGGTCAAAACAAATTGAGATACCTTTTAGAATTGAAAGAAAAGGTTATTATGAATACCGAACAAACTGGAGCAGCTAAAATCCAGGAAGATACAGATAGCCTTAAACAAGAGTTTGATAAGCTCATAAATGATTTACAAGATATCCGTAATAAGTTGACGAGTAGAGCAGCACAATTTGATGATATTTCTAAGGTAATCATGTAATCTAATTTATTTAAAAAAATTTAAACTAAAACTAATGTGTGTACTAAGGTGTTCAAAACTAATTAAAACTACCAGTTATATTAATATACAAAATTATTTTAATTTATTTCAGATCCATAAGTTGCTGGTAGAGTGGCTCGATGACATTGATAAAAAAATACTATCCGATGATTCATTATTGAACGATCTATCAGAAAAGAAAGCAAAGCTAGAGAAATTCAAAACATTCCATAGAGACATTGATTCTCATAATGATTTGATAAAAAAACTGAATGAAAAACTTGCTGAGGACTCATCTTTAAAGTCAAAAGGAATTGAAGATACTCTAAAACGTTATGACGATATTAAGAAGACTGTCGATGAAATGATTACTGTAAGTTCTATTTTTTATGATACAGTTTATAGAATTTAATTAATATTAAATTATTAAGTATAAATAAGTATTTATTATAGTTAGTTATTGCACTTATATTGTTACAGAAATTGGAAGACTACGTAAATTCGCACATTCAGTTTAAGGAATCATATGACAACTTTTACGATTGGATCCGTAATTGCAAAATTGAAATTCAACAATGTTCCGATTCTCATGGCGAAAAGGAAGAAGTACAAAAGAAATTGAAAAATGTAAATAAAATTATTGAATCTCTACCTAAAGGTGAAGCTCTTTTAGAGAAAGCAACAAAATTAAGTGAAGCTGTACTTAAAACTACTGGAAACGAAGGAAAAGATAATATCAATCAGGATATCAAACAGCTGAAAATTGAATGGGAAAACCTTCAACAAATATGTAAAGATACTAAGAAATTACTTGAAAAATGCTTATCTGCTTGGGCTGATTATATTGAAACGTCTGACAAGATGTCTAAGTGGGTGAAAGACTTTGAAAATAAGCTCAAAGCTGTACAAAAAGTTGACAAAATAACACCGGAACATCTCGAGAAATGTCGCGTAAGTTATTATACCTTATTTTGGTTTTCCAGGTAATATTTATTTAAATAAGTATTTTATTTTTATTACTTTAACTTTGCAGGAACTTCTTACTGAAGCAGTAGGTAATAAACATATTTTAGAAGAACTTAACGACAGATGTGAGAATTTGATGGAATTAAGTGCTTGTGCTTGGGTTCGAGACAAAACAGTAAACTTACAAACTGAATATACTACTCTTCTGACTAAGATTCAAAGCCTGGTATCTAACGGAGAAAAGAACTTATCTGACCACACTGAATTCATTAAAGCCAAAGAAGAACTTCAACAATGGCTGGAAACTGCCCATGGCACAGTACATGACTCTATTGGAGTTGGTGATTTAGACACCACTAAAGATAAACTTGAAACTATCAAACTTGTCAATAACAGAATGACTGAAGGACATCATCTACTAGTAGTATTACAAGAAGCTTTTAAGAAGGCTCTAAATAATACACCACCAGAAGAGCAAGACGGTCTTCGTAATGATGTGAAAGTATTACAAGAAAGCTGGGATCAACTTAAAATAGACCTTAATTCAATAACTGCTCAACTTAAGGCTGCTATTGGTAAATGGGAAGACTTTGACGAATCTAAAAACAAAATAAATCAATGGATAAAGGATACTGAACAAAATCTTGACAAAATGCCATCGTCTACTGGTGAGCTTGGAGAAATGAAAACACTTTTAGAGAAATACAAAAATATTGAAGATGAAATAAATAACAAAAAACCTGAAGTAGATAGACTACAAAATGAAGCTGCTGAATTAAGCTCATGGGCGAAAAAGCCAGCAGTTAAAGATTCAGTCACAGAGATTGAAAAGAAATGCAATGCATTAAAAGCCAAATGTGCCGCCAAGAAAGCAGAATTAGAGTCAGATATTAAAGACTACAATCAATACCACCAATCATTACAAGATACTGAAAAATGGCTCTTACAAATTTCTTTCCAACTTATGGCACACAACTCCTTATACATTGCAAATAGAGAACAAACTGAAGAACAGTTGGCGCAACATGCTGTTTTGTTAGATGATATTCAGAAATATCGTTCCACACTTGATAATCTAGAAGCTAAAGGTCGTGCGCAAATTGAACGTTATGAAGCTACATCACCTTCAATTCGTGATACAGTAGGCAAACAATTAAAGAACGTTAATGACAGTCATAAATCACTGCTGGCTACCGCATTACAGATCGAGAGACGTCTTAGGGAAGGTCTCGCAAAGTTCAAGGAATATGAAGATACATTAGAAAGCATTCTTAATAACCTAGATGAATGTGAACCTGCTATAACAGAGTTGGACGTACCTGTCGACGGACTCGGTCATGGCCGCGACTTGCTGGATAAAGCCAGGGTAAGAGGATCATATATTAGCTTACATAACTTCACAATAGATAAACGTAATAGTAGAAGTTGGAAGTTTTGAGGTAGAATTGTATAATTTTTACCATGAATAGAATGTACTAAGACAATTATTTTCAGATGTGGAGGGAAGTCAGATTCGTCCCCTGAGCACCAGGGGAGGGGGTTGAAGGGGTAAAAATAGGTACCTTGGTGATAATTATTCAAATGTATAAAAAATGAATTCCTAGTGTCCGTTTCATTCGAAAACGATACCAATCAATAGCAACCCTAATAGCATTTTCGCACGAGAAAAATAATTATCACCAAGGTACCTATTTGACGACTCTGACTTCCCTCCACATCTGAAAATAATTGTCTTAGTACATTCTATTCATGGTAAAAATTACAGAATTTTACCTCAAAAGGAACAATTCAGGTCCCTTTTGTATGGTGCAGAACTCCTACTATAAAGGAATATCATAATTTACCTCTTATTTGATAGGCACTCCACAATCGCCTTCAAACTGAAAAGAGTCGTCTATCAGCCGCTGTGGCTGCTTGCTCAGCTGCTGCTGCGTCAGTGTCACGACCTTCGTCTCCGGCTGATACTGCTCCCCTCCCCATCCCGGCAAGGGAGCTCCACGTTAGAGCTCGCCTCGAGGACCTAATCGACCAGGTATTGGCCAGATCATCAAACGTTCTCTCTTCTGATATTTTGACTTCTTTTTGAACTGCGTTTTTGATCTTGTGTTGACTTAATTCCTACCTAAGATATTTTACTATCTTTGGATACCTCTTTTTATACTCAATCTAATCTCAGTTTTGAATAAAAAAAATATCTAAGTTTGCCAGGTCTACAAAAAGAGCAAAACCAACGAGATATTTTAACCGCGTAAGAGTTTTGATTTCCTCATAAATATTTGAATAAGTTGTAGATAGATCAATAGATATAGCGTAGTTAGAGAAATATAAACAAACATAAATGCTTTACATCGTTGGCAATGTATTTTTGTGCACCTGGTATTAACGCAATCTTCTGAATCAAGACATTTTTTTTTTAAATCTTTGTCTTGGCTCAGAATTATATAGCAATAATAACAATTGCTAGTTATAACACTTTATGAGTCTAATTAACGTCACACTGTTTGAAAATTAATACTTACATTAATTACACTGCGAGTTCAATGTTGTGTGTGTGCACTACATCAGTTATTTAAATTCACAAATTCATTCCAATCATATTGATTTAAATTTTAACATGGGTAATTTTTAAGCACTTACTTATTTGACCGATTTCCTATGAACATTATTAATGCAATTTGTGAAATTAAATCAGTATATTCACTAGCCTACTAGTGATTCTCATATTTTCCTGATGTTTACTTCAATTAATCAAACGTCTACGAAGTAGTATGTTTGTATGGATGGGTACATGTTCTAGTACCAAAAACTTTTAAAGACTTGATTACAAGGGAAAACATAGTAACCAAAAAATTTAGGTTACGTACCTATTTACATAATTAAGTTTATGATACTGTACCCATTTAGGATCTATAGCTTCGTAAATATTCTAATAAAATAGGAGAATCGCTATATTTACTGCCTAATTTAACAAGCACTGTTGTTCTCTATGTTGTGATGCATGGTTTGTTTATAGAAACATGTGAGCAATGCGGCAAGTGCGCCTCGCATTGATGCGATCATACAGAACTTGGAAACTCCTGAGTTTAATGAAAAGCTCAAGGCTTTAGAAGGAAAGGTAAGGCTTGTGCATGATTGTCATGGTCAGATATTTATGTGCTCAGCACCTAATCTTCTCTTACAGCCAGACAGGTACACTTCAGTAAATATTTACACAAATTATGTAGGTCTCTCGTACATCACGAAATGTTACCAGTTGTATTATATCTCACGAAGCTATACTTGCGAGCTGTATTTCAATCCTCAACCATTAAATTTTGCAACATTTTTATAATAGGTACAAAGCCATCTGGAAACACTAGGCGATGCTGTACATGGAATGGAAGAAGCAATGAAACAAGTTGTGGAAATACAAGAATGGATCAACATCCACAATGCCCTTGCCAAAGACTGGCTTACAAATCCATCTAAATTGAGACCAGAAGCGGCAAAGCAAGATATGGCAGCTATGAGTGATGCCCTAGTATCACTGGGAGAGCGCAGAAATAGACTACTTACTGAAATACCTACTGATGGTAAGTGCATTTAAGTATATAAAATTATCTGTAACGGATTAATATTTTATTCATGTATAATTTCATTATCTAATTTTATTTCAGGACTGGAAGATGAAATAAATTTGGAAGAAGATTTAGATACTCTAGAAGAAGCAATTCATAAGGCTATTGATAGAGAAAAGAGTAATCAAGATGTTATTGATGACTTCCGTCATAAATGCCAAGAAATACACGACTGGTTTGATTCTGTACTGAAGAAAATGTGCTTGGCAGATAAAGGATCTGGTCTACCTTGCCCACAAAAACTTAATGCCCTTAGAGAACTGGCAGCTGAATTTGAACAAAATGGCAAAAATAAGGTTGAAGCCATAAAAGAAGTTGGATCTAAAGTAATTAATATTGTTAGCAATTTGGAATCCCAACAAGTTGAAGAACAGGTTCGTAATGTTATAAATAATTTTTAGTCTGCTAAGTACTTGAACTCTTGAAGCAATAATTATTTTTACACTAATAAATAATTTGTTTTCAGATGAAATCTGTTGAGAGGCGTTACAACGATATAGCCAAACGTATTCAGCGTAAACTACAGATGCTCGAAATTACGTACAAAGCTATTGATGGTACCAAGAGTGAAGTTAATGTGCAAAATGAATGGATGCAAAAGGAAATAGATAATATTCTTCATCCTGAACCACTTGGATTTGAAAGCAAGTCTGTCAAAGAAAGACAAAAGAAGGCAGCCAATTTACTTAAGGAAACTGATAGTAAGAAAACAGTAATTGACTCATTAGAAAAGAAGGTAAGCAATATCCAAGCAGAACTTGAACCTTCAGAGCAAATGCAATTAGAATCTGAGTTGTCTGAATTATCGTCTAAACAAAAACAGTTAGCGACTCTTATCAAACAAGAAATAGATAGGCTTGGTACTTCCGCTGAAGATAGGAAGAAATTAGAAAACAACATAGAAAAGGCAAAGAAATGGCTGAAGGATAAGTTGGCAGAAATTAAGAAATTAGGTGGACCGATACCACTCGAAGCCGCTAAAGTGGAAAAAGATATCAACATTCACAAAAAACATCAAACTGAGTTAGCTGATTTCAATAATGATACACTTACAGAAGTGATGCGTCAAGGCAACGCAGTTTGCAAAGATTGCTCTAATGACGATAGGGCAACATTACAAGCTGTATTAGAAGATCTCAATAAACAATACACTTCAGCTAAAGTAGATATCGATAACAAACTATCCACGCTTAATAAAATAATGCAAGGAAGAAATGACTTTGAATCTGAAGTAGCTAAATGCCAGAGTTGGTTGAATGAAGCTGAAGTAGCTGCTACACCTGAATTGCGCATCACTAGTCTTCAACTGTTGGAAGAGCAGTTTGCTAAATTTGAAAAACTTAGCAAAGAAGCCGAAGATGTTGAGAAGAATATTAATAAGATAAAGGATAAATCTAAAGATATAATGGATACACTATCAGATTCGAATAAACTGCAGCTCAAAGAACAAGTAAACGTACTACATGATAAATTTGCAAGAATAAATGCTATAATTAATGACAAGAAAAACATTTTGCTGAAACACATCAAGGAATATAAAGACGCAGCGGCAAAGATTGCAGCTGCCCTTGAATTCTTGAATGAAATTCAGAACAAATTAAAGGCATTAAATAAACCAATAGGTAGCAAGGTCGAAGATGTGCAGCCGGTTATTCAATCTTATGAAGCTATTCTCGCAGATCTTAAGAAGAACAAGGCAATGCTCAATGAACTACAAGGAGGCAATCTCCATGATCTTCAAGACATTTTATCACAGCAGGATGATCTGATGACTACTATCGAGGATCAGATATCCAAATTGAAATCACTACTTCTACTGCGTGAGCAATTCTTCGCTTTAGTAAAAGAAATTGAAGAGTTCATAAGCAAATATACCAATGTTACTTCTGAAATTGAAAAATCAAATGACTCACTGGATGATAAAATTAAACGCTACGATGACGTTATTAGTAAAATCCAAGGCTGTGAAGCATTATTAGCCACAGCTACTGACAAAGGCCAGCAAATAGCTGCAGAAGGTACCGTCATCGATAGAAATAATATCACCGAACTTCTTCAGTCGCTTAAACAACAGCTACTTGCTTTAAGAAGAACTGTTGAGTCCAAACGCCAAGAGCATGAAAAAGCAGCTGCTGAACATAAAAAGCTGGCTTCAGATTTATCAGAAATATTACAGTGGCTGCATGATAATGAAGCTTCAGTTCATTCACGCCCACTGCTTAACAGGGATATTGCCAGCGTAGATAAGAAACTAATAGAGCATACTACATTAGCTAAGAGTATCCAAACCTACCTAGACAAACTAACAAAGATTACAGATATCATCAAGAATGATGACGGTGTTCCGGGATCCTTGTTGGAGATGGTTTCAGATGCAAATTCTTTGAAAACATCTTTACCAGCTGAACTAGCTAACCGAGAGAAATACCTTCAAGACAATAAGAAACTGAGACAGCAATACCAACAGCTGGTCGAAAAACTTACAATTTGGGTTAATGAAGCGGCAATCCGTCTTGATATGGGTAAAAATGGCACCGATTTTGAGAATATAGAAGCTGATTTGGAAGAGCACAAGTCTTTCTTCAATACATCTGAGCCAGAAATGAAGGACTTGGTAGGAAAGCGTATGCAAGATATTGTTGACAAAATATGGCCATCGCTATCGGCTTCAGAGCAGGAAGAATTGTCGAAGGAGCATCAGAAACACAATCAGCTCCTGAAGAACACTTTGAACTCCGCCAAGTCCCGCCAAGCTCAATTGGAGCAAGACCTAGAAATATGGAAGGATTTCTGCCAGCTGGTAGATAAGATCAAGGCGATTTTAGAGAAGAATGATATTGAAGAGGAACCAATCACTTCGGTGGAGTCCCTGAGACTGCATCTGGAGAGGCTGAACCATGCGAAGAACGACTTAGAGGTAAGTTATTTGAAATAATTTTAATTAATGCAAAGTTAAGCCGTCATCTGAAAATATGATTTAAAATATCTTTGGTTGGAATGTTGATAGTATCTATAGGATTACTTTAAAAGTTAGCTAGAATATTCGTACACTTCTAGCTATAAGTATATTAGCATCATGCATACCTACATAGTAGTCATTGCAGTAACGTTAGTACGAGTAAAAAAAAATTAAAATGTCGAAGCCGCTATGTATTTTTTTTTTTTTATGTCTCGTCATTTTAGACATAAAATGACGACTATGGTAGCAATAATATGTGTATAGCACGACAGAACTCTAAAAAATAAACCATAAGCAAAAATCTCAAAATAAAAGTACATACCTAAAGCAACGGTATATTATTTAAAACTGTTTAAATTGCATACGAAATGGCGATTTAAATTGTAAATGTCTCGTGGTCAGTAGATCGGAAACGCTCCGAGAACGCTCAGAGTAAGAAAGGTGGCTCTGTTAAATCCAATTTAAATGGGGATTAATAGGAAAACGGAAAAAGTGTACAGGAACAACTAAAATATTATTTATTTAGTTATCATCATCTTCTCATAATTTATTTCTTCTTTTGAAACTCACATTCTACCTACACACTACAATCTATCTGTAAGTACTTAATGCAGATAAAATTTTAAACGATAAAATATTTATTATATTGCTGATAAAAAATTAAACAAACACGTTCTTCTATTTTGAGTGAATATTTTCCAAGTGCATATTTACGATGAAATTGGTAAAAACTTATCATGCTTGTATCAAATTGATATGACTAAGAGTACTTCTAAATTGTTTCAACGGCCCTAATCAGTTCATAACTCGATTCGCAGCCGGTTAAGGCGACTCTACACTTAATTTTATCATTATCAATGTACAAGTCTTCAAACAAAAAGGGGTATTACGAGTACTTAAGTTGAGATATCTTCTAAAACTTTGTAGATATAATTTCATAGGAAGAAATTAAATTTTATAAAACAATATTTATTACTTTACAACTGTGTTTTATTATCTATGTTCATCTGAATAGCTTACTTTTTAGAGGCTAACTTGATCCTTATTATTCATTTTCTAAAAGTTTATTCTAGATTTTTTTTGTTATTTATAGATTGGCTACGGTTGCTTATTTTTCTAATACTACCAAATTGAATCATTTGATGGAACATATAGGACTAGTTAGTTAGTTTCGTTAGTTTGACCGGCCATTTTCGGCACTTAGTCTCTATGAGGCCATTGTACGTATTTTACCTTACCTTAACAACATATATAGGTAGTTTATACTATACATTGAATATTTCTGCTTCATAACACTTGATAACAATATACGAGTATAAAAACAAAATGTCAACCACTTCGCAAATCGACCTCAAAAATAAATGCACATCAAAAACCAACCCGCCTTCGAAAAGCTAAAAAATTGCATTGACTCAAGGGGCTCTTTAAGTCAACCTGTAGGCCCCTTAATACTTGATGATGTCATGCAGTACAAGGCCCCGAAGTCAGTCAGTTACGCATCGCACTCCAACGCTATGAGAGCTTGTACTAAACCGCAATTATTTATTTTTTCTGCTCTTATTTTGCACAAGTGTCGGATTTTAGTGACTACGTAGCTCAAATTGTACTTCTGTACAGCGTTTTATTTTGCAATTTTAGGTATTTAGTTATAAAAAATTCCGCGTAAAAGGAAGGTAAGTGCACGTGGGGAGATTATTTCGAGTTTGTTTACATTGATAGGTGGAGATTGTTACATTGAAACTTTCATAGAGCCGAATAATATTTTCCACATTTTATGTATAATATTTCGTTTGTTTGGTTATATTTCATAATCATTACTCATTATTGCGTTGTATTTCATAATTGCACAGCTGTCATTCAAGAAAACACCGAATCATCAGACGATTCGAGTTTCTGAGTCACTGCAATTTGAAAAGTGTAGGTAAGTATATAGGGTGACTTCCGAGGCCAACAAGAGTGCATTTATGTCCTTTCCTTTGGTCTGGTATTAATTTGAATTTGTAATGAAAACGCCAAAAGTAAAAGTGACGATTAATGGGTATATGGCATGTATGTTACGTTTTAGATTCATGCGATTTGCACTTCTATTTGTATTTAATAATTGTCGTGTAATTTATTGCAAGAGTAAAATATTTCGCTAATTAATCAAAATAGGCGTAATAGGTATTCCAAAAATAACCTCATCACAGCAGTGGCTCCCCAAAGCCTTAGATTTAGATAAAAACTTTTTTGTTGACAAAAAATGCCGGTGACGCCACCGGCCGGCGTTTATTACAATACCTACCACCAAATACCTATCTATACAAAAGTAACCAAAACAGGAAAATAAAATCCAATTGAACGTCAACAACAGCTAAATTACAGTAAAAACCGTCAACTGCCAGTCGTTTTAAAGTTAGGTAACAAAATAATAGAAAATCGTCACGCTTGAGTGCTTGACGCTCTGTCTGACTTCACTTAAACATGTCTATGATATTGGCAATCATAATACCGGCTATAATTAGCATTTCAAAGAAAATAATAGAAATAGGGTAGCCAGAACCGCAGGATCAAGCGAGAGATCCCACAGACACGTTTAGCATAGCAATGGTAGATGTATCAGTGACAAGTTGATAGCTTATCGCCTGAGAGACTGTCCGACTGGACTCTTATGACATACACGGAAGGAGATGCAGCTGATCTATGTAATTCTAGTGAACTGCCGCACATAAATAATGAACAATCAAATTTAAAACAGCCGAAAAATTAACTAACTTACAACACTATAAGTAAAGAAGGAAATATCCATAAAATCATGTAGATTTTGTAATTAGGTACCTTCTTTCCACGAGTTATTTATAAATAACTTCACAAAACAAACTGACCTCGAGTTACCACAGTCTCCACAGTACGCCAAAACGGCTGAAAACACGATAATTATACAGCCATGGTAATACTTGTGTTCGGTAAAGTAATTTTTCCCTGCAATAATAAATAGATACCTAATTATTTTATATGACTAGATGTGCCTATAAGTATTCCTTTATATTTAATGCTAAGTACTCTGAATTACCTAGATAGTTTACGTTTCTGTACTGTTACTCGTAATACAGCCATTAGTTTTTCTGATATCGCTATAGCTAGGTTAGTTGATAGTTTTAATGTTGTACTCCATATCACTTACATTTTGTACTTGTATATTGTTACATATTATGTATGATCATTACCTACCTACAGCTCATAGATATATGATATAATAATACCACCTATGCAAATGCTATAGGTTGTATATCTGACGTCAACTAAATAAACTAAAGCATTAAAAGTGAATTTCAAATGAAATTCAGATACTTGATTATGAGTTAAGTCCGAGGTTGTAAATAATTCCTGTGTTATCAGTCACCAACGTGATAATTAGTGATAACAGTCAGTTTGTACGGTGTGGCACTCGTACAATAAAGTTGCTAGTTAATGCTATGATGCTATGCTATGCTAATGCTGAGGGAAGTCGTCAACTCATAAGAGATAAATACAACTGAACCCGTTGAGTGAATGTTGAACACTGAATTTAATATATTATAATGCTATGTAGTTCGCTAATACAAGATATGCTATATAGACAATACTATACAAATTACGCAGAGAGACTTATTACGAAATATTGATCTGTCGATAGGTGACATAACACAATGTACGGTAACCCGTACATCTTGCCAACTCGAAAGAAAAAGAAAGAGCTTAAATATTAAATGATACATAAAGCAAATTCAAATAAAGCTGATGGAATTATTACTAAATGGTATGAATTATTATTTTAAAAAACAAGCTAGCTTAATTTAATAAAATAAAATATTGTGAACATCTTAAAAAATATGTAAATAATCTAAATGTTTATAAAAACTAATTTCACTACACTGCTATGCTAATTATTAGGGGCACTTTCACCGTACAATTCAGTCGGAATCACCGATCGCGGTGGTTTAGGAGGTGAAATGCCTCTATTACTTGAAGCTATGCTCACTGAGTTTGCAAGTCCACTACCACTATCACTTAACACGGGTTGCTGACGCGTGGGTGCGTACAGCGGTAAGACGGTCGTGGCCGCGCCGCCGCCGCTCCTTGTGGCGGAGCGTCCTACTGACGACGAAAGCTCTCGTATCTTACGATTCCTGTCCCTTATGTAGAGAACTAGCGCTGTGGTTGCTACCAAAAGTAGTACTACCAGTGTTCCGTAGCTAATTGAATAGTGATGGATATCATTGGTGCTGAGATTTGGTGTAGATATTCCTTGCTTTAGAAGTGCTAAGTCCTTAGCGACTTGTTGGTATTGCTGCTTATGGTTTTCTGTCGTCAAGTCAAAGAACGTAGATGTATTTATCACTTCATTTAGTATAGATATCTCTGGGGCTTCAAATGTTGGTTCTACATTTACTTTTCTCAAAAAGTTGTTGTGAGCGTGAATTGTAAATGTATCACTTTTTATAATACAACCTTGACCTACATCAAGTAGTCCATTGCCTAAAACTGTATTCATAGTCATGCTATCAGCTGGACAAAAGGTGCGAATATTGCATTTCTCACAACATGAGTACAGCCATACATTCTGTCGGTGTAACTTGATCCATCTATTTACGCACGGCGTTTGTTCGTAAGTACAGGGCGTTGTATATTACTTGTATTTATTAGAGTTATATTACATAAATTTTGTTTAGCATGTAGGTTATAGATAGGCTTATTTAATGTGCATAATAATTTATCTTCTGAGGCGTGAATACATGTTTGGAGACCTTGCTGAGAAAGAAATACAACTTCATCTTTCCGTAGGTTAAATGCTAGGTAGGGGTAGACAGGTATAGTAAGATGTGATCTCTTATCTACGATGTGTGGGATACTTATAACATTATCGAGCTCATAGGTTTCGCTCTTCACTAGAGGAATCTTTATTTCAATAATTAGATATTGTTGATAAACCCGTCCGAGTACTTTTAGAAGCTTATATAAGTCACGGATATTACTCAATTCAACCGGTAGTTTTAAATCACCCTGTAGCTGTCCTAATATAAAGTTCATTTGTTCCTCTAATTGTTCGCTTGTTAGCAGATGAGTATCGATGCGGCCGTGACTGATGTCGGTTACCGTATCGATAAGAGTGTCCTGTATGCGTCTTTAGATTTCCGAGGATAATACTCGCTGATAAAGTTGCTGCTGCTGTATATAACCCGACGTCGAGGTCGGATCGGAATTTGTTTATTTCAATTGTAATATTATGTAGGTGCTCATTTATAGTTGAAAATTGTTTATTCATTATTTGCTCGTTGCGCTGTATTATATTGGAGTTTGCTTCGATTATAGTAATTTGATCCCCAATCAATTGTTTTAGATGATTTTCATTATTTTTAATCATATTTATATCCTGGGTATATTTCTGTGCAAAATTGTCATCGAGTACTCCAAATAAGTAGTTTGCTAAGCTGCCAGCTCCATTTATTAAGCCTCTTCTCTGCCTCTTGTTATTGCCTTGTAGAAGTCGGTTATAATGCTCTATCTCTGTTAATTCGTGTGCTAGCTGATCTATGATCTCTTTGTAGTTATGATAAGAATATGCAGTTAGGTTTTTTAGATAATCGACAGTAATTTCCATTTGTGCTATTGAATGCCAGTAGTTCGTAAGGTTATAGTAAACTACTAGCTTCCATTCATCTTGAATAAATTGTAAATCCGAAATCTTATCAAAATAAAGAGTCCTGTTATCCTTTAGTTCAATTTTATTAGCAAACGTGTTCGATGTAACTGGAGATATTATAGTTGTAAGCATTAAAAGCGCTAATGTAAAAAAGTTTCTGCTGATTTTCTTTGACTTTGCTCGCGATTGCTGATTACTGGATGCTGTGCTTAAAGTTTGTTCACATTTATTGCTGTTTTCTACCGGTAATGGGACAAGCTTAGTGATTGGCCGTTTCAAAATATTATTTTCGGTCTTGATAGACACAACTCTTACAAATCCGTCCTGCCCAGGGTGTAGGTCTAGGACTCTGCCCATAGCCCACTTGCCGGGAGGTAAGTTGTCTTCCTTTATCAACACGATATCGTCAATGGCAAAATTTTTGGTAGGTGTTCTCCATTTAGAGCGTATCTGAAGTTGCTGCAGATAGTCTGATGACCAAATTTTCCAAAACTGCTTTTTCATATTTTGTACTAGCTGCCATCGTGCTGGTAAGCTTATGTTATCTGAATCGGTTTGAGGTCTAGACAGTAAAGTGTCACCAATTAGGAAGTGACCTGGACTTAGATATGGGTCCTCTGGATTTTCCGTTAAGGCTGTAAGAGGACGCGAGTTTAGGCACGCCTCGATTTGCTGTAGCAAGGTTGTGAACTCCTCGTATGTTAGTTTTTGCTCTCCAAGGACGCGTTTTAAGTGTCGCTTGAAACTTTTTACAGCGGCTTCCCATATTCCTCCAGCGCTGGGCCATGCGGGTGCATTGAACGACCACTCTATATTCATGTGGCTGATATTGCTGAAGAAATCTTGGTTAATAGTTTGAATTATTGCCTTGTATTCTTTATCTAATACCCGTTTCGCTCCGATAAAGTTGGTCCCGTTATCACTATATATACGCCGAGGCGTCCCTCTGCGGGCGCAGAAACGATGTAAAGCTGCTAGGAATGACGAAGTGCTTAGGTCTGACACTAGCTCTAAGTGAACAGCCTTTGTTGCTAAACAAACAAACACGGCAACGTATCCCTTTTGAGTCCGCACGCCTCTGCCAGTAGACATTTTAAGTACTACATGTCCTGTAAAGTCCACACCGGTGTGCGTAAAAGGGCGTGACGGTGTGACTCTAGCTTTTGGAAGATCTGCCATAATTTGCTGAGTTCGATCTGAACTGAATCGTCGGCACGTGACACACAATCGCAGCTGTTTTTTGACAGTTCTCATGCTACTTATAATCCAATAGTGCTCCCGTAAATAAGCTAAGGTAAGCCGTGGTCCACCATGTAGGGTTGTTATATGTGCTTGGTTTATTAACAAATCTGTATAACGACAGTGATTTGGCAATATGATCGGATGTTTAGCTGTGTTGCTGATGTTGGAAAAGTTAAGACGACCACCGACTCTCAATACTCCATTTTCATCTATGTATGGATTTAGATTTGCTATTTTGCTGCTCGTGTGAACATGACCTTTATTTTTAATATTTGTTAAATCTATTTCAAAATTCTGAGCTTGAACATTTTTAATAATAAGCAAGTTTGCTTATTTATTTCCGATGTTGACAAATATGAGTCATGTTCGGTAGTGTGACGTCGCACGGTAGCAATGAAACGTGATATCCAGGCCAATGTCCTTACTAAACGCGTGATTGAGCTATTGTTTTCTATAAGATTATTTATAATACTAGAGTTTGGCTGTTGTAAAGGCTGCGTTTACATTAATTCTTTTAGTTTCTAAAGATGGTTCCTTGTAGGTTTTGTCTATGATAATACTTGGATCGAAATTAATCAAATATTCTGGCCCGTTCCACCAAAGGGTATTATCCTGAAGCTTTTCAAAAGATAGTCCTCGTGTAGCACAATCGGCTGCGTTTTCCTTTGATTTGACATAATTCCATTTCGATGCAGTATTATGGCAGTTATTTTGTTTACCCGATTTGATACAAATGATTTCCATCTATTTGTATCTCCATGTAGCCATCCCAGCACAATTTCCGAATCTGTCCAGGCGTAGACATCATAGTTATAATTCTCTAATAACGCTATCACAATCTTCATAAGTTGTGCGAGAAGCAATGCTCCACAAAGCTCTAGACGTGGTATCGTAGCATTCTTCTGATTTAATGGAGCTAATTTTGTCTTTGCTATGACTAACCGCGATGTAAACTCACCTTTACAATTACTCGTAACTAAATAAATTGCACCGGCGTAAGCTTTTTCGCTCGCGTCACTATAGCCATGTAATTGAAATCGTTTTGTTGTATTACCTAAGTGTCTAGGTATATTAACTTGGTCAATCTTTTGTAGGTCAACTCGGAATTGAGTCCATTCCTTTACGATATCATTCGGAACTTCATCATCAAACCCAAGTTGAGGGACCATGTTTGTTGAAACAAAAGCTTTGCTCGGATTGTAAGTGGGGAAATCCAGCCCAACGGATCAAATATCGTTGATATTTCCGATAATAGTTTGCGCTTGGTGTTACATTTATTTGTGATTTCAATTTTATTAGTAAACATAAATGAATCTAATGTAGGTTTCCAGCTGATTCCTAATGTTTTACGGGACTCAGGGTGCTTAAAATCCAGAGGGTTTTCAATGAGCTCAGATGATAAACTTTCCAGTAGTTGTGGTTCGTTAGATGACCATTTCCGTAGGTTATTCCTGCTCCTTTCATGACCTCTATAAGTTGTTGCTGTAGCTTTTTAGTTTCTTCTAAAGTATTTCCACCGCTGAGTAAATCATCCATATAGAAATCATGTTGTAAAGCTTTCGCTGCTAGCGGATATCGTGAGGCTTCGTCTTTAGCTAGTTGCCGTAGAGTGCGCATCGCTAGATAAGGTGCAGCTTTGGTACCATATGTTATGGTGTAAGGACGTACTCTCGGAGTGTTCATGCGGAGTTTCTCTCCACATGATCGTTTGTAGGATGTTGGTTGCGTTCGCGAATCATAATTTGTCGGAACATTTTTTCTATATCCGCCGTGATGACGTATGTGTGTAATCTCCACTTTAAGATCAAAGCTGGTAGATCGTGTTGTAGATTTGGTCCACATTCCATGACGTCATTAAGGCTGATTCCTGTTCTAGTTGGAGACGAACCATTGAATACTACTCGTATCTTCGTGGTGGTAGAATCTTCCTTTATAACTGCATGGTGAGGTAGTACGTATTTAGGACCTTTGCTGTAATTTGCTAGTCGCATATGACCTAATTCCAAGTACTCTCTCATGAACTGTCTGTAGCTTAGGGCAAATGCTTCGTTCCTTGCCATTTTTCGCTCTACTTGTATAAACTGTGCTGTTGCTTTTGACTTTGAATGTCCAAGTTTTTCTTCATAACCTGGCGTCATCGGTAACGCAACTTCGTATCTACCGTTGTCTAATCGTCTTGTGGTGGCTACATAATGCTCTTCACATCGGTGCTCTGATTCTGTGAGGTCAGATGCTGGGCTAGGAAGGTCTTCCATCTCCCAATATTGAGCTATGTCTTTTAAATTGTTAACGACAACGCTGCAATTGAAAGTTTTTACATTTCCTGACAAGATCCATCCTAGCTTTGTTTGCTGAGCTATTGGTGCATTATGTGTGCCTTTGACAAGTCCACTCATGATGACATCTGAGTATACACAGGCATCTAGTAATATATCTATAGGCTTTGACACATTGTATTCTGGATCAGCTAGCTGCATATGTTGTATATGAGACCACGAGCGCTTAGTAAATGATGCGTTAGGAAGATCGCTGATTACTCGAGGTATAACAATCCCTTCTGTATGGAAACTATAGTTGTTATAAATAGACTTACACTCGAGTGACATACTGCTTTTGCTATGATTCGAGCTATTACCTACGCCAGAAACTGAAGCGCTGAATTTGCGGCGCGGTAAACCCAAAAGCTGAGCTGCATTCTCAGAGATTAAAGTTATTTGAGAACCTTGGTCAAGTAAAGCTCTGAGTGTGACATAATTACCGTCGACTGCTTTAATTTGTAGCAAAACAGTAGCTAGTAAAACTTCTTCATCGTCGGTAGACACGTGATTTGCTACGTGTGGCTTTTTTCGATGAAGTCATTGGAAGCACGTTCGACCTTATAATTTGCGATGGCCCTGCACATGAGTCATGCAAAATTGTGTGATGTTCATTATTGCATTCCTTGCACCTTTTAATAGAAATGCATTTATTGTTGACATGCTTAAATAGGCAGTTTTTACACAATTTCAAATTCTCAACTGTCCTCAATTGCATTTCTGCTGGCATTTGAATAAATTGCTGACATCTATAGAGCTGATGATCTGAATTACATAGAGGACATTTATAAAGAGATGTTACCGCTGCCGTTTGATGTCCCTTTGAAAGCTTGTTGTAGTTAAAGCTTTTTTTATAGTAAGGCTTAGATGGATAGTATAAAGCTGGCTTAGCTGTCGATGACAAGATTTCTTTATCTTTCTTGCTATCTTTCTTTTGCACTGGCTCAAGTGCCATAAACTTATTCTCTAAGAAACGCATTAACTCATCTAGAGATGCTAAATCTCGCGGCGATTTACGAGCCTCCTTGTACTGAGTATAGGTTTCGCTATCGAGCTTTTTAGTAATAAGATGAGCTAAAATCGGATCCCAAGTATTTGTATTTATACCGAGATTATCAATGGCATGTATACACTCTGTAGTAGTGTCATAGAGTCGTTTTATCTCGAATGACGTCTGATGAGAGATGCTGGGTTGATTGAGAAATGTCTCGATTTGGGTTGTAAATAGTACATGTGGGTTATTGTACCGATGCGATAGTATTTCCCAAGCTATGTCATAATTATCTGATGAGATGTTGAGATGCGAGATCAAACGTTCAGCTTCTCCTTTGACTTTACCTTTTAGGTGTTGCATTTTTTGAGCCTTTGAGAGATAGTTATTTCTATGTATGGACTCGTTAAATAGGTCAAAAAATGTAGGCCAATTGCTGTATCGTCCCGAAAAAATAGGTATTTCTAAAGACGGAGTAGCTTTGTGTATATGTGCGGTAGCTGAAAGCTTTTGGTTCAAAGCCCTTTTTGTGGATTTAAAGGACTTCTCTAGCTTTAAAAAATCCGACTGATATAGATCGTCTTTACCCTCAAGGAGATAATCTAATTCAATATGCTGCTTATCAATGATATCCCATTTTGTTTGGATGCTGCGAAGCTCATCCTCAAGTTCCCACTTTTCGCTGATGTCTTCTATATCTATATTGAATAGAATACGCTTAAAAGCTCTGAAATTCGCTTGCTGAAGTGACATTAATGTGACAATCTTATCATTTTCATTTTCCAAACCTGTACCCGTAGCTTTACTCGTACTAGATGTTGTACCCAACATTTTAGTATTACTAAGGATCGGAGTAGAAATTACATAAGGTTGGTAAGTAGATAGTTTCGCCCGTAAATCGCTATAATACTGATGAATACGTTCGTAAATAGAGTCCGTAAAATAATTTTGAGTTTTTAACTCTATTGTTGCTAGCTTGCTATTATTCAATTCGAACTCTCCCCAGAGATTTTCTAAGGACTCCAGCCGTGTTTTTAGATAACTGGAGGTTTTACGATTCGCTGAATCCTTGTCAAAGTTGTTGCCAATACGTTGAATTTCAGCAACAAGTTCACCTTGACGGACAAATAAACCTTCCATAGTAAGCAAATAAAAGGAAAGATCTTACTTGAGAATACTGCTACCGCAATGGAAGAAAATACGCTGGATGGAACTGGTGCGGCTGCTGCTGGTTACGTAGACTGTCGACCACGTACACGTAGTACACGTTGTTCGAACGCGTAAATAGGTCGACCAACGTACTAGTTCACGTACACCGAAACCCGACGGAAGTATACACTCGCGTGTAGGTCCCGCTTGTACCGTTAGCTCGAAGGACCAAAATGTACGGTGTGGCACTCGTACAATAAAGTTGCTAGTTAATGCTATGATGCTATGCTATGCTAATGCTGAGGGAAGTCGTCAACTCATAAGAGATAAATACAACTGAACCCGTTGAGTGAATGTTGAACACTGAATTTAATATATTATAATGCTATGTAGTTCGCTAATACAAGATATGCTATATAGACAATACTATACAAATTACGCAGAGAGACTTATTACGAAATATTGATCTGTCGATAGGTGACATAACACAATGTACGGTAACCCGTAACAGTCAGTTTCTTGTTACCTTGATAACATTGTAAACATCGTTTCAGTTAATGCACATTTGCAAATGCAGTGCAGTAGAATAACGAATAGTGGAACTTTTTATCAACCTAAACCCTGAGTTAGGGCTCATTCGTTTATCTTGGTTGCACGAAACCTAGATACAATTTTTACTAGACTAGCGTTTGTGTAATTTAATACATATAGTGTCTAGGCTCTGATGGTAGATCTACAGGATGTAACAAATGGGATATGTTAAGCGAAAAGCTATGTAAATAGCCCACTAAAAGGAACCTATCCACAATATATCAAACTCGAAATCACACACGTTTATTTTTCCAGGTAGTATGGAGAATTCCTGAACAACTCAGGAATGTTCATACAATCTTGAAAAATAAACATATAATTTCGAGTCTCAAATTTTGGAAATAGATTCTCTATAGTGCGCTGTTTACATAGCTTTTCGCTTAACATACCCTTTCTGTTACACCTGTATACAAGACAGTGAAGCTGTTCAGGGTCTGCTCGTACTAGTAAGTTTGATTTTTTAATTATACGGGGGGAAGTCGATTTGTTTGGTTTTCAGTTCATTCCTACTAATTGATGATCTAAATCAGTGGTTCCCAAAGTGGTCCAAATGGACCCCCAGGGGTCTACAGGAGACTCGACGGGGGTCTACGTTGGCGTGAAAAAATTGAGATTCACAATTAATTTGTATGTGATGTAGGCCTGTAGGGGGTCCACCAGAACCAGTAAACTTTTGAAAGGGGTCTACGATAAATAAAAGTTTTGGGAACCTCTGATCTAAATTTAACTGTCGGGAATAATAACAATAAACAATAATAGTCTATTCTTAGTATTATATTAGTACTAGTACCCACCCACGCCTTCCGTTAATCCGACATCCGTTTAAATTCCAGTTTTTCTATTCCTGTTGAATTTTTCAATATTGGTATATTTTTTCAAACCCAAATCCTCTTCGTCATCAGAACCAGCAGCCGCTTCTGGACGTGGTCCGGGAGCGGGCGCGGGAGCTCTGCACCGGCGCTGACGCAGCCAGCGGCGAACGGGTGGAACAGAGGACCAGGGAACTGACTGACACCTGGAATATTGCTTGTGAAGGTAAGAGGAAACATGCCATTATCAATTAACATACATACATTAGGGTTGTCAACCGTCCTGTTTTCCCAGGACATTTCCTGCTTTTTGGGGTGTCCTGGGCTGTCCTGGATAGTTTTTAAGCATTGTCCCGAGTTTTAGAGTCCTGACACATTCGCTGTCGACAGATATTCTAAGGATGCCGACATCGGGTAAACGCCCAGTGCCATGACGCAAATAAGCGTCAGCGGCACCTCTAGAGTAAGCCTAAAAGACGCAATACGTAGTCGCCAGCACTGAATGTGTTTAAGACCTATGTTTTGAAATTCGCATGCCACTAACTCCCTCCAATCGTATTGTCACTAGACTCGCACAGTATAGGCTCTGGCTTTAAATCGTAATGGTCCTGGTATTTCTTCTTCAAATCCTGGTTTTCAAAGTTTTTGGATAGCAACCCTAACATACATGTATGTGTATGTGTAATTTTCAAATAAAAAACTATTCTATTCTATACATAGGTATACACACGGCTGTGGTCTTATCCTACTAATATTATAAACGCGAAAGTTTGTAAGTATGGATGGATAGATGGATGGATGGATTGTTGGAAAAACGGCTGGAGCGATTCAATAAAATTTGGTATGGAGTTACGAGTAGCTAACACCCTGGATTAACACATAGGCTACTTTTTATCCTGAGAAAATATTTTTATCCCGGATAATTTCGACATTTTGTTTTTTCTGCAGCCCATGCGGACGGAGTCGCGGGCGTCCACTAGTAATCAAATAACTTAGTGTGAAAGTAATTTAATTTATTTGTTACCTCTTACGTACATTGTTTAATTAAGTAGATATTTATGCGAATTCGCAATGTATTTTTTTAAATATATTTTTAGTCGTTTTTATGTTGCGATTTTTGATTACCGTTTTAAAATTCATTTCAGTGGATGTTATGATAATATTTTCTAATTTGAGCCAAGCAAATAAATTCCTATGTAGTATACGTAGTTTTCTCCGATCAAAAATAAGTCGATTGAACCAATCAATGCCTTGTAAGTAGATCCACCTCCGCTGTATCGTGACATTGAACTTGATGAGTGATTCAAAGCAGACATCCACGAACGTGCCGATAATAAGTACGAATATAAAAACAACAATCGGCTATAAAATACAATGTAGGTTTTAAGAGATTTTTTCATTAAGTTTTTACTTTGTTAACAAAGTATCGTGACAAAAACTACTTGGAAATTCATCTAGGTTTCAGGAAAAAGTCGTAAAAATGTTCTTCACTTCGATTGCCACTCACCAATCGTCATGATGTTTAGTATTCTAGAATATCTTAGACTATTATATTTACATCATAGGTTGTTGATTAGGTTTGTCACTTTGCTATTTATCGTAAATTAGATAGAAGATCTTCTTCTTCAGCCTATTGCAGTCCACTGCTGAACGTAGGCCTCCCCCATGGCACGCCACAAGGCTGGGCAGGCGGGCGGGTTGGTGACCAGATAGAAGTTCAAACGATGCTAATTCATTGATACGATATACCATGTACCCTTCCTCATTCAAGCCTAATTTCCTACAAGTTACTGCCATGTCCATAATTGTATGTACATATGCTGGTATTTAGTATACTAAATGTCGTAGTGTACAAATGGAGTAAGCGAATGTCATTGCCTCCACAAACCTATACAGGTTTAGAGGTAACCGAATATTAAAATGTGTGATACACTGTAATTACCCTAATAAATTAATAAAATAAAATAAAAAAAATGTTTTCGCAAATTGAAAAAATCTACAATACGCATTTTATGCAATGATATACTTTTCATAATTACTTCAACAAAATAAACCGTTTATCCAGGTCTAGCCACCCGCGCAGCCACCGCTGACCATCAGTTGCAGCGCTGGAACCAGCTGCTGGACGTGCAAAGGAGCTTGGCGGTGTCTATCACCGCTGCATCAGACCGGCTGAGGCAGCTGGACTCTACCCCCAGCACCAGGAGACGAGCTCTAGACACCAGGCATGCGCTACAGGTAAGTACCGATTTTGATAAGGAAGGTGCCAAATATAATGATTGGTATAGATACATCGAATTATTGGAAAATTATTATCATGAAAATGTGGATCAAGTTGCTAGCTTATCGTCTGAGAGAATCCCAAAGTTCCTTAGTCGACTCTTACGATATGCACGGAAGGAGATGCAGCGGATGTATTCTAGTAAAGTCCCGCATCAGCACAGGGAATATTGAAAAAGTCAGAAAAAATAACAATATTCCTATGCCAAGTATTATTTTCCCACTTTTCCTGGCTTGCTGGCCAGAAAACATCATCCAATCTAATGTCCAGGAGCTGCAAAGTGAAGTGTCAGAAGTCGAGAGAACTCCTACGCCGCGTCGTCACTCTCCTCAGTCTCCAAGGAGCCCAAGACACGTCTGCGTAAGATAAGAACATAGATCAACTCGGAGCACACGGCCGTTTTAACCGATGTTAGCGAATCTTTTAAAGTAAAAGATTGTGAAAACGATCTGTTTTAAGTATTTTAATAAAAAAAGAACAGGTCGTAATCATAAAATACTAGCATGATTGTCTTTCTGGTTATAAATCCACGAGTGAGGGGGCGTTGTACCCTGCGAAGCCCAGGTTGTTGTAAGACTGTAGCCTTCCTGGAAGCTATTAAACGAATTTTTCAAATCAGAAGTATCCTGATTAGCGCGAAGCTTTATAATATTATATAGAAATAGTCCAAATTACTTAGTATAAATGTTCTAAATTCTATAGTCGGAGTCACGATAGAAACAAGCGCGAACTGACCCCGAACCTCATAGCGAGCTCTATATAAGTGCAACTCTTAGAGGGATGAGACCTTTTCGTTTCCAGTTTTAACTGGCCATGTGTCGGCGCAAGACGTTTCACGTTTTTAGAACAACGTTAAATAACGTCATAATAGTATTTAAGTCGCTAAAATAAAAGAGGAGAGTTAATCCTTTTGACACTTGTATTATTATCACTTGCTATACAAAACAAACTAGACTTATCTTGACATTCAATTCAATCCTATTTTTCTACTTTTTACATATTTTACATCAATACTGTGTTTCTTCCGCCATTACACGACCATCCGTCTGGCGCGAGCGATACTGCACGCCGATTGGCCAACCTCTCGCGCCAAACCTTCTTTCTTTTTTTTTGAAACGCCTGGCACAATGAGTTTTCCCGAGATGGAGCTGTTTATAAATATTTCATGTTCTATTGAAAAATGCAAATAACAATAGATTTCGTGAAATAAATAACAGTACCTAATTACTGAAAATGACGAAAAGCATGTGATTTCAAAAAATCCTCAATGCCAGCCGAATCGCCCACCCAGTGTAGACCGCAATAATCACATGTTGTGGGTAACTAAGGACTATTTACCTATTTATAATTTTCCAATAAATAAGACTGAAATACCTCTTGCAACATCTCTATAGTGAATTACCAGGAATCTTTATAATCCAAGTAGCGGAGCTCAACGCGATTGTTCATGGGATGTCCTTGACATATTTTCCGAAACGGTTTATTTATCTGTCTTCTTCACACCCGGCAAATTGGCCGAATGGGATAACAGTACAACCACCAACTTATCTCTTCAGTCGAGGAAATTGGAACTGAAGCACTTTTGCTGAGAAAAATGTCGCTGTCAACTGAACGGATGATTTGGTGGCACCGTTTGTCGATGATGTAATTTTTTTGCGCTAAGTCTCGTTCTTTTGCCAAGTGATTCCGGAAGACGAGGGAATATTTTTGGCAGATTTTCAATGGCTGACAGGTTGGCGCTAATACTTCTGAAACTAATTATCCATTCACCTATGAACAACTAGAAATATCACCTATTGATAACGTAGTAAGGTATCGTTTAGAATCAACTAAGAGAATGCGCCCCGAGTGTCGAATTTGGCGATCGTTTTGGGATGATATTTCAATTTCATTGTTTACATACTCGTAAATCAGGTCAATACTCTTATTCTTATGTTGATGCTTTCCCTGAGATATTACTTTTGTACTATTTGTTCTTACTGGAAATATGTAGCTTTGCATGAATTTCTGTTAGATATACTAAGTGAATACATTCACCTGTTCATGGTATGGTGACAGGTTTGGCTATAAATTGCTATACCTACTTATAATTTATGCAAGTGGTCCCTTACCGACTTCTGATTTTGACTTTAGTTTGCTTACTTTGGTAGGTATATAATCACATAATATCGTGATTTCCGAAAGGACCTAGGAAGTCAAACGAATGTTACTCAAATCCCGATACACTAACCAAATGTGGCATATTGCTACACTGCACCATCGCGTTCCTCGACTGCAGTTATTGGAAAACTATGCCTAAAGTAATCAAGTAGGTGAATCGAAACGATACCCGCTTCGTCATGCGTCGCCAATTCTCAGTCGGTTGGGTTTACATTAAAATTCATGTCCACGAGCCGTCTGTGGCTAACACGTTTGTAGCTTGGCCAAAACAAACCGGTGCTTGCTCCAATGCTAACTTTATCACCATCCACTGAGGTCCGCTTTGGAATGCCACTAGTTTCCAGCTCGCCGTTGATTCCGCTGTTTCTTTTAGTTGAATATAGACTTTATGTTGCTGGATTATGGTTGGAGATGCTCTGTGGGTTATTAATTGGTTCTGTCTGACTGTTAAGGACCGGTCAAGGGCAAACGGCTGGTCGCATGACGCGCACACGAGCCTACTTAGTAATAATGTCATTTTAGATTAGTCACGTGAGAAATGTATCTAGGAAAAACGTGTCCTGGCGATGAGCCTGGCGAATAGGTAATGTCGTTGAATCTATGGCTGAAACAATCATGAAATAATCCTGAAATTTGCTTGGGTACTTATTAACTTTTAGAGTCTTGTTGACTTCTTTTTGTAGTGAATTAATAAAGATTTTCTTTCTTTTGATTGATATTCTTTTGAACCTAAAATTCCGACGCAAAATGTTATTTCTATTCAGTTGTACGGTACCGACTGATATTCTATTTGCGTTAGATCAATAGCTATTTGAATTATGCAAGATTAACCATATCCTGCTGACGTCACTGTACCTAGTGGTTCGGTAGTTTTACAGATAGGTACCTACTATTGGATCACCGACATTTTTGTCACAATATTTAATGAGCAGTGATGTCATCATTCGAGAATTAGCTGGTTATAATGAAAAATAGTATTTGAGACTTCCTATTAGATATGGTTTTATTTTATATTCTATACAAATAAAAGGCTATGTCCTGAATATCTAACGAACCTACGCACAGCGTAAACCGCTGATTTTAAGAATGCTGAAACTTGGATGGTGTGTTAAGCGTTAGCAATAAGAAAAGACTTCCTAATTTTCCACGAGAACGGGGAAATCGGAAATTCTAATGTGGCCACGGACGAAGTCATGGGTGAAAGTTTTTTTTTTAAATAACTATACTGTGTCCCACTGCTGGGCCAGGGTGAACGTTAGTAATAAATGATTCTGAAAGAGAAAATATGTATTGTACATATTATGGCCTTAAGTATAGTCAATACATTGACTTTGAAATGAACCTTATCGAGCCTACCTCAGTCAAGTACCTATGAGTACAAGTTTAGCACATTTTGTTATGTCATATGTCTGGAAAAGTAGATGATGGCATTTGGCCTCAAAAGCAAAACTACATGAGTTCTGTAAATATAAGTGAGATCATTGAATTTGTATTACGATATGAAGATACTTTTACCTATGTGCTCATACATAATTCTATCCTTGACGTATGTTTTTATTTTTGCCTCCTGTTTTTATACATCCTTACGCATTTTTATAGTGGTTTAACTGAACATGCTTGTTCAGCATTGCAATATTTGCCTCACTGTCTCTTACAGCAATATAGCCCCTTAAAGTTATAAATAAATTATACAGGATGTAACAAAAGGGGTGTATTAAACAAAATGCTATGAATATCGCCCACTATATAGGTAGAGGATCTAATTGTAAAGGAATTGTTTAAAAACTCTCCATACTATCTGACAAAATAAACATGTGCGATCATCATATCGATTTTGTGGATAATATGTTTTCTACAGTGGGTGATTTTCATAGCATTTTGCTTAAGACACCCCCTTTTCCTGCCTATATTCTAGTCTCATTCTATTTTTACAAAACTAAATGAAATACATTGACATCCAGCAGTCGTAAAGAAAGATTTAAGGCTGGTATAAAGCAGCAATGGGATCTACAATTCTGGTTTCTATAACCTTGAATTACACATACGTTCACACGGTAATTTCGGATGATGACTGTAATACATTGAAAATATGTGGCTTTGACTAATAAAATAACGTATCGTTTTGATCAATGTGCACACACGGTAATTTCGTGAAAGATTTGAGATGATCCTTTGAGGTCTAATACAGCTTCCTTACTAAAAACTGTAATACATTGAATGGAACTCGCTGCCTCACTCTGTGTGTCCATCAGTTGATGTTTTTAAGAAAAGATTGAAGGTCCATTATTTATCTCTCCCATCTTCTTGATAAATAAATAAATAAAATTAATTACATTTGATGTTATTTTTATCCTTTAGTTTGTAATAAAATAACGTATCGTTTTGTTTATCAATGTGCACACATACCACCTCTTATGTTAACGGTTGGTTGCTGGAAGAAATCTCTTTTAGAGATGCTTTGACTTTATTTGTGAAAACTTTCGTCTACATAAACTAGGATTGCCAATCGTCCTGTTTTCCCAGGACATGTCCTGCTTTTTGGGGTGACCTGGGCTGTCCTGGATAGTTTTTAAGCATCGTCCTGGTTTTTAAAGTCCTGATACATTCGCTGTCGGCACATTTTCTAAGGGTGCCGACATCGGGCAAATAACCATCAGCGGCACCTCTAGAAAGCCTAAAAGAAGCAAATACGTAGTCACCGGCACTAAATGTGTTAAAGACCTATGTTTTGAAATTCGCACGCCACTAACTCCCTCCAATCGTATTGTCACTGGGCTCGCACATGTATCGTCCTGGGTTTTAATCGAAATGTCCTGGTATTTCTTTCTCAAATCCTGGTTTTCAAAGTTTTGAGATGGCAACCCTACTATACATAATAATATGGCTGTGTCTCGAAATGGGGTAGCAAGATCTGAAAGACCATGCAGGGAATCCCACACATTTAGCATAGCAGGGATATATGTTAATGATTAGGGACAAGTCGCTACACTCATTTTCAAGTAAGAAGAGTTACGGATTTTTCGAGAACTGAATGAAAATATATACAACGGTGTATAAATTACATAGATACTGGCGCCTATGTCAGATGCCTTTTTACATAAAAAGGACTTTAGTTTATCGCCTGAGACTTTCAGGCTGAGAGAATTACCCAATTGCTCAAGTTCCTTAGTTGACTCTTACGACAATGATTTTACTTGAATCTAGATATTAAATCGGTAACTGCTTAAATTATTACATACGAGTATAATTATATACGCTCAAAGTTTTTTTTATGTGACGTTAGGCTTCCTATTATAATATATCTATTTATATAGTAGATGTAATTCTTTCTTTGCTTTGTGTGTTCCTTTGTTTTTTGAAACATTCTATATCATAAAGATTATGTCTTAGGAAGGCAGTATTTAAAACCTAACAAAGCATACGACAATATTTTATTCAATAATCGATATGTACAATGTATACTCAGTATTTTGTCGGTTGTCTGAAGTCTAGAACAGAATCAATCAGACCGGAATTTCTCTTACCAGAACATCATAAGCAAACTTTTAAAGTGTATTAAAGTAAACTTTCGACTCTATTGAGTAAGGTTTTTAATAGAACTGCGTAAAAGCTAGACAGAAGAGCTACAGCGCAGGGGATGACTGTGTAATCGTTATTCAAACCGGCGGCGGCCCACTATTTCCGAACATTCGCGCATGCGTACTCGGAACATACCAGGTCAGGGCCTCCCGCACTCGGCAACGATACAGCTACAGGGATAAAGTTAGCACGTTCGCCATTTTCCTCGAAATATTCACGAATTAAATACCGTAAACGCACGATATGCACCCAAATAGCAGAGCCGCTATTGGAATTACGCAATGCGGCCGAATCGGATACGTACTCCTTCCGCGAATGATAAACCGAACCGGTCCTAAAATAAGTGGCGAGAAATAAACAGTTCGGAATTGTATTTCCTCGTGGAAAGGGACTGGGGTGCTCGTTTGCAGGCCATTTTTAAATCGCTACAGCGACGGCAGAACTGAATTATGTGATACATCTGTGACGGTGCTTTAGTGATGAGTCATGGGCTCAGTCGTATTTCTGTGAAAGCGTATCATAGATATAGCTTTGCAGTGTTCGTGTGATAAAATTTAGGTACGGGCGAATGTAGTTTTAAATTGTTTTTTTATATCAGGAATTACCTATGCGGCGCCATGCCGCCGCCGGCCGGCCGGCTAGCCGTTGCGCATGTGGACATTATGAACCCAGACATTATGAACACATGGAAGGAAATTAGCCAGCTAATTGCCTAATTAACGCTCGTTCTTTTTAAAGTTTTCTAAAGTAATCGTAAAATATTATGTTTGGTTAGTTTATTTTATGACATCATACGCCAAGGTCGTATTATGTCACGTCACTATCATTATACAAACTCGATCCGCGGTCTGTGTAAAACGTAAACACACGCCGGCGAATGCACAGAAAAAACCTCTAGCGGTCTGATGTCACCGTGCAAACATTAGATTGTAGAATTTTAAATTTAGATGCGTCCATCGAATCTATCGCAAGCGGTTCATTGAGCGACGAGCGGGCAACGCGAGCGGAGCGCCGCAAGCGAACGATCACGAACAACGAGGTAGCTATCAGCATGCACTAGCAAGGTCCATGAAGAGCAACCCGCGACCTTGCATCCTCACGGGCGCCCGCCGCGTCACGCCGCGCCGTAGATATTTTCGTCGACTTTTGGCAGCTCTCCCTTAAACGTGCTCTCGCGAACCATATTAAAATTACTAACAGTACACTCCACCCGTTCTTTGCAATATAACGTGCGTTTCTTTTGCAGGTTGCGACAAATTCTAGCGGCGCGGCTCGCGGAGATTGACGATATTGTCTCTGAATTTGATCGCATTTCGGAGAAGATAGACGAGCTCCGACAGCAGATCGAAGTGTCCATAGCTAAGGTGAAAACTTTCGACGCGTTCGGAGAGGACACACCGGATAGCGTGCAAACGTTAGCCAAAGAAGTTCTCGGAAACACGAAAGATTTCATAGAGGAAATCAGGAAGAAATACAGCGGATCTGCACCGGCGGACATAACTCAGGAATTGTCTGCACTAGAATTATCTTCGGAAGCACTGGCGGCAGCAATGGAGGAGAAGGAAAGGGAATGGAAACGTGCGCGTACAGCCCGCTCGGAGTACGCGACGGACGTTGAGGATGTGCAGGCTTGGGTGCGAGCTGCAGAGCTGACCGCTAGGGACAGGACTCTACCTCCAGGACCCTACAAGGAGCGCATAGTAGCGACCCGATCTGAAGTGCCAAACATTGCTGACCGTTTAGAACGCCTCAACCGCAATGCACGTGGAATAGTTGAAGGTAGCCGAGATGCTGCCGAGCGACAGCTGGTGCAGTCCACGGCTGCAGCTCTAACAGACCAATTCGCTGCAGTCTGCAGTGAGCTGGAATCGCGACAGGCTGCTGTTGAAGATGCCTGCGATGCCGTGGCAAGATTCCTCGCCTTATTGGAGAAAGTCCTGCTATGGGTGGAGACACAGCGTGCATTCCTTGCGCGGCCACTCCCGTTGGCCGACTTGCAGGAGGCACAACAGAAACAGACTGAATATGGGGTTGGTTGAAGGCATTTTACAAATTTTAATTTTATTAACTATGTGTTATTTTATTATTAATGATTGTATCTTATTTACAGAATGCGCTCAAGAGTTGTAAACAACAAGCTAAAAATCTAGCGGATATGGCGAAAGAAATCGAACAAATTGAACGGGTTACAAGTCCAGGAGACTTACCTTCTAGACTAGAAGCGGCGGAAAACGCTACAGTCGATGTTGAGAAGAAGCTGGCTAAGACGGTTAGACACAAAACCGAAATCATATGGATTTTTCTACGTACCTAAAACATAATATTTACACACTAACATTTGAGCATTTTTACAGAACGGCCTGCTTCAAGAGTTAGCTGAGGAGTGGGAGAGATGTGAGAAGAAACTAAAGGACGTCGGTCACTGGCTAGAGGCAACAACGCGTACACTGGAGGCTCCACAAAACGCGAAGAAACCTCTTAGAGATCGGCTCGCTCTCAGAGAGAAGCTCATCAATGATATATCTACGCAGATAACAAAAATTTCCTACGCAGTAGAGAAACTCAAAGTGAGTTACCGGCATTTGGGAAGGTCCAGCAATAAACATAGGGGATGGTTTGGTCATTGGTTTCGTTTCAATGCAGGTACACTTCGGGGCAGATGGCGTCGCATGCGGCTCTCGAGGTCCGGAGGGAGTGGAGGCAGCGGCGCGAGACACCGTGGCGGCCTTAGAGGCGCTGGGCGCCAGCACGGGGGCACAAGCCGCGCAGCTCTCGGCAGCTCTGGCGCAAGTGGAGGCGCACTGCGCTGAGCTGGCGAGCCTGCGGGCCGAGCTCCTTGACGCTGAACAGCGTCTTCGTCACGCCGCGCTACCACATTGTAGCCCACGCGACCCAAGCTCGAAGCTGCAAAATCAACAGGTACGTGTTTGTTATTGTTTGCAGATTTTTTGGCACTGCAGAGAATACACTACTGATACATAGTAGTGTACTCTCTGACGGTCACTCAACATCACACCACTTGCCAAATAGGTGGCTAGCGATTCTAGTTTTGTTTATTTGTACCTGGAGGCTCTCAGCTCGACTCGCCTTGTCATGGTGGCGGGATCGCCTCAGGCGAGGTGGCGGGCGTGGTTCACATAGCACTGTTGTGTAGTTTGACAACTTTTAGGCCACCTGTACATTGTCACTGGCTACGCACTCATCTTTATTTTATTTTTTCTTTCGTTACCTTGTTCCTCATTCCCATCGCTACTAACATGTCGACTGATATCCTCTGATAGGAGTGTCGAGAGAGAGTCAAATCTCTACAAAGCAAGATTCAAGCACGTAACGAGCGAATCAAACTACTTATACAACGCGGATGTCCAGACGCGGACCCGCTGCGGGACACTTAGTCTGATCAATTCGTTCACTTAGCTTTAAATCAATAGTCATGTAATCTAAATTAAACATAATTTTTTATATATATTTAATATACGTACTCGACACATCGCAGCCACCGTCGTTTGTTTTCATAAATCCAAGCTTCGCATATACGAAAAAATTCCCTATTGTAACAAAAATTATGTATGTCCAAACTTGCGTATAGGAATACACGAGGCGTATAGAGGAGCTGTCCCGGGCCATCTACAGCTTGGACCCGTACTTCGTGATGCCGGCGGCGGGCGCGGGCGAGCCGGCGGCCACGCTCGGCATGCTCGTGTCGAGCGGCGCCAGTGCGCGCGCCCGGCGCCGCCCGCGCTCGCCCGAGCGCCGCCTGCGCGCGCCGCCGCCCGCCGCGCCCGCCCGCGTGCGCTCCCCCGCCTGGCAGCTAGGGGGAACCACCTACGCCGAGATAGTCAAAGGCTGGGGCTCAAGATCGAGCTCTATCGGATCGAGGCAACCCAGTGCTCAGAGACAACCAGAGAGCGCAGAGTTGTATGAAACTCTCGATAATGAGAGCTCAAAATGGGACAAAATATCTCATGATAACGATAAAGTGTGCACAAGTGATGTAAGTGTAATCGTGCAACCGTGTGAGGATGCGGTGTTTGTTCCCAGTGATCAAAGTGAAACGTGTGTGTACCAAAGCGTCGGTGAAAGTGAATCTTATAGAACTGACGATCATGTTTACCCCGAATACTACCCGAACCGTAGTGAATTTATAACGGAATCTCAACCAACGTGCAAATACACAGAATTAACTCAACCTTCTTCCGAAATACCACAAGAATCTCGTGAGATTCCTGTTAATACTACTAAGTTTGTAGCAGTTGAATCTGTCGAACAACTACATCTTCCGAATCGACTTGAGAGATCTGTTAGCCCTTCTGCAAGGCAACGTTCTAGTGAGCTTTCGTATGCAGAAATACTAGCTCTAGGGTTACGACGACAACCCACAACTCAAAACGTAATAGTACTTCCGAAACCACAAGTGGCACAAGTGGAGGTAGTTAGGGATAGTAATATAGGTACTTTTGAATCTGTCCGTCAAACTGAAACTAAAAAAGAACTGCAACAATCAAGGTTAAAGGTAGATAGAGGAGATAGAACGCAACGAAGTCGTTCTCGCGAAATACCTAGGCAAAGGCGTGCCCTTGAAAAGAAGCTAGTTAAACCGCACGAGGCACAAAAAAAGAAGAAGCCTACTAAGAAAGTTATTGAAGTCGAGGATTTTGAAGATTCGCTAGAAGTTTCTGAAGTAAAAGAAGTTACACCAGTACCTTTAAAACGTGTCGAACCTATTACTGAAAGTAAAGAAGTTACTAAAAAATTACATCATAGTGATACAGTTGTTGAAACTGTTACTGAATTTGTTATCAAAGATGCTTCTACTGATATTGAAGATCACAAAAAAACAAAAAAGAAACACAAGCCTAAGAAACCTCCAATAGAAAAAGACGAAATAGAAAAAGCTTTGAAAGAAATTGAAGTCTCTAGTAAGCATAAAAGGAAGAAAAATAAGGACATAAAAAATATTGAAAGTATCGAAAATATACAGGTTTCTGTATATGAGCTAAATACGCCCAAAATAGAAACCGAAATTTCAAATAAGGATATTAAACTAAAAAAGCAGCGGAATAAAAAAACTAAACAAATCGCTACTGATAAAACAGCTGTTGATATGCCTGATCAAAGTGCAAAGGAAGTTGCAGATAAATATAAAAACATATCACGAGAAATTCTCATAACTCAGGAAACTAAATCTGAGTATACATCGATTGCAAATACAAAACAAAATGTCATAAAAGACGATATTACAGTTCATTCTAATAATCCAGACAAAATTCTTTCGAAAAAGAGGTTGACGCAATATTTAAAACTGAGACAACTACAATACAGAACAAAGAAAATATTTCAAGCAAAGACAAGATAAAACAGAAAACCAAAGACGTTTCATTTAAAAACTTAGAAAAAGAAACCACTAAAACAAAACTATCACCTGACTCTAAGGAAATAACTATTACTGAAGTAAAAGAGGGTGAACTACATAAAAGTCAAATACTTGTTACCGAATCTTCTGAAGTTCAACATGTTGATACAAACATAGACAATATAGAAAAAGTGCATAAAAAGAAACATAGGTCTAAAAAAAATAAACCTGCTGAAGATGATATTGATAAAGCACTGAAAGAAATCCAAGAGTTAAAATCTTCTGGAAAGAAAATTAAACACGAACAAAGGTGGAAAACTAAAAGAAAATGAACAAAAATTGATCCCTAATAAATCCGAGTTCATACAAAAAGAAGATTCACCAACTCTAGAAGATTCGGAGACTTTTATTAAAATGGATTGGAATACATTAATTGCTGAAGAAGAAGGTATGAATGATTTCCCAATAGAAACAACCAGTATTTCTGAGATGATACACATTGAAGAAGACCAACATATTGCTAATTCAGTTACAATTTTACCAGACAATACTGAATTGTTAAATAAAATTAAAAACGTTCCGGAGGATAACAAAATTAGTGCGGCGTCAGTCGACACATTGACACGAGTGGATGAACCGTTAGATATTACGAGTAACACAAGAACGGAAAAGACAGAGTTTGTAAATCTACGAAAACCATTCGATCAAGAGAAGAAACTCCAGAAATAGCGAAGGTTCACACTCATAGCAATGATGATTCTGTAGCCAAAACAAAGGATGAATCTAAAGTATATTCTACTCATAGTGAACAAAATAATAATGATAAATTCTTTTTACCTGAACCATTAGACCAAGATACAGTCAAGATTATTGAAGAAACTACTTTGTATAGACCAGTATCTGAAAACATTGAAACAAAGACAGTTTATTTAATAACTCATGAGGAAAAGAAGCTGCCACCCATTCGAACAGTTAAAGTGTTTAGCAGTAAAAGCAATTCCTTAGAAGATCAATCTTCTGTAGACGAAATTATAAATGAACAAGGGTTAGAAGAAAACAAAATCACTGTAGAAAAGTCTTCCAAAGATAATAAAGAAGTAAACGTTCCTAAAGATTTGAATGTTTCTACACTGATAGAAGAAAATGTAGAGGTCCAAAACAAATTGAAAGAAATTCACGAAGAAAGTAACATTGAAAGTTCTAACTTCTGATGAAGTTATTAAAACATCATTTACTAATACTGAGGTTTCTCAAGAATCCGAAGCCACTCCATTCACGATGATACGCCAGTAGAATCCAGCCATTTTGAATTAGAAATTAGTTCACAGGCAAATGTGATTAGCGAAAGTGATTTTGACAATATAATGGAAGAGGCAATTTTCGGTTCTGTCCAAAATAGGAATAATAAAGTAGCAGAAACCAAAGAAAATGTAAAATCATCTATACCGTACCAGCAACTTGTTGAAGAAATTAAAACATACTCTCTAGATATGGATTTACATAATTTGGATTATGATTATTATAAATCACAACATCATAATAAGGATTTATCATTCCAAATGAGTAATATAGCCAACGAAAGTGGTACTGTAGAAGAAGACTTACGAGACTCTAGTACATACCCAAACAAGGAAGAAGAAATATCAACACTACATGTAAACCTGCCCGACCAACCAATCACACTTGATATTACAACTACAGAAGGTAAATTGAAAGAAGAATCTGTTGAATTGGTTAATATAAGTTCTAAGAAAGTAGAAGAATTAGAAAACAAATTATTACCTGATGATCAATTCAATCAAGATGAATCTAAAACGGAGAGTACATTTGACTCAGTTGCATTTGTTGAGCATGAAACAGAGATCTTAGAAGAACCTTTGCGTAACTTTCCATGCGAATCAATACAAAGCGATCCTCAAGAAGTTTTACTTAATTTATCTTTTGAGGAACCAAAAATTTATATTCAGGGAATCACAGAAGCTGAATTGTTACTACCGTATATGATTATGAAATCTAAAGAAATATCACAAGATCCAGTAAATGGTGACTCAAATACCTTTGGAAATCGAGATGTGAATCTTGGAAGCAACGATTTCAATGAAGACGTTTCTAATATTACGTCGTGTGATTCTAAAGAAGAGCCTATTCACGAAACAAATGTAAATTTATTATTTGAGGAATCTAAACTATATACCCATGGAATTACAGATGCAGAGTACCTACTTGCCACTGTAAAATCTAAAGAACATAGTGTAGAGCCAGACGTAGGTCAAATAGAAAATATTTCTGAAACAATAAGCACCACTACGCTTTTGATAGATCAGTCTGAAAATAAAGTCAGTGGTGGATTTGACAAAGAAAGTGAAATCGAAAAATCAAATATTTCAAACGAAGATGTTGATACTAGTGTCGCAGCTTCAGATAGTAATATCAACTTCTCATTTGAACCTTTAAAACCATATATTCAAGGAATATCTGACGCAGAATGCTTGCTTGCTACTTCTATTACGAAATTCTAGAGAACAAAGTGTAGAACCAGCACCCATAATACCAATTAAATCCCAGGTCACAGATTATTCTGCTGATATACTAGAATCTGAAAGTCAAATTTTCCAAAAAGTACCTACTAACATAACAGTTGATAATACACAATTGGACACCACAATTCCTACAAAACATATCAGCTATGAATTTGAGAATCTGAAACCATATATTGATGGCATCTCTGATGCAGAACGCCTGCTTGCTATTACAGCTACAAAATCTGTGAAACAAATATCTGAAACAAAATTAGATATTCTAGATCATCCTGATACTAGTGCTGACTCTGTTAATATTCTCCAGCAAACAGAATATGAGATTACATCAATAGACAAAAAAGCGAATACCGCTGAAGATGACTCTAAAGAACAAAGTGTGGAAGAAGTTACATACACTGATAGTCACAATAATAAAAATATTACAGACATAAGTCCAACTGTCATAACAGAATTAAAAGAAGAAACAATGATTGAAAACTCATCTCTAGAACCAGCCTCGCAAGCTACAGATAGTGATTCCAGTACTAAGTGTATTCAAAATGAAATAACAATAGGTACAGAAAACGTGGAAAAAGATTATATTGATGAAAATAATAAAAAACTTTTGGAATCAATTCAAAATATGATGGATGATGTCCCTCAATTTGTTTATCATGAAATACGCGATGCAGAAAATTTGTTTACAAAAAATGAGCTTAACATACAGACACATGGAGTTGTAGATACGAAAACACAGATCCCTGCTGAAAATAAAATAGAAGACAAGTTATCTGGTTCCAATGAAGTAGATTTTTCAGCTTCACCAGGAATGTCGAATATCACCGAAACAGACTTTACAGAAGGTTTTATAGATCTTAAAAAGAAAATTGACGAAAAAGATTCTCCTGTAAAAATACCTGAACCTGATTTGGGATTACCATTAGAAAACGTTGTTTCCGATACCAATACAGAGACAATTCAACAATCGCCATACTTGGATACAGGAGCAATTTTGGAGTCCACCATGCCTGCAACTGATGTCTTAGCAAAATCTATATGTGATGATGAAAAAGAAGTCATCACAACTTCAGATAAACCTTTATATAATATGGAACCAGAAAGTACAGATAATTTACAGTCAAAAGAAACAACATTTAAAACAAAGATAAATGTATCTGAACAAACATCATCTAACACTGAGCCTATAACTGCCTCAGAAACTATCGATATACAGTCTTTAACTCAGCCTTCTTCTATCTCGGCGGAATTTATTGAAAGCGAAAAATTTACCTCTTTACCTCACTCTTCGCAATGTAGCAATCAAGTAGATTTATCTGATAGTAGCAATCGATTTGACATTGAGAAGAATTTAGATTATATCGTCAGTGACAGCGAAGTAGAAAATACTAACACACGTATTGAGAAATCTCCTATTCATAGTTTGCATGATCTTCTTCCTGAAATTGATTCTATTCCTGAATTCAAACCATCTTATTCTAATACAGTATTATATTCAAACCTTTCTGCGGATGCACCAGAATTTACACCTTCATATCTGCAAAAGAATATACAAATAAGTGAAGAGTCAAATGTAGCGAGTCGCATTGAGTTGCCTAAAATTAATGAAGCACCTTCTGATGTTAGTCATGATAATGTTATTGATACAACTATTCCAGTGAATCTTGAATCGTCAACTTTGCCGTCATATTCAGCTATATTACAAACTAATAAAGAAAAACCTGATCTAACTTCAGTTGAAGAACCAATCTTAAATGAACCTAAAGAATATACACAGGAAAAGTCCTCAAAAGAAAAACCATTAGAAACAAAATCCAAAAAACATAAAAAGAAACAAAAGAAAGAGGAAAACCCGGAATCACACGTTAAGAAAATTTCATCGGAAATTACCGAAGAAGTGGCTGATCCAGTAAATGTTTGGGTAAAGTCTGCTGATGATGGAAAGTCTTATGCTGACGTAGTTGCTGAAGGGCTAATTCATGAAGAACAAGAAAAACATTTAGAGGTAGATACTACATACCAATCATTGCCAGATCAATCGCAATGTGAAGCTGGTAAACCAATTAAAGAAGCCGACAGTACTACTAGCTCATGGGCACAGATTGTATCAGCTGATCGTTCCTCACCTGAACAAAAACCTGAACTAGTATTAAGCGAGAAATTGTCAATCCAACATAAAGCACCTGTGATATTGGTAGATGAGAGTGAATCAGAACATCAGAAAGTCATAGAAACTGATGCTGATGGCTTCATAACAGTTGAAAGAAGTAAAAGATCTAGATCTCGATCTAGAGATGACGGGTCGATTTCAATATTGTCGAAAAAATCGGATAACCGTGACACTTCAGTAAACAGATTCGATGTGCTAACAGATACAATTTCAAAGAATTCTGCCGACATAAGTGAGAGTGTCAAAGAAATAGACGATAAACCATCAAAACCAAATAAAAAAGAGCGAAAAAGTCGTCAATCAAAATCCCGAGAAAAAGATGTTAAAGTACAACTGGCCGACCAACCAGTTGAAATGAAAGTGCCTGATACAAATCCACTTGAAAAAGAAGAGAAACATAAAAAAGAAAAGAGAAAACGGTTTTCCAAATCGAAAGAGACCATAGTAAGTGAAGATAATTCTAAAACTAAGACTGAACAAAATGAAATTATGGAAAGTCCAGTAGATATACCCCAATCTATATTACCACTAATTGAACATGATCAACAAAAACCTGATAGCAAAGTATCCTCTAAGAAAAATAAAAAGAAGAAAAAGGAAGTGAAAAACGATAAGGAGGATCAGAATGTACAAGTTATTGAAATCATAAATCCTGATATAGTAGAAATTACTCCTGAAAGTAATTTTGTACTAACTCAAACTGAAAAGACAACTTCTATAACAGATGCAGCACATACTCCAATTAAAGAAAGAGTATTTTGTGAAGCACAGTTTTGGAGAGAAAATCCTAGTGATCTAGATGAAATTATTACTTTAGAGGTTGGAACAACTAATTACAAAGGAAAACCTAATGTAGAGGGGTCTGCAGCATCCGATGTTATCTCTGAAGTAGATAAAAAATATGACATAGATGCTGAAACATTAATAATTGATAATGATTTCCCGACATTGTCACAAATTACTGATGAAGAATCACTTGAAAATAAAATGGCAGACCTACAACGAGAAATAGAAGAAATGCTCTCACCTGAACCAGAAAATGATTCTTCTCAAATAAGTGACATAACACCTAAAGAGTTAACTGAACTTCAAACATCTGCAGAATATCAACATGATGAACTTTTAGATAATATGTCTGCTTCCCTTGCATCACCTGAACCTGATGATGATATGCCGATAGAATCAGAACTTAACTTATGTGCTGAAGCTACCATAGTCAGCACTCAAACTCCATCACATGAACAAGAATCATCTATTTCAGATAATAAACAAATTACTTATATTAGTAATGTACTAGTTATTGAAAAACTACAAGAAACGACGCAAAACAAATGCGATGTTGACTCTTCTATTCAGACAAAAGCTGTTGAAAATGTTGACATACTTGATGAATCAATTGAGAATATAAATACACAAGTTGCAATTGCTACATCTCAAACTGACAAACACGTGCCTCCGCAAAGAACTGAAATTCCATCTAACATTCTTACTAGCCCAACTAACCAACCAATATCAAATCTCAAATCTGAAAACTTCTGGACTAATAAATCAGAAACTGATGATGCTGAAAAATTATTAGTTGCACAAAATATTAACTCAAATATTATCCAATATCATAATGACTTTGCCAATAAATCTTCTGAAAGTACCCCTATAATTGAAACTTCTATTACTAACCCTGAACACAAAGATCAAGAAAGTATTGTCACTGCACCTGTTGAACAGTCTTTAGAAGAAAATGTTGCTAATGACTCATTCTGGTTAGATAAACATATTTACCATGACGCCGAATGCGAATATTTACTATCGTTAGTACAAAAGTCGAAAGTAAATGCGTTGCCAGTCTCTGATATACAAATAAAAGATCAAAACGATAAAGACAAAGATCCAGAAGGCGGTTCTGGGCATTCTTCGGAATCAGAGGACGCGAAGGAATCACGAGGATCTCCATCTTTTGACTCTAACTATCTATCGATGGATCTGCCCGGTGGCATCTGTAGTTGGAAAGATCATAGTTCTTACTTGAGCGTAGAAAACCCAGATGAATCACTGGAACACTCTAGGAAACGAAATTTCTGAGGATATACTAACAACCACTTCCTCAAAACCTGTAGTCCCTCTCCCACCCACGCAGGAGCCGCGAGAGGAAGCCCCAGCACAGACGCCAGCCAAGGTGACTGATCATCAGTCGTATTGTTATCTTTTATACTATATAATTTATGTTTGGCATGATATTCTTACTAAATTCCTAATTTCACATTATCTAAATATGTGTAACGTAAATTGTAAAGCTACGCAACGTTCGCCGTTCGTCTTGTAGTGCCAATTTTTGGCAATACTGTTTTTCTATCCTATTTGCCCATAGTTTTAAAGTGCGCATTTGAATTTTAGTATACTTTATAACTGTTCTAAACTAGTCTAATGTGTGCAATATTAACAATCTAGTCATGTCTAGTCTCTTTGATAAATTAATTATAAAATCTTTCTTGCTATTTAATTAAATAAAATTGTTTGTGCATTATGTACTTTGTTTTATTTTTATGTTTTTACTGTTTTTTATTGGCGTTCGTTTTTTACTTATTTTGAACCCCTCAATTGTCAAAATTTGGTATCTACTAGACGTTCGACAGAAAAGAGCTTATTTTTTAAATATTTTTAGACATATTGGACGATCATTTTACGACGCAACCAGGAGAGTTTTACAGGACATCTAATTATATTTTGTTATTACTGGACTCTGGACCTACTTATAATTTAGAAATCTGGCTGGATAGCTCAGTGATCTAGAAATCAAATTACATAATTTTATTTTGAATGTAAGTTTTCATTTTGTTTTGTGTTGTTTAGCTAGTCCCTTTATTTTATTTTCCAATAGATTGTGATGAATAGTACTTTAAAGTTTAAACCCCTGGTTGTGAGAGTTCCGTATCATTTTGAAGAAGGAGAATTTTGTTTACACCAACACCGATTTTTTTTAGTACCTACACCTCTACACAAGCACGCAAATTTCACCTGCTAACAATTTAAATATTACGCTTTAATTGTAAAACACAAAACAATTTTGTTTCTTAGACAAATTATACTACCATTACATTGCAGTTGTTTAAAACTGCTAAAACTTATAGAAAAACGTGAATGCATTATGTAAAACTTCTTAGTTTTCTCATTCAAAATGATACGGAACAACTAGTCCATTATTTTGTGTTGATATTGTTAAGTATGCTAAGTTTTGAAAATGCATGTCATGCCAAATGTGTTACAGATTTTTTGTGTTTTTGTTGTGTGTTTTAACATAGTGCGCCGACAGACGCTGGAGTTACGTATTTTGCTACAAACAAAGCATTTACTCAAAATTTGCGAATGAAACTACATTTTTTACTACCTATACACTGTAGTATGAAGAGTCCCTGTCTATAAATCTAGCTCATTCGAGTCTGTTTGACTCTTCAGATGACCTATTTCATTTTAAGTTGGAAATTCTCCCCAATCACTTTTAAACCTATTTTTAAACATTTTTCCAACGTATTTACGTTGGAGAGCAGCCAAGATCTTGCGTCGCTATTCTAGCGCTTATTTCTGTTTCTATCGATACTAAATCACCCGTGGTAAATTAAAAATTATTAATTATCACCCATTTGTTTGTAGCAAAAATTATGCACCATAATGTGTTATTTTGATTTACCCCTTTCCTTAAAACGTTGCCTAAAGTGGGATTTTAGACTGGAATTCACAAAATTTTTAAATATATATTTTTAAATTTATAAGGCTCTTTCTACTTTTTAGTAGATAGTAGTTACATAATGATGTTTATTTGTGGTTATTCAATTTTATCAATCTCTTTCGTAAAGATCAACAATAGAGCTTCAATATTCGTAATATTCTGAAAGATTGAAACTAAAGTTTGAACAAAACATAACTAAATTATATGTAGCTAAATGTTACACACTCTTTCAGTGAAACATTTACCTTTTTTTAAATTTATTAAAATAATTCCAAGTGAAAAATCCCACCTTCGGCTCTAGAGGCGTGTTGCTAATCCCAATGTGTGTTGACAGGATGAGCTATCTAACGATTTAGAGAAACTCTTGGAGGAGGTGACAAGCGTCCACACGCGTCTCTCAGACCTCCCAGCTGAAAGCCTGGACGCCATGGAAACTGGTTTAAAGGTGAGATCATTGTATATACCATGCCCTAACTTGTCCTTGTCCCTCGGACTAATGTGTCAGTTGGGTCGATAGAACTTTTTTAAAATATGTTTGGATTAAACGCGGAAAGGATTCTGTGAAATATCACGGTAATATGTTAGATTATGTTTGTTTACGTACGCAAAGTCGTGAGTCGGACATTTGACATACCTACCTATTATTGTTAGATATTTTGATTATTATTCCTTGTAGGGCATAAGAAGTAAATTTTATTAAATTGTTATAAGAGCATACTTTTAGAACTTTGAAGTTTTAAATTTATTTTTATATCAACGGACTTACGATTGCCCTTATATTATGTAATTTATTCTAAAAGTTCTATTGACCCGACATAGAAACCATTTCAAAGCATTTATTTAGGATTTGGGGGAACTATTTCAGATGGTAACAGTTTTAGCTCTGTCAAACAGTCGGATTAGTTTTCTACTTTAAGGTTTAGATAACTTTTATTATACCAATATAAGTATTTCCTGAAACAGTTTGGTGAAGTAAAATGTCGTACTGTACTCATAAATAACTTGCCAGATTATGTAGGTTTATTCTAAGCTCAATAGTTCTTCTACTTAGCTATAATCTTGCCTTAAGGCAAGTAGAGTCATAAATTGTGAAAAGTTAATTGCTTTACATACAGAAATTAACAAGTACATAGCAATTTTACCCTGCATTCTGATTTAATGGTAGGTAATTGGTACGAATACCGATAGACATTAAAAAAGTGAATACTAAGCAATGTTTTTTCCCAATAATTCATGTATGACTCCGTGAAATCTAATTTCTAATGTCAACGACGACGTTATTAATTCAAATTTGTTTTATATAAATATAGCTTTCAGCATCTTGATCATTTTAGTACCTACCTCTGTTAATTTTTTTTTGACGTAGTACAATTATAATTAACTTACCTACTTATAAAAAGACAGTGATCATTAGGATATCAACTGACGAGTAATACATAATCATTTAATTATTAAACTGTTTGAGAGTGCTACAAAAATATGGCTAAATATTATGTACAGTGCTGCCTCTGTATAAACAAAACTAGAATAATTAATATTAAGTAAGTAGGTGAACAATATCTCTATTAGTTTTATTATAAACAAACATTTGATATGTAAACGTTTTATTTGAATATCAAACACATTAGGTACATATTTACATAACAATTAAACACACTTTACATTGCTTTAGTTAAAATCTAATCGAAATAAACACATACTTACCTACATAAAAATAGCAACTTCGGTAGAGTACTTATGATTTAGATGCGGTACATTTAGTAATTTGAATGATAATTTTATAAATAATAATGAATTAACAGGTTCATTACCTCTTATTTGTTAGGTATTCTGTATGTTCCTAATTCATCTTAGAGCTGCCTAATTGATTATTCCAATTGGTCGGACAGCCTATCTAAATAATAATTAGATACCTTTAAAACTTGATTAGGATAGAGACAGAATTTACTTTATCCTCCAGATCTGGCCATCGGCCCTTTTTCCAATTTCGTTCCTATTCAGTCGATTTGATAGTTAGCAAGTTTGTAAAAAAAACAAACTACAGTTAACCAATCTACAGTAATCTTCTGACAAAACTATTATAGGAATAGGCGAACCTTTTATTCTTACAAGTATTCTTTATTGTACCTACACAAACATTTTGTAAAGAAAACAAGTTTACGTTGATAATGTACAAATGCGTTATCAAGAGATTTCTTACAGCAATTTCTTGCGCGAAGGTTGGATGTAAAACTTCTTGCCTTTTTGTAAAAATAATATCCGATATTTTCATCATCATAGCTAGGGTGCTAGATTGCGCCGACCCCAAATAAATGGGAACAGGGCAGGAAAATGATGAGCTAGGGTGCTAAGTAATCAAAGTATTATACAACTATTATAACTATAGGTACGTATTAAGATATTATAACTAATGTGGAAATCGACAAATTTGAAATATGACGAGTCAGGAACACGTCGATTACGGAAATTTATTTATAGATAACTGACGTCATATCTCATAAGTTCACAACAATAAGAATGCGATTACGTCATCATTACTTTAGGGTCATCTGTTCTAAATCATTCGTCCTTGGCCGTGATGTAGCGTTACACCATAGAGGTTCTCAATGATGTCATACACCGTACACCATGCCACTTTATGAAGTACTCTACACGTTGGAAATCTCACCTTGATGCATCTAGTTAGATAGGGAAAGGTTAGTTGAGCGTATGCAGGTGTGTTTGTTACAGCATATGATAATAATAAACCGGTGTTTGGCAACACGGAGTAGGGCATTCGAGCCACAGAATGCGGGAGAGTAGTCGAACGAAACGAACAGAGATATCTATTGATTGTTTAGTGGAATTTATCGATCGACTATTCGCGTAGTTTGTTTAGGAATTAGTGACAGTTCAGTGAGTAGTGTGTTATGATAAGTGAACAGTTATAGTATTCTTGAAAAAAGACGGTAACGTAGTACGAGACATTTTAAATTCTTACGTAAAGATATTTTTATTTTTGTGAATGAAAAAGTAGGTAAGTTTATAATATACAGTTTAATTGTATTTTAGTAAAATATGAATTGTTATTGCAAAACGTTTAATTTTTTTATGTATTCGACACATTTTGCAGCTGTCAAGTGTTGTTTTAATGCGGTATCTATATAAGACTCTACCTACAACTTCTGTGTTTGAATATAATGTAGAGCCATAGATCACTTCGGAGCTACGAAATAGTGTGAGGAGATACTTCATAATTACAGCACTAAAAACATAAATTAATTAATTCAGAATAGGTTAAATAGGGTATTTACTTATTAATAAATGTAAAACCTATAGATCAACTATGAGGTTTTGGACTCTAGACCATTACGGGCTATAAAGAAGTCATAAGATTACCTTTATGTCGGCTTGTTTTTACGATCCATAAAATAACAATAAAATTCGTAAACATATAAAAATCGTAGCCTGCACAGAATAGATGGTCCCGAAAATAAACCTAAGCTATAAACTAATCATCTTAAATATTTTGGGGAAAGTAGGCCAAATTAAAATAGATAAGATACTTAGCTAACTTTACTTTAAATATTACCTATAAATATTATCTGCGCTTTTGAAAGATTTAGGAACTATGGTTATATTATAGTTTTTAATTGCCCAGAAATGATATGGAAATCTATATCTGTAGATGACTCTCTATTTGATATCGATGTTCTATTATGTCAAAGGCTATTTGCAAAGCCAATGTAAGAATCTGTACTCATCGTTATTTTAGGAATTAATACTGTCATCTTTATTCATATTGGTACGCCGAAGTTGCATACATGTGTCACATTACACTTTATTGACTCTTAAACGCAAAACATGTTTTGTATTGTCTTATAATACAAATAGATTTAGTGAAGTATTCGAGGAAATAATAAAGGAAAATCTTACCTTTGCAAGTTAGTGTGTCATGAGCCTTGCATATTACTACGCGTTTAGTGATGGACTATAACAATTTTTAAATAAATTTCAGGAGGGAATAGAAATTCTAGTCAAGTGTGAAGAAGCGTCAGATCTGCTGGAGTCGAAGATCATGGAGTACCGCCAGGAGACGGAGGTCCAGCTGCTGCTGAAAGAGCTGGTCGTGATGAAGGCCAGAATCTCGAAGCTGTTGACCCAAGCTCGCCAGGGTTTGAACATCATCGAGGTAAGGAAGGTAAATTATGTTTTTGATTATTTTTATTGCTTTCGTAAAATCGCATTTGATTTTTTATTAAAATTTTTAGCAAATTACCATTATATTAATAATACTATAGGTTCATTATGACATTAGACAGTAAATTAATTTCAATCAGGTAATTACAATTTGCAGCTATTTAGGTATTTAGATTTACGTTAAGAGACTGCTCTACTTTAAAGAGAGCTTTTATAGAAAGATACAAAAATCAGAAGATATATGTACCTATTACATACAGGATGATTTTTGGTCGTCAACGTTCCCGAAAACTACGGAATCTCCTCATCATCGCGATCATTTTTCTCCATGGAAGCATACCTGGGAAGTGTCTGGTTTCCAAAATATTAGGGTCCAAAGTTGAGTAAATAGACTGCGTTTTTCTGCATAAATGCACATAGACGCGCGTAGCAGGATTTTTTCACGAAAAATAATTAATATCTGTCTATAAAAAAACTAACATAAACACTAGACACTATAAATTTCGCACGATCAAGGAATGTAAAATTAAAAAAAAAAAAAACCCAGCATTTTTTTGGCATAAACTTACTTTATTTCATGTATAGAATACGTACCCTTCGTTAAAGGTGGCCACAAAAAAACACCCTGTATATGCAGTAGATTTTTATAACAAAGGTTTAATAAGTATAAATTAACTAGGTACCTAGATAGAACTCTTTATTGTATTACAACTTTTCCTACTAGGGCGAACTTTATGCCTTCAATGGCATTCTCTACCTGCTAACCTACTTATATGCTACATGAATTAGTAATTTCTTATTAAGGTTATTTTTCTTTTCTCTGCTACCTATATATAGGTACAATTATTTCAATCTGATTTACGATCTTATTTCTAACACCTTCTATCAAATACTTGACTATAGTTGTCTGATCATAATATTTATTTCAACATAAGATGGTTTTTTTTTCAGGATGCCAAGGTTGATGAAGCTCGTCAATCAAAGGAGTTGGAGGAGCAGAATAAAAAAATCGCCAGACTTGATTATTGGCTTGAGACCATCAATGATGGTCTTAAAGAATCTGCCCAACCTACAGACGTGCTAACTGAAGAAGATATTGTTAGGTATATAGAAATTTATGAAAGGTATATCAGGGAATATGAAGAATATGAATTAATTCTCAGATCTATAACTGTGATAAAAAATGATGAGTCTAGTCAATTGTTAAGAGGGAAATTAAATGCAATGCAGAAAGCACTGGAGGAAACCAAGAATCTAGTCATTATAGAAATAGAAAGATTAAGGCAAATACTACTTCATATTAGATTTGCTCCTGAAGTAGTTGAAGACGATATTTCACAAACGGATAGAACTATTGATTCGACGTCAATGCCAGAGGAAGTTGCCACTCCAAGAGAAGAAAATATTATCAAAACCGAGGTTCAAGATACTATCTCAGAAATAGTTGCCACGGTTCAAGAAAGCAAGCCTAGTCAAGTTCAACCTGATCAAGTAATACTTCATAAGAAACAATCCACAAATATTGAAACTCAAACAGGTAAGAGTTTAATATTGGATCCACCATCTCTAGCTGATAAATCAGTAATATGCGCACCAGAAGTGATAACTACGAAAGATGTATCTATAACTTGTGCACCTCCTAAAGAGGTTGAAGTTCAGACTAGTGAGCCAAAATCTCAGGAACATGAATTACTTGAAAATATTCAGGTTAGACAAACTATTTCTGATGGGCATGAAACCATCGAAATTGCTACCAGACCTGTGATACGCGAGCAAAAACTTGATGAGCAATCTCTAGTTGTTGATGCTGACTATAAAGATAACAATACATATAAAGATAGCCAACTCAATATAACACATAGTTTGCCGCAGTCATTTGAAACCGTTATGGTCGAACCAGATGAAACTACTACTGAAGTAATTGTGGATGCTGATGGCACAAAAAGAATTATAGTTAAGAAAGTGAAAAAGACATTAGTTACAAGACTGCAAACCGTAGAAACCCATCAACATAAATCTCAATTGATATCAAGTGACGGTATCCCACATGATCAGTCATTTTCACAAATCACGTTACAAGAGGATAAAGGTTCTACTTCCACGCTACTTGGAGATGGTGCTGTTCAACATACTGAATACCAGACGTATGGTGGTCAAGTAATATCAGGTATTCCTGGTAGTGAAGTTACGATCCAAGAGTTTACATCTAGACCTGAAATGATAATTAAAATGGAACAAGAAATAAAACCAGAGGAAATTCTCCAATTAGCCGAAGGACAACTGCAACCACATATACAGACATCATCTTCTAGTGTAACTGCCGTTGTACAACAAGTTACTAAAAAGATTATAAAAACCCGTAGGCGCATTTTGAGAAAGGTAGTAATTATTGATGGAAAAGAGCATGTCACTGAGGAAGTGATAGATGAACCAGACAGCGTCGAGGTCTTTGAAGAACAAATACCTAGAGTTTCAATTAGTGTGAAAGATCAGGGAGGAGTTGATTTTGAGGAAATTACTGATGATGGTAATGATAACGATGACAAACCTTCTAAACTTCCTCCTAGTTCAAAACCAGATCAGTCACCAAAGGATGATAAACCTTCTAACATAGAATATAAAGACCAAACCAAAACGACAAAGTCATTTATTGATAATAAACCAGCATTACAAGGTCTTATGCAAGAATTCTTACAAAAGGAAAGTGAATACAACATTCACCCCGAAGTTGTTAAAAGTTCAAATATCATTCCTGATACCACCATTACAGAGACTATAAGATCGCAGTCTTTAGAAAAACCTATAGAAGTTACTACAACTGATTACAACGTAGAAGAACCACATGATGAAAATCAACCCACAGTGACAGTACATGGCATACATCATACTACAACTGAAACTTCATCTTCAAATGTTGCAACTGTTATCCAAAAAATTACAAAGAAAATAACGAGAACTAAAAAACGTGTAATTAAACATATTCAAATTATTGATGGTAAAGAACATATTACTGAAGAGGTGATTGAGGAACCTGATGATGTTGAAATTATTGAAGAAGAACCAAAAATAAGTCACACAATCCAACATGAAGGTGGTATTACCAAAAAGATAAAAGTTATTCGACAAGTACAAATCATTGATGGTAAAGAACATATCACTGAACAAATTGTAGAAGATCCTGATGACCAAAACTTCTCTGACACTTCTCAACTGATTGAAACTGAGAGGGTAAAGCTTAAACCAGAGATTCGTGAACAATACATTACTGAACCTCACAAGGAAATAGTTGATTACTCGTCTCCAGACCAAACACATGTAGCTTCTACCGTTACGATCGAAAATAAGCATAAAGCACAACAGGATGAACGAGATGCAGTAAATACAGAAGGTATATCCATTGTTAAAGAAGAAAAGGAACATATTGATGATATCACTAAAAAGATCAAAATAATAAGAAGAGTTCAGATAATCGATGGCAAGGAGCATGTAACAGAAGATATAATTGAAAACCAAGGTGATGATAGCCTAATGGAATCTGATGTAAATATGCCCAGAATTTCAAAGTCTTCGGAAGGAAATAGTAAAACGCCATATACTGGCATTAAAAATCAACAAAATGAAAACTTAACTACTCGCGTTACTGAAGCACCTAAAGATAAAATAAGTACAGAAACCTCTGAAGAAAAAATGGAACCTGAGAAAATGTTTACGCACCTTGAAGAAAAAGAATTTGTAACACAACTAACTAAAGAAACAAAAACACTTGATCAAATTGGAACTGTAAGTGACAAATCTAATATACAAGATTCTAATACATTAATTGATATAAAACCTGTAATAGATATGACCCAAACTTTTATTGGAAGTGAAATTGAACATTCCAATGAAGCCTTAAAACCTTTCATTCCTAAAGATAAAGGTGAAACGATTACAAAATCCATCATATCCGACGAATTACAAAAAATCAAACAACTTGAAAAATCACCAGATTCTGTTAAGTTTATTAAATCTGAAATTGTGCAAGATATTTTAAACAAAACAGAAAGTAAAGCTGTCGCACCAATTCCACCAACTTCTTTTGACACGGAGGTTTCTCTTTCATCGTCAACTTCTGAAAATCAAGACAAAGAAGTAAAACCAAAGCCAGAAAAGAGAAAAAAGGGTAAAAAGAATAAAAACGAAAAACTTGTAAAAGAAGTTAGGGATATTGAACAGCCAACAGCTGATATAAAATCAGTAGAAATTGAAGTCCCGCCTTCCGCATCTTCATCAACAATAGACGTTGTCAATGTTGCACTCGAAAAGGCAACAATTGATGTAGATTCAGTACGAACTCAAGTTGATAAAGTCACTCTTCTACCAAAATCCTCTGAGGTACAGTCTTCTACAGCAACGAACATCAACAATGTTTCTCCCGGAAAACCAACAATTTATGTGCAATCAAAAGAAACTGTAGTTACTGAAGTCACATCTCCTGAGGTGCAGTCTTCAACAGCAAAAGACGTCATCAATGTTATGCATGAAAAACCTAAAATCGATGTACAATCAGTAGAAACTGCACTTGCTGAAGTCACATCACCTGAGGTGCAGTCTTCGATAGCAAAAGACGTCGTTAGTGTTATACATGAAAAACCCAAAATCGATGAGCAATCAGTAGAAGCTGCACTTGCTGAAGTCACATCACCTGAGGTGCAGTCTTCGACAGCAAAAGACGTCGTTAATGTTATACATGAAAAACCTAAAATCGATGTGCAATCAGTAGAAGCCGTAGTTACTGAAGTCACATCACCTAAGGTGCAGTCTTCAACAGCAATAGACGTCATCAATGTTATGCATGAAAAACCTACAATTGATGTGCAATCAGTAGAAACTGCAGTTACTGAAGTCACACCACCTGAGATACAGTCCTCAACAACAATAGATGTCGCACTTGATAAGCCAACAATTGATATGCAATCAGTGGAAACTGAAGTTGGTAAAGTATCACCTCTAGACGTGCAGTCTTCGACAACAGTAGACATCGTCAATATTGCACTTGAAAAACCAACAATTGATGTGAAATCAGTAGAATCTGCGGTTGGCGCAGTCACACCAACCGAGATACAGTCTTCGACAACAATAGACGTCCCCAATGTTGCACTTGTGAAGCCAACAATTGACAAAGATTCCGTAGAAACTGTACCCCAAGAGGTTCAGTCTCCAACAACAATAGATGTCGACTTTGTTACACTCGATAAACCAACAATTGATGTGGAATCAGTTAAAACTGCAGTGAGTACAATCGTTTCTCCCGAAGTACAGTCTTCATCGTCAGTCAACGTTTCCCTAGAAAAGACTTTTGCTTCGGACCTAGCAGTACTAAATCTCGATAAAATTAAATCTCCAGTGGGTATACCACAAGTGCCCATAGAATCAGTACAAATTATAGTTGACACCCAAGAACCAACCTTTGAACAATCGTCTATTTCTGCGACTGAACCAAAACCCGAAAAAAGAAAAAAGCGTAAAAATAAGCTGTCAAAATCTGATATAGTTGAACATGATGTAGAGATTCCTAAAAAATATTCAAGTGAAGAAATTGTTGACAATAAAAATATAATAACACCACAACAAGAAATTTCAACCACATCAACAACAACAATTGAGGAATTAATTTCTGACAAAAAACCTGTGAATCAGTCTAAGCCAGAATTTACCCCAACTGAAATTAGAGAAGAGTCCAATGCAGAATCTCTCACATATAGCAATGAGCCACCTAAGTTGGAAAAAAGGAAGAAAAATAAGAAGAAACCTGCCAAAGGTGAATCACAAACTGAGGAACCCATTGAAAGCTTCATTACAATAACACAGTCAGGAGAAGAAACGACTGTTATAGAAAATCTGCCAATTCCGGTAGAGGATAAAACTATAGTAAATTTATCTCTCAAAGAAAATATAGAACCTACTGATCACAAAATAGCTATTGACCGTATAGAAACAATTACTGTAGAATCAGATATTAATAAAGATTTAGATATCTTAACTACAACTGATGAACTTCCGAAGCAAGAACCTGTGGACGTAAATAGTCAAAAACCAATATGTAAAGGAGTTTCTGAGAAAACAGAAGATCATAAAAATATACACAGAGAAGATCAAACATCTGATCAGATTGAATACTCAACTAAAAACATTAAAGAAATTACTGATATTTTAATAGACTCTGAGAAAATAATAACAGAAAATCTAGAAAATAAACCTGAAGTTTCAAGTGGAAAAACAAAACAAGAACTTAGTACACAAGTTGGACCAACATATTCTTCTGTTCATATTGCACCATTAGCGATCGAACATGTTACAACGGAATCTAACATAACTTCTCAAACAACAATACCCGATATTTCTTATGTACAACAATTTGAAATAAAACCATCTGAGTCTGCCGAGAGCATTCAAGATCACAATGTAGTTAGCAAAGATTTTTATCCTGGTTTTTCACAGACATCCGTGGTACCAGGCATAAATAAGCATAAAGAAATAAATTTATTATTAGAGTCAGAACGCAACGATTCAAAGTTACATGGAAAAGCCTTAAAACAAAGTGTAGATCACATTATCGAACCTAAACCAGAGCATAAAACAAATCAATCAGAAGCACTTCAAACTGTAGATATTTCCGTATCGATTAGTAAAACTGATAAAAATATAGCTCATGAACCCAAAGTTCAAATCAATATTAAAGCAGAAGGTTCTAAAGCCGACGATTTATTATTGGTGAAAAAAGATATTGATTTTAATCTTCCAAGTGATATTAAGATCACAAGACATGAACCAATAATTGAAAAAGAAAATATAGTTAAACAAGTATCAATTGAAGAGTTAACTGATGATAGTAAACAAAGTAAAAAGAAGAAAAAGCCTAAACATGGAGTAGACAGAACTGATTCTCTTGAAACTGACATACAAACAGAGACCGAAAATACATCAATGACTGATAAGAGTTTATTAGATAGTTCATCTTTAGATAAATATGTTGATCTTCCTACTTCGCCACAAAAAGATTCTCCTAAGCCATCGGTAGAAGATTTAGCACTTACAGCAGCTATTGAAGAAAAAGAACCTGAATCTTCTCATATCGAATCCGAACCAATATCAGAGGAAAAAGGTTATGAACCAGAAGACGTTTCTATAGAGCATATTTCAACCCCAGAGAAAGTAAAGAGGCAGAAAAAACGCAAAGCTCATGGTGTAAGTGAAGAAACTACATATCCAAAACAAACCACAACGGAATCTGATGATACATCAGTGACTTCCCCCGTTGAGAGTACAGAATTGATAACTCAAAGAAAAACTAAAACGAAAAAAGGTAAAAAGAAACATGCTAAGGAGCTTGATATTGAACAGCGGGGTGAAGTTGAGTTAAGACCTGAGTCGCCAGTTAAACATGAGAGTGCTAAAGTAGGGGATGAAGTATTAGAAACATCTCCGAAAGAAGAATCCTATCGAACTTTAAGTGAGAATTCTGATATAAGTACAGTAAAAATAGTTGAAGAGTGCGTACAAAGTAGTCCTGAGACAGTACAAAAAGATATGACTGCGACTATCACATTCCCAGTACCTGTAGTCGAGGAAGTAGTTACCCAAGAGTACTCAATCCAAACATCACCGGAAGTGCTTTTACCAGAATCTGAGGTTGCGGAATACGTTAAAGAAAAAATTGAAACTGTAGATAGTGAATTACAAACATCACCTACTTCAGTAACTGAAGCTATAATTCAAACTTTACCAAAAGAAGCAAAAGAAGTTGACTCTCAGACGACAGAAGAAGTTATTTTGGTATCAGAAAAAGTCCCAATGTCAGATTCAGAAATTCAAACTAGTAGAGCAGAGACACCACAAAAAATTATTCAATCCGAAGTTACTACGCAGGTAGCTTCACATGACATCAAAGAACCAGAAGATAAATTTTCACAAACTTCTTCACCGATTGAGACTTCCGAAAATCAAGTTAAAAAAGCAATTATTGAAACAGAAAGTAGAGACATTCAAACCTCACCACTACCTCAAATCCAGCAAGATGAGAAGAGTACTGAAGTAGCAGTTGAGACATCTGAAATTGTAATACAAACCGAAAAACAAGAACTACAAGATCAAGAAACATCTACGTCACCTGTAACAGAAAAAGATATTGTAGAAAAGAGTAATCAAACGCCTGATATTACTTTGGCACATATTTCAACACAATATGATGAAATTGAACCAGATATTCCCAAAACTGAAATACGACCAGTAGTTTTTAGTGTTAATTCTCAACAAACATCTCCTTTACCCCAAGATTTACCAAAGCTGGAAGATAAAGAAACCGTTCATAGTGAACAGCAAACTTCACCTATTCCCAAAGAAGAAACATCTAATATAATTACTTCAGATAGTGCACAGCAAACGTCACCACAACACTTGCCAATTGAGGCTGTAACTGTTCCTAGAGAAATATTTACGGTTGATAGTACACAGCAAACGTCTCCAAGAGTTGTTGATTCAGTGAAATCCGTAATAACAGTCGAAACAACTCAACAAACTTCACCTCGCGAAAATTATGATGATTCAATATCTACATCTACTGACGAAGCTTACGAAGTACACTTGCGAGCGCAAGTATCTATTCCACAAGCTACTGTTGATTTGTTGGATAGTGAACGCAGCCATGAACATCCATCTATTATTACTGAGAAACAGAAACAGAAAAAACGAAAAAATAAGAAAAAGGCTGATTCACCCCAATTACAATCTCCTGAAAGTTTATCAGATCCGATTAACACAGAACTGTCTGTAACACCTACAAGTGAGGATATATCTAGCAAAGACGTTTCTTCAATTGACGAGGGTATTTCACAGTTGGTTAGTCCCTACGATGAAAAACAATCATTACATCATAAATTGACCTATTCCGATGTGGTACAAAGGTCGAAATCGAAATCACCTTCGCCAAGTAAATCATTAGTACCACATAAATCGCAGAAGACTAGGCTATACGATACCCTACTGAAAAGAACACAGTCTACAAATGAACCACCGAGATTGTTACATGAAACTATGGCCATTGCTTTGTTAGAGCCCTCGGTAGAAAAATCATACGATCTCGTAGTAAGAAAGGAATTAGATCAAATAAATGATGCAATACAAAACAACAACCCAGCCGTTACTGAAAAGAGTATATTGACTATAATCGAAACTATATCTGTATGGCTAGAAGAAATTCAATATAAAATACAAAGACAGACTGCCTCTGGTGAACAGAATATTGAAGAAACCGAGCGATTAAAATCGTTACAAAGTTATATTCTCAATTTAAGAGAAATAATTGAGGTTACAGAAGTAAATGAGGAGATCATTACTTTGATTGAAATATTAACACGTCAAATTGACGGAGTTAATACTTTGAATAAGCAAAGCTCGGTCAAAGTAATTAGCATTGAGAAAGAATGGACCACATTTTTAGAAGACCTCAATAAAGTAAACCAATCTGTAGAAATTACAAAATCAAATCTAGATGAAGTCATAATGTCGGATATGCCAACCCAACAAAAACTAGACAGACTTGACAAAATTGAAATCGATAATACAGATAATTCTGAAACTATCAGCAAAATGTTTAAAGATTATCGCAGTTTCACGGAGGTTCATCCCAAGCGAGAATGTCCCACTAAATTGTTTTCTTGTGACGATGATACCAAACAAATAGAAAATGCAATCAATACGGAACGGGATAGGATATTACAGCTAAGTTCACTAGCTGAAGAATATGAACAGACATTGCAAGATTTCCAGCAAATCACTGAAGTTGCAGAAGCTTTATTAGATGGGAAGATCATAGTGTCTAACTTAGATCATCTACATGAGGAAATTCAAAAACATAGAAAGTTCTTTGTAAACTTAAGCCACTGTAGAGCTATATTAGAATCTTTGGAAGACAATTTAGATAATGAGACTAGAGCCAAATACGCATCTTTGCATAATTCTCTTCATGACAGAGCAACCACAATTATAGATAGAGCCGCCAGTCGTGCACAACAGATGACTTTAGCCGCTTCACGATGGACAACACTTGAACAAGGAATGAAAGAAGAACAACAATGGCTCAGAGTAGCACAGCAAAGAATTCCCGATCTTACAAATGTTACTTCCATAGATCACGAACAATATATCAACTTGTACCAATCAATAAGCTTAGATGTGTCACACCATCATGCTAAAATACTTCGATTACTTTCAATTACCGATGGTTTACAAAACCTTATCGTTTGTTCTGGATTGGAGAATGAAAGTGCAGTAGCACTAGATACTTTGCTAAGACTACAAGAAGATATTGATTCAAGATTAGCTAGGTTAACCGCTTTCAGAGAAAACTGGCTCACTTATGATCATCTTATAGATAGAATTGAAAGTTGGATGAAAAATGCCAACAAAGAACTAGAGAATATTACTCCAGACACTATAACAACCACTGGAAACTTACGGAAATTCTGGGAACTAAAAGCTCAACATGAAGTTCATAACAATCTTAAGAATGAGTCTGGTATACAGTTTGAAAAAGCTCTTGAAATTTTACCTATCTCTGACGAAATGGTTCAGCGTCAATTTTTCTCTAAAATTGAAGACAGATGGCATGAATTGGCCAGTAGAATAGCAGATTTACATACTTCAGCTATTCAGAGCATTTCAGATCGTGATGTTTCATCAAGTGAAAAGCTAAACATTCTTGAGGATGAATTGCGCGAACTACGTACTGCCCTCGATTGTCTGAAAGGTGTTATTAAGAGCGAAGATGAATTGAATTTATACATAGAAAGACTGCAAGTAATGACTGGACGCATAGATAGAATACAAAATGAGCTAGGACGGTTGAGCTTATTACCAACAGCCGAATCAGAACGTTTAGGAGCTCTTCTTACACAGTCTGGAAACCTGGACGATCAAATAGCAGAAGAGCTTGAGCGCAGTCTGTTACTTAAAGAGAAGATTGTTCAGGTTCAATCTGGTATTATTCGATGCCAGAAAAGTCAACGCCGTGCCCGTCTTACATTAGAGGAGTGTGAAGCTGCAGAACGTCTGGGAAGTGATGTTGTAGATCGAGCATCTGAAAACTGTGAGAAGCTTCTAGAAGATCTAGCGGTGCAATGGCGAGATATCCTAGCCTTGAGACAGGCGTTGCATACGCTACCAGTAAGCTTACGTGTTTGCGTGTCGCCTACTGGATTAGAAAGAGACATCTCAGCTTTACAAGTAAGTACGACTATTAAAATGTTTTATAAAATATTAATAAGAAAATGAAAAAATTCTTCACCCGAGTGTTTTGTTTAAGTACTTATATGTTTCATACCATGAAGTGCGTCATCTAAAATTAACTTTTTTACAGGAAACCCATTCAGACCTGGAGACCGCTTGTAGCAACCTTAGCAGCCGGCTTCGTTCGAAGGTTCAGCTGTGGAGAAGATTCGAGAGGCAACTAGAAATGGTTCAGGGTGCAGTGAGAGAAGCCGACTACATGGTGGAACTGCTGACGGTTCAAGGTCAAGTGGACTACGATCGTCTACTTAAAGCTACTGAGAAACTTGAGGTAAATAGATTTGAGCGATTCATCTTAAATATTCTACAACAATCATTTGCAAAAAGGAATCTATCTGCCAAATATAGGTTGTGTCACTTTAGAATAAAATGGAGAATAATAAATAGGCTACTTTCTGTGGATGGTAGATACGTTCTTTTTGCCAATTATAGAACCATCGGTTAGTAAGCCCAAAACGTTTTAAGGTCTTTTGTACAACCATAAAGGCACAAGATGTAGACATAGAGTGCTAATGTCATACTAACAGTTTCGATGCACCCTTAGACTTTTCGGTGCCTCACAATTCCAGTCTTTGACACTTAGATTGCATTACTATACGTTACAACACATTAGTAATGTAGAACATTTGCTATACATTGCACTAATAGAATCTAAGTGTCAAGGACTGGAATTGTGAGGCACCGGAAAGTCTAATGGTGCATCGAAACAGTTAGTATGATATTAGCACTCTATGACATCTTATTCCTCTATGGTACGACCAAGCCATCGTGTGTGCGAAATATTCGATGAAGTGCACTCTAGGCAAAATGTTTAAAGTTGTAGTAGTTGTCATGATGACTATGTGGTGAAATGTTTTTTACTTATAGATAGGTATATAGAAATACTTATAGAAGTTTATATTATACCTATGTGAAAGATATTATTATGTGTTAAATGATGTGTGATATAAATAAATAAAAAAAAATCTTATGTTAGTTAGGTAATAGGTGCCGGTATATTATGGAAATATCTGACCTTATTTTAATTCCAGACCCTGAGCGAGTCTCTCTCCCGTCGTTCCGGTGAACTAGTCGGCGAGCTGAAAGACGCAGCAGCTCCCCTGGAGTCCAGCACAGAGCCGGCAGTGGCTGCGCAGCTGAAACGGGAGCTGGATGACGCTGCAGCCGCCTATGAACATACTTGCAGCAATCTGACGCAGCTGTGTGACAAGTAAATTTTGTATATAAACAAATGGGAACTAATTATTTGAGCTGTTATTCAAATATTTGAGAAGTTATTATGATCAGTTGTAAAAATATATGGGCAGTTATTTATTTTATCGCAGGTTATCTAATTCACACAGCAGTAAAATATGCACAGTAATATGCCCAGATAAATCAGTGCCTAAACGAATTCTCTTACTAAACTTACATACTTAATTGTAAATTTGAGTGATACTCCTATGTAAATAATGATGAGTACTTAGTGATTCGTCATCATCTTCTTGCCCCTATACCATTATTTATGGGGTCGGCTCAATATGGTGTTTTTCGAAACTCATATTGCCAAGGATTTGGCGGTTGTTTATATATATATTTAGCTATACCGACCGGTATAGCTAAATAATATTTTTAGTATATTTAAATCCGTTGGAGTTACAAGAATAGATAAAATAAGAAATGAGTATATAAGAGGAAATTTGAAAGTTGCGCCGATCACAGACAAGTTACGAGGTAACCGTCTGTCTTGGTACGGGCATGTAAAGCGACGGGATGAAAGGCATATTTTACAGAGAGGATGGATATAAAGGAAGAGGTAGGCCAAAGAAGGTTGGATGGACTGTGTGAGGGAGGATATGCGTGTACTGGGAGTGAGCAATGAGATGACGGATAATAGGGATAATTGGAAGAAAAGAACATGTTGCGCCGACCCCAAATAAATGGGAACAGGGCAGAAAGATGATGATTTAAATCCGTACATGAAATAAATCCAGTGGTACACACCCGTGCTGGGATCTATCCTACACCTTTCGACCCTTGTGCTCCCACCGCAGTAGGTACATTAAAAACACGTACCTACAGACGGTCTTCATTTTGCAAAGATTGTCTCTAAACAAGAAGTGCCCTTTGTTTCTTGTTACGCTAACACGTTTATGCTAAAATTATCTCATTTTCCAGATACCACAAGGCCGTGGACCTTTGGAAGCGGTACCGTGACGCATCCAGTACGGTGCGCGCCTTCGCAGAGTTCCAAGAAGGTCGTCTCCATGCGCTGCGACCTGATGATGCACCAGCTACCAAACAGGTTAGTCTTGCCATTGTAGTACATAAAACTTTTGAATTTCCTCACAAGAATTTTGACATAATAAAAACATTGACGTCTGAACATACGCCAGAACTTCTTAAATATTCGGCGGTCGGAATCCTATAACTTTTTCAGACATTAGATATTCAGTATATTTCAGGAAACTTTGTTTTAGTAATTATGAATGATAAAATATTTTGTATAAGCACTTTAAAAGTAATTTAGAGAAATACGAGTACTTATACCTAAATAACAATCGGTATGACAAAACTCCTGCGAGATTTCATATTATTATTTGCGGCCTACTTGTATACCTTTAATACATAAATTTCTGACTAGGTAAGTCTATCGGATCGGGAAAATGAAAAACTAATTCATTTATCATGCCTACATAAAATATTCTCTTGATATAGGTATATAACGTGGTCAACATTAATTTAACATTACGTAGGTTCATACTAAAATAAGATTATATATATTGATTATAATATATATATTGTATATTATGACTCATAAGAGTGCGATGGACGGACATACACGCTTTAGTACATATAACGGTATACGCACATACCTGTTAAACTTTAAGTACATACCTACTGGTTCTCAAAATAACATTGAGGAAATAATCTCTAAAATTAAATTTGACTAATAAGCCGACGTTTATGCTCATAAAACGCTTAGCTAAAACCTTACCTAACTTGATTTCTACTGTTTTCATGTGACTAACTGCTCTTTGAGAATGACTTGGAGGTTCAATAAATTTGATAATTATGATAGCTTAAAACCGCAGACATTGCAACGAAATAGTTTCTAGAGTTCAGCTCATTTGCTAAGAGGTTCAAAATAGATTATACCAATAATTCCCATTAGAAGTACCTACCTACAAGTGAATGAAAATCTAAGCCTTCCACAGTCTGATCACGCGCCCAGCCTTATAGGATCTACATATTCGGAAGCACCCATTTCCTAATTATGGTAGCTATTAAAGCAGGAATTTACGTCCGGTCGAACAGTGTTCTTTTAGTTAACTTCTAGAATGATTCAAAATGACGATTCGAATTTTCTGCGTGAAAAATCTAGAATATGATTTTCCACAGCCTTAGTAGGTATGTGTCCTAGAGAGACTTGCCCAGATAGCACGGACTTTATGCTACTCTCAAAAGCCAATTCCTACAATCGACATTGAGAGATCTTCAAATTATTTTCATACAAAATTAAAAATTCATAATTCCTTTTGATCTCGTATTGAAAATGTTAGTAAAATTTGTTCGAAGTTTTGTCATGTCTTTCCGCGTGTAAGTAGGAGTACTAAGTCCATTTATCACCATTAGGTAGGTAGGTATATTATAAATCTACAAGGCTAAGCACAACGACACGGGTTTTGCGCATGCAGCCATTTTGTCCAAATTCTCTACCGTTTGCGAATAGTCAAGTGCCTGATTATCATAACAGCTATAGTCAAGTATAATGAACTGCGTGCATCATCATTGTTTGGGTAAATCAAGTGATTTTACACTCAAACGCTTTGTATTGGGGTTCAGTTTTAGAGATATAGTACCAGGGCAGCTTGGTTCACACGGGTATGTTTCTGAATTTGGAACAGTGGGATATTGCTTATTAAACACACTGTTTAACCGACTACAACGTCGCAAACTACACCATTTTATTGTGGCTCGTTGTAAATTGAATAGGTACCTACTTGTTATTAAGTATTTATCAAAGGATAAATGATGTTTTTGGGGCATGGCACTATAAATATCTAGGTATTCTATCTTCAGTCAGAGAGTATTCATTCAGTCTGGAATTAAATTATTGTTATAGGTAAGAGTAGTTATGTGAAAATCCGTATACGTATAATTTTATCAGGATTTTCAGAAAACTATCCAAGACAGCCCAGGACACCAAAAAAGCAGGACATGTCCTGGGAAAACAGGACGGTTGGCAACCCTAGTGTAGGTGAGACAAACGTCATGAAAAATTTAGCATACGAACGATATATCACGATTCACGAATTGAAGCCAAAGGTCGAATCATATTGCGAGAAAATTATTGATAACTCGCGGTTAATGAACAAATACTAAAAACAATAAAAAATTAATAGAAATGCAGACTCACTGATAACACATTATGATAAGGTTATCCAAAGTCAGTTGTTCAGCGGACGTCTCGGCGTATAGACGTCTGACATGGAGCAAAATTATACCGCGAAAACAAACTCGAATACGAAAACATCAACTGAAAATAATTGACGAAACTGCGTCATCGGGTACACGCGAAAATCAAGATTATGTCGCTGAAGTGAGAATCAAGAATGCAAAACTTTTCGTATGCATAATTCCATTTGATTAGGCGATAGAAGGAACTGCTGCATACAATGTGCCCTTGGAACGAACGTGGCCGTGAATAAGCTACGATAACCAAATTTCGAATTCGAACTCCAATTTAAATTCAAATTGAATTAAAGTTTTATTTCAATATTCGAACAGAATACGAAAGAGGTTCGATTGGATCCCGAACCGCTGATTGGTGCAATATTTTTTTTTTTTTCGAACAGGCAATTGGTTTTTCATTGTCTAATTAAAAGTGCATTACTTAATAATATATTGACAGTTTGTTGTTTTGTGATTAGTGAGTGATGTTTCCTATTAACTGTATTTAAAGTGATGTCATGGCCGTGTCAACAATGATAGTGAATTCTATTACGATTTTGATAAGAAAATGGGTCACCTGTCAAACTTGTGAGTGATTGTCATCATGTCCTTGCAAGAGGTAAGGAAACAAATGGTACTCTAATGTTATTAGTATGACAAAAATTGAGTTCCTTAACTACTTCCTTATTGGCACGTAAACAAGTAAAACCATCTCGAACACCTTTGGTTTTCTACCTTTGTTTAGCTAGGCTAGGTAATTTTATTTACCACCTTTAGGTACTTATGTATAACGTATAAATATCTAGTAACTATCTTAGACTATGTATGGAATCTAGTAATAAATCGGGCATAATCAGCTGACTCAACTACATAGTTACTACTGATGTCGATATTTCTTTAGGTCAATTCATAATCAATTCATCGTGAATAGTAAAATTCAATTTTGAAAACGTATTTAACACATCCTATGTAAACACTTTACAGACAATCAGCTTCTAACTTTCTGAAAGACAATATTCTATGTTCACTGTCTATTAGATTAACTGTCACTTCAGATTGTTATCCTGAAAATCCTGTAATGCTGACAAACTGGGGATATAGGTATGTCTAATACATAATTGCCCGATAGGTAAGTAGGTATCTACTCCTCAAAAAGCTTCTAACTTATTCCATTGATAGGTATCTACTAAGTTACGACCCTAAACCACGATTAGACCGACTTTATGACTATAATATACAAGGTCCAAGTCGTTCAATAAACTTGAAACAAAACTTTGAAGTGAAAACCACAGACAACACATGTAATTAGCAACTTTCTGCCTCTCCAAGGACATACTTGCCTAGTTTTGCCATTGTTTCATAGAGTTCGGAATTATGTAGACATGGCATTTACATATTGTTCTTATTAGTCTTAATTTCTTTCTTAAACGTGTCTTGTTATCTCTGACGTATTTATGACTTGTAGGTTTACTTAGCCAATCTACATAGTAAACTACATAATTTTTGCAAATTTAAATTACTCTATTCACTCAATAAATAATAGGCCAAATAAACACTTTAGTACAAAATGAACACTATTAGTAAATGCATATTAGCTAATTACCTAAACTTAAAAAAAAATACATACATACATATAATCACGCCTTTATCCCTTACGGGTAGGCAGAGCACTAAGGGCCGATAGAACCACATGGTGCCACTTCTGACCAATTTTTAGGGTATAGTTGAGATGTACAAGTTTGGTTAGTAGTGACAGGTGGTCAGCCCATCGCCTACAAAACACCTAGACCCTCTTGTCCCTCTACTTGCTTGAACAGTATGCCCGGGAAGAGAAGCAGCTGTAGTATAATATAAAAAAATAGCTGTCGGTTTATCTTTTTTATGGTCACTTAACTTATTTACTTAATTCACGTAAATACTTAGAAATAACTAGTTAGATTAATTATGACATACATAGTTCTATGAATTAACTAGATCTTTATAGTCTTCATCACGTGCAAGTTCAAAACGTGTTAAAGCTGTATTTTAATCATGAGAATTCTTTATTTTTAAACTAAACTTATCTCATTTACAAGATACGGATCTTTATCTATTTGTTCTAAAGATACCGATTAGGTGCGAACAGCCCACGAAAATAATAATCCTAATTACACTTTCCTGCAGCTTATGCTTCACGTAATGAGTCAGTATTTCCCTCATTGCACGAATCAACCTCTAACTTCGGATTAATTTTAAATGATGTACGACTCTTTCAGGATATTATGTCAAAAAAGAAATAGTAACCTACACCATGTACGCTAATGAAATTCGTGAATATACTTAAATGAAATCTGGGCTAAGTCGCGAACTAAAGACTTTTGCGCTTAATATTAACTTTGACATCGACAGTCCATATAACCTTTAGACTTTTCAGATATATTTCGTGCTTTGTACTTCGTTTATAATGAGGAACAACCTTAAGGGCGTTAAAAATGCATCATTCTCTGGGTGCATTGCATCTACTGTCAATGTCAAATTAGTATCCAATCTGGCATGTCTAGGCATTCGTTAGTCTACATATAAACAGTTTGAAACGTTGAAATTCGTCTTAATTGCCACAGACGCCCTTGTTCCGCGACCTTCCGACCCCCAATCGATAGCACCCCAAATAATAATACGTTTAATACAAAATAATCACAATAATAACCGGCAGTAGCCGGTTTTGGACACGCTATTCAACGTTGTGAGCAACGTGTAGGAAATTAGGTCGTATATTTATATTCACACATACGCGGTCATGTTCCCGAAATGGGTTCCACAGGTACGTTTAGCAAAGCGGTGACGGATGTAAATGATCAGCGACAAGTTGGTAACTTATCGCCTGTGAAAATGCCCGAGTTCCTTAGTCGACCCTTACTACATGCACGGAAGGAGATGCAGCTGATGTATTCTAGTGAAGCCCCGCATCAGCACAGGTTTTGACAGATAAATATACGTTATGAGAGAATTATTATTTTGCGAAAATGCAGGGAAGTAAAATTACAAATCCTGTTGCAAATTCGGAAAAAAATACCTAGGTACCTAGACTAGATGCAACAAATGCAAATCAACCTATCATGTTGATTGTCATTTTGTTTTTAACAACCTGTCAGTCGACTCGAGCTTAGATTTGAGGGCGAATTTTAAATTAACATTTTCTAAATGTGTAATTAATAAACATGAGACCGATAAACCAACATAATTAGGGCATTACATCCTTGAAAACGTACATAAACTTTGTTTACGCCGAGTCCATGTACCTTCGTGTGAACAACCCAAATTTTAGGATTATGTTCAAACAGAGGATTTACAACATGACGGTATCAAAGAAACGTGTTGTAACTGTGCACATGTACCTACCTACTCAAAAACGTTTACAACACGTTTTCGAGTCTGTGTACATGGACTCAGTACACTGTCCTAGAGTGATAAACACTGTACCTATATTATGGTATCTTCTAAGTTTTTAAAGGCACTAATGTGGGCCTTGTATCTTAAATTATGCAATATGCGAAAATGTGATAGCAGTGATAGCCGTGCACCTTCCAAGCGGGAAGCGTAAGTTCGATCCCAGTCACGGGCCTGTACCAATGAATTTATTTCATGTAAAGAATTTAATGTTGCAAAATTGTCACTTAGCTCGTGCCTCGGAAAGCACGTAAAACCGTTGGTCCTGCGTCTGATCTCTCTCCGGTCGTGTCGGCTTCCGTCCTATCGAACTATGAGAGTGAGGGAATAGAGAGTGCACCTGTGTTTGCGCACACACTTGTGTACTATAATATCTCCTGCGTACCTGGTCAATCTCCGTAGAGATTGGTCGCCTTGGCCGAAATACGGTCGGAGATCATCATGCGAAAATGTTCTTGACTAATACTTGATCACTTTTGTAAGCAATTTAATTCAAAACCCATTTAATCAACATACATAAAAACACGGCTGAGTTCCCGAAATGAACGTAGGTAGCCAGAGCTGCGGGATCATAACGGAAATCCAAGAGCCACATTTAGCAAAGTGAGGGAAGATTTTAATCGATAAACTTTACATAACTCAAATTGATCTATTATTTTCGTACCTACACCAGTAGGTACCTAATTCTTGGTCGATACAAACTTTTACTTTCATAACTATAAGTGAGTTAATATTTCGGCGCATCACGTTGTCCGTCCGTCAGGTTTCACCTGTCTAATATGTAGGGAAAGTGATGTTCTGTACTTGTATCGTGTATTGTTCGAGTTCAAAAATCCGTGTTGTGATTATTATACAATAATTTATTAATACTTAACTACTTATACTATCTATAGAGGTTTCTAGCTAGTGTTTAGCTTGCTAACGCTTAGCTCAGTTTAAATAACTGTAACACCTGGGTAAAGTTTTTTATTATTATTAACTAGTGGACGCCCGCGACTTCCTCCGCGTGGACTGCAGAAAAAAACAAAATGTCGAAATTATCTGGGATAAAAATATTTTCCCGAAATAAAAAGTAGCCTAAGTGTTAATCCAGGGTATCAGCTAACTCCATACCAAATTTTATTAAAATCGCTCTAGCCGTTTTTACGTGAAAGAGTAACAAACATCCATCCATCCATACTCACAAACTTTCCCGTTTATGATATTAGTAAGATGCCTATTCTGATTTGATCAGGTAGCTAAGCATCTCCTAGTCAAATTCATATATACCTACATACATATGGACTATGGGCAAATACCCCCCATGGCAGTCTTGTGGCGTGTCCTGGGGGAGACCTACGTCCAGCAGTGGACTGCAACAGGCTAATGATGATGATACATACATATGATGATGATATATACACCGGACTGTGCCCCGAAACGAGGTAACTTGCAGGATCACAAAGGAGATCACGTTTAATAGAGAGAATGCCACAGTCCCTTAGTCGATTCTTACAACATGCACGGAAGGAGATGCAGCTGATGTATTCTAGTGATGGCTCGCATCAGCACATGAGTAATAAAATAAGCCACTATTTATTAGTTAGTAATGCATAATTCTAGCAAATTTCCTATAAAACTAAATATAAAACTAACAGGATGCGGTATTTACATTACAAATAGCCACATAGCAACATAATATAGGAAATGATATAACCCTGGAATCCATAGAAAAAACATACATGTGGGTTGTACCAAGAATTAAACATGCTTGGATTAAGCGACTTTACCTCGTATCGCAATACCATATGGTTCATAAGAGACGCACTTTGGATTGTTAAAAATAGTTGCGAAATCGTCATACCTATATGTGATCTCCCGCGTGGTTTGGCTTTTTTGGTTCACCATTACATAATATAATACTATGTAGGTATGCTTAGATCTTTTAAACTTCGCAACGGATTTTGATGCAGTTTTTCAAAATAGATAGAGATTCAGAAGGAAGGCTTATATGTATATTATCAGTATTGCACCCGTGCGAAACCGGGGCGAGTCGCTAGTTGAAAATATAATAACGTGCACATCCAACCAAATAGGTATAAAATTTTATAAATGCGTACCTAACGTAAGTGAGTACCTAACGCTATCTAATTGTTTTTAGAGCTGTGCCTTTTACGTCTATTTAGCTGAACAGATTTGGATGTAACTTAGCATACAGATAGAGAGATGTGTCCATTTTTATTTAGGAAAATTGATACATGTTGTTATTTTTAACGATTTACATGAATGGACAGGGCAAAATTATTGCATTTAATTATAATGTTAACCTTCGTATTGTAATCTTTTTGCTAAATGACAAGTACTCGTAGGTACCTATATCGACCTACAATGCGATAAGAGTGTCAACTACATATGCAATATGTTACACATGATTTCAATGTTATAACATCAGTATATTATTCTATTTGCTCCGATTTAAAAGCAAGAGCTGTTCTTCAAAAACAAAGTAACATTTCTGGGGTTTAAGACAATGTAACAATTTACGAGCATCAGTGAAGATCGCAACGTTATCTATATATTTCTTTATCTAGCGCTTTGGATAAATGACATGATGAAGTCTAATAACACAGCCAATTTCTATAGAGATCTTGAGAGGTTTTTTACATATCTCAGATTTAATCTTCAATTCTTTTCATACAAAATTTGTCAGAAGTGGCACCATGTGGTTCTATCGGCCCTTGGTGCTTTACCTATCCCGTAAAGGATAAAGGCATCATTGTATGTATGTATGTTTTCATACAAAATATCAAATTAGGAATAAAAGAATCCAAGATTCTTTTTGAGCTCTCGTATTGCAATTGGCCGTAACCGTTATTAGTAGATATGATGTGATAATTATTCGAACTTTCGAGCTGTCGCTCGTAACAATGTTTCATTGTCTATGCTTCTTGTTGCGTTAGTAAATGCTTTTTTCTTACTTCACTCATAATATCCACCATCTAGCTCACGGGTAAGTACATAGAATTATAACAATTTGCAAAAACTTCATAAACATAATAATGATGAAAGTCATTGAATTCTCTAATCGTTTGAGTTTATGTAAGTAGACATATTTTTGAGGAAGCCCTCTTCTAGATGCATAATCTACTTAGAACTAGGAGAGGAGAAATATGTATTCGAGATGGTATAAGGTTGTTGGTTACTTTGTTGTTGATATGTCAGAAAATGCGTGGAAACCTGTGAAAACGCAAGTTTGATGACAACTGCCATATTTATCAGTTTTACTTAGTTTTGTCTAAAGGAAAATACTTACCTACTCGTATCTACACGGAAAAGATAACTTTATTGACCTTAAACTAAAATCCTCACAGAATGTTGATTATTATTACGTAACTCGATATTTACATCTAAAATCTGTCTAGTTAAACTTGTTTTTAAATCAGAATTTGATTTTGTTTTATTTCGATACTTCGGTACATACCGAAAATTAGCAAAACGAAACGAAAGTGGCAAAGCTGTAGGTATTGTGTACAAAATAACTTCATATTTTGCGCTAGGTACCTAAGTATTTGTAGAGAAGGTCCTTGCATACAAATGACTGAATTGATAATAATAAAATACGAGGAAAAGCCTACGGGTCTCATTGTGCTTTTGATAATGTTTTAAGGAAAAATACAGTTTCCCTGAGGCTCACTAAATTATGCTTATTGTAAAACCATTTGATAGAGCTCTGAAAAAGTTATGGTATTTTAAATGTTCGGAATTTTTCTGAAACTTACATCAGTTATCCTTCTGTCACTTATAATTTTAAAGTCCTACTTACACTTCAATTCATTTTCATTTAGGCATGTCTTGAACAAGAAGCGCGGGTGACCGAGCTTCGATCGTTGGCTGCACGGGTAGCCGCGGAGACAGGGTCCCGGGCTCTGCAAGCTGATGCCGACGCACTGGCCAGGAGACTCCAGCTGGTGGCTGGTGCTGTCCAGGCCTTAGCCGATCTGGGAGAAGCGAGGCAACTGGCCAGAACGAAGGCACAGCATGCTAAAGAACGACTTTGTGACATGAAACAGGTTCGTTGTTATTGTACGTTCATATCTGTGATATTTTTCTTTTTATTATGAATGTATAGATTAGATTTGTTTGTGTCCATTATATTCATCGATGCATGTTTATTGTACCTACATGTGATTGGAATATAAATGAGAGAACAGTAATTTAATTCCCGCAATTCAATTGCGGTCCGTATTGTCTTCAGGACTTTACTATATACTCGTATAGGTCGCTCTAATACCTAACCCTTTAATAATTCATTAAAATATTCTGATATCTTTGCAGGATCTGACACCACTGCATGAAGATGGAGAAATAGTTGAAGACAAACTGATCGCTCTAAGAGATAACTTGATTTCCCTTGGAAGAAGCGAAGGTGATATCGTCCCAGCAAAGGCCGAGCTTCCCGACATTGACCGTGATATCTCCGACGAGCACTCTATCGTCCGTATCCTGGAGCTTTGGCAGGCGATGTTCAGGGATACCTTCCTCCACTACCACAGACTCTCTACCGCCTTAGTCAGGTCTGGAGATGCAGCAACAGCTCTCAGATTATGGAACGAGTATCTCCTTGATTTACAATCATTCCTCTCAAGCTCTGTGCCAGTGGATTACGAAAACCTAACCGAACATCGTCGCTTGTGTAGAGTTCACAGAAATCTGCTGACATCCCAACGATCTGTACTGATGAATGAAAACAAAGAACTTAAGAATGGTGACCTGTCAGATAAGTTTAATACGCTTACTAATCTCCACAACGAAACTCTTGCGAGGATTGTTGAACGTCACGATGAAGTTTGCACTCGAATTACAGCATGGGATGACTACAGAGAAAACTACACGGAACTTCTTCGCTGGCTTAAAGATATCGAGCGTGAAAAAGAAAAATTACAGTTAAGATATGTACATATTAAGAGGATAAACAAAATATTAGCTAAGATAGAGAATCTCACAGATAAGGTACCCGAAGGTCGCAAACAAGCTGACAAATTATTAGTTAATCTCAAACACGTCATGGAATTCACCGAAGAAACCTATGGAGCATCTGTAAGAATGGAATTTACGGGAATTGTAAAACGAGTTGACAATTTACAAGCTAGCTTAGACACCTGGCGCGACTTCCTAACTCGAATTCTAGGTCTCATTAGTGAATACGAGTTACTAACCAGTGATCTCCACAAACTGTACTCAAAAACGCAGGACGAAATTATGGCTTACTCTGATGAAGAACGTCTATCCAGGCCTCAAATCAAAAAAGCCATAGACAAATATACTGATCTCAAAGTAAAGATTGAGAATACAGAAACACAAATCGAAGCTCTTAGTGTAATTCAGGAGCAGCTTAAAGAGTGTCTGAGTCCCCAAGATATCCGACTGGTAAACCAAAGAGTGTGGCAACTAAGACAACAACGAGCCGATCTTGAACATCAATTGTCAATAATCATACACCGGCTACAAGAGCGACTTGAAATTTACACCATATTCGAGTCCAGGTTAACTAGGTTTGCTGAATGGATAAAGACTCTTGAATTACGTCTCGAGAATTCTAGTCAAAGCACCGAAGTAGGAGCACTTGATCCTCAAGACCTCATTCGAAGGATCAACTCAGATATTCAAGCAGAAACTGTACTGAAAGAGCGTGAATTTGAATGGCTTTCTGAAACTGGTACAGCTCTTATCGAGTTATCTAAGGGCGAAAAATCCGAAAAGCTTACAGCAAGAACACATCAACACAACTTAAAGATGTACAAGAACGGTGGCACAGACTGCAAGAAACTGGAAGAACTAGAATCGTTAAGATCACTGAGCTGCTCGAAACTATTACACAGCTTGAAGAGCGATTAACAGTAATTAGACTGAAACTACATACCATTGAATCCAATTTATCATCTTCCGTCGTTTTAGAACAGTTAACAAGTAAAACAGTAGATGAGAAGTCAAGAGATCGCGACGAAATCCACAAAAACATTGAGATTGAAAGCGTAGAAGTTGGAGAAACTCTAAATCTCTGTGAATTAGTCTTCAACGACCCTGATGTTCTCAAAGGTAACTTTGATTTAAGAAATCTGCGCACAGGTGTAGATATAGTAGAAAAGAAATGGAGAAATATCTGCGACATGTCTGAACAACGTAAGAATGCTTTGAAAGAAGTTCGAAAATCTTCTGAACTGTCTAACTCACTGCTACCTAAAGTGGAAAAGAAACTTGACGCAATAGAAAAGAGAGTAGAAAAGGTAGAGACCAGGAAACAACGCGGTGAACCAGAAGATGAAAGCATTTCTAAAGCTATAATTAAGGATTTGGACGCACTTGAAAAAGACGTAAAGCAGTTAGAAGATGCATATAGTCGAGTGGCATCTACCAGAGGTATAGAGCTACGTGGACAAGGCGCAGATGACGCTGCTAGATTGAGAACTGTTGTAAGACGCTGGCAGCAACTCAGAGGACGTCTTGATGCGGCCGGAGCTGATGCTCATCGTCAGTTTGTGGCTGCTCACGGCAAAGCAGTCGTTGCGTTAGCAGAAGCTGATGTACGACTTACACGAGCCTTACATCTGGCTCCTACACCTCTCGATAAAGATGCTACGCTGAAAGAACTTAATGTAAGTGTATATAGGTACTTACCTTGTTTCTAAGTTAGGTGTATTTATTGTATATTTAAATATTATACAAAACACACATAAAAATAATATAGGTAGATACCTACTATGTCATCTAATTGGTATTTGTATTTATTACAGATTGTAGAAACAGAACTCCGTGAATGCCATGCCTTTGTAGAAGAAGCAGATCGGCTGGCGCTTGGAGTGTCTACTGCATCAGGAGTGTCAGACATGGTAGCAGAATACCGCGCTTTGGAGGCAGATGTCAGGGCACGACTACTTTCGGCAAGAGCTGAAGTGGTTGGAGATGTTGATTCTGCTGTACAGGTATGCTTGTTATATCTTTGCTATATTTTTAGCTTTTGATTAAAACCGTATGATTTACAAAATCTAAGTATACCTTTGATGATTTTGCTAATTTGTTTTTCAAATATAGGTTGACACTCTAAAATGGGAAACAGACGCTGCATCACAAGTGGATACACTAACATCTAAGGAAACATATGGCAGTGAACTGGAATCGGCCGTCAGAGAAGCATCAAGCTATCTCGAAGCATTACGTAACGCACTAATGCAACAGCCCAGAGACAATGCTACCAGCGATGAATTGGCTGCTGCAGCCAAAGAAATCGCTAAAGCTGGAGCTAAACCCGCACAAACACTAGAATTAGCAAAACATCTATCAGAGTTACTACTTACGGAATGCGATGCTACTGAAGACGAAGCTATGCTCAAAGAAGTAGGAACACTGACTATGAGATACGAAGATCTTCTTGCCCAAGCTAAGAAACGGGAGCTGCAAATCAACAACTTACGGTAAGTTTGAGTATTTTTGTATTTCCAACGTTAAGACAAGTGAAATAATGGTTTGAAAATTTTGATGTTAATGTAGCACTAGCACTTTAATGCATTGTGGTGGATGGGGCTTTTGTAAACACTGTTATGCAAACAGTGAATATCTAATAATATATATTTTCTATCACTGAAATGAAGTTAGTTTCTTTCTCAATAGTTTTCAATACCTTTACTGTAATGGGATAAAATCACAATAAAAACTATACTATAATATGAAATTGCACTTTACGTGTTGTTGATGAATCTTTCTTAAGAATCTTTATTCCTGTGATCATGAGACCTATACGAAGAGATGATAGTCTACTGGCTTCCTAACCTGGCATGCTCTAAACGGCGTTTTCTACTCTCTAGGTTGCCCCACTCCGCGGCATACGCGCTCACGTGCGAACAGTGAGTACTGCTTTCTAATTACTCGTATAGTCAATAACTCAAAAGTTTGCTACACAATTTCACAAATAACTTAGTTCTTTAACTATTAGATTAGATCTATCAACCTAATTTGTAACAGTAGCTTGCAACCTTGCACTTTTAAAATTATTGTCATTCACATGGCATACTTGTATGCGACACTTGCACACTAAACATTATAATTATTGAATAAATTGTCCATTACAATTTTGGGCCAAAGATCTGTTGTATAAATACAAAGTAATTTGCCTACATTACAAATAATTTACCTAACTATCTCACTTTGCACATGTATCCCATGTCCATTACAAATAACTTACCTATTTCCAATTAAATTGCTTATATTGCTTTATTGTAAAATTGTGTAGCAAATCCTGCATGATAAATCCATCACTGTAAATATTTTTAGTAGTTTAGTGCACAGTTTTACTAAACCACCGGCTCACTATAATCTGATTGAGTCATTGCATTTTGCCTCTATCAGATTTTAGTGCACTTTTGCAATGCACTTAATCGCACATTATTGTTTTAATTATTATGCTATTTAATTTTATACCTTAGTTAAAACTTATATTAGCCTTCGTTCATTCATTTCCATTATTACGTTCTTTATACTTTGCAGTTTTCTCTTATTGCCAAAATCATTATATAAGTAATGCAGAAATCAATATAAGTAGTGTTCACAAATTTCATTTTAATTTCATTTAAAATTAATTGGATCGATTTTAAATAGATCTTCACATAACCTATCGATATATCCGCAGTGAGCCGGGCAAGTTGACCTGCCCGCTGTGCTCTGAGCGCAACTGGAAGCAGCTCGCCAACGACCTCTGGCGGCTAGAACAGTGGCTACAGTTCGCCGAGGCGACCGAGGCGGCGCGCACTGAGCCGTCCGAGCAGTACGATGTGTTGGAAGATGCTATACAGGTATTTACCTACTGCTTAACATTACTGTAGGTTCCATAGAACAAAGAACACGAGTTATTAAAAGAACAACGTTGTCTTTTGCGTCCTGTTTGTAGGTACTATGTATTTCCAAACTATATCTGTCACGTTCACCTAAATTCTGTAAGTTAGCCATTCGGTCATTAAGATATTACTTAGGTATTGATTTGTATTCCACATCTCATTGCTGTCTTTCGACTGCTTAAGGCACCATTTTCTCACAATACGACAGGGCTATTACGTAACTTGCTGTAGCAGAGCCGAAGCAATGCGATGTCGAAAATTGTGTAAGTGCTCGGAGCGAGCGCGAGGCGTTCTCCCGCACCTCGCCCAACGCACTTATAACACTCTCATGTATCTTCTAATTTACCATGTACTTATGTACTTACTTCTGTTAGTAATGAATGAGAAATAAATACCTAAATACAAATCTTATTGCAGGAACACCGCGAGTTCCTCCTCGACCTAGACTCGCACAAGTCGCTCGTGGTCTCGCTGAACGTGGTGGGGTCGCATGTGTGCGCGCGGGCGCACGCTCGCGCCGGCGAGGCGGAGGCGATGCGCGACATACGCGCTTAATAAGTAGGTGCTATAAATATTTAGTTTGCACAAATCACCGACGCTAACGTAATTTATCATGTGCCCAGGTATTGCAAATGGGACCGCGCCTAACGCAATATCCGCCGCCGCAACGTCTAATTACCCAGAACTTGGAAGCTGCAGCGCGCGCTCGAAACAAAAACCAGCAGTACTCCACGATATCGGTGAGTGGCGGGAAGCAGCTAAAATACTTGGAATTTTAGCTATGGATAGTCCATGTAATGGAAACAAAATATGTTGTCATTAACCTCAAAAAATCCTTTTTTGCAGATTAATGCGACAAAAATAACAAAATAAGGAAAAATTATTAGACTCACCGGGTGGGAATCGAACCCATGCGACTTCTCACTGCACTTTCCGTGCGGGCAACGCTCTTACCACTGAGCCACCGGGTCAATTACTCGGATGAGTGCGAATTTTACCATCTCTTTTTGAAATTACATTATTGGAAACGTTCAATTTTTACCCCACCTTCCCGATAGCTACCTACTTCTGTTATAAGAAATAAATACCAAATCTCGGCAAACACCGCGAGTTCCTCCTGAATCCTAGACTCAGCACAAGTCGCTGTGGTTCGCTAACGTGGTGGGGTGACGTGTGCGCGCGGGCGACGCTCGCGCCGGCGAGGCGGAGGCGATCTGACCGACCATATCTAACGCGGATTATACTGGGACCGCGCCTGCTCCGCCGCCGCCGTCTTCCAGAACAAGTGTTTTTAGCGCGCGCTCTTAGTGCACACCAGATATTATCCACGATATTATGGAAAAATTATTAATCAGCTATGGAAAATATATATATGGGTCTACTACGGTCGGAAACGGCCTGTATCCAGCAGATACATTTACATAAATAAATAAATAAACAACACAGTACAGTATACAGTACACGACGGATCTTTGCGATTGTCAATTATCCGTGTCGTGCGCTGTAAGGCTGTAACTATTTCCTCGCCCATCTTCTTCACACGCGCGAACCTTAATAAGTATATTTACGTATCTACTACGACAGGTGCAGCAGCTGCAAAGATCCGCCTTGCTACTGTAGATACCTTTGTATTACACCTCACGCTATTCTTACTTATAAAAATAACTAACAAAAACACACATTAACCAACAGTGGTCGAGCTAGTATCGCAACTAAGCGCGGCGGAAGCGAGCGTCCGCTCGGGCGAACCGCTCCGCTTGTCGCGTCCCGCGGCGGCACTGCGGCGGGACTGGTCGCGGTTCTCACGTCTGCGCGACGAGCTGAGCCGAGCGGAGCCGCGGGTGCTCGCGTTGTATGACGCCGCTCAGTTGCTAGCTGCGCCTGATGCGCCGCCGCATTCTGATGATATTTGCAGGCGGTAAGTTGTTTTTGATTTCTGGAAAATTTTACCATTAAGTGCAAATTTTAAAGCCCACCATTACCATACTGGACAATTTACCTATCGATACAGTAACGAAAATGCCACAACGCTAGAGCCATATATTAGGATTTACTTTTTAGATGCCGGGGACTTGTGTTGCCGATTGATAGTCTATCGATAGACAATGAATATTTAAAACAAAACCAATAGTATCGATAATTTTAATACGATCGATAGTTTCTTGAATACAATACCTAATATCGATAGTCAAACTACCGGGAATCATAATAAGTAAATCAGTGAACACCCTATCTAACTTTGCCGAAGACTAAAAACTTAACCATTGACCCCCCCCCCCCCCCCCAGGCTAGCGGAGCTGCGCCTGCGCCTGCAGTCGCTGCGCAAGCTGTCGGGCGTGTACGCGCTGAAGCTCGGCGCCGCACTGGCACGTCAGCCCGCCGCCAGCACCGCCGCCGCGCTCGCCGCCGCCGCCGCGCCGCAGGTAGGTACCCACCCCGCCTTAGATTAATGGGAAGATGCCGATCTGTCACCCTTTTTGTCTCCTAGGGTGACAGATTGTAAAAAATCAGAATTTTGTTTGATCTGTCCCACTATTAGTATGCAAAGTGGAACAAATTATTTTTCAGTCTGTCACCCTAGGGAGCCAAAATAAGGGTGACAGATCGGAATATAGGTCGCTGCTAGAGTCTCACTATCTAAAGAGTATCTCTATGTCTAAAAATAAAATCACTACAAAAGAAAGTTATTCAGTATTTAGCTTCACACCGCTTATTCCGCCACTAGCACAAAAGTACAGTTGGCAGAAAAGTCACAAAGCAAGCTTATTATTACTTAGCGTGTGATAGAACTGTTATACAGGATGATTTTTGTTCGTCAACGTTCCCGAAAACTACGGAATCTCCTCATCATCATGATCATTTTTCTCCATGGAAGCATACCTGGGAAGTGTCTGGTTTCCAAAATATTAGGGTCCAAATTTGAGTAAATAGACTGCGTTTTTCTGCATAAATGCACATTGACGCGTGTAGCAAGATTTTTTCACGAGTAATAATTAAATAATTATCTGTCTATAAAAAAACTAGCATAAACACTGGACACTATAAATTTCGCCCGTTTACTTAAATTTACATCGTTTCCCAGCATTTTTGTGGCTTAACCTTACTTTATTTGATGTGCAGAGTACGTACCAACGAAAAAAATATCCTGTATAACGAATCGAGGTGTGTCTCTGATATATAACAAGATGTCGTCGGTCATATTGTTAGAGACAAGCCTTGAACTATAAATATTGTTAAAATAAGTTAATAAATATCCTGTGCCTTAGATATAGTTATAAGTAGACCCTTTTAGTCGAAATGCAAATAAAATTAATGTAACCTAATGTATAACGTACCTATTTATAGAATCCAATCAACTGTTCGTATCACCTGGGGAGCACGGCAGTGCCCCCGCCAAGTTCATTAAATCAAAGTATAACAACTTATTTGTTTGCATTTCGACCCCTCCCCCCTAATACACACTTGTAGTAGCTTTGCACGTATGTTGACGTAATATTTTGTCCACCCAGCTAATTGCCGAAGAAGAGGAACAAATCTCAGCGCTTCACCTGCCTCCACTCAACGAAAGCGAGTAAGTAACAAACACGCCAAAATGCGTTACCTTAGTAAAAACACGTAAAGTAGTGGGTATAGTAATTTTGTTGTCACACGGATTATTTTTGGGTTTTTTATTTACTTTTTGTTCGCCTATATTCTTTACAGTGAACATAAATATTAACCTAGGACTTTTTATATGGCTGGCTATATCATTGCATTTATTCATTCCCCTTGCATTGTTTAAAAGTGGCGTGACCATTATACTACTTTTGAAATGAACGAATTGTCATCACTGCCCTGTTTCCTTATTATTTGCTATAAAACTTTTGCTGCATAGTGTTAGTTTATCACTGCGTAATTTTCAAATAGCTTAATCCCTATATTGAAATTGATGTGGAAATCAACAAGGTACAATCTCAAATTAATGAAAAAAATGTTAAAAGGAATTTTCTATGCCATTTCTCCAACGAATTATTCCTCTGTGGATTTAAATGTTGTCAATGTCAAGAGAATGAACGCCTCCATCATCTTGCCTACAATTTTATCACTCTATAACGAAACATTTTCTATTCGCAGCGTGGTTATCAGTGACGACTCCGATGACCCTGAAATCACCAATCTCCAGCGAGGTCTCAGGTTCGTGTGTCGGGTGGCGCGCGCGTCGCTGCCGTTCCAGGCGCTGCTGCTGCTGCTGCTGGGAGCCGCCGCGCTGGCGCCGCATGCCAACTCCGACTGCAACTCCTCCGGCCTGGCGCTAGAACCTGTCTTGCGATACCCTGAAGGACCGCCTCCGCTATGATACCGAAAGAGCGCAGACGTCAAACAAAAAAAGTAAAAAAAAAACTGAAATTGGCGTTCGATAATTATTTGCGATTTCGATTTTGTGACTTACATCATTTTAAATTGGGACTGTTAAAATTTTCGAACGCAGTTTTAGCATTCCGTTCAGCGATCCCCCCTCTGGATCGCCGAACAAAAAATGGAAAAACTACTACCACTTTTACTGTAACAAATCAATGCTAAATAGGCTTGCAAATAAACATTCAATTAAAACATTACCAGTGATAGTAGATTTCGTAAAAAAAGACGTTATAAGCGCGCGTCTCGCCACTGCTTTTTGTAAAACGCGGTGTTCGAGCGCTTAAAAAATGACGACATTCCATATAAAAGGTGCTATGTTTCCGCATCGTCCGCGTGCCGACTTGTAAATAATCAAGTTTTTGTATATTTGCTAATTATGTTAGCGGGCGAGCAGGCCGAACGAACGCGCCAAAATCGAAGAAAATATTTATAAGAGAAATAATGTATCAACTATTTATTATTTATATTTAAAGAGGCGCATAAATACACCGGCTTGGGTCGCAGTACCGCATTGTTACTTAACTATTAGAATAAGGACTGATTATAACGAAGTCAAATAAAGCCTTTGCATTGATTCGAAATTGTTTTTTATTTACAATATTTAGGTTACATATTTACAGGTAAAACTATGTTCTTTAGATAACGATGCAGCTACCTGAAACAAGAAACACATCGAGTCTCATATCCGAACTTGACTGACACACTGCCGTGCGTCTAGATTGGGACAGGGATTAACTGTGTTATGATTATGACAAAACTGCGTCTAAATTTTAAAACTATTTAAAAATGATATGTGACAGCAAAATGTAAAGAATATGCTTTTAGACAACGTTTAGCTTAAACAATGTTTCAGTTCTTTTTAATAACATGGTTAACTTTTTATTTTAGCTACGATCACCAATGTCTCAAATCCAGCATTTCAGAACGTAGAACTTCACAAATTCGAACTATATAAGTACATACATAAACTAGTGTCTTCTCCTACGTTCACCATCCACAGTGCAGGCAGATCGAGTCCCTCTCACACCGACATTCACTCGACACGGCGCTGTTAGCGATCCTTCAGCGCACCAGACCTTGCGCGAAACAAACAGAACCATTTTGAATATGTAAACATTAAATGTGGAGCAAGCATGAACTTCAAACATGAGCATGAGCAAATGCGTTTAAATGAAGTTTTAAAAAACCCGACTGCTTAAAAATTTTGACCTAGTGTCATTTCTCACCACTTAGACGAATATAATGATACCTCTCATACTGAAATGCGACAAGCCGTTTAGGCGCTAGAGCGTGCCCATGAATATGGTATAAAAGACGAGGTGGGACTATGAACTGAGTCGTGTGGCAATCGTGAGGCCATGACGTCATGATATGGGCGGAGCTTCAGCGTCAGTGAAACGCAGTAGCTGTAACCACACACACGCTTGTGCTCCGAAATGTAACCAACCATATTAAAATTACAAAGACACTAGCGCTTTTATCAGGGTACTTTTTTAGTAAAACGTAGTATAATACATATTCCCATCTAAATATGAGTAATTGCACTATTAAAACAATCTTGAACCATATTGATAATGAGCAAGTAGTTTGACTAGTCACTACAAGGTGGTTTCTATGTAAATGGGCAGGGCTACAGTGTTCAATGCTCCCCTCGTCCCATACTTCACCCCCGCTCCGCGGCACACTATTTTTGTACGAAAATATACTTAGCCGTTACTCCTCTTTTATTTCTTCTTCATGAGCGTACCAAAGATGTATTTATATTACATACACTCGAAAAATATAACTCTCCTGCTGGCGCAGGTGGGTAAAAAAGTGAGGAGTACGTTACGAACTGGTAAAAAGTTCGTGCTTGGTATCCAGTAACCATGACGGATCTTAGTCCTACTAATATTATAAACGCGAAAGTTTGTAAGTATGGTTGTAAGGATGTTTGTTACTCTTTAACGTAAACACTACTGAATGGATTTTAATGAAACTTTACAATAATATAGCTTATAATATCAAAATAACACAAAGGCTACTTTTTATCCCGAAAAAATATTTTTATCCCGGGTAATTTCAACATTTTGTTTTTTCTGCAGTCCACGCGGACGTAGTCGCGGGCGTCCACTAGTTTAGAATAAAATGACACTTAAAAATACTTAAATTAGTCTTGTCAGGCTTGTAGATTATCGAGGACCCCGATTCGAATCCCGTGATGACTTCACTAACTTAAATGCTACGATAGAATGAGACAGGCACAGGACTTACCAAAGCGACAGATAAGGATAGCTGCTAAACGAGCGCACATCACGGCGGTTCCGACGCTTGCGCTTCGGCGACAGAAACGCACACGCACTAGTGTTACCATCTGACTTCGCTCGCTCGCTTACTGTGCGCTGGAATTATAAAAAAATATTTTTGCACTTGATGTTTGCATATGAGACTTAAATTTTAATAAATTAATACAATATTTTACAAAAGAAAAATATTTTTAATGAAAACTATTTACGAGTAACACTGCATTTTGCACAACTGGGGGGTAGTTGCGGGTCACGCTACTGTCACTATAAAAGTAAAAGGAGCAAAAATTCTTGGAACAGTCGCTTGAGTGAGGCCAAACGAGCGTAATTCGTGAGTCGTTCGAATTTGTGCAGAAATTCTGCCTGGCAGAAATTCTTGTGCAGGGTGTTACGCTGCCCGAGTGTGGAAGTCGGAAGTGTGCTTGTTTTAGGGTGAGGCCAAACGAGCGTAATTTTGTGAGTCGTGAGTCGCAGAATTTCGGTTGCAGAAATTCTGCCTGGCAGAAATTCTGTTGGGATGCCAGATGAGCGCATTTTATTCAGTTACTATCGAACGTTTATGTGTCGTGCAATGGAACCGTTGAAAATATTGTGTGTATTTACGAAGCATATTTAAAAGACGAAGAAGTAGATAATGCCAGAAAAAGAAAAGAATAAAGAAATTGTTTGCCGTGCCCTTACAGGGCGTCACATGTACCTACTATATTTAATTTTATATAACATCTATATAACCTGTGACATGCAATAAATGAATCTAATCTAATCTAAAAAGATGCTGGGTAAATCCGCTTAATAGTGAAAGACTGATGCTTGGACAGTTCCACACTTTATATGAACGTTTGTTTATGTGCAAATCCAGATATATTTGAAAAGTACTATCATTTGCCATTACATGTTTTTCAAGAATTACTACAACTCTTAAAACCTTAGTAAAAAATTATAGTGTTAAAAAATAATATAAATAAATTAAAGCTTGTGTTATTGTGGTAGGGGTGAAGAGTACAAAGGTAAGTGGAATTACGTTGTCTCTTAATGCATGCGTAGCATAAAATATCTGGTTATGGAGACATAGAACTCGACAGCATACTGCTTGTTGACATTTTAAAACATCTGACAATAATGTGTGCGTGTCGTAAGTGTCGACTGAGGAACTCGGGCATTCTCTCAGGCCTAGCAACCTAGCAACTTCTTCAACCTAGCAACTAGTGACTGATCATTGACATCTAAAACCGGTTATGCTACACGTGGGATCTCTTTTACGACCCTGCAGTTCTGCCTACCCCATTACAGGAACACTTGCTCAACATCAGGCACGATGGCGGTCAAATGTTTGCCTGGCTAATTGTAAAAAGAAACACAGCTGTGTGCAGCTTATTTACATAAAGTAACGACGTTCCAAAGAAGTCCCAAAGACGTAGGGCAGAAGTGTGCACATTGCACACCTACTTTTCACCAGTTAGCCTATAAGTTCCACGCCATGTGATAAGGTGAGCCTAACGCTGCTTTTCTGGCAAGTACAACAATCTAGCGACCGGTCACAAATCCAATAGGAAATGTTTCCGTGCCATTCTAAATAGGTCATCATCATCATCATCATTGCAGTCCACTGCTGGACGTAGGCCTCCACCAGGGCACGCCACAAGACTGCCGTGGGGGGTATTTGCCCATAGTCACCACACTGGGCAGGCGGGTTGGTGACCGCAGTTTGTATTTTGGAGTATGTTGTTAACACGGGAGGCGCTGCTGCCCACTGAAATCCCGGAAACCCTTAATCGCCTCGTACGATACCCACGGGCAGACATGGTGTGGTACGAATTCTACTCTGCCGGCACCACGCGGTACTAAATCTAAATAGGTAATTATAAGCTATTTATCGTCAGAGCCTCGTCCGTTAAATAGCAGGACGCACCACGGATATTTGAATGTACTAGCCGCGGCTACATTATGTAGTAAGGGACGTGTAGTGAAATAAGATCAGTGGGTATACTGTGTTCTGCGGTCTGACCAGTGAGGAGTGTCTCCTCGGCGCCGGCGCCCCGCACAGCGCGGCACGGCCGCTGTTCTCGCAGTCCCCCGTCAGTACGGCGTCACGGACGCTGGTCCGCAGCAGCTGGGTCAGCACCACTATGAACAGCTGGAAGGAAAGGGTCTCTAAGCTCTGAAGTTAACTGCAAGAGAGTTTATGTTATCCTCCGCCAAATCTGGTATGTAGACTCGTAGGTCCGGCTCCTCCAGTAGGTGAATGTAATTCTTATGTTTCATCAAAATCCGTGTGGTAGTTTTTATGTGAAAGACTAACAAACATTTAAATATTTTTACAAACTTTCACATTTAAAACATAAGTAGGATCTTAAGTAAGTATGTCAGCCCCCCTAGCATGACCACGCATCGTGGATATCGTATAGAACGATATCGTATCGTCTCTAAACAAAATTCAACATGGCGGCTATATTTATCGTATTTTGACAGGCTAAATGTCGATAAATCGGTTTATCATATCGTGTTTCGCAGGTCAGGCTAGACTTGCAGGAAAATTGGTAATGGTTTTGAATAGTTAAAAGCCTAGCCTATAGTATACCTACATACATAACTACCAGCATTCCATGACTTCGTCCGTCTAATCTTTCGAAGTCCCATTAGAATTTCGGGAAATCTTTTCTTATCTGATATGTACATATTTGTATCGGCTTCGTATATATAGAACACATCCTCCAAGTTTCAGATCACTTAGACCAGTACTTAAGCTAAGCGTTGAACCCTATAGTTATTCAGGACGAAGCATTTCATACGCTGCGAGTTCATGGAAATTAGGTATCTTTGATGGACACGAAATGTCAAGAAAGGATTTTGCCAGGGAATTTAAAGTTAGAAGCCGGCAACCCTAACCGAGCGGTACCTGCAGCACGCACACCAACACGTTGAAGGCCTGCAGCACGAGCAGCGCCTTGGAGAGCGGCGCACGTACCGCCTCCACGCAGCCCCGTGTGTGCAGCGTGGCGGCCGGCAGCGCCGCGCCCGCCGCCCACACGGAGCGCCACTCCGTCTGACGGAGGCATATTGCTATTTCCCCGCACAATTAGACGGCCGCATGGCGTCGTTTGTAGTGCCTCTGCCTGTGATGCCGTAGATCGACCACAATAACCGACATTCCGTCTGACGGAGGTGTATTGCTATTTCCCCACACAATTAGACGGCCGCTTGGCGTAGTTTGTAGTGCTTCTGCCTGTGATGCCGTAGGTCCTGGGTTCGAATCCGGTACCTAGATGGAAACTTTTGTAGCCCGCTCCTAGACGTAGATCGACCACAACAACAGACGTCTGACGGAAGGTATATTGCGATTATCCACACATCAGCCTATTTTGCAGCCCACTGCTAGACGCAGGCTTCCGCCAGCACACGCCACAAGACTGCTACCATAGGAAGGTTGACCCAAAATACTGACTGCACAGCTGGGTTGAATTTCGATGCTGATTCTTTTGGCCGCAGTAGCAGCCAGCATTTTGGTCACATGTAGACTCCATGAGACGCCCTGCTAAATCGATATTTGGATCTTGGTCTTTTTGAGATCCCTAAGATACAGGTATTACGAGTTCCAAGGATACCATGAAGCATAACATTACCTGCTGCAGCGGGTCGTGGTAGCAGGCGGCCAGCACTCGCGGCGTGCAGCACGAGTATGGCGTCACCGCCGGCATCACTTTACCGTCCGTTGTCGCCAGTCTATACGAAAATTTGCCTTGATTTCATACCCAAAAAAACACGGAACTTAATGACCTAGACCTATATTTAGGAGTTTAGCGTTTCACAATCTAAATATTTTAAGGAAAATACTTTATCACATAACTACAAAATGCGCTGTTTCTTTGAAAGGTTTTTAACTACTGTAGAGTACCTACATATAGGCTATAACGCGCCACCATCGTTCGTTCTATTATGCCCAGCGTAATCATTTCTTGTTTTCTACTGATTGACAGTGACGCGGCCATAAGGTTGCCTATCCATTATAGATTCTGTGCCTACGTATCATTTGTTGTAATGCGCGCTCTATAACTTATGTGTTTCTCTATGGTTTGCAAAGTATAACTTCAGTACCTGTCTCAACAATTTATAATAGTACTAACTTCATGACGAGGACGGTGTTTTCGTTGAGGAAGTCCACATTGATCCAGGGGATCTCGTGCCAGTCGGACGGTGCCTCCGCGCCGCAACAACTAAGGTCCACCTAAAGACGGGATACTTACTTAGTAACTGCTTGTCTCCCGTGATTCGTACATTGGTCTACTAGTAATATGAATCAAAACATTTATCTACAGGTTACGAGGATCAGGGCCCTCCACCAAATTAGCAATTTCTAATTGAAGCTCTTTATCATAGCTCCTCATACTAGAAAGGAGATATTGGGCGGGGTAAGTAGGTAAACTGTATGTCGTTGCAAACTGACATGTAAACACTTGACATGTAACCATTCTGAGAGCAGATTTGTCCTAATGCATGCTGACCCATAAGCGAGCGGCCTGATCAAGTCTTACTGCTATATAAGATAAAGTCACTATGACGAATGTTAGCAATAAAGCAGTAATTTGGACCTAAGCTACCAAGGGTCCAGATGTCCTTTAGTATCTAGCAGTATAGCACCAGCATCATCAAAGTAACGCACCTGCATGGTGTCCAGTAGATTCTTCCACATAGGCTCCGTCAGATACTGGGAGATGCCGCAGCGAAGCGACGACGATAGCTCCTTCATTAGAGCCTGTAATATTATGGATTTCATTCATTTCATTTACCTGTATTCATTTTGCAACTCTGATCTAGATATCTAGGTAGAGTCGAACCTAGCGTTAAAACTAATATTTTGCACTTATTGAGGGTGCATACATGTACACAGGGTTATGTTCCCAAAATGGGGTTACTAGAATTGCAGCATGACGAAGAAGGATTCTACAGCCTTGTTTAACATAGCAGAGTCAGATGTAGGTACTTAAATGAACAGTAAAACATTACTAGCTCATCGCGTTTCTCATATTCCTTAGTCTACTCTTACGACATGCGTGTATTAAAGGTCACTTGCAGCAAATCCACATAAAACAAGATGTCTGTCTGTAAGTTTAAACTTTCTGATGGATGACACAACACCATCAGAACCCTTTTGTTCTATTCATTATCCTATCGAACAGGTGACAAAACGCAAACGTTGCAAACCCACATTTTTTCGCAATGTGCGAGGGTCTTTAGAAGAAAGATTGGCTACATGCGAGCACACGAACGACGTCTACAGACGACAAATTGAAGCGGTCGCCATGACCTAAATCGGTCGGACATCATCAGTTACAAAAACTCAATATCCCACCTTCAAAGTCCCTCTAGCAGCAGCATACACCAGTAGTCCATTAAACGAGACCAGAGTGCCCGTAGCCAGCCATATCTTACACACACTAGAGGCGCGGGGCCAGTGCGGACAGTGGACCAGCCACGAGATCAGGCGCAAGCCGCTGGTGTACAGGAGCTTAGTGGCATAAGCCTGAAGGAGTACCAGGCCGTAGAGGAGGAATACTGTTACCTGGGAGATCGAGGTAATGGGTAAATATAGGAGAGGAATTTAAAGGGAGAACGGTAGGCTGATTATGTGTCTTGCAAAAGCAAAGCGGTAGCAATGCGACAGCGAAAATTTTAGGTATAATCATCGCTTCGAAATGTCAAATTCCTTTGAGATTGCTATCACGAACTTTATAAACAAATAATAAATAAAAAATATTTCGAAAACGAGAGTCCATAGCGTTACTAACCAAATGGATTCTATAAAAACTATGTTAGTAACAATTGGAAATAATTTAATTTATAGGTATAATCAATTATTTTATAAGCGACCAGATGATTTTGTACAATTTTTGCTATCGCATTGCTATTTGCTAGATATGTAATACGGGGCGGGATTTCTAAAGTTTATGCAGACGAAATCATGGGATGATGGCATATTAACGTAAAATATAACTGATAATGTCATGAGATACCTTATGAATGTGTTTCAAGAGAAGCATAACTTTCAGAGAGGTATTGTAGCAGAATATAACGGTGCACAGAGACACCACCAGCTGCGCAATCAGCAGTGCTCGGAGCACCTGCAATAAACTTGGTGTTGAAGATTATGCAGTATTTTGGCGATCGATAGTTTGCTTGGCAATTATATAACTAACCATGATAATTAAGTAGCTCTAATCGAAAAAAAAATGTTACGTGTAGAGCAGCTATTTTATTTTCCTCACTTATGTACCTAATATGTATCATTATTTAAGTAATCTAATAATATTTTTGCTCTCTTATTATTATTATTATTATCTTCTATACATATAATAAAATTGTAACGGATCGCTGTCTGTACATGGAAGATATATGTATAAGAAAAAATATTATAGAATACCTTTATCAACGCAATAGTAGGTACCCAAAACAAGGATTTTTGAAATTTTTGTCTGTTTGTCGGTTTTTCTCTTTGTCTGTGCGTTTGTGCACGCTAATCTCAGAAACGGCTGAACCGATTTCGATGCAGTTTTCAGGAATATATTGTGACAGGTCCCACTTAACATATAGGCTACTTTTTATCCCGGGAAAATGTTTTTATCCCGGATAATTTCGATATTTTGTTTTTTTTCTGTAGTCCACGCGGACGGAGTCGCGGGCGTCCACTAGTATAAAATGAAAATCCATAAATGGCAGTACTCGTATGTTATGCTAAACTCTGTACTATTCTAAGTGCTGTGGATTTTGGTAAATAAAATAAATAAAAAAAAAAAAAATATGTAGCGAATCTTACGAAACTGACACAAACCCTTCTCGGGTAGGTATAGGTAAGCGACCATTTTAGAATATCCGTACAGGAAATAAATTCAGTGGTAAATGCCCACAAGCACCACATATTATGCCAACACCACCGTGAGCAAGCAGAAATTTACCAATTTTTCAAGTACATTTCGAGAAGCCATAAAGAATCTTGCAGTTACGAGTAGCTTAATGAAATGGGAGCTCTCACCACGGCCAGCCGCTGCCTGCCATCCTTAGAGATTGTGAACACGCCCCAAGCCATGGAACGACATGTCGTAGAGGCATGCTAGCTGCCAACCTATTGAATACATCAATTGATAAGTTCATACTTATTTAGGACCGATTTTTCCAAACGTTAGATAGCCTACCAGAAGAATAAAATTTATGCTATCTTGCTCTAAAGCTTGATCATGATAGAAACGGCATCCACTTCAATCTTCAGATAGGCCATCTGACGTTAGGAAAAATCTGTAAATTTATTATATTAATCTAGGTTTAGATGCCGAAGTTCATAAAGTAGCTATTTATTTAGCGCGATCACACCATTTATCTTACGTAGAGTTTGATAAAATACTGCTTTTAAATATACCTTTTATACCAAATGCTTAGATTAAGGGTTCGTCTATCTATACCTAAGACACCCATTACATAACAAACTGGGAAGGGTTTTCAAAACTACATGTATTTGCAATTATGGTGTATAGACCTTAAACGATAGACTTAATTTATAAATTGCAAAAATCCGGGTTATTGAAACATAAGTGATACGACTAGACTAGGCATCTATTACATAATGCCATAATTTACACTTTTAGGTAAGTTATAACTATTATACCTTACTAGTAAACACTTTAATCCTTACCTGTTTACCATTAAATCTTAGCATATCAATATCACATAAGGAACTCCAGATATTTACTCCAGAGTAAAACACACAGTCTTAACCTCGGACACCTTAAAACGACTATCACTAAACTGAGAATAATCTACCCGTAGGATAACTTACAAAAGACGATAAAAACAACTATTCTAGTGTAAATTATCTAAGAATTAATAATAAATGACAAATTTTTCTCCATTTACATTGGAAATGTCAAAATTATTTTAATGACAGAGTCAAAAAATATAAAATATTTATCAAATACTTTTTTCTAGATGAACCAAAAATGCCTCCGCTTTTCGTGGCAGCCCCATCTACTGCAGGACTGATAAGGCTTATTCTATGTTTCAGAGTGTACCTCAACCGGTATAAGACGTAATATCGCCTAAGAGAATATACCCTTTATGCGCTATTCAGCTCGTTTTTGAACAAACGGACAAGAGCAAAATAATGAACAATGGGGAAGTCCTCAGCGGTATACACACTGTACGCTTGAATACGAGTAGCGGATATAAATAAAAGGCAGCGTAAAACATGAGAAAAGTTTTATCAATACAACCTTAGCCAGGCAACAAAAAACAAATCCTTCAAACAAACGTCATTTGCCATTCTGTTGTTTTCTGACAAAAACATGGACGGAAACGTAAACATAAATTTCTTGAATATTTATATTTAAGTATTTAAGTGTTATTTCAGATAAGTGATAGTGTTTTAGGCAAAATGAAGAAGGTGCAAATCGTGCCTCGATCGGTTAAGGTGACTTGGAGTGACGACCTCAGCCATGACTCCGAGGAGGAAAGAGGTAAGTAGGTCCCATGTCTGTCTGCTTGTTTGTTATGATCACGGGTTATGATCTCTTTTCTGTGAGTCCTTCTGAAAGCCGTAGGTACTTACACTACGACTAAAATATTACATAGTACAAATACAGTATGTGTTGGAGTAACTCTGCGATCCATTAAGCAACAATTAATGTTTATTTAAACATTAGGGCTTAGTGCTGTGTAAGTTGTAGGTACATTCTCTTCCATAACGTCCTCTTTGTGTAATAAAAAACATAACTACTAATATGTTATTTTAGAACGTGAACGAGCGGCCCAAAGGGAACGCGAGTTGCGCGAAGCTAGAGTCCGACCAGTATACGACCCGGAAGAGTTGGAGAAGCTAATCACCTACATCATGAGGATCACCACTCTATACGACCTCCGCCCAGAGGACTGGACAGAAGACGCCAAACATGGAATCGAAGAATGGATCTTGGAACCTAAAGCGCTAATTCTCTGCGTCTATTTCAAAGGAGATAAGCTTAAGGCATCTCATGATGTGCCTCTATGTCCTGTCTACGATCTGACTTATTTCATTCGACAGCCAGATTACGTATTTAAAGCGGAGACGTTCCATGATGATATCATTTTTGGAACGTTCTCGGATTCGATTGAATCTAATATGATACAGATTTTGGAGTCGGTTTACGCGCCGTTCTTTTTCGCGATTACGACGTGGCCTGAAAGTTAGTAGGAAATTGCCAATTCAAGGCATATACATCATTTATAAGTGACTTGTATTATAAAATTATTAATAAAGAAATGGAAAAAATTCCTCACCCGGGTGGGAATCGAACCCACGACCCCTGCATTCCGCGTGTCAGTGCTCTAACCACTAAGCCACCGGGTCAATTACTCGGATGACGAATTTTACCATCTCTTTTCTAAATTACATATTGGCAACGTTACTCTTCATCCCGATAGCTATACACTAGCCAAATCTCGGTAAACAAAGCTGAATCCCTCAGCACAATGTTTAAAGATGAAACGATCAACCATATCCTAACGGATTATATTAATGGAGAAGTGTTTTTTTTTTTTTTATAAATTTATCTTAGTCAAGATTTTATATATTATAAAATGACTTGTATTAGTTTGTTGATCTAGGGCTTTCTTGGGAAAATGTAAAATCTTCATTAGATGATCTTGTAACTCTCCTGATTAACAATGTACCTTACGTAAGTGTAAATATGATAGTAACTGATGATTATTTTATAGGATTCTGATAATCAACCATATTTCTAGGTGTAAAAAGCGAGTTCTGCTCCCACATCCACACCTTTCTGGCTAAATTAACCGACTTATACTACAAATTACTGGGGCTTACTGTCCTCTATATACCGAAGGAAGGCCAGCAATTGACCTTTGAAAAGGCCAGCGGTGACCGCAACCTGGTGAAAAGACTCGAAGGGGTTGTGGTCTACTGGACCCATCAGATGAAGTCTTGTTTGGAAGACCAGGCATTTGTTTCGGCACAGCAAGAGCTGTTATGTCCCAGTGACGAATATGACTTTTGGATCTACCGACGTAAGTGTCATAGGTATTACGCTAATCGTATGTATTACAAAAATGTAGGTACCTACTGTAGAACATCACAAAGATAAATATTGTTTTGTAGATGAAAATCTAAGTGCTCTTCTCCACCAACTAAAGAATCCAGCAGTCAAGCACATTACCAAGATTCTTGTCACGACACATTCCACGTTCATTCACCAGTTCCAATCGTTATGTGAAGAGATCGTCCAAAAGATTAACGAAGCAAAGTCTAACATAGAATACTTGCAAGTGATAAAACAACCCTGCGCGGTGTTAGAATGTATTCTCGACCCTGATGAGATAGCGAAACATGTTCCGCACATCATAAACCTATACAGGTTCATCTGGATGGAATCTCCTTTTTATAACTCTGAGGCTCGCATCACTAACCTTTTCAAGGCACTAAGCAATCAGATCATAATACTATGTCGTACCTACATCGACCTTGAAGACTTGTTCGACGGCATGACGAAGAAAGCTCTGGGGGAATTCAGTAAATGTATTGACTGTTGCAAGAAGTATCGCGAGATTTACGATGTGATGGTGGAAGCTCATAACGATATTAAACCTGGCAGCTGGGAGTTGGATACTGGTGCCATTTTCAATTACATCGACTCGTTTATACAGAGGTGTTTTGATATGCTCGATGTTTGCAATTGCATGATAATTTTTGGAAGGTTAGTGGTCTGTAGGTAATCGATAGTACAAAAGTGTTTACAAAGTGTCTTAACATAATTGAAAATTGCAGAATCGACGAAATGGAACAGATAACGAAACCTATGTTCAGTGGAGCTCGTGGGGACCAATTTGAGGACAAATGCAGTCAAATCGAGCACATGTTCCACAACGCTCTCGACAATATTAGAGCAGTTTCTCATACCATACTTGACGTGCAAGCACCGTCATGGTACGACGACATACTGCAGTTTAGGACAGTCATCAAAGATATTGAGGTAGGTCTGCCCGAAAATTTTATTTTTTATAACTAGAAAATGGCTGGAGAAACTATAAAGGGAAATGAATTTTGACAAGCACCTAAGTCTAATTTCATTTCAGATAATAATAGAGAACCTGGTAGAGACAGTATTTGAAGGTGTCAACCATGTGGAAGAGGCAGTGGTTGCTCTATACTCGTTGAACAATTACTCCAGAAGGAAGAATTTGAAACGCATTTTCAAAAGGAAAACTGCCGAGGTATTTTTTGCATTCTTCTTGTCTTCGTACTATGCCCTTAATCTTCGTAGCTCGTATTATCTTCAAGCCCTATAATATTCCCTGTTAAGTCATAAAACGTCTAGAAAATGTATTGTAGGTCTGGCAAATGTTCAGCGATGAAGTGCAAGAGTCGAAGAAAGATATGGTGGAAACACGCAGCCAGCACCCAGCTGACTTGCCTGCCTTTGCTGGCAGAGCTACTGTGCTGCGGATGAGAAAGAATAGACTAATTTATCTGAAAAAGGTAGGTATTAGTCCATATCTACATTAGAATCTGACTATAGGTATTTATTTCAGCTACCCTAATATTAAGGGGCAGGTCAAGCATTATAAATATCGATATCTACAATGTATATGACAATAGAGATGTTGACAGCTATTTTATTTGTATTTATATCGAAAGATCACAAAATAAAAGAAACATTTGCGAAAGAAAAACTTCGCTAGCGTGAAAACTTTCCGAGATATAACAATTTCAAAATCACAATTTTAGACTTACCAAAAAACGCTCCATACAAACGGCTACCACGTTATGACGTCACTTTTTCACTAACTTGTATGCGAGTAAAAACACTTTTGCTCTACAGCTATATTAAATGTTGCGTTTATAAATATGATCACATAACAAAAGTTCCTGTAAATGATGCAGGTGGTTATGTGATGTAATTTTCAATTAATTTCACATTTTAAAAATGGACTTGCCCACTTAACTTTGAAGGCTTATTACTACCCCATTTAGACACTTAATCTAATTGTAATTTTACAAATAACTAGGTATGATTTTGATAATTTATTCTGATAAGCATAAAATGTTATTAAAATTCAACCATAGGAAACATGCCAATTGTCCAATGCCCACCAGAAACTCGAGTCCTTCCAATCCCTAAATGAACTCCATAGATATAAACAATTATGATAGCTTATTAAAAACTTGTGTTAAATGGTATGAAGCTCTACTACCTATATTAAGTTGGACTCACCCCAATTCCTCCTTCAGGTGATGACCGACGCGTCTGTTTGGCTGATGCCGTGCAGCAACTCTGAGGATGTCATAATGCATGTCAACCGGCTGATGGGTGCCATAGATGTGGCTATCAGGGAGCTGTGGATCTCTTGGACGGTGCGCACATTTAATGTGTTGTAATGCTTTCGTCACACGCGAGCAAAATCTATGTGACAATTATCAAAGAGTTTACCTACCTATGCTGGCCTCGCTTTTTGTTTCATAGTACCAACCTTTACTAGGTTACCCACCAACCTTACCCAAATCATCTTCCTGCCCTTATTCCATTATTTATGGAGTCGCCGCAATATGGCTTCTTTCGAACCTCACATTGTCAAAGATGTTTTGTGTTACGGGCGACTGCCTGTCTGACGCCAACCCTCCTCATATATAGTCTACTTTAGATTACATATGTAATTAATAGCTTTCTAGTGCATTTTTACTCTACTAGGTAACATCGCTTCCTGGCTTTTCCTCTAATAGCGATAAGACTAAATCATGCCATTGGAAACGTTTAACTTGTATTACGAAGCCGGATATTAGCCCTAACTTATATTAAACATTCTGCTTAACAGCATAACCTAGACGAAAAATGTGCTGCAGGCCTGAACAGGACTTTGATGAGGAAAAGCGTCGATAATCCGGGACTAATGGAGTGTAATATTGACGTGTAAGTAAAATATAGAACCTATAGAAGAAGCACTTAGGTATTTTTCCTTCCTACTTACTTATTTAAAAAGTATGGGCAGCTATCTTTTTTTTCTGTTCCTATTTATGTACACACATCACCCTTCAGTTCAAATCTGTATTATTAGATTTGCTGATACCTACATAGTGTTCTTGGCAACTACCTATGGACTTGGGTAAGCATTAGACCATAGTCTCGCCTGTTAAAAGCGAAGACGTGGTAGACAGTGGTATAGTGAAGCATACTTATAGAAGGTTATAGTTACTAACACGTCGCGATAGTAAGGAAGCATTTTATATAATGACCTACATATTTAGTTGGTAAATGAAGACTCCTACAACGATTGTGCCGATTGCCAAGGATGGAATAGACGGCAGCAAAGGCCCATTTCTACGGTACCTACCTACGTACCTAAAATTATAATGCAGTTAGGTGTTAATTGCTCTTCTAATCATCTGTTTGTTCTAGCGGGATATTGGAGCTGTGTAAGGAAGCATTCCATTGGGAGAACCTGGGCACCGATATACCTACACACGCCTATCAGGTTTGTCCGCAAGGCTACATAATTTAACCACCATGACCTACACGTAGCCTAATTTTTGTTTAAGTATTTCCTTTTATAAGAATATATAATAAGAAGGCATTTTGGGAATAGCCATTACGGGAAGTGGACGACTTGGGAATGGTCATTTCGAAAGGGTTTATTTGTATGTATGTCAATGAGAGACTGCACTGTTACGCTCAATTTACACCGCCGACTTTTTGTAACAAAATTGTATAGTATGTATAGCCAAAGACAATTATAGATAATGAACTTTATATCAATTATGTAACACATAAATTAGATAGTCTAAGTTAATAAGTCCGCTTCACTTGTGTAGGTACCTTCATAATATGTCTCTGTCTGTATAACTACAGTATACATTACTTTTTTATAGGTGTACATGAAGTTTAAATCCGTGTTTTATGTCTACGAGAGTGTACTAGCCGTTGTTAAAGGCTACAACAAGATTCTCGACTCCCTGTCTGAGGAGGAAAGGTTGCTTTTCAAGCCACTCACAACTGTAAGTAAAAAGTTTTGAAAAAAATATCATTTATTATTCTAGTATCACATCATTACAATCAACAATAAGGTAATCAACATAATTAATAAATTAAATAACATTAATCCACAAAAACATGGCTATTCTTCTTAACTTAAACATAAGTCTAAATGATCATTCATTTCGGCTTGTTCTATCATTTTAAGACAACATGGACAAGGGGATTTGGTACCGGTAGCATTGAGGGTTAAAGTTTCGTCAAAATCATCATCATCATCAATAGCAATGGTATCACTCATAATCCTTGTGGAATCATCAGCTGTAGGTATTGTAGTAACATCATCAAAGAATGCTAGACATTCGTCTAAATGCTGCTCAATAGGTTTATTTGGTACAAGTCCACAACATGGACATTTCTGATTGTCTGTGTGCTCTTTACTTGTACTTGGTTGAGTTTCAATATCAGGTATAACTAAAGGTTCTATTTGTTTAATATAATCATCAGTCTTTTTGTATATCACTTTTAAATCTGCCATATGGTCTACATGAGGCTTAATATTAGTTAAATCTATAATTTGTTTACTATCTTCTTTTTTTATATTTAGATTATTTGTTCCTATATTTTTATAAGTTGGAATCTGTGGTATTTCTCCAATTATTTCCTTAAGTGTATTCTTACCTTCAATTTTAATATTAACAATGGGTTGATCTACTACAACCACATTTTCTTTGGACAGTTTTTCAATAACATCTGTATTTAAACACAAATCTAGATGTCTATTAATCTCATTGTTGTTGACTGCTTTTCCACATATTGGGCAATCCACAAAGTCAACTTTTGGAGCAGCAACAGCCACAATTTGACTATTATCCTTTTGAGTTATCTTAAAATCTTCTCCATATACATCCTTTAACACATTGGATACATTTGTCTTAAAATAATCATCAATTTTCAATATTTTTCTTGGTGGGGAATCTGTATGATTTTCAACTGCTTTAGTTTTAGCTGCACTTACTACTTTTGAAGTGCTGTTTCTATTATTGTTATCATTAGTAGATTTTTTAGCTTTTATGTTTGTTATTTTAGCCTGTTCAGATACTGATAGTCCTTTCTTTGCCCAAACATTTCTTACAGTCTCTGCTACATCAATACTGTTGCTTCTAGGTCTGCCACCAGATAATATGTGACCATTTCCACTGAACAACTCTGATGACTTTATTTGATTTATTTGTGGAGATACTACTTTCCCATTCTGAGGGGTATTATTGTTAACATTAATTTTGTTATTGTTATTTGTACTTGTAACATTTTTATCATTATTACTTGGAGTCAGAAATTTGGCAATGTCAGCTTTGGGTTTTGGTTTTGCAGCAGCTGGAGCTTTGCCCTTTTTCTCAGGTTCCTTAATTTTAATAAATGTGCCACCACATTGCCATTGGTGGGCTTTCCACCAATAGTCACTGGGTCCCGGAGCTCTGTTTGCTGATCTGCGAACAATTCCAAACTTGGGCCTTCTTGTTTGACATGGACCATTACAGCGCCACCAATGTGTTTGATACAGCTCCACCTGAGAAGGTTTAAGACTCTTAATTAAGTGGATCTGTTATTATACAACTATGATCTGTTATATATAGCATCACACCTAGTGTGAAATGTTGATATAGGTATAATTACAAAATTATAAATAAATGGAATTATTAGATTTGAAATTAAGCATGTATGTTCATGTAATAATAATTTTGAAAAATTTAAGAATACCAGAGTAAGTAAATCAAGATTTTTACATAAATTTTTGAATTGACACTTATCAAATTAATCATTTGTCAATCTACACTATTAATATAATTCAAATGTTTTTAAACATTTAGATTGACCCGGTGGCTTAGTGGTTATACCGACTTCCGATTCCCACTCGGGTGAAGAATTTTTTTCCCTTTATTAATAATTTTATATTTATCTGCAAGATAGGTTACTTTAAGGTAATCCTAATAAAAAGGAATATGGTACACCTATATACATACATATACCTACCTATATGTTTATATACAGGTATTTTTGGTTGTTCCCAGCATTTTTTGGGCATCAACTTACTTTATTTGATGTATAGATTCGTACTTAATGAAAGGTGGCAATGAAAAAACATCCTGTATATGTATAGATACTTATTCTGAGTGAAGTTCAAATGCATAATGAGTTATTATAATAAAACAATACCAAACCTATACTAACTTCATCATGGAAATCATGGTAAATGCTGATGTTGAGTCCAGCAGCTTTGTTGATCCTGTGCATGTGGGACTGGAAGTTTGGCCCATGGCCGTCTCTGTCTAGGTCTCTACATGTGATGAAGAGATAAGCATGGATCATCTCATGAATTAAGGTTTCTATGAGGTCTTTACGGGGTCGTAGCTTCAATAACGGCTCACTAAGGGCGATATCACATAGGCCACCTCTACCCTCATATCTAGAATGAATCATGCCATATTTAGAAGAAATTCTGTTAAAGTTGTAGTTTAGCAAGTTAGTTCGGCAGTTTAATGTTGCGTTGTACCTATACTGTAGATATATTATGAGAGGATTAAACTTACGAGCATGTTCCAGCACAAGAATACATTCTTTTACTCCATCTAACAACTGCTCTGTTTGCTAGCTTAGTCCAGAAAAATAGTTGGTCGAAATGTACGAACAGTGTGCAAACGTTCGGCGTGGGATCTATTAATTCCAGTTCTGGATCTGCAAGATTCATGTTGCTTTGTATTACACTTCTCAAACTTAAAATTATGATGCTTATAATCGAAGAAAATCAAAAGTAAAGGATAACTCAGCAGTACATTTTAAATTTTAACATCAAAGAAATTTGAAAACAAAACAAACGCAAAATGTCAAAGATGTTTTTTTTTTTTTTTAGTTTATCCCGAAGGAAAGGCAAGGGGAACTAAGCCCATACAGCCTAATCATTGTTTAGTAAAATGTATTCTGAATTTATGATGATGAGTGGAAACGTCGGAAAATCCTCAAGAACGAGTTTAAAATTAGTAAAAATCAAAAATAATTGCAGAAACAACTTACATGAGCCCATGAAGAGATCGTATTCCGACTAAAGTTTTACTCAGCTTACCTGCATATAAAACCATGCACACGCACTAGATTAACATAACAAGTAAACAAAATATTACTTATCTACCAAAAAACATCACTTTACGGACACATGCAAGCCATTTACAAATAAATTTTGATTTTCACAAGAATATTACACCCGCTCCCTTCCAGCTTTTCCCGCCGAATCACACAATGTCAAAGGGTCAAGACAAATCATAACTTTTTTTATCAATTTAGCCCGATGAAAGGGCAAAGAAATTTTTGTTGTGTATGTCAAAAATGTAGGGTGACCAAGATTTCAAACTTAACCAATACTATTAATGATAACAATATAAATAAGAAATTTGCTGTAGTACTTGTACCTATATTGCGTAAAACGAAAGTAACTTTGTTATGTGTTAGAAATTCGTGCCACTTCTCGAATGTTAGCACTTATTCAAGCTTAAAAAATCCTCCAGCGAGCCAAGTTTTTTTTGTATTCATATAAAATTTTCTAACTCTTAACTTTTATCTTGATGAGTTTTTTTATTACAGGCGTGTGAGAAAAAAGTTCAGCCAGGCATTACAAAATTAACTTGGACATCAACTATGTCTGATGCATATATCGCAGACTGCGTGGTTCAGATTGGTGAAGTAAATAATGAAAAATATAAAATTATTGTGCTGTTTATATTTTGTATTGCGATGTTTTCAGTACATACATAACTTTATTTTTAGCTGCAAGATTTCTTAACAACATACAAAAATTGTAATGTTAACCTTGTTAAAATAATGGAGAAGATATGCGACACCCCATTAATAGAATTTGATATTTATAATGTCTTTGAAATAAATAATCTACGAGAAGATATTCGTGAGATGGAAGCTGATTCCTTAGCAAAAATTTTAGATATGTACAAAGAAATAATCACTTACTTGGTTATTGTTTACGAAGGATTTGAATCTCACATAACCCAGGTCAGGTGAATCTATAAGTATTCCTATTATCTTATGACGTTTTTGAATTAAGCATAAGAATATTTTATCTAACGGTAATAATTTAATAATTTTAACATAATTTAACTATTATAGTTTACCTTCTATCTTTATGTTCGTTACCGTTTCGATACCTTATACAATTTTTGGTTTTATTACAGATGGCTGAATATTGGATTAAGTACGTTCGACGATTTGATCGTTTACTTGAAGATGCATTGCGATTAGCTGTGAAAGCAACAATGCAAAATATGTACAAATGTGTTCACGGTGATGGTATATATGCAAAGTTAATTATTAGATTAAATATGAGGATATTTTTAAAGTACCTCTTATATAATTAATAGCTATGTAATTAAAATTATATTTTGCTACGTCGACAAGGGCTGGTCCTGTCAGCCGTTTACTATATTGCCCTTTGTCAACCAGTTTTATTGCAGGTACAATGGCCCCATCACCCTTGATCAAAATGTTTCTGTATTTGATAGACAAGGAAATTGTTTACGTTCCTACTGCTGATGAAATTAGGGATACATTCACAACTGTTTTGGAGGAAATAGTTCATATCATGAGTACTATGCCGCGAATATATGAAAAATTTGGTTTACCTTCTGGTGGCTTGAGAAGGTTTTATGAAGTTATTCAGTTTGATGCTGATAGCAATAAACTTCAGTCATTAATTGATACTGGTAAATATTGTATCTTTTAATTAGGTATTATGAAGTGTAGTATAATTTTATTTGTAGTAAATAAAATACTTCGTAATTTAAATATACACAGCGTCAGACTTACAAAATATATTATATTTTAGAAATCGAATACAATATAAATCTTGTTAACGAGCACATTCATATGTGGGATCCATACGCACATATTTGGAAAGTTAATAAAAGCGAGTTTCTGGAACAATATCGTGAAGAAAATCATCCTGCATCAGATTTTGATGCTCTTATAATAAACTATAGTGATTTGGCAAATGCTGTCCAAATTCAGGAAACAATAAATCAGGTGCAATGTATTTATAATTTCTATTATTTATATTTCTTATATACTCTAATAATAGCACTAATGTATCAAGGTACGTTAATGAATCACTTTAATAAATTGTGATTATTGTCCTCAGATACACTTTGTGACATTGAATTCGAGCAATTTAAAAAAGTCTATTATCGGCCATTGCTTAGTTTGGCAAACCAAATTGGGAGAATTATTACGAACAATTACAGAGTCCGATATAGACACAGTTTATTCGTATGTTGAAAAAAGTAGCGAAGAAGCAATGAAAGTAAGTGTTATTTTTATTTATAAGTTACTAGGTACCTAGGTGCGTACTATCTACATAATATTTACACATGTTTCAAAGTTGTACATCTCAACTATACCCTCAAAATTAGTCAGAAGTGGCACCATGTGGTTCTATCGGCCCTTGGTGCTCTGCCTACCCCGTAAGGGATAAAGGCGTGATTATATTTATGTTTCAAAGCCATAACTTCGTTTACTTGGCTTTAGTACCTTTAGGGCTTTAGGCCTGCACTGCTTAGGGCATCCAAGTCAACTTAGATGTTGCCTCTATCATGATCAAGTTTTAGTTAGTAGTTAGTTTAGTTTAGAATTTGGATAAATTTAATAAAATGTCTGATGTGCACAAAATAAATACAAGAGGTAAGAACAGACTTGTTGCTCATGTGTTCCGTCTCCGGAAAGTCAGTAAATCTTTCATGGGTCAATGTATACTTTTGTACAACAAGCTTCCAGATACACTCAAAGGGCTACCTATCTGTAAATTTAAAAACATTGTGAAGAAAAAACTTTGCATGAAAGAATATATACAGTATTAGAATATTTAAATGATAGCGAGCCATGGAAGTGAATTGTTTAGCATCCCCAAGTTACGCAATCTATGTTTTATTTTTATATTTAGCTTACCTAGTAGGTATAGTTAATATGTGTTGGTTAATGTGACCAGAAGCGCTTTTGTGTATCTTGCGTGACTTCTTCAATCTAATGTTATTACCACATATAGGTATTATATATTTAACTAAGTTCTGAATGCCACGTTTGCTCTTCTGAGGGGTAAGCACGAACCTCCCGATAGTCCGTAACACTAAGTCACGTAGTAAGTAACATAAGTCCGTAAGGCAACTACCAACTACACCAATTGACTGTCAAACTTTTCATGTTACTTTCACTATTTGTCAAATTTCCTCAACTTAACCAGTGTAAATTTAAAATTTTAGATGCCAGCAACATTAAAGGAGCTATCTTCGTCTATAGCTACGTATGAACGTCTCATGTCTGATATACCTAGAATCGAAAAAACCTTTTCACCTATCTCTGACAAAATGGTGACTTTGGGTAAGTAACATAAGGTTTTTTATTTCTAGATACGTAGGTACTTAATAAATGTTATTCATGATATTTATTTATTGCTGTTTCATATTATTATTATTCATTGATATGGTTTCATTCACACATAAATAACCAGTCTTTATATCTCTTTAGGCAAGTTTGAGGTAGAATTAAGCGGCGATATGGTTACTAGACATGAAAATATTCCAACACTATGGGCAGATTATCTGGCTTTATTAGAAGAAGCAAAAAAGGCATTGGAAGCAAACAAAGATAAATTTAAAGCTGAACTTTTAGAGCAAGCCGAGGTTAGTTATTAAATATTTTGTCCCCTTAATTTTAAATTGTTCGGTATCTCTATTAGGTATGCTGTTCATTTCCAGGAATTTAAAGAAGCTGCTAAAGAATTTTGTGAGGAATTTTATAAAACTGCACCAACTAGTTCAGACATAAGTGGAAAAGATGCACTAGCACAGCTTAAAGCTTTTAGAGAACAGCTTAATGCATTAAGAGCACAAGAACAACAAATTCGTGATGGCCTTGCAGTTTTCAATTTAACGTAATACGTATTTTATTCTTATAATGTTTAAATATCTTAAGTCAGAAATACAGTTTTTGCCTATTTCCTAAATTCAATCAATTCAATTCTCATTTATTTAAGAACACCAGTGAATCTAGACTTGCAAAAAATGGAGAAGGAATTGGAGAAGTTGGAGGAAGTTTGGGGCCTAGTATTTCAGTGGGAGGAGTCCTGGGAAAAATATAAAACGCAAACCTTTTGGGAAATGGAAACTGATGAGATGGAAGAAAATGTTATGTTTCTTTTTAGGTATAAAATAATATTGAAAAATATAACTGCATTATGATACTGACCTAAACTATGCGGTGTCACCTAAAAAATATATTTTTTTTTAGAAATTTCAACCGACTTTCCCGGCAACTAAAAGATAAAGGATGGGATATAATAGATACTACAAGAGTTAAAGTCGATGCTTTTAGGAGAACACTTCCACTTATAAATGATTTGAAAAACCCGTGTATGAGAGAGCGACATTGGGATAGAATTAAAGATTTGATGGGCGTGTAAGTTTTACAATAAAATATCCTTTCATAATAATTTATTTTTATCATTGACCTAATTTTTAGTTTTTTAATTGATAAGCTACATCGCTTAAGTCATTTTTGTGGATATTTAGAGAATTTGACCAAAACTCTGAAGATTTTAAACTTGAAGTTATAATGCGATTAAATTTCCAAGCATATGCTGAAGATATCGCTGAAATATCTAATGCAGCTACTATGGAGTTAAATATAGAAAACGGACTGAAAGCTATAAGGGAAATATGGAAAAATACTACTTATGAGATGCAACATCATAAAGGAGAAATGTATAAAATTAAAAGTGTGGAAGAAGTAATGCAGGTGAAATCTATTTCTTAACTTTTTGACACAAATAGACTAGAACTATTATATGCGTGTATTATATGAGTAGTAGGTACGTTTCCTGAAAAATATTAATTTTCATTGTATTAAAATTCCAAAAACTAGTTCTTGGAAGATCATCAAGTGCAATTGTCGTCTATGAAATCTACTAAATATGTAGAACCTTTTATAAAAGAAGTTGATTACTGGGAAAAATCTCTTGGATATGTAGCGGAATGTATAGAGGTAAGGGTAATAAACTGTAGAAAAAATTAATAACAATTGAAAAGGTATGCATAGATATAAAATATATATTTTTTATTCTTGTTCACAGATTTCCCTACAAGTGCAACGGCGGTATTTATATTTGGAAAGTATTTTTAGTGGTGAAGATATAAGAAAGCAATTACCTCATGAAGTTAAAATTTTTGATGCCCTGACCGCTGATTGGACAGAAATTACATTCAAGTTCGTATTATCATAAATCGTTTTAAACATAATAAATTGAATTGTACTTACTGATATTTTACATAGGTATAGCCTCCTAAGACCCAGACTTAAATTAGCTAGCTAGTCGTGAGAACCCACTGTCCAAAATTATGCACAAATTAATTTATTGCAGAGACATAAAACTTCATAAATTTGAAGCTACGCCTTTTAGGATTTAGAGACTATGTTTACCATAATACCAAGTGTCTAACGGACATTTTTGTTGGCAGCATCTCAGATGAATGATATACATAGATGGAGCCTCATACCGAATTTTTCGTACCACTTTCTCATTCTGACCACCGAAGATAATTAAGGATGTGCTCTATACGTTAAAATATATCGAAATTAATGAAAATGTCGATATATAAAGCTATGCCAATTCATCACTGAATAACTTGTTCCGTGAAGTTCCGTGTCCGTTCCGTTAACTGAAATATAAAATAATCTGCTTATTTGCCAGAGCCAGGATTCTCTTCTCAAATTGAAAAAAATAGTAAATTGCATATGTAAAGGGGATAAATAAAAAGTAATAATGGTTAATATAATATTAAGATTTATAACACCTATCTAAATTCTCTTATTCGTAATCGTTAATATTTTCACACACAGTCAGTCGTCACACAATCGTCGATGTAATATTTGTAACATCGTTAGCAATTAAAATGTTTTCTCCGATTCCTTTCCTCCTTCCAGCCAATTGCTTCGATCCACAATCGGTTTAAATGTTTCTCTGACGGGATCCTACAAAATAACAAAATACATTATAAATATTAATATTTTAATATTAATATTAATATTAATATTAATATTAATATTAATATATTCACACACTTCACAACACATTAACTTAGTGCCACATTAAGATCCATACGGTCTTGTGTCGTGGGTACTAAGCAACGGTATATAAATACATAGATAAGTATAGAAACATCCATCCAAATGAAATATCGATATATCAACCGGATAAGATTTTACGGCACTAGCATAACCTATAAGGTAAAATGAAAACATCGTTCTATATTAATATTCACTGAAGTTGAATGAAGAATGAAGTATTTAAATGTTACCTTTATTAACATGTATATATTTCCATGGCTCACTTTGAAAAACTGGGCTTTATTTCTGGAGATTTCTATAGATAAACACAAAACAAAACTTACCTATGAAAGCACAAAATATATCCGGTATACTATGTATTTGGTGAATATACGTTAGATCAGGCACACTACAGGCCATTGCCAGTTCTTAAGATATAAAATATTTAAATAACAATCGGCTGTTCAAAAATAAAACACTGAATGCGCCACATTGATGATTTTCCAATATGATAGTTTTTACATATGTGTTGTAATAAGACAATAAATGAGTGTAATATACAAATATTTCTGTTGATATCAATAAAAGTGGTACCATTTTATATTTTTTCAACGTTTTCATTAAAAAAATCTCTGTAACTTGATGTTTTTTTAATTAAATGAGGATATTCAGTGTTAGCAATTGCAGCGAATATCCTAATGGTGAAATAAAACCCCTCAGTTCAAATTTTTTTATTACTTATTTATTTTACGTAGGAACATCAAATTGTAATAAAATAAAGCAAAATTTTCAATCACTTTCCATCAGCTGCCCTTCTTCTACTAAATCGACCACATTATTTACTGGTAAATTAACCCAGAACTCCTTTCTGCTCTCTGGCATCAGTCTCGCCAGTTTTAGTATGTCTTCTTTTTTCTTCTTTGTTATACCTCGAATACTTTTTTCTGCTATTGGCTGTGACTTTTCATCAAATTTAAATTGTAGAAAAACTTCTTTGGGTGATTCTTCTTTAAAACTTTCCTTGTAAAGCACGTGATCCTCGTTGAAACTTCACTTCTACAATGCCATTGAGTTTTAAGTTTTGTAAATTATTGTCATTTTGACGTCGAGGCATCCTCTTTTTTTTACATTTATGGAATTGTATAATGACAACAGTTAAGTTTCGTATTTATGATGTCTATTAGGTCCTGGAAATCATACACATCTCCCTTTTTCTTTATAGATTGCTCTATATTTCCATTAGCATCAGCACATGTGAGTGTGTCCCTTTGTCAAGTACTTAGCGATTTGATAGGACCTGCAATGTTAAGTTGACTATTGTAACCAGTGCCGTATATAAGATTTTGACCGACACAATTATCTGCCCAGAACACAAAGTGTTGAATGTCTCTTTCAACTTTTAGAAACGAAAGTAACGAATCCACAATTTGTGGCGCATCCCTTCCTGCGTCAGCTTCATGCCAAACACAACAGTAATTTTGGACACCTCGCTTTAAGGAGGCAAATGTTTCATTGAAAACGATTAGCCGGCTGATAAAAAAGCTGTCTTTAACTTTGGGCATCATTGGAAGTAATATTACTTTTTGTAAATCCATAGAATAGATTTTTAATTCTTTACCTTCTTCTTCTTCTTTATCCTGATGCTTCCTTAGCTTTTTCTGAATGTTCCCTATACTTTAGTTCTATCTCTTCTGGAATGTCATAACCCTTTTCTTGGTAATCTGTTTTTTCTTTATTGTAGAGAGCACATTCGGTACATATATCGCTCTCTGGTTTATGTAAAGAAACTCCCAGGTCACACAGAACTTTTCTGTACGTTTCTTTACTACGCATGGATGATATGAATTTATGTGATCCTCAATTAATTTGTAATTGCAATTTTTTTTCTGTTTTTTACGGCCTCTATTTTCCTTAACCTGTTCGATAAGTGGTGCTCGTTTGCTGGCTTTTCTAAGTTCTGTGATAACCGAATCTGAAGTGTAACCAAGAGTTTTCAAGAAAAAATTCAGACAAACTCGTTCTTCCTTTTCGTTTTTCATTAAAACGTATATTCGGCTCTCTTTTTTTCGGAAATTATCTCCTGACCTGCGAACTCTGCGCCTTTGTATAGGAGCTGTTTTCACGGAACTGGCTAACCATTTGCGACGTGAAGTATAATCTAAATTCCAGTAAGTGTTATAAATGGAAAGACGATCTGTTTCACTGAATTTAACGTTGCATTCTTTTGAGCAATTGTTACATGTGGTAAGATTAATTGGATGCTTTAATTTAAGTTTATTTATCTGTTCAGCTCTTTTCTGTAACTGCTTCAAATTTATTTTCTCACTCTTGCTGTAATTTGGAATGTCTTATTGAATTTCGGCATCTAAATTTTCTTGGTGAGGTAATAAGTGGTCTTGTTCTATTGTTTCTTCTTGCCTATTTCTTGGTCTTTCTGCTTCTTGATTATTATTTTCAGGAACATGAGTTTGTGTCGAAGAATGAATTGATGGATTTGGAACAGTTTCATTTGAAATATTGGTTTGTGAGAGAGACACCCGTTCTTCATTTGTTTCTGGTCTCAATAGCGCATTGCATTGGGATGTTACATTTATTGCTTCGAAAAGGGGAGTTGAAGTTCTAAATTCTAAACGGCTTATATTCAAGATAGAAGGTGAACCCTGATCCATATACATACTGAGGTTGCACAACGTTCTCGTTCTATCTTCGTCAATCGATTCCACCAACTCACCCATGCCAATGTCACATAATGTTTCTATTCTATTTTCTTCATCAATAGCCACATAATCAGGGTCTTTCACGCTGTCATCAATTATGGATATGGATAGTTCTGGATCTTGAGGTGGAGTAGATAGTGATGCATTTTGGTGTGAAAAACGGTGATCGCCAGTGTGTATTATTATAGAGTCAGTAGTTATATTAGTGACTGATTCCGTTGTATCAAGATCAGTGGGTGTATGTTCTAAATCTTCCAAGTACTCCACCTCTTCATACATTGACTCTGTTGAATCCAAATCGGTTGGGATTTTTATTAACGATTCGTTCGGAGACATGAGATGTTCACGAACCTGAATTGAATGCTTAAAACACCTCCGATACTAAAATATTAATTAAAAATCTCACTTTGTTTACATTTTCAAAAACGTCATACTTGAAAGAAATATAAGCGACTAAATTAAATCATGAATGAATGAATGAAAAGCTTTATTTGAGACAGAAACATAACAAAGAATAAAATAAAATATTTACATTAGAGAAAGTATTCTGTCACAAAATCACAACCTTTCGCTGTCAAATAAGGCCTAGCCTTACGAATATCTTGACATCGCAATTGGGTTGGGTTGGACCAGAGACCGTGTTCTGGATGTGACGAAAATGGTAACTGGTGTTACACTGACACATTTGAATAAACACCTAAAAATATGTTTGTTTCTCTCTAACATATTGAAAAAAGACAAGATAAGAGTACGAGTTTATAAACTCTTAATTTCGAGTTGGGGCCTTGGGCAGCATTGATAACACAGACAATTATAGACTAATCAAGTAATTTTGACATGTGAAACTATTCGCGGTAAGATTTAAAAAAACTACAGAAGCCAAAAGAATAAGTACAAAATTTTGTACACTGGGCTAAAGGTCACTACTATAAATTATATTACAAAGCTGGGTTTGACAGAAGTATTTTATTTTGTACAAAATTTTGCACTCGGGGTCTTAGGAGGATAGCGTAGTTCATTAGTTACTAGATAAATACTTAAGTGTAATATGTCTAGTACCTACTTATACCTTTTAATAATTATTTTGTACCTCCATTATGTTTATAAACCAAGAGATGTAATTACTTTTTAGTATGAATGCTGGTGCAAACGCTATAGCAGCTTGTTTGTATAAACCGGCGCCCTATTTATTTAATAAACTGAATGCAATGGTTGACAATTTGGATGGCATATTAAGAGCCCTTGAAAAGTACCTTGAGACTAAGCGCCAGTTGTTTCCAAGATTTTATTTCATATCAAATGATGATCTCTTAGAGATTTTAGGAAACTCTAAGAAACCACAACTCATACAAGTACATTTGAAGAAATTGTTTGATAACGTGAACAAAATCAGAATTGATAAGGTAACTTTAATTTTATTAATTTAAAGTAACTGACCCTGATTTACTTTATCATTAAAAGAAGGGTTACCCAATCTCGCTTCGAACAATATTATTTATTGTCAATCCATCTATTGTGTCATTTTAGTCAAAAAGAAACGGTCGCCATTTGTGTGTAGCCTAGTGCTTTTAATTTAATCCATAAGAATTTAATATTGGTTAGGTACGTTAACGAATGGCAGCAAGATTGTCAGTACGGGGCTACGTGCTGGCTATGCTTCTTTTTTAAGAAGCGATGATGTAACATTATCAAAGCGTTTTGTATTGTGGTTACCCTACTTTATATATAGAAAAAATATTACCCACCTTTTTGGTATTACAAAATTTAAATTTAAACTCCAATATATATTTATTACATAATAGTCTGCAATTTTTAAATAAATTGCTTCTACACACATACCTGTATCGTATTATTTTTTTACTCAAGTTTATCAGTGAGCTGAATACTACCAACGACTTTTGCCTTGCCTTGCCAGTTGCCTGCCAGATTCTTTAAAAAGTAGTGATGGGCAAATGGAAAAAAAATATCGATATTTATCGTATCGATATTTTTCAAATATATCGATATATATCACCCAAAATGCCAAAATAACCAAGAGCAAATAAAAATGGATAAAATTGCAAACTTAAGAAAGGAGAAAAATTTTGGTAAATTTTGGAAGTCTACGCGAAAACTTGACACAAGGCCTGGCCTGCCGGTTAGTGTTGACGGAAAAAGCGACCCCAAAGAGATAGCAAACATGTTTATGCAACATTTTAAAGTGCCGTCTTCACTTGGTCCGTCCGAGTGTGGGGTGTCTGGTGCTGGGCGCAGCGTGGGGAGGGAGGAACCGTTGGTAAGATTTACATCTAGCCAAGTGAAAGTAATCATAAAGGAAATGACCAGGGGTAAATCTCCCGGACATGATGGGCTCAGCATCGAGCATCTTAAGCATGCGGGGGTGCATCTTCCGAGGGTTCTGTCTATGTTCTTTTCCATCTGCATTCGACACTCCTATTTACCACGTGACCTGTTGAGAACTACTGTGGTACCCATAGTTAAGAACAGGACAGGAGACATCTCGGATAGGAGCAACTACCGTCCAATATCGCTCGCGACCATAATTGCCAAAGTGTTGGATAGCTTGCTTGATACTCAATTGCATAAATACTTTAATATTCACGATGCACAGTTCGGCTTTCAGCCAGGTCTATCTACGGAGAGCGCAATTTTGAGTGTCAAGCATACTGTCCAATACTATACGAACCGCAGAACTCCGGTATACGCCTGTTTTCTTGATCTTTCTAAAGCTTTCGATCTCGTATCATATGATGTGCTCTGGAGAAAGATGGAGGACAGGCGTGTACCGCCAGAAATCACTGGCATACTTAGGTTCTGGTATGCAAACCAGATCAATCATGTCAGGTGGTCTAACAGCTTTTCCGATGCTTATGGGCTGGAGTGCGGGGTGAGACAGGGGGGGTTGTCTTCTCCACGTCTCTTCAACTTATATGTCAACGATCTCGTGGTTGGACTTAGCAGCATGCGTGTGGGATGCAGTATAGGTGGTGTTAGCATGAATAACAGTTGGTATGCGAGACATACCCTGCTTCACACGGTCTGGTCTACAATGTGAAGAAAAGTGAGTACATGATCTTTGGGGTCGCCGGTAAGAGGCCCAATCTAAGCCTGCCAATATGCCTGAATGGTGTAAGCCTGAAGAGGGTATATCAATTTAAATACCTTGGGCACTTCCTTACCGACGACCTTAAGGATGATGTAGACATTGAGAGGGAGCGCAGAGCGTTGGCGGTTCGAGGTAATATGCTGGCCCGTAGGTTCGCTCGATGTACGGACCAGGTCAAAATTTCGCTTTTTAAGGCATTTTGCCAAGGTCTTTACACGGGCGGTCTCTGGTTCCGGTATACCAAAAAATCGCTTGACGCCTTGCGCATCCAATACAATAATATTTTTAGGATGATGTTGGGCCTTCCGCGCTTTTGTAGTGCCTCTGGTATGTTCGCAAAAAACCGAACTGATGGCTTTTATGCTGTCATTCGGAAAAAAGTCGCGTCTCTGTTAAGGAGGATGCGGGGAAGTCACAACATCATCCTGAAGGTGCTGGCAGATGATCCGCGTGGACCTCTGAGGAGGCACTTCATGCGGTTGATGTTTGGAGTGGATGATGAGCATTGTTCATCTGGATGCCGTCCGCAGGGGGTGCCTCTCAGGTTCATGATTTATTAATGTCATGAATTTGGTGTAATAATAATAATAATATTTAGTGAATTAATTTAATTTAATATAATTAGTAATTTTAATTTTAATGTAATTTAAATCTACTAACCATTTTATTTTACTGTAACTTAACTAACCCATGGATCTTAGTTGTCCGAAATAAAGAATTTGAATTTTGAATTTGAATTTGAAAAAAATATCGATATTTCGATATATCGATATTTTTTGCCCAATTTGCACTTATTTATAAAAATTGCCAAAATTATCGCTAACTTCCATACAGCAGACATGACATTTAACATAAATACAATTCACACAAAAAAATAACAATAAGCTACGCTTAGTTTACTCGTGGCAACACAACAAAACAACGTTCGTACCAACACTCTAAACTAAAATGCAGTCAGTCCAGTGCAGTGATACCAACCAAACCAACAAGCAAAGTCATTGTCATAGACAAACAAGTCATAGAGTGTAATTTTTTAATTTTTGTTTGTATTTGAAGCAAAGAAACTAAACCCATACAGCCTACTGCATATTTTCTAAATTTAAGAAATCGGATTGGTCAGAAACATGATGTGACGCATGAGCAGACGCCAGACAGCAGAGCTTTAAAAATATATCGATTTTGATATCTGAAAATAAATATCGAAAATTGATATATCGCAGGAAAAAATATCGCTAATTTATATCGATATTTTTCTGAGAATATATCGATATTTTGATATATCGATATTTTTTTACCAACCCTATTAAAAAGTATAAATAAAATGTAATCATTTACTAAAGACAATGGCTGTAGTTCCCCTTGCCTTTCCTTCGGGATAAACTAAACAAACAAAAAAACAAAAAATAAAATGTAAACAAAAACAAATAATCCCATGTGCTGAAGTCTGTATGAATATATTTTCAAGATATCGTGGAGGAAATCGGTGGTTTTATCGTAAATAGTCCGGCTATTTTAGTCGTGTTCCATGTGTATGTAGTCATCTAAAATCTACTAAGCCTAACTCGTAACAAAATGCCGAAGAAAAAGAACTTTGAAGATATATCAAATTGCCATTTTGTGCCTCATCGAACTATGGTAAGTAAAAGTCTATAACTTGGATGATCACGCGTATCTACATTATTAAAAATTAAATTTTGTTTTGCTAATATAATTTTATTGCTTTTAGTAAGAATTTATTGATTTGATTTTTTTGGCAAAAGTTAGGTTAGTTTAGGTAAACCCATGGAGAAGGTATAAAGAGAAGGTGGGACTATGAACTGAGTCGTGTGGCAATCGTGAGGCCATGACGTCATGATAGGGGCCAGTGTGTGTAACACACTATTTTTGTATGAAAATATACTTAGCCGTTGCTCCTCTTGCATTTCTTCTCCATGGGTAAACCCTTTCCAATTTACCAGTTTATTCACACAATCTAACTTTTCAGGAAAAAGTCGTCGATGCGGTCAATAACGTGATTCCTCTGGCCGACAGTTATTGCCAACGTGATTTGCTCTCATTGCAAATGTCGTCCATTGGTGACCAAAAAGCGAGGCGATGGCGAGCTTTGCACCGAGCTGCCGTAAGTCGCGCGATCTATTCGCATGACTGGAATAAGTTGTTGTACTTGCTGAAAAAGTCGCCTATTTGGGAACATCATCCTAAAAAGTATTTTGAACTGCAATTTTATATTAGGGTAAGTTTGATATTAGATGTTCGTTACAGGATTCCTTAGTATTGCATACCTAGCTTAGCATAACATATTGGATTTGGTAATAGACACTTTTTAGGTAGGTATGTAGTGTACAGAGGGGTTAGTGTGAGTTTTCACCTCGAACTTGTTTGCGTCAATGTAAAGCAGCTAACCAATCACATTATGGCTTTGAACTCGATCGCATAAGCGTAAACAGTTCAACCAATCACATAGCACCATTGTTCTCACTTTTATGACATCATATTACATCAGATTATGGCGTTGTAATGTGATGTCATAAAAGTGAGAACAACGGTGCTATGTGATTGGTTGAACTGTTTACGTTTATGAGATCAAGTTCGAAGTCAAAACTCGCACTAAGCCCTCTGATAGAAAGTACCAGATGTCTAAATCTTATTGTCTTGACTGAAGAAGGAATTTTCGGAAATTACCACAAGAAAGGGAAATACTAAAGTTTATGTGGACAAAGTAGCGGTTTACATATTTTACAATTGCATTATATTGTTTTATTTCAGGCTTTAACGATCCTGCTAATGAATCACCCACATGCAAAGGAAGTAGGTTCCCTTAAAAACTACCTACATATGGTGCTTGGATGCCGTTCGGACAATGATAAGAAAGCTATTATGAAAACAATATTGATGTTAACGGACAGGATATACAATGTGAAAGTGTGCTATTATGCCTGATAGATGGGTATACAAGAGACATCAGTTCTTGTTTAAACCATTTTCATTATAAAACTGTGTCGAAAGTTAAATATTACCCATGTTTTGAATTTGAATTTATTTTTTAAATTGTGTATTTAAACATAAGTAGTCAGGTCATATCACTGTATAAATTTAAACACTGGGATGCCAGTTGCAGCAGTTAAAACAGAATGTATGAAATATTGTCTAAAGTTCAGTTATTAATGTTTTTTTTTTCTAATAATGGGGGTTACGAGTACTATTTTGTGTGAATTTGTATTGCATGATGAGGTGCAATTTTTCATAACAGCAAGGCTGCAATAATTTACAGACCTCATTACTGTTAAGTATTTTTATGTGTAAGTAAATTTTTGGCTGTGTCATTTTATAGAGTAAAAAACATTGTTTTTAAAATACAAACTTATTCTAAGTATAATTTTAAATTATAACTATATTATAGTTTTATTGTTATTTATCATAATACAGGTTTTAAAGATTAATAGGCATTTTATTGATTGCTGTATTGGTACCTTACTTCTATTTATTTTATGCTCTTGTAATTGATAAGCTATTATATTTCTTATGTTTTCGTGTGTGGAAGGAAACGAAATGAATTAGTCTCTAGTACCTAAAAACAAAACTCAGACATTCTTACCCGGTGAGAGGTCCAAAAATGGAGATGGACTAGACATATGCTACGCCACCCCATTAACAAGTGGAGCAAGCAAGTCACCCTATGGCAACCAAGTGTTGACAAAAGAAGTATATAGAAGTGTCCAGTCAGGAGATGGGAAGATGTCTTGAAACAGACTTGGCGGAGGCCTATGCCAAAAGGCACACCGAACTTAGGGACTTCTTGTAACCCTACATTTTGGAACAAATGTACCTAAGTATGGATTAATATGTTTTTTATTATAAAGAAAATAGCTTATCAGTCTTTAAAGAAAACTTTGTAATTTAATGGAACTTTTGAATAAGTGGCATAGCTGTCTTACACTTATCCATCCACTGCCTGCCCTTATCTCATTATTTATGGAGTTGGCGCAATATAGTTTCTTTTAAAACTTACATTCACTATGGGTGCGCCCACCACCGGGCCCTACACGCTCCACTGATCCTCGGATCTGATAACTCATAACTGCGAAAACAGGCACTTGCACTAACTACAATCGCCACGAGAAACCAGACCCGAGCACCCAGCATGCAAGACAATACATTGCACTATTCCGAAATCATAAACTAGATAAATAATCTACATATGTTTCGCCAACAACCGTGGCATCCTCAGGATTATAGAAATTAGTAAACCACTAATTATTATGAAACTCTAAAACCCAACACATTACTTACCATTACTTCCCTGTTTTCGCAGTTATGAGTTATCAGATCCGAGGGTCAGTGGAGGGTGTAGGGCCCGGTGGTGGGCGCACCCAAAGTGAATGTTTGAACTTCCGAATTGTAACGCCTAATACAATTTCATTTATAAAACTTACATTGCCAAGGATTTGGCGTTTGCTTTACGGCTGGCTGCCATTATTGCTCCATTGGACTGCCCAGTTGTTATAAAACTTGTACTATGGCCTGGCTATACAATGTGTCAATTTGATCTTAGACCTATAGTCTATATTTAAGGCATAGCTTTTGTTTTCATGTACAAAAATAAAAATCAAATTACTTATTTACTAACTTATCTCGATATAGCAATTGGCTATTACATTTGTTCAAGATTAATAATGGCATAGCAAAACATCGTAAACAGTCACAACTATGAAAGCAACAGTACAACTATGTAAACAATTGTACAATTGCGACAATAATTGTACAACTACGAAAACAATTTGTACAATAACGACAATAATTGTACATCTACGGAATCAATTTGTACAACTGCGAAAACTATTGTACCACTATGTCCATGCCCATAATTTACCTTGTTTACCTGTACCATGAGTGATTCTTGGGTACCTATTTCCTTTATCTATCAAAAACTGGTCATGTTTGCAGAATGCTATCGGCCTACCGGTGGCTAAAGCTATGATGTCTGAGGACGGAGAATGTATAGAGTGGAGGTATAACTTATTGCTCGATGGGCCGGCAGAAGTGTGGCTGTTAGGGCTCGAACATACTATGAGGGTAGTTCTGCGAGAGGTGAGTAAAGGCCAGCCTGTTTGATCAGTAGTTACATTTACTGTTACATATTTTAACTTTGACTATACTCGTTCTACGTATTTTAACTATGTACTCGTACATTTAACATTATACCAAGTTTGAGCTGACATTAATTTCAATGTAATATATTGAGGGTTTAACAACAACGTGTATTTATAGTGTTTTGTCGACATATAATTAGGTATATGTTTTTACTTTAGCAATTGATGGCAACCCGTGCAGCATTGAGAAAATGCAGATACCAGAGAGAACAATGGATAAATGACTATCCTGGACAGCTTGGAATTACTTGTAGCAAGGTATTCATGTTTAATTATGGGGACGGTGCTACATGGTTTCTTTCAAAACTCGTTGCCAAGGATTTGGCGTTTTTTTTATGACCGGCGGCCTGACGCCAAAATTCCTCATAACGTAGGTAGGTATATAAAGTAAATCTGTAAAAGGTGAGTGTGACCAAGAAAACTGGCACTTTGGGACTTGACACAGGCCTGTTACTACATAAACTAGCATAACGGGGCCAAATATATCAGTGAAACATAAGAAGTATATGTGGGTGGAGTCACTTTGAAAGATAGAATAAGAAATGAGGTGATCAGAAAGAAGTGTGGTATAAATGAGGACGCGGTGACGAAGATTGAGAAGGGTATGTTGAGGTGGTTTGGGCATGTGGAGAGGATGAGTGAAAGTAGACTGACAAAGAAAGTGTACAACGGAAGAGTGGATGGAAGGGTTGGAAGGGGAAGACCTCGCCGAACCTTCACTGATCAAATTGGTGAAATTCTAAAGAAAGGTCAGGTCAAGAGTACCCTAAACCGACGAGCGTGCATAAAGAATATCATGAAAGTAGATGAAGCGAAAGAGGTGTGTCAGGATCGTAGCAAATAGAGATCCGTGATCTCTGCCTACCCCTCCGGGAAAGAGGCGTGATTTTTTTAATGGATGTATGTACATATAAATGAAATTCCAACAGATCCAATGGACGTCAGATTGCACCAGAACTCTCTGCCGTTGCGAGATAATGAAGGAGAAGAAACCATTGAAGAAACTCCGCAAGAAACAGAATCTGATCTTGACGACTTTGCAAATGATGTCTCGGAAAGATATCGCCAAGATTTTGCGGTGTAAAGTGAACGCGCTTTGCGTCATTGAGATACATTCAAGAGATACTGTGGATAGGATGTACAAAATGGGTGAGTAAAATCTTTAAAAGGCAATTGATTATGAAGTATAATATTTCGCTATACTATGTTAAATATATATATGCATTGCCATTTACATATAATTTAATAGATCAGAAGCGAAAACAATGGACATAATTTTGTTGTTCCTAGAAGATTATTTAAATGAATTTTGTATTTTTGAATGGGTCATCCCAAGGCAGTAAACTAGAGCCGTTGTTAGGTATTTCCGATCATTTTCAGGATGTATGAGCGTAACAGCGTTTGAATGGTTCTCTCAATTGAAGTTTTACTGGGACCGGGAGCGAGAAGATTGTTACATCAAACAGACTAACACTAATTCGATATATACTTATGAATACATTGGCAACTCCGGTCGTCTTGTGATTACACCTTTGACAGACAGGTAGGTAATGTTTTCGCATATTAAAAGTTTCTATGCTGTCTTGATCATCCAATATCCGTATTTGGTGGTCTGTGTCCGTCCATCTCTTCCTGACTTTCCACGTACAGTAGCTATTCATGTAAATAAATTTAAGGTTAAGTATTCTTATCATTTGTACCGACACATTTAATTTTTGAATCATTGCTATCGATTTTTGGAAGCATTGCTATGTTCCAAAGCTGTTAGTAGCTATTTTACATATAACCATGTGTTTTCGTAGTGCGTTTCGTCAAATAGTTCCCTTAAATGATGGCGCTAGTTACTGTGTGCATGACTATACAATCGGTGTCACTGCATACAAATGATGTCAGTCCAAAATCAGGCATAGAAGTTATTCTATGAACTGTTGTTCTTTTTTGAGTATATTCATTCATTTTAGGTGCTACATAACTCTAACAACCGCGTTACACCTGTTCCGTGGCGGGAGTCCTCAAGGTCCCGCCGGGACTGGCAAAACGGAGACCACGAAGGACTTGGGAAGAGCGCTGGCGAGATGGGTGGTCGTCACCAACTGCTCCGATGGTCTTGATTACAAGTCCATGGCCAAATGTTATGCAGGCAAGTTTAGGCTTACATAATTCAGCTTTAATTTTTTACAAATTATTTTTTTTTTGAAAGCCGCCTTAATATCACTAGTTACTAGTCAGTAAATTTTTGCCAGTCGGAAATTGCAAAATATCAGATTTATGCGCTTGTTGGAATTCCTGCATACCTATGGTGTAACAAAATGTATACAACAAGATTGTATAAACATTCCCAAGTTATTGAGGAATTCTCCATACTATCTGGAAAAATAAACAAGTGATTTGGTCTCCCAAATTGTGTGGATAGGTTGTCTGTAGTGAAATATATTCGTAGCATTTCGCTTAACTTACCATAGCCCTTTTGTTATACCCTGTATACCTCCACTTTGACACTATGTAAAAGCGGCTCTTTTAATTTTAATTTATTTTATATCCGCAGCACTTAGGAATGTACAGAGTTTAGCATTATATCATCATGACTGCCATTTATGGAATTAAATTTTATATGATAATACTAAAGACGGCCGATTTGTCTAGTAGGTAGTGACCCTGCCTGCGACGCCATAGGTCCTGGGTTCGAATCCCGGTAGGTGCAAACATTGATATAATGAATATCGATGTTTGTTTCCGAGTCATGGATGTTTCTATACTTATCTATGTATTTATATACCGTTGCTTAGTACCCACGACACAAGACCTTAGGGACCTTAATGTGGGACTAGGCTAATGTGTTGTGTAGTGTGTGAATATTTATTTATTTATATTTATTATTTACTAAAAGGAGAGAGCATAAATATTATTAGATTACTTTATTATTGAATGACAACTATTCCTCCCAAATCTTGCAGGCATAGCCCAAAGCGGTTGTTGGGGGTGTTTCGACGAGTTTAACCGCATTAACATCGAAGTGTTATCTGTGGTGGCGCAGCAGATCTTGGCAGTTTTGTTGGCTCTATCCCAGTTCCTCAAGCGGTTTATGTTCGAAGGAGCTGAGATTAAACTCGATAGCAATTGTGGGATATTTATTACTATGAATCCGGGGTAAGCGTTTAATAGATTAGTCATCAATACCTTTTATTGGTATTATGTTATTATGTAATATCATATGTATTTAGGATTATAAAATAGGTTGTTTTATTTTAGCACGAGTATCTTACATTACTACGTGATATAGTATCAAAAGCTAGTTACAGTATCAATCTTCCCAACTTAGATTTTAAGTTATTTTATGAGGAGCTATAAGTAGTAGTGATGAATTGTCTGCTTGTTCTGTTAGGTACATGAATGGACACACAACACATAACATGTTTCCAAAATGGGAGTAGATGTTATAGCAAAAATAAATGAACATTTCATATTCATATTAATAACTATAGGACAAGCGACACAATTTTTTTGTCAGTGTTCCACAAGGTACTCTTCTAGGTCCGCATCCATATTGTATTTGTATTACATACATACATACATATATACACGGCTGTGTTCTCGAAATGGCGTAGCCAGAATTGCATGATCATAAACGAAATCCCACAGCCACGTTTGGCATAGCGGTGACAAATGTATTTATATACTTACAGATACGCGGGTCGTACGGAGTTGCCAGACAATTTGAAGTCTATGTTCCGTCCTATTGCGATGTGCGTCCCCGATTCGCTGATCATAGCTGAGAATACTCTGTTCTCTGACGGTTTTACTGCGTACAAGGTTAATGCTAAAAAGGTATTGACGGAAGCTTTCAATATGTTTATAGTCCTTGTATTTTGGTCTGATTCTTTAGTTATAATTTTTTTTAAAAACACTGTACTTAATGAGAATTTAAAAGAAAAACAAGTTATCGGCATGGGGTTCAGTGCTCAAAATATTAAACACTGTCCGCAAACGACTTCGTTTAGGTAAAATTTTGATTTCCCGTTTTTTTCCGTTTGCGTGAAGATTTCGGGAAATCTTTTCTTAAAGTTCCCTGACATGTCAATTAAGGCCCAATAATTTAGATTGTGACTGTCTGTCTGTTCTTCATTTAATTATTTTTGTCACAAGGAAACCGCATTTAGAATTTAGGATATTTCAGACACGATTCGACTACAGTGTACATATGTACTAATATTATTGAGCTATCAAATCGTTATAATGTTTCCCTTCGGCCCAGGTGTTCACTCTATACCAGTTGGCGATGCAGCAGCTGTCGAAGCAAGACCACTACGACTTTGGCCTGCGGTCGATGGTAGCGCTACTGAGGTATGCCGGAGTCAAGAGGAGGGCCTATCCGAATCTACCCGAACAAGAGGTATGTTATCTAATCTATTGTACGTTTCACCCGTAGATATCAGAAAAAAAAGATGGGGCACCGAGCCGAATTTGTGAGTCCTGGTGTAAGCTACCTATACAGGGTGTAACAAAAAGGGTATGTTAAGCGAAAAGATATGTAAATAGCCCACTATAGAGAGCCTATTCACAAAGTGTAAGACTCGAAATCACATGTTTATCTTTCTAGATAGTATGAAGAATTTTCATACAATCTTGAAAAATAAACTTGTGATTTCGGGTCTCAAATTTTGTGGATAGGTTCTCTATAGTGGGCTATTTACATAGCTTTTCGCTTAACATACCCTTTATGTTACACCCTGTATTTTGCGTTTCATAGAATAGTTCCGATGAATGATGGCGCAGTCACGTCCATTATTCCCCAAAGAGGTTGGGCAAAAGTGTTCAAATTATACAACCTACTTTGCACCAGTTAGCCTAAGGCCCACATGTCTACTCGTATATGTATGTATGTATGTGTGTATTGCCATTATTATAGTATGTGTAATAATTTGCAGATGGTAATCCTGGCCATGCGCGATATGAACGTGGCCCGCCTCACCGCTAAAGACGTGCCGCTGTTTGACGGTATCATGCAGGATATCTTCCCCGATGTCGAGGTAATGTCGTCTTTTACACGTCAGTCTATTAAACTTCACTACGGAACTATACGAGTACACCTGCGCACTTTCAATAAGTTGGCAGAAGTGGACAGCCTGTGCGGGAAACACTATTTTCAAACAGTGATTAGCACTGACTCTAGTAGACTTCTAGTGCGCACGCCTGGTCATAGTTCTAAACCTAGGCATGATCCTAACCAAGGATAAGATCAAGGATAGATCTAGTTCTTGTTAATAGCTATCTAAATAGGTTTCTTATCTTTTTGTGTGTATGATATTACACGGGGTCCAGCGACTTACCTCTCAACCACGCACGAGGGTGGCGACGCTCAGGGGTGTTAGGGTGGTCGGTACAGGTCACAAGAAGAGATTCCAGTCCAATGATCACACACTTATCCACCGGTATCACTAGTACAAAGTCCAGAAGGAGAGAGATGCCTCGTAATATGAGTTAAACGGTTTTTGAGATTGTTCTCGCGACGGCGGTTGGAAGGCAACAGACAGCTCGTTGTATGAAATCGAGCTATAGGTGGCGCTGTCGCAGCGCGTAGTTGCACCAACCCAATAGCACGGATTGATCGGAATCCAGTCCGTCGTGAACCCAGTAAAAGAATTTAAGACTACTCGGAAAGTATATTTCCAGATTGTGTTAGGTACCTACCTTATTCTAAATTAATATTAAAATCTGTTCCGGTGCGGAACATTGTGCATTGACTTTAACTGAATAAAAGCTAGTATTTATTTTGTCAAGCTACTCTTTATATATTTTATTGGGCTATGAGACCAGTCCGTTATTTTGAGATATAAAATAGGAGAGTTATTTTGTATCAGAATTGTGAAATAGTGGCTCATAGTGGCTTCATGCAAAGGAAATTTTATAAATGTTTAAAACGTCTATGAAATTGATTTAATTGTCTTTTATTAGTTCTACCCACATGTGGCAGTAGCCACACTTATAAACGTAACATCTATATACATATAATAAAAATGTTACGGATCGCTGTCTGTACATGGAAGATATATGTGAAAAAATATTTTAGGAGACCTTTATCAACACAATAGTACCCATAACAATGATTTTTTGATTTTTTGTCTGTTTGTCGGTTTGTTTGTTTGCCTGTGCGTTTGTGCACGCTCATATCAGGAACGGCTGAACCGATTTCGATGCAGTTTTCAGGAATATATTATGACAGGTTCCACTTAATATATAGGCTATTTTTTATCCCGGGAAAATGTTTTTATCCCAGATAATTTCAACATTTTGTTTTTTCTGTAGTCCACGCGGACGGAGTCGCGGGCGTTCACTAGTAGTACATAAATGTCTACGCCTAAATAAATAAATGCCTTGACTAAATATGTCACGTTTGCATCTAGGTGCCTACCCTAGACTATGACATGTTAGAAACGGCAATATCGGCGGAGATGCGTCTAGTCGGACTGCAACCGGTTAAGGCAGCCTTGCACAAGGTCATACAGACCTTTGAGACTAAGGTAAGGGGTTTGTAGACGCTTTGACATACATACATCTTCATCATTGGGGGGCATCCATTGCCCCTCCCCCCCTCCTTGTCACAGATGGTCACGTTCGTGAGACCCCCCCTCCCTAGTGTGACGTCACATTAAGCTTTTTTTGCAAATTTATATTGAATGAAAATGTGACGTCACGAAATTTAGGATCCCTCCCACCCCCTTGTCACACAATGTCACAGTTTGACGACCCCCTCCCTCCCCCTTAACCTGTGACGTAATATATGGATGGCCCCTTGTCAGCCATGAGAAGTCCACTGCTGGACATAGGCCTCCCCCAGCAACCTCCATGCCGAGTAGTTGGAAGCGGCAGGGTATCAGGTGTATGAATACCGGTATACATACGTATAATAACACTCATTTCGTTAATTTTTCAAGAGTAAAGAAGTTTTTTCATTTTTACATTTTAAATATAAGCGAAATTTCGCTTATATTTAAACGTAGGCTAGGTACTTATAAACTAAGGTGGTGTAAGAAGTAATAAATTAAATTGACCAATCACAAACGATCGCAACGATAGGTACGAAGGAGATGGTTGATATTGTTATCTTGCTCGCACGTGTATGTAGCTGCCGACGCATAGTTCTAATATGCGCGGAGTAGCTACAATACCTATGCCTATGTTCACAACCATTACCTTAATTTTTCAAGAGTTTGAGTAGTAGTTTGCTTGCGTTTGCACACACTTCAAATAAACCCGTTAAATTCCACGTGCTAAGAAACTAATGAGTGTGTCTACCCCCACTTTTTGGGCACAAATATTACAATCTGACAACCGATAACGAGTCCTATTGTATTTAAGTCATCCTAAATAAGTATTATATTATAACTTACCTACTAACAATTTATTATCATTTCAGAACTCTCGACATTCGAGTATTCTCTTGGGAGATACAAACACGGCTAAATCAGTTTCATGGAAGATGTTGGCCGCTACAATCAGCCGACTACATCGGGAGAAGGTAATACACGAACAATATATAGTGTAGTTACTTACGGACTTATGTAGTTTAGGGTATTCAATTTGTTAAACTATATGTAAAATTCTTACTGATCTCGTCCGTTAAACAGCAGGGTGCACCACGGGTAGTTGAGGTTGACTTTGGGTCATAAGATATTAGTCGAACCCATTTGCATCCCTTTAATTTGGGATTTGTTTAGTTTATCCTTTCCTTTGACTTATGTTTCTGTGTCCCCTAGCTAGGCCTGGCCTTCTGAGTCCTCCACAGATCTCCGCTAACCCGCTCGGTTCTGAGCTTCGCTTTTTTATTAGGCGCTATAAATTTTTTACGGAAAATAATTAAGGGGGGGAGGGGGTCGACCAAGCCTTATTTTGGGTCGGCTGGGGGTCGGTTTATTCTTATTTTCTCTTATAATAGGGAGGGGGGGGATGGGTTTAAAAACTAGCGAAGATTAATGCATGGCACCTTAGCTCCAGGTCTTCCCTTTGAGATAAACTAACTCTCTCTTGTGGTATTCCAGGTGCCAGGGTTCGAGAACGTGCAGGTGCACCCGATGAACCCGAAGGCGCTCACCCTGGGCGAACTCTATGGAGAGTACAACCTCGCCACCGGAGAGTGGAAGGATGGAGTGCTGTCGTCCATCATGAGGAATACCTGCCAGGGTGTGTAGACTACCTGCCAGGGTGTGTAGACTACCTGCCAGGGTGTGTACATTATCTGCCAGGGTGTGTACACTACCTGCCAAGGGTGTGTAGACTAGCTGCCAGGGTATGTAGACTACCTGCCAAGGGTGTGTACACTAGCTGCCAGGGTATGTAGACTACCTGCCAAGGGTGTGTACACTAGCTGCCAGGGTATGTAGACTACCTGCCAAGGGTGTGTACACTAGCTGCCAGGGTATGTAGACTACCTGCCAAGGGTGTGTACACTAGCTGCCAGGGTATGTAGACTACCTGCCAAGGGTGTGTACACTAGCTGCCAGGGTATGTAGACTACCTGCCAAGGGTGTGTACACTAGCTGCCAGGGTATGTAGACTACCTGCCAAGGGTGTGTACACTAGCTGCCAGGGTATGTAGACTACCTGCCAAGGGTGTGTACACTACCCGCCAGGGTGTGTACACTATCTGCCAGGACGTGTACACTACCTGCCAGGGTAGACTAGTTATAATAATAAGTTACACTATAATAAAGTATAAGTAAGTTACATTCACCACACTATTTGCAGACGAGTCTCCCGACCAGAAATGGATAATATTCGACGGACCGGTCGACGCGATCTGGATCGAAAACCTAAACTCTGTGATGGACGACAATAAACTGCTGACGTTGGTCAACAGTGAACGTATTTCCATGCCGTCTCAGGTGTGAATATATCTATTCTAATCTCTCTACACATAAAATATTTTGCCTTGAATGACTGACGAATCAACGTACTGCTAAAACCATTGTGATCTGATATTTGGAGGGTGCGTTCTGAAACATGATGCAAATGAGGTTTTTAACGCTTTGTTTCTGATCATTCGAATTGATTTCAATTCGAATCACATTATAATTAGCTAAGTTATGTTATGACGCGATTTTCGTTTCTACTGTGTAAATAATCCTATCTTAAGAAGGTCATGGCACACTATACCGGCACGGAAATTACTTTGTCTTGCAATTTAGGGCATTAAATCATAATTATGTCATATAAAATGTGTTATAATATGGCACACAATATAATGCTCTGAATTGAATGACAAGGTACTTGCTGGGTAGGAGCTATGCCGATATACTGCGCCGTGAGCTTTAAGAGTTGACCGGCAGGTGTCGCTGCTGATCGAGACACTAGACCTGGCGGTGGCGTCCCCGGCCACCGTGTCACGTAACGGTATGGTGTACAACGACTACAAGGACTGGGGCTGGTGGCCCTTCGTCAACTCCTGGCTGGACACTGTGCCGGATCCTGAATACCGAGAGATGGTGAAGATTATTATTATTTACTTGTGGACGTCTACAACACGTTAAACATGATTATTTATTTACTCAAAACTTCAGATCAAAACTCCGTCAGTTTTATCACTCCTGCACAAGCAGAACGGCAAAGAAACTTGAGAGGGTTTTTATGTACACTTTACATTACAGTGTCCTTGTGACTTATTATTTATATATGTAAGTAATATAAGATAACCAAATTACTTTTACTTACATACTATTTACTTCAAACAAGTATAACGCCTACGTATGTGACGTAATCTTCTTGTAACAGCTGTGGAATCAAAAATCCAAAATGGCCGCCCTTTGGCGTCATTTTCTAACGCCGGTGCTAGAGCTCAAATGCATGTACATGTGATGTAATCTTCCAACAAGTTCGCCGTCACTTCTAAAACATCCTAACTCCAGTGCTCACATGTTTGTGAATATTCAGCTTACGGATGTATTTTAAGAAGCATTTATTTACCTGCCTTCTATGAAGTTTTCTTTTGGGACCTCAAACGTATATGTACTATATTATGTCTATCTTCTCCCAACAGCTGCGCCGTCACTTCCAAAACATCCTAACGCCGGTGCTCGAGCTGAAGCGGCTGTTCCTGTCGGAGGGCGCGAGCGTGCGCGGGCAGGAGCTGACGGGTGTGCGTGCGCTGTGCCGTCTGCTCGGGCTGGGTGCGCCGCCGCCGCCACCCGCGCCCGACGAGCCCGACAACGACGAGCTGTCCAAGATGCGGTTCCTGTTTGCGTTAGTGTGCACTGTGTTCTTTAGGGTAGTTCGCGTTAGTGTTGCCTTGTGTTCTTTAGGGTAGTTCGCGTTAGTGTTGCCTTGTGTTCTGTAGGGTAGTTCGCGTTAGTGTGCACTGTGTTCTGTAGGGTAGTTCGCGTTAGTGTTGCCTTGTGTTCTGTAGGGTAGTTCGCGTTAGTGTGCACTGTGTTCTGTAGGGTAGTTCGCGTTAGTGTTGCCTTGTGTTCTGTAGGGTAGTTCGCGTTAGTGTTGCCTTGTGTCCTATAGAGTAGTTCGCGTTAGTGTGCACTGTGTTCTGTAGGGTAGTTCGCGTTAGTGTTGCCTTGTGTTCTGTAGGGTAGTTCGCGTTAGTGTTGCCTTGTGTTCTGTAGGGTAGTTCGCGTTAGTGTTGCCTTGTGTTCTGTAGGGTAGTTCGCGTTAGTGTTGCCTTGTGTCCTATAGAGTAGTTCGCGTTAGTGTTGCCTTGTGTTCTGTAGGGTAGTTCGCGTTAGTGTTGCCTTGTGTTCTGTAGGGTAGTTCGTGTTAGTGTTGCCTTGTGTTCTGTAGGATAGTTCGCGTTAGTGTTGCCTTGTGTTCTGTAGGGTAGTTCGCGTTAGTGTTGCCTTGTGTTCTGTAGGGTAGTTCGCGTTAGCGGTCACTTGTTTTCTGATGTGAAAGTTGTGTGCTGTAGTTGTCATTTTAAATAATGAATGATTGATGAAAGAATCATTATTTATTTACTCTAAATGTCTCCGTTCGATAACGACGAGCTGTCCAAGATGCAGTTTTTGTTCGCGTTAGTGTGCACTAACATTTGAGCGGTTTATTTGTCGTCGTTATCGAATGAATGCTTGATTGATTGAAGCAGTGTATTTACTTTGGCAATCAGTGAATGATTGATTGATGAATGATTTATAGAGCGTCCTCACAAACTTTCGCATTTTTAATATATACCTGTTAGTAGGATGTTTGTATGTTACTGTTGAGAACTTTACAACTAGTGTACATTCCCTACTACTCCTACTGCTCCTTACTTATGCGGGGGTTCACTAGAATACATCAGCTACTACCCCCCCCACATTTCAGGAACACAGCCGTCTATATATGTATGTATGTATATGTTCACTATGGGTGCGCCCACCACCGGGCCCTACACCCTCCACTGACCCTCGGATCTGATAACTCATAATTGCGAAAACAGGCACTTGCACTAACTACAATCGCCATGAGAAACCAGACCCGAGCACCTAGCATGCAAGACGATACATTGCACCATTCCGAAATCAAAAACTAGATCTACATATGTTTCGCCAACAACCGTGGCATCCTCAGGATTATATAAATTAGTAAATTAGTAAACCACTAATTATTATGAACCTCTAAAACCCAACACATTACTCACACAGTATGTACTTATATATGTATAAATTTTGTAATTATTACATTTCTAAACATTACTTACATTATTGTTACGTGTTAACCTGGAATGACGGATGACGGGTTCTGACAGCTATTAAAAGTAAAAAAAATATAGTACAAATCACCTGTGGGGTAAGCACTTTAAGCGGCGTAACGCTAGCAAAATCTAAGTGATTTGACAGTTGGACGATAGCGTTATAGCGTTATATAGACTATCGAGAGGTTCGTGCTTACCCCTTTGAATAGATGGCGTGAACGCATCACAATACCTCATTCTGTTTTGTCATTGGATACGTACAGGGGGAGGTGCAGCTAGGGAGGGTGATGCGCTCACGCCATTTTTTTTGACAGTTATTTTAACTTATCAGAAAATCCCTAATTGGCTTCGTTTGTTGCTATAAGTTATATTATATTGTTTTATAAGCTGTTAGCTATCCACAGAGCTGTAATAAATAAATTAATACCTTTTGGATCACAATGTTGAATTTGTAAAATGTTGGATTCTTATGATGTTAAATTCCCTACAGCATGATCTGGTCGGTATGTGCGACCCTAGAGGACGAGCCTCGTCGTCGCCTTGATAATTGGGTGAGGGAACACGAAGGTGTGTTCCCGCTTAAAGACACGGTGTATGATTACTTTGTGGACGAACGCTTGAGAGCCTTCAAGTCCTGGGATGAGAAGCTGGCTGATAATTGGAAGTATAATCCTAGGTTAGTAATTTCGTTGTTTGCCTTACTCTGTTATTATTTGGTGAGACGAAGAGGTAAGTAATAGGTTTAGTTCCGAAGCAACTATACAGAGAAACTAGCGTCATCGTTCAAAGGAACTGTTTGGTGAAACGCATTCTACTGGATCATTAACCTGAAACCTAGCACTATCCACGGGGAGCGCGGGATTTCTCAACTCAATGCGGGCAGTCATGGTCGTTAATTATAAAAGAATCAGTTCCATATCGCGTTTATTCTTAAATACCCTCAAATTGGAAGCATTCTCCAAAGTTGAACCCCTTTATTCATTTCCACCAGCCTGGGTTTCCACAATATCCTGGTACCCACGGTGGAGTTCATCCGCGTGCAGATCATAGCCTTGGACATGCTGAAGGCAGGATACGGTGTCTTGGTGGGAGGCCCCACTGGGACCGGCAAGACCTTCCTTATTCAGGGCACGCTGGCGCAGCTGGATCCTTCAAGGTAAGCGGACGAGTTTTTCGCTGCGGTTCGTAAAGCGGTGATGGCTTATTGGGATTGACGTGTGCTTCCGAGTTTGACGGCGCCAGTTCAATCCCAGTCATGGACCTAAAAATAAATTTTATTTAATGGTCAAGATTTTTAATGTGATCGTAATCAGATGGTTTTCTTTTAAACAAGGTCAACAAATTAAAAAAAAAGGGAAAACATACTCACTCATATGATGATGATCTCCGACCGTATTTCGGTCAAGGCGACCAATCTCTACGGAGATTGGCCAGGTACGCAGGAGATATTATACTGCACAAGTGTGTGCGCAAATACAGATGCACTCTCTATTTCGTTACTCTCATAGTCCGATGGGACGGAAAGCCGACACGACCGGAGAGAGATCAGGCGGCAGGACCAACGGTTTTACGTGCTCTCCGAGGCACGAGCTAAGTGACAATTTTGCAACATTAAAATCTGTACATGAAATAAATTCATTGGTACAGGCCCGTGGCTGGGATCGAACTTACGCCTCCCGCTTGGAAGGTGCACGTCTTAACCACCCAGTGGTATCACCACTCGTATATTATACACACAGCTGTGTTCCCGAAATGGGTTTAGCCAGAACTGAAGGATCAATGGAGATTCGTGATCTCTGCCTACCCCTCCGGGAAAGAGGCGTGATTATTATGTATGTATGTATATATGAAGGATCAATAATTATGGCAGATCGGACAGCGACGCTTAGCTTAGCGGGGACAGATGTTAATGATCAGCAGAGGTCGGAATTAGGTAGAGTCATTTATGTACTTGCACTGATTTCATAAAGCGAAAGAATAAAGTGGATATGATTCCGGTATTAATTTTAAAACAGAAATTTTATGTTAATTATATCGCTGAGGGTTTTATTATTATTTATTTGTAATATTGTTGGCCACACGGGATTGTCCATTAGAAATCCTGGGAAGGGACAAGTACATAAATGACTACCTAATTCCGACCTCTGATGATCAGTGACGAGTTGCTAGCTTATCGCCTGAGAGAATGCTCGAATTCTTTGGTTTAGTCGATTTTTACGATAATATACGATAAGGAGATGCGGCTGATGTATTCTAGTGAAGCTCCACTAAACCTGGTTCGCTCGAAGATTTCGTTGTAATGTCTCTCAACACCCTGTATAGATCGCTTATGTCTGCGCACACAGGTACAGTCAGCAAGTGATCAACATGTCTGCGCAGACCACCGCCGCCAATGTACAGGATATTATTGAGGCGAGGCTCGAGAAGAGGACCAAGGGAAACTATGTACCCGCTGGAGGTATACTATCTATACAGGGTGTAACAGAAAGGGTATGTTAAGCGAAAAGCTACGTAAATAGCCCACTATAGAGATCCTATTTCCAAAATTTGAGACTCGAAATCACATTTTTATTTTTCAAGATTCTATGGACATTCCTGAGTTGTTTCAAAATTCTTCATACTATCTGGAAAAATAAAAATGTGAATTTGAGTCTGAAATTTTGGAAATAGGTTCTCTATAGTGGGCTATTTACATAGCTTTTCGCTTAACATACCCTTTTTGTTACACCCTGTATATATGAGGTGTTTTCATAACAATTTACTTATTTATGGACACTAGGTATCGAGACTAGGTAGGTAAAAAGAAACAACTTTGACTATAGGACCAACTCATATACCCCACATTGATATGGTGAAAAAAAAAATTGCTGCTCCATACAAACGTATATCCACTGCACTAAAATATATGAATTTTTTTCACGATTTCGGAGTTGGTTCTATAGTAAAAGTTGTTTCTTTTTATCTGCCTGGTGTCGCGTCAAAAATAAGTTACTGATTTTTAATACACCTTATATAAAATGCTTTGACCTTAATGACTAATCGATCAAATCACAGCATAAACTGTGTGTTCTTTGATGACGTAAGCATACGATAAGAAAGGATTTCTGGAAATTCACGTTTATGTGAGAGTGGGGGGTGGGGGTTAATTCTAAGTTTTACACAGGCTAAGTGGTGGTAACTGATACATACCTAGGTTACTAATGGAGTACCCCAATATGAGTCAAACAAATTCAAATCTTATTCGACATGAAAGCGTGAAATTCGACGTGAAAGTACACTACTAATTTGTTCGAAATTTTTTATATGTTACTTTCTACGGGATGTCCGTTAATATAACCAATCTGTGGGCAGGCAAGCGTATGATAGCGTTCATGGACGACATAAACATGCCGGTGCGTGACGAGTACGGCTCGCAGCCGCCGCTCGAGCTGGTCCGGCTGTGGCACGACTACGGGTACTGGTTCGACCGCGCCAAGCAGTGGAGGAAGAACGTCAAGGTAAGGGGGAAAGGGGCAAGAAGTGGCTGCTGTCGTGCTTCCTCCCGCTGCCTCACATACTGTAGGACATGCTGTCTGCAGGACATGGTGCTGTGCGGCGCGGCTGCTGTCCTGCTTCCCCCCGCTGCCTCACATATTGTAGGACATGCTGTCTGTAGGACATGGTGCTGTGCGGCGCGGCGGGCCCGCCGGGCGGCGCTCGCTCGGTGCTGCCCGCACGTCTGCTGTCCTGCTTCCACCCGCTGTACCTGACGCCGCCCACACATCAGCAGCTCATCAAGATCTTCGGCACGATGCTGCGACAGCATCTGGCTGATTTTGACGAGGAAACCAAAACTGTGGGTGAGTGAGAACTTCCAAAGAGTACATTGTGATTACTGGACACCCAGAGGGGAGCGGTGTGATCCAGAAATAAATAAATGTGCACTTTTCACTTCACGTAATATGCTATTGAGACACGCTCGCTTCGCTCGCTCGGTTCGTACAGTGCAACAAGTACAAGCCGCCGAAGTGCTAGACACCTATGATACATAATGAATTTCAAACGCATACAATTCGAAATGCCTAGGCAGAATGTTACTCGTATTTGCCAGATTTTTCTATTTGCTTTTGAACTACATCGAAGCAGAGGTTATTATCAAGATTTGTATATAGGTACATTTGTATATGTGTACTGTTATTATGATCTTAACTTGCAGGTAAAGTAGTGCTAGTGGCGACTATAGACCTCTTCAACAACATAGTGGCGAAGCTTCTGCCCACACCCAGTAAGATGCACTATCAGTTCAACTTGAGGGACATCTCTAAGATATTCCAGGTTGGTTGTTTTCTAATAAATAAAACTATTGAGTCCTGTGCTGATGCGGGGCTTTCCTAAAATACATCATCTGCATCTTCCGTGCATATCGTCAGAGTCAACTAAGGACTCATGAATGTTATCCCAGGTGATGCGAATCCGGCAAACTGAAGTGGCAGTGGGCTGGTGACATCTGTCGTAGAACCGATGGACAGTGGAATAAGCGGGTTCTTGAATGGAGACCGTGTCGAATGGACCGATGACTTAAAAAGGGCGGCTGGTAGTGACTGGGTGGCAAAAACGGGAGATCGAGCCTTGTAGCGTGCTTTGGGGCAGGCCTACGTGGACTGCAACAGTCTGATGTTTGATGAGCCGAGACTGTAGGATCCTGCATTTTGGCTACCCCCCTTATGTAAATGACCTTGTATATTACAGGGTCTATTACGCAGTAACAAGGACTATCAGAACACGAAGCCGCGGTTCCTGAGGTTGTGGATATGCGAGTGCTTCAGAGTGTTTTCTGATCGACTCACTGAGGAAAAGTAAGACTTTATTATCTTTTCCCATGTTGTTATGAACAGTCGATATTTCTGCTAATTATTTTAACTACTTTTAGGTATAGTTTACATAACCTTTCGTCTATATAATAGAAGTAGGCAGAGACTACATATCTCCATTTAGTACATTTCAAACATACTCCTTTCGCCCCGTCCACATTCATTCAATTCTTTATAAATGCTTATCAATCACGGGTTATTTTCTAGATCAGCATATTACAGTCCCCTGTTGAATCTAGGCCTCTCCAAGGGCATGTGAAAAGATTCTGCCATAGGGGGGTTTTTGCCCATAGTCACCAGTTCACCACGCTGGACAGGTGGGTTGGTGACCGCAGTATGATTTTCGGACAGTGTCCTCCTATACGAGTACTATACCTACGGTGACGACAGAAACGCAGAAAAATTAAATAATAAAAAACTCTAAAATTAAGAACAAAACATCGAAAAATAAATATCGATTTTCTATACCCATGGACATTTCTATAAAATACTCGTAGTGTTATTCTACACTGCCGAATCCACACTGACTAGATATTTCTCTAAGAACTGAGCAATAGCATATGATCTTTACTCTGCAGGGACCGCAACTGGTTCATGGAGCACATGGGCGACATGCTGGGCAAGCACTTCGAGCTGACGTTCCACGCGGTGTGCCCCACCAAGCAGGCGCCGCTGTTCGGACACTTCCTCAACCCCTTCGAGGTTTACGACGACCTTAACGACCCCGTCGCGCTTAGGAAGTAAGTTTAACATTATTATAGCTATGGTTGTTTTAATGTGAATTCCAGTCCCAACCTTCGTACTACGAGTATTACTAGTTTAAAAAAGTGTTTTTCCCTACACTAGTCTCTTCAAAAGAGGGCGATAATGCCCCCTTGTGGTCGATAACGTCCCCCTGTCAGCACAGAAACCCTGGTCGAATCTTACGACATCTACGGAAAGAGATGCCTCTGATTATAGTAGAGACCCTAATAAGTTACTAAGTACTTGTACTAAATACGTAATTTCCCCTCCAGATACATATTGGTGCAGCTGGAGGAGTACAACGGCTGCCCGGGCGTGGTGAAGATGGACCTGGTGCTGTTTAAGGACGCCATCGAGCACATCTGCCGCATCGTGCGCATCCTGTCCCAGCCGCGTGGGCATGCGCTCTGCGTGGGCATCGGTGAGTATGTGGGCAGTGGGGGCTATGCGGGCAGCGGGGGCTATGTGGGGGCGGGAGCTATGTGGGTAGCGGGGGCTATGTGGGAAGTGGGAGCTATGTGGGCAGCGGGGGCTATGTGGGCATCGGGGGCTATATGGGCAGCGGTGTATACGGCTGTCTCCTTTAAATAGGGAAGTCAGAGCAGCAGATTACGAAAAAGATATCCACAATAAGCGTAGCGGGGCCAGATGTGAAGAATTTGTGTCAAGTTGCTGAGAGTACGCCCCTGAGTTCCCCGAGATGCAGCTGAGGTATTCTAGTGAGCATCAGCATCGGCATCGTTAATGTAACCATAACTGCACTATCTATTTATGACTCGAAAACATTCCTGGTTGTATATTTACAGGCGGATCTGGAAGGCAGAGTTTGACTCGCATAGCCTCATACATCTGCGAGTGTAACTCCTTCCAAGTGGTCGTTACCAAGACGTATGGGGTCAAGGACTTTAGGGAGGACCTTAAGGTAATCCAGTAATACCTATTTAGCTGCCCTTTTTATTGATAGCTAAACTTATCTTTTAACTATACAGAGTTGAATCGAATGGAAACCAGTTACTAGCAACTTGGGCTTTTCAACCAGAGATGTGCTAATGCAAAGACGAGTTGAGTCTAATGCATACCAGTCACTAGCGACTCAGGCCCTTCCAGCAGAGATGTGCTGTGCTACGTTACAACAGATCCGTGTGATATTCACCAATGATATTCATTGGTCTATAATGTCAATGAATTTTATTATATTTTATTGATATGGCCTTTACTCAGCAGTAGGAGGCTGTATAGATAGATAGATATATACTTCATCAAACTCATACATAGAAACGTAAATAGTAAAGGCAAAAATAGTAACATAGAAACTAGAAAATTCAGATAGTGTTAGAAATAGTAACGACAGAAACGCAGATAATATATGAAAATTAACATGAGAAAGAAATGTATTTGGAATCCCGTGTACACATACACGCTAACGAGGTCTCTTTATAGCTGGATGCTTAAATCTACATCTGCATGCTGAAACACTAAAGATATTTAAAAATTCATTATTTTCCAGCCATTTTTGGCATAAACTTACCTACTGGAGCACGTAGCCTTCGTAAACGATGGTAACGAAAAAACGCCCTGTTTATCGATGATTACAGGTGATATACAGTGCATGCGGAGTGGACGCTAAGAAAATGACGTTCATCTTCTGCGACACGCAGATCGTGGAGGAAACCTTCACGGAGATCATGAATAACCTGCTGAGCAGCGGCGAGGTCACCAACCTTTACAAACCGGACGAGTTTGAGGATGTATGTAGTCTATGTACCTATATGTTGTTATCTGCTATTTATAATTTATAAACGTTCTTGCTTATAAAGTGGTACTTATCGCAACGATTTCAATTCCTATTCATGGATTTCTCTAAACTTGTTAAAATACTTCACTAGTGGACTCACGACTGCAGAATCTATCGGATGTAGGAGAGAACCACAATCGAATGCAAAATCCTAGAACGCGATAGAGATGATAAAATCCCCGGTGGGGCCGAAAGCGCTTCCCTTTTCACCACCCCCACATACCTGTGTACAAAGTTCAGTAGTTTTGACGTGGAAGCCAAACAGAGAGACGGAGTTACTTTCGCATTTATAATATTAGTAAAGATTATCATCTCACTGTCCACAGATAAAGGCAGCCCTAGAGAAACCGATGAAGAACCTCAACCTGCTGCAGACGGCGGAGTCGGTCTACCTGTTCCTGGTGGACAGAGTGAGACAGAACATGCACATTGTGCTCTGTTTCAGTCCGATAGGCGACGAGTTCAGGTGGGTAAAGTATGGAAGTGAAAGAAAGCGTCTTCGTCATGGAGTATAAATAAAAGAGGAGTAGCGGCTAAGTATACTTTCATACAAAAAAATTGTGCCGCGGAGCGAGGATGAAGTATGGGACGAAGGGAGCATTGAACAATATGGTTCAAGATTGTTTTACTAGTGTAGGGCAATATTAAACGTTTTAGTAAAAAAGTACCTTGATAAAAGCGCTAGTGTCTTTGTGATTACATTTCGGAGCACATGCGTGTGGTTACAGCTACTGCGTTACACTGGCGCTGAAGCTCTGCCCCTATCATGACGTATCACGATTGCCACTCGATCAGTTCATAATCTTCGAGAAAACAAACAGTCAGTAGCGGACTGTAGCAAAAATGCTTGTCTGTACATATAGTTAGACAGATTGAGTAAATAGTAGTAGCTGCAATATTTGGGGTTTGAGTTGCGTCGAGTTCCGAGTAAATAGCCAGGTTAAAATCATGTGCCGATCTAATAAAGAATGAATTTTGGTTGCTTAAATGCGAGAGACAGCAAGGGGGTATTCTTACAGATCTATTCGGTACTTTAAGAAAAATGCCACTGAGATACATACATACATACATATTATCACGCCTTTATCCCTTACGTGGGTTCCAAACCTGAGGCAATACTCTAGAGCACGTAAGGGCACCTGAGAGATAGAGGCTTTACTGGATTTTTTAACATATGGTGCCACTTCTGACCAATTTTTAGGGTATAGTTGAGATGTAGAAGTTCGGTTAGTAGTGACAGGTGGTCAGCCCATCGCCTACAAAACACCAAGACCCTCTTGTCCCTCTACTGGCTTGTACAGTATGCCCGGGAAGAGAAGCAGCTGTAGTATTACACGTTATTTTTTCACTCCCAGAGCAGCATAGAAGACTAGAGCTAGATGGCATCATCATCATCACTAGATGGCAATATTATACTACGTTATAGTAAAAAAAGTATCCTGATAAAAGCGCTAGTGTCTTTGTAATTTTAATACGGTTACATTTCGGAGCACACAGTCCAGCAACTGTAATTTCTTGGTTACTTAGGGTAGTAAACTACTGCTTCATGAATAGTATTATTAAATAGACACGTGGCGAATTTATTACGTCGATTAGCTCTGTCGCCAAATATTTGTACCTATACTAATGAGCGTATTTTCACATGAATAGTCCAAACATATTTCTAACGATTTATGGTGGGGATCTTCAGGCACTAAGGGATACAGGAAGTAAGACTTATTATATCATTAGATAACCTCACGATTATAAGTTATATTTCTATAAAAATTGAATTGATTCAAGTTACATTCCACTAATGTATTGAAAAATAATAGTTGCTCATCGCCTACTATTCCACATGGTTGAAGATAGCCGCATTCACCCTGCCAGTCAACATTGGGTAGGTTAAAGTCACCTATAATTAAAAATGAGTCATTTGGACACGAGTTGTGAATTGAACAGAGTTTGTCTGAGAAGTTCCTTAATTGTAAATTAAAAGAATTACCCAACTTCTCCTTATATCATACATTCTTTTTTTTTGTCATTTACAGATACGTAAATTTTTCCTCTGAACCCACCCATTGGATACTGACAATATGCATTATATTATAGGTACTAAAAAAGTGCAATACTTGTTGCGTGCAACAGAATAGGGTGTGGTAGTGATACCACATACCATAGTTTGACCATTCAAAGAATCGTCCCTTACACATTTAACAGAGCTCTATAGCGTTATAAGGTTCTATGGAGAAGAGAATGAGTGAGTGACGCTTGCCGAGGCGCGGTATGAAAAAAAACTGCATACTACAAAAATATTAGTACCGGGAGTTATTCTGCAATATAACGGACTTTGATAATGTGTATATTTAGGAACCGCATCCGCCAATACCCTGCGCTGATAAACGCAACGACAACAAACTGGTTCCTCGAGTGGCCGCGAGAGGCGCTGCTCGAGGTCGCATACAAGTTCCTGGATGGCGTCGAGCTACTCGCCTCTATTACTGGACCTAGGGTAAGTGGCAAGGACACTTTACGTATATTTAATTGTATAAGGCGTCACTATCCGGAAGTTGAAATTTCCATCATGCAAGCATGCTAGAATCTGGCAAGATGCTTGGATCTGGCTTCTCGTTACGACTGTAATGGCTTGTGTTCGTGATCATGAGTCGGCAGATCCGAGGGTCAGCGAAGAGTGCAGGGCCCGATGATGGGCGAGCCCTCGATGGAAACTTTACATACTTAAGGTGTTTTCAAAATGAGTAATTTTTTTGTGTTATCTGTTGTTGTGGTATAGTTGTTGTTTATTTTAAAGAAATAAATTAAGTAAAATATTGTTTACCAACTTTTTTAGGACTCGTTTTACTTAGTGAAAAAAATTAGCTGTGTCATAAAACAGTCACGCCCGTTATTCAAAGAGGACTCGTATTTGAGGAATTTTTTCCATTTCTTTATTAATACATACATACATAAAACACTACGGGGTAGGCAGAGCACCAAGGGCCGATAGAACCACATGGTGCCACTTCTGACCAATTTTGAGGGTATAGTTGAGATGTACAAGTTCGGTTAGTAGTGACAGGTGGTCAGCCCATCGCCTACAAAACACCAAGACCCTCTTGTCCCTCTACTGACTTGTACAGTATGCCCGGGAGGAGAAGCAGCTGTCGTATTATACGTTTTTTTTTCACTCCCAGAGCAGCATAGAAGATAATTTATTAATAATAATCTTTATTAATAATTTTATAATATATATCTTGACTAAGATAAATTTATAAAAACACTTCTCCATTAATATAATCCATTAGGATATGGTTGATCGTTTCATCTTTAAACATTGTGCTGAGGGATTCAGCTTTGTTTGCCGAGATTTGGCTAGTGTATAGCTATCGGGATGAAAAATAACGTTGCCAATATGTAATTTAGAAAAGAGATGGTAAAATTCGTCATCCGAGTAATTGACCCGGTGGCTCAGTGGTGAGAGCGCTGACACGCGGAATGCAGAGGTCGTGGGTCGATTCCCATTCGGGTGGGGAACATTTCTCACATGTTTTTGTTTGTTTGTTTGCTTCTGAATCTACTGCAGTTTACGCGGACTGAGTTCCGTTGCGGGCGTCTACTAGTCTAATAGGTACATAACATTCTCGTGTCGAGGTGTTTATTATTAAACTCCTCCAAAATGTGTGTGTATTCGGTAGGTCTGAGAATAGGTGTAAACTATTTTTTGTACCTTTTTAGCCGCGGGTTACAGCTAGTTAATTTAATAAAACTCCCAGGTGCGCCGCAAGGAGTCGATAACGGAGAGTCGTGAGGACGTGCTCCGTGCATCAGTAGCGTCCATCATGTCTCTGATCCACTCGTCGGTGGGACGCTACTCCGTCCGCATGTGGCAGGAGATGCGCCGCACCAACTACGTCACGCCCACCAACTACCTGGAGCTGGTGTCCGGCTACAAGGAGTGAGTCACTAGTCACGTCCACCAACTACCTGGAGCTGGTGTCCGGCTCTGATCACTACTCGTCGGTGTCCGGACAAGGAGTGAGTCACTACGTCACGCCCACCAACTACCTGGAGCTGGTGTCCGCATGTGGCAGGCTACAAGGATGCGTCACGCACCAACTACCTGGAGCTGGTGTCCGGCTACAAGGAGTGAGTCACTACGTCACGTCCACCAACTACCTGGAGCTGGTGTCCGGCTACAAGGAGTGAGTCACTACGTCACGCCCACCAACTACCTGGAGCTCGTGTCCGGCTATAAGGAGTGAGCCGGGTACATTATGTATAACTGCGGTATGGTAACTTGGGATATTATAGGAGTCTAGAAGAAAATATAGACACATGTAAGCGCGGCTTCGTTCCCTAAATTGGGGCCAGAATTGCAAAAAGGACAACCCACAACCATGCTTAGTATAAGAGTAAGGAAAATTTTCGGTCGTATATTAATACAATCATTGTACATTATTTTCGATTACAGGATGTTAAAGATGAAGCGCGAAGAAATAGCGCTACAAGCGAATAAACTGAGAAACGGTCTCGGGAAAGTAGAGGAGACCACCAAACTTGTGGGGCAAATGTCGGAGGAACTGGCCATAGCGCAGGTCAGTTCTGATTAGTTATTTATATGGAAACTAGCCGTTGAAGATACTGCGTGTTACTCTGATGATGTCTAAGCTAAATGTACAGCTGCTACTTAACTTTTGTTCCTATGTCCACTAACTGGGGCAGAGGGCCTCCAAAGATCTCCGGCCATCCCGTTCTGAGCTTCGCGTTTTATTTCGCTTCAGGTCTATCCTACTTTCTTTGCCTTTGCAATGACTTATTCAAGCATTCAAAAGCGGTTCGATAGTTTTTGCTTGAATGAATAACAAACCTTATAGGATACGATTGGTAGATTATTTCGAAAATTGGATTGGCATGACTAGCATATACATTGATGTTTTTTTACAATTTAAAGGTTCAAGTAGCCGAGTACACAGAGCAATGTATCGAGTACATGGGAGTTATCAACGTGCAGCAGAGAAACGCCGATGAACAACAACGCAGTGTGGCTGCTAGGAGGTTAGACTGCTCTGTATTTTTGAACCTAAATTATTAACCCCACAATTTTAATGAGTAAATATTGCTTCATCGTTACCCTAGAACGTTCTCCGTTTCGTGTGCGCTTTAGATAAAAAAAATTAGTTACAAGAATTTGAGGGTCATTTTTTCGGATGATGTCGCTAGTTACTATGCGTGTTACATTACTGTGTCACTTTGTACTAAAAATGTTGGTTACGAAATCATGCGTAGGAGTTAATCTATGAAATGGACTCATCATGCATAACTACCACTTAAATACACACAAAAAGCTCTTTAAATTCGGCTTAGCATTCTTTGGCATTATACGAACTACAAAAATATTTTTGTGTTTTATTTATAAGCAGATAAATAAATGAATATGAAACAAAATTTTGAGGCGACCTACGCACGACAAATGTGCAATTTTTACTTCGAAATAAACCTACTCGTAGTTAATCTACAGATTACATTTCTAATCTGTGGTCGTTTTATAGCAAGAAGACGCAAGAGGAAGAGGTTCAATGTAAGAAATTAGCGGAGGCTGCCATGAGAGATTTGGCCAGCGCCATGCCTGCTTTAGACGAAGCTGTCAAGGTACAGTACTGGCACATAAATATATACAGGGTGTTTTTCGTTGCCACCCTTAACGAAGGTTACGTACTCTATACATCAAATAAAATAAGTTTATGCCAAAAAAAATGCTGGGAAACGATGTAAATTTTTTGATTTTGTTTTTATTACTTGATCGAGCGAAATTTATAGTGTCCAGTGTTTATGCTAATTTTTTCATAGAGAAATATTAATTATTTCTCGTGAAAAAATCTTGCTACACGCGTCAATGTGCACTTATGCAGAAAACGCAGTCTATTATACTCAACTTTGGACCCTAATATTTTGGAAAACCAGACACTTTCCAGGTATGCTTCCATGGAGAAAAATGATCGTGATGATGAGGAGATTCCATCGTTTTCGGGAACGTTGACGACCAAAAATCACCCTGTATATAACATCGGCCTTTAGAAAGAGATGGGATTTTGTAGATATTATGCGGTATGCGATAGAAATAAGGCTCTTAGCATATACTTTATGGACTTATGTCAAATTAAGTCTGTGGCTCTATACTTACGACTGGTTACAAAGTATTAAATGACCTTTGGAAATATTTATTTACCCATTTTTTTAAAATGGTTTCCGCGCTTTTGTTACGGCCTCTCAAAAATTTTTCTGTAGTTCCTTGAATTAAAAGTAAGACAAGTCATGCTCGAAATAATGAAAGTGTAACGGTGTCTGGAAGTCACCATTCTGTCGTATTGACGATATGGGATGATGATGGGATGATGCGTAAGCGCAAAAGCATACGTCAGCTGAAACTCCCAGTCAATACGACCTTAATTATAAGATATATATATATATAGTGTATGTTAAATAAAATAAAATCAGATATCATCAGATCATGTCACAAGATCAGACCAGCACCCGTATGATGAATTTGGTGAGAGCGAGATGTCTCACTTTTAAACGTCAAATCCACAGAGCTAAGTAATAACTAGACAAGGCAAGTGTTTCTGCTTGGCGTTTTAAAAGGAATTGCAAATGATTGCATTTGAATTTTGTATTTAATGTACTTCTTATGAAATGTATATTACTTATAATTTCCCAGGCTTTGGACGCGCTAAACAAGAAGGACATTACAGAAGTAAAGTCGTACGCCAAGCCGCCCTACAAAGTGGAGATGGTGATGGAAGCTGTGCTTATATTGCTGCAGGTCAGACTATGTATATACACAGGCTTAGTACCTAAAATACAATTATTTTTAGGGGATTCCTTTTAAGTAATTTACGTGACTATGTTTAATCTTAATGTAATATTAACCCAATTTCTATTTCTTTTCGAAATTGTACACTTTTAATACAAAAAGGCGACAAACACAAGGCTGTGTTCCGGAAATAGGGTAGCCATATTTGCAGGATCCTACACCTTGATTACGTAACTTGCAATAGCAGAGCCGAAGCAATGCGATAGCGAAAATTGAGAGGGAGGACGTCGAGCGCTCATTGCGTGCACGCACACACTTGAGATTATCGCGATCGCGCGGATTCGGCTTTGCTATTGCAAATTAGGTATTCAGAGGGCCGGTTAGCATGGCGAAGACAGTTAATGTAAAAATTTTACGAGTGAAACTGAAGTTCACAAAATTATTAATAACTATCTAAACATACATATAATGGGGTATATAATAGAACTGCAGTGGCGGGGATAGATGTAAATGATCAGTGTTTATTTATTTGCTTATTGCCTGAGAGAATGCCCGAGATTCTTAGTCGACATTTACGACATGCACGGTAGGAGATGGCGCTGAAGCTCCGCCCCTATTATGACGTCATGGCCTCACGATTGCCACACAACTCGCTTAATAGTCCCACCTCCTCTTTTATACCTTCTTCATGGTTATTTGTCTTTTTCTCCTGTATCTCCTTTTTTATTTTCTTGACTAGTATGTGTCTTCGTCGGTGTATGTGTCTAAACGTCAGATAGCATATCAGAAAGAAGAATAAAGTTGATGCTGTCTTTCTCTAAAACTTGACAAAGATAGCATCAATTCAATTCTCAAAAGCAATCTGAGGTTTGGAAAAAATCGGGCCAAATCAAATAAACAATATTCTATTTTATTCTAAACTGCAGAAAGAGCCGACCTGGGCGGAAGCAAAACGCCAGCTAGGCGACCAGTACTTCCTGGACCGTCTACGCGAGTTCGACAAGGACAACATCTCCGACAAGACGCTGAAGAAGATCGGCACGTACACGGCCAAGCCGGACTTCGACCCGGAGATCGTGGGCACTGTGTCCGCCGCCGCCAAGTCACTGTGTCTGTGGGTGCGGGCCATCGAGAAGTACGGGAAGGTCTACAAGTGAGTACATCCTTACATCCTTTGATGATTATACAGGGTATAACAAAAGAGGTATGTTTAGCGAAAAGCCATGGAAATAGGCCAATGTCAATAACATGTCCACAAAATTTGAGACGAGATCACATGTTTATTTTTCATATAGTACGGAGGATTCTTAAGCGACTCAGGAATGTTCATACAATTTTTAAAAATAAAACCGTATTTTGAGTCTCAAATTTTGTGAATGGGTTCTGTATAATGGGTTATTTTTATAGCATCTTGCTTAACATTCCCTTTTTGTTACACCCTGTACAGCTACTACGTAACCTAGTATGTAGGCGTGGATTATACAAGATGTTTCTTCATTGCCACCTGTCTACATACTGTATACATAAAATTAAGTAAGTCTATGCCAAAAAAATAAAAAATTTCGGCATTTTTATTTATTGACCTGATCGTACGCAATGTATGGCCTCCAGTAGTTGCGTTGGTTTTTGGATAATTGGCTCGTAAATTAAGTTTTATTTATTACATAACAGGCATCCTATTTCAAAGATGCTAACGTCTTTGTTGATAATGATCGTGTATGACTATATTATCTTTATTTACAGGGTGTAACAAAAGGGGTATGTTAAGCGAAATAAAAATAAAATTATTAATAAAGAAAATGGAAAAAATTCTTCACCCGAGTGGGAATCGAAACCAAGACCACTGCATACCGTGCCAGCCACTATAACCACTAAGCCACCGGGTCAATTACTCGAATGAAAATTACGAAAAGCTGTGTAAATAGCCCACTAAAAGGGACTTACCTACAAAATTTCAGACTCGAAATCACATGTTTATTATCCAGATAGTATAGTGAATTCCTAAACAAATCATGTTCATACAATCTTGAAAAATAGACATGTGATTTCAAGTCTCAAATTTTGGAAATGGGTTCTCTATAGCGGGCTATTTATATAGCTTTTCGCTTAACATACCCTTTCTGTTATACCCTGTATATTATTAACCCTATGATAACAGAATAGTGAAGCCCAAGAAGGAGCGTCTCGAGGAAGCGATGGAGTCTTTGCGAATGAAACAACAGATCCTGGCGGAGGCTCGAGCTAAACTAAAGGAACTCAGCGAATACCTCGCCAAGCTACAGAAGGAGTATGATGAAAAGGTATGTATGATAGTCTTCGTCTTCGTTTTCGTCAGCCTATTGCAGTCTACTGCTGGACGTGAGCCTCCCCCAGAGCACGCCACAAGGCTCGAGCTCCCGTTTATACCTTATATAGTCATAAAGTGAAGCGGTGATAGCCCAGTGGTTAAGACATGCACCTTCCAGGCGGGAGGCGTAAGTTCGATCCCAGTAGTTGGTACAGTCTCGGGCCTGTACCAATTAATTTATTTCATCTACAGATTTTAATGTTGCAAAATTGTCACTTAGCTCGTGCCTCGGAAAGCACGTAAAACCGTTGGTCCTGCGTCTGATCTCTCTCCGGTCGTGTCGGCTTTCCGTTCCATTGGACTATGAGAGCAAAAAACACTTGTGCACTATAATATCTCCTGCGTACCTGGCCAATCTCCGTAGAGATTGGTCGCCTTGGCCGAAATACGGTCGGAGATCATCATCATCATCCTCAGTCATAGAGTGCGTTTCACCAAATATAATAATATTTTTTTAGTCAGTCCATGTAAAAAATATTAGTTTAGAATTATTAAGTCCGCTTGAATTTTATAGCCAAGTAGCTGTTGCCCGCGGCGTCGTCCGTACTTCCAATTTATAGTGTGCAAAATTTCAAGAAGATTCGTTGAGTCAATACAGCGTAAAGAGGTAACAAACTAATCAACAAACTTACTTTCGCATTTATTCTGGTAGGTGAAGTGTATAACCTACATTCTAAGGTGTTATACTTATGCGTGGGTATAAATAGCAATCCACAACATAAAAGAAAACATTTGCTTCATTCGCCATATCAATTTTAGTTTGCCTCAACCGGTATTTCCAACTAACGTTACTCTCGTCCATTCTATTGGTCGACAGTTTATAAGTAAAATTCAACATTGTTCTGTTGTATAATGACAGGTAGCTCAAAAAGAGGAGTTGGAGCGTAAGTCAAGGATGCTGCAACTGAAGTTAGAACGAGCGGAGGCGCTTATCACTGGACTCTCGGGTAATATTGTGTTATGTGGTGTAAACGTACGTATATGTGTGTGCATAGACAATATAACATCAGTTGAGAGCGACATTCGTTGCCACTAGTATGTGTGTGCATAGACAATATAACATCGGTTGAAGAGCGACATTCGTTGTCACTAGTATGTGTGTGCATAGACAATATAACATCGGTTGAGAGCGACATTCGTTGCCACTAGCATGTGTGTGCATAGACAATATAACATCGGTTGAGAGCGACATTCGTTGTCACTAGTATGTGTGTGCATAGACAATATAACATCGGTTGAGAGCGACATTCGTTGCCACTAGTGTGTGTGTGCATAGACAATATAACATCGGTTGAGAGCGACATTCGTTGCCACTAGTATGTGTGTGCATAGACAATATAACATCGGTTGAGAGCGACATTCGTTGTCACTAGTATGTGTGTGCATAGACAATATAATATCGGTTGGCATCGATATTGGTGTATTGGTTATTCTAGCGGTCGGAATACGTTACGTTACTTGACGAACGGGCGAAAATGCTTTCTATTGTAGCAGACGTGTCAATGACGATCGAGAAATACGGTTATTATAAATAATGTAATAATGTCACCGACCCGCCTGCCCAGCGTGGTTACTACTCCATTCTGCATTCTACGTCCAGCAGTGGACTGCAATAACAATGTGTACACAAGCTGTTATTTCGCTGCCTATACCGCCTATATATAGAGGGGTACCCACTCTGTATATTAAACGTAAGAAAATAAAATAGTTCGTAATGATGAGGAGAATGCATAATATTCGGAAACGTAGAGAAAAATAATATTTGCAGGCGAACGCGAACGCTGGGAGATGACGGTAGAGCGCCTCGACAAGGAGTTCGAGAACCTTCCGGGAGACTGCCTCATCGCGACCGGCTTCGTGGCGTACGACTCGAAGTATGTACTTGCATATATGTTATTGTATGTACGTTTATGTAGTTTATTTGTTATAAGTTTATTATGAAGGTTTGTTTAGTTTTATATTGAATTGTATCAGGCGTCACTATTCGGAAGTTCAAATCTCAGATCGCCCGCCAGGCCCTATACCCTCCGCTGACCCTCGGATCTGCCTACTCATGATCACGAACACAAGACACTACAGTCGCAACAGAGATCCAAGCACCTAGCATGCAACCATAAATACATAGCTGCTAATCCGAAAACCAATTAAAATTTTTAATTTTCCATAAGTTCTATCTACCGAACTAACATGGAAAACTAATCCTGATGATGCCACGGGTGTTGGCGAAACATATGTCGATTAAAATTTTAATTGGTTTCGGATTAGCAGCTAGTGGTTGCATGCTAGGTGCTTGGATCTGGCTTCTCGTTGCGACTGTAGTGTCTTGTGTTCGTGATCATGAATCGGCAGATCCGAGGATCAGCGGAGGGTATAGGGCCCGGTGGCGGGCGATCCCTCAATAGAGATTTGTTTAGTTTATTGATTTGTTATAAGGTAAATTTTATAACTATAGTCCTTTTCACCTTGGATGATTTCTGAGACTGTCTCATCGCGACCGGCTTCGTGGCGTAACTCGGGCCCTTTGTCTCGGAATACAGAGAGGCACTGATGGACGACTGGTTTAGAGAAGTATGTATATCTGTTGTGTTGTATGTACGTTTATGTACTTTATTTGTTATAAGTATATTATATAGGTTTGTTTAGTTTATTGATTAGTTATAGATGTCATTTTGGTTCTCTGTGATTGTTTGGCTTATTGAGAACTAGAATACAGCGATTCACTCATGCATGGACGACTGGTTCGGAGAGGTAATGCTAACCAGCCAATAGTGGGGGAGATCACATCATTTTACTGCTCTGTGATTGGTTGTGTTATTGAGAACTTAGGTACAGGGAGTCATCCATGGACTGGTTCAGAGAGGTATGACCAGCTAGTGGACGTATTTCCACTAGACGACACGACCACGACATTTCGTCATCTAATAAGGGGGCCGTGTCGTCTAATGGAAAAACGAGCCATGCTATTTTCATACATTTCTGCTTCCAAAAGTGTCATATCGTGTCATTGTCATGTCTAGTGGAAAAACGCCCTATAGTAGGGGAGATCACGTTATTTGGATGCTGTGTGATTGTTGATCTATTGGGAGCTCAATTTGAGTCGGAAACTGCTTATACAGGGTGTTTTTTCGTTGCCACCCTTAACGAACGGTACGTACTCTATACATCAAATTAAGTAAGTTTATGCCAAAAATAATGCTGGGAAATTTTTGGCGAAATTTAAATTGGGCGAAATTTATAGTGTCCAGTGTTTATGCTAGTTTTTTCATTATTTCTCATAAAAAAAATCTCGCTACACGCGTCAATGTGCATTTATGCAGAAAAACGCAGTCTATTTACTTAACTTTGGACCCTAATATTTTAGAAACCAGACACTTCCCAGGTATGCTTCCATGGAGAAAAATGATCGTGATGATGAGGAGATTCCGTAGTTTTCGGGGACGTTGACGACCAAAAATCACCCTGTATATGTTGGTTGGACTATTGCCGACTAGACAAATATATAGCAGATGGGATCACTTTACGAGTAGGTGGGACGTGATTTTCTGACGGAATTTCTGCAGAAAGAACATAATGTCTGACCCTTTCGCTTCGCTCGCTCGGCTCGTACGTTAATTAAATAGGCAAAGTGCTAGAAGCCAAATTATCTCCCTCGAAGAAACCCTTGCTATGCAAAATGTCTAGCCGTTTTATATACTTATCTAGGTATTTACTGATTATGAATTTGGTATCTTTGCAGGTGTATAACGAGCAGGTTCCCGTGACAATGGACCTCAGCATGAAGATCTTCCTCTTGGATGACGCGACCTTGAGGGACTGGAACGGCATGGGGCTGCCAGGTCTGTAAATATTTCTTTATGTTACCTTCCCTACTCTTCTTTGTTTCTGCTTATGGTATGAGAAGTAGTAGGTAATTTAGTGGTGATAGCCCCGTGGAGAAGACAGGGGGCGTAAGTCTATCCCAGACACGCGCCTACTTTAAAAGAAAAAAAAAACACATTTCACAATACATTAACCTAGTCCCACACTGAGTTCCCTAAAGTCTTAAGTCGTGGGTACTAATCAACGGACATCCATGACTCAACAACAAGCATCGATATTCATCATAATCTATGTTTTGCACCTACCGGGATTCAAATCCACTTCCCATCAAGTGAACTTAATAGCTGTATTATTATAACCCAATCATTTACTATGTGTCATTCTGACATACAAGCTATACACGTGGCCAGTGTCATACCTAAATCCGTCTACTCACCTTTTCACCTCTCCCACACTGGTGACGCCAACGTCAATGCGTACTTCGACGCGTATAACTTGACGAAGAAGCAGCAGTATGTTTGACGACATTTGCGTGTCGTTGCAGACGACAACTTCAGCGCGGAGAACGGCATCATCGTGGTGCGCGCGACGCGCTGGCCGCTCGCCGTCGACCCGCAGGGACAGGCGCTCATCTGGATCTCGCGCCTCGAGGAGCACAACGAGATACAGGTGCTTAGTTACGCGCACCCGATTACACGCGGTGGTGGACCAACGGTTTAGACGTGCGCCTTTCGAGCGGGAGGCGTAAGCTCGATCCTGGTCACGGGCACACTAAATTTGTACCATTGAATTTATTTATTTTATTGTCACTTGCCTCGTGCCTCGGAAAATGCGTAAATCCGCTTCTTCATGCGAAATACGGTCATCATTATTACATACGGTTTAGTTCCCCGAATGGGACAGCTAGAAAGAACTGTGTAAGAATCACGGAAGGAATCTTGGGGCTTTTTAGGTTGTAAATTAATCAGTGGCAAGTTGGTATCTCCTACGCCTACGAGAACTATACTATCCGTTACACTTATATCAAATAGATTTTTTTTAATAAGACACTAGTTTATGACTACATAATCTATGTAACTGCATATAACAATGTCAGTGCTCTCTGATCTTAAGCTTTAGGCCGCGTTTATTTACGTGGCCATTAGGCAAACAGTGAGCGGCTGACAATTTGCTGGCTGACTCTGAATGGCGTATCGGTCGCGAACTCAATATCAACTGAGCGGCGAACTAGAGCGTATTAGCCGCAAAGCGCTTGCGAATTCTTGTGAGGGAAGGTAAAGAGTGTACATTAGGGAACGGAACGCCGGCGTAGTGAACAAACTACGCCGCCGACTGAGAATGAGTCGGCAAGAGAAACGTCGCAAACTGCGTACATTGCGCGCTGTTCGGACACTCCATTTAAAATGTATAGGGAGGCAAACTGGAAGCAAACTGTCAGCCGCTCACTGTTCGCCTAATGGGGACGCGGCCTTACCCGTAATATACACTCTTTGACTTTTTCTCCCACTCTCTAGATCGTCGACTTCGGCCAGCCGAACTACTTAAAGACAATGGAAACCTGCCTCACGGAGGGCAAACCCATTATAGTGCAGAATGTGGGAGAAGTTCTAGATCCTTCTATAGCACCCATACTGGACAAGGCTATCGTGACGATAGGCAACTCCATGGTCATCAAGTTTAACGAGAAAATGGTGCCTTACGACCCGAGGTTTAAGATGTATTTGACGACTAAGTTGGGTGAGTTTAGAACACAAGTTCAAATATATAACTGGTAACTTACACCATCAATTCGCCCGCTCAACGTAGTGACTATGGGCAAATACATCCCTATGGCAGTAGTCTTGTGGCATACCCTGGAGGAGACCTACGTCCAGCAGTGAACTGCAATAGGCGTGTGTGTAGCGGTAATGTGCGTGTGTACGTCCACTAATTGGTCCTACACCTTCTCTTGTCTCTTCGGTCCTGACGACTCACGTTTGAGATCACAGGCAACGACAGTCGACGAAACCAAAGTCGACATCAGGCCAGTGTGGGGCGCGGCAGGACATGTTATTTAATGTGGGAGCAGGTTGATATGCCTTTAATTCTTTGACGTCAACATTAATTTACTAAAACAAATTTACAAATTTTAATGCGTAATAGCCTAAATCAGGGGTGGGCAAACTTTTTTCATCGCGGGCCGGTAAATTAAAAAATTTTTTGTCGCGGGCCAGAAAATTAAAAAAAATATTGCCGCGGGCCGGTTAATTAATAACACTTGGGGCAAGGCTACTAAGCGTAAAGTTTAAAAACAGTGTTTTTTAGAAACTTAAATGTTTTTTTTTATTTTTATACTATTTCACATAAAAAAATTGTCACCTTAGCAGTATTGTAATAAAAAATACGATATTTAAATGTTTTAAGTGTAGATAAAATATTTTAAGGTCTAAAAATATAATACAATTTGAATTTTTGATATTAAAATTTTTCTGAAAAACGTTCGGCGGGCCGGATTAAAACCTCATACGGGCCGGATCCGGCCCGCGGGCCATAGTTTGCCCATCCCTGGCCTAAATACATATATTATTATCTGTGTTATTACAAAACTACTTCTTAAGTTAGGCGCTGTCTAAAACTGATATTTGACAGCAAAGTATATGGAGTGTTTGCCAAATTCAGGCAATATTTAGATTATTTAAATTCTTTTGTAATAACACCTGTGTTTAAGTCCTACATAATGTTATGCGTGTTGGTTTTGCGGGTAAAGGTACTGTTATGTGCAGGCAACCCAGCGTACACTCCAGAGACGCTAACAAAGACAACGATGGTGAACTTTGCTGTGAAGGAACAAGGTCTGACGTCACAACTCCTCGGTATTGTGGTGCGGAAGGAGAAACCGCAGCTCGAACAGATGAAGGATACCCTCGTACTAACCATCGCCGGGAATAAGAAGATTTTGGTAAGGGAAACGACAAGGCGACACTGGTTCACAGTTGAAGTGCCGAAAACTCGTACTAAGCGTTTTGCTTCTACATTCATAGTGTGAACGGCCAAGCTGTGGAACTCCCTGCCTGAATCCCTGTTCCCCATGAACTATAATCTTGCGGTCTTGAGAGTGAACCGGTTTTTAGGCAAGCGCGCTCCATCTTAGACTGCAACGGTGCTTACCATCAGGCGCGTTGTGGTCAAGCGAATTCGAATTTAATATAAAAAAAATGGCTATGGTATAAGACAACAAGCATAGTTTATACTAGGCGACCCTGTAGTTGCTAAGAATTGAGATATGTTATTTGTCGGGTCCTAGATGAGTTGTTTCTATAAAACAAACGATCAGCGTTGTTCCGGATGTCGCATAATCTTTTTTTTTCAGTTTAATTTGTAAGTTGTGTCAATTCTTTGTTCAAAAAAGTCGAGACGGTAATGAATGTGGACTGTGTTGATATAAGAGCAAAGGTTGTACGAATAAATTCATACTCTCTTTACGAGATACACAATTTATTTCAACTTTTCACACAATACTCCGGTGTTGACCTGCGGTGCCGAGACGTGGTCTCTAATTATGTGCCTTATAAAGAAAAAAAACAGTGGACTTCTCAATGATGATGATGATGACACAATACTCTGTCAATAAATCAATATTTGGCTTTCCAGTTGGACTTAGAAAACGATTTGTTACGCATAATGTACGAGTCGCAAGTACCGTTACTAGAGAACGAAGAACTGTTCATCACACTGCAGACATCACAGAGGACATCCCTCGAGGTGAAGGAGGCGCTCGAGACGTCGCAGGTCACCGAGAAAGAGATCGATGCCGCCAGACAGGTGCGTGCGAGCGGGACAGATATATGCTGCTAGTGGTAATACGTTTAATTTTTTTTTTTGAGTTGGGATTAGCAAATGAAGATTCATTATAACCACTAGAAATCTTCTCTCTCTCTCTCTCTCTCACACACACACACACACACAATAAGAATAAAAGTTTAATAAGAAAGGAACAAAAGAAAATAAGTTCTTAATTTTTGATTTGCATTGCATCAATTTTAATAAATCATTGTTTACTCACACTCACATCCTTATCACTGGTTGAAAAATTACTTTTTTGCTCATGCGTCAAGTCAAATAACATTTTTTAAAACGGCGCCAGGTTCGATTGACGCATGGATTGTAGAGGACCGCATGGTCAGTTTGTTTTTATTTTACAGGGTTATGTGCCAATGTGGTGTGTAGCCTAAAGGAGCTCCCACAACCGCGTTTAGCATAGGTGGGGGGGGGGGGGACAGATGTGAATGAGCGGTGACTAGTTGCTAGCTTATTGCCGAATAGAATGCCCGAGTTTCTCAGTCGACTGCACGGACGGAGATGCAGCTGACGTATTCTAGTGAAGAATACGTACATACTTATATACAGAAGAAGGCAGAAGTGTGCAAATGAGACTCCCACTTTTCACTAGTCAGCCTGGTAAGTCCCACGGGCTAAGGGGTGAGACTACCGCCGCTTTTCGGGAACAAGTACTTCGATCCAGCGACCGGTAACGAATCCAATGGGAAATGTTTCCGTGCCATTCTAAAAAGGTATTCTAAGCTATTTAGCGTCAGAGCCTCGTAGTGAACTAGCCTCGTAGTGAAAATAAATGATTGAGTATTGACATAGAGGAATAAGAAGTGGACATAGAGTGCTAATGTCATACTAACAGTTTCGATGCACCATTAGACTTTTCGGTGCTTCAAAATTCCAGTCCTTGACACTTAGATTGCATTACTATACGTTACAATACATTAGTAATGTAGTATATTACTATACATTACTCTAATAGAATCTAAGTGTCAAGGACTGGAATTGTGAGGCACCAAAAAGTCTAATGGTGCATCGAAACAGTTAGTATGACATTAGCACTCTATGACATCTCATTCCTCTATGGTATTGAGTACTGAACAATAACGTAGCACAATATCCACAGGGTTACGTGCCAGTGGCGGTGCGTGCTTCCGTGCTGTTCTTCGCACTAAACGACCTGTCGCGTATCGACCCGATGTACCAGTTCTCTCTTGACGCATACATCGATCTGTTCACGTACTCCATCGATCGCAGTCTCAAGTCGCAGGATTTGGACGAGAGGATCAATAACCTGAACGAGTTTCACACTTATGCGGTTTACAAGTGAGCTAAAATACATCTATGTGCTTACCTTTTAATAATGTTAGATTTTTAGTTTAACTTGTGGGGATAGTAACATATTCACACACACACATTCACACACTTCACAACACATTGACCTAATCCCACACTAAGATCCCTAAGGTCTTGTATCGTGGGTACTAGGCAACGGTATATAAATACATAGATAAGTATATAAACATCCATGACTCGGAAACAAACATCGATATTCATCACATCAATGTTTGCACCTACCGGGATTCGAACCCAGGACCTATGGATAGTGAAAAGATTTAAAGTAAATTGGTTCAATAGTTATGGCGTGAGAACGCGACAGACAGACAGAGTAACTTTCGCATTTATAAATATTAATAAGGATTTATCAATTACATTTCTTAATAGCTCACCTTACCTAATCATATCGGAACATAGTTCATATCGGAAAATTTTGCAAGTAGCTGATAAATAACGCTAAAACCCCAAATTCTTATTTACCCCTGCCATTTCCTTTCCTTCTTAGTCACCATTTTTCCTATTTTCCTTCCTAGAAACACTTGCCGCGCTCTGTTCGAGCGACACAAACTGCTTCTATCTTTCCACATCGTGTCCCGAATACTGTTCCAAATGGGCAAGATGAGCATGCAAGAGTACTTGTTCCTGTTGAAAGGGGGGGTTGTGCTGGACCGGTCGGAGCAACCTGACAACCCTACCAGTTAGTGGCCTTACTACCTTTCCTTACTATTCTTGAACTCCTCGACCTTTATGTTTGAGCGTTACCTTAGGTACTACTAGTGAATATAGCTCATATAGAACCTACGAGTATCTACACTGTAATTTAAAATTTGAGTCACTAATAACATGATTATTTTTCAAGTTTGTATGGTTCTGTTTGCTGGTGACAGTTGTTTTTTTGGAATTTGGAACATACTGACGTGGAAAAATAAAATGATTCGCTTGAAACTAAATTAATTGGTTCATGCAATAACTTAAAAATAAATTGGGGACAAGTTACTACTAACTTATCGCCTGAGAGAACGCCATAAGTAGACTCAAGCGGAAAATGTACCTACTTATATACTGTACATTGCCTGACATAGGCATTCTTAACCATGGTTAGTATCACAGAAAAGATGCATACGACTTGTGTGGAATTCACCATCTTGACTCATGTAAGCATATTGACTCTCACGGGATTGTACGTGAAATGGTGATTTTTGTCAGTCAGTACTTATTCCAAAATTTAAATAGTACGACACAGAAATAAAATTAGTGCGTGTCCTTCTAAAACTGCATTTTTTTTGTGCGAATATAGAAATAAATAATTTTAATAACATAAATATAATTTCTTGCAAAAAAATACAATGAATTTTTATCTGATAAATAAGTGCCTTGTGTATGCTTTCTGTACTGTCGACAAATAAATGATTTGAACTGATTTATTTATATATGTATGGAGCCGAAAGCTTGAATTGATGTCTTTTATGTGAACATAACATAATAGCCATGGTGTGACAGACTGGATGCCGGACGAGTGCTGGGACAACATAACGGAGCTGGACAAGCTGCCCGGCTTCCACGGGGTCATCGACTCTTTCGAGGTCTACACCAAGGAGTGGAAGGAGTGGTACCTTCAACCCTGAGCCGGAACTGCAGCCGCTTATTGGTGAGTGTAGAGGATTATTGGTGAGTATGTACGCTCATTTGTGAGTATATACGCTCATTTGTGAGTATGTTTGCTCATTTGTGAGTATGTATGGTCATTTGTGAGTATGTACGCTCATTTGTGAGTATGTGCGCTCATTATTCTATGCTGCTCTGGGAGTGAAAAAAAAAGTATGATACCATAGCTGCTTCTCCATGATACCATAGGGCATACTGTACAAGTCAGTAGAGGGACAAGAGGGTCTTGGTGTTTTGTAGGCGATGGGCTGACCACCTGTCACTACTAACCGAACTTGTACATCTCAACTATACCCTCAAAATTGGTCAGAAGTGCTCTGCCTACCCCGTAAGGGATAAAGACTAGTGATTATATGTATGTATGTACGCTCATTTGTGAGTATGTACGCTCATTTGTGACTATAGACTCTCATTTTTGAGGTAGGTAAAGACGCTCATCGATAAATTCATTATCGATGAGAGATATCGCTCTACTCTACAGTCCCCTATATTAGCAAGTCTTGCTTCCACAACGAAAACAATCCTGCTACAAGAGTTCACGATAATACCCCAGGTGACTGGAACGACGTGTGCAACGAGTTCCAAAAGATCCTGTTTGTTCGTTCTCTCCGCGCGGACCGCGTGTCTGCCTGTGTGACTACGTTCATCGTGGGAGTATTAGGGCCCAGATATGTGGAGCCGCCCGTCTTGGACATCAAGGCTAGTTGATATACAACTTCTCGAATTACATCTAACTTTTCTAACGCCCGGTCCCAATAACCAATCCCTATCCATTCTGGCCGATCTAGGCTTGTCTATCACAATACAATGAAATAAATTTTATTTTCACATAATATGGGTGTAACATCGACAGATAAAATTGATCCGACATATTATGCTAAGTGTGTGGCATGCAATTTTTTTTGTACTCTATATACATACACTAGCGGTTACACTGCCGCGTAAACTTTAGGTTTTTCATTTCTCCAATTAGGGCATCGGATGCTTTCATAAAACGAAACCCACCCTCAAACTTCTATAAAGACCAGCGGTTTAGGCGGTGCGTATGTGAATGTACTATGTGTAGAAAAGAATAAAATTACACATTGACACGGATAGCAACAACATAGAACAAGACAATAGAGATAGGGAGAAATAGATACAATAGATAAGAGTAGGTAAATAACCTGTACACCTTTTTTATATGATTCTAACACTGAATATCTTTTAAGTTTTGGAATTTGTTTTCTTCGCTTCTGTAATAAACTTCTTTTAACCTACCTTTTCAAATCGTCTTATATTTTTATATCATATTCCCTTTTAGATGGCATGGGAGGAGTCGACATGGAAAACGTCTCTGCTATTCGTGTTGTCCCCGGGCGTTGACCCCACCGCGGCCCTCATACAACTGGCCATGGACGTGAAGATGTTCGACAAGTTCCAGTCGCTCAGTCTGGGGCAGGGGCAAGCTCCCGCCGCCTCTAGGTTAGTTCTAGTTCCTCTAGGTTAGTGCCAGTTTCTCTAGGTTAGTTCTAGTTCCTCTAGGTTAGTGTCAGTTCCTCTAGGTTAGTTCTAGTTCCTCTCCGTTAGTTGTAGCTCCACACCCGTAGGTGCAAACATCGATATGAAGAATGCTTGGTTCAGAGTAATGAATGTTTCTGAAATTGTTTATCTACATCACTCAGGATGTTAGCAACGGGCATGAAGGAAGGCGGCTGGGTATTCCTCGCGAACTGTCACCTGGCGTGCGTGTGGCTCGGCCAGCTGCGGGGGCTCGACAACCCCAAGATACACCCTCGCTTCAGGCTGTGGCTGTCCTCTATGCCTGACGATAAGTTCCCGCTTAATGTTCTGCAGCGGAGCATTAAGATGACCACCGAGCCGCCGCAGGTGAGAGCCAATCAATGCCGTATTTTCTGCTGTACTAGCTACTATAACTGCGCCCTATTTAGTCCTGTCTGGTCTGAGCATTCTTGCACCCCCCAGAGTCTATGCCCGGTGCCTGGGCACCATTGGCACTGCTCTATTTACGGCATTAGAGCGAATGGCCTCTTAGGGAACGACTTATTAGGTAACAACTAGACCAAACGTTGGGTAGTAGATCGACGGCGTCGATCGATGGTAGATTGGTTTAGTTGACGGCGATCGATAGTTTTTACAAGACCTATCGTTCGACTGTCGCGTGTCGGTCGATGGTAGAATAGATTAGTCGACATCGAACGATAGTTTCTACCCGACCAATCGATCAATCGTCGAGCGACAGCATCGATCGATGGAAGAATTGATTGGTCGACGTCGCAGTCCGTCAACGTTCCCGAAATCTACGGAATCTCCTCATCATCACGATCATTTTTCTTCATGGAAGCATATCTGGAAAGTTTCTTGTTCCCAAGATATTAGGGTCCAAAGTTGAGTAAATGGAATGCGTAAATACACATAGAAGCGTGTAGTAAGATTTTTTCACGAGAAATAATTAATATCTTTCTATGAAAAAAAAAACTAGCATAAACACTGGACACTATAAATTTCGCTCGATCAAGTAATATTTTAAAAAAATATATCGTTCCCCAGCAGTTTTTTGGCATAAAGTTCTTTGATATACGAGTATACAGTACGTACCCTTCGTTTAGGGTGGCAACGAAAAAACACCCTGTCGAGGATCAAGACGTAATATCCTACAGTTTAATATATATATATTTAATATAGCTATATATTTTCAATTCTTGGAGTTATAAACGTCAAGTACACGCTGAATTCTTTATTTTGGATTTTGGACCATGCCTGACACCTAACGGCATCGCCCACCCTCGCAATATGTTTCAGGGTCTAAAAGGCAACCTAGTGCGTCTATTCGCCAACATAAACGAGGACCGCTACGACGAGGCGTCCCCGAAGTACCGGCGCCTGTTGTACTGCGTGGCGTTCTTCCACTGCACGCTCATCGCCAGGAAACGGTTCCGCCAGCTCGGCTACAACGCGGTCTACAGCTTTAATGACTCCGACTTTGATGTAAGTGGATAGACCACGTTTTTAGTCCCTGTCGAAAGAGAAGGATGTTAAGGTTTGAAGAGTGTATGGGTGTGGCATCGTAGCTTCCAAACGGATTGATGTTTTTATTGAGAAGTTGAGGTGTTTTGAAAAACACCTTTGGCGCTAATTGGGACCATGGTTGTATCGATTTCGAACCGACTAGAGGCTACTACTACTAGAAAGGTTATCATATTCTATAAACGACACCAAGTTATAGCTGAAGAGGGTTGTCATCAGTCAGGCAGCCTGGAAAGCCGCTGGAGGCTCACCCTTGACCACAGGGGACTAAATAGGCTGGTGAGAAGTATTATTAGCACACTTCTGCTCAAACTCCTTTGAACACAATTAACAGTTCGTACTACAGTTATAAAAATTCGCCTGTGGTTTTCACCTTAGCTTTTAATACGATTTAAATAAGAGTAAAATGGGTACCTAAATGTTTGGTTGTTTTCGTTCGTTAACTCCCTAAAAATGAGGGAGTTAAAAAAGCATGTTTTAGGTAACCGTTGCGTAATGGCATAAAAGAACACTAGTAATTTTTGTATCTGTGTCTGTTGTTTATTCGGCTGTATAAACCCTCTCTTTCTTCAGGTATCAGACAATCTGCTAGCAAACTATTTAGAAGAATACGATGAAGTACCGTGGGACGCGTTGCGTTATCTATTCGCGATCATTAACTACGGCGGTCACATTACGGACGATTGGGACAAGCGCGTGCTTATAGCTTACATCAACCAGTTCTTCTGTGAGGAGGCGCTGGATGTCCCTTATTACAGGTACGTGTGTGTGAAAGTATTGTAATAGTGAAAGTATTGTAATAGTAAAGCATACGTACACACTAAGGATGCGCAGGATACATAAGAGCGCCTTCACATTAGGTCGCAAGTAGTGCGACAGTCGCGCGACTTGCTTAGATGATGGTGGCCGACTGTGTGCACACGGCTGCAGCTATAACAACAACGCTCTGCTGTCGCACTACTTGCGACCTAATGCGAAGGCGCCCATAAGGAATGCATCTTTTCTTTTATCCTGTAATTATATTTTTTGTCATCATCATCAGCCTATTGCAGTCCATTGTTGGACGTAGGCCTCCGCCAGGACACGCCACAAGACTGCCACGCTGGGCAGGCGGATTGGTGACCGTAGTTTGTATGTTGTCAACACGGGAGGCGCTGCTGCCCACCTCCCGGAAACCCTTAATCGTCTCGTACGATACCCACGGGCTGACATGGGGTGGTACGAATTCTACTCTGCCGGCATCACGCGGCCTATCGGCATTAGTACATCGCAGAAAGATGTTGCTTAACAGTAACAATTTGCCAGCTTATTGCCTGAGAATGTCCCGAGTTATTTAGTTGACTTTTGCAACACGAATGGAGATGCAGCTGATGTATTTCAGTGAATCCCCGCATCAGCAATGGTAACCTCAGACTGAGTATCTCACTCTCGTCCTGCTTCATCGTTGCTATTGCAAATTAGGTAATCAGAGGGCGGGTTTGTATAAAACCCATTTTTCCCGCGAATGTCGAGCCGGTTATGTATAAAACATGTTTTCCTCAGACTGTCGAGTATCCACTCGTACCACATCCCGCGCGACGGCAGCCTCGAGTCATACCGAGACTTCCTGGAGTTACTGCCGGCAGCCGAGCGTGCAGAGAGCGTGGGGCAGCACGCCTCGGCCGATGTGGCCACGCAGGCGCAGGTAACGGAGCGTTCGGCCGACTCGAGCGTGGGGCAGCACGCCTCGGCCGACGTAGCGTGGGGCAGCACGCCTCGGCCGACGTTGGGGCAGCACGCCTCGGCCGACGTGCAGAGAGCGTGGGGCAGCACGCCTCGGCCGACGTTAAGAGAGCGTGGGGCAGCACGCCTCGGCCGACGTTAAGAGAGCGTGGGCAGCACGCCTCGGCCACGTGCGGAGAGCGTGGGGCAGCACGCCTCGGCCGACGTTAAGAGAGCGTGGGGCAGCACGCCTCGGCCGACGTGCGGAGAGCGTGGGGCAGCACGCCTCGGCCGACGTGCGGAGAGCGTGGGGCAGCACGCCTCGGCCGACGTGCAGAGAGCGTGGGGCAGCACGCCTCGGCCGACGTGCGGAGAGCGTGGGGCAGCACGCTCGGCCGACGTGCGGAGAGCGTGGGGCAGCACGCCTCGGCCGACGTGCAGAGAGCGTGGGGCAGCACGCCTCGGCCGACGTGCAGAGAGCGTGGGGCAGCACGCCTCGGCCGACGTGCGGAGAGCGTGGGGCAGCACGCCTCGGCCGACGTGCGGAGAGCGTGGGGCAGCACGCCTCGGCCGACGTGCAGAGAGCGTGGGGCAGCACGCCTCGGCCGATGTGGCCACGCAGGCGCAGGTAACGGAGCGTGGGGCAGCACGCCTCTGCCGACGACGGATGCTGTTTAAAAATGGCATAAAGCAGAGTAAATGACAGACGTGTGTTTACAATGGTATCTATGTTTGAACTAACACAAGATGGCCGACCTGTGTAGCCCAGAGACGAGCATAGCGAACGCCTTGTTTCTGCTATACACGCTGTACGTTTACTTCTTAAAATAAGTATCTAATTACTAACAAATATAGGAAAAAATTAGGTGAAATATAAACACCCTAATGCTGATGATTTTTGGCACATAAGTTACCAAACATTTCCGTCAAAAAGGTCTAGTTTGGACGACTTTTCTGAAGAATGTGATTTTTTTACAGGACGCACTAATAATGTGCTCTACATTGTTCGCGCTGGCGTCGACGGGTGGCGGCGGTGCGGGCGGAGGGGAAGATCAAAAGGTAAACTATCTATCATTGGCTAGCTATTATGGCCAGCACATCTTATTGTTATTCTTTATTGTGCATATTTACTCAGCTACTGAGTAAATGTTTGAAAAAGGCGTATTGAAATGCTGGCCCGCATTGTGCGGTTTCATTACTACATTATCTGTGTTCTTAGGTCAACAAGCATAGCAGTTATTCTATGACACAGACTGTACATACAGGTGGACGAGTTGGCAGCGGAAATGCTGATCAAACTGCCCGGCAAGATCGACGTGGAGACCACCGAGCGGATGATGGGGCCTGAGATCGTGATGCCCATGTGCGTGTCTCTGCTGCAAGAGCTGAGCTATTACAATGTGCTCATCAGCTCCATCACCGCTGGACTTAAGGTGAGATGGAATCTCCTTTTGTGCGAACTAATATAGGAAAGAACTCGCCAATTATTAGGATAGCCAATCAATTTAATATTATTAGTAACGCCTTGCCAGATATAGATGGTCATTTTGACTCGTATCACAAATTCCGTTCTAAAATCAAAGATTCTCTCTAGTTCCTGGCTCTTTATTATTTTATTGTGTATAGTTTCTGTTTATGTCATAATATATAGAATGTTATGTTTATGATGCAATATGAACATGGCCATAATTGGTATGCGCATAAGACAAAATACCTTATTACCTATAATACTTTAATGTATATGTGAATACTGTTGGTGTGTCTTAATAAATAAATTTAAAAAAAAATGGAAGGCTATTTTAAGATAAGAAAACTGGAACAGCTTACTATACTTTATTTTATTTAAACGTAGAAAAAATCCGAAAGAACGAAATTAGGTTTTTTATTAGGCACATTTTTGCATTTTACTATCACCAATAGTCCCTGAAGAGTTTTGCTACTCAATTCAATACGAGTACTTCCTACTCATAAAAAGTTTTCACTATAAAAACTTAAAGAAGCAGATTTCGCAATTGGCTAGGTCGTCCGTTCATCTCGCAGGTGGCCTGCCCACACTAAGATTGCTGATACATGATATACACTCCAGAACCTTTCGGCCCCATCGGCCATCGGTTTCTCGAACTGTGTGCCCTGCCCTTTGCCACTTAGTTGCTGGATTGTTGGGATACGTCGGTGACCTTTGTACGTCTACTGACTACTACGATGTGATATACATTGTTACAAATGCTAGTAATGTTATTTGAACAGGAACTGCGCAGAGCTATCGAGGGTTTGGTGGTGATGTCGGAGATGCTGGAAGTGATGTACTCGTGTATCTTCGAGGGAAGAGTCCCTACGTTCTGGCAGAAAGGTATGTTCACTGATTGCTTTTGTGTCAACTACTAGAAACGGGATTTGTAATGTCATGTTGGGAGTTCCAATTTGCGGAAGTTGTTCTGTTAAATTTCGTTGCGTCCACTACTGGACGTAGGCCTCCCCCCTCGATCTACCACTTTTGTCGTTCAGTTACTACGAGTACCAGCCGCCCACTTTAAGTCACGGTCCATCTGGCCTGAGGGCGTCCAACGCTACGCTTTGCCGAGGCGCGATCTCCATTTGAGAACCCACTTATTCCGTTTCATAATCTTGTTTCAGACTTTGTTTATTAGCGTATATATTATGTCGTTATCATTCTTAGCCATAAGAAGTCCATTGCAGTATACAGGATGATTTTTGGTCGTCAACGTTCCCGAAAACTACGGAATCTCCTCATCATTACGATCATTTTTCTCCATGGAAGCATTCCTGGGAAGTGTCTGGTTCCCAAGATATTAGGGTCCAAAGTTGAGTAAATAAGTTTTTCTGTTATATCTAGCAAGTCTATGATAAAACTAGCATAAACACTGGACACTGGATAAATTTCACCCGAACAATAAATTTTTAAAAAAAACATTTTTCCCAGGATTTTCTTTGGCATAAACTTACTTTATTTGATGTATAGAGTACCCTACAACAACAACAGCGTCGATTCCGACCGATCGGAAGCGGCTTGCATCCAACCGATGCCCGCGATCTGGCTAGGTCGTCCGTCCATATTATATACTGTATGTGTATTACGTTTCGGACAGCGCGTCCGTCGATGAAGCCGCTGGGCTCGTGGTGTCGCGAGCTGTACCTGCGCGGGGCGCACCTGGCGGCGTGGGCCGGCGCCCCCCGCGCCCCCCCCACACTGTGCTGGCTGCCCGCGCTCGTGGCGCCCCCCGGCTTCCTCACCGCCGTCATGCAGGTACTACCTCCGCACCTGGCGGCGTGCTTGTACTAAAACACTTGTACCTTAGATCACGAGTTTAATAATTTGAAATATTCTGTCAGACGACAGCGCGCGGCGAGGGCTGGCCGATCGACACACTGTGCTGGGAGTTCACCGTCATGCCGCTGGAGGAGGCCGCCTTCGTGCGCCCGCCGAGGGACGGCGGAGTTTACATCCGGTACCACACTATATCCATGCGGAAGTTTGTGAGGATAGATGTACAATGGGAAGTTTGTGAGGATAGATGTACAATGCGGAAGTTTGTGAGGATAGATGTACCTATGTATGTTTATTTTTGTTAGTCAATCCCATTGTAATTTAAATCTGCGCAATATGGTTTCTGACGCCAATCCTTCTGAAGGTGGGTAGCAGAACCGCCCGTATTGACATCATTGTTCGATAATGTCGACTTATTATGGTACAATCTCTTCAAATAACTAAATAAGTTGGTGATTATCTGAATAAATAAATAAAATTAATCACACCACTGTTATCTACCCATGCATCGTGGTGATTATGGGCAAAAGCCTACCAATGGAAGTAGGGAGGTCGAGCCTCGTGTGGTGCCCTGACCCCATATCGGCTATATTTTTTGACGGTTCATCATAAGTGATGATCACTGCCATGAAACTTAACAAATAGAAGTGGCATAATCCCTTTTAGAAGAAAATTTACCATCATATGCATACTGGCACTTGCAGTACAATAAGTTTCAATGAATGAGCCTGCTGGGAGACCTACGTCCAGCAATGGACTGCAATACTTCGAATGTGTATGTCTGTATACTAACAATACAGGGCTAGGAGACCTATGTGAGACATCTACCCTGAAGGTTCATATCTGATTCCCTGATTGCAGAGGCCAGTACCTGGAAGGCGCGTCGTGGTTCAAGAAGGACGGCTACCTGCAGGAGCCGCTGCCCATGCAGCTCGTGTTCCCCATGTCGCCCATACACTTTAAACCCATCCGCGCCACCGGCCGCCGCATGCGCAGTCAGTATATACTGTATCTCATGACGCTGGTGTTTCAGGGCCTTCAGCAAGTGACTCGGTAACGGAAGGGTTGTATCGTTGCAGACCGCTACATCTGCCCGTGCTACTACTACCCGCTGCGCAAGGGCGCGTTCGTGGTGGCGGTCGACCTGCACTCCGGCAAGGAGAGCTCAGACTTCTGGGTCAAGCGCGGCACAGCACTACTGTGCACGCTCGCCACTTAGAACATACCTGTAGTGTAAGCATGAACCTTTTTACCCTTTAGGCGCAAATTGTCAAATTCGCAAATTGTCAAGCGGTAGCAATCAGTCAATTTCGCAAATTGTCAATTTCGCAAACTAGCAAATACGCAAATTGTCAGATTCGCAAATTGTCAAGCAGTTATATATTTAAAGCAAGCCTTAATATAAACATGACTGGACCGTTCACGTGTTTTAATATTGCAGGATGATTAAAAATATGCATAGGACGTATTTTATAAGCGATTACCTTAAATTAATGACAAACTATTTATGTCCCATAAATAATTGAAAATTAAAACACAATTTATATCTGTGTACGATCCAGTCATGCTTATATTAAGGCTTTCTTCAAATAGATAACTGCTTGACAATTTGCGAATTTGGCAATTTGCGAATCTGACAGTTTGCGAAATTGACTGATTGCGACCGCTTGACAATTTGCGAATTTGTCAATTTGCGCCTGAAGGCTTTACACTCGTCGTATCGCTAGCGACTCGAAAGTAAAATCTATGAGATATGACAGTTTGGACGATAGCGTTACGGACTATCGAGAGGTTCATGCTTGTCTCACTGTATTGTGTACATGACTGGGGTATTTCGTCACATTGCTTAATCGGCTTTGCGTTATGGGATATATTAATAGTATATTACATCTTGAGATGTAAAAATGTATCGCTCGTCACACATTTTGTATGAGACCATTCACGCTGTGTAATATAATATTTACAGTTTGGGATGTAAGATATTTTACTAGCGACCGCGCATGATTTCATCCGCGTGAGAGGTTATTGCACACGTGCAAAGCCGGGGCGGGCTGCTATATCGCCTATAGCCTTTCTCAATAAATGGGCTATTTAACACTGAAAGAATTTTCCTAATAGGACCAGTAGTACCTGAGATTAACGCGTTCAAACAAACAAACTCTTCAGCTTTAGCTTCAGATTTCGCAGTGTGAATGGCGAATCAACCCAAAGGAAAACTTTAGACCTAGTCTAATTGCGTAACTTGCCAAAGTTAAAACCAAAGCAATGCGTCTCGCCCCGTGCACTCATGCATCCATATTTTTTGCGATCGCATTGCTTCGGCTTTGCTACTGCAAGTTACGTAATTTCGGGTATCTGCAATGTGCATGGACTGTGAGTGAATTGTGGATTCCGAATACCGGTGGGTGGGACGAAAGGTGAATTAGATATACAGGGTGTAACAGAAAGGGTATGTTAAGCGAAAAGCTATATAAATAGCCCACTATAGAGAACCTATTTACAAAATTTCAGACTCGAAATCACATTTTTATTTTTCAAGATTGTATGAAAATTCCTGAGATATTTAAAAATTCTCCATACTATCGGGAAAAATAAACATGTGATTTCGGGTCTCAAATTTTGTGGATAGGTTCTCTACAGTGGGCTATTAACGTAGCTTTTCGCTTAACATACCCTTTTTGTTACACCCTGTATAGTTATATTTTTAAATAATGATGTTTAAGTGAGATTATTATGTTGATTGATCTATGTTAGTTTTAATGAAATAATTATGCTTGATTTTAGTTATGTAACCTACTTTGTTTTACAATAAAATGTTGGTGATTTCGAAATTTATTTATAAACTGTCCTTTTAAATTTAAATTAGAATGAAAATATTAAGAAAATCAGTTAGAATATAATATCAGCTCTGATATTCCATATTTTATTGGTCCAGAGGAAAAGATTGCCTAACTAGTTTCTCCACAATAAATCCATAAAGTCATATACTTACATACATACATACATACATATAATCACGCCTTTATCCCTTACGGGGTAGGCAGAGCACCAAGGGCCGATAGAACCACATGGTGCCACTTCTGACCAATTTTGAGGGTATAGTTGAGATGTACAAGTTTGGTTAGTTGTGACAGATGGTCAGCCCATCGCCTACAAAACACCAAGACCCTCTTGTCCCTCTACTGACTTGTACAGTATGCCCGGGAAGAGAAGCAGCTGTAGTATTATACGTTTTTTTTTCACTCCCAGAGCAGCGTAGAAGAAAACTTATATTTATTTACCCCTCCGGGAAAGAGGCGTGATTTTTAACCGACTTGTTTCGTCTGTATGTATTTTTTTTTATTGGACCGATATTTCCGCAATTATAGATTTCAAAAAATTTTTTTTTGTTAAGAGTTCACTTCTGAGGTGGTCCCATTTTCACCAGGTCAAATTGGGATAAATGAAAATTGATGCTCGTATGGTGGTTTACATGTCTTACTTAATGCTTCATTATCTAACTGATTAGCTACAGAACTCCTTACAGATGGATAACTGCAACGATGGAAACTAATTTAGTAGTATGCATAGGGCTAACGTGTTATGAACAAATCTGATGCTGTTTTCTACATGTAAACGTTCGTCCGGTTAGGATAAATATCTACTAAAATATATTAGATACTGAGGATCAACATCTGATGCTGCTGTGCTGATGATAAAGCTAACTCCTTAATAGGAGTTGTTACAGCAATTGTCGATGGAAATATTTGTAGTATGTAGGGCTCGTGTTACTTGACACTGATGCTCTTGCTGATGATGAAGGTACAGAACTAGTACTGCAATTGGTCGATGATTTGTCCACAACGTATTAGGGCAAACGTGTTACTTTCAACATTGATTGCTGTCGCTAAGAAAAGAACCCCTTAACCGTAGGAGTTTACACAAAAATATGTGGTCGATGACTTTGTTAAAGTATTAGGTATTAAGTTGTAAATATTTAAATAATTTAGGTGGACCCCCTAACGGTTACATCAACATCTGATTGTTTTCTACGATGGAAAATATAGTATATGTGCTCAACTTGTTGCTTCACGTCCAACATCGTGCTGTGCTGTGCTGATGGTCGAGCTCTCCCGGTTAGGAGTTGACAGTACTGCAATCGTCTGTATATTAGGGTTCTAACGTGTGATACTTATACGGTAGATACTATTCCTGAGATTGGTAACGATGAAAACCTTAGGTATACATGGTGTTTTTTCGTTGCCACCCTTAACTAAGGGTACGTACTCTATACATCAAATAAAGTAAGTTTATGCAAAAAAAAACTGCTGAGAAACGATCGTAAATTTTTTTGAAACAATTTTTTTATTAGGTACTTGATCGGCGAAATGTATAGTGTCCAGTCTTTATGTTAGTTTTTTATAGACAGATATTAATTATTTCTCGTGAAAAATCTTGCTACGCGCGTCTATGTGCATTCATGCAGAAAAACGCAGTCTATTTACTCAACTTTGGACCCTAATATTTTGGAAACCAGACACTTCCCAGGTATGCTTCCAAGGAGAAAAATGATCGTGATGATGAGGAGATTACGTAGTTTTCGGGAACGTTGACGACCAAAAATCAGCCTGTATAAACTAGCATCTATTTATGTCCACAACGCATTAACACAACTAAAAATCGAGAAATAAACAGACTTTTAAAAAAAAAATTTAACCGACTTCAAACTTTAACTAAAAAGCGATAAATAACGTAACTAATTTATCTACTTAATACATATTAAATATCTCAAATTATTTAAATATTTACAACTTAATACCTAATACTTTAACAAAGTCATCTTTAACTATTTAAATATTTATAATTATCACATATTTTTTGGAGTCGGTGCCAGCCAAACAAATCAATGTAATTAAGAAAACTGACCCACACTAAATAGTAAAACCAAGAATAGGAAATTGCATTACCGCTGCCTGCTACACCGTATTGTATTTTGCCGTGTGTGTGGCTTTGCCAGCCGCGCGCGTCCATCAACACTACGTTACCTAGGCTGGCACCGACTCCAAAAAATATGTGATAATTATAAATATTTAAATAGTTAAAGATGACTTTGTTAAAGTATTAGGTATTAAGTTGTAAATATTTAAATAATTTGAGATATTTAATATGTATTAAGTAGATAAATTAGTTACGTTATTTATCGCTTTTTAGTTAAAGTTTGAAGTCGGTTAAATTTTTTTTTTAAAAGTCTTTATGTTTGTATATGTATTTATTGGACAAGGCTAGAATTAAAAAGAAAAATATAAATGAAAGATTTGGTTACGATTAAATTATAACTTTATGTACAGATTAAAACATAATATTATGCATAAATTATGACAAAATTGTTTTCTAACATGTAAACGTTCGTCCTTGATAAATATCTACTAAAATATATTAGATAAGGATAATCATAGCTAAAATGATTGTTACTGCCTCTTCGAATTTTTGTTATACTCTTTTTAGCTTTTAGTATAGGTCTCAGAGGGTGACCCCTTTCAAAAGTTTACCGGTTCTGGTGGACCCCCTACAGGTCTACATCACATACAAATTAATTGTGAACCTCAATTTTTTCACGCCAACGTAGACCCCCGTCGAGTCTCCTGTAGACCCCTGGGCCACTTTGGGAACCACTGGTATAGGTCATAGGTAGAAGAACCTATCGTCGTATTAGTTCTAACACCGTGTATGTCAAAACTATGTTATCCAAATTTAATCAAACTACTCGTACCATTCCATAATCTAGTGTTCACTATAATAAAGATTTAACTCTATACTCGTAAATTAAGTATTTTTGACATAGCTACGCGGTGTTAGATAAGTGTCGCTGTGTAATTCTCTAGTCTCAGCACCTTTATATAGTTTGCTCGCTCGCTTATGATTAATTACATAGGTAGTTATCTTACTTATTTACTAACTATCATAATAATAAATTACCATTTTTACAATATACTCGTACTTGAGTTCGGCGAAGCTATAGAATTTGCGTACCAGCGCTTTACGTACTAAAATGGAAAATGATAAAACAGCTTTAGTAAATTAACAATTTCTTTATAATTTCCAATGTAGCTGCAATGTACTTAAATGAAATAATGCTTATTGTAAGGTGAAATAAATAGCCCGAGAGGTGACCAACATTATTGGAGTTATTTCAAGCACTGCGAGATATAAGTAGTGCAAGGCATAATTACTGATTCTTAAATGCGAGAAAAAAGGCTTGGCTTAATGAAAGAATGGGTTTAACATAACCTACAACAAAAGGTTAATACTAGTCGTCTCTCGGTATACAAAATTAAAATAGCATTTGACTATCAATGCCTACACAAGCCTAAATCTATATTACAAATGTTAGTACTGGAAGTGACCCGAAAATATGGCACGTTTTAAATAAGCAGTTCTTAATATGCTAAACACACTAACAGATATCAAATTTAATTCCTCTACATACCTATTAAAAGATAGTTACACTTTTGGTAACAAAAAGGTCACATGTGGGCAAATTGTCGCCATCTAATTTTTATTCAGGACCAAGTACAACAAGTTACCAAAAAGTGCAGCTAGCTCTTAATCTATAATGTATATATATAAATATATGAATAACTATTAAGTATAATATCATTCTCGTATAAAAAATGGAATAGATTTAAAAAATACTTACAAAGGCGTAAAACTGACTCTAGTTAAAAGCTCATAAGTACTATTTACTTTTCAAATTAATGACTATCATAGACTCAGCGCCGGCCCGAAGTAAATTTTAAAATGGAGCGAGATCCATTTCAGATGTAATAGAATATCTATAACTTCCAAAATCATACTCCACGGAGTTTCTGTACTCATTCGTACCTTAGACTTCCTTCGGGCAGGCGTAGTGGGATACAGTCCCAGTTGGAGCTTGGAGCGACTCGCCGAGCCGCCTCGTGCCATCCGTTCGCCGTATGCATCTGGCGGGCCATTAAATAAATTAAGTTTAGGTTCGGATGGTAAACTGCTTAATCATTAGACCAATCTTTTAAATTAGTTACCGCCGACTATTCCCGAAAAGTCTTGAGTTTCTGTCAGAACAAAGCAATAATTACTTTACGGCGACGATTAGACATATTTCACAACGAAACGGATATTTGTTTTTATTCTCATTCGCTAAAATTTACCTACTATACTAAATGAAATTGTATTAGGGTACAATTCGGAAGTTCCTTACTATTCTTGCCTTCTAAACTTCCTCATCGGGCATCGTCCTCTAATCCTAATTTATAACCTCATTGATAAAAAGAAAAACATAGCTACAAATATTTATACTGGTAGTTTACCATATTTTCTATATCTCAGAGATGATTGCAAAATCATTGAAAAAACAAACAACAAACGTTGACTTGGGCATTGATCGACTAGGACCGGATAACTTCTGTTACTTAAGGGATGTAAAAAAAACTTTGAGGCTTCCAATTTGTCCCCAGTGTCGATGCATACTCTGTCTTTCATACCGAATTCATACTGCAAAGTGCTCGCGTCCACGATCGCTCCGTTGAAACCAATCTACTTAGTCTGGAGAGAGAAACAGTCTCTTCGCCGAGCCGCCTCTAGACTCTTGCGGTTGTTTGTGCCATGCGCACGGCACGGGTGCGCAGGTGCAGGGTTCCATATTAGGCCCCCTGGCATTATGATTAATGATCTTGATTCCACTCTAAAAAACGCTGTTATTCTGATATATGGGGTGAAGAATAGCTACAGGAAGACATCAACTCGCTTTTCCACTGGAGTGTGGATGTTGCACGTTTAGCCGTGCATCTGAAAAGCCGGGTTACGTAAGTTATTCTATTGAATTTAACTCCCGTGACTTCCACGACTCTGGTCATTAAAATTGAGGCAGCAGCAATCGTTTTAAGTTTAGGTTCGGTATGGGTACTATCCATTCCTATACCCTACAATCTTCTTACTAACGGAACTCCCTGTAACTACACCTTATTCATTGATATGTGGCCCAAATTGGCTTCAGACCCCGCAATCAGCTGCTTCAGCATAATCCATTAGTCTTTTGTTGAATTATAATGATAGATGGAGGAGCTAAGATAGTGTGCGGATTAGCTCTATTATGAGGTATAAGGAACTTTTAATTTTATTTTACCTATAAACTTACCGTCGACTCGTGTAAATAAATAAATAAAAAAAAAAAATAAAAACATCTTGGTGGCTTTTAAGACTTTTAATTCTTTAAATAGATTAATTAACACAAAACAAATATTACCAATTGATAAAAAATCAGGAGTTTATAGCTTGCACTGTCCTGACTGTAATTCTGTTTATATAGGTCAAACGGGTCGTCAAGATTAGATACCAAGAACATTTGGCAGTTGGAACAATTTCCCTGAAAAATCAATTTTGCCAAACACGAATGACCACAGTTTTGTTAGTCTGTAACCATTCGTCTATCTATTTTGGAACAGTTGGAGATTTTGAAAGACGCTTTTAAATGAACAGAACTATTAAACTCAAGAATAAATAAATAAACAGTAACCTTAGAATGTAGTGGCTTGTCAATGTCAATAACAACAATGGAATATGTTGTTGCATACATCCTTGTTTTTCTTTACTAATTTATCAATATTTTGGTGAATTTTTGAATTTTTTCATTTAAATTTAATTAATTCACCCAATACTATTTGGTTTGTGTGCACAAATAGTATATATTTATTTGAAATATAAATAATGGTGGGTAATTATTTATATATTTTTTAATACTTAGTAGAGGGTAGTTAATTCTATGTAAGTAATGTGTTGGGTTTTAGAGGTTCATAATAATTAGTGGTTTACTAATTTATTAATTTCTATAATCCTGAGGATGCCACGGTTGTTGGCGAAACATATGTAGATTATTTATCTAGTTTTTGATTTCGGAATGGTGCAATGTATCGTCTTGCATGCTAGGTGCTCGGGTCTGGTTTCTCATGGCGATTGTAGTTAGTGCAAGTGCCTGTTGTCGCAATTATGAGTTATCAGATCCGAGGGTCAGTGGAGGGTGTTTACCCATAGTGACTACTATACTAAATATACTCAAGCGGTAGGTATATATTGCTTCGCACCGCGTTTCGTTAACGGTTCGTTAGTGGTTTCGTTTCGGCTCAAATATTTTCAAGAATTCCTAAATACTTGCCGGGCTATTATAAAAGAATTTAAATATTGTTTTAACTAAACATTAGCTAAATTTTACAGCTATGCTATAAATTTTGCTGTCAAATATAAAATTTTTAAACAGTGTCTAACTTTAGATGCAACCTCTGCAAATGCCATCATCATTCATCAAAAGACTTACCTCTTCATCTGAGGCGGTGCAGTGGCCTCGGTCACAAGCACCGGTTCCTCAGTAGCCGGAGCCTGCCAGTCGCTCTGTCTGTCAGGCTGGATCCTGATATCTTCGTCCTGATAACGTTCGGTGACGGTCGCCTGTAACGTGTCCCGAGCCACGCATGCGCAGCGCGTGTGGTTGAAGAACTGCATGCGAGCTAGTGAGGGACTGCCTAGCGCTTTTTGGAGCTGGAAAGTGGAAAGACTGTGTTGAAATACGGAGAACGCTAATAGAAAAATAAGAACCGAGTTTTAGAAACGTATATCATTGAAACTTTCAGGATTTGAGGCATTCGATCCTCAAGATCTACTCAACCAATTTGTTTAATCCTCTTCCTGTCCTTATTTTTCTGTCATTTATAAGGTCGACGCAGTAGGTATACCTACCTAGTTTCTTTCGAAAGTAATTTAATTTAGTTACCTTATATATAGGTATACTCGTAGTAAACTGACCTTTGGTATATAGTATGACATTGGAAACATGATCTTATCTCACAAAATTTAAGCAAAATCTGATCTAAGTTTTCATTCTAGATATCTTGCATCTTAAAAACCGATTTTTCAAATCGTCAGACAGGCTAATCTAAGGTCAAATTTGATTCTGGCTACTTCCAAAACTTGATCAAAATCAAGAAGAGATAGTATTTGTAACCTTTGGATCCGCTTCCTATTTAAAAATCCTTAGTGTTACTGGCAGACACAACGCAGCTTTGCATTCGGCACCTTAGGCCTTACTTCCCGAATGTCAGTTTAGATAGGTAGTTGTGTATTTACCAGTAGAGGCACAGCGACGTACTTGCCGTCCACCGGCGCCGCCACCTCGGTGAGGTTGCTGCAGCAGCCGGAGTCGGGCGCGCAGCGGTGCAGCTGCACGCAGGGGGGGATGTAGCTGCGAATCAATTGGGAATATACATATCTATGGAGCTGCAGATGACTTGAAAAGGGCATAACTAAAAGGCAAAAACGGAAAATCGAGCCTTGTGGAGTGCTCGCTGCAATAAGATGGCGATGGTGATGAAGCTACAGGGCTAAAGTTTTAAAGATATACATACATACATATAATCACGCCTTTATCCCTTACGGGGTAGGCAGAGCACCAAGGGCCGATACAACAACATGGTGCCACTTCTGACCAATTTTGAGGGTATAGTTGAGATGTACAAGCTCGGTTAGTAATGACAGGTGGTCAGCCTATCGCTTACAAAACACCAAGACCCTCTACTGACTTGTACAGTATGCCCGGGAAGAGAAGCAGCTGTAGTATTATACTTTTTTTTTCACTCCCAGAGCAACATAGAAGACGATTGGCGAATATACTTCTTTAGCAGCAAAATTATCCTACAGTGCAGATGTTATAGGCTCCATGGACTTATAATGTTCAATCAACGGTTCTAGAACTTTCTACCACGCTTATGATAGTAAACATAGAGTTAGTTGGGCCTTGGGGCGTTATATAATAGGGCTTGACGCACGCGTTATAGCATTTCGTTTCTGTTAAAGTCTTGATCGCCTGACTGAATTCCTAATGACAAGGCCATGAAGTGGGTTTCCATAACTGGTGCATGCAGGAGAGGCAACACCGGCGTGGGTGGCTAAGGGTGAGATGAGACTGCGGAGCGTGGACGTCGGTGGTACAAAGTCCTGATCGCTTGACTGACTTCCTGATGATAAGGCTATGAAGTGGGTTTCCATAAGTGGTGCATGTAGGAGAGGTAACACCGGCGTGGGTGGCTAAGGGTGATATGAGACTGCGGAGCGTGGACGTCGGTGGTACACCTAGTGACTACCGCACCACCCATACACCTAGTGCAATGTGCTATTCTTGTAATAATAAATACTTACAGGGTGTCCACAGAGGGAGCCATCTGCCTGATGGAGAGCCAGCGCGCCTGAGGAGTGAGGCACTTCTCCGAGCGCATTACTGAACGCGCGTTGTTGGCCACCACGCTGTAGTAATACGCCTTTTCTGATGCTGATATAGCTGCAATGAAATGTATATATTTAAGTGGAAAGTTATTTGCAGAGAGAAAGCTAGAATAGGATGTGATGTGGTCATGTTTAGCTAAACATAAGTTGCCTGTCGACCTCATCTTTATGCACCGCGGGATTATATGCGAGCGTCACGCATAGAAGTACAGTTATTGGTGTAGGTAGGATATATTTCCACAACCTCCAGGTATATGCATGCAGGTAAGAGATGTGTGAGATACGCTTAAAGGGTTTTTCCTCTATGGAGTGTGCAAGCAAGCATAACCTTTATGGTGCCTGATAGTTGTCTGCCTTTTAGAACAAACATCTCAAGAATGGTTAAAAACTTACTACATCAAAAGGATCGGACGAAAGTTCTGGACTTACTTTCATTAAGGATCCTCGGTCTGTCATTGGTTGCAGCCAGAATATCCACCGCGGAGAGCACGGTACTCCGGAACCTGTCCATGCGGATCCAGGAGGAGGGGGTCACGGGCCTGTCTCGGGCGGTGGAGGTGTCAGGTTCGTCGTCAGCGTCGTAGTCCTCGCTGCCGTCCATGGCATAGTCTCCTTCACTTAGGTACTGCAACTCCTGGAATATGCCACCTTTATGTTTTCATCTTCGGCTTTGTGTTGAATTAAGATTTTCGAATTTTTAACTGTCTGATATGGTGTTGCCAGTTAATAATAATAATAAAAATCTAATTAATTAGTCCCACGTGGGTAGGGTTGAGCCTAAAGTCACTTTTCTGGCGCAAATACATATCTGGTAATCGGTTACGAATTCATTGGGAAATGGATCCGATTCATCCTAACTTAGATACCTACGAATGAAAACTGTCAGCGTCGAGCGTAGCGATCATATGAGGATGAGAAACCATGATGAGGCCATGCTAAGGTTATAGTATTGACCGAAAGTGGTATTAGACGTCTGAGGTTGCGCACTCTCTTTGAGGTGCACAAGTCAGCGATGAGCAGGATTAGATTATGTAGGTACATACCTACTGATCGGGAAGTGCTTAATAGGCTAACTGGTGAAAAGTGGGGTATGTAAGCACACCTTTGCCCAACCTTCTTGGGGGATAATGGGGGCGTGACCTTTATGTACTCGTATGTATGTAATGTATGATCGGGAGAGCAAGAGATCTCGGTAGATAGGAAATTTTGACTACGTTCCTAATAGAATGCTGTTATTGGTGTTTGGGTTATCTAGCGGCCGATTTCTAGTTTATGACTAATAATTTTACGTTAGTTGGGAGACGCGTGGTAATAGACTGCACTTCTGCCATGGGTATTAACTACTTTTACGTTTACCTTTGGCTATTCTATACCATGTCCTTGCAGTTGAAATTAATCGCACTTCAATGTTGCATTTACAAATCAGTCATAACAAGTTTAACATTCACGCGGCGGGACTCGAACCGGCGACTGCTAAGAATAGAATATTATTTAGAGATCTAAGTGCGCGCGCACATGCTTCTTTACAGATCTACAGATTGTATCGATCACGCTAAAAGCTTTCGATATGTGTAATCTTTCTCTTTTTATGTTCGTACTGTTTTTAGTTTTATTACCTAGAAGATGCCCTGTGTTACAACTTTTAGCTTCGGTTTTTAGTTTCACATTAATCATCATTACTTTTCCATTCTCTACGAGTATTTCTAGGATTTATCTTCAAAACGTATACTACAGCTGTTTCTCTTCCCGGGCATACTGTATAAGTCAGTAGAGGGACAAGAGGGTGTTGGTGTTTTGTAGGCGATGGGCTGACCACCTGTCACTACTAACCGAACTTGTACATCTCAACTATACCCTCAAAATTGGTCAGAAGTGGCACCATGTGGTCTTATCGGCCCTTGGTGCTCTGCCTACCCCGTAAGGGATAAAGGCGTGATATATGTATGTAATGTATCTTCAAAACAATACGTGAAAGAATGACGGTACGAATGATTTAATAATTTTATATTCTCAAATCTACCATTTGTCATTCCCTAGAAAAAATCCTGGATACGACCTTGTTCAAAATTCAATCATTTATTGGACATGAGCATGTATGCATATATAATACACAAACTGATATGTCGATTGTCATCTGTAGTAAAGTTTTTTGTTTTATATTCTCATATTATTTAGGGAGTTAAAACTACTTTAATGTAGTTAATGTCAGCCCCATCGTGCCCTTAACAAGATGACTCAGCTCTCATCTCTGTTCTTAATACTGTCTAATACAAACATATAAACTTACTTACTCGTAGCTGTATCGGTGGTTGGAAACGCCAAAATAGTCTGGAATATACCTAAATCTAAAGCATTGTACTTAACGAGGTTTCACAAGTGTGATCTACCTGGTTTGTTCCGGACACATTCCACTAACAGATGGTATTGATCTTTTGGTTTATTGCACGTTGTGCAATTCGGTGAATTAATCTTTTTCATTTGAAAAGCGAACTTATTTAATGTAGTAGAAGTAGAAGTAAGTTGTAGAAGTAAATATACATAGATCAATGAATGGAAGGGAACCGTTAGATGGATGATACCCTGAAGCTAAGATAACAAACTTTCGAAAAGAAACCTACCTACTAAGTTAGCCTACTTAGTTCGATGTAAGTGAGCCAAATATTTGTTAACGTTCCTTATATTCTAATACCTAGGTAGTAAAGGAATTCAGGGCACACCTATTAAACTGTTGGAACTTAACATGAACTTAAATTACCGTACCTACCTACTACATATGTTATAATATCTTAAAATTATGAATTCACCAATCCAACGTTCTTCTCTTTCAGAAAATATTTTGCCATCTTGCAATACGTAATTTAAAGCAATAAAAACCGGAGTAAATAATTCAGTTATATCATTACGAACTTGAGCTAGGTTTTGGTCAACGTCGGAGGTATGCGCCCGCGCAGGTGCAGCGGAAGTGGCCGATTTTGTCGTGTCATTACTTTTTCATTCATTTTAGTTATATTTTTCGGAGTTCAAATTCGAATATACTTATTGTACTCTGTAATTTTTATGCCAAAAATTTAAAATTTCAGTTTGGTAACTGACGTCTAAATTGACTCTAAATATGTAGTGTAGTAGAGTTACCTAGGTACCTAGAAATTGTTTGCCGTGCCCTTACAGGGCGTCACATGTACCTACTATATTTAATTTATGTGACATCTATATAACCTGTGACATGCAATAAATGAATCTAATCCAATCTAATTATCAATACCAATTGTCTACCAATTTTAAGTTCCAGTGGCACATGGTGTAAGCTAAACCTATAGCGACTTCTAATATATAAACCATGTACATGTATTATGTGCCTAACTAGCACAATATAGCGACCTACGAAACCAAGGGCAGGAAGAACAATAATTCTTTATTCTTTATTGTACACAAAACATAACGATCAATAGAAAGAAATTTACAAAAGGAATGCATACAAAGGCGTGCTTATCTCTGCAAGAGATTTCTTCCAGCATACCAGAAAGCAAAGTGAGACCAAAAGTTATGGAGGTAATGATGTGTACAGAATTAAACTAAGTACTACAATAACTAAGCAAGTACAATACTTATAATCTTTCAAAGGTTTCCAATACGCTGGCAGCTTTAGAATGCATTTCACCGAATACTTCCTTTGAATGCTGGCGCATACAAAACCTGTAGGTACTGTGAAATAGACTCTACCGCGTTAGATTAGCTAATGAGATCCTTTTTAATCAGGAAGGACTCAAAGCGAGTATCACCACCGGGTATTATGTAATACAACGCGTTTTCCTTTTCTGTGCGCTATAATTAAGTTGTAAACACATAAACGTCAATATAAATTGGAAATAATCTATTAAATCTATGATAATATAAATGCATTTAACGAGCGTTTTAGCCTCCCAGTCTTGCTAAACAGTAGTAAGTGCTTATGTAGTTATGTTACCTGTCACATTAAACATTATTGCATGTCTGGAACTGCACGATGATTAGCCACGATCGCCGCATATCGTGCAAATAATGCAAGTAAATATATAAACCTCTAGGGACACAAGAGGTCAACGCAGGGTCTCATTATCTATTCCATTTCTTAAGTTGGGATGTTTACACAATAATAAAAACATTTAAACTGCGCAATCAAATACACTACTGTACATGAAATCTGCGAAGATATATCTACCTTTTACCATGTAGGTACGACAAAATCATTCAGTTCCTGTTCCTGCGGATAGCATACTCGTACCTAATAAGTTGTAGACTAGATGTCTATTGGGAGCTTTGGGAGGCTCTAAAACGCTAAGGTCATTGTCGTGACATATACCTATCGACAAATATTCTTTTATTTTCTTAGACAATATAACAGTTTTACAATGTACAGCAAAGCTATGAAAACATGAAAAGTTATAATCCCCGTGACGCAAATCATACATATACAGGGTGTAACAGAAAGGGTATGTTAAGCGAAAACCTATGTAAATAGCCAACTAAAAGAATAGAGAACATATTTTCAAAATTGGAAACTCAAAATCACATGTTTATTTTTCAAGATTGTATGAATACTCCTAAGTTGTTATGGAAATCTCCATACTACCTACCTGGAAAAATAAACATGTGATTTCGAGTCTGAAATTTTGTGGGTTGGATTCTTTTAGTGGGCTATTTACATAGCTTTTTGCTTAACATACCTACCCTTTTTGTTACACCCTGTATACATGGCTGTCTTCACGAAATGGGGTAGCCAGATCTGTAGGATCATAGAGAAGATTCCAAAGCCACGTTAATAAATTAGCTAATACAATACTAAATGAAGCTTAAAATAGAATATATATCGCGAACTAATTTAGCGCTACATTAGGAGTGACTCATCGCAGTTTGGTTAAATATAGCTTTATCTCGGTAATGATTCAGAAAGACGGACTTGCACATTGCACTATTGTTACTTTACTTGTAAGATGTAGGTATCTTTTGTATTTCTTTTATCTATCGCATTGTTGCTATTTTACCGACTTCAAAATAGAGAGAATCAGTACATATTATGTATTTATTTATTTATTATCCGACTTCAAAAAGAGAGGCTATCAATTCGTCTGTATGTTTTTTATTATTATTTTTTTATGTGTGTTACATCAGATCTCCGTCATTTATGAACCGATTTCAACAAAGGAGAGGATAGTAGAGTCTTTAAAGTCTACTAGTAAACTCCTCAAGTTTCGGCTCATTCGTTTAGATTAAAATATATTTTATAGTTGCAAGTTGCAATGGGTCGATATGGTTTCTCTACGGTCGGACAAGTCAATTATTACAATAAGCAAGCTAAAACATAAGCTAAAGGGTGTCTCTGTACTGGCAAGAAACCACTAGGTGCATCAAAGGGAGTAACGGTTTTTCCTACATTTTATATACCTGATGTGGGGCTTCACTTGAATACATCAGTTGCATCTCCTTCCATGCATGTCGTTAGAGTCTGCGGAACAGGGGCGTCCTCTCTGAATCTGACCACGGTGTGTAGGACACGACTTGAAAAAGAGTTTGTAAGAGTAGCCTCTTTTTTGTCCTGAGCCAGTACTGTACTTCTGAGGCGGAACCAAGAAACCACGCGACGTGCTTTTGTAGACATGGAAGACATTGTCAAAATGTCAGACGCGAACCGTGGTACAATGTTCGACCGTTCAAGCTCGACCGCGACAAGTACAATTTAAAATTTCGAGGCTCGTCCGGGACAAATGAACTCTTGTTGGAAAATATAACAGATCTCATAGGGGAGTAAGACCTTTATCAACGCAATAGTCGGTTTTTGTCTATTTGTCTGTGCGCGTGCACGCTAATTTACCGAAAAAATATTGTGACAGGTCCCACTTTTACATTATATTTTTCGGATAACATATTTTTTCTGTAATATTCACTTCGATCATGGAGCTATCTCACTTACAGCCATGTATATATGTATGTATGTATCGTCGTCAGCCTATTGTAGCCAACTGCTAGACTTAGGTCTCCCCAGTGCTCTGGGGAAACAAATTATTTTGTGTTTCTCTTGTGCGGATTTACCTCATTCGATGTCTAGTATTGCGATTGGTCGTAAATCAAAATTTTCAGCTTTCTCAACTCAACGTGAGCATTAACAACTAAAAATATGGTGACACCGACACAGTGCAACATTAATAACCTGTGGTGGAGACATGATTTATACAAAAAAATAACCTAACTCTCACCTGCGTTCTATACTTTACTTACCTATTTTATATTACCTTTGTGAACACTGAAAAATTGCAGTCAGACATGAAAGTTAGTTATATAACAGGTATAACTAACTTTTATGTCTAACTGAACCATTGTCAACTCATTGGTTTTGTTGTAGGGTTTTCTTAGTGTTTTGTATAGGGATCCTTATCACCTTTACGATAAAATTATAGGAAGGAGAAACAATACCTAAATATTTTCATCCTTGGCGCATTTTTTTATTATTATTTTTAATATAGTATTTGATTTCGAAATCACAAGGTGGTAAAGATGAAGCTAATATCATAAAGTTCGGAATGCGACGGCCGACAGGTTATAAAATAATTGATGGCTAGGCAGGTGGCTGACTACCATTGGAGTGTAAGTGATCATTTAGCAGAGGTGATTACAAAATACCTTAGCTAAGAGAATATAATATGGGCATCTTACATACCTACCTATACATCGTAAGATTATGACGTTCAATTCGTGATAGGAATGTGTCTAAATTATTAGCTAAATAACAGTGATCCAGGAAACTGGCGGCGACACTCAGTAAATTGAATAAGTAGGTACTTTGGAAGTATTTGTGTGAAGTGCCGAGCAATGAAAGAGATTGTACAGCCATGTTCACCATAATGGCCACGTTGCTCTTGCTTTCTCATCTTGGAGAACCACCCTAGGTTCTTTAGTCTACTCCACAGTTTTCCGAAAATACCGAAAAATTTACATCTCTAGCTGATCCCGTATATCGACGTAGTTCGACGAGAGAAACAATTCGCTAGAACAAACCACATATCAATTGTTGATAGTTTCCGAGAAAAAAATATTAAAGTAGCCGGTTTTTGGGGGTCGAAAAATGAATTTTTTGTAAGTATTCTACTTTTGTTAATGGAGCTAGACACGAAATTTACTTTTTCCCAAAATATTTCATCGTATTGCGCGTATCCCAAGCTAAATTACAATCCTCTATATGCAGGTAATTTGATGAATAAAGTTGATGCTGTCTCGATCTTGATAATTTTTTAGAAATATACAGGGTGTTTTTTCGTTGCCACCCTTAGCGAAGGGTACGTACTCTATAGGTACATGAAATAAAGTAAGTTTATGCCAAAAAAATGCTGGGAAACGGTGTACTTAATTTTTTTTATTTTTTTTTATTACTTGATGCAAAATTAATGCAATCAAAATATTTAATAAATTACCGAAAAAAATAAAAAATGAGAGTAAATTAACCACATTTAACCATACATTGAAAAAATACCTGATTGAAATATGTCCCTATGACTTAAATGAATATTTAACTGGACAATAGTTATTGCACATGCACCTATATAATAATAATAAGTAGATTAAAAAAAAAAACAATTATAGTTTAGTTTACTTTAGTCTTTTTAGTTTTAAGAGTGTTGCGGTGCCTCATAAGGGCTACTAAGTTATAAGTGCTTTGATTTTTTTTAAAAACTGTTATGTACACTTAGTATGCAATAAAATGATTTGATTTGAAAAAAAAAAAATTTATAGTGTCCAGTGTTTATGCTGGTTTTTTCATAGACAGATATTAATAATTTCTCGTAAAAAAATCTTGATACACGCTTCAATGTGCATTTATGCAGAAAAACGCAGTCTATTTACTTAACTTCGGACTCTAATATTTTGGAAACCAGACACTTCCCAGGTATGCTTCTATGGAGAAAAATGATCATGATGATGAGGAGATTCCGTAGATTTCGGGAACGTTGACGACCAAAAATCACCCCGTATTATCAAATTTATCCTTTAGGTAACTAAGCTATCTGACCTACCGATGCTTTTCTACGTAATTGAATACCGTTTCTCGCTTTTAGGATTAGATGAATGCATTCTTAGCTGATTTAATGTACTACTTTACACAAGCTTCAAGTCTAGGTCTTACTTATTTCACTTTTAATACAGCATTTACCTACATAACAACAAACTAACCACTTCTAATAAAAGCATGTTGTTTGTTTTCGTTCTGTTAGCTAATACTTGGCTACAGACGTTCTCGTAATGTTGTATCTATTTTATCAAGACATATAAATATGTCTTGATATTCTGGCTCTAGAAATCATTCTGTTGGTGAATTCTGAGCCATGTCGTTACTTCATCGTCTCTTACAATCTCTACTTGTTGTAGTTATACTTTTTACAAAAGAATATTAGCACTATAATGTTTTGTTTATCAATTCTAGCAAACAATTCAGGTATTTATTTATTTAGTTTCATCTGTCCCGTGGTTTGTAACCAAATCTTTCAAGTAAAATTTGATCCAGTTCCCGGTTTTCGATTGAGCCGAAATTTTGCATGCATGTATAAATTAGATGACGATGCAATATTATGGCATAGAGCTGGAAGTTGCCCATAGGAACTCCGTAATTAAACAGTGCAACCCCATCGAGTTTGGGCTCGTTTGATTCGATCAGTGGGGTAAGCATGAACCTTTTTACGCGGCGTAACGCTAGCGGCTCGCTAGCAAAATCTATGTGATTTGACAGTTTGACGCTAGCGTTAAGGACTATCGAGAGGTTCGTGCTTACCCCTCAGATCATTTTATAAACAAATGATAAAAGCTTGTTTTTTAAAAAGGTTTTTTATAGTAAAGTTTTTTTTTTACATTATAGGAGTAACAGCAAAATGTATATCAAACTTCATTTTTGGATGCGGACAGAATTCAGGAACGCTTGCTTTAAAGAAGCAATAAATGAGAAGTGGTACATATATAAAAAAAAATTAATTGTTTGATTAATTAAGTAGTATTTGTAGCTCCAACCCTCCACCAACTGTATCTACCTCTACCTACCTACCTCTAATTAAAGTCATAACAATACAGATTACACATTACCTATACATGTATCTGATAATTATTACTTATTTATTTAGTTTTTATATACCTATAGGAAGTATAAAGATTTCTACAAAAAATAGAATAGATGTTCAAAGACTGAACACTTCACATTACCTACCTACGAGTACTCGATACCTGTGGAATAGCTATAAGGATATGTTTGTAGGTTGGCACTGAACTTACCTCATCATTCCAATCATCAGCATCATCAGTGTCGAACAGGCGGTCGTTCCTCTCATCATCCCTCACTGCTTGCAAGTTCCTCATCACCCCCGCCAGCTGATCCGCATTGAGGTTACCCCACACCTGCATAGCAGACAACACCTCCTCATCATCAGCATTCAGCTCCAATCTATCCGGCGTTATAGAGTTCAACCTATCCAATTTCGCGTACAAATCATTTTTGGGCAGTTGCGGCGGTAATTTTCCGGTCTGAACGTTTAGTTTGTCTAGTTTTTCAACAAGTTTGTCTAAGCGGTCGGCGAACGACGGCGACTCGGTCGCGAGAGCGGTCGCGTGCGCGAGGCAAGCGAACAAACAGGGAAGCAGCATGGTGCGCCCGCGCCGGAATACAGACTGACATGTGGCTTGCACGTTGCGAGCTTTGTCGGGTAAATGCCCCTGTTGCTGACTCGCTGTGCAGTCCAACATTTTATTTGCACTGCACCCAACTAATTTCAATAGTATTTATTGGAGCTTTAATTGTAGAGAGGAGATTGTATTTGTATTGGAATTTCGTGTTGTTAGAATAATTAACGTTTATTTTGATTACTTCTGGGATTGTTTATAAGTAGGTACTATACATAGGTAGGTACTTTTATTTTATTGCTCGTATTGCCGGGATCATGATGGATGGTAGTCTTTCCTGTAAGGCTGTGAGATTGTCCTGCATTAGATAGATTTTCAGGGTGTAAGAGACTGTTGGATCTTTTTTTTTTACAATTAGCTAGGCAAACATTTGACCGCCATCGTGCCTTATGTTAAGCAAGATGCGGCCTAAGGTGGTACGTGTTTGCCTAGAAAGTGCCTATTCTCTCTATTATTCCTTATTCTAAGATAAAAGTTCTTGTTATTTATTATACTTGAATCGCGATCAAGATTTTGATTCGATACTCAGTAGAGTATGTAGGGCCCATTGGAAGAAACACCTATTGGAATTTAAAAAAAAAAGCTGATTCTAATTTGTTGCCCCAATGTTGCAAATTCATTTACATGTATTTGTTATTCAAAATTAACAGGTCTTAAACATTGGCATTTACCCTGGTTATCTCACGAATCCCTTTTATATTCAGAGATAACTTATAAATAAATATAAATATATGACACCCATCTCTCTCATTCACGACTGCGACTGCATTCCTCAGGGCTGCCAGCTTTGTCGATGCCGAATTTGTTGCACAGGGTGTCAACGTAATTATTTATAATAATTTGCGTAAACTACTTACTTATACAGGATGTGACAGACAGAATGGTCGAATATGTTAATGTAATAGCCAAATGCTATCAAAATTGCTCACTACGGACGACCTATCAACTTTTATTCTTGAAATCAAATGTTTATTTTTCCAGATATCAGAGATAAACAAAGTGCCATTAACAGGCATTATTGCGATATTTTCATAGCATTTTGTCGAACACAGATTCAAAACACCTTATACAGGGTGCAGTATACGGCTTATTACACACCTCCTTCTTTACACGCTGTATAAGGTGTTTTCAATTTCTTCCGCTTCCTTTTAACACTACATAGGGCATAAGGTTAATATGATTGCAATATAGGTATAGGTACCATGTTACCATTTCAAATCCCAAGCTTCACTAAAAAAAGGAACTTAGAAAGACGTGGGCTAGATACCTAGGTACTTACTTTATTTACGCGGAATTGGACAGCTTGTTTATACAGGGTGTAACAAAAAGGGTATGTTAAGCGAAAAGCTATGTAAATAGCCCACTGTAGAGAACCTATCCACAAAATTTGAGACCTGAAATCACATGTTTATTATTCCCTATAGTATGGAGAATTTTTAAATATCTCAGGAATTTTCATACAATCTTGAAAAATAAAAATGTGATTTCGAGTCACACATTTTGGAAATAGGTTCTCTATAGTGGGCTGTTTACATAGCTTTTCGCTTAACATACCCTTTCTGTTACATCCTGTATAGTGACCAATACGAAATACGAATGGAATTAACTCTTTCAGAATTTCATACACTTCCGGGTTTTGATGATTCATATAACCTAGATAGAATCTAGGTAGAATCATGTTCGAGCATTCAACGTAAATAAATATATAAGTACCTACTCGAGGTTTAGGCCCCTTAGTAAAGTGACTCGCATAAAATATTTTTACAATGGTACATTTAATAGCATCCTGCATGTAAGCTGGTTTCTCTCGAAATATGAGGGTCAACCATAAAGGCAGGACGAAAAGGAGATGTTATACCAATGAGGATGTGCGACCGCCATTGGGGTATTTTGTCGTTGACACCACGAGCCGTTGACTGCACAAGGACCTTTTTGAATTGCGTGATGGACACCGTGGTGTCATATAATAGTTTATGGTGGTGTTAATCGACCAATAAGTCTTTTGGACTCATCGTTTGACACCATGGTCCTAAAGTAAAGATCAAACATTTTGTTTATTCCAACTTTTACAATAAACCTCCTAAAGTTTTCTACTGACCAGTACAGAAATACATACCTAACATTTTTTTTTTTATTCTTGCTTGTTGTCCATAAAAAATCTTTACTTTAGGACCATAGTGTTAAACGACGAAGTCCAAAACACTTATTGGTTGATTGACACCACGGTGTCCATCGCGCAATTCAAAAAAGGTCCTTGTGATTGTGCAGTTGACACCGCGCCGCGGTGCCAATGGCTCGTGGTGTCAACCGACAAAATACCCGCCAATGTAGGCTGTATGCGTATGTACACTGGGGTTCACTGAGAAATTTTTGTCAAAAACAAATGTTTATTTTCACAGATTCAAAAATCCTTTGTGCAGATTTTTTCCAATAGTCAGATAGCCTATCGGAAGGATAAAGTAGCAAGTTTTAAAGAAAGACAGTACAAATTATTGTACAGATAAGCTATCTGACCGTTAAAAAATCGGCCATTTAGTAATTTATGAATATGTTTATTGTCTATAGGTGCTATCCAGAACAATACCACTCCTTTGCGTCGCGCAGTCGGGTAAAAATAAATCATTTGGTTTGGTTGGTCTCTCAAATTTTGTGCACTATTAGTTGGCTATATTCATATAATTTCCCTTTTGTTCGGCGTATGTATGCGGTATACAATCTCGTACCTATTCTATACATGTACATTTCATGTTTGTCTCCTCCTTTTTTACCTCCTTCGTGGGGGTCAACGCATACCAAAGAGTCTTTTCCACTGCTCCTGTATTCCTTGGAATGTGACTGTGCGTGTAAGTAAGTACAATCGAGTACATCCTACTATATTATTATATTTTTGGGTATTTGAAGAAGATTATCAAATCATAAATAAATTTCGATGTTTGTTGCTCTTCATGCATGTTTGTTTTGCTCTTCGTTCTTATGATGTGTTGTTTTTGGATTTGCTATGTTTGTAAAGTCACTGTTTAAGACCGATTAGGTAATAAAGGCTATGTGCCAGAGATATTCAAATTTATTATGCCAACACTGAAAAAACGTAACGGCTATAAATAAACAAGTTGCCGTGATATGGAGCCTGCAAAGTTCGTTGTTAAAATTACACAAGTCAAATTCGTAATCTGTTGGTACCGAGTAAGGTGGTTAAAAAATAAATCAAGGTTTGTTGAGTACTCAGTAAATAGCAAACCTATTTACTATAGTATAGCGAGTTACTCTGTTAACAATACCCAATATCTTTGTGTTTAGCAAAGTAATTCAGTGCTCAAATAGTAAAATAGCTAGATTAATGTTTATCATTATCTACTTTGTTACTTCTATCATCAATTTGGCATACGTAAAGTTACTGGGTACTGTCAATGTTCATTGTAACTATAACTAAATACTTGCTAGTCAATTAAGATGTAAATTTACATAGCCAAGTTATGTATTATGTTAGGTTGCTAAAATACTTTTTTTCCTTCTAGTCAATTGAAGTTGCTATTTTTAGCCTTACTTTGATCTTGATTTTTGTAATTGCTAAAATACTTTGTTGCAAGTACCAATTTAAACGACACATCTAAATATACAGGTGTTGCTACGTAATAACGTTTCTACTCATTATTATATGTATGCGACCAACTCTCGCGAAAAAAAAAGTTCCATTCAAATATTCACCCAATTCACAGACATGGACTTCAAGATTTTTTTTCCCGATTAGGTAATAAAGGTTCATAATAATGTAGAAAAAGCCAGACGGGTATATAACACACTCATATTTTTAGTATAAGCTGACCTGTGACTCATAGGCTTTAGTGCGTGGTGCCTGAAAATATGTACCGATATGTTGTCATTTGTATTGTTAAGTGCTATATGTCGAAAAAAAACCAATGAAATGTTCATGCATAACAGTCAGACCAAAAATAGAAAAACATGTACATAAATAAAATAAGCGGATACAATCATTTCAAGTACATAATACACTTAAATACCCTCTAGTACTCAAGAAACGAAACTGATGTTCCCCGCAATAACGTTATGCGCTTTAATTATAGGACAGTTTGCCCTTATCCCATTATTTATGGAGTCGGCGAATTCTATCGAAAAATTGCCAAAGTTTTGGCGTTTAAATCTCTAGCGCAAATAAAAGAAACGTGATTATATACGAGTAAAAGTAATAAAGCAGACCAAAATTAAAAAAAACTGTCATCGAAGTATTGAATACGAGTACCTTGACTCTGTGGTCTCTTCCCACTTTTTGCTACAGCTGTCCAATTATTTTTGAGCCATAAAAGTTTGTCTTCTGCTTCAATATCTTGTTAGTCCGCTGGGAGATCCTCGCGGTCCTTGTTTATTTTTGAACTGTATACCCTACTGATAAACCGATGAAAAGTTTTTTTTTTATAAATTTTAATCTAACTTGTCTTTAAGGCTTTAACATTCCACCGTTACGCGACTATGATTTGATAGAAATATTTTCAAGCTACACAGCCTCCTTGTTCTATGGCAAAAATAGTATTAGATTGTTAATTGCCGATAACAATTTGAATATCGTAGTAGCCAACTTAATCATAAACCTTGACTTACATATAATTAAATAATAATACGCGTCTATTTTTAACCAAACGTAAAATAGCTTCAGTTAATCGAAATCGATTTTTTCAATTTGAAATAGATAAGTACGAATATTTAGAACAAAGTATTCATTTTAAATATGTCGATTAAATGCAGCGTAACCGAGCTAAATTGGGTATTGAACCGCCACATAGAGCCAGACGGCATATACATACAAACACTACCTATTACAATTTATTAGGTTCTCGTTGGGAATAGTTTGGTGTTTAGATCACCTCTCTTATCTAATCTGTGCGTAATCTGCGACCGCAACCAGGTCACTGGGTTTTAACGAGATAGTCATCAATATACCTACATAGTTTACTATTAAATTGATATCCTTTAAGACGCCATAATAGATCAAATACCTAGGCCGGCCGACCCTTTAAATAATGTTAAAAAATTTAGATATGGTTTTGCTAAAGCAATATTTAATGTAACATTAAGTATAGTAATATTATACAGGCTTCTCTTGTGTCAAATTTTATATGTGACCCCGTGTCTACCTATAATCACGTCGCTGGTGACGATGAAAGTTTTCACCTCATCTTTAGCAGTCAATGCTCTGGGTACACCTATCTCGGTGATTGTGCGAAATTAGCTATCTGCCATTTGTTGTAGGTAGGTACCTACTAGAAAATCGACGTAGATAGATTAGTATTCGATTCAAATTTTTTAAAATAAGATAAAGAAGTCAGATTAAATCTAACTTAGATTAAAACTGCTATTGTGATCTTGATGTATGGCAATTAAATAGGCCGTAAGTTATTTACAACGAGATGTCCTTTTATAAAAGTTTTCATATAAGAATTTTATAATCACGTGTATCTTACCACGATTTGGGCAATTAGTTATCTATCATTTATTTCTCATCGATATAATTGTAAACCAGAGATTTCCATGTCACCAGTCATCTATTAATAGTGACAGACAGACGGACCGCGCACGGGTTGTTTATTTACGATAGATGGCCTAGTTCGGCTTCCTAACTATAAAATGGGTTACAGTTCAGTCGAAACCAGCGGAATTACACGCCGCATGGTAACGCGCAAATATATCGGCGAATTTTACTTTATGGGGTAGGTACAACCAAAACACGTACTGTATTGCTACAGTCTGCATCAAAACTGTTTAAAATTTAGATGTTGATCTTACTTTAAACCTTATACTCTGTAAGATACTTATAAGCATATGAGTCCCCAGAAAGAGTCATCAATCAAAAATGTATACGTGGCAGTGAAGCGAAAAAAATGTGGCGAAAATTCTGCATACGAGTATTCCGCTCTTCTAAACTGCGGATTGTTGCCAAATCGAGAAATATTATCATTTTTTAGAAATTGTATGTAACAAATAAGTTGTAAAAATAACCCATAAGAATATGACGAATGTTACTCATAAAGGAGAGAATTAAAAATAACTAAGTATATCAATTTGACCGAAGTAAAGTTTGCGTGATCACCGATTCTCGAGAACTTTTCAATCTATTCTTATAACATAACTTAGGACTAAATAGGTGAGTCGTAGATATTGTACATTACCGAATGTACTCGACCAAAATGTATGTAACAGGCTGATAACGGCAGATTTTTTCGCTATTTACGTCTGTCATTTAGCTAATCAGTAAATACACCATGTTACAAATATCTAAAAATTATAGTATGAAATGACTTTTCCGGCTAACAGTACTTGTTTGCACTAATTCTGGTTTAGTACGTGAGCTTGCCACACTTTACTAACTAATAAAATCTTATTTATAACATCTATATCCATAATCATATTTTTACCCCATAAGACCGGTAGGTACCTACCTACTTGAAAATAACTTATAAGTCGCTACCCACATATAACAGGTAGGTAAGTATACTTTAGTGCATTTTCTAAGGGAAAAGGAACAGTCTAAACGACACGACTTTAATGACACTGAATAGCTAATTTTGGATTTTCTTACATAAATCGTCACCTTCTAAGTACTATTTTAAATCTGAAAGTTTGTTAGAATCATTGCGTATACCTAAGTACATGGTACGAGTATAAGGGCAAGAACAGACTTTGTGTACTCGTCGGCCAATAGGGTACGATACATAATCAAATGCAATGAATGTGGTCCAATACAGAGAGACAATCTTAAATAGAACATCTAATTCTCACTTAAGATACCCCTTTTTGTTACTAGCTGTCTTTACATATACATAAGCGTTTATTTTCATTCATATAGTTTTGTTGTTTCATAGAAAACTCCACAGAGAACACAGTGTTATTATTTACAAGGAATTCTCAATTACAAACAAACTTACAGTGAAAGAGCTCTTATAGAAGCTACAAAGTAGCTTTCTTAGAACACAATAATTTAAATATACATAGTTATGTTGATGCTTACGCATAATGTCTACTTCTGATGCAATTTTAGAAAATGCGAATGTAAACTTTAGAATTTCCGTTTTTTCTACGGAAATTTCGGGAAATTCCTTATAAGTGCTCCCCTACACCCCTTCCTAAGGAATTCTTATGTACGTTTCGATTCTCAAGCTTCGAACAGTTTGAACCCAGTGGATATAACTGTGCGTTGTCTGTTAGTTACTTCGCAACGCTACTGCTTTGTTACTGAAAATTCAGGCTTTTAGTTTTATTAACATCGAAACTATAACTATAAAAGGTCGAAAGTGCTTCTAGAAAAGCTATTTGTTTGGCTCGACAGATGTTTTGGTAAGTATTGTTTGCATTTTTCTGGTCGCCTCTGTTGATCCTGGCTTACAGGAGTTGCAGTGGCGGGAATGAACCAGTCTCGGTAAATATTTTGGTACTTACTTACTTAAATGATAATAATAAATATTGATAAAAAGCTCGTCTATCTGTAGGTACTAACATAACATGTCTATTTATAAATCGGGTTTATCCCGTCTATTTATATAAATTGGTATCACATCATCACATTACTTGTGATGTGACATCTGCGCGGGCATCCCAGTCCCGTGAGAAACGAGACAACATATTACATCATTGAAATTATACCAAACGTTATCATTGTCTAAAAAACGCATAAAGCTAGTTACATGGTCATACGTTATAATCAGAGTCACGCCCATGAAGATTAAGGGTAGAAGTGTGAATGTCGGACACTCACTTTTCGCTCGCAAATTTAACAATGTAGAGACTGGGTAACTTAATCAAATGGAAATGTATTCTAGTGATTCTATAGCAAGGACCTAAGCAGATATTTTTACCAGGATACTAGGTATAGCTGTTAGCGCCAGAGCCTATAATACCAAGGTGCACTTGATATTGGGTCCTGAAGGTTAACACCAAGACCTAGGCCCGATTATTTCGACATGTGCGGAAGTAGATCCAGCTGATATTCTAGTGAAGGCTGCATCAGCATAGGCTCTCTCTGCCCTGCCACTTACATCACATTACGTCATCTACAGACTTATCGCAGCTGATTGAAATGTCTGCAGCTTAAATAGAATTGACCCGAGAGACGAATGGCTGGAGTGTGAATAATAAATTGCGTTGAACAATCATTAGACGACAATTTAGTTTTTATTGCATCTTTGCTACATCCTGGGATTCACCATGGGTGCGCCCACCACCGGGCCCTACACCCTCCACTGACCCTCGGATCTGATAACTCATAATTGCGACAACAGGCACTTGCACTAACTACAATAGCCATGAGAAACCAGACCCGAGCACCTAGCATGCAAGACGATACATTGCACCATTCCGAAATCAAAAACTAGATAAATAATCTACATATGTTTCGCCAACAACCGTGGCATCCTCAGGATTATAGAAATTAATAAATTAGTAAACCACTAATTATTATGAACCTCTAAAACCCAACACATTACTTACAATGGTGCAATGTATCGTCTTGCATGCTAGGTGCTCGGGTCTGGTTTCTCATGGCGATTGTAGTTAGTGCAAGTGCCTGTTGTCGCAATTATGAGTTATCAGATCCGAGGGTCAGTGGAGGGTGTAGGGCCCGGTGGTGGGCGCACCCATAGTGAATGTTTGAACTTCCGAATTGTAACGCCTAATACAATTTCATTTACATCCTGGGATAATAAGAAATAAAGGCCTGGATGGTTACTAAATTGATTCTCTTGCATGACAGTTTTAGGTTAAAAATGCTTTAACTGTACCTACTGTTGTTTTGTTTCCTTTTTTGTAGATCCATTGCAGTGACTGCTCATTCATTAATTGAATAACCGATTCTGCAACAGACACATGCTATACTATATAAACTCGTACCTATATAGAGCTATGTAAAAACTCTAAGTAAATACCTTAAGCTAACATACCACCCACAAACCAAGCAAATCAATAAATCCTGCAATAATAACTTGAGGATCGCAAAACTCCAGCGTCAAGTCCGAAGCAGACCCTAATGAGCCACATGGTGACCACATGTACAAAGGTCGACACCCTTTGCTTCATCCCTGATTGACCAAAACCTGCCTTACAGCTATGACATGAGGTTTTGTTTTGCGTGAAGACACACCGGCACTGGCAGACAAGATGACTGTGTGGTATGGGAACCGTCCTGTCTAGAATCCGTTTCATAGAATAAGTCCCGTGCAGGGTTTTGGAACTAACATTTTTTGCATGCACTTGCACATATTAATTGCTCATACATATGGCAACTAGCGCCATCTTCAAAAGGAACTGCTTGATGAAATAGTTTTCTGCTTACAATTAATATGCGGGATACCACAACGAATACATCATCGCATTTATACTTGAGACATTTTAGAAGGTTCTAATTAATTAATTATTCCTGTGACTTCATGGGTGACACTTTAGAACTCGTATTGGATTCAAATTGGTCTAAACTCCATGTTAGATAAACGCATTTGGACTATCACTAGTAAAGGAAGGCGCGTAGGTTCAGATGTCAGTCACGGGCTTTTCCCACTGACTTTATTTCTTTCATGTAGATTTTAACGTACGTATCGGATGCAAGAGAACCACAATCAAATGCACAAATCCTAGATCGCGATATTGAAGTTTCTCACAATGATTGGTTTGTGATGTGAATGATAGCCAGGCAAATACTGAAATTTTAGAGATTTTCAGCGAATATTTTTAGTGGTTTTCGACTCAGAATCATGGTCTGAAATCACCATATCAATATTTGCCTGGCTGTTACAAACACCCTGTATACATGGGCCAAACAACGACTAGTGGCCCGGTGGTGGGGCCGGAAGCGCTTCCCTTGTCACCAACCTCACAAATTGTTACTTAGCTCGTGCCTCGAAGAGCACGTAAAACCGTTGGTCCTGTGCCTGATCTCTCTCCAATCGTGTAGACTTCCGTCCAATCGGACTATGAAAGTGAAGAATTAGAGAGTGCACCTGTGTTTGCGTACATACTTGTGCACTATAATATCTCCTGCGCAGTTGGCTAAACTCCATGACCAATATGCAGTCGGACGACATTACTATCAGGCAGAGATATCACGCAGCAGAATAAAAAGCAACGAAATAACCTTCACAAACTTTATTAAAACCATCTAAACAGAATACTCAGTCCGGTAACCTATGTCTTGGTGGCGGCGGGAGGCGGGAGGTGCAGCCTGCCAGCTAGCTCATGCGGGACATCCAGGTAGGTCCTCTCCAGCCCCACTGTGAGGATGAGAGCCCGCAGCCGGTCTACCTCCACCAGGTCACCCTCGCTGGACCAGACCGTCATTGAAGAGTTCAGCGAGGTAGTCTCTCGCAGCAGGTCGAGGACTACGGGCTGGCTGTTTGACGCTATGCCTGCACGGAGCTGGAATTTGATAAGACTTAGTGAAGTTAATGAACCATATCCAAGGCTCAAATCGATTGAATGTCAGAATATACATGGCGTAACAAAAAGCAAGGCGTAATCTCGTCCCGAATCAGGTACATAAGAAGGTATAGTCTCCACGTGTTGTACATTATCCCCAAAAAGGGTTGTGCTGAATTGTTCAAATAACACAACCCTCTTGTCTTATCGCACATGAGCTTAGGTACACCAGAATATCTCCACAGATCAACATGCAAATCTTACAATCTTAATTTTATTTATCTACCAGACTAATAATGTTACCGCTTTGTTAAATGTGGTGGCGGCGTCTCTTTTATGACCCTTCAGTTCTGGTCACCCCATTCAGGGAACATAATCCTGTGTATATGTATTTATGTAAGCATGAATGTATGTTTGTATGTACCATGAATGTTAATAAAGTGGAGTAAAAAAATGTGGCGCAGAAGCCTTCATGTTGACGCTTATGGTCTGTAGGAGGATAGCATCCTTACCGGGAAGGTAACGGTCTGATTGATGTTGTGCTCGTTGATCAGACGCAGCATGGAGCCGATCTGGTCGCGACTGTACTCTCCCACTGTTATGTTACCTCCGAACTTTGTGGTCCATCCTGCAATGAAGGATAGGTATGAGGATATGAAGTATGTAGCTGGCTCAGTAGTTTTTTACGTTAACCTATATTATAAACAGAAGCAAACAGCCTTTTAAGCGACGACGCCGCAGTAACTGCTACCTGCTGCTTGGTAGTTGTACAACTGTCATCGAGAAAACGACTAGCTAACTATCGGACGGCTGGGCGATTATTAAACTTTTTAAGCCTAATTTTATTAGCCCTTCACTCCGTCCGAGTGGACTATAGAAGAAATCCGTTAATTTTTTGAGGTTATTTGGTAACTCAATTAAGTAATAGCTAATTTTCTTACCGATTTTTTTAATGCTATAGTTGTTGAGTTAGAGGTGATGTAACCCAAGGGAAAGGTGACAGAACTTACCCACTGACAGCACTACACGCTTATGCTTGGAGGCTAGTTTGAGAAACGTGGCCGCGTCCACCGGCACCGTGGTGGCGGCCACTGGACCTGGCAGGATGTCCGCATTCAGCCACAGTGGGAATGTCACCTGTATACATCTCTATATTACCTCACTTGAATATTACCAGCCTTCTCTATTGGATAGGTAAGCTTTTGATCATTGTCCCACCCGCTTTTTATATGAGAATAAGTAGTTACATTTGACCTGATGGAAATTAAAGGAAGAAGCAGTCAATGATAGACCCTATAGGATCGAGCCAAGGGTCAAGTATTATCTAACAGAAGCCTGATATTTTCACGTTAACTTTTACGCGATCGAGTTGAAAACTCACAGTAACGCGAAAAGAGTGACACGCTTCCTCTCGTATTGCGCATCGCCCTAAGGGACACTACATCTACAAATATGTCTACAATATAATTGCATAAACTTCTGCATTATTGTAGTGTCTGCCTGTTACTTTGGCCTGAGCATGTCAAATGCAAAATTGATTTACGATAAGGATACGCGGAAGATGCGCCCGCGTATCGCCGAGCAACGCGTGCCAAGAATAGCGCTTTTTATTACTCAAATTATACTTCGTTTAATATTAATTACTGTAGGTAATTACTGTACCAAGCAGATGTAGTTTCGTTACTCTCTTTGAAGTCTGTACTGTTCTTTTTTTTAGATAGATAGATTTTTATTGTCATAATAACTGGGTACATACATTTGTTGATACATATTTAATTTTTGATCCAACAGTTTGCCCATTTCGGACGTACAGTAGTCAGTTATATTATAAAATTTTAAATAAGTTATTCCTATCTTTCTTTCAGTTTTTTTATTGTTTTCTTCTACGGGGCATGTTTTTAAATTTGTATGTCTACAACGGGCTAGGTTTGGATATAAATATACAGGCAATTAAAATGTAGACAATAAAATTTTAACATATTTATTAGATAGTCATCCTACCAACTGACTTGAAACCTTTCCCATTGGACTCGATGTGGCGTGGTACGGTTAACCCTAGCCCGTGGGTTCCCCGCTTCTGCCTTCTCTTCTTTCTTCTTTTTGTTGAACGTTATGTATGTACCTACATATCATCTATTTATTTTTCAATTGATTTTCAATTATGATGTATTGACAATATGGTCGATTCTGACCGTCACAATTAAACCTAAATGTAAAATTAGTCCTACCTGTCCTTTTCTCTCTCAGCCATTTATGTTATGAACGGAGAAAGAATAACTTGACTATTAGGTTTACCTTTAAGTGTGACGGTAAGAATCGACCCTAATATAACTAAAATTTATACTTACTTATTTATTTACAATGTTTTTTTGTTGTGTATTCTATACATGAAATAAAGGTTTATCAAAAAAAATGCTGGGAAAAATTTTTTTTTTTTTTTTTTTTTTAATTAAATTCCTTGATCGTCGAAATTTATACTAGTGTTTATGTTAGTTTTTTTATAGACAGATATTAATATGAAAAAAACGTATATGTGCAATGCAGAAAAACGCAGTTATTTACTCAACTTGGACTAATATTTTATAGGTATCCATGGAGAAAAATGCATAGGTCGATTCCGTCAGTCACACTTAAACCTAAATGTAAAATTAGTCCTACCTGTCCTTTTCTCTCTCAGTCATTTCTGTGTAGAACGGAGAGAGATAGACCTGACTAAAATTAGGTTTAGGCTTAAGTGTGACTGCCGGAATCGACCCTAATGGAAGCTTATATCATGTTACTTTATTTCTCAATTTCAAGACAAACGTCAACGACAGCGCCGGGCGGCGCGGGCGCAACAATGGCAGACCACACAAGATTATACTTTCATAAATTATGATAAATACACGACACGTTCGCACTTGACCAGGTTCTATTATGTTATAAAATAGACCTTATTCTTTTAAGCACTTGATTTATTTTTGTTAGGTATAACGTTATGAATAATTCATGATGCTCTTTCATTTCCTAGTTACAATATTCTTTTGTTTCGGTAGGTGGTAATGTTTAAATTGATGAGATTTTTATTTAGGTAACATGTTGTAAAGTAGGCCCAATAGGCTATAAGGTGATTTTAATTACCTAGTTAATTTTCTTCTTTTAAAACGATACTAAGGCGATAAACACACTGCCACGCACCACGCTGCATATTGCGTGTCGACCTGTGTCGACAGACCTACTCAGGTACGCGTGGATGCATTTTCTATGTGTCGGACTGTGCGTGTTTTCTATACAAACGGAGATACATACAAGCAACGTTAGAAAAAGCATTCACGCGCTACGCTGAATGGTCCGTGGCAGTGTGATTGATCGCCTAAAGGTACATTAGGTGTTTTGCAAAATGGTGTCTAAAGTTAAATACTGTTTAAAATGACATTTGACAGAAAATATATGGATTATCTGTTAAATTTAGATATTTTTAAATTTTCTTTGTAATAACACAGATAGAGTCTATTAGGCGACGAAGAGATATCTAACTAATTTGAAAGCACCATATTGGCATAGTACGTTTCTGCCTATTGATATTTCTCCGTTTCACTTCACACGCAGCCCTATTATATACCCTTTATCTAAGTCTCCCTTATCCTCCCTTTTACCCCTTACCCCCCGTTACCCCTTACCTCAGGTCTGCTAAACTGCGCGATGAGCTCCTGACTCTTCTCAAACGCCTCGGTAGACTTGAAGTCCAGCTTCACCCCTTTCTGGTTGGCATTGACGTTGTTATACTGGGCCACTGCGGTCATGAAGTCGGCCAGGGAGAGGTCGGAGGTGGTGGCCGGGGGATGGGCCATCACTGGGATAGCTGGCCCATCCTGACCAGTCACGTGGCCGAGGACTATGTCCGCTTCTAGCATGTTGATTTCGCCTGGTTCAAAAGGATTTTTCTTTGAGAATACTGCATCTAGATATTTTATTTGGAGTAACAAAGATAAAAAGTCACACTTAAACGTAAACTTAATTTTAGTCAGGTCTATCCCTCTCCGTTCTTAACATAAATGGCTGAGAGAGAAAAGGACAGGTAGGACTAATTTTACGTTTAGGTTTAAGTGTGACGGTCAGAATCGATCATAATATAGTCATAAACATAGTAACTAGCGCTAAACTGACCCTACACTAAATTTTATATATTTACAAGATTGCCGTCTACTAGGACGGTGCCCAGAATGCTGTTTTTAACAATACATTGGGATTGCCATACAACCAGGCAAATGCTACCAGCATTCGAGAGTACTGCATCATAATTTTTAAACTTCAGTTTAAGCCTTATATGAACTACAAGTCTACAACATGGCTTAAGGTAAATGTATCATCATTTATACAAGCCTAGCCAGTTGTCAGCAACTTTGTAGTTACCTACAACTAGACTAGGTGCTTGACGATCAACACCAGCCACCTAAGGTTAAAAAAACATCATCGTCAATCAGTCGTCAACAGTAATTTTCACGGTAATCTAGGTATAGAGAAAAAGGAAGAATCAGCTTGTGTATTTCTTCCATAGATTCCCACATCCCTGGTTTCTTCTCTACGTGACATTGGCAGAATTTTTTGCCCGGCACAACTGTGAGGCCATGAAGAAAAATAGAATAAAATAGAATTCAGCTTCATGCAATCAATGTACAAATTAACTAAGAACTCCAGCTTAACTGAAATTTGCCTAGCCTATCTCTAAAAGAGATTCTTCCAGCCATTCCAGTAAAGTGAACGTAAAGTCAGACGGACCGTGCATTATGCGCGTGCGCCTAATTCTGTCACTACTCACTCTGATTGTTATAATATCGCCTTGATTCTGCGAACACGGCTGGAGTGTACCTCGAAATCTATTTACGTTGCTTTGTGTGAATTATATGGTACAAATTCATTTTGTTATGAAATTAGTTGTTTCGTGGTGCGTTTCGTGAAGTTTGGTTTATTGTTTTGACGATGGCAGAGTGTTATAGCCAGACTAGTCGAGGTACCAAGAATATACCTAGGTATATGGGCATCTCCCATATTTTGATACAGTGAAAAAGTATCTAATTAAGGGACCCATTACTTCAAATAGTTTTTACTTCGAAACAAAGCTTTATACATTTTCATTTAGTTCCAACGTATTTATATTACCTGATTTACGAATTACTAATTCATAAGTAGGCATAAATTATCAATTTTATCAGAATTGATAGAGCCAACTTTTGTCTTCCAGAATTAAGTAAGTCTTGTAAAACATCTGGGTTGCAGTTTGACATTGTGGTATATAGGCCCTCTATTATTACAGGATCGCAATTCACAACAAAACGTGTATGATTCCTTGGAGTTCTCACTAGCATATTATTTATAATCTGTGATGTGATTTGGAGTTGCCAGTATAAAAGTAGAATAAATCTAAACGTTCAGATATATTTATACATTCTCGCCAATTTTCATGATAATTATATTTGTATGCCCGTTTTTGTGCACAATAAGGCATTGACGTGATGAACTAGCAACGAGCTACTGATCATTTGTATCTGACCCCGTTATCCTAAACATGTCTGTAGGAACTCACACGATTATGCAGTTTACCTACCCCATTTTTTAAGCTATAAGTTCGTACTTAAATGTTAACTAAATGTACTTATGTATAAAATAAGCAAAAATGTCTTACTCGCAAGGACAGCTTGAAGATAAGTTTTGTTGTTAACAGCGTGCGCCCATGTTATTGTAGTCAAGTTCTTCATGATTTCCTCTTCACAATAACCGACTGCAACTGTAAACAGAAATAAGTACTTATGGTAAATATGTTGCTAACGGTAATTTTCGAGTATGATTGTAGTCACAATAGCTCCTTTTTTCTTTGAGAAATTCTAGTCCACCACCGTAGCTTTTGAAGGCATCTGCTTATTTTATTAATCAACAGTTTTTTTCTATCAAAAATTATTTAAGTATCTATTTTTCAGGCATATTGATGTATAGATACCTATATTACCTAATGAGAATAATTTACATGATAGTCTATAATAGCTTTATAAGTAGGTATAATATATAATAAACGATCACAAAACTTATCTCAATATGTTTATGATTTTATTTTATATACCTAGTGTATCATTATGAGTATTATAATTGTAGGTAAGTACTTAAACAGTTGCTACCAAGACATTAATTTTCTGATGTAAGTACCAAAAAGTACATTTTCTGGCAACATTTCACAATAAAATTGCACACATCAGTCTTAACGTCAAATAAGGCAGCTGTTTTGTATTGTTTACGTTTAGTCGTTTAGTTTTGATCTAATAAAAATTACAGAGATAGTGCACAATATACATACACATACTTGTGTAAACTACAAGGAGGTACTTACCGAAATTATGAATTAAGCTTGGTAGTCACTATAAGTCTATATAAAATTAATGTAAAATTTGGAATGTTAAATGTTTACAATCACCATTCTCTACTCTACTGAGGTTGGCCAATCGTAAAAGTGTACAGAGTATACAGGTAAATGCAAAAGTATAGGATCGTCAACTACGGTTGGGTTCAGTCTCTTACTCCTGGTAACTAGATGGCGCTATTCCACAAACCTATCATATTAGGTTTAGCCTTTCGATCACTAATTAATGGTATAAAATTTGTTGTAAAATGTACTCCGGACTCTATCACCCGTATAAATTCAGAGTCTCAAAGGCAGCTACATCTCACGTTTTGTTGAAAAAAAAAAATGAGAGGGTACACCAAAAACGGCTGTTAGCTTAGCATATTCAATTAATCATGAACGTATAAAGACTAACGGACAGAGTATTGACACTACACGGAGTGAAGCGTTCATAGTAAGCTCAGTAACGTAGCAGGGGTGTGTATTGACGCGTTATCCACCCACACATACAAACCATAGTAAGCTCGGCGCCTACCAGAAAATCCGCACACATACACAACGCGCCGCCATTACGGTGCTTCAACCTGTGCAGTGACAGCATTACGTCCGTTGTTCTTTTATCCTTTCATGCAATTATTCAATAACGTAGTATACACTGTCAAGTGCCAGTGCATTTAGATGTTGTTGTACCAGTGTGAATTATAAGTGCAGTTGCAATTTACTAGGGAGGGACTCGTGACGTATGTTGTCTGTTCCGTAGGATGTATCTAATTGTTAACTTTAAACCAGTAATAAATTGATCTCCCTTGCTATTAGGTAGTTATTCTATTTCCTTGCCTTGACCTCACTTACAATAATCACTGTCTCGCACTTAACTGGGTCATTTATAGTGCCATCTAGTACCTAGAACTAGAATCAGTATTAAAACTTGATTTCTGTACATCATAATCATCTACCTGCTGGGGCGGAACAATATGGTTTCTTCGAATGAAACCCTCGAGACTTATAAAGCTAAGCTTCGAAGTTAAGAGATTTAGCATTTGTAATTTTTATGGGGAACTGACACCAAACCCCTTTGGGAATAGCTTGGTATACTATACCTGAAGGACCTACTCAATTTTTTATAAGCTAACGAAACTTGACTTCCCAGATTGCCACAATGCCTTGTCGCTCTTTATTGTTGCATGTCTGAGTTCTAAGGCACAAAAGTAGTTAGTGAAAACTTGGTTTTATAAGTCTGTTTTGCCAATAATGTTCTTGATTTAACTATATTTAACAGCATAATGTAATCGTCAAAACTCTTGCAATTTTATTTTGCACGATCAAGCTAAAATCTAACGGAGTTGTTACAAAACTGTGTCTAAATATTGAATAAGACACTGTTTAAATATGACTTAGTACAGCAAAATGTTTTTATAATTTGTGCAATTTTTTGCGTAAAGAAGAAGTAACATAGGTGCTCATAAAAAAGACTACCTACTTACTGACAAACATTCTATTCAAACACTTTACAAACCTTTTTTTATTGTTTGATAAAACAAAGATAATGTACAAAGGCGAGCTAATCTATAGCAGACATTTCTCCCAGTCAATCAGTTAAAATTATGTGTCTAGCAAACACAAGAAAATCACATTTGCACAACCAAATCTTTACCTATAAATAGCCTTAACAAAAAAATATCTTGCACAGAACAACAAACCCACAGGCAAGTTTTATGATTTAATGCTGCATATCCGCACTGTGTGGAACCTAATTATAGTAAACGTGGGTTTAACGGAATATGTTTAATTCGAGGTGTAAAGTAACATTTTCTATGAAAAATCTGAGTTTAATCTTAGTTCCACCGATTTTTACCTGGTTGTTTAGACAATGTAATCGTATCGTTTGGCATTGACGTTGGTTGTCGTAACTCGCCCAACAACGGCGGTTGGTATAATCATGTGACTTGACGAACCTCTATCGTTTCAATCGAAAAATAAAGTTACTATGTCTAAGAACCCTGTACCAAATAACAATGTGATAAATATATTATAGGTATAAGTATTGCACCTAGTGACATTACGTAACCGCACTGCACCTTATCTAAACATAGTAGGTACTTACTTTTTATTTGATTTGTGTATACTAACGCAAAATAATGTGCAATGGTTAGTTTGGTTATTTCAGTTGGCGACCGACTGAAACAGACGAGACGATAAAAAATTCGATATTAATCTCAAAACACTTGCGTATGTTCCTAATTAATTAACTACTCATACCAACATCGATTAATCCCTATCAGTGTTTGCAAAATCACCACAGATTAAAGCCGATTGAAATCTTTTGATCTTTCTTTGATCATTAAAACGTGTTTATTTCAAAATCTGCGGTAAAACGCCTATCGGATTGCGTGCATCACAGCATCCGTCTAAATTGGGAAATCTTGAACATCTTTGATAGTTATTTGAAGTACGAGTTGCGCAGTTAAAATCGTACGTACTCGTATTAACAAAATTGTTACATCAAGTACGTTGTCATGAATGGGATGATTATTCAGTTATGTATGAGCTAGGTGACGTTCATAGACCCAAGGTGGTACCTTAGCAACCGTGGTAATTTTAGAGCCTACTGTGCCGATACCAAAAGAAAAGATTACCTAATGATGGATTGTAGTTTAATTGGTGATCGATGAAGTTTACTACGATTTCATTGTCAATGTGGAAACTGAAATCCGTTTCTAGCCAACCGCTTTGGAAGGTTGCGGTTGGGGACAGTTATTTTCTTTATCGGAGTAATATACAGGATGTAACAAAAAGGGTGTGTTAAGCGAGAAGCTACGTAAATAGCCCAATGTAAAGAACCTATCCACAAAATTTGAGACTCGAAATCACATGTTTATTTTTCCGGATAGTATGGAGAATTTTTAAATATCTCAGGAATTTTCATACAATCTTGAAAAATAAACATGTGATTTCGAGTCTCAAATTTTGTGGATAGGTTCTCGACAGTGGGCTATTTACATAGCTTTTCGCTTAACATACCCTTTTTATTACACCCTGTATAAAACACGTAAAAAATTATGCTTAATAACTTAGTTCTACCTTTTTTATATTATAGTGAAGTTTCTTATCTTCATCCTATCACAGGCAATATAATTGAAATTTAATTTGGTTAAAATGAAAATAAAACCTACCATAGTCGGGTACCTCTTCTTATACCTGTATCCTTATACCTACCTAATGGTCCCCAAATGGTCCTTAAAAATAAAAGAAAAAGTACCTGTTAGCGCCAACGCAAATAGAAAGTTGAACGTCCCCATATTCCTTTTGCTATTTCTCTGAATTGTAACTTTTTATCACGAACTTATGTCATATTGTAGTTATTCGTATTGGGACCTGCGTCCGTCTGTCCGTCCAGCTCTCGGACCACCTGTTGATTGGAAAATTGCTCAAATTTGCCACCGACTGGTTTAACTATGAATAGAGATCCTGCAAACATAACTGTACACGTGTTTAATTCCGCAACCACACGTTTCTGAATTAGTTCGGCGTATGGCACGTACACAGTGGCGACGTTTAGTTTAGTTGGTGTGAACTGGTGGTTATGAATGACCAAGGATGCGAGGTGCACTGCGTACCTACAGACGTGCTTGGTTATCGGATAAGATTGAGATATCTGACCTTTGGCGGATTTCGGGAGATCAAAACAAGATGACATGGATTTAGTTAGATAGAGTGTTGTGGTTTGAAAGACGTGGGCTTGTTTTATCTAAGGCTAGAAATAAGATCAAATGCTCAATAGATACTTTACCATGCAAATGTTTACAAGTTCCCAATAAATTAATGTACTTAGCCTACTTACTTTGTTACCAGAGATCGATTTCGAAATCGGAGATTCAATTCAGTTTTCTCTCTTATTTGCAGATTTATCTAGATCTCTCAGTTTATTCGTTTATTGCATATGGCTAGAGGCACTTGGTGTTTCTATCTACGCTTTTGATAGTCGAAACAGTTTTTCGGAAGCACATTAAACTATTTAAGGAATCCTATCTCTACAATTTTAAAATAGTTTCATTCATTGTAGTCTCCCCTTTAGCGATACCTATAGCTACTACGGCATAGTAAATAGTTAACTGATTGGTCGATGCAGAACTAACCAATTGCTCAACTACGTAGTACCTAAATCATTTGAATGGCTTTGTATAGGTCCAGATCAAACTCGGACCTAGGATGATATTAATTAATGAAGTAAGTTAAGCGTTATGCATTCTAGAAGCAGTAGCAGGTACAATTGCAAGTGCAACTTTCTGATGGCATCTAGGTGCTCCAGCCAAGTTTAGCATAATGAGAACTACCTACGGCTTTACTAATGATGATGATCTCCGACCGTATTTCGGCCAAGGCGGCCAATCTCTACGGAGATTGGCCAGGTACGCAGGAGATATTATAGTGCACAAGTGTGTGCGCAAACATAGATGCACTCTCTTTTCCGTTACTGTCATAGTCCGATGGGACGGAAAGCCGACACGACCGGAGAGAGATCAGGCGCAGGTCTAACGGTTTTACGTGCTTTCCTATACTATGATTTTCTTCGAAGCTATACAGGCCATTTTTAATATCCTGCAATGTTGTGCTTCTGTCTTTTTCAGATGAGAAGGTACAATTATAACATTACGCATAAGGCATTCTAGGTAAGCGTTTCATGAGGTAAAGCTCAACCACAGATTACCCCTTAATAATATGTGAGCTCAACAAACCCCTATCTACTGATTAGTTGGCTGGATTACCTATGGTTTTGATAACTAACCAATGGAATTTTGGTAAATATTGAGTTAAAACATTTGCTGGAGTCATATCTTTAGGCTGCCTTTTCACCAGTGATGTCCTTAGCTAGCTAAGGTGCTTCGCATACTTGTGATATCCACCCAGCGCCGGCCCAAAGTAAATTTTATAATAGAGCGAGATCCAATTATGGCGCCTCTCCTGTTTGCTCCTAATAATACCTATATACCTATATCTTTACTATATAGGCGCCGTCTAGGATTTGGCGCGTGGAGTGACTGCTCCGTTCGCCGTATGGGCGGGCCGGCCCTGTATCCACCAACTAATCACATTCATTAGTCCATGATTTCAAAGAATTTAATGAATATACGCATACACAGCAACGTAGGATAGTGGAAAGGCAGCTTTAGATAAGCAACTTGCTTAAAACATAACATTTTATGATTCCCATCAAATTTCTTTGGACCGCTTTCTTAGAATTGTTTTTGTCTACCACCGGAAGGATCTGACAAGAACCAGCCTTGAGCATGGCTGGTTTTATTTACTTGATTCTGTTTGCTGGATGTTGTAAATGGTTCAAGCCCCGCGGAATACTAAAACTTGGCGGCTGAGTTGATGGAAGTTACTCCTTCTCTCGCCAAAGGTTTTGAATCCCAGTAGGAGCAACTATACAGGATGTTTTTTCGTTGCTACCCTTAACGAAGGGTACGTACTCTATACATCACATAAAGTAACTTTATGCCAAAAAAATGCTGGGAAACGATGTAAATTTTTTCGAAAAAAAAATTTTTCATTACTCGATCGGGCGAAATTTATAGTGTCCAGTGTTTTTTCATAGACAGATATTAATTATTTCCCGTGAAAATTCTTGCTACACGCATCGTGCATTGCTACGTGCATTTATGCAGAAAAACGCAGTCTATTTACTCAACTTTGGACCCTAATATTTTGGAAACCAGACACTTCCCAGGTATGCTTTCATGGAGAAAAATGATCGTGATGATGAGGAGATTCCGTAGTTTTCGGGAACGTTGACGACCAAAAATTACCCTGAAGAGGAGAATAACCATGAAGAAGGAGAATAACTAACATTTCATAGCTACATGTCAATGACTGTTTCCGAGTTGAGGAAATGTTTCGATGATTTGATTAAAAATAATGTTAATTACCTAGTCTTAGACCACAGCGAAAATTAAAAACAACACAAAACGTACATAAATATATTTATTACCTTAGATTTTAACGTATAAATTCTCTATTAATTACGAACATTCATCCGACTTTTACCCTTCATCAGTTACATATTTTCTAATTTTTTGATTAATATATCACAGTATACTAAATACTATCCAGACATTTAAAATACCCTCAACATACATACAACATAGTCACGTCCGTAATCCCAAAAAAGGTAGGGCCGAAGTGGGCAAAATACACGCCCACTTTTGCCCAATTTAGTCCCAAACGGTAAGAGGGGTGATCTTGGTGCTTAGACAATTTAATATCGTTTGGCATTGACGTTCGTTGTCGCAACGCTTCCACAAATAGCTGTTCGAATTGATCACGTGACTTGACGAACGCCCGCAAATTAAGGCTTCCTATTGGAGTAAATGTAGCTTTGGCTAAGGCTCCTTACCGCTTTTTGGGGACTAATTCAACAATATTGCGACCGGTATCGAATGCGATCGAAAATGTTTTCCGATACGATTCTAATTTTACAAATTATGTAACTACATTTTATTATTAGGTCCACATTTAATTTTATAGTTATTGTCATGATAATAACAATTACAAATAGGTACAAACATATTAAAATAATAATTATCTCGAGCGAGGCTACATTAAACTAAGGCCTTAATTAAAACATACTTAACTAAAGTACAAAGATTTGGCTTCATTATGGCAGGAGTATCAAGAAACTGAGAATTTAATGAAATATCACCTTAAAAATAACACTATTAGGTACGTAGTCTGAATTTGGAATGTTTGAGTCAAAGGAAATTCGATAATTTTTAACTTTAAATTGTAGATTATTAATTACATTGCACTTAGGTACCTACACAATTTTATTTTACTTAGTACTTAATCATTTACATTGTCACTTATATTATATCAACTATAAAAATACCTACTGCGTATGTCGCAAATTGGCCATTCTTTGTGATCGAAATATTTTCTCCTATACAAATGGCTGGATAGAATGGATTGAGATTGCAATCCATTCTATCCAGGCATTTGTATAGGAGAAAATATATCGATCTTATTGGCTGTCGCTTGTAAAAATGTTAGCATTGTCTGTTATTCCCTTGTCTGTTAATAATGATTAATGTAGTCAGAATGTTTCATAGCCAATTTTCGACTTGCTTCAATACTTACTTAATAATAATTCTTCAAAAAAATGTACATATGACAAAATATGGCAATTGCAAATATTACTTTGGTTTGTGTTGGCAATGTTGCCGGTGATGTGATGAATTAAATTTCGCCTAAACTTTAACCTAATGTTAATGTAATATAAATATCTTTGGGAATGTCATTGAATTCTCTTCACTCGGGTGATTTTTTTTTTCATTTTCTTATTAATATTTATTGTAATTCTCTTTCTAACTCAAGGGTTAGTAAAACCAAATAACCTAATTATTTAGTACCTAAGATAATGTATTTTTATTTGTAAGATGAACTACAAAGATTAACAATATTGTCACTTGTTTAACTATCTAGTTCATACGTGTACTTACGTAAGTACTAGGTAACGCCGAGTGGCGGACTAACAGTGGGGCGGAAGGGGCGGCCCGCCCCGGCCTCCAGTCTTGGGGACCCCCAAATGCCTTCGCGTTCCCCTGACCAAATCCTAAACAAGACTTTAAAAATGTGCTTAGTACCTACATTTTTTTTTTTTATTGAAAAATTGTTATACGTTTTACTAAAAGGCGGGCTATGTGGAAAAAACATGTGCTACATAATTTCATCAAGATCAAAATCACTACAGCCATCTAGACTTTTTAAGCGGTAGGTACTAATATTCTTGAAATTTTGCTGAACGCAATGATTCCCTGAATTAGAGCTGCCATTCGTCCGGGTTTCCCCGGATTTGTCCTAGTTTGGTTTATTATCTCCGTTACCGTAACGGAGATAATTTAATTTTGATACTATAACAAGATGTTTCGACAATGTAATATCGTTTCTCGTTGACGTTCACTGTCATAACACTTTCAACAATAGCGGTTAACGAACTCGCGAAGATGTACTAGATGTTTCTATTGGTGCGAACGACGAATCTTTATCATTGCGATCGGAATATAAAGTTACTTTGTCTTTTTTTGGCACATTTGGCACATAGGTCATCGGCGATGTAAAGCTCTAATTTATCTCTATACTAGGGTTCCGCCCCAGCTTTGCGCGGGTGTACGTGGATACAGTCGTGGGCGGCCATTATAGAAAAGTGTTTTTATAAAGTTTTTTTTTTAATTTTCTCTTCCTAAGAACCACCCTCGTAATTCTAAAAAAACAATTAGCGAATTAAGTTCAGCTGTTCTCGAGATCTGCGCTTAGCAACATATTTAGCGATTCATTTTTATATTATATATGATGTCTATTAAAAACATGAAAAGAAAATTAGGACTATTCGTATTCCACGTCACACAATATTTACACAGCAATTCCCAAAATCCAGCTAATTGTGTCCTTTCAACTTCACCTCAGCCTCATCCTTCTCAATCCTGGCTGACAAGTCCGTCGGCTTGGAGTACTTCTTCCCTTTACCAGTACAGCAAGTGGTGACGCCCACTATGAAAAAGAGGAAGAAGACGCAGGCGCATGCGCAGACGGTGGGGCCCCAGTCGTGGATGGCGCGCACCATGCGCAGCTCGGCGAAGACTGGCTCTCCTACCGTTACTGCTTGTTCTACCCAGAAGATGGGGAACAGCATCCGGGGTACTTTCTCGTAGAGACTGCGAAGGCATAAGGTAAGGTATAGTCTCAGTAGCAAGAAACAAGTCGGCTCTGATATGGCCACAGAATAATAACTTTGGCACTCTAATCGAGGCGAGGTATGACACATACCTAATATTTTTGACGACGATACGAATATGACTGTAACCAGCCTAATAAAGAAAGAACCTGGGGTAACGAAGACTTAAGTAGGCTATGTGACTGCGGCAGGCCATACCAACACTATACATTAATATGTATCTTTAGCTGTGTATCGACATGGATGACGCCTAATTTATTTCATTTACCTACACAGTTAAAGTACATAATTATTTACAATTTTTATGTAACTTTGGAAGTACTTACGCTATATTTTCCATTGGCTGAATGAAAACGTTGAACTGAAACCTTCCGGCGACGTCCAGAGGTACGCCTAGTTTCTGAAAAATCACCATGGAATTGCATTAATAAACGATGAAAATATCTTTTTATGATCAATGAGATCAAAAAGCTAAAAAATATATTTTACAATGCGGACGGAAGTAAGTATATCTTTTTGTTGATTGCTTTTTATCACAAAAGAGCTGAACTAACCTACATAGCTAAATGAACTGGAGTTCAGTATTTCCAAAAGTCTAGAGGAAACTCAAATTACATTCTAAAAAACGAGGTCGAGTAACTTTAGTTTTGGCAAAGAACCTTTGCAACTCACCGGTTCCACGGCAAAATAGAAGGAATGCTTATCAGGATCGGGAGCCATGCCCTCCACCATGTCCCGGAGCACCGGGTCGGCGTGCAGGAAGTGCGGCAGGGAGATGAAGGTGGGCGAGCTGAACCGGCATGAGGACAGGTTCATCACGCCGCCCCACATGCACTCGCCGTTGCAGAAGCAGGTGTTCTCGAAGCTTAACGTTGCTGGAATGTTGAAGCGGTTGGATTAGGTGACTGGTCTTTCTATCTACTTATAATTTATAATGACTTTAATGTAATAGATAATAGTGAATAACCTACCCAAAATCTATTTGGACTAGGTATGTATGTCGTCAATAGTTACTTTACCATGAAATGGGTATGATACCATGTCTTTTACGCTATTTTAAGCTAGCAATTCCTAATGGGAACCTAAAAAATAGGTTCCAAGGACGATCACAACTTCACAAGGCAAGCCCATAAGCATGGCCGCCCTAAGTAAACCTGATGGCGGATAATCATCGCAGAGAATGAAGGATCTTAGTAAAGGAAGCAGTTGAAGGATATTGAGACATCTTAGTCAGTCATCAGATATCTTACATGTACTCACAATTATCAAAACTAACCGGCGACACAGCATACTTGTGGTACTCCAGGCCGCCGATGGCGCCACTGTCGACGTAGTCCAGGTGAATCGTCCGGCACAGGTCCGGCACGAACACGGACAGGACGGACTCTTCCGTCAGGTTGTGGGGGAGGAACTCTCCCGCGCTGCCTGAAAGCTGATGGTAGATGGTGTTAACTCCTTAATTTTTTGTAGAAATCTATGCTGGAATATATATATATATATATATATAAACACACGATTGTATTCCTAACATTGGGAAGCTGGAACTGCATGATCATAAAGGAAATCCCAGGTTTAGCACACTAGAGACAGATGGAGATAAGGGCACTTTAACTGTTGTAAAATAGGTATTCTCGCAAAAATTGGCTACGGGTGTTTCCTTACCTTGGCACAATCACCGGAGTAGTAAGGCAAGTGGTCTAGATGGTTCCACTTGAGGATCTGACCTGGTAGACCGTGGTCTCCCGTCGTCACCTCCATGTAACCATCTGTGTCTATTGAGTTGTTTCTCTGAGGACGAAACAATCATAATTACAACAATCTATACATATAATAAAAATGTAACGGATCGCTGTCTGTACATGGAAGATATATGAGAAAAAATATTATAGGAGACCTTTATCAACGCAATAGTACCCAAAACGATGATTTTTGGATTTTTTGTCTGTTTGTCTGTACATTTGTGCACTCTCTCTCACTAATCTCAGGAACGGCTGAACCGATTTCGATGCAGTTTTCAGGAATATATTGTGACAGGTCCCACTTAACATATAGGCTACTTTTTATCCGGGAAAATGTTTATATCCCGGATAATTTCGACATTTTGTTTTTTCTGTAGTCCATGCGGACGGAGTCGCGGGCGTCCACTAGTATTCAATAAATACGACTCATGTGGAACGTAGGCAACATAGCTGCTATGCACTTTTAAAAACTAGGTACCAAGTCTGATTTTAATGTAAGGAGTCAAGTACATATACATGAAGTTTTTTTTGCTATGTAGGTAGGTTCATGAAACAAGAATCATCTTTGTAATTTTAGCTAAGCTAGGACCTTTGTAGGTGTAGGTATAAATATGTTTGCTTTTTATTAAGATTCCAAACTTTAAAATATCACCGCAAGGTAAGGGTTTTATTCGATCGGAGAAGCAACTTTCCCACTACTAGTCCATGACAGGGTTTATGACCTGCCAAGTCGAGCGAAAAAGCGACATTAGTAATAGTTGGATATAATAGTAAGGCGGAGATGGCGGGACGACCTAAATAAGTTTCTGCCAGGATGGACGCAGTTGGCAAAGAACCGAGACGTGACGTAGACTCAAAAGGCCTTTGCCAGGCAGGGGGACACCATGACGGCTACATAAAAAAAAATACTAACCCCATAGAACCATCCAAATTTATCCACATCTGGTGCACCTGATGTACTGGACATGCTCCTAGCCAGGTCCAGGAGCTGGTCATCATACCCGTCGAAGAGAAGTTGTCCTGCCTTCTTAGAGACGCTGACCTTCTGGTCAAATATGGCCAGTCCTACTGACAAGCCTTTCTGTCGGACGAAGCCGTAATGACGGTATTTGTATACTGCGGACTGAAAATAAAAATTTGTATGGTTTACATGGTAATTAGCGGACGCCTGCGTCCTCTGCGTGTATTGTAGAAAAAAATGTTTTTTTTTCCATGAAAAGATATTTTTTATTATATTATACATATGTAAACAGGGAGGCAGTCGAGGCAACTGATTTTGCCTGTATCTGAATGTTCTTTATAATTTTATTTTCCTGTATAAAAGTAGCTTAGGACGTCCTTTTTTAATCTCTACACTACGTGTGTACCACATTTCATTTGCTTTCATTCTTTCAAATTTCATTCTTTGTTCAGTGGCTTTGGCGTGAAGAACAAACAGTCAGACGGTGTATGTTCGGTACCACTGAAATTATTTCATGTACACATATTATTATGTAATTGACGCTTGGCTATGTATATAGGTACACAGCATGGTAAGGCAGGTAACCAATCGTAGAAAAAATTGCAACAATAAGTTAAGAAAGAGACCGCTTTGCGTCGACACAAAAAATAAAGAGATATGGGAAGATAGCTAACATGACGAATATGCATGGTCAGTACAAAAACTACAAACAGATTTTTTTTGTCGACTTGAACTGAGATGGATGGGCCAGCAACTTATAACTGATATTAACGTCTTGCCTGATATGATAAACTTGAACGGAAAGTGATATCGTGAGAAATCTTTTATCTGAACATAGAAAACACGTTGATACAAATTAAGACCGTGGCACAAAATCCAAGTACATTTGACGCGACTTAAATTTTCATTAACAAATCGAAGAATACAAGCCTATTAGAGAATATGAATGAAACCAGGTTGAAAGCCTATCTAAGCCTATTAGGACGTAAGCCTATTACGGCGGCCTCTATTTTTAACGAATGCGTTACGTACGACGGGATCACTGGCTGTACCTTGGGCCAATCAGTTACCTTTTTGTATGGCGAGGGGTGTTTGTACTCGTAACTCCGTAACTTAAATAACATGTGCTATATAATGCAGTTTCGCCCAAGGGGGTCGTGGATATACTTAGAAGAGCAAGAAACAAAATTCAAATAACAAATTTTATTATGCTACTAGTGGAAGCCTGCAACTCCGTCCGCGTGGACTGCAGAAAAAACAAAATGTCGAAATTATCCGGGATAAGAACATTTTCCCGGGATAAAAAGTAGTCTTTATGTTAAGTGGGACCTGTCACAATATATTCCTGAAAACTGCATCGAAATCGGTTCAGCCGTTTCTGAGATTAGCATGCACAAACGCACAGACTAACCGACAAAAATTTCAAAAATCATTCTTTTGGGTACTATTGCGTTGATAAAGGTATCCTATAATATTTCTTCTCATATTATTATATCTTCCATGTATCCGTTACATTTTTATTATAGTACGCTGAGATCAAAGTACGTATAGATAGATAGATCTATGTATAGATAAGTAGGTGTACAGAGAATTCCTAAACAACTTAGGAATATTCATACAATTTTGAATGAATAACATAACTTTTAACACCCCCTTTATAACATATCCCTTCTCTTACATTCTGTATATGATTGCTACTCAGACACTTCTTACCTTGTCTCTATTTTGGCAAGCATTGACCACATTATTCTAATGAAATACATTAGTTTACCTTGATATACCTACTACATAAATCTGACGTTTCCTGCACCGGTATGATGAATTTGGTGAGAGCGAGATGTCTCACTTTTAAACGGAAAATCCACAGAGCTAAGTAATAACTAGACAAGGTATGTGTTTCTACTTGGTGTATAAAAAGGGATTGCAAACCACTTCTATCAGCCCTAATTCCTTCAGTCCATGCTCGAGAACGATTCTAAATTCTTAAGTCTATTTTTTACATGCAAAGTACATCCACTTAGTTGATCTAGTTATTAATAGCTCTGTGAGTTTGACGTTTAAAAGTGAAACATCTTGCTCTCACCAAATTCATTATACCGGTGCTCGATGCGCCACAGGCGGCTAGTAGGACTTTGTACAAGTATTTAAACTTTACAGGATGTAAGAAAGAGATCATGTCCAAAACAGCATCCAGCTCAAACTTACACATACACATCTACCCATTGCCAGTCCACTGCTGGACGTAGGCTTCCCCAGGACACGCCATAAGGCTACTGCCATAGGGAATTCTTTGTCCATAGCCCTATAGTCACCACGCTGGGCAGGCCGATTGGCTAATCCGGGAGATAACGGAGGTAAACTCACAGCAGCAATAACATTTAGGGTGGTGATGTTGTCCTCCCAGCTGCCCCGGCTACCATCCTTGTCGAACTGCCAGCTCCTCAGGGTGCGGTATCCGAGGGTGTTGTTGTGTGTGTGCCACGTGATGTTCACGTGGGAGCGCCGCTCTCGGAAACGGTACGGACCTGGAAAATTTTGAGATTCCTTTGACTATCCCCAGCTCATATTAGAAATGCGAATCTTATTCTTTATTGTACATACATAAAATCACGCCTTGATCCCTTACGGGGTAGGCAGAGCACCAAGGGCCGATAGAACCACATGGTGCCACTTCTGACCAATTTTTAGGGTATAGTTAAGATGTACAAGTTCGGTCTTTATTGTACACATAAATAAAAATGGATATAAAATATGGAATATAGGCATGATGTATATAAAAAATATAACAATCTCAGTACCTAGGTATAGAGGAAAAATTTACAATGGCGAGGTTACTTCTTCAAGAGATGTCTTTCAGACAACCAAGCAAGGAGTAGGTACGAAGGACATAGGTTGCTTTTTGTGTTTTTAGGCATTGACTTTGAAAAAGTTTTGTACTTATTGATGCGGGGCTCTTCGAATTTTTCAGATTGTTTATGATAAATTTTTAATCCTAATAAAAAATACATATTTTCCTGTATTGATGTGGGGCTTTACTGGAAGATGTCAGCTGAATTTCCTTGCGTGCAATTATGTAGTTAGTTTTGTCTCTGATCTTTTACATCTGGCCCCGCATTATGCTAAACCTGTGATCTCCTTCGCGATCTTGCAGTTCTATCTGGTCATTTTGGGAACACCATCGTCCTGTATAATACAGGGTGATTTTTGGTCATCATCGTTCCCGAAAACTACGTAATCTTCTCATCGTCACGATCATTTTTCTCCATGGAAGCATACCTGGGAAGTGTCTGGTTCCCAAGATTTTAGGGTCCAAAGTTGAGTAAATAGACTGCGTTTTTCTGCATATATGCACATAGACGCGCGTTTCAAGATTTTTTCACGAGAAATAATTAATATCTGTCTATGATGAAACTAGCATAAAAACTGGACACTATACATTTTGCCCGATCAAGAAATTGATTTTTTTTTTCAAAAAAATTTACATCTTTTCCTAGCATTTTTTTTGGCATAAACTTACTTTGTTTGATGTATAGAGTACGTACCCTTCATTAAGGGTGGCCACGAAAAAACATCCTGTATACATACGAGTATATCGTATAATTACATGCGTAGTTATATTAAAATATAGCTGAGGTATTGTAATGACTTACTACAATATTGCATTTTGATAATAGATATGACACAATTTAAAGCATGTATTTAGCAAAGATTATCTCGGAGATAACCTTTTATCGGCCAATTATATCCATCCATTCTAAACAAGTGGCGCATTTTGTCTAAACACTAATTAACCTAATTGGCATATGTTTCCAAAATCATCGTGTTAGTACACAAACTACAATAATTGTAGTCTGTTCATCCTTGTATAAGTATTCCTTTAAGTAAGCAATTTTAGTTGGTAAGTAGGTAGGTTCTTCTATGCTGCTCTGGGAGTGAAAAAAAAACGTATAATACTAAAGCTGCTTCTCTTCCCAGGCATACTGTACAAGTCAGTAGAGGGACAAGAGGGTCTTGGTGTTTTGTAGGCGATGGGCTGACCACCTGTCACTACTAACCGAACTTGTACATCTCAACTATACCCTCAAAATTGGTCAGAAGTGGCACCATGGGGTTCTATCGGCCCTTGGTGCTCTGCCTACCCCGTAAGGGATAAAGGCGTGATTATATGTATGTATGTAAGTAGGTTTTTAGGATATCTCCATACTATGCGCAAAAATAAACATGTTTTCTAGTCTCTCAATTTTGTAAATAGGTTCTCTATAGTGATTGGCTTAAAACCCTTCTGTTACATGTGGGTGGAATAGGTAAATAATATATTAAAATATTTTATGATTCAGCGATATCATAGAGCGATTCCAGAGGAAGGCTTATAATGTATACTATCAGCATAATAGCCGTTCGAAGCCGGGGCTTATCGCTAACTAGGTATAAGCCGAAACAGAACTTACCTAACTCCTTAAATTTGGGCTTCTCCTCTGGGAACTTGTCCGCATTGGTCCAGTTGAACGCATACACGTCGAAGTACAGCGGGGTAGAGGGAGACAGCCACTCGTGGAACGAGTGAGAGGTCGGATGTAGAGCCAGTTGCTGGAAATAAAAAAGATGGTTAGCACTTATTGTCATGACTTAACTGACTTTGGTCGTATGTCCCCTACATTCTGACCATGTGCTGATGCCTGGCTTCTCTAGAATATATCAGCTGCTTCTACCATGCACGTCGTAAGATCTCAGGCGATAAGCTCTGAGTGGTGATAACTTGTCACTGATCTATAGGATGATTTTTGGTCGTCAACGTTCCCGAAAACTACGGAATCTCCTCATTATCAATATCATTTATCTCCATAGAAGCATACCGGGGAAGAGTTTGGTTTCAAATATATTAGGGTCCAAAGTTAAGTAAATAGACTGCGATTTTCTGCATAAATGCACATTGACGCGTGTAGCGAGATTTTTCCACGAGAAATAATTAATATCTGTCTATGACAAAACTAGCATAAGCACTGGACACTATAAATTTCGCCCGATGAAATATTTTTTTTTTTTTTCAAAAAAATTTACATCGTATCCCAGCATTTTTTTGCCATAAACTTACTTTATTTAATGTATCGAGTACGTACCCTTCGTTAAGGGTGGCGACGAAGAAACATCCTGTATAAATGAAATTATATTAGGCGTTACAATTCGGAAGTTCAAACATTCAATCAGGGTTCGCTAATAAGGGATAGTGCGATATATTATCTTGCATGCTAGGTGCTCGCATCTGGTTTCTTGTGGCGATTGTAGGTAGTGCAAGTGCTTGTTCTCGCAGTTATGAGTTATCAGATCCGACGGTCAGTGGAGGGTGTAGGACCCGGTGGTGGGCGAGCCCTTATTGAATTGTCACTGATCTTTCATCATCATCATCATTTACAGCCCTGAGAAGTCCACTCTTGGACATAGGCCTCCCCCAACAACCTCCACTCCGACCGGTCGGAAGCAGCCTGCATCCAACCGACGCCCGCAACCTTGGCCAGGTCCGTCCACCTCGCGGGTGGCCTTCCCACGCTGCGCTTGCCGATACGTGGTATCCACTCTAGAACTTTCCGACTCCATCGGCCATCAGTTCTTCGAGCTATGTGCCCTGCCCATTGCCACTTCAGCTTGCTGGATCGTTCAGCTATTATAGCTGCCCCGCCATGTCAAACGTGGCTGTCTCTACTTCGTTCGTGATTTTGAAATTTTGACTACCGCATATCTGGAAATACATTTGAGTATACCTGAATGTATGTATGTATGTCGTAATTTTAAACCTCAGTATAAAATGTCACAATATGACCCCACGATCGCCACAAACAAATTAGAGTCAAATGACTCGAGTAGTTACCAGTAATGTATGGAACCGACACAATTAAACCGCCAGCGAAATGTACGTCAGTATCTCAATATCGCATTACCGTCAATTGATGGTTGATAGATTGATTGATGGCAACACTTGTTAGGGCTCCATCTCACTAGAATCTGTTTCATAGAATAACTATTGCCATCAAGAACTATCTGGTGAAACGAAGAAGACTAAAACAAGTCGCGATTCCAAAAAAAAAAAACGTATAAATCCAATTCTGTAAGAGTCGTTAAGATTAAAGATCTCCCGATTCTAGGCATTTGTAAATTTTGCAAAGCAACAAAAGTTTAATTATAAAATGTTATTAAGGTTTGCTACTAGCAAACTACTAGTAAGTATTATAGTTTCCTGTCTATCTATAAGCATCTGCAAGCCTAGCATGACCTGTGAAACACGATATGATTAACCGATTTATCGACATTAGGCCTGTCAATATATTTATAATTTTTTTCTATAAATAAGCTAATGTGTGGACTTCGATGGTCATTTTATTTCTTAAAATGGACCCTGAGCGAAACTAATTGCTGACCCTTGCTCTAGAGTCTAAACGGCTTGTCACTTTGAGCTAGAGAATTATCATTAAATTCGTCTTGGACGATAAACACACTGGCACGCACCACGCTGCGTGTCGATGGACCTAAGTGTGATCTGCATGAATGGATGCATTTTCTATGTGTCGGACTGTGCGTATTTTCTATACAAACGGAGATACTTACAAGCAACGTTAGAAAACGCATTCACGCGCTACGCTGCATGGTGCGTGGCAGTGTGATAATCCCCTTATTCGTGAGAGTGACAATGGGTCAAAATTTTAACGCAGTCGGGTTTTTTTTTTCTTGAAGTAATAACCTAGACTTACTACTATTAAGCAACATAGTACCAAACCCAGAGTTGCCCAATGAACTAACAGCTTTGCAGCTGTTTGCCATCAAATCAACAGGAGACAATTGACACCGAGTCACTTGATGATTGAGTAAATAATCAAAGGTTGAAGCTTATCCCGACTGATCAATGAGGTTGCAGATCAATATGCTGTTGTCCCAGATTACCTATATCTAAATGGACTGTTACATTTAACTATTAACCAATAGAGCAGAGTGCTCGGGCAGTGTCTCAGGCGATAAGGTAGCAACTTTTTAGACATAATTTACATCTGTCAGGATCTCTTTTATTATTATTTTATTTATTTATGCTGCTCTGGGAGTAAAAAAAAACCGCATTAAAATCGGATCATCCGTTTGGGAGCTACGATGCCACAGACAGACAGACACATACACATTTACACACAGAGACACGTCAAACTTATAACACCCCGTCGTTTTTGTGTCGGGGGTTAAAAAAACGTATAATACTACAGCTGCTTCTCTTCCCGGGCATACTGTACAAGTCAGTAGAGGGACAAGAGGGTCTTGGTGTTTTGTAGACGATGGGCTGACCACCTGTCACTACTAACCGAACTTGTACGAGTACATCACAACTATACCCTCAAAATTGGTCAGAAGTGGCACCATGTGGTTCTATCGGCCCTTGGTGCTCTGCCTACCCCGTAAGGGATAAAGGTGTGATTATATGTATGTATGTATGTATTTATTTATACATTACAAAACTTAAAATTAGGTACAACGTCCCTCAAAACTACTTGCACCGTTTGACTGTGCTGTGGGATCCGTGATTAATATTAATTATACAGTTAGTGCAGGATCTTCCAAAAAATTCTTATTTACGACCTTTGCTAAAACTTATATGAATCACACAGAATAAGCAACTGCGAATATATCATTCAACTGAACTCATAAGGTGAACTTATAAAAAAAAGCTCCTTATACGAATCTATAGGGTAAGTTTGAACGTCAAGTAGGGATGCTTATTATTGCTAGGCAACTTTATAACAAGTATTGGATCCCTTAAAGGTTCATAGTTCCGATATCAATGCAAATAACTGACCCTTACATATCAACTCATATCAATAAAGTTTCAGTTACTTTTATATGAGGTAACTTAACGGTAGGTTACCAACCTAAGTATTCGTGTTGTTTACGCATTTTTTAGGAGTTAGATAAAATATACAGGGTGTAGATGACAGCCAGGCAAATAGTGAAATGCTAAACAAGCACCATTGCGTTGAGTTATTCGACAGTGTTGTAACTCGCAGGAAATGTGTTTTTGATTTGATTATCAGTAATCATTGCTCTCCGCGCCAATTCTATCGGGCGATCGTGTGACTAATTAATTTTGATTTTTGAGTGATTATCTAAGGCCTAATTAAACGAACTATACTTTTTTTCTTGAAATTATGAAATAAATGTCAGAAAATTTGGAATTTTCCTGCGAAAATTTTCAGTGTTTTCCGCTTCAGAATCGTGGTCTGAAGTTATGGTATCAATATTCGCCTGGCCGTCACAAACACCCTGTATTTTAATATTAAAATATTTAGCGATTTAATAAACTTGGTTTACTTACATCTTTCGTCATTTATGACGGTATGTTGGTAGGTTTAGGTAGAGAACATGAACCAACCATATTACTCATAAAATAACTAAAAATCGAATATTACAGACCGAAATCTATAATATAATCATTTTGTGTGCTAATTAATGAATAGATTTTGATATTGTTTCTAAAAGGGAAACAGCTAGCTATTATTGTATGTTTCCACGTGTCGCCCCGAGTTCCCCTGTACGTATCCACGTGATTCGGATCAACACTTGTATGAGCTCACAGGGCTTACGAATAGTGCTATTGAACTCTCGTGATATCATGGGCTTAAGGGCTGTACTATTAATAATATGTATCATTTTACTTACGTAGGTAGCTATTAATTTATAATAACTGTGCCTATTTGTAAAACAATCAAATTGTGATTTTGACACAAATACTTACTAGAGATCAAAGTGAAGTTGTTGTATTGTTGATTGCCAATTTTAGTACCTAACCGATCTTGAGAGGTTTTTTTCCATATCTCAGAATTTACCTAATTTTTTTATATACATTATTTTTGGTCGTTCCGGAAAACTACGGAATCTACTCATCATCACGATCATTTTTCTCCATGGTAGCATACCTGGAAAGTGTTTGGTTCCCAAGATATTAGGGTCCAAAGTTGAGTGATCCAAAATAGACTGCATTTTTCTGCATAAATGCACATAGACGCGCGTAGAAAGATTTTTTCACGAGAAATAATTAATATATGTTTATGATAAAACTAGCACTATAAACTGGACACTATAAATTTTGCCCGATCAAGTAATTTTTTTTTTAAATCATCGTTTCCCACCTTTTTTTTTGGCATAAACTTACTTTATATGATGTATAGAGTACGTACCCTTCGTTAAGGGTGGCAACGAAAAACACCCTGTATAAAATTTTTATAAAAATCCGAGATTCTTTTTGATCCCTAATACGGAAATTAGTAATAATTCTTCTATAGTTTTCATACAAAAACTGTTATATGAAAAAAAAAATCGGTGAATTTATCGCGATGACCTTTTAGTATTTAACATAAGTATTTATATAAGTAGGTTCATAGATCTGACTAAAACACGGCTGTGTTCCTAGCTAGTATTGCAAATAATGTAATTATCCGATAGTTTGAGTATCATACTAGGATATCATAGAGATATGAACAAAATGGCTTCTACTACTTACTACCTATTATCTTCGCTATGGGTGCGCCCGCCACCGGGCCCTACACCCTCCACTGACCCTCGGATCTGATAACTCATAACTGCGAAAGCAAGCACTTGGGTGTGTTGAATGTAGAATGTGTTGGGTTTTAGAGTTTCATAATAATTAGTGGTTTACTAATTTACTAATTTCTATAATCCTGAGGATGCCACGGGTGTTGGCGAAACATATGTAGATTATTAATCTAGTTTATTATGAGATGCGTGCGTGCGGCCTGCGTTTTTGCTAACAAGGATCAAAAATAGTGCGATCTTGCATGCTAGGTACTCGGGTCTGGTTTCTCGTGGCGATTAAAGGTAGTGCAAGTGCTTGTTTTCGCAGTTATGAGTTATCAGATCCGAGGGTCAGTGGAAGGTGTAGGGCCCGGTGGAGGGCGTACCCATGGTGAATGTTTGAACTTCCGAATTGTAACGCCTAATACAATTTCATTTACCTATTACCTGTTAGAAGCATAGGTAGGTATATGAAGTAGCCGAACAATGACCGTGAGTAGCCTCGTGTAACTAATCTAGGGCTTTATCTACAATCATAGTATTTATTCGGATATGATTTAAAATGAAATACCATATTTTATAATTATTTCTCATTTATATTTATTATATTGGACTGTGGACTATATGGAGTCGGCAGAGTAGAATATCACCACCCAGAGAGATGTTTCTGATATCTATGGCAGCACCCTATGTCTGCGCGTGGGTATCGTAAGCGACGATTAAGTGTTTCCGGGAGGTGGGTAACAGCGCCTCCCGTGTTGACAAGAGTAGTCCGAAAATCACACTGCGGTCACCAACCCGCCTGCCCAGTGTGGTGACTATGTGGCTAATGGCAGTAGTAGTGTAGTGTCCTGGAGCAAGCCTACGCGTGCCTACGTCCATAAGCGAAATACAATATTCTTATTTGTATGTGTATATTTATTATTAGCTATACAGAGGGGTGTAATAAAAGGGGTGGGTATTATTAAACAAAATGCATTATAAATAGTCCACTATAAAGAACCTATACCTACATAGATGACTCAGACAAATGTTCCCTAATAACTATCCGCTTAACTTGAGCATTACAGATGCCTCACAGGCTCAGTCTTGAAATGAATCCTTACAGGTTTGTCTGATGCAATGTCTACCACGATGACGGCGATTGCATCAGCCAGGCAGCCTAGGATGATTGGATTAGGGCTTAGCCCACTTATGTTAAACATATTCTAAAGCTTCTTGAGGTTTTAAACTGATTTTATTATGCACGTTATATTATGGTATTTATGGTATGGGTGGTGATAGCCCAGTGGTTAAGACGTGCACCTTCCAAGCAGGAGGCGTAAGTTCGATCTCAGTCATGTACAGATTTTAATGTTGTAAAATTGTCACTTAGCTCGTGCCTCGGAAAGCACGTAAAACTGTTGGTCCTGCGCCTGATCTCTCTCCGGTCGTGTCGGCTTTCCGTCCCATCGGACTATGAGAGTAACGGAATATAGAGTGCATCTGTGTTTGCGCACACACTTGTGCACTATAATATCTCCTGCGTACGTGACTAATCTCCGTTGAGATTGGTCGCCTTGGCCGAAATACGGTCGGGAGATTTTCATTTTTTATTTCATTTTCATTATGGTATTTCTGTACGTACCTATTAGTATATTCACTTATTCAGTCAAGGTTTACATAGTATAAGGTATAAGTAATCTTTACGTGCCTCGTGGTAAAAAGGTCTGCGTTCAAGTAGCTATCTCTTATTTTGCCAGATAATCAGATTGCTCTAACAATCTAATTGGCAACGTAGATTGTATCGTGTAGAAGGGGTTGCACCGTAACAGTTGAAATTTGAAAATTAAATCCAGTTGCATTATGGCAATTGTGTTCTGTGATTATGGCAGTTAAAATATGAGAAAAAAACTGATAACACTAACCGAAACCAATGCAGCATCGAATATGGAGTCCCAGGCGAAGGCGGCTACCAGCGCCGCCACCGCCATGACGGCACCGCCGCCTGCCGCTAGCCAGCGCCAGCGCGGCGTGCGCCCGCGCATCCTCGCGATCACCTGCGGCAGAATGACAGTTTTAGGTGACTTTAAGTGCAGTATGTAAGTACCTAAGCTTACATACTTCTGCACGCATATGATGAATTTGGTGAGAGCGAGATATCTCACTTTTAAAAGTCAAATCCAAAGAGCTAAATAATAACTAGACAAGGCAAGTGTTTCTACTTGGTGTGTAAAAAGGGATTGCAAACCACTTCTATCAGCCCTAATTCACTCAGTCTGGCATGAGAGCGAGGTGTCTATTCTAATTCTTAAGTCTATTTTCACATGCAAAGTACATACACTTAGTTTATCTAGTTATGTGAGTTTGAGGTTTAAAAGTGAGACATCTCGCTCTCACCAAATTCATCATAGGCGTGATGGTCACGGCTATTATACTTGAGGCTATACTACGACAATAAAATTAGGTAAAATCGGAATGTGCCAACTCGCCCGAACTCGCCTCTTTCACATGTGCCAGTTGACGAATAACTCAATAAAAATATGTGTATTTTTTGCCGGACGTGCAAAGAAAAGAAAACGTGTCAATAACCTTAATTACTACCTAGGTACTGGGTTATCATTAAATGTTATGCATAACTACTTTATTTCTTAGATAAAAGCAGAAACCACTGCGATATATTTATCAATTACGAGTATCATAATTTGCAGATAAGATTGTCTCTAAATACAGCTTTTCAGAGTAAAATAAATAACAGATAGATTAGTCATATCAAAGTATCAATTGTTTTCAGTCTGTCTGTAGTTTGTGGTCTTTGTGGTATTGTCCGTTTCATAGAATAATTCCTACGCCTGATTTCGGAACTAGCATTTTTTGTACGCAGTGAACAGAAAATGTGGTCATAAACATAGTAACTAGCGCCATCATCCATCGGAACTATACGGTGAAACGCACTCTAATAATGGAAATGGAATGCTCCACAGCCATGAACGTATAAAGAACAACGGACGTAATGCTGTCAATGCACAGATTGAAGCACCGTAATGGCGGCGCGTTGCGCATGTATGCGTATTTTCTAGTAGGCGCCGAGCTTACTATGGTTTGTATGTGTGAGTGGATAACAAGTCAATACACATCCCTACTCCATGAAATAATGTAACCGAGCTTACTATGAATGCTTCACTCTGTGTATTGACAACACTCTCCGCTATTCTTTATAGGTTCATGTCCACAGCACAGTAGAGAACGCTCTGCACTCTAGACAAGTAATGATTTGTTTTAGATATGTACTTAGCAATGCTTTGTTGTTTTATTTATTTATTTATTTACACGTACACAATACAGAGTACAGTTAACATTTAACACAACATCATATCAATAACTTCAATTGTTTGTTCGTTTTGGTAAAATAATTTTTATAGTGATGCTGTACTGCAGTTTGTGTAGGCAGTGCAAAAAAAACTATATTTTTTTTATTTTTATTTATTACTAAGACACACCAACAGTATACACATATAAATTAAATTATTACAGGCAATAAGGTATTTTGTCTTATGCGCATACCAATTATGGGCATGTTCGTATTGCACCTTAAATATATATTTATAACTATATTTGTTGGTGGTTCCCGTTGCTCATGCTTATCATAATAGTAAATGTTTTCATCAACTAATCATATTATAAATGAAAATTACTCTGTGGAAATTACCGGTATTGATGGCCGTTTAGTTGTACTTTTACCTTAAGTATCAAAGGTCCTGCCATTCTAAGTAAAAGTATAACTAATCGGCCATCAATACCGGTAATTTCCACAGGGACCAATATCTTAAGTAGACTTGTATCCGCGACCTCGTAGCTGTAACATGATTACAGTAGTAATTCTAATGTAGAGTATGTATCATGCAGAGGATCAACTCTATTGGGGGTTAGGCAAAGTGAAGTTCAAGTCTAAGTTCGTCATCGGAATATTTCTTCCTTCGAATTGAAACTCTTGAGCGTTACAAAGGTGTTTGTTATTTGTATGACGTATGCGAGAGTTTAACGATGTTAGAGTTTAAGAACGATGTCCGTATAGGAGGAATTTCGAGAATGGTTATACTTCTCGAAATTCCTCCTATACGGACATCGTTCTTAAACTCTTTTTGGTATGAACCATAAGCACTTATACTCTCGTGTTGTGTGCAAAAGTCTAAGTTTACCTAAGTGGTGAGTGAATGCTATTTACTAGTAATAAGTGACTTCAACGGCATACCTAAACATTATATTTATTAGGTACCAACAGTACATAGGACTTTTCCGGATTTAATTGACTTATTTTTTTTACTCTGTGTACCTTAACTAAACATAGATTTATTGATCGAATATTTTGTGGTCTTAGGACAGAAGGACACGATACTCGACGCTTGAAGATCATCCGTTAGAATGGTTAATTCCCGTTCGTCCCAACAGGCTTCTTCCCATTAGAAGGTGTTACAATCCACTATCTATTTAAGTAATTACAGTGTATCTCATAGAAGTTAGAACTTTAAAATGTAGATTAGTTTGACTACTTTAAAATTTAAATAAGTGTACATATTACTTTTTTATTTCGAAAACTTAAAGTCTTCTAAAATAAAGCTCTCCCTTTAATTTAAAATAAAAGGACAATATCATGTAAAAAAATGATACCTATTTGTGGTTGATTTTTGCGGACATAACCAGGAAGTTTTTTTTTTTTAATAAACAGCCAACAAAAATAAGCTATTATAATAAGCCATCTCCAATTATCTTTGAGAATTAAGACTTACACTAATTGCAAGTAAATATATAACCGGCACATTATCTTTGAACCCTGAACTGGCAGATAAGCATAATATTAATTACCGTAGGCTTTATAACTAGAGATAAATCTATGTTTTATGTAACATACTGCCAGCAACTTTTTGAATTATTTTGTCCTGTTACTACAAAGTAACTAATTAAAACGATAATTAAATGATGATGTCTACCGTATCCAGATTATATTTTTTTATCCGTGGCTACATGATAGCAATATCCCTATCTTACACATACATATTATTATTTGATGTGGATCCTAGATCGTTTTTGCGAAAATAAACATAATTTTGTTGGCTTTCGCTCGTAAATTTGTTACATTGTCTAAGACTGTTGAACTCTCGCTAGATACCTGTGTATAATCGGTCACAGATTTAATTAAGTATACTCTATCGGTGAACAATATGGCCAGGCCAATACACAACGTACATACTTATAGGTACTGTCTCAAGTGTAAAATAAAGTACTTAAAGATTATTCCTATAATTACTGTCTTTGTTCGATCATTCATAAACAAATAAATTAATATTATTAAGTAAGTACTAAGAGTAAATGGTTACATTGTCTCAAATGGCTCGTGTGAAGATGGCGTCCACTACGTGACAGAATATGCGTTGTGTTTACAATAACACGCATTTAAATTACTAAAGTACTCGTAGTTTGAATAATTTTGCTGTGGACAATTTTAATTTATTCATTTACTAGCGACCCGCCCCGGCTTCGTACGGGTGCAATGCCGATACTATTCACATATAAACCTTCCTCTTAAATCACTATCTATTTTACAAAAACCGCATCGAAATCCGTTGCGTAGTTTAAAACACCTAACCATACATAGGGACAGACAGACAGTGGGAAGCAACTTTAATTTATATGTATTATAATGTTATGAATATGATTCAAGATAGATTGGTATTTTAGGTAGCTGCATCTCCTGCACCCGTATGATGAATTTGGTGAGAGCGAGATATCTCACTTTTAAACGTCAAATTCACAGAGCTACTAATAACTAGATAAACTAAGTATATATGCTTTGCATGTAAAAAATAGACTTAAGATACTTAAGAATTAGAATAGACACTCGTTCTCGAGCCAGGACTGAATGAATTAGGGTTGATAGAAGTGATTTGCAATCCCTTTTTACACACCAAGTAGAAACACTTGCCTTGTCTAGTTATTACTTAGCTCTGTGGATTTGACGTTTAAAAGTGAGACATCTCGCTCTCACCAAATTCATCATACTGATCTTCTATTTGATTATCGGAGAAGTTGGCTAAGGAAGTCAAGTGTGAGGATCTTCCAAAGGCATGTATAATCTCTCCCGTGTCCCTGCAGTTTTGGTCTCCCAATTTAATGAATAATCATGAAGGTCTGTGAATAGGTTGGTATTATTTGTTTTCGTTCATAGGTACTCGTATATAGTAGATTATAAAGTGGTTTGGATCATAACATATGAACACCTGTACAAATACAATACTTAATTTGTTTTTCGCATAAATACGATGTAACTCCGACGTTTATATTGATTATTGATGAGCTATCGTACCTAATATAATTATCTTAGTAATTAGTAGGTAGGTGTATTTACTATGTGCGTTTGTAAGCACGTGTCGTTACTTGTGTGTATAACTCACTGGCTCCTGCGCCTGCGCATGTCACTTTCGATCATGTCGGGTTGTGCATGCAGTTATTCTATTGCTAATAGGTTAGTTATATTGATGTCTTAAGACGAAAATATATTTATTTTTCAAAATTTTATTAGACTTCTCTTAATATATACTTAAGTAATATTTTCAATGCTACTTAATTGCACTGCTCTAAAGGTAATGGCTAACGATCTCTATGATAGTTGGAAAATAGAGACATTAGATAACATTTTTTGGCAATTGGATAGTAAATTTGAAATAGATCCCACAATATCGGGTATTTATATGAGTAGAACCCATTTATATATAAATTGAACATCTCTACGGCAGAACATTGACCTATTTTTTTAAAATTAATATTAAATAATACTAAGATAACGTTGGTATTTATTTATCTCACAAATTCCTTCTGGCTTTTTGCATAAACACTGCTGTGTAAGAAATACTTTCTTCAAAGCGAACTATACAGGGTGTTTGCGACAGCCAGACAAATATTGATATATAAAGCACTGAAAATTTTCGCAGGAAAATTTCAAAATTTACTTTCTTTTATTTTTTCAGGAAAAAAATAGTTTAGTTCGTTTAATTAGGCCTTAGACAATAACTTTAAAACAAAATTTTAACCAATCGATGATTGAAAAAAAAGTTGTCCCTAAAAAGTTTAATTAACTGATCAACCCCGATGGAGAGTCATGATAAGTGATCCAAAAAACAGCAATGTATCAAACAATAACAAATAAGCCCATTTAACTAGTTACAGAATTGCCCGATACAATTATCGCGGGAAACTAATATTACTCGATAATCAAATTAAAAATGCATTTCCGCAAGTAATAACATTGTTATATAACTTATGGTACTTGTTCAGCATTTCAGTATTTGTCTGGCTGTCACCTATAATAGCTTTTAAGCCCCCCTAATATAGAAACATACAAACACCAGGTTATATTTCTAAATAATAGCCATTATCTTTATTTCAATAACGCCGAGATCGGATGTTTTCCTTGGTCATCTACAGCCTGAAAGTACATAAAAGGGTGTAACAGAAGGGTATTTATTTTTTGCTCCCGTTTACGTAGGTACCTACTCTATACGTTTCTACAGTGGGATATTTTTATGACATTTCGCTTAACATACCCGTTTTGTTACATCCTGTATAAGGTTATGGAGAAATGTACGTAAAGATTTAATCTCTGTAACTATTTGTATGAATTCCTCTCCATTCTCTAGGAATTCCTATGTAAATCGACACGCTTCATGTGTTGGACAGTGCCAGTTACACGGCCCATTTGACTATGTTTGCTCTATTATACTCGTACCTATAATATTCTGAAAATACATATTAAGTAGATTTATCAAACGTCAACGTAAGATTCTAAACTACGACTCTATTAACGGATGCTTATTTACTATAGATACATAACTAAGCCAAAGTTATACCTACTCTAAACAATTCCGTCCGAAATTTTATCTGCATTGATTAAGGAAAAACATTAAAGAAAAACACTTTTTTATGCTGATGTTTCGTACTTATATAAAAGTTGTCCGGTACCTATATACAATTCCATACTCTTATCTTCCGCTAACTTATCGTGAATAGGCCATATATTTGGATTTTTAGTATTAGGTCATGAAGTCTATACATACCTACATCACAAGCAGATTATTTACGTTAAAAACATAAAACCCTTCTTTTGGAGTTTACGGACTATACTCGACCACGTAGAAAAAGAAGCAAAGCTCGACCACTTTACACAAATCATCTAACGCTGTCCTTTCCATACGTCAACGGTCCACTCATAATGCCCTTGATCGGAAGTAAAGTAATTTTCCAATAAGATGACATCGTGGAATGTCATTTTGTGCCATTTATGACAGTTAAGGTACGTTTAACACAATTTATGGCATCCTGTTCGAGCGCTTTCTTCATTTTGCCAACTGAGTGTCGATTCCTTTGAGCTGGAGGCCGTTTGATAGAATAACTCCTATACCTGATTTCAGAAGAAATTTTTTTTGTATGCAGACATAGAAAATGTGGCCATACAGTGTAGACACATCCCTACGTAATTGTATTGTTATATAGTGGACGCCCGCGACTTCGTCCGCGTGGACTGCAGAAAAAAACAAACTTTTATCTTTATAAAAAGTATAAAATAGGTATAGCCTACATAAAAAGTAGCCTGTCAATTTTTATTAAAATCGCTCCAGCTGTTTTTACGTGCAAGTAACAAACATCTATCCATTCATCCATACTCACAAACTTTCGCGTTTATAATATTAGTAGGATTCAGTAGGTCTAAGAATCGGCTACTATCTGTTTTTCATAACCCTTCCACGACATAAGCGATATCCACGCGAGCGGAGCCGCGGGCAACAGCTATTAAATATTGATATACAGGTTATAATGAGTCAATAGTATAAATTAGAAAGTGCTTATCATGTTGAATAACTTTTCCTAAGACGGTATTTTCATATCTCTCAAAATTTAGCTGGGCTGTTAAGGGTTCTGCATCAGGTTATCTAGACCTTCAATTTTATTACGTTATTAGAAAGTGCTTATCATGCTGAGCAACTTTTCCTAAGACGGTATTTTCATATCTCTCAAAGTTTAGCTGGGCTGCTAAGGGTTCTGCATCAGGCAGTCTAGACCTTCAATTTTTTTCTTTCATATCATTTCTACGTCATTTTATTCTTTCATACATATGTTTTGGATAACTTGAACCGTTTACGCAGCGCACGCAACGGAAGTCTCCAAAGTTGAATAATTTTCCCCGTTTTTTCCACATTTTCCTCTTATTCTTCGTCCCTATTGGTCGCACTGTGATGATATATAGCCTAAAGCCTTCCTCGATAAATGGACTATCCAACACAAAAAGAATTTTTTAATTCGACCCAGTAGTTCCGGAGATTAGCGCGTTCAATCAATCAAACAAACAAACAAACAAACAAACTCTTCAGCTTTATAATATTATATATATATAGTATATATATATAGTATAGATTGTTGGCGTAAGCACTGCTGAGTTCCAGCCCTTGCTTTCTCGGACTACTTATTATGGACGTTAGGAAGCATTATTAGTTTGACTAAAGCATGTTGTTGTTCTTTTTTTTAATCTAGCTAGACCTTTTAGACCCAAAAGCATTTTAAATATTTTAGACCCTAGATTAGAGCTTGCCTGAGATAGGTACAACAGCCGACATCAAATATTATTATAATTTTTAGATAATAATGGCTCCATTATGTATAGGTACCTATGTACTTACCAAAATACTGATCCCCTTGCTAGTGATATAGTAAAGTAAAATTATAACCTGATGTCTCTAAAAACGCTGTATCGCCACATCAAACTCTTCTAAAAAAGTTAACTTTGTAAACTCATAAATTGCTTAAATCAACTTATAGACGACCCAATTTTCTCACTATTATCCACATATGTACTGGTCAAAGCACACCACGGAGGTGGAAAATAGCATAGAATTTTGACAAAAATATTTATCACTCAGCTGTGTCCTGTTTCCTGTGTAAGTATTTTTAATTAGAATAAAATCTGTGCGATCTTGATCTTCGAAATAAACCTAAGTATCGGAACTATCCGAAATACCTATCATAGATAAGAGCTTAAATAATAATTCTTGTATATCTATTGGTACCTGACCAAAGTCCTTTTGGCTACAAACTATATCGAATATGAGTTTCATCTATTTTCCCTAAAATCACCAAAACCTGCGTTATTTCTACTGCCTACATGATACTAAACTTAAATTCCATGAAAATAGGCATTACACTATTTTATTCTTTATATTGGCTGTACCCACTACTTCGTCCGCGTTTACTACAGAATGTACGAGTAACCTATATGTTCGGTGGGATTAGTACCTAAATAAAACTGTATCTGCTGTCAACTCTGACCTAATTTTACTAAACAATACGTGTATATTCCTGATCTTATTTCAAGACTCCTCTAACCTCCAGCCTCCTTTGTTTAGTACCGAACGTACCGGTCAATGAGATAACGAGTGCATCCTGTAGCCAGCACTTGTATCTGGGAAGACGGCCACTGGTTCTTATGTTTAACGTCGATGAGGGACTTTGATTCAACTCAATTGCGGCCCCAGTCCACTGCTGGGCAAAGGTCTATGTTGCAATGCCATGGACTGAATGTTGTGAAGTATCAATATAGTACCTCTGATTGCCTCTTAATCAAAATAAATATGAAAACTTGGAGAATAGGTACTATATTGATAATACTATAGTGGCGGAGATCTCTGGAGGCCCTCTGCCCCAGCTACAGGAACATAAGTCAAGATTAGAGTGAATTATAATATTAAGTTGTTTTTCTTCAGCCTATTGCAGTCCACTGCTGGACGTAGGCCTCCCCCAGGGCACGCCACAAGGCTACTGCCACAGGGGGGTTTACCCATAGTCACCAGGCTGGGCAGGCGGGTTGGTGACCGCAGTGTGATTTTCGGACTATGTTGTCAGTACGGGAGGTGCTGCTCCCGGAAACCCTTAATCGCCTCATACGATACCCACGGGCAGGCAGAGGTGGTACAAACTAAGTTATGGTCATAAATTTATGTCAATTTGTTATTCATTGCTTTTATTTGTAGATTAGTACATTTTAAACACTTTCTTATCCAGTATATAACAAACATAATAACCTGTCAATCAATAGAGAACATGTGACACCAAGAAAGGAAGAGTCCCGTTTTGAGACCTGTTTGTCTAAATACGAGTTTTACTGCATTCATGATGGGCAGATTTACTACGGAATTCGATTAGACAGCATTAGACATCATAGAGCAGTTAAAAAGTCTGTATCAACGTGTGATAAAAATCTGTGTGTATATCGTATCTGCACGACTGATGGAGACTGATGGGAAAGATGGCTGTTTATAAAGTCTGATTTTTGGTCGTCAATGTTCCCGAAAACTACGGAATCTCCTCATCATCATGATCATTTTTCTCCATGGAAGCATACCTGGGAAGTCTCTGGTTTCCAAGATATTAGGGTCCAAATTTTAGTAAATAAATATTCACACACTACACAACACATTAACCTAGTCCCACATTAAGATCCCTAAGGTCTTGTGTCGTGGGTACTAAGCAACGGTATATAAATAATATATAATAATATATAATAAACTGCGTTTTCCTGCATAAATGCACATATCGCGCATAGCAAGATTTTTTCACGAGAAATAATAATTACGAGTATCTGTCTATGAAAAAACTAGCATAAACACTATAAATTTCGCCCGATCAAGTAATTAATTATTATTTTTTAATTTACATCGTTTCCCAGCATTTTTTTGGCATAAACTTACTTTATTTGATGTATAGAGTACCTACGTACCCTTCTTTAGAGTGGCAACGAAAAAACATCCTTTATATCTCTTCGTAAAGAAAAATATATGTTTCATAAATTCATAATACAACGTAGCGATTCGTTAGGATCACCGGAGGTAGGTCAGTTTCATGAAATTACAAATTCATCATCGTGATGGGGTCCACACCATTTTGACTATTTCAACGACATGGCCACGATACATACAGAATTAATTGCTTGGACAGCATCAAAGCTAGTGTACCTAGGGCGACTTTTCAGAGACACAATAATGTAAACCAATCAAGACTCTTGTAATGTACATTATTATTATTTATCGTCCGTTCTTTTATCTCGGTGATAGATAATGAACGTGATAAGTGATAGCTAAGGACAGCAGAGCCACGTGTTGACACAGCTTATCTGCGAGTAAGAAATGTACAGTTCCTTATTCCATACAAAGCATATAAAATAAAACGTATAAGCAAATATGACATCTTTTCGTCCATTAGGCGGGTCTCCACGGAGTCTCGCGAGGTATTTGCCGCCGCTTAGTGTGCGGTTGGAATTCATCACGTAACTTGAAGAACGAGCCAAAATGAAGGCTTCTTATTGGAGAAAACGTATCGGTGACGAACCTCTTTCGATTCGATCGAGAGATAATTTTACTTTGTCTGAGGCTACTGAGGTCCTGATAACGATTCGTTTTTTTTTTTATTATTTATTATGATAGCATAGAATATCATCACTCCACTGTGATTGCGCTCCATATGGATTCACATCATCCGTAATTGAACTTTTTGTTTTACTTAACAACAATTTCCTCTGAGCACTTGCATGCATGCTGCACATTAATAGATAGATTAACTTGTGTCTTATGGAGTGTGGAGAATATGCAAGAGAAAACATTTTTTGCCGGAAGAGAAAATGCTTCTCTGCTCTTGCAAATATTATGAAGTAGGAATGCATATTATGCACTGAAAAATAACTCTCATTTGTGTCCCTTCCCTACCTATCTATCCATTCGTTCGTTATTGTATTGTTCATATCTTTCAAATGGTACCTAGATCTCATAATACGAGTAAGTGGGTAGGTAATCTAATCTTTATATCCACAGAACCAATATAATTCGACACGTTGCTAAGCGCAAAAGTGCAGAATACGTGAACTATTACGAGTAGGTAAGGGCCAAAATAGAGCAGACCGACTTACGCAGTTCTGCCCCCAATGAAGTTTCTCCTTTTAGGATGATTTCCCTTATGATGGTTTGTTTTACCGGGAAAACAATTTAAAACTTTTACTGTCGGAAATTTTCGGCTTGTCTACATCTGATCCCTGGCTATTAGGATCTTATTCGTAATCATTCGTCATCCTTACTGGCCACCCCAAGGAAAGGTTATAGTCGCGTCAAAACACGAAGAGTGAATGAATTGCTCGACCAATTTGGATGAAATTTTAGTGTCTGTATTAAATTAACAAAACGTACACATCCGGTATTTCAGACGAAGTCACAGCCAACCAACTAGCTGAGCTATAAATCTTACCTTAGCTTACACTATTGATAAACAAAAAACACAATTTCTTGAATTAATGATAATGTCACAAAAACATTCGAGACACTAAATAAACTTTGTGTTAGTCTGCCACTGGGAGCACAGTTGTTCTTTGTAATAAACTTTTATCGCGTGTTGTCCATACTTATATTTCCCGGTACGTTCTTAACGAACACAAACGTCCTCACTGTCGCAGGATATGTGTCGGACTGATTACAGAGATAAAATATGCCGTGTACTCGTAGTTACGCTATTGATAATGAATGGGATCAATTTGCACAAGTTTATCAATTTTTATTTACATTTTTGTTTGTAAACGGGATTGGATAAACTGTAGGGACTTATAGCCCACGGTCTAATTTAATACAGTCCTAGTGTACTTTGTATAGTATTTAAAATAATTAGATTAGATTTAAACAGTGAAATAAGTTCTCCATTGAGGGGTCGCTCACCACCGGGCACTACACCCTCCGCTGACCCTCGGATCTGCCAACTCATGATCACGAACACAAGACACTACTGTCGCAATGAGAAGCCAGATCCAAGCTTCGATTGATCCGAGGGTCAGCGGAGGGTGTAAGGCCCGGTGGCGGTGGGCGACCCCTCAATGGAGATTTGAACTTCCGAATAGTGACGCCTGATACAATTAAATATTTTGTGAAAAAGGTCTTGTTGGACGCTATATTTTAACTGAATATAGGTATTAGATAAATACCTACTTACCTATTAGATAAATATTTGCTAGTTGGTACCAAGGAGTCTCCACTCCACTGTGGAGGACATCCACAAATTACCTATGATGCTCTGGCGATTAGTGAAGCACTTAATAATAAACACTTTTAGGAATATGTGTACTAGATAGGTGTGTAGTAGGGTGGTCCATAAACATATAGTAAAAAAATTTTTTTTGCAATATATGTTTCGCCACCCCTAAGATTTATTATACCTACCACTCTTATTATGTACGAAAAATTTCAGCCCCCTATCGTATATACAAGAGGGTGCTCATCGAACCAGAAGTTTCAGTCACAGATAGGAGTTGTAATGACCTCTAAAGTGACCAGTATGCAAACCATAGAACTCTATAGCAGTGTTCACAATTTCCCTTACGTCTCTGATTTACGCAATAAAGGTTCCACATGAACTTTAATGGGTCTTTGTTATTGTATTTATTTATTATTGTGTTATTGAACATCAATTATAGGGCGAAATTGTGATAATGTGGGTTTGTAGACCATCATTACAGGGCTGTAGTAATATAGTGAGCGCAAAAACTCTAAAACAGAGCAATATTGGAATGTAGCTGAGTTTTAAAATATCTTTAGATAATTATAAAATTATTAATAAAGAAATGGAAAAAATTCCTCACCCGTGTGGGAATCGAACCCACGACCTCTGCATTCCGCGTGCCAGCGCTCTCACCACTGAGCCACCGGGTCAATTACTCTTTAGATAACCCAATTGCCCTAAAAAAAAATTATCTTTTTTTCTAGTAGATGAACACATTTTTTTAACACTGATTCACTTCATAGTCTACTAAATAAGTATCAAATATGTTAATAAACCTGTTTAACAATGAATTTTCACTATATTGACTAATTTAAATACGAAATTTATCTGTAACAAAAAATTAAATTGAGCATTTTACACAAAAAAACCGGCCAAGTGCGAGTCGGACTCGCGCACCGAGGGTTCCGTACAAACCTGCAAGGTTTACAAAGTTCGTTCATTACGACAATCGAGTCATAACTATGGTATTTTTATTGCAAAATAAATGTTGCCCTCCCCATACATAGTATAATAACTCGCGGTCATTGCTGTAACTACAATTATGTTTACAATCACAATTTTTTTGGTGGTATAACTACTTAAAATTTTAAGCTTTTCGGAATTTTTCTGTTACCTGTGCTGTAAGTTATTGCTTCTTACCAAATTTCGAGATTCTATGTCAACGGGAAGTGGTCTTTAGGTTTTAATTCCCTTGCGTGTAGTTGCGAGTTTCAAAATATGCGGTATCAATGGTTGTACTTTTGCGTTTTGCGTTTTTGCGTTGACTTATAATTTTTTTTTTTTCACGGGTTAAAGGCAATTAGATCTAAGTATTTGATATGAATTTCAACTTGATAGCTCTACGCGTTCATGAGGAAAAAAGTAATAAGTTTATATTTATTAAAAAATATATATTTTGTAATGTAACTAAAAATTTAAGGTTTTCGGAATTTTTCCTTTATGTGTGCTATAAAACGTTGCTTCATGCCAAATTTCAAGATTCTAGGTCGACTGGAAGTACCCTTTAGGTTTTGATTCCCTTGCGAGTACTTGCGAGTTTCAAAATATGCAGCTTAAATTGCTGTTTCTTTTGATTGCGTTGACATAGAAGTTTGATTTTGCTACAGCTTAAAGGTATTATAGACCTGAGTATTTGGTATGAATTTCAATTTAATACCTCTACGCGTTTATGAGGAAATGGGTAGTAAGTTTAAAATTATTAAAAAAATATATATTATGTGATGTAACTAAAAATTTATGGTTTTCGTAATTTTTCCTTTATCTATGCTATAAGACGTTGCTTCGTACCAAATTTCAAGATTCTGAGTTCACGGGAAGCACCCTGTAGGTTTTGATTCCCTTGCAAGTGTCGAAAATTTGCGGCATAAACGGCTGTATCTTTTGATTGCGTTGGCTTAGAAGTTTGATTTTTTCACAGCTTCAAGGGACAGTAGACCTGAGTAATTGATATAAATTTCAGCTTCATACCTCCACGCGTTCCTGAGAAAAAGGGTCTTGACAGACGGACGGACGGACAGACGGACAACAAAGTGATCCTATAAGGGTTCCGTTTTTTCCTTTTGAGGTACGGAACCCTAAAAATCAAAAACAACACTTGGTTGAGCACCCTGTTCTACTTATGCTATCTCACTGATATTTTACTATGTCATTACTATAAATACATGTAACAAAATAACGGGGTGGCTAAATTAAAATAATAAAAAAAAATTTTTTGGACCACCCTAGTGTGTAGGTATTCCCCGCGATTCTGTCCGTGGTTTTTTTAAGGTTACTTATATATCTATACATATAATAAAAATGTAACGGATCGCTGTCTGTACATGGAAGATATATGAGAAAAAAATTTATAGGAGACCTTTATCAACGCAATAGTACCCAAAAGAATGATTTTTGTAATTTTTGTCTGTGCGTTTGTGCACGCTGATCTCAGAAATGGCTGAACCGATTTCGATGCAGTTTTCAGGTATTTATTGTGACAGGTTCCACTTAACACATAGGCTTCTTTTTATCTCGGGAAGATGTTTTTATATAGATAATTTAGACATTTTGTTTTTTCTGTAGTCCACGCGGACGGAGTCGCGGGCGTCCATTAGTAGGTAATATAAAATAAAGGTTACAAATAAAATTCTATTCTATTCTATACGGACCTCAGTAGGGTCATTATCCATTACCTATTATGGTCCGTTTGTTTGTCGAAGCTAGGATTGGTCAACATACACACACGCGGCATCCCAAAAATGAGGTAACTGAACTGCAGGATCGCGAACGATAACCTACAGCCACGTATGGTAGCGAGGTCAGAAGTAAAAGATCAGCAACAAGTTGCTAGCTCGTCGCCTGAAAGAACGCCCCTAAACTTCTTAGTTCGACATGCACGGAAGGAAATGCAGCTGATGTACCTATTTTATTAAAACCTTGTATCAGCACTGCCCTCCTAGCATGACCACGCATCGTGGATATCGTATCGTCTCTATACAAAATTCGGCGGTTATATTTATCGTATTTGTCGAAAAATCGGTTTATCATATTATGTGCGTTGGGACTTCACGACCTAATTCCCCCAGCACCCTTCTACCACCAGACCACTAGGGAAATGTCAAGGCGACACCGGTTCACAGTTGAAGTGCCGAAAACTCGTACCTACTAAGCGTTTTGCTTCTACATTCGTAGTGCGAACGGTTGTGGAACTCCCTGCCTGAATCCCTGTTCCCCATGAACTATAATCTTGCGGTCTTCAAGTCGAGAGTGAACCGGTTTCTTTTAGGCAAGCGCGCTCCATCTAAAGGTGGGTTCCCACGGTGCGTGATATTACGTACGGACGCGCACCAGCCCGCACCACGGATCGTGGGAAACGGAGCGTCCGTGGTAATACAGACGCGTCCGTGGTGCGCGTCCGTCCGTAGGCGTCGGCGCATCCGCGTCCGTCCGCGAAATCACGCACCGTGGGAACCCACCTTTAGACTGCAACGGTGCTTACCATCAGGCGCGTTGTGGTCAAGCGTAAGCCTAATTAATATAAAAAAAAAGTGTTTCGCAGATCATGCTACTTGGGCTGGAATGTATATTACACCATATTTCAAATTCTTAAGCTCCTGTCGCACCCCTGCACTGGATCCGCCACTAGTTTAAATTCTCCGGATGAATTGATGAAGCAATGTATTATGACAATTTGACTTTATTGAAATGTTTTTATGAGGTTAATCTCTTAAAGAGAACCGCCTTCAAATATGTCGGCCAAATGTGCCCGCTCTATTAAGAGCATATAAACAGCAATAGGATTAATCGAGACGATTAATAAACCTTTATTTTGATTAAATGGTTAATTAGCTGTCTATAACCATAGAATAACTAGCTGATGCCCGCGACTGCATCCGCGTGGACTACAGACTGTCTCCCAGGCTGATTTTAGAGTCACGCTGACGGTCGGCGCTGATGGGTCAATTTGTACGGCCGTCACCGCTGAGCGGTCCAGCGCGACTCAAAAACTTGTAACCTGTAACTACATACAAATTGACTACATCAGCGGCGACCGTCAGCGCACGTCAGCTTGACTAAAAATGGGTCTTAACATATGTTTGCAAAATTTAAAAAAGTATAATCGTGTAAGTAAAGCGTGAAGTAACAAATTTACTTTCGCATTTATACCTAATAAATTCTTGTCGTTCAGGTTAAATGCTAGTTGACTTGGTAATCCATACATTTTGTTTTCAAATGTCACTTTAAAGCAGAGGTTCCCAAACTTTTATTTCTCGTAGACCCCTTTCAAAAGTTTACTGGTTCTTGTGGACCCCCTACAGGCCTACATCACATACAAATTAATTGTGAACCTCAATTTTTCACGCCAACGTAGACCCCCGTCGAGTCTCCTGTAGACCCCTGGGGGTCCACCTGGACCACTTTGGGAGCCACTGCTTTAAAGCCTCGAGCACACCGGATGCATATGCGAGCACGTAAGCGTACACGTACCTCTGAGTTTAATGTATGGAACTGTCACCGCTTGACGTCTATGCTTATGTCTACGCATACGCATCCGATCTGCCCGTGCCTATACAGTTCCATACATTACTCAGAGGTACGTATACGGTGTGCTCGAGGCTAAAATGGGTGTTAATCCTTAGTAACATAGCTAACATGATTAAATAAAAAACATGTTTGTTCGAATTTTTATAATAAATCCTTAAAAAATTCTATAACAATATCATATTCTTTTATCTACGTAACAAATGATAAGTTTATCATTTATAAACAATATTTATAATGGCATAAAATCACTTCATTTATGTATTTATAATGTAAGTAAAGCATTGCGCAGACGACGGACTTTTAGTTTGGCATCACTATATTGACACCGTTCATGCCTTATGAGAGGAAAAAGGACAAATATATTGTCATATTGTAAAACATAACACCAAAAAGTCCGTCGCCTGCACTGCTCCGATATTAAGGATATAATTGACCCGGTGGCTTAGTGGTTATAGCGGCTGGCACGGTTTGCAGCGGTCGTGGGTTTGATTCCCACTCGGGTGAAGAATTTTGCCCATTTTCTTTATTAATAATTTTACAGGATGTAATGCTAAACCTTATACCTAAAATACCTGCGTATATTAAACGAAAATATATAAAAATGGCCCACAGCAGAGAGCCTGTGTACAAAAGGGTTATGTTGTGATACATCTCGCCCACGCAAAAACTGGTCTGCGGGCCAGATGTCTACTTTTAAAAATGTGCCTGGGTAGATTCGCCCGAATCAATATGGAAGATCGGAGTAGATATCTCCTATTAAAAGCGAATGCACATTTTTAAAAGTAGATATGGCCCGCAGACCAGTTTTTGCGTGGACGAGAAGTACTATAACCCGTATTAGGTATAATGTTTACTTTTTCTCTGGCTAATTTACCTGCGTATAATTTCGTTCAATCTGGAAAACTTCTAAAGCATTTAGCTTGACATGTTACATTACATCCTGTATCAAAATTTTTATAGTAACAATATAGAAAGTAATTAAAAAAATTGACACTATTTTATTTAACCCTAATAATCATTGGAGTGTTTTGCAAGGCGGCCTAAACTTAATAAGCCATTCATTTATATATTGAGCAATAATGGAAGCTATACAAGGTGTAACAGAAGTGCGTATGTTGCGAAAAAAACCGCAATTACATAATGATTATATCACTCCCTGGTGATAGCAAAACTCTTGTAATTTTTTTTTTCGAAAACGTGACTTTAATTAATTTTCACAAACTTCAATTGAAAGCTTGCACACTTGCATTTACCAAATACACCTATACCCTGTTTGGATACAACATTAATTACAGTTTTCAATACGTAATTGCAAAACTAAACTGATTTCTGTGTGTTTAAACATGAATAACAATACAAGCTTAAGAGTTGGCGCGCAATAGTGTTTTTTGTCACCGTGGCTTTTAAAAGAAGTATTTAATTTTACTCTAGTAAAGTAATCATTAAGTCACGCTTACATGTACACAATGTAGGGAGACTAATGTTGGTCTACATATGTAACGCTACGAGTCGGGTTCCTCTATTAATTTGGCATAGAAACAAAAAACTTGCGCGCGCACTCTCTTAACTTGGTAATAATCTATAAAAGTAATAATAATTAAGTAGTAATTAGATAAAATTGGCACGACTACCAGAAACTGGCATAATGTTATCAGGACCAGAAATGTTTTTGACACATTAAAACAGTCAGTCATAATAGACTAACTGTCAATTTCTCGAAGGACGATCAACGTTACTTTTCAACTAAGTATGAACTCTTTCGCCTCGTCCACATTCATCAAATTCTTTACACGTGCTTGACGGTTTCAGGTCTTGACTAGCCTGGAGATATGTTTGGAATGTACTAAATGAAAATCTGTAGTTTCTGTCTACATAGGCGTGAAGCTACATGGAACATATGAAATGAAATGAAATATTGTTTATTTGTCTGATTTCCGGTATGTAGATAATACAATGATATTATACAATGTCAATGTATGGTGTCTTAAATATTGGTAATGTCCGCGAAAATCTGCCTATTTAGGCGTACAAATATTATTATCAGAGATAGTCATTAAATAATTAAACGTGCCCTGTAGACAAATTTTATATTTTAAGTAGTATGTGTGAGGCTATGTTACATACATACTGGCTGTAAAAAGACAACTTTGTTCTTTTAATACCTCGTATTCTTTGTAACATCACGATCATTTTTTACTATGGAAGCACCCCTGGGAAACCACGGGTTTCCAAGATATTGAGGTCCAAAGTTACATGAATATCAGCATTTTTTTTATAATAAATCCATCTGGAAACAGTTAACAAACATTTTTTTTTATTAATATTTAAAAATGTTAGTTTTGTAGGTACATTTGTCAATCGAATACATTGCTGGCAATAAAAAAAAAACTAAAAAAAATTTTTCGTTTCCCGGGGTTGGTTCCATAGAATAAAATTATCGTTACGTTACAAAGAAAACGAGGTATTAAAATAACAACGTTGTCTTTTTACACCCTGTATACAGACGAGTTCCCGAAATGGGGTAGCCTGAACTGCAAGATCATAAAAGCTATCCCACGTTTAGTACAGTGGGAACAAACTTAAATTATCAGTAACAAGTTGCCAGCTTATCACCTGAGAGAATTCCCCATTTCCTTAGTAGAAATACTCGTAAGTAGAAAAATGATAGTTAACAGTTGATTCGCGTTCGAGAAATTGACGGTAAGAGAGAGCTCCACTTTTTCTTATAGTTCCTAGCAAGGTTGTTAAAAGTGAAGCCAGCTCTTAGTCTATAAGAGGTTATGTCTTTGGTCTTAAGTGTTTAAAATGTAATTCATTATGAAACACAAATAAATAAGTATTTTAAGTATTCTTAAAAATAACTAAAATGAAATCTACAATGAAACACAAAGGCGATACGAGATAAATATATCTCTTTTTATGACATGGGAATTAAATAAATAGCTCGGTAGCATGATTTGTAAGTAAAGTAGCAAATATTAAGGCTAGATATCATAATTATGTTTCTCTAAACAGCGGCGCAACTCATACCTTGTCCATTTTTTTAATCGTTTTTTGACAGTTCACGCCTAAGTCAAAATCAAGCAATATGCAGTCTCTTTTCCTTGGTGCAATATTTCTGTCACTGTCTTGCTCTTGTCAATGTTACTGTCAAAAATGTCTTGACAGTGGAAAAATTTCGGCTGGAGCCCGTTTTATAGAATGACTCCCGTGACTGATTTCGGAATAGGGTCGTTTACAGTTTTTTAAATTATATTTATATCGAAATATCATAAAATAAAAGAAACATTTTCAAAAGAAAAACTTCGCTAGCGTGATAACTTTCCGGGATATAACGATTTCAAATTCACAATTTTAGACTTGCCAGAAAACGCTCCAAAACAGCTACCACGACGTGACGTCACTCTTTAAGCAACTTGTATGCGCGTGAAAGAACTTTTGTTCTACTCTACAGCTATATTAGATATTGCGTTTATAATTATGGTCACAAAACAAAAGTTGCTGTAAATGATGCAGGTGGACATGTGATGTTGTAATTTTCAATTAATTTTACATTTGAAAAATGGACTTGCCCACTTAACTTTGAAGGCTTATTTTACTACCTCATTTGGACATATAATCAAATTGTAATTTTACAGATGGTTACGATTTAGATTATTTATTCTGATAAGAATAAGATGTTATTAAGATTCAACCATAGGAAACTACCTCATTGACATTTTTTGTATGCAGTTACACAGATAACGTACACAGATCAACTAGCGCCATATCGTAAGGTATTATTTGGTAAAACGCATTCTACTTGAATGTGAACTGTTAAAAAACCATAACGCACCTTCGGTAGAACAAGGGCACAATTGCAGTTTTACAGAAGTGCCATTTTAGGATTTCCTAGGCATTTTCAAAGCATTTAAAGGCGCGATAAATAAAATGGACAAGGTGAAAACTATAGCTAACTACAACTTTTATTCCATTCTTTGTTTATTTTCTTTACAACTTTTATCATTCGTTGCGCAGTTGTAAGTTTATAAAACTATGTTTGTGACTAGGCTACAGATTATATACTACTCCAATAATATACTGTAGGTACTTTTAATATAGCAGTGAAAGCGTATCACAGATAGTTATGTGTTTATATTACCTTTAAGAAGGCAGCCATAGGTTTTAAGGCAAGTTATGTATGTACAAGTTTCACCTTTTAAATTCGTTACAATTTCCGTAAAAATATAGTAAGTATATATATTTTTAAAATCTGGAAATGGCTTGTAAATAAATATAACGCGTGATATTTTTACAAAAATAGCTCAAAATTATTTCTCTTTAAAATAGATTAATAATAACATGATAATTAATTAATTTGCATTCTTGAATAAAACATGTAAATATTTTAATTCATATTTTTACAATGATATTTAAAACATAAATGTTAAAATATTACATGAGTCTAAAATGATTATCTCTGATTGAAAAATATCCCTTTTCTTTTAATCTAAGACATAAAATACAAAATCACTGCTCAGGTTTATAAAAATTAAGTATTTATTTTGGTATCAAACCATACTTTCAGCATAGAGGAATAACATGTCATAGATTCTATTAGTGTAATGTACTACATTACTAATGTATTGTAACGTAAAGTAATGCAATCTAAGTGTCAAGGACTGGAATTGTGAGGCACCGAAAAGTCTAATGGTGCATCGAAACTGTTAGTATGACATTAGCACTCTATGTCTACATCTTATTTCTCTATGCTCTCACTCATTAATACTTCCATCCTTCTTTAACAACGATAGTAAAGCTTCAATTCATATTGCTATCTCATTTCATCAACCGCAACAGTTGATATGCATATGAAACTATTTACCTAAGTTTCAGTTCAAAATTTTCATAAATTACTCTATGAAATATTGGTAACTAAATGACAATTTTGGAATGACAACCATTTCGCTCTTTCATACTAGTAACTAGTATTGTCATCTCTCTCTCTATTATCAGTCTCAAGTCGTGTTTGGAAGTGTGTGTGACGCGGTGTGTGTGTGTGTGTGCGTGTGTGTCACTCTGACGTGGTGTCTTCTGTCAACATGGCGGGTTCCGTAGGTTTCAGCAGACGTCGGATTAGGATTACCACGCCTACTATAAGTAGGAGGAGCCCGATTACCTGAAGAAATAAATAAATAAATATTCACACACTACACAACACATTGCCCTAGTCCCACATTAAGATCCCTAATGTCTTGTGTCGTAGGTACTAAGCAACGGTATATAAAGACATAGATAAGTATAGAAACATTCATGACTCGAAAATAAACATTGATATTCATCATATCAGGGTCACTACCTACTAGACCAGTCGGCCGTCAAATAGAGTTATATTATAATTTTTTAGTAATATCAGATTATTAAATTGCTTAATTTTTTCGCAACTGTATTAAAAATAGTTGTTCAGTACACGTGCGGAACCGTCATTGCAACTTGTTCCGACTGTCAACCCTCACCTACATTTGTCGGGACTCTTTGCAATGACAGGCTTTCCGCACTCGTAATGAAATATACTATTTTATCCCGGATAATTTTGGACATTTTGTTTTTTCTGTAGTCCACACGGACGGAGTCGCGGGCGTCCACTAGTTCGAAAATAAATCTATTTCAAACTAAACTCTAGCCTGTTAATATGGTCTAAATGATCGTAATCATCAGTATCTACTAACCGTGAGTCCGTAGAGCGCGTACACGACACCATAGCGCAGGTGTAACGCGCGGCGAGCGAGGCGAGCGTACTCCTCCGACATGGACACTTCCTGTCGGAACCAGAACATCGGCACCAACGTGTCCGCGTCCGGGAGGATGTTGTTTATACTGTACGACGAGGTAAGGGGGGGAGGAAATACTTCATTATGTCTTTATTAAGTATAACATACATACATACATACATATAATTACGCCTTTATCCCTTACGGGGTAGGCAGAGCACCAAGGGCCGATAGAACCACATGGTGCCACTTCTGACCAATTTTGAGGGTATAGTTGAGATGTATAGCCGCGTGGTGCCGGCAGTGTAGTTTATACCACCCCATGCCTGCCCGTGGGTATCGTACGAGGCGATTAAGGGTTTCCGGGAGGTGGGCAGCAGCGTCTCCCGTACTGACAACATAGTCCGAAAATCACACTGCGGTCACCAACCCGCCTGCCCAGCGTGGTGACTATGGGCAAAACCCCCCTGTGGCAGTAGCCTTGTGGCGTGCCCTGGGGGAGGCCTACGTTCAGCAGTTGACTGCAATAGGCTGAAGATGAAGATGAAGTTGAGATGTACAAGCTCGGTTAGTAGAACATATATATAAATTATTGTAATACTATGCATATAGACACGGCTGTGACTGGGATAGCCGCAAATGCAGTATACTGCATCACAATACATCAGCTGCATGTTTTTCCGTGCCGTTAGAGTCGAATAAGCAACTCAGGCATTTCGAGCTAGTAACTTGTCAGTGTCACGTATCATTAACATCTGTGCGCTTTGCTAGACGTGGCTGTGGCATCTCCTCTACGTTGCTACAGTTCTACCCCGTTTAGGTAACACGATCGTGTGTAATATATAGTTTTTACTTTGCCTACATATAACTATCACATTAAACCTTAAGTAATGACATATAACCCTGACCAATGACATGCAGAACCGGCAGAGTTTCTAATCATATCAACGCTTACTGTCAGGACGCAAATACGCGTCGGCGACACCTCTAGAAAGCCAATAAGACGCAAATACATAGTCACCGGCTGTAAATACATCAACTAAGGGTCGGTTCATATCTGACGGAAAATACGTCGCGTATTTGTCGGTCGCGTAACGTCAGAACATGCAAAACTATAACAAAACATTCAACCTTTCACATTAGTGCGTTTGCCTGTACCTGGAGATACGCTCGACGCATCTTCCGTCAGATATGAACCGACCCGAAGAATAGTTAAGGAACCTCTGGGTTGTATTGTGCGTTTCACCGTATAGTTCCGCTGGATGACGACGCTAGTTACAATGCGTATGACTATTCTCCGTGTCATACAAGTATACAAAAAGTGTTAGTTCCAAAATCGGGCGTAGTAATTATCGTATGAAACGAAATGTACTCACGAGATGCCCCTAACGCGTCGCACCAGCAGATTGATTTGCAGCTGCGCCGCCACCTGCAGCGGCATGCCTGTGAACATCTCCAGCGAGAGGCGGAAGCGGTGCGACCTGGTGGACAACACACACGCGTATCTATATTCCTCTACCTTACACCTACGGTTGAACAACCGTGACGTGGAAAAGTGTGGACGTAGACTTCCATACAACACTGATAAATATCACACCGAGGGGCAAACACACGATGCACGTCTATAAGCTCCCATAGTGATCTATACTATATAACCAGTGGTCGGAGTAGGTATATTGATTTTATATACTTGCGTCATGAAATCATAACATGGACATGCATTTTTTCCGGAATGTACCGGAGTTTCCAAAAACTAGCAGCATAGCGTTGAGAGTATTGATACATTTTTAACTAGTTTCATGTAATAATTTCGAAGTTTCGGTATTTTTATTTTATTTTTATCATAACAATCCGGAAACTCGGAGGCGTATCCATATTAACATATACGTTTGATGTCAATGACCTTAATTCAATATACCTACTCCGACCACTGTATATAACACTGAGAACTGTGCCTACACACAGCGAATTAAAAGTACATTTTGACGGCGAAAAAACGTGAGTGTACAAGAGGCCTTAGACTATTATAATCTGAGTATAATACTCGTACTGTATTTAAATTGAAATTATTCGACATGAAAGCATGCACAAACTTATTTGACAATTGGGTACACTATAATCGTCATACTCACAGGTCGGGGTACACTATGACCGTCATACTCACAGGGCTGGGTACACTATGACCGTCATACTCACGGGTCGGGATGCATGCCAGTAATCTTGTCGGGGTAGGTCGGGTCGGACAGGTACATGTGCGGCAGGCTGACGAAGGCGGGCGCGCCCCAGCGACACAACGACACGTTTAGGGCTCCGGGGGGGAGGCAGTCGTTGTCGCGGACCTCGGAGCAGTAACACGCCTGGGGGGGGGGGAAACGCCTATCAATACTTATGTAAAATCTATACTTATACTAGCTGTAGTTCGCGGCTCCGCTCGCATGGATGTCGCTCATTCCATGGAAGGGGTATGAAAAATAGATATTAGCCGATTGTCAGACCCACTGAATAAAATAAAAATGTCATAAAAATCGATCAGGCCGTTTCTGAGGAGTATGGTAACTAACATTGTGAAACGAGAATTTTATATGTGACTAACGGCCGCCCATGACTTTGACCGCGTGAGAGGATATTGCACCCGTGCAAAGCGAATATATAGCCATCCTCGATCAATCGGACCAGTAGTTCCTGAGATTATCGCGTTCAAACAAACAAACTCTTCAGCTTTATAATATTATAGTATAGAAGTATAGATAAGTTCACTGAAAAGTGCTTTCCCGAAATTTCGATTTCACAATTGGTCCCATAGTAAAAATTGTTTTTTTTACCTACCTTGTTACCTACATTGTCAAAAAATAAGTCGAAAAAATAAGTTAATTTAATAATAAATAAATATTCACACACTTCACAACACATTAAGTTAGTCCCACAGTAAGATCCCTAATGTCTTGTGTCGTAGGTACTAAGCAACGGTATATAAATACATAGATAAGTATAGAAACATCCATGACTCGGAAACAAACATCAATATTCATCATATCAATGTTTGCACCTACCGGAATTCGAACCCAGGACCTATGGCGCTGCAGGCAGTATACAATATACGGCCGTCAAATATTATTATAGTAACATCATAAAAATAGGTTCACTATTTTCCACTCTGTGGACTCAATATGGACATATGGGGTAGAGCTTTGGGGGAATGCTAATAATTCCAACATCTCTATTCTACAGAGAGCACAGAACATGATCCTGCGATCTATTGCAAATGTACCGTGGTTCATCACCAACAACGAAATACATGAGCATCTGCAAATGACCACTGTTAAAGATGAGATCAGATCGACTGCCATAAAGTACCAACAGCGGTTAGCAAACCATCCAAATAGGCTGGCCTCCCAACTAACATGCCAAACGTACCCTAAACGTCTGAAAAGACATCACATACTGGAGCTACATGATCGGAAATGATCACTTGCCACGAGGAGATGTCTTTGCTGAAGGACACACTCGAAAATCGCCATAGCCACACAACAAATTTGCTCATAGTCCCAGGACTGATCGCAAATGCAGAAATAGAAAAAAAAAAAAAAAAAAACTATTTTCCACTCACCATTCGCGGATACTTGTATCCGTTATCGAAGACGGACTCGTCTGCCGAGTACTCCACTCCCTCTATACCGAGGAAGCTTATTGATGTGTTCTTCTTCAGGATCATGTAGCTAAGGGAATAAAGGTTTATTTATTTATTTATTTCAATACATTCATAGCCGTATAAACCATATAGTTACAAATATTAATAGGTAAATTTAAAGAAGGCACATAATATAATAATAGTTGAAAGCAAGATGGCAGATCACATGAAGTTGATGCAACTGACGAGTTTATATTATTGTTCTATTTTAACACTACAGATTACTGAACACAGTTTCTTTCCCCACGTATATAGGGACAGCCAGACAACGGGAAGCGACTTCGTTTTATAATTAGCTTAGATCTTTAAAATAACGCAACAAATTTTACAGTGATTCAAGAAGAAGGTTAGTGTGTATAACTAGTCTCCCGCCCCATGTTCGCACAAGTGTAACACCCCCCCCCCCCCCTTCACGCGGACGAAGCCGTAGGCGGCCGTCTAGTTATGAACATTATATTTGTTGAACACGAAGCACTTATTCGGTTTTACACAATGTAATTTACATTGAAAGATCAAACCGAGGTCATATTATAATAACCTAGTAACAAAGGAAATTGTTTAAAACGATTCACAAAATCAATCTTACTACATATTACCAGTAGTTTATATAGGGTGTAACAGAGAGGGTATGTTAAACGACAAGCTATGTGAATAACACATTAAAAGGAACCTACCGATAAAATTCCAAACTCGAAACCACATGCTTATTTTTATATATAGTATGTTGAATTACTAAATAACTCAGGAATGTCCATATAATCTTGACAAAGAAAAATGTGATTTCGAGTCTGAAATTTTGGGAATAGGTTCTCTATACAGGGTGTAACAAAAAGGGTATGTTAAGCGAAAAGCTACGTGAATAGCCCATACACCAAATTTGAGACTCGAAATCACAAGTTTATTTTTCAAGATTGTATGAAAATTTCTGAGATATTTAAAAATTCTCCATACTATCGGGAAAAATAAACATGTGATTTCGAGTCTCAAATTTGGTGTATAGGTTCTCTACAGTGGGCTATTTACGTAGCTTTTCGCTTAACATACCCTTTTTGTTACACCCTGTATAGTGAGCTATTTTCATAACATTTCGCTTAACATACCCCTTCTGTTACACCCTGTATTTTATAGCATATGTTCATTCACGACCTTTGCCTCAAAGAAATGTGGACTCGGGCGTTCTCTCAGGCGATAAGCTAGCAACTTGTCACTGATCATTAACATCTGTCGCCGCTATGCTAAACGTGGCTGTGGGGTCTCCCTTGATGACCCTGCAATTCTGGCTAACCCATTTCGGGAACACAGTATGCAAAAGTAAGTCAAGCAAAAAGTTTGTATGCAAAAGTAAGTCAAGCAAAGAGTTTGTATGCAAAAGTAAATCAAGCAAAGAGTTTGTATGCAAAAGTAAGTCAAGCAAAGAGTTTGTATGCAAAGATAAGTCAAGCAAAGAGTTTGTATGCAAAGGTAATTCAAGCAAAGAGTTTACTTTTATACAAAAGTAAGTCAAACAAAGAGTTTGTATGCAAAAGTAAGTCAAGCAAAGACTTTACTTGTATGCAAAAGTAAGTCAAACAAAGAGTTTGTATGAAAAAGTAAGTCAAACAAAGAGTTTGTATGCAAAAGTCTAAGTTTAAATTCAGACTAAGCTTAGATGGACCAAGATTAATTAATCTCACTTACGTGCACAAGTCGGGCGCGAAGATAAGAACCTCAGGCTGTCCTAACTCCGGCGCCCATAGCTCTCCCGACGACCCTGTAACACATTATTATACATTGTATGTACTGAAAGAATGGGGTATACAGGGTATAAGCCTAAAAGATAACGTCCCGTCATAATAATATAGCGGCCGTGACAGTATAGTATCGTTGTCTATCTTATATACACTTATCGATAGTAGCCTATCGATCGGCAACAATTTATTTATTACCCGACGGCGTCAGAAGGAGGGTTATATGTTTATCTGTGATATCATCTGACTAGTAATTACTAAATGATTAATATGGGAGAGGGTCGCAAAATTAAAACTACGTTGTTAAGTTCCTGGCAATTGAACGTACCCTGCACAATTCCACAATCATCCCTGTACCCGGTCCTGTTGGCGTTCCTCCACATCTCGATGTTGCCGAGCTTCGAGAAGTCCTCGGCGCCCGTGTTCATCACGAACTCACCGTCGTACTCCATCGAGTTGTTGCGCTGAAACATGTTACCTAGGGTTACTTTAAATGTACCTAATAATAATAAGCTATTTATAACATCAGGTACCAATCTTCGTAGGTAGTACCTATTAGAGGAATATTCCGATCTGTCATCCATTTTGTCTCCCTTGGGTGACAGAACGGAAACAAAATCGAAAAAAAAAAATGTTTGATCTGTCCCACTTTTGATACTAATAGTGGGACAGATTTTTCCCCCTTCTTTCGGTGTTTCACCCTAGTGGGACATTAGTTGAATAAGATGCTATCATACATATCGGTATGCACCGAGATTAAGACCGCTCGCACATCGTTCGATTAGATACGAGTATAGACGCGGTAAGTAATCTGTAATGTGATGTGTAATGTAGAAATGGACGAGCTGCAAATATTTGTCATGTTACATCAGATGAGAGCAGTTGTTGCCTACTGCAACCATGCATTATGGCTGTCCAAATTATAATATTTAATCTTTAAATGCAACCACCCTATGCGCGTGTGATTAGAATCTTTAACACCATGATGTACAGTACACGTAATACAAATAGTAATGCAATAATAATTATACAAGAGCGAAAGCGGCGCGCTCGGCCGGCCGCCCGGAATCCGGCTCGGACCCGTGTTACCAAATACTCACTAACACGTATCAGGTTTAGATTCATTGTAATCACGCTGCAGGTATAGCGGTGACGTCATGTAGTAGCTGTACGGACGTAAAGAGACAGCCGTTATGGGGCTGACGTGTGAAGAAATCTTTTACTGGCATTATGATACCGCGGTAGACGAAAGAAATCCTGGCTGCGAAACATTCGTGAGTGGACGAGAATAGCTAATGTGTCGGAACTGTTTCGAGTGGCCAGGGACATATTTGCATTTAGTAAGCTGACGGCAGACCTCCAGTAATGGAGTGCCACCACAAGAAGAAGATGATGATCTACTGGAACTACAACATTAAAATCCTTAGCTACTTTCATACTAGTCATATCTAAAAAAAAAACTAATTCGAACCAGTATAATCATCAAAAATCAGTTGCACCATACATTTAAGTGTACAGGTATTAAAGTTTAGTAGTGACGTTATGCCGTATCCGTGTGGTGTAGAGAGTTGAATAGCACCACCCCATGTCTGCCCGTGGGTATCGTAAGAGGCGATTGAGGGTTCCCGGGAGGTGGGCAACAGCGTCTGCCGTGCCCTATTGACAATATGTCCGATAATCACACTGCGGTCACCAACCCGCCTGCCCAGCGTGGTGACTATGGGCAAAACCCTCCGCAGCAGCCTTGCGGCGTGCCCTGGGGGAGGCCTACTGCACTCCATCAGGCTGATGAAAAAACAGCTTATCTCAAGAGTTTTAAGTGTTTTAAAATAATACATATAGTATAAAGTTATATGTGCAAATTTTATCAAGATCCGTCCACACATTTCGTCACGAACAGGCAGACAGATAAATAAGTAGACATCAGCTGACTGTATTGCAATAATCATTTGAACTTGGTATTATATTTTTGAGATTAAAATGTAATTATGATAAACTAATCGCTACTTAACTAAATTAATATCTACGAGAAAGTGCTAAAGTAGAAGTCAGCGTTAATATGCAATGAAAATTGAAAAAATAAATAAACTATTCAACAATCTTAGTATGTCACAAACGCAGCCTACCTCAGCTTACTTCCGGTTGTAACCTGTAACCAGCGCTGGTCTTCAAATGAGATCCAAGAAAAATATAGAGCATGTATTGTATAGGCACCTATTGACAACTACCCCACTAGCATGTAGTACCTACATATGTTATATACCAATCATTGACGTCTCTAAGCTCCCTAAATTGCGTAAACTGCATTTAGGTATATTATCCTAATAACTATATATATATAGATATACAGAATGATTTTTGGTCGTCAACGTTCCCGAAAACTACGGAATCTCCTCGTCATCACGATTATTTTTCTCCATGGAAGCGTACCTGGAAAGTGTCTGGTTTCCAAAATATTTGAGTCCGAAGTTGAGTAAATAGACTGCGTTTTTCGGCATAAATGCACATTGACGCGTGTAGCAAGATTTTTTCACGAGAAATAATTAATATTTGTCATAAACACTGGACACTATAAATTTTGCCCGATCAAGTAATTTTTTTTTATTTACATAGTTTCCCACCATTTTTTTGGCATAAACTTACTTTATTTGATGTATAGAGTACGCATCCTTCGTTAAGGGTGGCCACCAAAAAACACCCTGTATGTACTGGCACTGTTCATTTTGATATTCGATTGAATTTTGTTTACTTTTAATTAAATTTACATATAAAAAATTAAGATTATACAAAAGGTTCTTAATCACACAGATAGCCAAACAAGTTATGAATCTTGCACAATTTTCCATCATAACTTGCACTAGTGGAATTTATAGCCAGTGATTATGTGTTTATGAATAGGATATATAACCGTTTTTCACATAAATACGAAAGTCTATTTTATAGCTACAAAACGAATTTTCATTTAATAATATACAAAGCATTATTCATATTGCTGAAGATTTTTCTAACATTACTAATAGAGATAATTATAATTAAAGATATGATGATGATGATCTCCGACCGTATTTCGGCCATGGCGACCAATCTCTACGGAGATTGGCCAGGTACGCAGGAGATATTATAGTGCACAAGTGTGTGCGCAAACACAGATGCACTCGATATTCCGTTACTCTCGTAGTCCGATGGGACGGAAATTAAAGATATACTTAAGTAGGAGTCAAATAGGCAAGGTCGTTCACTACATCATAGTAAACATAACTCGGTAAAAGTGTCAATTTGGGTCTAAAATTAAGTCATGTATGAGTAATAACTGCATGAGTAACCGGCAGGCCAAAGTCCTCACCGGTTTAGATAAACACAAGTCTATTTCTATTACCCTAGCTGTTCAACAAGATTTCATATGTAATTTAACTAACTATAACCGGCAATAATTCTAGTATATTAACGAAATCTACTAGATTTTACAGCCTACAGTGATCAGCCTGTAAAATTTCTCTGTATTAACTGTAGAGTCTTGTGTGAAATCTATCTTCTTCTATACATATAATAAAAATGTAACGGATCGCTGTCTGTACATGGAAGATATATGAGAAACAATATTATAGAAGACCTTTATTCACGCAATAGTACCCAAAACAATGATTTTTGGAATTTTTGTCTGTGCGTTTGTGCACGTTAATCTCAGAAACGGCTGAACCGATTTCGATGCAGTTTTCAGGAATAAATTGTGACAGGTCCCACTTAACATATAGGCTACTTTTTATCCCGGGAAAATGTTTTTATCCCGGATAATTTCGACATTTTGTTTTTCTGTAGTCTACGCCGACGGAGTCGCAGGCTAGTAAAGAATAAGAATAAATTTTGACTGGCTACTCGTTCAAAAAAACTATTGTCCCAATCTTAACGAACTTTTAAACGCGAGTATTATTTTCCACTTACTAATGTTACAATAAAAAAAGTAAGTATTGCATTCTCGCACGATGCATATTTCCAGTATTGAGAAAACGTCATAGGCGTGCTTGTATCAGAATAGGCACCTACGAGTATCATTTACATGCCCACCACTACGGGTGTTATTCTAGAGTAGGTACAATATACCTATATCATCATCATCGTCATTTACAGCCTTGAGAAGTCCACTGTTGGACATAGGCCTCCCCCAACAACTTCCACTCCGACCGGTCGGAAGCAGCCTGCATCCAACCGACGTCCGCGACCTTGGCCAGGTCGTTCGTCCACCACGCGGATGGCCTTCCCACGCTGCGTTTGCCGATACGTGGTATATATACCTATATAATAAATAAAATAAAAAAGAAGCTATGGCGTGAAAGGGTAACAAACATCCGCACACCAATCCTCACAAACTTACACGCTTATACAAGTAACGAAGAGTAACTCTATAGTAAAGTATTGCTATAGTAAAGTAATTAGAGCTTCCGTTCACCGCAGCGATAATGTTGTTATATTATTATTTATTATGATACCTACATGTTTCCGTGACAAAATTAACGTTTGCACTATGCACGATATCATGCACAGTGAATGGTAACATTATCTACATTAATTAACTGTAGGTATTTTTCATATGTCAATTTATGATTGATGATTCACTCCCAAGTCGAACCACTGCCAACCAACCAACACTGACGGCGGCTATGTCTTTCCTATGCTGATGCGGGACTTCTCTAGAATACATCAGCTGCATCTCCTTCCGCGCATATCGCAAGAGTGGAGTAAGGGACTCAGGCATTCTCTCAGGGGATAAGCTGGCTTCCCATATTAGTAACACAGCCGTGTGTATGTTGTGTGTGTGTGAGTATGTGTTACAACGTTTCTAAATAATACTTAGCAACATAATATTTCCGTGCTATTATATTCTTAAATATCTACTGGGGGTATGGACACAGAGCAACAATGAACCTAAAAGCGAGTCTCCTGTTCTCCATCGACCAAAAGTTGGTAACTTTTGTGTTGTCAACTTTTATGTTGTCCGTCAACAATTTCGTTAAAACGCACTTCAACTAAAGATTACTTAATTGTTAACACTTTAGTACTTAATTGTTTACTTAACTTTAATGTTAAGTGTTGCTCAACAAAAGGTTTCCATTATACACTGAAAGACAACAAAAATAATCACCGACTCACCGTGTAAAACCATCCAAACTTATCATACGGCACATCCGCAAACGGCAGGTCGGGGAAGTGACTCGCGATGTCCAGCACGGGATCCTCGATGCCGTCGAACAGCCACGAGGATACGTTCGCTCGGAGGAACAGGCTCGAGTGGTGGTAGCGCAGGAACAGGTCTACTGGCACGTTCACCAGCACGCTGTGCCGGCGCATTGCGTATGCCACCGTCTGTGGTACATACATATAGTCACGCCCATTATCTCTCAAAGAGGTTGGGCAGAAGTAGAAGCAGGAAGCAAGTCACACGTGGTAAGATGTGAAGCTACCACCTTTTCGGACACAAAAACAACAATCTACATGTCACGAATCCAATGGCAAATGTTTCCGAGACATGCTAAATAGGTGTAATAAAATAACGTCAGAGCCTCGTCCGTTAAGCGCCACGGGCAGGTGAGGTTGACTTTGGGTTCTAAGGCATTAAGTCGAGCCCACCTCCACCCCCGTCTGACGCAACACGCTTAATCACACTCTTGCGCAGATGCGGGGCTTCAGATACATCAGCTGCATCTCCTTCCGTGCCGTAAGAGTCGACTGTGAAACTCCAGGGTGGAATGAACTAGGAATAGGTATGCTGAACGTGACTGAAGGAACTCCCTCGTGATCTTGCAGTTCTGGCTACCCCAATATGGGAACCATGGAGAAGAAATAAAAGAGGAGTAGGCTAAGTGCCGCGGAGCGGGAGTTAGTATGGGACGAGGGGAGCATTGAACACTGTAGCCCTGCCCATTTACATAGAAACCACCTTGTAGTGACTAGTCAAACTACTTGCTCATTATCAATATGGTTTAAGATTGTTTTACTAGTGCAATCACTCATCACTAGTTGGCAATATTATACTACGTTTTAGTAAAAAAGTACCCTGATAAAAGCGCTAGTGTATTTGTAAGTTTAATACGGTTACATTTCGGAGCACAAGCGTGTGGTTACAGCTACTGCGTTACACTGGCGCTGAAGCTCCGCCCCTATCATGACGTCATGGCCTCACGATTGCCACACGACTCACTTCATAGACCCACCTCCTCTTTTATACCTTCTTTACGATGGGAACACTGCCGTGTATTTATTCACTTAGCATATGAAATGTTTTAGTTTGTGTTTGAGTGGGTTACAGCACTGGGTTTTTACATTCATTTTCAAAAGCAGGATTATCTCCATTGAGGCAGCGACACAGCGTTATGCAGTAACATCTTGCATTTCACAATGGTACAAAATCCATAAATTGGTGTCATAATGAATGATAATAATAATTATGAATTTCTTCGCTAATCACTTTATTTTAAATAGCTGAATGAAATCTCTGTCAGAGAAAAGCTCGCCTTTGTAAATTATCTTCTAAAATATTTTATCTTGTGTATTTTTCTGTGTTCAATAAAGAATATGAAAAAAAAATGATGAAGGATATTGGTAAAGATGATGATGATTAAATAGATGTTGTGTTCACTAACCGCAATGATCGGGTTGATGCTGACGATCTCGTCAGAGAGGGTTCCGTTGGACATCTCAGGCTCGAAGTTCCATCTGCGCATGTTGTAGTACGACAGCGTGCTGTTGTCGTTCCACGTTATGTTTACCTGTACAAGCAGATTATCATTACATAAGTAGTAAGTACATATAGGATGATTTTTGGTTGTCAACGTTCCCGAAAATCACGGAATCTCCTCATCATCACGATCATTTTTCTCCATGGAAGCATACCTGGGAAGTGTCTGGTTTCCAAAATATTAGGGTCCAAAGTTGAGTAAATAGACTGAGTTTTTCTGCATAAATGCACATAGACGCGCGTAACAAGATTTTTTCACGAGAAATAATTAATATCTGTCTATAAAAAAACTAACATAAACACTAGACACTATAAATTTCGCCCGATCTAGTAATTTAAAAAAAAATCCAAGCATTTTTATTGGCATAAACTTACTTTATTTGATGTATAGAGTATGTACCCTTCGTTAGTGGTGGCCAGAAAAAAACATCCTGTATAGGGTGAAAGTTACAGCCAGGCAAATATTGATATGCTGACTTCAGGCCATGATTTTGAGGCGAACACTACTGAAAAGTTTCGCAGGAAATTTCAAAAATTCCAAATTTTTAATGGTACTAGCATTCAGCATTTCAGTAATTGCCTGGCTGTCACTCACACCTTGTATAGTCACGCCCATTATCCCTCAAAGAAGTTGGGAAAGAGTGTGCAAATTACACCCACTTTTCACCAGTTAGCCTATTTAAGTCCCACGTGGTAAGAGGTGAGCCTACTGCCGCTTTTCGGGAACAAATATAACAATCCAGGTACCTGTATCGAATCTTATGGCAAATGCTTCCGAGTCAATCTAGACAAGTATTAGCCTCAGAACCTCATACGTTAAATAGCAGGGTGCACCACATTTCAATTGCATCTAAGAATAATTTTAACCAATACCTACCATTTTTAATGGCTTTGTCGCAGTCGGATAGCCTTTACCTAATGTGACCTTTTTCACCTAGAAACGACCGCGAGGACTATTTAATATTCGGATACCTCTAAACCTGTATAGGTTTATGGAGGCAATGACATTCGCTTACTTCATTTAGTACACTGTATACATTAGTACATCAAGAAACAACATTACAAATAACATTAGGAACAATTTATGTGCATATTCCAATAGAAGATTTTGTTCTATTCATAAATACTGAGCTTCTGAGGAGATTAGTTAAGTAGTTACTAGTTATAATTACTCAATATTCTAATTCACGTGCTGGTCTTATTGGAAATGGTGGGAATCAAAATCTACATTATTCTTTATTGATCATTGATTGAATGAATGAATTCACTGCCATTGACACGATGTCTGGAGCATAGTTACAAATAATATCGATAAAGAACATTATCTGCAAATTAGGTAATGCGCATCCATATCTTTATTTATTACTAACGATGGATAAATAAATAAATCCACCGAATTATCTTTGGCAAGGTCACCGAATAATTAAATCTACCATATACTCGTTCGAGGACTAGTGGGCTTATATTCGGCGACTAGGTTCGCGTGGCCTACAGAAAAAACAAAATGTCGAAATTATCCGGGATAAAAAGTAGCCTATATGTTAAGTGGGACCTGTCACAATATTATTATATTCCCGAAACCTGCATCCAAATCGGTTCAGTCGTTTCTGAGATTAGCGTGCACAAACGCACAGACAAACCGACAAACAGAACAAAAAAAAAACAAAAAAAATCCAAAAATCATTCTTATGCGTTCTATTGCGTTGATAAAAGTCTCCTGTAATATTGTTTCTGATATATCTTCCATGTACAGACAGCGAACCGTTACATTTTTATTATATGTATATAGATAGGATCGGGCGAAGCAAATGTACCTATACTATTCTCGATCATATCGATAGAGGTTCATCATTTAATATTTCCTCCAATGAGGATCCTTCATTGAAGATATAACTTCGATCGTAGATAGAATACATCAGCTGTATCTCCATCCCTGCATGTCGTAACAGTCGACTAAGGTCTTCGGGAATTCTCTCAGGCGATAAGCTAGCAACTTGTCACTGACCATCAACATCTGTCCCCTCTATGGTAAACGTGTCTGTGGAATCTCTTTTGTGACGAGTGTATATGTATGTAGTCCCACCCGCCCTCTGTGTTTGTCTAGTCTGTTTACAGCCTACTGCAGTCCACTGCTGGACGTAGGCCTCCCCCAGGGCGCGCCACAAGGCTACCGCCACAGGGGGGTTTTGCCCATAGTCACCACGCTGGGCAGGCGGATTGTTGGTGACCGCAGTGTGATTTTCGGACTATGTTGTCAGCCCGCCTGCCGGAAACCCTTAATCGCCTCGCACGATACCCACGGGCAGGCATGGGGTGGTACAAACTCTACTCTGCCGGCACCACGCGGCTAACGCGGCGCCCTCTGCGTTTATCGTCCACATAACATCGTTTATTTACATTACACCCACGCAGCTACTTCGTATCATCTTGTAAACAAAGCAGCCACAATACTGCAAATAAGAGTAAACAGGACATTGATATGATCTGTATTTGCCGTTAAAAACTTTTACTGAGCATTACATAAGTGTACCGAGTCTGTGTTTCCAGAGAGGGGTAATCAGAACTACAAGATCGCAAAGGAGCACCCATAGCCACGTTTAGCATAGCGAAGAACCATACTTACGTTTACTCGGCTTGTGTTTAGTATTTGCATTAAGTGGACGCCCGCGACTTCGTCCGCGTGGACTGCAGAAACAACAATAAAAAATATTTTCCCCGCATAAAAAGTAGCCTATGTGTTAATCAAGGGTATCAGCTAACTCCATAACAAATTTTATTAAAATCGCTCGAGCCGTTTTTACGTAAAAGAGCAACAAACATCCATACTTACAAACTTTAGCGTTTATAATATTAGTAGGATTACCTAACTCAATATTTGCATAATGTTTATAAATATTTGTAGTCTATCATTTATGTAACAATTTAACATATGACATTCAAAAAACAATAAAACACAGATTTTGTGATCATCAGTTAATAAATATAGGGGTTATAATTGTATATTACATGTATAATATAACCTCCGTACTCACGTTTATATATCGTAACTTAAGTTACCCACACGACACAAGACCTTAGGGATCTAGGTGTAGGACTAAGTTACATACATACATATAATCACGCCTTTATCCCTTACGGGGTAGGCAGAGCACCAAGGGCCGATAGGACCACATGGTGCCACTTCTGACCAATTTTGAGGGCATAGTTGAGATGTATAAGTTCGGTTAATAGTGACAGGTGGTCAGCCCATCGCCTACTAAACACCAAGACCCTCTTGTCCCTCTACTGACTAGTACAGTATGCCCGGGAAGAGAAGCAGCTGAAGTATTATACGTTTTTTTTTCACTCCCAGAGCAGCATAGAAGATCGTATGCATAGGATTAGGTTAATGTGTTATAAAATATGTGTTTGGATGATGTTGGGGGAGGCCTATGTCCAACAGTGGACTTCTCAGGGCTGTAAATGATGATGATGATGAAAATATGTGTTTATTTTTATTTATTCACTAGAATAATTAATTTACTAGAATACATCAGCTGCATCTTCTTCTGTGCATGTCGTAAGATTTAACTAAGAAACTCGGGCATTGTCATGTATGTATTTACTTAATTGTCGGTTACTTTTATACCGGGACAAATAAGATTTTACCTGAGAAAGAGGAAAGCAGCATTGTATGCAAGGAAGGGCAGTGTTCTAATAGGAATACAAATAAATACTGCTCAAGTAGCATGACCTATGATGTAATTAGGCTGTCAAAATACAATAAATATAGCCGCCATGTTGAATTTTGTATAGAGACGATACGATATCGTGCGATACGATATCCACGATGCGTGGTCATACTAGGGGGGCTGAAGCGAAACGCGATCCACTAGTATTCTTTACTAGTAGTCTCGGATACTACGTAATAAACGTAGTTACTCAACTACGTAACCACGATAAAACAGTTAAAGTATGTAAATAAATGTAATTTTGTTCCGCGCTTCAAGTTTATCAGTTATTGACCTATTAACTGAAGTGCCTGGTCTGTAATAGGTAGTTTATATTGTGTACATCTGCGTAATTTACTATAATACTTCTGCAATTTCGCGAAGCTGCTTGCATTCAGTTCTAACTGAATATCCAACATTTAGATAGATAGAATGCATATTACTACACGTTCCTAGTTGACTAGGAGAGGAGGACACAACACTAAGGGCTGACCTTTCCTAACCTAAGATAGCCTATTTGAAGGATAAATTTAGTCCTTCAATTTGGCTATTTCTGGCCTTAGAAAAATGAACCCTTACAATTTGGACTTTTTACCTGATTGTAGACGAGTTGTCTACTTTCATTCATCCTCTCCAGATGCCCTTAGATGCAAATACGTTTTACAACACCTAAGAATATAAACATATCGTAGCATATTGATGAAATAGCTCTAAGGCATATGAAAGTTAACGACATAACATTTACCACGCGTTTTCACCACATCATACTGTGGTTACACTCTCATCTGTTTGGACCATAAACGTTACGTTTAGATTTAAAATTTGACGTCATATGCAACTTAATTTATAATACTTCATCAATACTCAAACTTCATCTATTAATCGAAAGTGTCTGTCTTTTACCTGAATAAGTTTCATATAAATCTGATAACGTGTCTTCTTCGTCTGTACTTCCCATGTACCTCTCCACTGTTTCGCCGTGACTTTTCACAAATGTCGTAATTTATGCATATGATCATATGTAATCAAAAGCCCAAAAATAAGTTTCTAGCTTTAAAAACGACGTCAATTCTATACAAACTTTATCGTCATCTTCATGAAATTGAAATAGGGGTTCAATTATACAGGTTTTTTCGCATTGAATAGTAGCCTATCCGTTCTCAGGCTCTAGACTATCTCTGCACCAAATTGCTTTAAAATCGGTTCGGTAGTGTTTGCGTGAAAGCACGACAGACAGACCGAGTCACTCTCGCTTTAATCATATTAGTAAGAATAAGGATTTAAGCGATCGGCCCCCTGATTACGTAAAAGCAAAGCCGAAGCCGCGCGATCGCGATAATTGAGAGCAGAGGCGGCTGCTGACATTTTTAGATGGGTGTTCACTCCCTTAACGAATGGGATGGTGCAAGTTCAACCGTACACTTATAAAAATTCAGATGACCTAATGAAACACATTAAAGACAACCATATCGCGTTTTAACTCGGACTAAGCGACCTCTAGTGGCGGCATACGCGAATTAAAGTGAGCGGCGCTCCAAATAAGGCTAATTTTTCATACGAAATCTTCTGTTTCACGGCCCGGCCTATGTCAGTATGTCTCGCACTCATTGAATACAGTACTAGGAATCGTACCAAATTTCGTTTCATTGGAGCGCGATCGCTAGAGCTCTACTCGATACATAAGATTACAATTTACTTGAGACGAACGCGTAGACACTATTGTATAAACATAGTAGAATTGAAAGATAATTATAAATATAGAGAAATATAGATTGCCTATGTGATCTTCGTGGGTGGGAGTGCACCGCACCAGCAGGAGTGAGCCGCCAGTGATTGAGAGTATATGCGTGCGCGCAACGAGCGCTCGGCGTCCTCCCGCACCCCGCACCTCGCACACACACACACTCTCAATGGCCGACCATTTGGCAAATAGGTTAGATAGAGAATTAATCCATTTAATCATAGACGAATCACAGAGATAGCCAACCTTTTTTACAAAACTAAAAAACGTGCCTCTCATTTTCACGCCGCGCACCTACTTTGAGGGTCAATGAAACCCCCTGAAAGCTATATTTGTACTCAACTTACCTTATAGTGCGTCTCTCTATACACGTAAGGGCCAAGCTGTTCCACTTGTAGCGTCGTAGCGTTTCCCGCGAGGATATCCTCTGTGTTGGTAATATTGAACATGAAACACTCCAGGTACATCACTATGGGTGGCTCCTTCCACATCTCGAATGACATTGACTCGTTTGTTACTATCATCATCTGTAAGGACAATTCGTTGAGTGACGTCGAAGAGCGGGTGTCAAATTTAAGAGGTATAGGAAATGGTATTGGTTGACAACTCCTGCAACAATTTTGTAACTGGGTTTGGTTGTCAACTGTAAAAAAATTACTATGTGACTAATTGATAGAATGTGTTTTGTAATCTATTGGTTAAGACCACAAACTTTAAGTAGGATGTCGTATCTAACCAGCCAATTGACCGGTCCCAAGTTACACTATCAGACTGTGGGTATCATAGACTAGTTTTTCCATAGGCCGAAATAGTTTCTTCAATAAGAAGTTAATGTTCTTTAGTACAAAAATGCAAAGTTATAATGTTGAAATTATCTATACATATAATAAAAATGTAACGGATCGTTGTCTGTACATGGAAGATATATGAGAAAAAATATTATAGGAGACCTTTATCAACGCAATAGTACCCAAAATAATTATTTTTGGAATTTTTGTCTGTTTGTTGGTTTGTCTGTGCGTTTGTGCACGCTAATCTCAGAAACGGCTGAACCGATTTTGATGCAGTTTTCAGTAATATATTGGGACAGGTCCCACATAACATATAGGCTATCCCGGGAAAATGTTTTTATCTCAGATAATTTAGACATTTTGTTTTTTCTGTAGTCCACGCGGACGGAGTCGCGGGCGTCTACTAGTTTTTAACTTTTTAGTTTTTATCTTTTAATCATATTAATCCTAAATATTATCATAATTAACTCAACTAAGATATCTACTTTACCTTAAATAATAATTATCAAAAACACTAAATACCAATGACTCAGAGACATAGTACCTACCAAAATATTAATTTAAAATAACTTTTTATCACCTACTCTTGTAGATTCTGTCTCTTTCATGAAAATTTCAAAAATTAACAACACCCCAAAAGTGTTTACCGCAACTACTTCCACTACACTAAGGTCCCTAACTTAAGTTCTAATTGTGGTAAGCAATGAACAGTATATAAAACATATATAACATAGATAAATTATTGAACTAGATCGATGATTTTTAGATCTTCACCGGACTATTTAAGATCTTATGACAATTTTAATCTACTTTCCTGAGTGTGACAACTACTAGACTACCATAGAACACACATACATAAACACAAAATGCACTTCAAGTGATTAACTCAAGGTCATAAGTATTAGTTAACACATTCGCTGCTGATTTTCTAGTATGCTGATATCAGTACACCTATTGCCAGAAACACAAATATGCATCTGTGGCAGTAAATGTGTTAAGAATGCACTCATGTCAGGCAAGCAAGAGAGAGACACATAGGTACATAATAGCCAGATCCTTCTGCTTGACCCTTCGGTACTATACAAAATTGAATCAAATAATTATAGTGTGAGATGTTTTATTTGAAGATCATGCAGGGGGCCTAACATAATGTTCTATCATTATGTTATGGGTACTTACATTTTTTAGCTGGTTAAAAAACAGTGGGGGCCAGAACACCACCATAATACCTCCCAACACCACAAAGAATGAGCCAAAGCCCATTAGAAGGCCAGTCTTCATACTGCTTGTCACCATTTTGGTTTTTAAGAGCACCTGCAAGAAATTATTACTAGAAGGCTGCTTTTGGAAATATGTAGATACCTACTTACTACACACACCAATTACTATTGCCTTCTTCTTCTTTCCACCTCACAAGTCAGTTCAGCCAGAATTTAAATACTATAAAGATATACCTAATCTACATTTTTTCATACTCAAGATGAGACAGTTACATAGAAGGTATTAATTTAAATGCATTGAAACTTTATATTGGCAAAAGGGCTTCAAAATAATATTCAATACAGGATAAAGTCTGGGATTACCATGCTCTTTCACACAATAGGTACCTACTTAATGTGTTATTTATTTCAAAGATCTAAGGTTTCCATATTCACATAAATTTTAATCAAGATTAAATACAATCTTCTATGCTGCTCTGGGAGTGAAAAAAAAAGTATAATACTACAGCTGCTTCTCTTCCAGGGCATACTGTACAAGTCATTAGAGGGACAAGAGGGTCTTGGTGTTTTGTAGGCAATGGGACCTGTCACTACTAACCAAACTTGTAGCCCGATGCAATAATGGGTGCCATTAATAAAAATTGAATTGAATTGAACCAAACTTGTACATCTCAACTATACCCTATGTATTAAATAGAATTACAGTAATGTGTGTTGTTTTAATAAATAATTTTTGTCATCATCATCATCAGCCTATTGCAGTCCACTGCTGGACGTAGGCCTCCCTCAGGGCACGCCACAAGACTGCCATGGCGGGTATTTGCCCATAATTACCACGCTGGGCAGTCTATGTTGTCAACACGGGAGGCGCTGCTGCCCACCTCCCGGAAACCCCTAATCGCCTCGTACGATACCCACCACACCCCCGAAAAATAATGTTTGTACTGTATTGTATCACTGATTCTTCTTAAATAAATTTCTTACCTATGAAATACGTTGGTTGAATCAGAGTTTGTACGATAAAAACGAATAATTATCACAAATAAACTTGTTTTCCAAACTTAGCAACACTCACTCACTAATTAGATTATTATATCATGCGCGTGAAGCCTTATATTATTAATTAATAGTCTAGTAACATTAGTTGTACCCAACAATAAATTTGTACCTAGCTAAATGGCTTTTATAAATATTTTCTTTGTAGATTTCGCGACCACTTCATAAGAACAACTCGAAAAATATTTGTTTTCTTTCTTGCTGACCTGCTGACACTGACAGATTAAAGAATGACACTGACAGTGACATTTATGTATATTTTTTAAGTATAACCCTAAAAAAGGCAAAGGAAACTATGTACACGCAGCCATGGAAAAGTCCGGAAGATCATAAAAATGAAAATAATATTTGTGCTATGGCCAGAACTATACATATAGGTGCAGCCGGCCACTTGGTGTGGAAACGGCTAAGTAGCCTCGTTAAAAAAATAGGCGAAGCCACCGCACACTGTAAAGGTAGTTGGTGTAACCGACCTTATGCATAAATCATATTAAAATTCAAAACATATAATAAACAGCTTTGTTTTCGTGAAAAGCCGACTTTAAATTATAACTAGCGACCCGCCCCCGCTTCGCACAGATACAATGCTGATACTGTACCTATATATCGAGTGGTGAAAAGCTATTTGGGATAATAGCCTTTTACCCCTCGAATTATAAACCTTCCTCCGCAATCACTACCTATTTGGAAAAACTCATAAAAATCCGTTGGGTAGTTTAACGAGGAACTGTTACAACTGTGTATGCAAAAATCAAGGTTAAAAACCAAGTGGTTTGTATGTATTTCACTACCAAATATTAAGACGCTTTAAATCGTCATCGGCGACTGTGGTCAGTTTTCTATTGACGCTTTAAGACGTCTTTGGCGGTCAAAGGGTTAAGGACAACAGAGACAGCGAGAATCAACTTCGTTTTCTAGTCGAGTCCAATAGATAGTTGGACGCCCGCGACTATGTCCGCGTGGACTTTAGAAAAACAAAATGTCATAATTATCCGGGATAAAAAGTAGCCTTGTTGTGGGAGCTGTCACAATACATATACAGGGTGTAACAAAAAGGGTATGTTAAGCGAAAAGCTATGTAAATAGCCCACTATAGAGAACCTATCCACAAAATTTGAAATCCGAAATCACATGTTTATTTTTCCCGATAGTATGGAGAATTTTTAAATATCTCAAGAATTTTCATACAATCTTAAAAATAAAAATGTGATTTCGAGTCTCTAATTTTGGAAATAGGTTCTCTATAGTGGGCTATTTATACAGCTTTTCGCTTAACATACCCTTTCTGTTACATCCTATATATATTCCTAAATAAATGCATTGAAATCGGTTCAGCAGTTTCTGAGATTAGCGTGCGTGCACAAACGTCAAAAAATCATCGTTTTGGGTCCATTGCGTTGATAAAGGTCTCGATTTTCTCATATATCATCCATGTACCGACAGCGAGCCGTTACATTTTTATTTTATGTACCTACCTATAGCTAGATAGATAGAAGATGTTATGTATGAACGTGAATGCTCGTCAGTCAAGAGCGGTAGTATTGTAATGTAATGCTCAAAGTCGAATCTATAATGTTACATAAGTCGCGAATGATTCCGGTGAGTGAGAACCTATAAATAAAACTAAATATGTATGTAGGCTACATACATGTTCTTTATTGAATAAATTACAAAATAAGTATAACTCCATTGTGAGGCAACTAACATTTGTAAAATATTCTTATTAAACTATAAATAAAACTAGAATATGTATAAATCAGTGCAATAACATTTTCAGCAATAATGGCATGATTACCTAATTTGAAATAGCAAAGCCGAAGCAGCGCGGATGCAATAATTGAGAGTGTGTATGCTTGTGCGAGGTGCGGGGCGCGGGAGGACGCCGAGCGCTCGTTGCGCGCACGCACACACTCAACTATCGCGATCGCGCGGCTTCGGCTTTGCTATTGCAAGTTACGTAATCAGGGGGCGGGTAGTTTAGCAGATATGTAACACATGCATATGGCAACACAGTTTATTTCTACTACTGTATTAAAAAGCTGCATATTATGTCTTACATTTCTCCAAATAAGTTTAAAATTTAGACTGTAAAAGCCATACACTGGAATGGTCCACACAAACCTACACAACAGTAAAATAGACAACATGGTTTAGATTGTAAAGCAAATAAATTCACAATCATGGTCTTGTTAACAAAACATTTGTAGGTTAAATAAAATTGTTCTATATTTCTTTGCGGGATTAAGGGCGACCGAATATATACAGCGTAAAGGAAATTTAAATATTATTATTACGCTTATTAGAACTGTATCTGTATTCATGACACAATATATATTTAATTAAAAAGCTAATCAGGGTTCGCTGCCCAAAATTTCATTGATACCTTATTTATGTGTGGCACATTAAAACTATAATATCTTCATATGTATTCAGGTGTGTTAGTGAAATTATCAGACATGAAAATAATGTTTAAAATCTAGAGCAAACAAACATTCACCCAAACTCCCAACAATATGTGACTTAATTTGCAACCTCCCACTGGAAGAAATTACGATAAATCCTATAAATTAAGTTACATAAACCCAGGCTGACAAACAGCTTAAGTGTTGCCTGAAGCGAACAAATTCTACCATTTGGTAGTTTTTGCGGTGAAGTTAGTGTATGGCGATGAGGCCGGATTCGAGTAGTTTTTGTATCTTGGCCGCGATCTCAGGGTTCTTGAGGTGGTCCTGCAGCGCGTGAGGGTCTTGCTGCATCTGCTCGAGGATGCAGCGCATGGCCGGGTCCCGCAGGATCTGCTGCACTTCCGGGTCGGCCATCGCGCGCTTACGTACCTGGTAGAAAAAAAATATATGGTGGTATTCTGGATACTAGCTGTTTTGTGTTTTCTTCGGGTTAAAATATTTAAAAGGATACAGACGGAAACCGGCATAGGGGAAGACTCAGAGTGGACCACACTATCGTGAAAAAACGACAAGTGTGGGCTCAAATCGGGGTGGCCTTTGCCCAGCAGTGCGACACAGTTTAGGCTAGGAAAGAAATAGGCCAGAAAAATAGACTCGTTTGTATGCTTCAGAATACTAGGACAGTAAGACAATATACAAGTCGCCCGCGTCATCGTCCGCGTGGAGTTTATAGCCTACGTGTTATTCTGATGTATAAACCTGGCAAGTTTTATCAAAATCCGTTTAGTAGTTTTTGCGTAAAAGAATAACATACATTTTCAATATCGGTAGAACTAGCAGACAAAGTTGCATTTACATCTCTTATGTATCTTTTTTTTTTTTTTTAACACTTTACAACACATTGACCTAGTCCCACACTAAGATCCCTAAGGTCTTGTGTCGTGGGTACTAAGCAACGGTATATAAATACATAGATATTCATCATATCAATGTTTGCACCTACCGGGATTCGAACCCAGGACCTATGGCGTCGCAGGCAGGGCCACTACCAACTACACCAATCGGCCGTCATCTATCTATCTTGGCAGAGAGCGTTGTGCATGAATGTGGATGGATATAAAGGAAGAGGTAGACCAAAGAAATGTTAGATGGACTGTGTGAGAGAGGATATGCGTGTACTGGGAGTGAGCAATGAGATGACGGACAATAGGGATGAATGGAAGAAAAGTACATATTGCGCCGACCCCAAATAAATGGGAACATGGCTGATGTATCTTGGCAATTTTAGTTTGGTCAAATAATTTAATTAAATAATCCAAATAAGTCACGTTAATGTGGTGAACAATGTAGTTCACTTACCTCTTCAGGGTTGGAGTTGAGCTGGGTAGAACAGGCGCGGTATCCATTCAGAGCCTCTGCATTGCTGGGATCTAGTTCCAGAGCTTTCTGGTATGCTGTTAAGGCTTTGGATGGCTGTTGCATACCCTAAAATATAATAAGATTTTGTTATTATGTGTAACACTAAAACCATTTTGTAAAATTAGTCTTTGTTAAAACTATAATTTGTTTCTCCCTCTTCTAATCATCGCCGTCAGCGCTGAGTTTTTATCTGCCAGTTGCCCAACCACCGCGGTACTGACCTCTCGCTCGACAAGTGAATTTTGTGTGCGACAAACTGACCTACCCAAAGGAGTGCCCTTCGTTTAAAAGTGAAGTAACAGTGAAGAATACCTAAAAGTGGATTGAAGTGAAAAACCCCAAAACCCTACGAGATTCCGCGCGGAAGAAAGAACAAAACCCCACAGGTACCTATTTGACCTACCTACTTACTTCTAGAAACAGATTTAATAAACTAATCTATGATTCTTCGAAAAATAAGAGTATGTAAAAGAAACCTCAAAACAAAGTAGTGAAATATATACCTGTAAAATTTTCCCCTTCCTAATCCATCCCTTGATGAACTTGGGGTCTAGGTTGCAGCAGGTCTCACAGTCCCGTAAGCCAAGGTCAAAAGCAGCCAGCTTGGTGTAGCACGCAGCTCGGTTTGAATACAGCTTCGGGTCATCAGGGTTACGCTTGATGGCTTCTGTGTAGTGTTTCACTGCAGTACTGTAGTCACCTGCAATTTTTTTGTTATTGTTAGTTATATTGTTATGAAAGTTGTTAGTTATGAAATTTCCAGCAATATAAGTAAGGTGGCACACCACTGGACTTCTTATCCATCAGATAGCCTATGAGAAAAATAAAGTTGATGGTGTCGATCGAGATAGTCTTATGTTCTACATTATTCTTCAGATATGCTATTAAAAATTTGGAAAAATCTGCCCTAAATGACTAAGATTTAGAAATGTATTTAACTATTTACCCTTTTTAAAGTAATCATTTCCTAATTCCTTCTCTTGTTCTGCCTTGACTGGGTCTATGTATGCCTTCTTCTCTTCCTCTGCCACTTTCCGATTAACCTCACTTAGTAGAGTCTTGATTTCTGGTGTTCTGTGTTCAGACATTGACTTCTCAAAGTAAGTCTTTGCTAGTTTCCACTGTTCCATCTTCTGGTATGCCTTACCTGTAATGAAAATAAAAAATGGAGACACCTTTCTAAAGTGTATAGAAAGAGTGAAACACCCCTGAGGTGAGGTAAACATGATGGTTTCTTGTTTATATTTTTCATGATGAATTTAATGATGATTCAGAAAATAACATGCACTTAAGTGGTGTAACATAATACTACTTACCAATCCTAGTAAACGCTTTCGCTATTAGCTTGAAATCAGCTCTGTTTTCTCTGCCTACATCTATTGCTTTTTCACATTCCTTAATACATTTCTCATAGTCTTTCTGTTCGAAGTATACTGCAGCCAAGTTAGTATAGAATGTGATGTCTGTGGAATCATGTTCAATAGCTTTAGTGTAATGTTCTATCGCACTAGGGAAGTCCTTCTTTTTGTATTTCTCATTGCCTAAGTCTTTTTCTAATAATGCAGCACGACGGTTTTCAGGTAAATCCTCATATTTCGGTTTTTTAGGTTCTTCAGTGTTTGTTGGTGGTGTTTCCTTTGTGGTTGTGGTCGGCTGTGCTGGAGGGTCTACATCCATTGGTGACCCGAGGTCTAAACCAATCATTACTTTGATGGTTTGTAAAAATCTGCTGTCTTCTAGTTTGGATAAGTTTTGTAAATCAAATGGATTGCTAGCAATTTTCTGAAAAATCGGAAACATTACCATTGAATCCACTAATCCCACTTATACTGAGAATGTGAAAGTATATATGGATGTGAAGATGTTTGATGCTAACATCAAACTAATTACTTTCATGCAAAAACAACCAAAGAAATTTAGATAAAGCTTGGCAGTTATTATATTATCATAATCGAAATTGTTTCAATACTGTCACACATTTTAAATAGTTGTGTCCCTTTCTATGTCTAATGTAAATGGCAGAGACAGAAAGGGACAGGTAAAATAAATTTTAAATTTATGTTAACTGCGTAGGTCAGTCATGTGAATAAGGATGTGAGCACAACAGGTGCTGGGTCACTTGTTTGCCAATATTTAGGTAGGAGGTAATACATGAAATGAACAACGTGAAGCATCTTAATTAAATTATATTTGTACCTATCTTGTAAAAAATATTTCTGACAACCATGACTTGCAAAATTTATGTAGTAAAATTATGTACTTACTTTAGCTAATTTGACATATTCAGGATCCTTTAGCCATTCTCTAGTCTGGGGATTAGCAACAAGTTTAGGCAAATATTCTTCAAAGGCAAGTTGATCTTCTTCAGCTTGCTTCTTTGCTTCGGCTAACCCTGAAGCCAACTGTTGGTTATTGGGCTCTATTTCTAAACCTTTGTTGTAGGTAGCTATGGCTTCATCATGCTGTTTTAAGTAAGATAAGGCACTGCCCTTTCTAGAATATCCTTTCGCCCATGTTGGGTTTAGGGATATTGTTGTCTCAGCGTCTTCTAGTGCTGCTTGATAATTACCTACCATCGCTTGAGCAGCTGACCTATTGCTGAATAAAACGTGGTTCTTTGGGTCTAAGGCAATAGCATCTGTGTAGAATTTAATAGCATCAACATACTTTCCAGATGATAATGCTGCATTGCCCTGTTCCTTAAGGTTATTTACCTGGAATTTATACAATTATAAATATCTTTATCGTTATTTTATCTCCTTATAGCGGTATAGCAAAGCATCATTATAACCTATGAATACTCACCTGATCCATTGTTTCTTATTACTTTATGATAACTATCAGCCCGTTAAATAAAATTATAAAGAAACAAATCAAACACCACGTTACAATACTTTAATTGTAAGTACTTAATTAGTACATACAATGATCCACTAGTTTTAAATTAAAACACTTTGCACGCACAAAACTAGCTCGGCAAAATTATTTTCTCACAATTCTTTTTGTACAGACAGACAGAAAATGACAATTAACTTCAATATTTCGAGAAAATTCTGGCACAATGCTTCGTTTAAAACAACCTTTTATTAAAATCTACTTATTGCTGTTTCTTTTTTTCTTCAAAGAAAAAAACGTGACGCAACACATTAGTTAAAACGAAGCACGGCAGTAGCTGCGTTCATTTTGAATTTGAATTATTGGGTAGACACTACACAACACGACTTGCATGGTATTGCCATATTTTAAACCGTTTGCATTCCGGCCAGTCAATAGTTCCATTCAGTCAGTGCCGTTCACTCATTTATTTTTTAATCTATGGCTACAAGCGATGTCTTGTGTTTTGCAAAAAATTAGGAATATTTTTCTGTTTGCTCGCAATAAAATTGTTATTGTGCTTATCATTGTGGTGTAAGTTAGTTATCATTGTTTGCAGCATCGCTTGTTGGTTTATACAATTACAACCACAGGACTATTGCGAAATTTCATAAAATAAACTTCGGACGTTGTTCCTGTATGTAACTATTCTATTTTATTGTTCGTAGGTACATACCACAATTCGTGGGGTGGGAAAAACCAAGTCCTCACTAAGTTATTTAGCGATCGATGGGTAATTGAGCTTTACTCTGACTAATTACTAGGGTGTCAGTATGTACCCTGGTTCCTGGTGACTCATTAGTATAGTGCTTGTAATCATGGAGACAGACGATGGTGAATCTTCCAGCAGTGGACCCATGTCCAGTTTGAACAGCTTGTTTTCATTCACAAGTCCAGCTGTGAAGAAATTATTAGGCTGGAAACAGGTATGTCTCAGATTTATTTTAGTTAGTTAAGAATGTAAATAATAACATTAATATTCATTGTACTTTAAGTTGATAAGGAAACATCAATTTTAAATCTTAATATGTTTGAATGCCTATTTGTAATATGTAGAGGTACTAATGATCTACTAAACAAACCTGGGAGCCTATTTACCTAAATATATACTGACAGTGTTAATGTCTAAAGTAAAAAAACATGAGGTAATTTGATAATTAATTACATTATTTCTTTTTGTTTATTTATTTATTTTAATATTTTACATAGGTAACATGATTATGCGGTAACACAAATAATTACATAAATTTTAATACTTGTCACAATTTACAAGATAACATTTATTTATGTTTTTAGAACTACCAACCAAATGTTAATATTCTGTTTAAAATCCAGTTTAAATCTGCATGATTATGTAAAGTGAGCTTACCAGGCCAATGTATGTCCATCTTTCCAAATTAACTAGGTTAGATACCTACTTTGTTAAATAGACATCAATAAAAATATATTAATAATAGTCTCATTTATATAGAAAAAAAAATCATGTTCATGCCTACCCAGTGTCAGTATAATTCCGACAAATTTAATTATAGTTCTCAAGAACAAATGTTTTTGACCAATCATTTAGACTAGAGAATATACAAATATACATATACTCTAAAAACATAAAACACCTGGTACAGCCAGAAAAACAAGTTAAATTTATCAAAATCTGCCAGCAGAAATCTTTCTTTCTATTCTAATTCTTCTATATTGTATATTATTGGTTTTGATACTTCAATATTTTATTATGAATTAATAAATCCTAATAAAATTATTAATAAAGAAATGGAAAAAATTCTTCACCTGAGTGGGAATCGAACCCACGACCTCTGCATCCGTGCTAGTGCTTTTACCACTGAGCTACTGGGTCCTTAATAAATCCTAATAAATTTATTATCCCTATGTATCTTGTTAAGTCTTAATCATACATATTATGAAGCTGCTTTAGTGTCTGTAGATATAAAGCTACTGAGCTCTCTATCTGCACCACGGGCACCAATGAAGGCTTCAAGGTTTGAGCAGAATTTTTGGAGGTTTATTATATCCACCACTTTTCAGTGACCTCATTGGCTATTCCATAAAAACAGGGAATGTGTGAACCTGAAAAAAATGGTCCCTATAATGATAACAGTAGAAGTGTATTTTTAAAATAAATGTTGCATAAAAAAGTATTCCTAGAATTGGATCACACCTATACAGATAAACCACTTCACACAGAGTATGGCTTGTTTTCATTGAAATACTTATACTAATGCTGTTGACTACTGATCAATGACTCACTTGCATTGCTAACATAGCTTCCTTGTATTCATGTGAAAGCTGACTCATATGTTTTTTTACTAATACCTAACTAGACTGTTCCAAGTGTGTTTGTTTCATGCAATATACATTATGTAGTTACGGCGCGTAGTTCCGTCAATACCAGAAGTTACGTACTTTCTAGAGCCTACTCCTCTTTATAGATGAACCTAAAAAATTATTATGAGAGGGCTGGCACCCTTATTAACTAACTAGCAAAAGCAAAGCGATAGTGCAAATTGTACAAAAATCGCTGATAGCTTGTCAAATTCGTATTACGTAAAATTCTCAAAGGAACTTTGACATTTCAAAGCGAAGTGGTAGTAGTAACTGGATGACAAAAACATTAGATTGGTATTATGGCGTGCCCTGGGGGAGGCCTATGTCCAGCAGTAGACTCCAATAGGCTGATATGTATGGCCAAGGTCATTCACAGCTACAGTCCTCTTAATTTGAACTACCTAGCTGTTTCTATAAAAGTATTTTTATCTAGTAACTGAAAATACACTTTATCTATCTATATATTATTATTACTAAATGTTAATCGTAAAATAATTTGACAGACCTTGTCTTTGGTATGATGAATATTATGTAGGAGTAAAAGGCTGCTTTCTTAATTGTGATTTTTACAACTTTTCTGTAGTTTAATATATGTCGTGTATGTATATTGAAACTCTTTAAAGGTCAGAAAAAATAAACAGGTAGGCTTAGGTTCACCACCAAATGCACATCAAACCAATTGGGCATCAAAAGTTGTAAACTGTAACATACAGCGTTAAATTCCAGGGTGATGAAGAAGAGAAATGGGCAGAGAAAGCAGTAGACAGCCTGGTGAAGAAGCTCAAGAAAAGGAAGGGAGCCATTGAGGAGCTGGAGCGGGCCCTGTCCTGCCCGGGCAGTCCGTCCAAATGTGTCACTATACCACGCTCGCTGGATGGCAGACTTCAGGTAAGATAAGAAGCTCCAATCCTCATCATTATTAATGTACTAAAACTCCCGTTACATTTAACCATTGAATACTTATGCAATCCCTGCAGCAGAGTGCCCTTATTGTACTATTAGCTGTTGCCCACGACTCCGTCCGCGTGGACTGCAGAAAAAACAAAATGTCGAAGTTATCCGGGATAAAAATATTTTCCCGAGATAAAAGTAGTTTATGTGTTAATCCAGGGTGTCGACTAACTCCATACCATATTTTATTAAAATCGCTCCAGCCGTTTAGACGTGAAGAAGAAACAAACATACGCACTCACCAACTTTCGCCTTTTTAATATTAGTGTGATGTAAAACAATTTTTACAGCCCGCTTCAAGTATTTTTGTTACTCATTATTATAATTGCCGTCAAGTTTCACCAAAATCTGTCTAGTAAATTTTGTGTCAAAGAGTTCCAGCTAACTTACGTGTATTTGATGATATGCCATGACATTATGGAGAAGTGTCAGTGAAGTCATTCATTCCTAAATATTGCCAGTTGGTCTGGGTTAATAAAAGAGCTATCTTAGTTGGCAACCAGAACCCATTAGAACCTTCACGTTGCGTTTTCCAGGTATCGCACCGCAAAGGTCTTCCGCACGTGATATACTGCCGCGTGTGGCGCTGGCCTGACCTGCAAAGTCATCACGAGCTCAAACCCCTCGAGATATGCCAATACCCTTTCAGCGCGAAACAGAAGGAAGTGTGCATCAACCCGTACCACTACAAACGAGTTGAGAGCCCGGTCCTTCCACCGGTGTTGGTCCCTCGCCATTCGGAGTTCGCACCGGGGCATTCGTTGCTGCCCTTTCAGAGGACTACAGAGCCAGCTATGCCGCATAATGTGTCCTATTCCGGGTCAGGTTTCCCTCCGTCGGCCAGCCCGGATATGCCGGACACCCCCCCACCGCCGGCGTACTCCCCCCCGTCTGAGGATTCGGAAGTGGCTCCGGTTTGTTACCAGGAGCCGTTGTACTGGGCGTCCGTCGCCTACTACGAATTGAACTGCAGAGTGGGCGAGGTCTTCCACTGTAACTCCCATTCGGTCGTGGTGGACGGTTTTACAGACCCGTCAAATAACAGCGACCGGTTCTGTCTCGGTCAGCTGAGCAATGTGAACCGAAACTCCACTATAGAGAACACGCGACGGCATATAGGCAAGGGGGTGCATTTGTATTATGTAGGCGGGGAAGTCTACGCGGAGTGTCTGTCCGACGCCGCCATTTTTGTGCAGAGCCGCAACTGCAATCACCACCACGGGTTCCATCCGTCGACGGTGTGTAAAATACCGCCGGCGTGTTCGCTGAAGATCTTCAATAATCGGGAATTCGCTCAGCTGCTGTCGCAGAGCGTGAACCACGGCTTCGAAGCGGTGTATGAGCTGACAAAGATGTGTACGATTCGCATGTCGTTCGTCAAAGGTTGGGGCGCGGAGTATCACAGACAAGACGTGACGTCCACTCCTTGCTGGATCGAGATCCATCTCCACGGCCCCTTGCAGTGGCTGGATAAGGTCCTTACGCAGATGGGATCGCCTCACAACGCAATCTCGTCGGTGTCTTAGATGAAAGGCCCCCGTTGAAGCCCCACCGCGTTCTGTGTTTTGTACCGTTGAATATTATCACAAAATCGTTGCATTTCGATGCTTTTCGTTTGACTCAAAAGTTTAGATAGATTGTTTTTTATGTTTGTAAAGTGAAGACCTAAATTGCAGCATCGATCGATATAAGGCAGTGTTTAAGATTAATAGTGCAGAATTTAGATCTTCATAGGGACGTTTTCCACATTTCTCAGTTTAAAAAGAATACTCCGCTTTCCGTGGGATGCTAACCCTTATATTCACAAATCGTATGTTTTAGATAAGAGGGTATATTTTTAAGTGTAACTATATATAGGGTATAAAGACATAGTTATGTTAGAAATGATTATACTCGTCGATGTTTATGACATGGTAAAAGATATTATTATTGATGTATATAATATACTTTGCAGGATAATCTGTGCCTATAGTGTAGAGTACACTTACGAATTACATTATGTGGTATAATAATCATATAGACCCGCACAATATAGTATCGCGATGTTTTGGCAGCGCCATCTAGATTCTTAAACAATGTAACCATCATCATGTCATTCAACGAATGCTTAAAATTAAGTCTTCCTATTGGAGGAAATGAATGAGGAAACCTCATCAATTCGATCGAGGATGATTACCATGTCTAAGCTGTCTAGCTTGCTGTGTAGGTTTTATGTGGTCAGCTTTTTTTTCAACGATACTTTTGAATGAATCAATCTTCTAATTGTATTTCGAGGGTAGTTTTAAATACTCTATACAAGTATTGATGACAAGAACTCTAACGTTACTGTGCGAGCAGAACAGAAATATCTATATTTGTTTGCATTGACAGAACGAACTTTATAGATTGTCATACAAATGACATTCTGACAGCGTTACAGCGAGCCCGCGTCACATCATTGTTTAATTTAAAACATAGAGGAAATATTGTAATAGAGTACAAATATCTGATATTTTCTTTGCTTTTGACGTTTATTGAAACGGAACCGGCGACGGCCATTACTGTTTCTTACTACAAGAAGTATTCCGAGTGTCAAAACCACGTCAAAACTAAAGTTCAATGGCGGATGGTCCCATTTTTTTACTTTGTTTCAGATCTTGTATAATTCATTCATCTGACGCAAGCAAAGCTGTGTCAAATTACTGATTTGTTGGATATACAAATGCAGGTATTTTTAATGGGGGATTTTCTGAGAAGTTAAAATAACTGTCCAAATCAGATGGTGTTACCTACATCTCCTACCTAGCTCCCCCCTTTATCTCTCCATATAGAATTTCGGGTAGGAGATTCGTTCACGCCATCTATCCAGGCGATTTGTACATTCTTTTTTACTTATAATAGTTGCCAGAAAATCCTTCATTGGTGAATCTGCGTCATTTTGTCTAGAGATTGTTCAGCCTAATGCTTTTAACGAAAAAAATAATTGGTAAGTAACGTAATGTGAACTTGTGATAATTATTAGTAGAAAATATGCGTTAAAAAGTAAGTATAAAAGGATTATAGTATATTTTTAGCACCTTTATGTTTCTAGGTGTTCGTTACATTGGCTTCTTGAAGTACATTGGAAATTCGAGGTACAAAGAAAATAGTAGTTGAAATCTTATTTTTTTGTACAATTAATTATAGTTATTTGGGATCAAATGTTGACTATAAACTTGTATTATAGTTTTGCAAAGTTGCACAATATATGATATGACATAAGAAAATTATGGTAAATCGACTTATTTTATAAATTGTGCCATGATAATTCGTTTTTTTTTGTACATGTTTGTGGCAATTTTTTAAGGAATATATTTTTAGGATCAAGAATTGAAGATGTTATCTTATTTTTTAAATAATGATTCAAGTACATTGAACTTACAAAATTTTACATAAATTATCTTGAAAAGTGAAGGTAGGTACACCTTGTTGCATTACAGTTTATTTGTTGTAAATAATATGTATAATTTCGCTTAAGCTCAATGATGACTTGACAGATTTTGATGATGTTTTGTGTATATTGGATCGGTGATAGATTAACAATTGAAGCGTTTGTCGCATTTTTTAAGTTTATTCAGACGAATTTGCGGACAAATAGCTAGTCCGTTAACAAAAGTGCCTAATGTAATGACGGATTTTCTGACAAGTTAAAATAACTGTCAAAATTAGATAACGTGAGCTAATCTCCTACCTTAGCTGCTCCCTTCATCTCCCCCTGTACGTGAACTATGACAAAACAGAATTTTGGGGTGGAGATGCGCTCACGCCATCTATCTAGGTGTTTTGTACTATTTTTTTACTTTTAATAGTTGTCAGAAAATACCTCATTGAATGACAAAGTGAACAAATGTGTCAAAAATATTGACACACATTGACATTGTCCACAAATTTGTGTAGAATATTTTTAAACAGTTGTAACAAGAAAGATTTCGTCAACTTTTATAAACCGACATGTAACAAGATAATGAAACTTAGGGGCAAACTTACAACACCCTAGTGTTTTTTGCGTTCAGAGTAAATAGCTTTCACTGCGCGATGGCAGACAAATTAAAGATTTAATTGATCTCAAAGTATAGATAAGAATTTTAGTTCCTTGTATGACACTGCCACGCCCCTGTGATAGATATGGCGTCTTCACACACAGTTTCTGCCAAATACACTATAATAATCATGTCAGAAAGTTATATGCAAAAGAGCAAAATTTGACTCAATTGACTTAAGTGCCTGTGTCTTCTATATGGGGCAGATGCCCTCTATAATTCGCCGCTCTCTCGCTCAGTTTTGAGCGTCGAGAAAAAGCTAATTTACCTAAACTAAAATATAAATAGTTAAACAGTATAGGTACATAAGGTTATTGTATTTAATTTAAATAGGGTTTAAACTAAGTCCATTATAACTCGTGCCTATATTCACTGAGAAAAAGATGGTTGTTAAAAAATGACAGCTGTCAAAATTAAACGTATTTTTTGTCTCTGTCAGGTGTACGTAAAAATGTTTTAGTCAGAGAGGGACATACCTATAAGTGTTGTATTTGCACCATGAAGTTTATAAATTACCGTCCACATACGCTGCTATAACGATATATTATAGTTAATAAAACCTATACATACAATATTAATATGTTATGTATAATAATAAAACAAACTATTCAGTCATGTATTTTATGTCAGAAGTTGTACATTAAAATGGTGAGCTAAAAAGCAACATAAGTGTGAACCTGCCTTAAAGAGGGATAAGTAGATAATAAGGAAACTTCTCATAAATATCACTTATGTTGCGCCGTTTATATCCTCGTTGTATAACATTATATTATGTTTTCTTATATCTGAAGAGGACAAATCTATGTGCAAGAAAGAGAAAAAGATAACTTACGTACAATATAGAAATGGGATAAAATGCTAGTACATTATATACATTTACGTAACATCATGTGTGCCTTCACGGTGATTGATGCCTTATTATTTTCAGAATTTACATTATACACATAAGATTATGTAGATGGTAATAGAGCTTATTTTCCATTGAACTGTGCCTGTGACTTGTAACATTATGCCTTATAGGAGAATACTATAGATAACCACGTGATTTGTAGTACCTTTCTCGTGTGACTACACCACAGATAAAAGTTAGCTATGGTTTATAAGTAAATACTGAAATTCCGAACTTAACAATATTTTTATGTTCCCACTTTGCAATGTAATATCGCTTTCCGTGACAATTGTGTTAGCGCACGCGACTCAACGTATGAGTTGTGTAGTTATTCAGAGCTACATTGCTTGTTTCTAGTAATTAATAAGGTAAGAAATTATTACGTTTCAGATTTACCTGTAAAAAACTCGGTTTTAGTGGTCTGAAGTCACGATTTCAGTATTTGCTCATCAGTCTTTGTATAGAAATAAATATTATACCTAAAATGTCGCGCTTTTATAGGCGCCGGCCTATATTGCAGACACATTCAGTGCCGGCGACTACGTATTTGCGTCTTCTAGGCCTTTTAGAGATGCCGGCGACGCTTATTTGCGTCATCGCACTAGGCGTTGACCTGATTGCCGACATCAGAGAAAATGCCGGCAGCGAATGTGTTAATAAGTCATTTAACAATATTTTGTAAGTATTAAAAGTATACATAAACAACTTTTCCTTTCTTGGCTATATCGGGTGATATTTGACCATTGTTTATCCTCTTGGAGTTAGCCTATGCTTATGCCTACTGGTGGAGACTGACGGTGTTTTTGTATTGCTATCTCATTCTAACCTAAAATAGTTATGGCGCGAGTGAAGGAAAAATATGTACTCGTAAGCTTAAGCAGTCAACCAAGTCACCAGGGGCTGAAATTCTTAGGACTTAATTTTGTTTTCAACTTGTCACTATATTTATGTGTATAGTCCGTTGGTGGACTACGAAAAATTTCAGTCAATGACCTGTCACTAAATTTTGAAGGATAGCTAGGAATAACAAACCTTGGGTACCTATTTCTATTTACACCGTAATGACTCCAAAACGTTATGGAACGCGTCTGTGGTGAGAGTAAAAAGATACTATAAAATAGAATACCTATATGTTTCAATATGTAAGTGTCCCTTAAGTTGAGGAACCTTTTGTGCAGACAAGCATATAGTATCGTGTATGAAATGGGTGTATGATGTTTTTAAATCTCGTTTGGTCAAGTGTGAGTTGTATCAGTGTCATATAGACTAGTATGTGCGGTCGGTTTCGCTTGCGTTTTGTACAAAATTGTCTGTTCGTTGCGCTCTTACTAGTTAAGTTAGTTTTAAGAGAATAGATGCCATTGTTTGTGTAATGTAATTTTATGATATTTTTCTCCGTTTAGTTAATAAAGTTTCTTTTATTGAGAGTACTATGGTATTTTATACGCTTTACCTTTTTGTCTTCCTACAATGTATCGTACTAATTGATGTGAATGAAAGTTATCTGATCGTTAAGACAATTTTATGCACAGGTGCCTAATCGTAGATTTTACTTAATCCATGATTTTGTAATGAATCAGCACATAATTATGCCGCCTTGCTTTTTTGAAATAGGTATCTCACTCACAATGCAGACGTTGTGTGAGTGAGAGACGTTAGTAGGTACTTATACATAATTATTATTGGGTGATTTGATTAGCTTGTTGGTGCTCACGACACACTACTTAGCAATTCAATATGTCTAAATCCCTATTGCATCGCGAGACTAAAGTGGTGGTGGGCGGTCATTTACCCAGAAAGCAGGATGACCAAGGCGGACCAAACGGAACGGTGGCCAAGGGACGCTTTTAGATCTAAGACCATCCTAGCTCAATAGTCAGATGATATCCGAAATGCTGCTGGACACAAGTGTATGAGCTTGGTCCAGGACAGAGGACAGTGGCGTAGTGGAGGCCTTTACTCTGCAGTGGGTGCAGGAGCAGGGACGTAACTACAGGATGGAAAATCGGCAAAATGCCACGGGACTCCAGCCAGAAAGTCCCCTGGTCAAAGGTGAATACCAACTTCCAACATTATTTACGAGGTCATCAGATGAATTTGTCACAGGCCTCGAATGGTAGGTATACCTAGTTACGCCACTGTTCCTGCTGTACCTATCTATAGATAGATTAGAGATACCTTTCCCCCATGTCTGCCCGTAGGTGTCGTGAGAGGCTAGGAGCAGCGCCTCCCATGTTTACAACATGGTTCGGAAATCACACTGTGGTCACCAACCTGCCTGCCCAGTGTGGTGACTATGGGCAAAACTAGCCTTAGCAGTAGCCAGCCTTGTGACAGGGGGAGGCTTACGTTCAACAGTGGACTGCAATAGGCTGATGGTGATGTTCTTTATTCACAAGATTTGGCTCTTCCGGATACTAAAATAACATGCAGGGCGTGTTCCGAACATTAACAAACAAGTGTTTATACGATCCTTCCTTTAACAGTGTTTTCCTATATGAAGACGTTTGCCTTGTCCGCGGCAGGCAGCGCGTTGATGTCTATTTTATGCCGCGCTACCATTCTAAGCGGTAGAATTAAACCTCCTTCAGACGAACGGACAAGTTTTTTATTAAGCATGTATTTCGGTAAGTCTATAATATGGACTGTAGGTATGCCTATACTTATATTAAAAGCAGATAGGCATATACCTATATACATACCTACCTACCTTTATAAAACTAGTGAGTTTAGAAAGAAACATCCATGACTCGGAAATCGATCGTCTAATATACAAGGTGTTTTTTCGTTGCCACCCTTAACGAAGGGTACGTACTCTATACATCAAATAAAGTAAGTTTACGCCAAAAAAGAAAATGCTGGTAAACGATGTACATTTAAAAAAAAATTACTTGATCGGGCGAAATTTATAGTGTCCAGTGTTTATACTACCTATAGTTTTTTCATAGATAGATATTAATTATTTCTCGTGAAAAAATCATGCTAAACGCGTCAATGTGCATTTATGCAGAAAAACGCAATCTATTTACTCAACTTTGGACCCTAATATTTTGGAAACCAGACACTTCCCAGGTATGCTTCCATGGAGAAAAATGATCGTGATGATGAGGAGATTCCGTAGTTTTCGGGAACGTTGAAGACCAAAAATAATCCTGTATATTGCTTGAGGTGTCTAGGTAGGTGAAACTAGGTAGGTCCAACTTTAGGTAGAAGGAGGTAAAGATCACTGACATAGCTCAACGGTCCAGCAAGCTGAAGTGGCAATGGGCAGGGCACATAGCTCGAAGAACGGATGGCCGATGGAGTCGGAAAGTTCTAAAGTGGATACCACGTATCGGCAAACACAACGTGGGAAGGCCACCCGCGAGGTGGACAGATGACCTGGCCAGGGTCGCGGGCGTCGGTTGGATGCAGGCTGCTTCCGACCGGTCGCAGTGGAGGTTGCTGGGGGAGGCCTATGTCCAACAGTGGACTTCCCAGGACTGTAAATGATGATGAGAATGACGTATAGCAGAGGCAATGAATCTATGCGCCGGCCCTTATATTTTAAAGTAACCCTGTCTTAATTCATATCATTGCATTGTTGTGTTGAAATGGTAACTCGTTTAATACTAACGCTGACTAATCCTTGTGTACCACTAGAACAATAAGAGGTACAAGGAGAACGCCTCCTATACATATATTATCATAATTCTATGATTTAATTTGGTCATTGTCCCATTTCATATAAAAAGTAAATAGATACCTAATCCTACTAATATTATAAACGCGAAAGTTTGTACGTAAGTATGGATGGATGGATGTTTGTTACACATTTACTTAAAAACGGCTGGAGCGATTTTAATAAAATTTGGTATGGAGTTAGCCGACACCCTGAATTAACACATAGTCTACTTTTTATCCTGGATAATTTTGACATTTTGTTTTTTCTTCAGTCTACGCGGACGAAGTCGCGGGCGTACACTAGTAATTTACAGGGTGTGGGTGACAGCCAGGCAAATACTGGAATGCTGAACAAGTACCATTGTATTGAGCTATACGACAGTGTCATTACTCGCAGGAAATGTATTTTTGATTTGATTATCAGTAATATTTGCTCTCCGCGCCAATGGTATTGGTTATTATGTGACAAATAGCTATTTTTTGGATCACTTGTGCCTCTCCATTAGGGTTGATCAGTTATTTGAATTTTTTGAAAGCAACTTTTTTTTTGAAAATCATCTTTATGTTCAAATTTTATATTTTTAAGTCATTATTAAGGCTAATCTAACCAGATAGTATGAAGAATTCCGAAATAACTCAGGAATGTCCATACAATCATGAAAAATAAAAATGTGATTTCGAGTCTCAAATTTTGGAAATAGGATCTCTATAGTGGGCTGCTTACATAGCTTTTCACTTAACATACCCTTTCTGTTACACCCTGTAGAGTGAAGACTTGATACGTTCTGCGGACCTCTAGTCTGCCATTATTAACACTTGTTAGTACTCTATACAGAAGCAGGATACTACTCTTAGAACGGTCTAATTTTTTCTTTTTTTACTACGGAGTAAAAGTACCTATCTACCTACCTATACTATCTTTTACTATGTAATTAGTAGTGTAGTTAGTCTTTTACTTCGTAATAACTAATAAGTATTTAGCCACAGATTTTATACTTAATTGTATTCCCGTGCATTTAACGTAGATTAGGTATCTACCTGTACCTACATAGTAATACAGATCAAGTGTATCATAGTCTCATAGTTCGTTGTACCTACTTATTACCTATCACTTCATTTACTTGAAAAGGGCACTTCTGTTGGAGCTGTAACAGGCTTGCTTACTAAAATTGATGTCACAGTCAAAGTATAACGATATAAACAGGGAGCAGTTAGATAGAAAATGTATTTAGGTTAGGTTCAAGAAAAAATATCTATGTTACTGATTTGAAAAATCTAAGAACTTGGAAAATGCTAGTCGGCTAAAACAACACCTTAAGAAACGTATCCATAAATATTTTTAATACCTAAGCTTTGATATTTCAACTTAAATTACGCTACAATATGGAAATAGAGTTGGCAACCAGACAAAATTACTTCCACAATCACAATCTAAATAACTTAGATTTAATTCTCGAATGGACATGAATCACTAGGCTTTGTCCAAGCTCCCTGTCTATAAGCGACCGGTTCGTAACCTTGCCCGAAGCATCGAGACCAAGTGGGTAGCCAGACCAAAGCGAATTATTCGCATTCTTTCATTGATTTCTTCGAAAACACTCAAAATACATGTAGATAATTGTGCTGAAGTGGGGCTCTCCTAGAATACATCAGCTGCTTCTCCTTCCATGCATGTCGTAAGAGTCAACTAACTAGGCGATGATCTAGCAACTTGTTACTGATCACATCACTTATACAGATGTTTTTTTGTCGTCGACGTTTCTGAAAACTACGGAATCTCCTCATCATCACGATAATTTTTCTCCATGGAAGCATACCTGGAAAGTGTCTGATTTCCAAGATATTAGGGTCCAAAGTTGAGTAAATAAACTGCGTTTTTCTGCATAAATGCACATTGACGCGTGTAGCAAGATTTTTTCACGAGAAATAATTAATATCTGTCTATGAAAAAACTAGCATAAACACTGGACACTATAAATTTCGTCGGACCAAGTATAAAAAAATCTAAAAAATTTACATCGTTTCCCAGCATGTTTTTGGCATAAATTCACTTTATTTGATGTATAGAGTACGTACCCTTCGTTAAGGGTGGCCACGAAAAAACATCCTGTATATTTGCCTCTCCCCGGGTGTGCTGAACGTGACTGCAGCATCCTGCAGTACTGGCTACATCATATTGGGAACACAATCGTGTGATTAGTTATACCTATGTGACTAGGTAGGTAGATCTCATACCACCTACTTATAAGTATTTATATTAGTATAACTTGTTTATCGGCATTTTGATTACAATTTTACAATTACTCAACACATTAACATCTTGACCGTGCAGTCACAATTTGCTTGTGAAATTAAGAGGAAGAAATTACTAATAAGTAGATGTGGTTTTCGTTGGCTATATCATGATATTATGGTCATTATTATAGGTAATTATTTACATGGACCTAACTATGTATTTGGTTAGAATATTCATTCTAGATATATTACTTACCTAGGATTGAACTCTCACATCCTACAGCTACACAGTAAAGTAAGGTTTGGCTAGTGTATAGCTATCGGGATGAAAAAAATAACGTTGCCAATAATGTAATTTAAGAGAGATGGTAAAATTCGTCATCCGAGTTAATTCACCCGATAGCTCAGTTGGTTAGAGCGAAAACACGGTTTGCGAGTGGTCGTGAGTTCAAATCTCACTCGGTGAAGATTTTTTTCATTTTTTTATTAATATTTTATAAAGTTAGGTTTGTTACGATTCAAATTTCATTCGTATCCTGTGCTGATGCGGGTTTCACTAGAATACATCAGCTGCATGTCCTCCCGTACATGTCGTTAGACACGACTAAGGAGCTCAAGCATCATCTCAGGCTAGCAACTTGTCACTGGTCATGTACACCTGTCGACACTATGCTGAATGTGGCTGTGGAATCTCCCTTAGGATCCTGCAGTTCTGGCCTCTCCATTACTACAGCCGCATGTATATGTGTGTATTTCATTCATATCTCTTTAGACGAAATGGCATGCAAAACCCTATTTAGATCCCTTTTCTCTCCCTGAAAGTACCTTCTTTAGATGTACTCGTAGGTATATCGAAATCAAACCACGTTTAGTTCATCTCTTTTCCGCGCTCTTGCGCAGCAGTGTTCATTGAGAATTTTAGATTAATCAGAGCAACATCCTCCGGAACCTAGTATTTACCTACCGATTGGTTAATTTTGGTAGGTATTTTGTAAAAATAATTATCTCTTCCCTAATACGAGTAATATGCACATAGCGTTGTTACAAACATAGATCATTAAGATCTATCCTCGCTGTAGACAGAATGTGGCTGATCTCCTTCCTAATGCTGCAGTTTTGATGGCTACACCATTTTGGGAACATTTTATTTAGTTAAATGATAAGCTTTTTTCCTTTCTGTTGGCTCTACGCTCTACCCTTCTATTTATTCTTGCTACAAGCTACTAGCGGAGAAGCGACTAAAATTATGATGTCTGTCTCCCAACGTGGACTAATTACGTATATTACCTACCTATCCTTGTACACTGTCTATCTAGTAAAGAGATAGGGAACTAGTACCTAGAATGTGCTCGTCAACATCAATCGGTAAAATTAAAAAGGTACAATGTAGGGTTGTGTATGTTTTTCTTAAACTTAATAAACTACCTACTTGTAGGTAGAGTGCTTTTACCCAAATAGTTAATGTTACATGCACCAAAAATTGTTATTCCGAAATTATGTAGGTAAACTAGAGTTTTTTCAACAACTAGGTAAACTTGAGTCATAACATAGCTCAAGTTAGTAGATAGGTTCCTCTTGGGTAGAAAGTAGAGCATAATTATTACTTTAGGTCAATTCATACCTGCATCATCCAACGTAAAACATCGCAATCTTACGCTGGGCCCATCGATCGATCCTAATTCATATAACTAGGGGTGTCATATTACAAAACCGCAGGGCTCGCGACGCATAACAATTTGTGCACTGGTGTAATTCGTAGGCGACTTTATAAATACGGGCCATTGCGGTCCGCGCGCCAGAACCGTGTTGAATATCGAACGAGCGGTGCGCGGGAAAATTTGACGTTTTGTTTACCGTTCGAAAATTGCCGCCATGTTTTTTAAGGTTAGTATTATTTTGTGATGGCATAGGAATTTTGTGTTATGACGAAAGATGGGTAACTTTTTTATTTTATGTGTTCTTATAGTACCCACTGCTGGCTGAAGCCTGTGTGATAACTTGTGTGTAGTGAAAGCTCTTAAAGCCTATTTTCACCCTAATATACTAGGGTAAGCTTATGTCTAAAATATATTTATTTGAACAAACCATTAGAGACAGCGAAAACTCACTAGCACTTATTGTTATACCTTGTAGTTCTGCTATTTATAAGTAATTATCTTTTTAATTAATCATGTTAATGATGCAAGTAGTAACTATGTTGCGTACCTACCAATTGACATTAAATTACTATAAATTAAGTAGCACTACTTATTGCTGTTTCAGAAAAAATAATATGGCGTTCACTCTTCTTTTAAACAGGGTGCTCTAATTTTGACCGGACAATCTATGACTTAGTTTATTTTAATCAAATTTAAGCAAGCTTTTCTGAATAAATATCTTTGTAAAGAGATAAGATTTCCATTGCAAGTAGATACATAGGTTTTTTTTTTCAAATCTTTTGTGGAGGTCATTTTGGGTCAATTTCAAAAGCTTCTCACCTCGTTCTATAATTCGATAATACCTAAACAAATTTTCCCGTAACTTTTCACAATACAATGAGTATATACATACATTGTCCCACGGAGTTATTAGTAATTTCTTACCTTATAAGAATGGTCAGTAGTCCTGATGGTTCTCATTATTGTGTGTAAGCATTAAGTACATTGTACGATGGTGTGGAAACACCAGAACGTGGAAGCTCGCTTCAGTAGTACACACTTATAAAATCATAGTCACGCCAATTATCACAAAAATCGGCCAGAAATGTGAAAATAACACACCCCCTTTTTATCATCCTACGTGGTAAGGGGTGGTCCTATGTACTGCCCCTTTTCGGATAAATAGGAGTCATTCTAAACAGATAATATTATAATAAGCAATTAGTGCCAGAGCCAAGTGCCAGAGCCTTGTCGCCCATTAAGCATCACGGGCAAGTGCGATATTCAAATCAAATGTCTTTATTTGTAGATCATAGGTGAGTTCTATTTATCCCAGTCTAAGATCCCAGTGTTGTTAAGTGTTAGGTATATATTATTATAAAAATACTTACCAAAAATAAAGCAATTAAATAAACACTAACTCGGAACGAGCCTTTGTGTTATCTAAGATCGAAACCTTTTTAATTTAAACCATTATAATTACACATAAACACCATTTTGAAACGTTAGGCGTAATGTAGATTAGGACGGATTACATTACAGTTTAACATTATTACTCCATTGTTTAGGTATGGCGGTGTAAGTAGAGGCTAAGCAATATTAGCTTCGGTCACTTTATGGATGGATAAAGTCTAGTAATAAAAAAAAATGTGACAGCACTCCTCAGCGAGATTTTTTTATAAACTTGTCATGGTTCAACTTTTACTTACCCTATTTCCATTCCCTTGGGCTCGGTGCATTATCTTTTCTTCCACTCATCACTATTATGTACCCTTCATCTTATTATTCATTTACAATTATCCTCTCTTACACTGTCCATGCTACAATTTTTAGGTCTTTCTCTACCTCTATTACGATCAACATTCATGCCCAGCGCTCTCTGTAAAATACCTATGTGGAATCGAATATGTAGGTATATATATGTAGGTATGTCTTGTATGCAACTCTTCGGTTTACTTGTCCATGTACATACCATGAAATTGGCCGCATGGTGCCGGCAGAGTAGAATTCGTACCACCCCATGTCTGCCCGTGGGTATCGTACGAGGCGATTAAGGGTTTCCGGGATTTCAGTGGGCAGCAGCGCCTCCCGTGTTAACAACATAGTCCAAAATACAAACTGCGGTCACCAACCCGCCTGCCCAGCGTGGTGACCCCCCATGGCAGTCTCGTGGCGTGTCCTGGGGGAGGCCTACTCCAGCAGTGGACTTCAATAGGCTGATGATGATGATGACCTATATTAGAACCTCTTTCTTTAAAACGTAAGCATCCAACAATGTTTCAGCAGTAAGCACGAACTTGGTTACCTTATCACTTCATTAATATTCATTAGATTAACTTTCTCGGAGCATAAATATACGAAATAACACCCTGTATTACTCAACGCCCAGCCATTGATCTAATTCAAATCTAGATTTCCTAGGCTGCCTAGGCGTTGCATAAAGACACGCCTATCTAGCCCTACTTTACATTCCACGCCAATACCGGGGAATTGTTAGGGAAATAACTATACTGTATATCGAACGAATTTGTAAATTGTAATAATAACAATAGCAACGACTTTGGCCTCTGTAGATAATCATTGTATTACCTAATTTGATAAGAGAAGAAGCATCATCAAAATCAATCATCAATTGAATAATCAAGGCTTCTTATTAATGCTTGCTCGTGTGGACAATTCCGAAAAAAAATTGAGCCGAAATGAACCCTTAACGAATCGCAATGCAAAGTATAATAATAATAAGTATTATTTTTATATTATTTATTGCCTCATCATCCCCTTCTATGTTTGTAGTTTGAAGTAATGTGTTGGGTTTTAGAGGTTCATAATAATTAGTGGTTTACTAATTTACTAATTTCTATAATCCTGAGGATGCCACGGTTGTTGGCAAAACATATTTTTTATTTTTTTATTTTATCTAGGAAACAAACGGTTGAAAATAACTAAGATTATTTTTACAACATAAGCAACTATTTACCACTTAAAAGTTTCCACATTTAGAGACTAGTATAAAATCTATATAACAGATACCTTGCCATGTTATGATACCCCAGCAAATAGTGAACAGAAAATCAAATCATATAGGTAGTCTGTTGGCTTAATATGTAGATGATTTATCTAGTTTTTGATTTTCGGAATAGTGCAATGTATTGTCTTGCATGCTAGGTGCTCGGGTCTGGTTTCTCGTGGCGATTGTAGTTAGTGCAAGTGCCAGTTTTCGCAGTTATGAGTTATCAGATCCGAGGGTCAGTGGAGGGTGTAGGGCCCGGTGGTGGGCGCACCCATAGTGAATCTTCATACTTATGTCAAATTCAGCTATCCTATGTTTATTTAGTTTTTCTTCGTACTTCACCTCCAATTGGAGCATTGAACGGGAGGCTTACATATAACTTATGTATTCTATTTATTCAAGGCTGAAGCTAGGACAGTACTAGATACAAGATAATAGGCGTGAAAAGCCCCTGTCAGGCGTGATGACTGGCTTTCAATATCACTATTCTATTCACTTGCTAATTTGTTTCTGACCTTAGAGTAAAATTAAACTGCTTCAAATACCAGAAACTATTGTTGATTGTACGTGTACTGGTACTTGTTAGCAACTGAGTCGAATCGCCTAAACTATCTGCTATGATAAGTTACTGCTTTACATTACAAAGTTTACTTTATATACAAAATATGTATGCTTATGTCTCTATGAGCCTCCCATCGAGATCCACGCAATCAATTAATTCAAACAATCGATTAAAAATAAAAAACCGACTGTTTAAAATCTTGACACAGTGCAAGACCGATCAATGGTATAACATGACAAACTTTATTTCAAATTAGGTATGTAGCTTATCTACAGGGTGTAACAGAAAGGGTATGTTAAGCGAAAAGCTATGTAAATAGCCCACTGTAGAGAACCTATCCACAAAATTTGAGACCCGAAATCACATGTTTATTTTTCCCGATAGTATGGAGAATTTTTAAATATCTCAGGAATTTTCATACAATCTTGAAAAATAAAAATGTGATTTCGAGTCTCAAATTTTGGAAATAATTTTTCTATGGTGGGCTATTTACATAGCTTTTCGCTTAACATACCCTTTCTGTTATACCCTGTATTAAAATCTCTACCACATCATTTCATTAACGTAAACGTTTACATCCGTTCAATCTAGTCTGACTATTTCATGTGAAAGTGCCTTAGTTTCTATCTAATATAGCAAATTACACACTACCATAATTACACTATTACACATTACCATAAAGGTGTCTTACTCAGAAAGGTATACCACATTCCTGAAGCCAAATATGGCACTGATTATGATATGCAAGGTGTAAAGGTATACGCTTACCTTTAATAAAAAGTAAATTCAATTACTGACTTATTTTTTAAACATATTACTTATAAAAAACTTTAAGCATTCAAGGCTAATCAACGTTTAATTTGATAGAGATATTCGTATATTCGATACATTTTATTGTCAAATGTCGCGCTTAAGAGGGCGTATAAAGGTAAATAATTTATCACCGATCATTAACATTAATTATGATTAAACAGGGCAGTGTGATCTCCCTTATGATCTGGCTAACCTATATACAGCCGTATATATATGTAAGTTATAGCAAAATACTACATAGTTAAGGTTCCTTAAGTAGATTTGCACTTGCCCAATTTGCTTAGCTATTCGGAATATAATGAGCAAATGATTTTGTCTGTCTGTATGCTCTGAGGAATGCGGTCGGGTAAGGCGGAGTTTGTTTCTGTTATGTATAATGGGAAGATAAGGACCTTTTCTTGTTACTGATTACTTTCAGCCATTCTTAGGTAAAATTTTGACTTTAAAAACTGTTGCAATTAATGTAAGTAAGCACTGGCGGTCCGCTCATATAAAAGACCTTTATTAACGCGCGTACGTTTATCGTGCGTTAAAATATCTGTGAATGATTCTCTTTATTCATTTACTAAGTTTAAAGAATTTTATTTATTGATAATTTACATCGTTGGGTTGATAATAATATACGAAATAAAAAGCTTAAATCTTGAACATATTTACAAGCAGAAGGTTCATTTACTTAAATAGAATACTTAAAATTATATATAAGTACCATATAGGTAATGTGATTCTTTCTCTAAACCATAAATTAATTAGCGACGATATTTTTAACGGGTTTTGACAGCGTTGTAACTATGTGTGAAAATTAAAATTTACGTCTGAAGAAATGATATGAATGTAATTTAATATTTTATAAACCATAGATATCTACGTTTATTTCTATGTAGTAATTAAAGTCAACCTTCTTACCTCCTAATTATCATTGAATTATACAGATCAAAAGAGGTATGTGGTTCGATTAGAAGGAGCCAGTGATACTAATGTAATCTACTTATAAAGAATTTAAGGTCACTTTTTGTCGCATTGAATTTTAATCATTACTTTGCATGATTTAAAGGTAGGTACTATTGCAAGTTGATTATAATACTAATATGGGCGTAGTGTAGCGCTATAAAGTTACAGCTAGATATGTATGATTTGTATGGTTTGAATAAAAGATGATTTGCGTTTGCTACGGGTGATTATGGAGACGACGGATTGGTACAGTGCTGGCAGGTAATTAAACCGGTAATGAATAGGTATAATTTAATATATATCTATGAAATTAGTTAAAGTCGTAAAGCAGTTAAAAGTTTACTACATGAATATGCATTTATCGTCTAACAAAATATATTTTCTGTGATCATTTTTCACCAAAACAATGCGTATTGTCTGAACTTAACGTGTGACATTTATCATCAGTCATCACTCAATTAATGGAATGCAAATCTTGTGACCAAAATTAAAGTAACATCTTTTAAAAGTTGCATCAGACTGTTTTAAAACAGCATCGATTAATAGGAAAATTTATACTTAGATAGCATCAAACTCAAGCTTTTTACAACATTGCTTTTATATTGTAGTTTGGTAAATACCATACTTGGGTAACTAAATATTGTTTTATATTATCTACTTGCCGATCAGTTGCTTAACTGAACTACCGTAGAGCAATCACTAGTATTGGTTATTGCACAAGTTGTTTAGAAAATTGTATATACTAGTTACCACAAATATACTTATAGTGGTTTTAAATCTGTATTAGGTAATCGGTAAGTGTGTTGGGTTCAGAGTGACGGATCATAGTTACGGTAGCTGTAAAACAATCGAAAATTACTTACAATTTATAGCATTTTAGCGTAGTCTTAAGATAATCCTACAAAAATAGTGCAAAATCTAGTTTAGAATCATTACAAGGTTTGTATGCCTATTCGTCTAGTACAAATGTAATGTAAGATTGATTCCCAGATACTCGTAACCAAAAGATAACCTTCCCCTTTTCAAAACAATTCTCTTCCTACCAGCTTCTTAGTCATAAAAGTTGAAAATACAGTTCAACAATCAATGAAGTTGCGGAAAAAAGGCAGACTATAAATACAGGTTGTAAATAATAAATCAGATTCTGTTTGTCCGTGTGTCCGTCAAGGCTAGATGAACATTCACTGCAGAATTCCAGCTACCTGTTCATTGTTGATAACATTATTATAAAAAAGCGTTACCTTATACATTTCAGATTATAAAGGCAGATTAGAAGGCATTTTACTACTGGTAATTTTTACGCCTGCTGGATCGGATTCATCTAAGCTTTTTAAATGAAAAATTGTGGGGATTAAATCTGTTGGAATTAATTTTATTTAATCAAAGGGCCGTTTTTCTAAAGATCAGATAGCCTATTTGAAATATAAATTTGCTGCTGTTCATCTCTCAAACTTGATCAAGAGACATCATCAACTTTATCCCTTAGACTAAATCAGACAGACCATTAGAAAAATCAGCTTTAATAGATACCTATATACCTACATCTAAATATCTAATTTAAGGCTTATTATATTATTTGATACCATATTCAGACGGTAATTATTCCTAATTAGTGCAACTCTATTAGTGGGTGGTTATATCCATCTAGTTATAAATTTATCTGTGTCAAAATTGCTATTAAATTCTATAATTTTCTTCACATTTGGAGTTATTAGCTTTCAACTTATTCAAGGTAGTCTATTCGCTTGAGCGCATGGCTTCACTTGCACTTATAATACCATGACGACATCATTACCTACATACCGTGATATATAGCAGCATACTGTGACTTTGGATATACAGGGTGTTTGTGATAGCCAGGCAAATATTGATATGGTGATTTCCAAAATTTCCGTCATTTTTTTTTTTTTTGGGAAAAAATTGTTTTGTTCGTTTGATTAGGCTTTAGGTTATCATCATCATCAGCCTATTGCAGTCCACTGCTGGACGTAGGCCTCCCCCAGGGCACACCACAAGACTGCCATGGGGGGTATTTGCCCATAGTCACCACGCTGGGTAGGCGGGTTGGTGACCGCAGTTTGTATTTTAGACTATGTTGTCAACACGGGAGGCGCTGCTGCCCACCTCCCGGAAACCCTTAATCGCCTCATACGATACCCACGGGCAGATATGGGGTGGTACGAATTCTAATCTGTCAGCACCATGCGGCCACGCGGAGGCTTTAGGTAATGACTTAAAAATAATAAGAATTAAAAACAAAATTTTAACCAATAGATGATTTTCAGAAAAAAAGTTTCACTCAAAAAAGTTCCAAATTCTGATCAATCCTAAATGAGAGTCACAATCACAAGTGATCCAAAAAACAGCAATATATCACACAATCTATATCTATCTATACATATAATAAAAATGTAACGGATCGCTGTCTGTACATGGAAGATATACTCGTATAAGAAAAAATATTATAGGAGACCTTTATCAACGCAATAGTTCTCAAAATAATGATTATTTGGAATTTTTGTCTGTTTGTCTGTGTGTTAGTGCACGCTAACCTCAGAAACGGATGAACCGATTACGATGCAGTTTTCAGGAATATACTGTGAGAGGTCCCGCTTAACATATAGGCTACTAACTATATCCACTAGTAACCAATAAGCGCATTTAACTAGTCACAGGATCGCCCGGTACAATTGGCGCGGAAAACAAACATTGCGGATAATCAAATAAAAAATGCATTTCCTGCGAGTTACTCGTATAATACTGTCGTATAACTCAACACTATAGTTCAGTATTTGCCTGGCTGTCACCTACACCCTGTATAGGTACTTGATATACCCTGTATAAGTATGATAACAATCCGCCTCAACGAGAAACACATCCAGTATCAGAATAAGCCTTTAAACACCGTTTAAAATCGTGATTACACGGCCTAAGCATCAGTATTATCGTATGGATGTTCTATTAGGTAATCAGCCGACGCGTGGTCGTCACGGTTCGTCACAAGATCAAGGGCGCGCTCTAGTTGCGGGTTGCATAATGTCCAGCGGTAATGCGACTGAGGCGTAATGCGACTCAGGTGTATGACTTTCTAGTTGCGTGTGTAGGCTGGATTGTACTGCTTTTAGAGAATAAGCGATTTTGTTTGGTCGTGTTGGTACTTAAAAGACATATCGATAGATTTGAGGGTTGAATTTTGGAGTTAGACATAGATTTTAGGCATTATTTTCAGAATTTCTTAGTTGGGGGTGTGTTAAAGATAGAACTAGTCAAGATCAGCCAAAACCGACGATCATTTATGAAAGAGGTTTGTTTAGAACGTACTAAATGGAGATCTGTAGTCCCTGCTTACCCTAGGGACCTAGGGACATAGGTGTGAGTTTATGAATTTATTTAATTTAATTTAATAAAATATCTCTTCTTTATTTAAAAGAATACTATATACTAACTATATACTATATACTAATAATGAAGTAAGTAGGCAGGTAGGTATTTTACATTGCGGGAAATTAAAAATATTAGTTTGTTCAACAGAAATGCTTGGAATGATAGTGGATATTATTACTGAGTCTGGCCAGAGTAATGTAAGAGATACAGATAGTGTAATAGATTCGGGAAGTTAATATATAGGTAATATTGTGTAAGAATTGCGTGATATGTAAGGGCTTCCTATCGACATTGGGTCAACTTTCGTTTCTTATAATTAAAATATTTTAGTAACGTGTTATTTTCGAGATCACGAAAAAGTTTTATTTTGTAGATTTAAATGAAAAATACAAATCTGAATCAGATGAACGCAATATAGGTATATCTTGATCTATTAGTCTAGTGTTGTAAACTTTGTGATTATTATAGTATATGTCCTGGATAATTAATCACAAGTTCAAAATGAGACGAGACTGATACCAGTTAGTTTTTCATAGATATTTTATCCAACTGCGTGATTTTTAAGGCTTGAGCACACCGGATGCGTATGCGTGCACGTAAGCGTAGACGTGACGGAGCCTTTATCTGACTGCTCACTTCCCATTGACTGTGGATCGTTTTATTCATATAAACTATCATCTTTTTTACCAACTATTTAGTTAGTAAGGAACTGAACTGGTTGATCCATATGAAACGATATTTTGTAATATTCCCTTGTAATGAGATCATTAGATACGAGTACGAGTACACTCCGTACTGCATATTACAATGTGTCAATAGAAAACTAGTTAACCCTGAAAGTTGTGACACTAGTAAAATTACATCTTGTCGCAGAGTACCTACTTTAATTTTATAAAGCATACCTTTTTGGTAGGTTTTTAATACACACATGCTTCGTTAGTAATCCCTTCCTACTTATCTTCTACCCATTTTTATTATTACTTAAGGGTAAGTTGACGACCCGATTAGAATTGTCGGTAGAGCCAGCCCGACACACAGAAGGTCCTGGATTCGAATCCCAGTAGAGGAAAATATTGACACGATGAATATCTGATCTTTCAGAGTCATGGATGTTTATATTTATATGTACCATTGATTAGAACCCATGACACAAGCCCTTACTCTGGGAATAAGTTAAGATGTAGCAAATTGTATGAATAAAATTATACAGTAAAAATAAACCAATTCTGTCATAACTGAACGACACCGCTAACAAAACCTTTCCATCTTCCCCAGACCCTGCTAATCTGCACATGGCTAGCCCTGGTCTCCAGCCAGGGTCACAACGGCCCCACCACCACACCCGTGCCCATCCTCAAGCAGATCAACCGTCAGAACGATGACGGTTCCTACAGCTTCGGTTACGAGGCCGCTGATGGTTCCTTCAAGATCGAAACCAAGTACCCCAATGGTGACGTGGCCGGGAAGTACGGGTATATCGATGAGAATGGAAAGACCAGGGAGATCTCTTACGGAGCCGGCAGCAAGAGAGGGTTTGAGCCTCAAGGTAAGTGACCTCTCTTTCTCTTCTTTATGTATACGAGTAACATGGCTTCGTGTTGTTTAAAATTTATGCTTAATATTAATGCCTTGATCACACACGTACCGAGTAAATAGGTGAGACAGTGAACTCGGCCGAGTTCTCGGTCTCGCCCGTTTACTCGGTACGTGTGATCAAGGCATTAGGGGTTACTAGTATATTAGTCTAGTATACCTATTCTACTTACTAGGTAGTTTGAAAACAGCTTATAATTTGAACAAGTTATCAACATAAAAGTATTGATCCTAATGATCTGGGTAGGTTAGGTTAGGTTATACTAATTATATTATATTAATAGTAATTTTGCATGTTTTTTGTATAATCCAGTACCAATTTAATAACCTATGTATCATTAATTTTAATTGTTTTAATATTATTTTATGTTCCTATCTTCTACTAAGACCTTGGTTTTGTGCACAAAATTGTAGAATCAATAGGAGAGCCTGGTTTCCACGACACAGGGAATCCTAGTGTGGAAACCAAGGCACCCCATAAATGTATGCCTATGTGTTTTGTCCAATAAAAAAAATAAAAAAAATATTATTATTAAAAATTATTATTATTAAAATTATTATTATATACCATAAAATCTGCAGCATAATAATAAATAATATTACCTAACTGTCACTGATCATTCACATCTGTCCCTATACTAAACGTGGCTGTGGTATCTTCTTTAGGATCCTGCAGTTCTGGGTACCCCATTTCAGGAACACAGCCGAGTCTATATTATTATGTAGATATATGTAATATTCTCTTCCCGGGCATACTGTACAAGTCAGTAGAGGGACAAGAGGGTCTTGGTGTTTTGTAGGCGATGGGCCGACCACGTGTCACTACTAACCGAACTAGTACATCTCAACTATACCCTCAAAATTGGTCAGAAGTGGCACCATGTGGTTCTATCGGCCCTTGGTGCCCTGCCTACCCCGTAAGGGATAAAGACGTGATTATATGTATGTAATATTACCTACGAGTATATACGAGTTGATAATATATTTTCTTAGATTTAATAACCGGTATTATTCTGGCCGCGTGGTGCCGGCAGAGTAGAATTCGTACCACCTCATGTCTGCCCGTGGGTATCGTACGAGGCGATTAAGGGTTTCCGAGAGGTGGGCAGCAGCGCCTTGACAACATAGTCCAAAATACAAACTGCGGTCACCAACCCGCATGCCCAGCATGGTTACTATGGGCAAATACGCCCCATGACAGTCTTATGGCGTGCCCTGGGGGAGGCCTACGTCCAGCAGTGGACTGCAATAGGCTGATGATGATAAATGAGTAGTAAACTCCATAACTCAATAAGCACGTGAACTTGTGAAATATCTGTTCCCGATCACCTATTACCTATACATTACTATTCACCTTCATGCTCTGATTCATTTGGCAAACACACTTTAACAGTTAGATTAATAATCATATAATAATAAACACTTTTAACTAATTAATTTCGTATAATATTCAGATTCAGATAATTTATTTGCATAAATATGGGTACATAATGGTGATAATGTAATAGACAAATTTGCTCCTGCATATTTAATACAATAACTATACCCAATCTTTTACTTCCAGGTACCGGCATCATGGTCCCTCCACCGACAATAAACGACAACCCAACCAACGCGCTCACCGACGGTCAAGAGGACGACGGCCAGTACCGAGAGGACCCGAGGATCTACGAGGACCCCAAATACAACGGCAGGACCAAGAACGGACCATCCTCATCCTTCCAATTCGAGCAAGCGCAACCGCAAGCTTACAGACCACAGCCTAAATACCAGCAACAGGCGTACCAACCGCAGTACCAACAGCCGCAATACGAACAGCAGTACCAACCTCAGCCCAGCCAATTCCGCTCAACTCCACTGTACACGCAGTCCAATCTTCTGAACCAAACACCTCAGCAATTCCCTCAACAGGAGCAGTACAGGCCTCAAAGCCAGATTTACCATCAGCAGCCGCAATTCTCTTACCAGGCCCAGACTCCTCAGCCTTACCAGGCTACTCCAGCGCCGTACCAGTACCAGAATTACCAGCCTGCTGCCAACTACAATCAGTTGAACCACCCGGCGCTGCAGAACTTTGATCCCAATACCGGATCTTATACCATCAATTTTACTGGTTAATTTAGACTGTTCAAATTCGAGGTTGTAACTTGTAAATATGGAATGGTTAAAGAAACTGTGAATGAAGATATTTGTGTTACTATAGGTTAAATTTCAACGTTCAACATTTAAAGTATGAATAACAAGACAGTATGGTCACAGAATATATTTGGAACTTTACGATGTTATTTTGAACTATTTATACCAAATTGGACATCTTTAATGTGTGTAAAAACTATCATGATTTTGTGAATGCTTCTCATATGTCAGGATGGAACCCTTATTTTATTTTATTATAGATATATACACAGTACAAGTTAATAAGTATTTCATAATACATACTAATGAAGGTAAATTTTTGTTTTAAATTATTTTAATACTTAACTTAAAGTAGATGCGGAATGGTCTTGGAATGGTTGATCAAAATTTGTACAAACGATTTTTTTACGATTTTCTAATGTTATTCTAGAACTAGTCAGTTATGTAATTACATATAAATAATAATTTTATGAGTTCAGCGAATTTTAGCTTTAATAAAATAACTTGTAAATGTTAAGTTCGACCGACCATGTATTATATTAAGCATAGCGTTCTTATTATAGTTTATGGTTAAAATATGTATGACAAGGTATTTATGTACTATTTAAGTTTATTGTATAAATTATGTATTTAGATTACTGGCCATATTAGCTTCAACTCTTAAAGTGATCAAATATCTATTTTATTTTGGAATTTAGATACAAATATAGTCAATCGACTCTTAACGAATCTTAATTTAATTTGCTTTTTAATATTCATTTTACCATATTTATCAATTAACTATATAGCTTAGGTAACATACATGTACCTAGGTGAAGTCACTACATATTATAAAACAAAGTCACTTACCGCTGTCTGTATGTCCATATGTATGCTTCGATCTTTCAAACTAGGGAACGGATTTTGATGCGGTTTTTTTAATAGATAGGCTGATTCACGAGGAAGGTTTATATGTAGTATATACAAATATACAACCGCAGTATTTAAAAAGCTTTTGTATATCCTATACAGGGTCGCTCGAACAGACACATCAATACGTGGTCCGATTGTAAATATATCGATTAAATAATTATGTTATGTAACAATTTGTTGTTTTCTTTTGGTAGTGAAAGTAATTGGTTCGATTCCCGGTGACTCAATAGGTTAGTTATGGTCTGCATACTAAATGGCTTTGAAATGTTTGAGAATAATAGTCGGTCGTAGTACACATGAAAGGGATCGCCACCGTATCGCTACGCCAGGCAACCTAACGTTGAGTTTCTGCTGCTAGAGTTGATCGGTGTTATTACAAAGGAGCGCCTAAAGTGAGACTCGTTTTAAATATGACATTTGACAGCAAAATGTATAGAATATCCGTCAAATTTAGGCAAAGTTTCGCTTAAATTATGCTTATATTCTTTTGTAATAACACCGCATATGTTTATGTTCCGTTTAGAATGTAATAGAATTTATTTAAAAATTACATATACACGGACAGCAACAACATAGAACAAAACTATAGAAATAGGGTAGAAGTAGATACAATTGAAAAAGTAAACAGGTAAGAGTAAATATGTAAAGAAAAGTTGATTGTGTGATATGACCATTAACCGAATGTCGACGTATGACCTGAAGTTATTTCATCACCATCAGTTAGCCCACAGTTAACCTTTGTTGGGTTAGGCTAGGTTTCTACCTTACTATACCATTCACTCCTGTCTTGTGCCTCCCGTATCCAACTTAACTGGGAAAACCTAAGATACTTAGTGTACTTAATGTAATTGCTGATGTTCCTTCTGAAATCGTATGCAATTCATTACATTATGTGACACAATAAAAGTCAATTTCAAAGCTTGTTTTTTAGAATAGCAACGCCGCTACATAGCGGCCGTAATGCTAGCGGTGAAATGATGTTACTAAAACCCAGTCTAATCTAATCAAAATGACGCGGTTTAATTTAATATCGCTTGGGATCGCCCTTCATTAGGAGCAACACTCCCACCAATAGTTGCAATTCATCACGTGATTTGACGTAAGCGCAAAAATGAAGACTTCCTATTGAAGCAAACGTTTTGGTGACGAACCTCTATAGATTCACTAACCGCTACATTACGGCCGCCAAATGACGACATCGTTATAGTTGTGATTCGCAATCCGATAGCGTGCTGAAGTTATTCTTATTCTTAAATTGTACACAATAAAAGTTGATTCAAAATTAACTAAATAGTAAAATTTCTTGTATCAACCCTACTAGGCTTTTGTTGCCGGTATTACAATATTCACGGGCCTAGGCCATATGTCTATTATTATTGTATTTACCTTACGAGTTGTGCCTCTCGTAACTTGTCTCGTGATCGAGGCAGTGATATCTGTTTCACTTAACTGTTGCGAGATGGATTATATTAGGCGGTGCGGCCGTAAGGATTTTAATGAATGTTTTGTGTGCGCCAGTCATAGTTACATGTATCAGTATTGTGTTACAATGTATAATCATTATTCTATCTTTTTAATACATGTGATGTTGGTGTGCCTAATCTTAATAAACAATAAATTTACAAGAACTTCCCACATTGGCCAAACCGGTCGTCATTACTATGTAGCTGCAACTGGATTATTTTGCATAATAAAGTTAACGATGGATCAATGGAAATTACTGTGATTATTCGAAGGTATTTCTGATGACTTTCTACAAAAGTTCACCTTGATTCATGATAAGTCAAACCTGTATGATACTCGTAGCCCTCGAATAACATAAGTGACTTATCATGGAATAGGTCACATGCCAACGACTTTGTCTTTATTAACTACCGGGTTATATTGTTATATAGCGGTGCTTAAGATGTGCACCTTCCAAGCGGGAGGCGTAAGTTCGATCCCAGTCATGAATGAGTTTATTTCATGTACAGATTTTAATGCAAAATTGTCACTTAGCTCGTGCCTCGAAAAGCACGTAAAACCGTTGGTCCTGCGCCTGATCTCCTCCGGTCGTGTCGGATTTCCATCCCATCGGACTATGAGAGTAACGGTATAGAGAGTGCATCTGTGTTTGCGCACACACTTGTGCACTATAATATCTCCTGCGTACCTGGCCAATCTCCGTAGAGATTGGTCGCCTTGGCCGAAATACTGTTGGAGATCATCATCATCTATCAGCTGCATCTCCATCCGTGTATATTGTAAGAGTCGGCTAAGGTACTCGAGCATTCTATCAGATGATAAGATAGCAATCATTTTACTGATCATTTTAGGATCATTAAAGGATACTGTAGAAACATTTTTGATCCTGCAGTTCTCACTACCCCATTTCGGAAACAGCCGTGTCTATATGTATTTATATGTCTTCAGCCTATTGCAGTCCACTGCTGGACGTAGGCCTCCCCCAGAGCACGCCACAAGGCTACTGCCACAGGGGGGTTTTGCCCATAGTCACCACGCTGGGCAGGCGGGTTGGTGACCGCAGTGTGATTTTCGGACTATGTTGTCAGTACGGGAAACCCTTAATCGCCTCGTACGATACCCACGGGCAGGCAGGGGTGGTACAAACTCTACTCTGCCGGCAACACGCGGCTAGTATATATGTATGCTAGTATTTATATATGTTTGTAAAAACTATTAAGGTAGATAGATACTTGTTCCTTGACTCTGAACATTCCATCCTCAAGTTTTATTTATACATGTGGATATGTTCCCAAAAATGAGGTAGGCAGAAATGAAGCATCACATAGGAGTCCGCGAATGAGTTCTGCAGGTACGTCTAGTGTAGCGATTCAAGTTTTATACAAATTTAAGACATTACCTTCTGCTTGTTTTTGCCAATTACTAATTAACAACAAAACCGGTTTTTAATTATCATTACTTTTTGTACATAAATTGTTTTCATACTTTTTAATGTAATAAACATTTAATTTAGAAACTGGTTTATCTCCAAGAAGTAGTATCTAGCTAGCTAACTTCAGGATAGTTAAAGAAGAGTGTGTACTACGAGTACCAGAGCCATGTTTAGCATAATACGCGGGAATGAAAGGCCAGGGGGATTTTTGTGAACTTTGAAAGCAGGGTTAGGTATTTGGGTATACGCTAAAGCCGAGAGGTCTTAAAAAAATTATAATTCAGTAAAGAAGAGCCTGCAAAGAAGCGCGGGAAAATTTCATCAATCGCCATCATCATTTCAGCCGTTAATTCGACTACTGGACATGGGACTCCTCCAACAACCTCCACTGCAAACAGCCTCCACACAGCAGATACGAGTACCCGAAATACCTAATGATGATACATTATGGCATCAGTAAGTGTGTGACGATAATCTACAGGCTTATTTTAACAATTTCTTTATGTACACAGTGTCAAAGAACTTCTCAATAGCATGTCTTGTTTACTGTGCATGCCATTAAACTTAAATCTGTAATGAAAGGGCAAGGGACTTCCGAATGATATTAAGTAGATACGTATTTAAGGGTAACCTATACCGAGCGGAAGTGCAGTGGGCAAGGAATGCGCGGCGTCTCGTGAGCGGACGGCCTTAGCCACGCCCAAGCAAGGGTTATGCGGAAGCGAGCCAAGCATAATATGCTTTATATTATTTATTTTTTTTAATATGAAAATTTACCACCACCAACTAGAGTATAGTAATTACATATAACTAGTGGACGCCCGTGACTTCGTCCGCGTGGACTGCAGAAAAAACAAAATATCGAAATTATCCGGGATAAAAAAATATTTCCCCGGAATAAAAAGTAGCCTATATATTAATCCAGGGTGTCAGTTAACTCTATACAAAATTTTATTAAAATCGCTCTAGCCGTTTTTACGTGAAAGAGTAACAAACATCCATCCATACTCAAAAACTTTCGCGTTTATAATATTAGTAGCATATTTATCATAAACACACAACACATTTATATAACAGATCCAAGCTATTAGTCAACTAGGTAAGCCAAAACTATTCCTCCCGAATTTTCAAAATTTAGTTTAATTTTAAAATTATATCAGTGCATGCACTACATACACTGATTACAAAGCTTAAAATTCTGCACTTGAAAATAAAATAAAAACTTTAAAAACCATACTTTAGTATGGTTTTTATTGGATTATTTATTTAATTTTATTGGCCCCAATATTCCCATCTGCTGGACGTGGACTGCAATTGACTGACAAAACGAGACGAGAGGGCATCTAGTTTTCTATCCACTTAGTTTCGCACTAAGTCCAATGAGTCTTATAAAATTTTTCCCGTAATCTTATACGTGGGTGTACACCTATACGGTATACCTATTTAGCAAAAGAATGCTATAGCTTTGACTAGATTTAAGTAAAGAATAAATATAAATATATGGCAAATACCCCCCAGGGCACGTCACAAGACTGCCATGGGGGGTATTTGCCATATATTTATGGCAAGTCCAGCAGTGGACTGCAATAGGCTGATGATGATGATAAATATATTACCTTTCCTATAAAATTAAGTGTTTAATAAATAAAAAATTCCTTTAACAAACATTAAAATCTTGTTTTTCGATGTTATATAATGTTAATTTTAATATGTAATGTTAATTTTTTCCAGGTTCTATATCTTATTTCTTATTGTATACAGAAAAACACATGACATCTTAGCTCTTTATAGCATAAAATAGTCTTTCCTAATGTCAAGAGTGAACCGCCCGCCGCGGCGTCGCAAGGTCACAAAATATAATACCTGTGTATATTATTATAGTTAAAAGTACGTGCAAAAAATGTTCTATAACTAATACTTCAATATTGGTAGATATATTTTTACAGATATAATAATTTTATAAATAGGATAGTAGCTTAGAGGTACATGATGCGATGATTTTTGCGAGATATTTGTAAACCATATAACATTAGTGCAATGGTTTGTAATAAAATATCGTAGCTTATGTAATGATCGTACGCAGCTCATCCGTAGTCCGTAGCACATGCGCCTAATCATCCGTAGTAATTCGTAGTTCGTAGCATTTCTACACATTCTCACATTATCATCACAATAACAAATATTTTATACAAAGTTAATTTTTACAAGCTTTTATTTAACTTGCAATGTATATTTGTTCGGGTGAAATCTTACAACTCAATTTTAAGGCACTTGCCCTCAACCGATTGGGCTGAAATTTGGTGAGCACGTTCAGTTCGGATGACATTCCTACAATATGGGTATCAAATTAAAGGGCTAGCTGAGAGTAACTCGAAAAAAATGTGACGTCACTCTTAATCCAATATGGCGGACTTCTAAAACTTGAAAATCTATTTTGAAACAGATATTTTTAGTATAAAATAAAATTTAGGTAAAAAAACCTTTTTAAAAACAAGCTTTTATTTAAATGCGCTAAAAAGAAAAAATAAACTTTTACACTAAAACTTTTACTGTTAATTTATAACGTCATTTCAAATTTAACACATTTGACACAATTTATATGTTATAAAAGCTTGTCGCGACATTTAAGTACTCGTATTTACGTTCTTACTTTTAAATGTTTATTAGGCAGCATCTTTGTGTTGATGTTTCAGATTTTCCCATATTGTTCCCACGCATATCGAAGAAATATCCGTCGACCCTTCCAGAGCTTCGTGTAGAAGAGTAAGAGAGTAATATACAACAGGGTTCGCCCCGGTGCCCCGAGGTGGTATGTTCACGACATCATGTCATCATGCCACTCAGTCCTCGGCACGGCTTAACCTTGACTTATTAAAAATTTAAAACTAAGAAAGTAAATACGAGTACTTAAATTAACTTATAAATTAACAGTAAAAGTTTTAGTGTAAAAGTTTATTTTTTCTTTTTAGCGCATTTAAATAAAAGCTTGTTTTTAAAAAGGTTTTTTTACCTAAATTTTTTTAAAACATCGATAACCTCGCTAGGCTAGTTAACTACCATCATAAACAACAACATTTGTTCTACGAGTTTTGATAATATGTCACATTTTACTTTCATACAAAAACAAATATAAATTTAATATTACCTCTGAATGTTCTTAAGGCGCTCCAATAGACGAATTTTAGGTATTTGAGGGGGTTGAGGTAGACGTAACTGCGGGGCGCCCCCCGCAACCAGCGCAATCTGCCGCGGACGTCCTTATTCTGTCGCCATCCGTATTCTGGTTGATTTCGGGATTAATTGCCGGGATTTTAATTTCTTTCCTGTATAATCAATTTTGTAACTGGGTTGCTTACTGCGTAAATTGTAAAAATAATTTAAAAATTTACAGGGTGTAGGTGACAGCCAGACAAATACTGGAATGCTGAACAAGTACTATAGGGTTGAGTTACACGACAATATTATAACTCGCAGGAAATGCATTTTTATTTTGATTATCCGTACCTAATGTTTGTTTTCCGCGCCAATTGTATCGGGCGATATCGACTAGTTAAATGGGCTTATTGGTTCTTGTGTGATACATAGCTGTTTTTTGGATCACTTGTGACTCTCTATTAGGGTTGATCAGGTTTTTGAACTTTTTGAGCGTAACTGGTTTTTTTTAAATCGTCTATTGTTTTTAAGCCATTTTCTAAGGCCGAATTAAATAAACAAAACATAACATAATGAGTGAGATCAACACGTTTCATCAATTCGATTCTGAAACTTCGCCGGCAGCTGCCGCAGCACGCTCGTTCCGCTCGCTCGGCTCGTGCGTTGTTTGTCATACTCTAACCTAACCTAACTTATTATTTTTATCATTGTATGAAAAGGGAACTGTTACACCGACAAAACGTCATTCGTCTTATACTTGTTGTGCGCTTAGGTTAATTTGATGTGCAGTCAGTATTTATGATGAGATTGTAGTATTTTTGTACCAAAAGGTATTAATTTGTCTTGCATTCGAGGAAAACAGTTTATGTTGGGCTGATATTATGTATTTTCGAATTATCTGCTGTAGTTATTTTGTAAAACATTGAGTTTATTTGTACTAAAATAATTTAAATGCTGTAATAAAGTATATAAAGGGCATACTGTACAAGTCAGTAGAGGAACAAGAGGGTTTTGATGTTTTGTAGGCGATGGGCTGACCATCTGTCACTACTAACCGAACTTGTATATCTCAACTATACCCTCAAAATTGGTCAGAAGTGGCACCATGTGGTTCTATCAGCCCTTGGTACTCTACCTACCCCGTAAGGGATAAAAGCGTGATTATATGTATGTATGTATGTAATAAAGTATATAAAAGATGAGATTAAATTGATGGGCGGTTATTTATTTGATGTGCAATTAAAAATATCTCCTAAACAAATAACTATGATCGGTTATAGCTTGCAGTTGCTGGATAATACACATTATTATTTATAACTCTTCTACCCCAAAGTGGTATTAAAGTATGATCTTCAAATTCTTCCTTCGGATTATAAATGCGAAAGTAACTCTGTCTGTCTGTGTGTTACGCAATCACGCCTAAACTACTGAACCGATTTAAATGAAATTTGGTACAGAGATAGTCTAGAGCCTGTGAAAGGACATAGGCTACTTTTTAATGCAAAAAAGAGATGTAAGGGGTTGAAATAGTGGATGAAAGTTTGTATGGAAATTACGTCATTTTTTAAGCTAGAAGCTTAAAACTTATTTTTTAGGCTTTTCATTAGATATAAATAAATAAGACATTCAAAGTTTGTAAAAGAATACCCTAAAGGGGCTAAAAATAGGGGGTGAAAAATTTTGTGTGATGACATCGGAAAAAAGCTTAGGATTTAGAAAATAAAAATATAGAACAGAACAATACAGAGAATTAAGTAAGAAACTTGCCAAGCACTGCGCGCCATATGCAAAAAAGGGATGTAAGGGGTTGAAATAGGGGATGAAAGTTTGTATGGAAATTAAGTCATTTTTAAAAGTTTTGTCTCACTACAAATATGCGAGTACAACTTCATAATGATTATCAAGCAGGACAATATGCAACAAACAGCTCTTTTAAAAATCGTACTAAAAACGTCGCATATAAAAATGTACTTAAATAAGCTTAATAACTTATTTTAATGTACAATTTACTTGCAAAATAATTAGCCTAAAAAAATTTCAAATGCTGCCGAAAGTCACTATTCCACGCGGACGAAGTCGCGGGACAGCTAGGGATTCGCGGGCAACTTAGGGATTTATGTTCGAAACAATTTGAAATCACATACATATATACATAATAGTCACGCCCATTATCCCCCACAGTGGTGTATATACAGGGTGTAACAAAAGGAGTATGTTAACCGAAAAGCTATAAATATAACCCACTATAAAGAACCTATCACCAAAATTTTAGACTAAAAATCACATATTTATTTGTCCAGATAGTATGGAGAACATCTAACCAACTCAGGAATATTATGAACATACAATCTTGAAAAATAAACATGCGATTACTAGTCTAAAAATTTCGGGATATGTTATCTACAGTGGGTTGTTTTTATAGTATTTCGCTTACCATACCCTTTTTGTTACACCCTGTATATACTGCTACTTGTTATATTTGCTATTGATACTAAGTTATTTGCAATTTAATGTCATAAAGAGGACTATACTAACACACGTAAACTTTTGCACAAAATGTTCGGAAAAATCCCGGACTTTTTCCCCGGGATTTTGTGGATCTAAAAAAAACTAAGTAGATATATAAAATTATACTAGGTCATAAAAATGGTAAAATAGACACGTAACATAATTACCTACTAATGAATATCATTTTTAAATACGAAATCACTACATATTATAAAACAAAGTCGCTTTCTGGTGTCTGTCCCTATGTATGCTTAGATCTTTCAAACTAGGGAACGGATTTTTTTGATGCGGTTTTTTTAATAGATAGAGTGATTCACAAGGAAGGTTTATAATAATTGAACTAGGGACCCGCCTCGGCTTCGCACGGGAGTAATGCACTCTCACGCGGGCAAAGCCGTGGGCGGGCGCTAGTACAATCTAAAACATACTATAAAGTATCTATGTAGGTAGGTACTTAATGTTTTCTACGTAAGTCTTTTTTACGTAAGGTCTCTCTTTTTTAAACTTTTGTTACACTACGATTTCCCAAGTCTACTTACTAAATAAATATAGTATTTTATATTATGTATTTGCGCGCGAAAAAACAAGCACAGAACCGGCGATGACAGTGGTCACGGCGGTACTGAATGTTCCGAGCGAGACTGGCCAGTGCAAGGATTAGAACACAGCGTAGTTGTAGATGTGTTTTTTATTAATTGTTAATTATCTACAAAATTTACAAAAAATGTACTTTGGCCATAAACTAGATCTGATAAAGCGCTATACAACTATGCAAGTTTCGTGTTGATATTCACAATAGTTTTCAAGATATTTCGCTTATAAAAACGTAAAAAAGGTAATTTTCAAATCGAAATTCTATCGAGAATTTTTTAAGTAATTGAGTTTCCACGTTGGCCACAAACTTGATGAAGATTTAAATAATAACATATAAAAAAATTAGAGCTGTGGTAATCGGACAAGTATTTAAAAAATCGATTCTAAAATGCCTCTTTTGTCTGATCACACCGCCTTAATTCTGTACATAACACATGTGCGCGCGCGAACGCGCGCGTCAACCTTTTCGTATACGTACGAATGGAACATAGACTTACAAATGTCACGACAGTACAATTAAAGCTTACAAACGTTATTGTTTATGATTTTAGCTATCTAGTCCTGCGAGGTTATTGATGTTTTAAATTTAACCCTGTATAGCCATGACTGTGTACCTAAGGGCTCCCACATACGGGCCACCAGCCACAGCCACAAAACGCCGCCACCAGCATATTTCCTGTACTTTTCATACATAACTTCTCGTGGCTACGTTTGTAGCTGTGGCCGGTGGCCCGTGTGCGGCGACACTAAGAATGGGGCCAGAACTGCAGAATCGCAGAGGAGATCCTGCAGTCAAAGTGAAATTAGGTATAAATGGAAAATTATTATGTACGATTATTTAACTATTATATTTAATTCTTGAATGAATTCCTACGAGTAACTATACCTATAACCATTTTCAAATGGAGTTTGATGTGAATAAGATGTGCGAAGTCATAGTCAGAACTTAGAATCGTCGACGAATGCCGACAAACCTGCCCTCTACACAATGGAGTTCGCCCGAGTTCGTCAGAGTTCGCCCATTGTATGGAGGAGCCATAAAATAATTATAATTGGGCGCAGTTAAGTTCAAGTTTAGGAACTTCTTTATTAATTCCATACATACCTAGGTATATATCGTGAACTTAAACATGTTTTGTATAGGTACTATTATTTATTACATATCTAAATACATGTAACTGTTCAAGGCTGCATTTAATACACTTCCGCCAATATATTGCAGCTGCAGTCTAAAACTGATCGTTTTACTAGCAATGCTTTGTAACGTTGATTATCGTGATAAATTAATATAACACCTTTACGCTAGTGAACGAGCAGTATTTTAGGAACAAGAAATAGTGTAACTTGCTCACACACACACACACACACACACACACACAGTTGTATTGCCAAAATAGGGTAACCAGAACTGTAGGAAATCCCACAGCCAAGTTTAACATAGCGGGGGAGGCAGATTTAAACTATCAGTGACAGTTGCTAACGTTGCCAGAGTTCTTTAGTCGACTCTTACGACATGCGTAGAGGGTGATGTAGCTGATATATTCTATTGAAGGTTTAATAGAACTAAAGAAGAAATAACTTACGTTATACAAGGTGTGTGTGACAGCCAGGCAAATACTGAGATACTGAACATAACACTGTCGTATTACTGAAAAAAATGGTACTTGTTTTGAGTAATACGACAGTGTTATTACTCGCAGGAAATTAATTTTTAATTTGATTATACGCAATGTTTACTCTCCGCACCAGTTGTATCGGGCGATCCTGTGTCTAGTTAAATGGGCTTATTGGTTATTGTGTGACACATTGCTGTTTTTTTTATCACTTGTGACTCTCTTTTAGGGTTGATCAGTTTTTTGAACTTTTTTGAGAACTTTTTTTTTTTTAAATCATCCATAGGTTATAATTTTGTTTTTAAGTAATTATTTAGGGCCTACTTAAATGAACCACACTATTTTTTTTTCCTGAAAAAATGAAAAAAAAAGTCGGAAAATTTCAGAATTTTCCTACGAAAATTTTCACTGTTGTTCAGCTCAGAATCATCGTCTGAAGTCACCATATAAATATTTGCCTGGCTGTCACAAACACCCTGTATTTAGCTGTTTGTTCTTAGTCTGCACTAGAATGAAGCCGCGGGGAGTAACTAGCGCCTACATTATAATAATAATGTAAGTGCAGTTGACCTTTCTATAAAGAATTGCAAGGTGGACGGGTTAGGCTTTTCACGACATGCCTAGATTTCATACTCTTAGAATGCACCTAGATATAGGTATAGTATGTAGACAGGTCCGACAGAGATGGAGGGACGACTTTGTGAAGTTCCAGCCAGAGTGGCACACTGTAGCGTAAACAAGACTAGTGTGGACTGGAAATGGAAAGGCCTTTTCCCAACAGTGGGACATTGGTTTAGCTATTAAAAAAAAGTTGGTATACGTCAGTGCGTGTCTTAAGAGAAAGGAAGTCCGGGATGTTCTGTCGGGTGATGAGCTACCTCAATGATCTTTTACATATCTGGTATGACCTGCTATAATAAGCGTGGCTGGGGTCTCTTTCGTAATTTTGTAGTTCTAGTTATCTGTATTTTAATAGAATTGTTTGTATGTATAGCTGTATTTAATATGTGTATTTTTTTCGATTGCTGCAAAGCTAAAAATCGGTAATGATTTTATTGTTAACATAAACATACGATTGCATTCTCGATGTACGGGTATTGAATACATGAGGTGTTATATAAGCTAAGAATTAACAAATAGGGACATCGAAATAGCAACATAATCAATACGACCTTGCGGCCGTGAGGGCTTGTTCAAATGCAACGAGTTACGAATTTAAAATATATAATTCGCAACTCTTGCAATAATTTAGGTATTTCCTAATTTCATTCATATTGAAGTTAAAGTTATTTGTATTTCGAACAGTTTATTTAAAAAACATTAAAATTGATAAATCCTGCGGAGTTTATAGCCATCATAGGCGTTCTTGAGTTGAGTACATATTACAATAAAAATTAAATAAAATTAATAATTTAGATTTTTTTACCATTGCGTTTGTCGATGACTTATCAAACGCTTGCTTTAACTGCCATTTTATTATTATTTTATAGTCTAACGTTGACTATTTGTATATCTTTTTCGATGACGGTACACGTCCACTGTGGCCGGCCTCCAAGCGTGTTAATGCTTTGCATACTGCATTGATATGCTGGTGGAATTATTTAAGTCTGCTCTCAATTTATTGCATTTTATAGTCCGGTTGAGTGCAGTTGCCGATTGATGCCTTAAGTAGGTTGTGTCAAGTTGTGTATTCACTTTGTTAGGACATTTAGAGCTAGATAACGAAAGATTTGAATCATAATAATACAAAAAAAATTTTGATACGCGCCATGGTTCTCGCATATTTGATCTGAAAATAGACGATTATTTCTAGAGACTAAAATAAACTGCTCAGTCCATTAGCCTAGAATACTCGAAAAAATAATAATGTAGACAGGTTTTTGGTATACTTACATTGGCAAATGTAACAGGAGATATTATTATATATGAATCGCAACCTGCTCTATCGTGCAACTTAAAAGTTTTATTTCATAAATATTAATTAAACCATATAATTTTTCCCGTGAGAGTAATTTTATACAGACCACTTTATAAATGTTCATTAATTAATTATTTTTTAATTTGAGTATCCACATATGAAACCTTATTATGTGATTAATGAAGATTATATCTACACACATATTTTGACTATTTTAGCTACATCTGCCCCTTATTTATGAATAATTTCGGTACTTTCAATAATTTCAATTTCAGTAGGGAATAGCATTCAATACAAGGGGCGACATAATGTAACCAACTGAATGAACTATGTATTTAAAAAGGAGTAAATGAGTGTCGGTTAATTTAGGAAAGAGTCTACCGATTTTCGGATAGCCAGCCAAAAATACTGACTGTACAGCGTTATCAGTATGGCTTTAGTTAGAACTAAAACCATTAATCTATTTTATTTGTCAGACAGGTGGGCGAAGATCGCCATTGACTGGGTTCCACAATACTGCTTCTGACGTAGGACCAAGACGGAGATGGCGAGACGACCTCGATAAGTTTTTGCCAGGGTAGACGGAGTTAGCAAGGAACCGAGGCGTGTGGACTCGAAATGTACCCATACCTATAAAAGCAGGAGGCCCATACCCGCATTACGGCTATATAAAAAAAATACTATATTTTTCGCGCTTATCGCGCTGAATGGTAAATAAGGCTTCCGTAATAATACTATTTCATGATTCTGGTAGGTTAGGGTCAAGAAATATTCCCGGTTTTTGAACCCAGGAGCATCATCTGTTCATCAGGTACGAGTAAAGTGACGCAATTGTCAATTAAGCACAACGTAATATACGCACTTACCGACGTATTTTTATTATTATTAAAGTTAGTACCTAAATTAATTAAAATTCTATTTAAAACTAGAATTGTTAAATTAGTTGTTGTAGTCGTAGTTGGATTAATTACATTTTTAAAGACTATCAATACTATGTGACACCAGTGGATTTGCTTGTAGTTATTAGAACCTATATAGTTTAGGTCAGATATTGTTCAGGGTGCTTCCTAACTTATACTTTCACAACAAAATAAATCGGTTATCATCACATAAAAAATTGTCAATTTTACGTCTTTGCAACAGAATCTCAACAAGTAAGTAGGTACTTATTAAAAATACGTACGCGTTTTACAGAACTTAAAAACTATATGTAAACAAAGCATACCATAATAAAACTACAATAGCAAATCTGAATTCTTCTCAGACACACCATTGGGAAACTTGCCAGAGAATCTCGTTTAACCTTTGGCGACATGCCACATACATCCTGTAGTCTTCTTAAACTCACGTGTCCGCCCCATAGCAACAGCACCCCCGTGGTAAAAAAATCCAGCGCCTAGTGAAAGGTCGCCCCGTCCACTTTATATATAGCCTGCGCCTGCGCAGCGCCTCCTACTTCACAACATGACGCCGCTAGCACGATTGGTACGTTATTTGCTCTAAATTAAGAAAAAAATACAACAATAAAAATGAAATTGGTATTTCTCTCAAAAAAGTCTATTTTACTTTTTACAATTATTTTCATTACATATAAATATTTTTTTTTTATTATTAAACGATATATCAATTTCAGTTAATCTAATCTTTTTCCCATATTAGCAGTGAAAGTGTATTTTTATGGTGTAACAGAGTGTACTCGTAAATAACCCTAACAATGCGATCGAAAGTGCGCGCGAGTGATAACGCAATGATAGGCCGTGATAAGTGACGTCACATCGGCTCTTTGTGCGTTAAAGTGTTTTGGTTATTCAGTGCAGTAAGACCGGTTATACCAGGAACTTGGCATAAAGGACATTCAGGTGAAATACCTATTGAAAGCTTGTGAATGTATTCGACACTTGACAGAATATAGGTACATACTTATTCCTAGTATGGGATTTTCCAGAATAAACATTGTCTGGCAGCATTTGTGTAGGTACCTACTGTGTCCTTCTTGAAGTCCTTTTACTTCAATACCAGAATTTATTACACCTAGAAGTTTTTATCCTGATATCGTTTACAACCTGTATAAAAGGTGTAAATTCAAATATTATCAAAAATAAATATAAAAAAAAATAATATGTTCCAATATGTAGGTATACTTAATAAGAAACGTCCAGTTTTGTAACGCCATAATATGTACATGTAACAGTAGTTAAATTTGCATTGTACTTTGATTATGCAATCTAATTACCAAATAGCAAACTAATACGAACTAATTTGTTAGAGTATTGTATCTAATATAGGAACAGATCAACCTCAATTTAACACATGACAGTAACTCGTCGAGTGTTGAGTTGCGAACAGTAGATATACCTATATAGGTCATGTTTTATCGTTTTGAATTGTCAAATGAAATTGGTATTGATACCAGCTTTTTTCCAAGGATTTGGACTAGGATTATGACCTTTCACATTCGATTGGTTTTCTCAGATAATATGGGAGATATATATTATATATCTTAACTATGTTTAAGTAACTATGTCGATTAGATAAAGTTAACCCAAAGGACCACAACCGGGTGGCAATTGAGCTGATTTCTATTTCCTATTCCTGATTTGACATGACTTATGTTTCTGTGTCCCTTAGATTGGGCAAAGGACAGATCTCCGCCATCCCGTTTAGTTCTGAGCTTCGCATTTTAATTCGCTCCAGCCACATGACACATGACCACGCATCCTGGATATCGTATCGTACAATATCGTATCGTCTCTATACAAAATTCAACATGGCGGCTATATTTATCGTATTTTGTATGCAAAGACACGGATAATACCATACACGTAGTAACTAACGCTTTCATCCAGAGGAACTATTCGGTGAAACGCACTATAGTTCTGATGTATCTATACTTTGATGACAGTCAGGATAGATATTTACGCTATATTACATATACACCTATTTATAAAACAAAGTTGCTTCTCGCTGTCTGTCTGTCCCTATGTACCTATGCTTGGATCTTTTAAACTACGCAACGGATTTTGACAAGCGGTTTTTTTTTATACAGATAGAGTGATTCAAAAGGAACGTTTGTATGTATTGTTGCACCCGTGCGAAACCGGGGCGGGTTGCTTAGTTGATCCTTATCGAAGCATTTAAAATACGATTGATGTCGAGATAATATAATATGTACTTGCACTTTATAAAACGTAAAAAAATATGTCACTCTAAGGCCCAGTGAGCGGGTTGGGCCATGGTCTCTAAATAGCCCACTTTCCGATTTGTCGGTTTGTGTGTACTAGCGGAAGGCTTTAGCTGAATTGTATGACCTAATGAAAGATAAATTAGTATCAATTTCGAAGGTTACATACTCTCAAAGTTTAAACTTAAGCCTTTGGTAATGAAAACAAAAGTATATAGGTTTCTTCCTGAATCAAAAACTGGATTGTATTTCGACAAGAAAAACGGGCTGTAAATGTTACGATTCGTAGAAAAAATGAGTAATTTGCGCATATATGAGTAGGAAGCGGGTATACACTTTCATATGATTCGATTAAATTCTTTGAAGTTATAGCCAATTTCAATACGAGAGATAAAACAGAATTTCGGATTTTTTTATTCCTAATTTGAAATTTTGTATGAAAACAATTGAAGATTAAATCTGAGATATGCAAAAAATCTCTCAAGATCAGTTATAGAAATTGGCTGTTAGTCTTCCCCACACGTTGTTAGTTAAATGAAAACAAAATGTCAACATAACTAATGTAACAACATTCGCGTAATAGGTAACTAGTCTATAGATAAATACTAGAGAAATAGCAAATGTAGCGACATCGACACGCAAAGCTATCAATGCGTAAAGTTTCATCACAGATGGTGAAATTTGTAGGAGACAAAGTTTCTAGCACACAATGTGTGACGATGTAAGGCCCACTTGTAGTAAATGCTAAACCTTGATTAAAGTTAAATAAAGAGTCAGCACATATGCCTTATGGGTAGACTCAAATAAAACTACATTATCAAACGAATTTTAACCTAACTTTTTTTACTTTTGCTTCACCTATTATTCATCGACAACAATGGAACACCAGACCATCCCAGACGCATAAAAGTTAGACATCTCTTTTGTTACAAATTTATCTATCATCCATCATCCATAAACATTTTCAGTTATGAGAAGGGCACAGACCGTCCCTCCCCCCGATACATTCCCCATACACCCGCCACAGATCCCAACGCTTACTTTAGTAACTACTTTTAAAGTTATCCGTAGTTTTTCCTATAAATAATGTTTTTATGTAACAGTCCGTCAGTTCTGCCGAGTCAAGGGCGCCTCCGATGTATTTCACGAACACTCAGCTATTTTGTAATTGAACTAGTTACTTTTTATGGAATAGCTGTAGATTTTGCAATACAAAAACTACGATAAAACAATGTGCACAAGGCTTTATTCAAATGAGGTAAATTGGTAGGAATTGCCAGTTTGATTATAAACGTGTGCATAAAATTTGGCAATATTTTGTTATTTCAACTTCTGAAAGTATATAATTTCGAATAATACCTCATAATGTACATCACGTTATATAATATACAGAGTCAACAGAAGGGGTATATTAAGCATAATACTACGACAATAGCCCAATACCCTTAATAAAATTTATTTCGAAAGCAGATAGGCATATATAGGTAAAATAAGTACAAACCTACTTTTCACCTGTCAGCTTATTTTAAGTCGTACGTGGTAAAATAAACTTGCACCTTTATCGTATTTAAATAATTAATACCGACGTTCCAATCAAATAATAAATATCTCACCAATAACAGCAATGTTAGACGCTTAACTGTGGTTTCCAATGAGTACTCCTTGTTGCACCATTCTAAAAATATATAAGAAATAAAAAAGAACATATTCAACCTCCTCAGTATTTTTCACTGCTATTCAACCTTTTGCAGGTATTTCTGTCGCTGTGCGCCTGCGCACTCGCCCAGTACGCGGAGGAGCGGCCGGCGCGCTTCATCCCCTCAGCGTCGAAAAACATAGAGAGAGCCACCCCCGTGCCTATACTTAAGCAGATCAATAAGTAGGTATACTTAATTAAATACTAAGTGATGATTCCAGTGTCAGTCTGAATAATCAGATTTAAATGACCAGTGACAAGTGAATTTCTTAGTCGACTCTTATGAAATCCACGGAAGGAGATGCAGCTGATGTATTCAAGTGAAGCTTCGCGTCAGCACAGGACCCGCATTTTTAAATATCACTAAGTAGGTATACTCGTACTCGGAAACTTCACAGTAAATGTTCCTAATTTAGAATTTAGTACTATCAGGAATAAAATAGTCTTCATTGTAGTAAAATCACATTAATCGAACAGTGTGTATGTGACAGCCAGGCAAATACTGAACTACTAAACAAGTACCATTGTTTTAAGTTTGTTGCATGTTTAATTTAATTATCCGCAATGGTTGCTTTCCGCGCCAATTGTATCGGTCGATCCTGTGAGTAGTTAAAGGAGCTTATTGGTTATTGTGTGATACATTACTGTTTTTTGGATCACTCGTGACTCTCCATTGGGGTGGATCAGTATTTTGAACTTTTTGGGATCATTTTTTAAAAATCATTTATAGGTTAAAATTTTGTTTTTAAGTCGTCATTTAAGGCCCACTTAAACAAACTTTGGAATTTTTCTGAGAAAATTTTCAGTGAATTTCGCCTCAGAATCATGGTCTGAAGTCGCCATATCAATATTATCCTGGCTGTCACTTCCACCCTGTATACCTACATATTATAGTCACGCTCATTGTCCCCCAAAGAGGTTTCATTATGAGATTAATCATCGAACCACACAGCCAGAGGATACAGAACAAATTGTACTCCTACATTAAAATCCATGCGAAAGGATTTTAATGTAGGAGTACAATTTCTTCTAGCCTTTCCAAGCTTGCACCAGTAATAAATGAAACATAACGTGCATTCCAGGCACAATGAGGACGGCTCGTACACGTACGGGTACGAGGCGGCTGACGGCTCCTTCAAGATCGAGACCAAGTCCCCCACGGGAGAGGTCAAGGGGAAGTACGGGTACAAGGATGATACTGGCAAGGTATGTTTAGCTAGATTAATCTAGATTATACGTACAGTCACGCCCATTATCCCCAAAGAGGTTGGGCAGAGGTGTGAATTACACATCTACTGACCTGCCAGCCTTTTCAATTAAGTGCTTTTTTATTGGCTTATTGCCTGGGCTTGCTGGATTGTCTCCGCTATTGGCCTCGTGTAAATGCCCCATTATACTTCGTACATCGAAAAATCGGCCTTAATTAATCAAAACAATTTCTGGAAATAAATTGAATCGAATTATTATAAAGGAAATAAAATACTACCTTAATGTAATTTATTTACCAGGTCCGAGTGGTGGAGTACGGAGCTAACAAGTTTGGCTTCCAACCTGCCGGTGAGGGCATCACAGTGGCGCCACCTACCTTAGTGGACGAGTCCACCAACGATGAGGGTCTACGGCCAGCTAAATCTCAGGTAACTTACTAAGTCGGTTGGCACCGCTACATAACCAGGCACATACTGAAATGATGACCAAGAAAAAGTTCAAAATCCTGATCAACCCTAATGGAGAGTCACAAGTGATCCAAAAAACAGCAATGTGTCACACAATAACCAATAAGCCCATTTAATTAGTCACAGAATCGTCCGATATAATTGGCGCGGAAAGCAAACATTGCGTATAATCAAATCAAAAATTTATTACCTGCGAGTAATAACACTGTCGTATAATTCAAAACGATGGTACTTGTTCAGTATCTCGGTATTTGCCTGGCTGTCACAAACACCCTGTATAACTGCTTCTCCGAAAAACCATTTTATAATTATTATACCTATACATAAGCAAGCATAGAGGAATAAGACCTACATGACATAAGTACTCGTAATGTGTTACTTCAATATCCGTAGTATCCTTAGGATTGGTGGGCGAGCCTATTTGGGATTTACTCGGACTCTCATAGAATAACTTTTAAGCCGGATTTCGGGACTAATGTTTTTATATAATACTCGTACTAACACAGATAATGTAATCAAGCACACAGTATCTAGCGCCATCATCCAACAGAACTTTTTGATGAAACGTACTTATATGGCTGGTCGGGGTCGTGCCGTGGCCGCGGTCATGTTGTGACCGTGTTGTCAAGTGGAAAAACACCCATTATTTAAAGTTCCTCATTTCCAGGGTGGTCGCTCCCAATACCAGCCTCAGCAGCAGATAGACTACGACTACGAAGACGCGTCTCCCGCCCCCCGCGCCCGCGCCCCGCCCCGCGCCCCGCCCGCAATACCGCCCGCAGCCACGCCAAGAGTACCGGCCTGAACCTCAGCAGCAGTACAGGTTGGTGACAGAAAACTTTACAGCAGGCTTAGATAGTATTGGTTTTGTCATAAAGGAGAACTGACTTACAACTTTATTCTCCTTAGATTTCGTTTTTCGAGGCCCCAATCTTTTGAGATTGCTTTTCCTAGTCTTCAGGTGATCAGAATCTGCTCTGGGAGTGAAAAAAAAACCTATAATACTACAGCTTCTTGTCTTCCCGGGCATACTATACTTGGTGTTTTGTAGGCGATGGGCTGACCACCTGTCACTACTAACCGAACTTGTACATCTCAACTACACCCTCAAAATTGGTCAGAAGTGGCACCATGTGGTTCTATCGGCCCTTGGTGCTCTGCCTACCCCGTAAGGGATAATATATATGTATGTATTCGGTTCCTCAAAGCTAAAGATATAAATATATATCTGAGAGAAAGCAATATTTTATTATTATGTTTTTAATAATTATCCACCTATTTGCAGACCTGCTCCTCAGCCACAACAGCAGTTCAGGCCAGCGCCGCAAGCTGCGCCCGCGCCTCCTAAGGTAATTAAATTGTTCACTTTATATAAATTATAGCAAAATCTATAGGATTATGGGGTTCATTCACACACACACATTCACACACTTCACAACACATTGACCTAATCCCACACTAAGATCCTTAAGGTCTTGTGTCGTGGGTACTAAGCAACGGTATATAAATACATAGATAAGTTTATAAACATCCATGACTCGGAAACAAACATCGATATTCATCACATCAATGTTTGCACCTACCGGGATTCGAACCCAGGACCTATGGCGTTGCAGTCAGGGCCACTACCAACTGCACCAATCGGCCGTCAAATTCAAGTCGCCATTAAGTCTAATTATTCTGACGATAACTCTTACGTACGCGCCTGAATTATTAACCTTTCGGATTACTCAGCATCAACTACTTAGAAAAATATCAATTTATATATTTATATAAACTACATTCATAATATCAACTATTCAAATTACATTAATCAATACTTCCAGCCCCAATTCTTCTCCGGTGCCGCTCCAGCACCAGAAGGAAACAACTTCTTCCAACCAGCGCCACAACAGCCTCGTCAGCAGCGACCCAAGCAGGACTTCAGAGCCCCTCCCCAGACCTTCGAGAGGCCTGGCATCGAGTACCAGGACTTCCCCCCCTCTCAGCCTAGGTTCTCCGGACCAGCTCAGTTCCCTAAGAGCCAAAATCAGCCTTTCTCCATGTTAGATCAACTATTAAAAGAATATGCTTTACCACAAGGAGGAGCAGCACCGCTACATGACATCACGTTCGGGTCCTACTAGATTAAGCTTGTATATACCTATAGAGTAATTTAATATAATATTAATTAAAAATCTGTTTTGTTATTATTTTCCTGTCTATTGTACTACGGCACTTATGTTTGACTAGCCAAGACTGTCAAAAAAAATAGTTCCCCTGGGAATGTCGATAAATCCTTTCTTATCGGGTGCCTATGTCTAAGAACAGACACTCCTCCAAGTTTCTGGTCTCTCAGCGGTTTAAGCTGTGTGTTGATCCGTCAGTCAATTCAGGACAAAGCATTTTATATGTACCTTTATATTCTTGAAAAGCATAAATAAAGTTTACGCGAGAGAATGAATACATGCAGCCAGCAAGGTATTTCATTTCGAGGGAATACTCCCTTCCATATGGAAGGGTTAGAAGAGGAATACCACGCTGGACATTAGCCAAATTGTAGAAATTCTAGAGAAAGGTCAGGTGAAAAGTACCCTAAACCGACGAGCGTGTATAAAGAATATCATGAAGTAGATGAAGCAAAAGAGTTGTGTCAGGCAGGACCGTGGTAAATGGAGATCCGTGAAAGATTACTCTCCTCCAGAAAGATTTGTGATTTTTTGTACATGTATGTGTATGAAATTTTTTTATATTGTAAACTATATGCTTCGGGTTCTTGGTTGTAAGTTAGAGTCTACCGGTCTGTATAACTTGATAGAGGTACACAGAAAATGCCCAGTGCCCAGTGTTGCGCTTCCATGTCATTACGTTATCATTTGTTACGTTACGTTTTGTAATAAACATTGTCCCGATGGACGGTATACAAAATAACTCCTTTACTATAATAATATTTATAAGATATCTCACTAAAAACGTCATTAATAAATCCGTCATGTTACTAAGATGATACTCTGACTTATTCGCTAGGAAATGTAACTTTTCACCTTGTTCTTATACATAAACAAATATTGAAAAAGTTTAAAACTAAAAATCTTATCCCAAACAAAGGTCCAAAAGATCCCAAAGGTTTTGCGTCACCAATTGTGGTACCAAGCGACCAACATGTGAACATTTACGTCGAATTTAGAGTTGGTGGTTTGAGAGACGCCGGAATCGGGTGGCTTATGTTCTTAAATCGATGGTTCAAGGCACTAGTATGACAGGTTGCTTATATTCTTGTACCATAGCAAGCTTCTAGAAGCTTACAGTGCCCTTCAAACGCCAGAAAAACACCTGTAAACAGCTGTCAGTTGCACAACGAATATAATAACGCACTATTGTTACAGTTTTTAGCAAACAGAGGCCGTGGGACACCCAGCACAAAGGCGGTAGTCCCCTTACACGTGTGTTCTCAGCGCATTGTGTAATATGTTATGCAGATCATCGGATAGATGTGGACTAATCACCTCTGTAATATGCATTTTTCTTTGAGAGCTTCGGGAATCTTCGAATTGTATCTTTTGCAATCTTATTCTACTGTTATTGGATAATTTGCAAGGTGTCTAAACATTTTTCGTAGATATACATTATTTTTGCTAGACGGGGGTAGTGTACACATTATATGGACAGTGATAGCCCAGTGGTTAAGACGTGCACCTTCCAAGCGGGAGGCGTAAGTTCGAACCCAGTCGCGGGCCTGTACCAATGAATTTATTTCATGTAAAGATTTTAATGTTGTAAAATTGTCACTAAGCTCGTGCCTCGGAAAGCACGTAAAACCGTTGGTCCTGCACCTGATCTCTCTCCGGTCGTGTCAGCTTTCCGTCCCATCGGACTATGAGAGTGAGGGAATAGAGAGTGTATCTGTGTTTGCGCACACACTTGTGCACTATAATATCTCCTGCGTACCTGGCCAATCTCCGTAGAGATTGGTCGCCTTGTCCGTCTAAATACGGTCGGAGATCATCACACATTATATGGACACACAAGTTTGAGGGAAAGATTTAGAGAAATAACGGAGATCTTGAGTATACGAAATTGATTCGTAAGTAATCGTAAGCATGGTACAAGGTCCGGATGGAAAGCCATGTCCCATGTCCGCCAATAGAAGGTGGAACGTAGAACATACTTACCCAGATGGCAGCAAATGGTTTTACTCCCTCGTCTCGTACATAACATTGGAATATATCATGCCCTAGACACTCGTCCATCCGAGTTTCGTTAAGATACTAATGTTAGAAAACGGTCGAAAAACATAATCTTAAAAAATTAATAGCGATTATTGCAATCGTCTATAAGATTAATCATTAAAACCCTGACAATATTAAACGATGCAATTCATTGCAAACAATATAGGTAAGTGGTGTAATCTTAGTTAATAATAGATTGTTATGTTTGTCAATACGAGTATGTAGCCGATGTTTTGCTCTAAATAACAATATAATCATATTATTGTATTTGTACTTTGATCATGTACTTTTATCATTATTGGAAAGATAAAGTATTATTGTCTCCAAGTAGATTCGTTCGTCTTCAGCCTATTGCAGTCCACTGCTGGACGTAGGCCTCCCCCAGGGCATGCCACAAGGCTACTGCCACAGGGGGGATTTGCCCATAGTCACCACGCTGGGCAGGCGGGTTGGTGACCGCAGTGCAATTTTCGGACTATGTTGTCAGCAAGGGAGGCGCTGCTGCCCGCCTTCCGGAAACCCTTAATCGCCTCGTACGATACCCACGGGCAGGCGTGGGATGGTACAAACTCTACTCTGCCGGCACCACGCGGCTAGTAGATTACATACATACGAGTACATATACACACGGCTGTGTTCCCATAACGGGGTAGCCAAAACTGTATGATCATAAAAGAAAGAGGGATACCACAGCCTCGTATAGCATAGCCGGGACACGTGATCAGCAGAGGTCGGAATTAGGTAGCGTCATTTATGTACTTGCACTGATTTCATACAGCGAAAGAATAAAGTGGATATGCCTCAAATTCCGGTATTAATTTTAAAGAGCAGAAATTTTATGTTAATTATCTTTGTTTTATATGTCCATCTCTGAGGGTTTTATTATTAATTATTTGTAATATTGTTGGCCACACGGGATTGTCCATTAGAAATCCTGGGAAGGTCCACATTAATATCAACATTTCGATGCAAGTACATAAATGACTCTACCTAATTCCGACCTCTGGACTGATCAGTGACAAGTTGCTAGCTTATCATCTGAGAAAACGCCTCTAAATTCCTTAGTCACCTCTTATATAATTCACGAAACGAGATACAGCTGATGTATTCTAGTGAAGCATTGCATCAGCACAGGACTAGGATCAGCACACTCTGTTCTCGTAGCATAAACACAAAACGTAATTCAAATTCTTGAACGACCAGCAAAATTACTTTTTTCTATGGAATAATCTAGCTGGCATAACATATTCTGTCAACATCAAAAAGCTTAATTTCTACATGCATACGAAAATCTGTGTGATTACTTACGACATTTTCATGCTTGCATACTTCGGGGGTGCAAGCCGTGAAGGTTGTCTATTGTTTAGTCGTAAACTGCCATTATAATTCCGTTTTAGATTATCTTCTGTTTAAATGTCAATTTAGTGTTGTTAGCGGGTTATAAAGGATGCCAAAATATAATACATACCTATATATACATACATACTCTATGCACACTGTTGTGTCTCTAAATGGTGTAGCCAGATCTGCAGGTTCATTAAGGACAGTGGCGGATTTACAAATTTTCAAGGTATAGGCTGAATAGTTTTTGCCGCCCTTGCCTCAACAATTGTCATATCATACATTATTTTTACAATGCAACAATTTCGTTGAAATTGCACGTAAAATAATTATAGGGCATAATTGCGCTCTTTTCACTCATAAGAAGTGTGGGCAAAGGGCGCAGAGGCGCGAGGCCGATCGCTGCTTGAGGGGCGGCGAACTAGCTGTTTTACTCTAGAATATGGAAGTTTGCTACTCTCGGAATGTGCAATGACAAGTGAGAGAGAAAAGTCATCGACAAAATTTGTTGCAGACTTCTATCTGTAAGACATCAGAAAACCGTCATAGAAAAATATTTTTGATTTCTATGAGGTAAAAAAAATAATAATAATAATCGTTCCCCAAATTTGCCGCCCCCAAAATCTGCCTCCCTAGGCTCGAGCCTACTCAGCCTGCTGGTAAATCCGTCACTGATTAAGGAGATCCCAAAAACACTCAGTGACAAGTTGCTGGCTCATTGCCTGATAGAACGTCCCTGAGATGACTATTGCGATTGCATCTCGGAGTAGATGGAGTGAGTTATTACAAAATACCTAAGGCCTCGAGTAACTTTTATAACAGCACAAACTTTATATAGGAAAGTATAATAAAACAAACACCAATTAAAGAAAAATCTATTTAAATATTTAAAATCTTTAAAAAATATTTACATAGGTAACTGAGTATTCTACTTGTGAACATCACTGTAATAAATTAACCTAAGTTATTAAATACTAGTGTCTTTGCATTGCTCTCTTCATTTCATCCATAGAGCCTTCCTCGCCGAGGATCTGCACGTTTCTGACCTGCTTCCTAGTAGGGGGTGAGGCGGTGGTGAGCTCGGTGGGCGGCGCAGGCGTCGGCATGTAGTCAGGACTAATGGCCAACATCAACATCTTCAGCAGCAAAGCCTCTCGAATATCCGGAGGCAAGTACTCCGGACCCTCATCCAAATGATTCGATGAAGATCCAGTCGCATCATAAGGGCGAGTGTATAGTCTTCGACGTGGAACGTAGCGCTGGCTCTCATACTGAGCATTCTCGTAGTTGGGAGCGTTCACATATAGATCTTGCTGCCGTGCCTGCTGGTACTGAGGCTGCTCATATCTGTAGTCATACTGCTCTTCTCCCCTATAAGGACGTTCGTTCTGATATCTATAGTCATACTGAGGCTCATGTCTGAATAAAGATTGATACGGAGGCCCCGGTGCTACAATCTGATCCATCAGAGATTGCAAGCGGTTCTGCCTTAGAATCAGAATTTGAAGCAATCGTTTTAGATCTCTAGTACTGACTGGGGTGGAGATTGATTGCATGTTTTCAACTGGTTCGAACCGAGGCTGAAACAGAACCGGTGGTGGCTGGGTTGGTCTATAAGGGTTCACAAATCTGGTTTGGTACCCGTGTAAAGGCACTCCCCTCTCATCCACAGGCACCGGTATTATTCTGGTCACTGGTCTTCCTTCGTATGGCGAAACTGTAACGGCTTCAGGGGCAGTTCCTTTTGTCTGCGGAGGTGTAGTGGATTCCTTTATGTATTGCGGCTCCAGTACCTTGTTACTCTGGAGCTCATATTGGAGAAAGGGCCGCTGATTTCCAATGGGGACAGCTGCACCGGGATTGTCTCTCAAATATTCACGTGTACGGAAATGAATAGCAGGAGTTGGTCTTGTATAAAGTGGTTGCTGGTACCTATCATCAGGATCCCTAGGTAGCGGTATATGTATAACTGGCACGGGATTTGAAGTCACAACATTTTCATGGTCGAATACACGACCTGTACTTGCCTCAATAGTAGTCTCCTGATCCTGGATAGGTATTTCCTGGTATTGCTGATGTATTTTCTGACGGGCTGCCACTAATGAATGAATAGGAACCAGTCGAGGTCTTTGTGTGGTAGTTGTGAATAGAGGACGTACAGTGCCGAGTGATAAATGACTACCGTAAACATCGGTGGAATCGTCCCCAGCCGACTGCCGTAAGTTTATCATGTGTGGGTTGGGACTTGTACCTGTCAGCTCACGTCGAATTGTGTTAGCCTTGTTCGGGTCTGCCATAGGCTCTTTGTCGTCTTGATTTTCATAAACTGGTTTTATGGTATGAGGCACTTTTGTTGTTGTCTGTCTCGTAATCAGGTCATCTTTGGTAGTCGCCGTAGGTTTGGACATTTGGGATCGAGTTATCACAACGCTTTCTTCTACTTTGGGTTTATACAAATTAAGAATGTTGCTAGTAGTTGGTTCAGCTGCTTGTTTCTCGGTTGTAGTATCAGCTGGTCTGGTTGAGCTGACCACCGTTCTCCTACGTGGTATAGGCTGAATGAACGTACCTCTTGTAGTAGAGCTGCTCCTGGTCGGATAAACAACTGTGCCAAGTGGTCGTCTCGTAGTTGAGGACACAGTTTTGTTCATCCTTACTATCATTGTCGGTGTGCTTGGCGTGGTGGTGGTGGACGTCACTGCCACAGGCGTAGGAGTACTATCACTAGACGAGGAATATGTCACACGTTTGATTTCACCATCCTTATCTACATATCCGAAGGTTCCCTTTACGTTGCCCAACACGTCTCGACTCTCGATCTTGAAGGTTCCGTCATCAGCTTCATATCCGATGGTGTACGATCCATCGTCATTGAGTCTGCGTATTTGTTTGACAATTTCAACTTTTCCAGGATCGGCAGTTTCGCTCGCTTTCAATATTTCTTTGGTTGTGTTAGTTTGTGTAAGAGATGCTTCAGGGGTGTCTTTGGTTGAGTTAGTGGCGGTGGAGGCTGCGAGGAGGCACGCGAGTAGCACGAGAGGGATCATCTCGCTAAGCCGGCCGCAGCGGCATGTCTGCGCGAGTTACGCGGCGCCCGCGCTTACTACTCCCCTATATAAATTACAGCCCCACTCGCCTCCTCGCCCGTGCGAAGCCCTTGCGCAAGCGCCACTATTGTTGTCATTTCATTATCTGAAACGGAAAATCTTTTTTCTTTACATCTACTCACTTATGCCGTAAGATCCCAATTGTTTAATTGTCCAAGTAATTTTGTAAATATGTAAGCTCGGAGACATGGTGTTTTTACGCATTTAAGTACTTAATATTTGACGGTGGCAAAGCGCAGTGATTCAGTAAGGCCGTATTCGGCGGAATAATAACTATTGTCCATACTTTAATTGCTCGATTGTTTCTCAAATATTGTTGTTCATTAATGCAACGAGCTGTATATTTGTCTGGAGATTCCCACGAAGGTGGTCAATGTCATCGCTAATTACAAAGTGGTTTGGTTTTTGGGTCGGCTTTAAATTAATATAGGAGGCTTAGATGGAAGTATAGCACAGTGTCGTACGTTCTATTTGGATGTAAATTGTGAAGTTTCGCAAAAATAATGACATCTTTGAATTTGCATGATTGCGGTTGACGCTAGTTTCGTTCGTAGATGTGGATTTTAATTTAGATTGGCCTTTCCTCCCGTCTCATGGGCATAGTGGGAACCCTCTATCATAACGTGAGAACTATATAACTACTTCTATCCCTTCGAAAGGAACTAGTAACAATGGCCCCTATTGTTCAAATTTGGTTTGTGGCAAAATAAAGTATGACTAAATTAATATTTAATGACATTTTATTACATTTCAATTTTGGTATTTTGTAATTATTTTGTGCATTAGTAGAATTGTTTCGGATACTTAAAATTGTGCAATATTATCAGAATCAAATTAAATAGTTAAGCATAAAAATAAATTAAAAATATTATCTTATTCATTGACGGCAAAACAGCTCTAAGGAGCAGAATTTTAACCTAATACTCCATCGATCATCATCATCAAGAAAAAGCGACATGCTACTTTTCAAACACTTTTCATTAGGAAATTTAAGATTTTTATTCTAATCCGCTCAATACATACATTACATAGGTACATATTCATAAACGGTGATAGGCCAGTGGTTAAGACGTGCACCTTCCAAGCGGGAAGGCGTAAGTTCGATCCCAGTCACGGGCCTGTACCAATGAATTTATTTCATGTACAGATTTTAATGTTGCAAAACGGTCACTTAGCTCATGCCTCGGAAAGCACGTAAAACCGTTAGTCCTGCGCCTGATCTCTCTCCGGTCGTGTCGGCTTTCCGTCCCATCTCAGAGTAACTATAATATCTCCTGCGTACCTGGCCAATCTCCGCAGAGATTGGTCGCCTTGGCCGAAATACGGTCGGAGGTCATCATCATCATCATCACATATTCATACTGCAGGATAAAGTTTATCATAGCGGAGTCAAATGTTACCTAAAAATCAGTGATAAGTTGCCATCTCATCGTCTCGCTAATGTATACCTATTTTCATGAGATTCATGAAATAAGACTCATCCTCTCTCGGCAGGGATTGTCAGCGTGAGCAACATAAGTTTGCGAGCTTATATAACTTGTGATAACGTCTTCTTTATAGTGTTAATCCACACTAGTATAAAAAATGTGATTAATATATATATCGGTATAAAACAGTTAAGTGCATCTGCAAACTCAACTCAATGGTAATGGTTTCGATTTCTGCCCAAGTAGCATGACCTGCGAAACACGATATGATAAACCGATTTATCGAAAATCAGCCTGTCAAAATACGATAAATATAGCCAACATGTTGAATTTTGTATAGTGACGATACGATATCCACGATGCATGGTCATGCTAGGGGGGCTGACAATTTATATTCCACTAGCGGATGTCCGTGACTTATGCATACATAATACATTGCGGTAAGTTTGCTAAGTGATTGTTATAGAGCTATTTTTATATTTTTTACTGGAAAATTTTCTAGTTTCTCATGTATTTATGTAAAGTACGGGCGAAGCCACAGTAAAGCGTTAGTATTTTATATGGCGACAATCAGTAAAATCAGTTATACAATGCAGTAGCATACTTCACAAGAAAACTATCTTACTTCACGGCTATGATTATAACTAAGTAATAGACCTGCCAGCATTGTTAAGGTTTTTTAAGGACTGTATAACGATGTTATAATATAGATTCGGAGTTAGATATACATAGGTAGTTCGCAAATCTGGATGACGTTTACATGTGTCTATTTCAGTGTTCTATTTAGATGGAGAAACATAGAATTTATGTATGTTATTATCTTTACTGCCTCTGTCTGTTGTCTGGTATATTTTTAGGTAAAGTACCTAATATACCTATATTTACCTGGATTTTTATTCCTGTCCCGTGCTGATTCGGGCTCTAACTACATTTACATCAGCTGCGTCTCCTTCTGTGTATACCGGGTGAGCCAACTTATGAACTCAGGAGCATTCAGGCAATAAGCTAGCAACTTGGTTTTTACATCAGCAGCTATAGGATATCCTTCACGATCCTGGAGTTCTAGCTTTCCCATTTTAGAGACATATTCGTTTGTGTATGTGTTTTTTATTCAGATTATATCTACCTAATTAGCATGATATTAGGTAGATATACTGAAAATTCTGCGGAGGTGTGACACACGTAGGTATGCGACGTTTCCCGAATGTCGAAATAATTTATGGAAATAAGGCTGGGTGTGAATTGTGATGCAGATGCGGACGTCATAATGTACGTTTGACCAAATTACTCCATCTACACATCCGCGGATGCATTTTGTGCTGTAGTAGCATACCACACACCATTATTTACCAGTTACTTTTATTATTCCATCTAGCGGTATCATGTGGAACTAGTATCTTTACTTGTGCTTGGCAGCTTTGAAAGTAGAGTTTGAATGTCTGTGCTACAACCACCGTGGTGTAGCTATCAAGACTTGGGGTTGCGATGTTGTCGATCGTGGTAGGTTTTTTCCACCAAAAACATCTATAAAATCATTGTGTAAAATGTTGCCAAGATCTGACTCGCACTGTAAAAACAACTGGCAGATCTCATGTAGAGCCATTTCTAACTGTATGAAGCCTAACTTTACAAACTCTACACCTTAGTCAAGATATGAGAGGGTTTAAATAACTGTTAACAGTAAAATTAAATGTATTGTTATATTGCAAGGGTTAGATGTTATTTTATTGTTATATTGTTACATTGCAATGAACTCGAGGACTATAAATTACACCTTTACTTTAATAAAATTTTAAATAACATCTATTTACTCTATCATTTGGCTTAAATTTAATCTTCGACTGTTACATAGCTTGGATAGAAATTATTCTCTTCTTCAGCCTATCGCAGTCCACTGCTGGACGTAGGCCTCCCCCAGGGCACGCCACAAGATTGCCATGAGGGGTATTTGCCCATAGTCACCACGCTGCGCAGACGGGTTGGTGACCGCAGTTTGTATTTTGGACTATGTTGTCGAACATGGGAGGCGCTGCTGCCCACCTCGTACGATACCCACGGGCAGACATGAGGTGGTACAAATGCATTAAGATAGAAATTAGGTTAGGATAGAAATTACTGTTCTCAAATTCTGTCTTTCTTTATTTCCCCTGATTTAACTCAAAAGGATGTATTTACTCTAAACATCTGTTAAATGGGTTGGTTTCGTGAATCTACTTTATTTGACTTACTCTCTTCTTTCTCACTGGTTGACGCTTTATCTACTTGTTGCCCAAGGTCCTTAGTCGACATACGACATGCACAGAAGAAAATGCAGCTGATGTGTTCTAGTGTAGTCCTGCATCAGTGTCAGTACCTTAATAGGTTAAATCTACTTTAAAATACGTTTTCTCTTTGCTATGTTATAGTTTCATCATAGACGACATCACAGCACCTATATGATGAATTTGGTGAGACCGAGATGTCTCACTTTTAAACGTCAAATCCACAGAGCTAAGTAATAACTAGACAAGGCAAGTGCTTCTACTTGGTGTGTAAAAAAGGATTGCAAACCACTTCTATCAGCCCTAATTCATTCAGTCCTGGCTTGAGAACGAGTGTCTATTCTAGTTCTTAAGTCTATTTTTTTATATGCAAAGTACATACTCTTAGTTTATCTAGGTATTAATAGCTCTGTGAATTTCATCTCGCTCTCACCAAATTCATTATACGGGTGCATTTCATCTTATACCTTCCTGCTATCATCTATTCAATCGGGTATACAGACAGGACGTAAATAAAGGGGTATGTTAAGGGGAAATCTATGTAAATAGCCCACTAAAATTACAACCCACAAGACTCGAAATCACATGTTTGTTTATTTTTTCAGATAGTATGGAGAATTCCTACATAACTCAGGAATGTTCATACAATCTTGAAAAATAATCATGTGATTTCGAGTTTCAAAAGTATGTACTCGTATCTAAGTTCTTTCTCTACAGTAGTATTTTCTATCTATATCCAACATATCCTTTCTGTTACACCCTGTATATGTAATGAAAACGCTATGCTATAAAAGTATAATTTATTTTTAAAACAAAAAAATTACAAAAACCTATGTGTAAGTTTTTACAGAGCCCTTCGCGAAGGGCACAAACGTTGAACATCGCGCGATGTACCTACATATTATTATATACTTACAGCTACACTATCTAGCGTTACAAAAAAGTATCTAAAGTACATCCATTTAGAAATGGCCGAACATGTAAATAATCAAAGCATAATTGTTTTTTTTTATAGAATTATATCCATAAAGCCCCGTATTCATGGTAAACTTTTTGTTTAGCAACACGGTTGCGTAAACATGTTGCCCAGTTGCTGTCAACATATTGATGTTGCAGAGTAAGTTGACTCCCGGCAAGCGTAAACATTTGTTGCTAAACGGGGCTTAAGCTATACCATATTTGGGAGCTAACTGCTAAGTTATTAAATAAGTTCTGGCAAATATACGATTTTTGATAAATATTTAGGTAAGTACTTGTTGAGCCATTTCTAAATGATAAAATTTTACAAACAGATAGAGCGGAGTATGTACACATGCGGCCGGCGGCCTCTGTCCAACTAGATACAACACTGCACTCCACGAACCTGACAGTTGCACTCATGGAGACTGGATAGTCGAATTTTAATTATCTAGCGAAGAACCTATTATACTAGAACTGGATGCCGTGTCCTCGGAGGAAGGCATCGATCTGACCCGAGGATTGTGACTCGCCTCGAGGAGCGACGTAGTAGTATTGCGGCGCAGCCCTTTGCGGTTGCTGCTGCGGCTGAGCCAGCGCTATCCTCTGCGCCTGCTGCCTCGCCTGCTGTCTGTCCCGCTGCAGCTGACTCTGCTGTAGCTGCTGCTGCTGGGCGAACAGCTGCTGCGAGCTCTGGAACTGCGCCTCAGCCTGCTGCCTCTGGTACGCCTCTTGCGGGTTCGTGTGCTGGATCTGGTGTCTGAACAGAGGGTTCGACTGCGGCGTGTTGGGAATCTGCGGCGACGGGATGAACGGCCTCTGCTGCGGCTGCTGTTGTGCGACGTACGGTTGGAGTCGCTGGTTCAGGTTAAGTTCTCCGGTGGTTTGTGGCAGAGATTGGAACAGCTGCGTATTGTATTGACCGCTGGATGGGTCATAGACCAGCTCGGTGGAGTACAGAGGGTTGCTGCTGGGAGCGGGGGAGGCAAGGTTGGCCGATTTCGAGGGGCTTGCGCTTGTTGCGGTTGTCGACTGCAGCTGTTGGTTCTCGCGGTGGAATTTCGCGAATTCTGCAGCGAAGTCTATCTGACCAGGTCTCGGTGTGGTGAGCACTGCTGGTGCGGGAGACGGGGAGTAGCTTGGCTCAGGGGAGTACTGTATCTGAGGCTTGGCACTCACTTGGAGAAGCTGGGGTCTGAAAGTAGTCGCGGGGGGTAAAACTCTCGCGGTGGTGACTGGGAGGGGCCTGGGCGTGATGGCAATAGGCTGAGCGGTGTATTGAATGGGTCTCCTTAAGGCTGGTCGCTGTACGACTCTCTGTCTGATGTGCTGTAGAGGTTCCTCTACTTCGTCCTCGTCGGCATCTTTGAAGTCGTTCTGGAAGAAAGTTGTCGGAGGACGAGCGGTGGTGGGTCTGGGAGCTGGTCTGGTTGGGTAGTTGGGAATGCCATCGTCTCTCTCCGCGGAATCGGGGGCCGCTGCTTCAGGCTCCTCCTCATCAGGTTTGTTGGGGTCGCAAGGGTTGCCGGAGACGTAAGTGAACTCTCGTTTGTTGCCATCAGGGTCGACGTAGCCGTACTTGCCGCGGACTACGCAGTCGGTTCCTCGGGTCTCCTCCTTGAAGGAACCATCAGCTGCTTCGTAACCGAATGTGAAGCTGCCGTCGTCGTTGACCTGAAATGATTGATAATGCGTATTAAAATACGTTAGCTATTCAATTGTTTGGCTAAAAATAGTGTGATGAATACAATTCCATCCAAATTGTTGATTTAAAAATTCACTGCAAAATTTATTTCCACTAAGAATCGAACTAATTATAAAATAGATCCAGAATGCCAATGGCTTTTTATGTACAGATTACAAAAGTCGTTAGAATAACATGGCACTGAGGTCTACTACCTTATTATAGTTCCTAATGGTCTGCACAGGGGGCTGCTTGGGCGCTTCCTGCTGTTTCAGTCGCTGTGGAGCCCTCGCCTGAGGTCGAGGCTGGTACTCATCATCCTGGCGGTCTTGTGCGCGGTACAGCTGCTCGTAGGCTTCAGCTGGAACCAGCACTACCTGGAATTTGGGGTACATTTTCAAGATCAATGATTGGGTTTGCACACACTTCACAACACAACACACTTATACTCTTTATAAGTCAAATATGCCGTAATTCAACTCCTGGATTAGAAGAAACTTCCATGTAAGTCTATCGTCACTCTGTCTCTGGAATATTTTATTTCTAGTATATCCTGGAAAACTCTTTATGACGCTTTATAGTTCCATTCCACATTTATACAGGGTGTAACAAAAAGGGTATGTTAAGCGAAAAGTTATATGAATAGTCCACTATAGAGAACCTATCTACAAAATTTGAGACTCGAAATTTATTTTTCAAGATTGTATGAATATTCTTGATATGTTTAAGAATTCTCCATACTATTTAGAAAAATAAACATGTGATTTTGAGCCTCAAACTTTGTAAATAGGTTCTCTATAGTCGGCTATTTACATATATTTTCGCTTAACATATCCTTTTTGTTACACCCTGTAGAAATAGTCAGCATACCTTGCCCAATAGTGGTCTTCTTTGCATAATAAGAACATATTTACCTGATCTCCGGCAGCTCCCTCCTGGGGTTCGTATTCGTAGGCGTCTTCCACCGGCTGCTGCAGCCTCTGACGTGGCCGAGCACCTGCAACCATCCCTGTCGCCAGCACCAGGCATAACATCTGCAAGAAAGAGATGATTATTGTTAGACAAAATTGAAATTTCTTTTTTGTGATTTACAATGTGGCAAACTCACACTAATTAATTACGGCTTAATCGACGGTTTACAGTAAATTAACATTCGATAACCTACGGAGTATATGAGATGGGAAAATATTAGATTAACTGGATATTTGGTATCTCATCCAAAGAGTATAAGATACTAGTTATCCTAAATAATTCTGATGTGAAAACTGTAAAGATCGCAGTGTTTGTTAATATGTACTTTCACCATCAAAATGTTTTGTCTATTTATTAACAAACTTAGCAAGTGTAGCGTTGGCAGCCCTCCGGCCAGATGGACCGATGACTTAAAGAGTACGGCTGATAGTGACTGGATAGCAAAAACGGGAGATCGAGCCATGTGGCGTACACTGGGAGAGGCCTATGTCCAGCAGTGGACTGTAATAGGCTGACGATGACGACGACAAATTAACAAACTGTCATAATATTTAAGTAGGTATTTAATAATATGGGGTCTTGTTAATTATAAATATGAATGTTAAGGTCAAGTTAAGCGTTTATTTGTTATTATGTACGTTGACCATCAAAATGTTTTGTCAATTTATTAACAAACTGTCATAATATTTAAGTAAGTATTAACTAATATTATGGGGTCTTGTCATTCTCCATGGGTCTTATTAATTATAGCGATGAATGTTAAGGTCAAGTTAAGCGTTTATTGAAAAGTTCAAGAACTCATATGTCACATAATGTTTAGGTAATGGTATAGTGCGGACAGACAGTAAATTATGTAGTTTTTGGAGGTTTTTTTATGCCCGGTAATTATGTAGTCCGTGAGTATGTATAATTTTAAACTTTAATCTGACATTAATTAACAAACTAAAATAATTGAGAAAAAATTACAAAATATGTCCTTTGACAGTCGGCAAAAAAACTTTTTAGGGTCAATTTTTCCTATGGTCAGGGTAGTCGATCTGCAGGATAACGTTTTATGCTATCTTTATCTTGAACTAGTTTTAGACAAAGGAGCTTCACCAGGATACATGAGCAACATCTCCTTTCGTGCATTTCGTAAGAGTCGACCAAGGAACTCGAAAAAAATTTCAGGCGATAAGGTAGCAACTTGTCAGTATCATTAATATTTGTTCCCGTTACGCTATCTGAGATTCCATAGCTAAACACGTTAGCTATTGAATCTCCCTTTGGTCCTGAAGATTAATTGCATTATGTTACTAAGTACATATTTAGACTCTCGTAATAAAACCTAATACTTATTTTAATTTGTTGTGATTCCTAAAGCTGTGAGCACATAAATCTTTAAGTTCAAGGCTGAAGTTCATTCGTTCATCTTCGTTCATTCACCTGTCAAGAAATGACGTAAATATTAGCGGTACTATTATGTCATTGTATAATTTTATAACCTTAATGCTATTTAGATGAGCCTCGTAAAATGAGTAACATGAATGAATTTCTCAATGAAGATTTGCATGATGACTTATTCGTTCGATTTTGTTTTGTAAGGTCTGGGCGGGCGGAAAAGCCAACATAATAATCTAATATTTTAATTTAATAGTAATATTTACGGAAAATTACTTTTTAATTATATTGACTGATATAGTTCCGAAGTATTAGCCATTATGATTTATTGATCTTTGAAATTCCACCGTAAAGGTACAAAAATTCCAAAACCCCGCAATATTTAACAACCACTATTCAAATATATCAAACCAGAAGCCCTTTAATTAAATCAGTTTCATGACCATTATACCAGCGACGTGTTACGAAACGCATACCAGTCTAGTTTGTGACATAACACGCGAGATGGCGCAAGCGGGTAACAGTTGATAAATGGAACGCTCCGCAAAAAGTGCGCCTAATACGGATAGCTCGAGAAGGCATGTACGACGACATGACTTGCCTATGTTAGTGCCTAGTAGATGTAATCACTTTTACTATCAATCGCATCGCTAAAATACAATTGAAAGACATATGCAGTATCATCATGATCTTGGTCACATGAATCCTGCCTAATCTTAGTAGGTACCCAATGAAGAGTTAGTTAGTACCATGTGAATACGTAGTTAAATCGAATAGCAATTTTTTTTATTCAACTTCCGAACTTTGTGACAAATGAAATTGAGATTAATTTATCTATAGGTATATATTCGAGTTAGCAACTTTTCTTCAAGATTTTCTAACAAGTACGCTTTTAGGATATAAGGCTTCCTACAAATAATTTCCCTTTCTTGGAAGAGTTCGAATGATTTCACAATTAGGTCGTTTACAATAAAATTAATTAGTCTTCTATCTATCTATATATATATAATAAAAATGTAACGGATAGCTGCCTGTACATGGAAAATATATGAGAAAAAATATTATAGAGGGACCTTTATCAACGAAATAGTACCCAAAACTATGATTTTTGGAATTTTTGTCTGTTTGTCTATTTGTCTGTGCGTTTGTGCACGCTAATCTCAGAAACGGCTGAACCGATTTCGATGCAGTTTTCAGGAATATATTGTGACAGGTCCCACTTAACATATAGAATTTCTTTTTATCCCGGGAAAATGGTTTTATCTCGGATAATTTCGACATTTTGTTTTTTCTGTAGTCCACGCGGACTAACTAATAATATAACTTTGCAGCACGCTATTATACAGGATGATTTTTGGTCGTCAAAATTCCCGAAAATGTCCTCATCATCACGATCATTTTTCTCCGTGGAAGCATACCTGGGAAGTGTCTGGTTCCCAAGATATTAGGGTCCAAAGTTGAGTAAATAGAATGCGTTTTTATGCATAAATGCACATAGTAGCGCGTAGCAAGATTTTTTCACGAGAAATAATTAATATCTGTATATGAAAAAACTAGCAGTGGACACTATACATTTCGGCCGACCAAAAAAATTTTTTTTTTCAAAAAATACATATTTATTCCCAGCATTTTTTTGGCCATAAACTTACTTAAATTGATGTATAGAGTACGTACCCTTCGTTAAGGGTGGCAAAGAAAAAACACCCTGTATAGGTAGTGTGTATAATGACATATTACAAACTTTTCATAATATTTTCATAACTGATCTACAAACTAAATTTACCAGAGCGGATCGCAAGTCTGAATCGTAAGTATTTCTAATATTGCATACTTATTAGAAGCATAATGTCGTTGCCTAAGAGGCGAAAGTGTGGACGCGCTTTAAATATAAAACAGTTGATAGATGCAAGTGTAGACATAGCCTACGCGACACATTTTTTATCGTTTTGTATTTCGTTCACAATAACTTAGAAATATGGTCGCTATTTATAATGTTTTTCCATAGAATTCGAGCTATTGTAAAATGGGTGTTGCAAAAAATCTTGGCATACATTTGGAATACTTAAGAAGTAAATATCTGTGCCGTTTTGTACATTACGTTGACTAAAAACTTTATGCGTTATTAGCAGATTTGCAAATGTCAAGAGCATCCATTAAATTAAATGGTAATAAGTACGCAATTAGATTGCTCTATTTTTTTGGTTATTTACATTTTTAAAATCATGTGAATTCGTGTGAAATTTATAATACCTATTAGAAGTTTTTTTAACATTATTTCATGTTACCGCAGTCTACCACGAATGCCAAAGTCCACGCAAAACACACAATCTGGAAAAGACGCATATTTTGTCACGGCCTCCGAAAAAGGGAGAAACGTAACGCCATGTCACTCACCAAGTAAATATTCTATTATATTGTTATACCATACTAGTAAAACTGTATCTATTTTTATACCATGGGGAATTTACGTGAAATAATTACTCAATTAGTCATTAATCTTTATCAAAAAAAACCTCAGCTGACCACAGATGTAGATAATGTCTAACAATTTTATGTCTATCTTAGGTACTTGTAGGTGATTGGCATATTTTTAGAATAAGATCAAGGTCATATTGCACGCCACAAGCTCATTCTAGACGAGTTAATGGAGCGATTTTTCGTAACATAATCGATTAATAACGATTTTAATAAGTTAAGTAATATAACCTATAAAAATACGGAAGTAATAAAAATACAGTCTTTGTTGTAGAGCCACATACATTTTACATCTACGAAAACCATTTCACATCATCGAGTAAATAAAAATATAGATATGACTGAATAGCTTAATTCTAAACATGTTATAAACTAACACAAATTAATATCTATAAATTCATAAATAATAATACTTATTGCCTGTGCTGATGCAGGGCTATACCTACTCGTAAGTAAGAGAATCAGCTGCATTTCCTATCACAAGAATATAATACACTAATTCTCTATCGATCTGTCTTTTTCATTTTTTTAACAAGAAATTAAGACTCGAAACAAAAGGAATCCACGCGTCCATGCGGAAAAAGTCGCGGGAGTCCACTAGTGAAATATATGAGAATTGATTACGAAAAAAAACAATCTAAAATAAACCTATTAAGATCACTATACACTAATGATGTATTGTGCTAAAAATGTCACTACCAGAGTTATTAGCTCAAGGTGACGAGGACGCTATCCCTTTCTCTGTTAAGCCATTAAGCGAAGGTCGGAAAGAGATGGAGTATTTTTTTATTTACAGGGTTTTCAAATAAACCTTAATGGAGTTGTTATAAAAATGATCTAATTATAGAGTGAGCTATATTTGGACCATAAAACGAAAGAATAATTGTATAAGACATGAATGAGATATGGCTTTGTCAAGTTCATTCTATCTAGGCGTTAGAATATACAATTATTTATCCGATTTTAGTGCCGACAATCATGCCAATCTAGGAAGGACGGCGATTTTTGACGATAGCATGATTTCGAAGCAGCTTAAGTCCGCCATTCGTCGTTACTAATAACAATAACTGTCTAGTTTTCAGACCAAGGCTTCTAGTCTAATTGGTACACAAGTAGTCGAGAACCTAAGAAAGGACACAGGCAACTTTTTATCCCGGATAGTTAATTTTTTCCTGAAAATTTAGACAATTGTTTTTTCTGCAGTCTACGCGGATGTAGTCGCGGGCGTCAACTAGTATAAAATAAAAAACCAATATCCAAGGTTTATATTCATATTTAAAACTAACCATCTTTCTTACATTTTATTTAATTTGTAGTGATAGTGTCCTGTTATGCATATTTATTTAATTTGAAATAACATAAAAGCTCAAATCCGTCTATGAGACTATCTTTGACCCCATATTCCACATAATAACCATGTCATAAGTCTTGGCTTCCCCAAAGGGACACTGCAATTGCAATAGTTCGTGACGAACAGACAGTTACGTAAACATTAATTTGTGTATATAGTAACATTGCTCTATATTGTGAGACCGAGTGGGTGACTATAATATAGGTGACCACTGATAGAATACTAATATAGATATGTCCACCAGGAACGCTAAAACCAAATTTACCGGTTGCGAATTGACATAAAACAAACAAAAATAGGTAAAATTTAAAAAATATTGATCCTAGCCTAGCCTAAATCTCTATTCATATTCGTAACATACGTAGTTTGGTGAAGTTCTGTTAGTGCTTATTTATCTGGGATAATTCCCGGATAACGGAGTAAAAGTACATTAAAATGACGTGATGAAATCTAACAGGTATTAGTGAAAACAACGAACGTCGATGCAAAACGATGTTAGGCACATTGTCTAGGAACCTTGAGTGTGCATTTCCCTATGCAACATATCCTATTTATATTGTCTTGTTTTTATGTTGGTGCTGACCGTATACAGTATTAATTTTTAAATAATTATATATTTTATTCATTTACCATATCTATCATCATGCGATATCGTTGGCTCTAACCTAGTGGAATGCAGTCGTTGTACACGTGAGCAGGTATATTTGATAATGACCAGGTTCGAGTATTATATGGGCCTTCTTGACTAGTTACGACATGAGAAATTGGTTTGTTATAATTGGACTTAGTTATGCAAACGGGAACCAACCCACATAAACAATAACATCGAATTCTAACAAAATTTACAGATTATTTTGATGTTTACAAGGTTGATACGAAAGCTTATGTACCCAAAAATTTTATTTTATACGTTAGTGGGTTGGTTCCAGTTTGCATAACTATGTTCAATTACGTTGTTTTGGTTTAAGAGAGAGCTCGTTTGGTAGGCAAGGTTGTTGGAAGTATTATTAAAAACTCGAATGCTATCCCCGGTATGCTATGTGGCTGTGTGATTTCCTTTATGATCCTGCAGTTCAAGCTACCCTATTTCGGGAACACAGTGTCTATAATAATAAAAATATTTATGGATTTTGGAGTGACAGACAAACTTGCATCATATCCTCTATCGGTGGTGACAAAAGTACATATAGGCATATATAAAGGAAATGTCTGCAAATGACATATAAATGGCAACAATCAAATGACAATCAGAGTACTTTCGACACTGTGTAGTAATGGTAGATAAAGTACCACGGGCATAAGATATTATATGCACTATTTTTCTTTCAAGCAGCGATAGGATCTGTACTCGTATCATTAACATTGATTCAGTTATGTTCATCTATTTTTAATGTAATTTTTATGAAAATTATCACACGCAGCAGCACCAGTAGCATGCCGTCCGCGACTTACGTATGTCGCGCTTTTTGTGGCGCCTAAATGTCAAAATTCGCGACAAAATGACGTTTCACACTTCAAGCTGACATTGAAACCCGCAGGTGCGAGCATGGCGTTTAAATTCACGCGGGGTCTTATGGCTAATATTGACGTTTCATATAGTATAGCAATTCAATTACCGATTCAGTGTTAAACGTAATAAAGTTCATTTTACTTCCGCAGTGGTAGCACCACTTCCACGAGTTGTCCAAAAGATTTCTAAAGACGCGTCGCGCGCGGGTTCCGAATCTCTGTCATTGCCATGCTCGCATTTGGTGACTGGAAACACGCGCGCGGTTGATGTAAAAACCCGCGTCGCGTTTTTGCCATGCTACCGGTGCAGGTACACTGTACAGGGTGTATCAAAGGGGGTATGTTAAGCAAAATGCTATGAATGGAGGCCTCTATATTTGTAACTTGAAATCACATGTACTTACCTACATTTTTCGAAATTGTATAAACATGCCTGAGTTGTTTAGGAAACATAAACTGTCATTTCGAGTCTCAAATTTTGTAGTAGTTACGTTCTCTATTAGTGGGCTATATTAGTCATAGCATTTCGCTTAACGTACCCCTTTTATTCCATCCTGTAGGTATATTGAATGATGGAATTGGAATCCATTTATCGTACTGTTAAATTATTGTAGTAATTTTGTCAGTCAGCGCTTAATTTAATATTAAGTGTACCTATCTTCATACTTCACATTCTGTTTTTTCTATTAGTTTTAATGCTTTTTAATCGCTTGTTTGCATTTTTCTGGTCGCCTTTGTTGCTCCTGGCTTACAGGAGTTATGAGTGGTGGACCAATCCCGCTTACCTATTTATCAAATTTATAGCTACCAATTCCAACTACCAAATTACTTTACCTCTGAACTCAATTTATACGTATGATACATATAAATTGCGCATTTACTGCCAAAAGTATCGATAAATCGATCACTCTATCGATAGGTCGTGAGTACTTATCGATACTAAATCAACACACACATAGTTGCAGGAAATGAGTGTATCGTGACCGAATTCGGGTTAAACTGCTCACTTCCAGAGAGTAAATGGAGGGTTAACTTGCTATGAAGACATTGATTAAAATTATTTTATTTAAAGACTGTAAAGACGGTTATAGTTAGCTGAAGCTCTATTTCAGGATTTATTTAAAACTAGTGGACGCCCGCGACTCTGCAAAAACAAAATGTCAAAATTATCCGGGATTAAAATATTTTCCCGGAATAAAAAGTAGCCTATGTCCTTTCTCAGGCTCTAGACTACTTGTGTGCCAAACTTCGTTTAAATCGGTTCAGTAGTTTTGGCATGAAAGCGAGATAGACTGAGTTATTTTTACATTTATAATATTCTTCTACTTCTTCAGTCTATTGCAGTCCACTGCTGGACGAAGTCCTCCCCAGGGCACGGCACAAGGCAACTTAATACTTTTTGGGAATGTAGAGTATATATAGAGTAAAACTATAGGTACAATGATCAAAAAGATATTACGATTATCCATAGGAGAAGCATTGGGTTGCGCTTGGTAAGATCAAATTAATTTGAAGTGAATGGCAACGCTGAAAGGAGTCCCCCTCGGCGAACCTACACAAACCAAAATTGCGTTAAGAAAAGGGCTGTCTGTAGCCTCTGCCTGCACGTGCGTTAAGTTAGATATGTATAATATAAAGTATTAAATTACTTACGTAACTTACTATTTACAAACCTTATTTACAAATCCCATAAGTATTATTCTCAGATGCAAGGCAATAGATCTACTAAAATCTAGATCTAAATACCTGAGATACCAAACGGTTAGTATGCAAGCTCACGACTTATTTTTACGACATCGATGACAAAGAAATCGATTCCTATTAATCACTGAGTTGGGCAACGTATCGAGAACAAAATGGATCGATATCTATCGATTTAATCGTTAATCTGATGACGGGTTTACTATTGAAGGCATGTCATTGAAGCAGGGCCTACGTTTAGTATGATGTAGTTTTTGAGACAACTTAATTTTTCTAATAGAAGCTAAGTATTAAAATTACGATTTATAATGTAGGTTTGCATATTATTTGTTTCCAAATTCAAAGTTATATAAAAAGAAGATTTGATTTACGAACTGCACAGTTTATTCAAATCTTTAAGAGCGACGACGGCTATACTCTGTATATAGACTTATACAGAGGTAGGTCTAACTATGTAGTTGTATGAGTAACTAAATAGTTATATAACCGAAACAACCTCATTATATTCATACAAGTTAATTATTGTTATGAAAACAAGTCTACCAATAAATAGATCAACCTGACATATTGCTTCTGTAGAGGCCGTTCCAAAGAACAACGCCCTTGTGTGGTTTAGGAACTAACATTTGTTACACAGATAATGTAGTGATACACATAGTAACTAGCGCCATCTTTCAAAGGAACTATTCGGTGAAACGCACTCTAGTATTGCTCATACCGTTTAGTTTTTTATGTAGAAGAAAGGAACTACCTAAGAACTACTATATCATGTTTAACAGCCTGAATCAGTACCGGATTATCTGATATTAATTGTTTCTAATCATGATTTGAAGGAAAAATACTTGTTAAATTGTGCACGGTGGTGTACCAGCCAAGTTTCATAAACCTGATTAAACAATTTGGGACGCATTGTGCGTAGACACATTGTAAACAGCTTGATCTTACAGTTTCATTAGTTAAATGCAGAACGTTAAAGCTACGTACATAACTACGGTCGTACAAACACGTCCTTTAGGTGTACAAATTATGCAACCACATTTTTGTTAGCGGATGAGCCTACTGGAGCTTATTTTCTTCTTATTACGGTAAATCAATTATATATAACATGTCCTGACTGATTCATCAATCGCGGAGTCAAAACTACTGAAGCTTTGATAGTGGCTTCCCTTTGTGTAATAAAAATTGTAAAGTTCTAAAAAATTGTTAAGGGCTAATAATAACTGCAATCTGAAATAACAAGTACTTTTGATTTCATTTTAGATGTTGTCAGAGAGGTGCCAGTGAATGCATTCAATAGATTTAAGTCATTTTACTACATAACAAATTATCTAAAGAGAATTTGGCCTCCATTTTACAATGTAGACATATTATAGAGCACGAAGGAAGCATATTTAGGAGGAGGCTTACCAAGTTATAGAAAATAATATATAGTTGCGCAGGTTGGTTAAACGGAAGGGTAGGTTATATTGGGAGGCAAATAACCAGTGATTGGTTCATATTGCGGTGCGTAGACTACATTAAACTTATTTATTATGAAAGCATACAACATATTTGTTTATTGTCATTTGTAATTTTTTCTTTTTTTATTCTTTTTTATTTCCTTTCTATATTTGTTACGGTCTGTCAAACTCAAGCATAAGTTGGCGTTTCGAGACTTTATGGCCACCAACGAAAAAGAAATAAATATTTGTGTACCATACCTACTTACAGAATAGGTCAGAACAGTTCTATGTAAATTTAAAATTGTATAATAAAAAAGTGGTAATTGCATCTCCTATTTGTCCTTCGTCCATGTACTAGACTGGCCCAGTTAGACGACAATGCACATTGTATGTAAAGCGACGCTTGCACTCGGTACGTTCGTACCGAATCGATTACAACACTTCTCGATTAACCGATAAATCGATAGATGCCGAGTGATTGTCGTGGAGGGTGAAGACATGTGATTAAAAAGTCTGACATATCGAGATTAGATCGTAAAAATTGGTTAATCTTTGATAACAGAAACTCTGTCTAGACTAGCTAATGTAATTTATAAGAATAAATAATTATTATTAACAAGAGAACTGATTAAGTAGGATATGCAGGGATTTCTTTATCCTACAAGGTATAGATTTAACATTTGGATTTAAAACATTTTTTCTAAAAACAAAAGAATGATAAATTTCCCGAAGCCTTCAACTATTAATTATCAAATAGCATTCCAATCGATTTAATGGACATCTCCATAATCGATATCATTGCCTCGACCTTTTCATGTATCGATTGTAATCGATATAATACCGATTCCACATTTATCCCGCGCTTTCACTCGTTATTTGACCTTGGTGGAACACGCACGGACTTAGAAGTGGGGTTCCGCTGGTTGTGAGAAAAATTCTACCGCCATAAAATTGATTTATTATCTTATTGTGTCTAACGTTTTGTATAACAACGCTTTTCAACCGACTTCAAAAAAAGGAGGTTCTCAATTCGACCCGTATGTTTTTCTATGTTTGTTACGCGATAACTCCGCCAATTATGAACCGATTTGAACAAATCTTTTTTCGGCGTATAGGTAATACCTCAAGGGTGGTCCCATTTAAATTTAATAATAAATAATTAACTTTAAAAAAAAATAAAACCGACTTCAAATGCGTGAACATTTTTTAATTTTTAGTTTTTTTTGTGTTCACGCATTTGAAGTCGGTTTTTTTTTAAAAAAGTTATTTGCATATGTACACAAGTTAAGGTAACTTTGTAATTAGCAATCTTTTAAGTATATTCGTATAAAGCACTGTTTGTGTTGGGCTGATGTACCTATAGCCACGAATATATATAGAAGCTGCATATTTGTCACAGATGTCTAGACTTTATTTCATCGTTTTTGGCTACTTACTCCATGATTATAAAACTAGCAAACGACCATAAGTAAGTATGTAAATACAGAGATTGATTGAATTTACGATTAGCATCTTATATGTAAGTACTTACTTATATGTAAGTACTTACTTATATGTAAGTACTTACTTATATTGAATTTCAGTGAATGCAGAACTAGTCAACATAAAAAAGCTACTTATTTAGATTTATTTATAACAACAACCATATTACAAAGCATTACAGCTTGCGCCAATGCGCCTTGAAATGTAGATATTATGATAACTTTAACAATTTATAATGTGCATTAAAATATCAGATAAAAATAGGCATTAATACTCACTCATTCACCATCTCTCAGACACTCACGACTCACAGACGGCCATGCACTCATAAACAGATCACACTCTGGTGCTGATGCCAAGAGTGCATTTAGCATTGTTAATGCGCGGAGAAGTGGCGAGTTTTTGTGAGCTACCGTACGCGCTGGCGGGACGGCCAGCAGCGCGTGCCGGCGAGGTCTAAGGCAAATCTTAGGGACATCGGGGCAAACAGTCTTACCAGCTGCTCGACAAGTACCTACCGGACAATCGGAGTCGCCACGCAAAGCATGACAGCCTGTCAACATGAGGTTGTGGTTACGCCTTACTTCCAGAGAGTTGAAACCCAAGGCTCCTTGTATAAATTTTGTAGATACAAAGAGCAATTCTTTCGTTACTAAGAAGTACCTACCTACTTACAGACTTTTCTACATCACTTTTCAGGCACCTATATTAACATAAGAAATACATGTACAGAACCCATGTAACATTGGTAAATATTTCAAGTTGATCAGCACGTACGTACATACAGGTTCCCGAGCACAGCAGCGGGTCAAGACTAGTGAAAGTACATACAGGTTAGGGTACCCTGGCTTAGTGCAATGACCTCAAACTATATGTTATAACATAGACTATATAACTATGACTTATACGAGTAGCATGGACCAATATAACAGAATAGTGATTTCTTACAAAACTGATTTCTTTAAGCAAACTATAAATAATTCTTACAAGCCTGAACATTATTAGAATAGGGGGGAGTTTATATGGCATGGCAGCAAAACATACTTTTTAGCTTGACAAGATTTATACAGGGTGTTTTTTCGTTGCCACCCTTAACGGAGGGTACGTACTCTATACATCAAATAAACTAAGTTCATGCCAAAAAAATGCTGGGAAACGATGTAAATTTTTTTTTATTTAATTTTTATTACTTGATCGGGCGAAATTTATAGTGTCCAGTGTTTAAGCTAGTTTTTTCATAGACAGATATTAATAATTTCTCGCGAAAAAATCTTGCTACACACGTCAATTTGCATTTGCAACAGTGGACACTATAAATTTCGCCCGATCAAGTAATTAAAAAAATATTCAAAAAAATTACATCGTTTCCCAGCATTTTTTTTGGAATAAACTTACTTTATTTGATGTTTAGAGTAACTACTCTTCGTTAAGGATGGCAACGAAAAACATCCTGTATAAAATAATAATTTTTAAAGCATCTGAAAATCCAGCGACAAGCTCGCTTCGCTTTACACACGCGACATATTTTACACATGCGGAGAAACCATCTCCACCGCTAGTTATTACGTTACAAACTGTGGATACGTAAAATGAATAACGCATAGAAACGACAATTACGTCGGAAACAACACGAAAGTGGTCGTTTACTTTTGTTTTTTGTTTGTTCTAGCATTACCAGCATTGCCAACATAATTTACCGGATGCGGGGCTGACAGTCTGACCTGAGATTGCTATTCGCTTTGTTTTATCGTGCTAATAGCGACTACGTGTCAGTATGCGTGACAAAACTGCGACTAGTTAATAGTCAATGTAAAAGATATTTTTGTTGGTAGCAGGAGTAATATACTTATATTATTATTATTAGTACAGTATAAGGGTTAATGGTAAGCCTACCTTAAATTGTTATTTTTTAGGTTCGATATAGAACAAGTCTATTTTATGTTAGCTATTCTATGGTGGTTCTGTGCCTTGCAGTCTACCGCTCTAGTCTAGTGCTCCAGCATTGTCAACTTTGCATGTACATATTTCTTTTTGATCAATCAATACTGACTACTTAGTGTTTAGGGGATATAGAAGCTAATCAATTTGCTTTTGTTAATATTAAAATGTTCCTTACCGCTTACCGCAATAATGCCTAGGCATAATTTTGTTTTACGAGTGGAACTAAATTAAAATCTAAAAAGCGGGTGGGGCTGTGTCGGGGCACACGGCCGTTGGTTTTAACGTGAAACGTCTATGTTAGCGAATCGCTTTTAAAGTAAAAGATTGAAATGAAAACAAGATGGACGCTGTTTTAAGTATTTTAATAAAAAAAGAACAGGTACGTAATAGAAACATAAAATACATAGCAAATGTTTATATATTTATTGTCACTTTCTGGTTATTTTAAATAGCAGCCGCCCACGACTTCGTCCGCGTGAGGGGGCGTTGTACCCGTGCGAAGCCGGGCAGGTTGTTGTATAGACTGTAGCCTTCCTTGGTAAATGGGCTATCTAACACTGAAAGAATTTTTCAAATCAGACCAGTAGTTCCTGAGATTAGCGCGTTCAAACAAACAAACAAACAAACTCTTCAGCTTTATAATATTAGTATAGATATAAATACTGTCCAAATTACACTTATTTTTGTATAAATCAATCGGTTCAAATAAACTTGACAAACACACGAAAGAATCACCACGCTATAAAGTCGGAGTCACGAGTTACACTGAATAGAAACAAGCGCGAGCGCCGGTTTCGCACAGTTATCGCAGTATCCCTCCCCCGCCCCCCCGCTTGACCCCGACACGAACTCAATGTCATAACAGCGAGCTGACTATATAAGTGAAATATTTACACCACATTTTTGTTTCTAAGACCAATAGTTTTTTAATTATTAAGGTACGATGATATAGACCTTTTCGTTACGGTCCAGTTTTTAAACCTGGTACCCGTATGTGTCGGCGCGATTTTAAAGACGTTTCACGTCAAAAATATGAGACAGACGGGCCAAACATTTTTTTAAACTTTAATTAATTTATCATCCTATTTTTTCTCATCTTCATATCATCATTTACAGCCCTGGGAGGTGCACTGTTGGACATAGGCCTCCCCCAACAACCTCCACTCCGACCGGTCAGAAGCAGCCTGCATCCAACGACGCCCGCAACCTTGGCCAGGTCGTCCGTCCACCTCGCGGGTGGTCTTCCCATATTGCGTTTGCCGATACGTGGTATCCACTCTAGAACTTTCCGCCTCCATCGCCAATTAGTTCTTCGAGCTATGTGCCCTGCTCATTGCAGCTTCAGCTTGCTAGGCCGTTGAGCTATGTCGGTGATCTTTGTACGTCTGCGGATCTCCTCATTTCTGATTCGATCACGCAGAGAGATCCCGGGCATAGCTATCTCCATCGCTCGCTGTGCGATCCTGAACTTCTTTATGAGGCACACAGTTAGAGACCACGTCTAGACACCGTGGGTCATCACCGGCAGCACGCACTAGTGAATACCTTCGTCTTTATCGTCGTCCTCGTAGTTGAATACCTTCGTCGTCTTCATATACGCGCAGACAATAGACTACACGTATCATAACGTTACACAGTTGTTAATTAGGCCTACATAACGCATTGCGCAACGCAATTAGTATTGCGTGTCGCGTGGCTGTGCCTGCGCATCCGTACGCGAGTGGAAGTGAGATGAGGGCGAGAGCTGGGGTAGTAGACTGTGAATGATTAATGTCTGTAATTTATTATCCATATTTAAATAAAAATATATATATATATATATATATATATATAGTAAGTAATTGTCTATCTCATAAGTAATTTACGCCCGATTGAAATAAAGGAAAAAAATATTTAAAACTAAGCACCCTACTGGTAGACGACAACCTTGTAAATATATAAAAACAATGGAGAGTTTAGCTAGATAGTTTAAGTTTACGTCTACAATTTCACTGAAATATTCAATTAAATAAATTATCTTTACTTTTAGAACTTTTAAGCTTTCACCTTACCTAGATATAATTCATGAATCTCTATCATCCCTATAGGCTTATTAGGTACAACCTTAACCTAAATAGTATAAAAAAACTTAGCTATTTTTGTCTTTAGTCTTTTAGATTCACAAAAAATACTTTTACGCTTTTTTGTCTGAACTAGCTATTTAATCATGAGAGATTAGTGAATCGGAATATACGCAAAATAAATACATATTCACAAATAAATACAAATCATCGTGTCAACAGTAACCTAGTACTATTCCGGGTCATGAGGTATTGAGGTATTGCACCTACAGAGGAATTAGAAGGGTGCCCAAGGTCACCACATGACCTGACTAGCAGACAGAACCTGCGGACAATAGGTACGTTGTAAAGTCTGGGTTTTGTGCTCGTATACAATGATATATGGGAGGGGTAAATACCTATATGTGTTTCCTTTATGGCTAAATTAGCACTAACTACATATATATAAGATTACCTTAGGTACATAGGAGTATAGTAAGTGGCTTCAAGCTAGTGCAATTTGATCACAGTGAAAAATAGTCATATCTATACTATATATTATTATTATATAATATTACAAAGCTGAAGAGTTTGTTTGTTTGTTTGTTTGAACGCGCTAGTCTCAGGAACTACTGGTCTGATTTGAAAAATTCTTTCAGTGTTAGATAGCCCATTTACCAAGGAAGGCTACAGTCTATACAACAACCTGCCCGGCTTCGCACGGGTACAACGCCCCCTCACGCGGACGAAGTCGTGGGCGGCTGCTAGTAGTTTATATTCCGTACATTATGTGAACATGTTTCAACATGTCATATTGAGTTTAGGCAAATAAATAAATACTATTATTTTTGTTAAAAAAAGATCGTAAAAGCACGTAACTAGGTAGGTAGGTATATCAGGCATACGTTACACCACACTAGAGTCTACAATAATCGTTTAGATCAGGGGTTCATAGACCCCTTTCAAAAGTTAACTGGTTCTGGTGGACCCCTATCCCCACATCACATACAAATTAATTGTGAACCCCCATTTTTTTCACGCTAACGTAGACCCCCATCGAGTCTCCCATAGACCCCTAGGGGTCCACCTGGACCACTTTGGGAACCACTGGTTTAGATAATAGTGATTATTTAGATTATAAAATATTAATAAGAAAATGAAAAAAATTCTTCACCCGACTGAGATTTGAACTCACGACCACTCGCAAACCGTGCTTTCGCTCTAACCAACTGAGCTATCAGGTTAAGAATTATTTAGATACCTACGTCGTAAAAATCTTTGACTTCTACTCATGTTAACATGTCACGTAACCCGCCCAACGACGAAGTCAATTAATTAGAACTCAAATATTTGCCCCCAGCAGAAATCAAACCCACGACCACTAGTAATAACCATAAATAATAATATGCATGTTAAACTTTTCTTACTCCATAATAAAATGGCGTTTTGTATGAAGTCATAGCATAACATAGTAAAAATAAAGTCGCTTTCCGCTGTCTCTATATATGCTTAGATCTTTAAAACTAAGCAATGGATTACTATGCGGTTTGTTTAAAATAGATAGAGTAATTCAAGAGAAATGTTTATATGTATAGCTAGTGAACCGCCCCAGCTTCGCACGGGTGCCATGCCCTTTCACGCGGACGAATTCGCGGGCGGCCGCCAGTAATGTATAAAAGTTTTATTTAATGGGTGTAGACAATGTCGCCTCTGGCATATCGTGAGGTCTATATAAAACAGCAATTGGCCTAAAATACTTAAAGCTCTAAATATCACCGGAAAGGATATTAAAGGTCTGATTTTATGCGTCACGTAGTCACTACTTACTCTTATTAAGAAACGGTATTAAAATTACTGAATAGTTAACTGCAACGTGGTTCTACTCCCGTAAAAAAAACCTTTTGTGTGTTGTGTTTACGAGAGCCGTATATCCTATTGTTCACCTTGGCCCTTGATCCATCGATGGTGTACTTACCTGAAAAAAAGTAAAAAAATACGTTATTTTCAGTGATTGGTTATCGCTCGAAACTACAATACATCTAAAGTTAAAAATTATGACAAAACGATGACGCAATGGCCAAAAACTAGAGATCAAAATGAATCTCACATTTTTGTTTCTTGCAAAAATGTAAATAATAATGATTTGACACTACATTAACAGTCTAATCTAAGATCATTTAACTTAGTAAGTACCTAAATTCATACTTAGCTGTACCTAAGTTCTTCCTAAAACAACAATATCAATACGACAGAATGGTCACCTGGCTACCTACGTATAAAATGGAAATGCTTTAAAAGATTCTAATCAAGGATTTCAAGTAATTATCCTCATATTAGTATGTACAGAACCTGTGTTCACCTTCATAACAAGAATGTTATCATCATATAATTCGCGAGCTTTCGACCCAGATCCACGGCGACCTTCCGACTGCACTCAAATGTTACCTTACCTATAAACATTATTGTAAACAGGGCTAAGTGTTATTAATATAAATGTAAGTACAATAATAAAATAAATATAGGAAATTAATATGCATTTTTGAACTGTATAAGAAGATATTGTGAAATACCAATATAAAATATTAAAAACACAATATAAATGTAATTAAGCAATACAAAATTGTTCATTAATTAACAAAGTGAGACGTAAGATTTGTGTTTTAACTCTACCTAATATTTACATACAGATTGCAAACAACTACGGTAGGTAATTATTTTCGCACCATAAAGTAATAAAACAAAACAACTCGTGTGAAAACAATCACAATTATCAGAAGCATCAATTCAACATGTAAATTCCATTCTGTTCTATACAGATGGGTAAATGAAATTGGAGTGTCTGCTTGCAATATTAAAATAATAGCTTTTAACTAAATGCAAAATGGTATAATTTTATACACGATGCACATATCAATATTTATTAAGTACACCAAGATAACATTTTTCACAATTTTTGTCAGTCTGTTTGTGCCAGCTAATCTCCGAAACGGCTGGACCGATTATGACGGACTTTAACTGACAATAGTAGGTTTTTTTCCTGGAATTCCAACAGGACGAGATATAATGAAAATTCTAGTGTTCACGCAGACGAAGTCGCGGGCGTCCGTTACTTAATTACAATTTTTAATATCTTAATCTGCAATCGGTGGTCTCTAAATACATAGTGAGAAAGGAGAAGCGTACACAAACAAAATTATACGTTCCAGCACATAAGGTCAGATCTCCAGATGCGCTTCTCTGTCATTATGTCGTAAGAATACAGGTGAGTAGCCATTACAGCCATAGATTACATCAAATAAAGAAAACAATGAGACGCTACATGATTTCTTGTCTGATATTTTGTCTGCTAACCGATTTTTTGTATAATTTTCGTAGGTTTACAAGGTTTATGAGATGGCTTTTATTAGACATGGAAGATTTTTAGGCGTTCAGTGTACTAATAGGTACATTAAAAATATTTTTCTAGGACACCTGTTTTATTACTTAGGATTCCAGTAATTAAGTAATGTTTAGGCGTGTAAAAGGGCAGATACGTTATCAAAATGACAATATTAGTGAGAATTTGTCAATGGCGATACGACCACGACACGGTCCCATATTAGATAACGAAAAGCCGTGGTCGTGTCTTGGCCGTGTCTTTCAGTAAGAAAACGCCCAATGATAAGTTTAATGTTCTCAGATCTGCAATTTAAGACAACGAATTGGTGAAATTTGTGTTAGATACTCGTACGTCGATTTTTATCAGCTATTACAAAACATAGAAAAATAATATTTGATAATCGAATTCTTCATTATATTGTCTCACTTTTTGTAGTTGCAGAAACACGATTCGATGACTTTTTTGGGATAAAAAAATATGTTGAAGACCTCTTTTAAATCCGATTTGTTCATTTTACAGGCAAACCTGAGCGATTTTATCCTCAATTAATGTAGAATAGATTTGTCCTAAAAACAGTCTAAAAACGTGCAGTACACTTTTAAAAAATAATTTGTAGTTTTTACGTAAAACACAAAAATATGTTTTGTCGCTTACGCTCTTTTAGCTTAAGTCGTTCATATTTGTATGGAACTAAACTTCCCTCAGATTGGTTTCAGGATATGATCGTTTTGGATTTTATTATTGAGCACTGCGGTGCCTTAATGTGTTCATGGTGCAAAAAAAAATTAGTTAAAATGAACTAAATTGATGTATAATAAGTGCTAAATTAACCAGATTTGCCATGAAATTGACTTGAATCAAGTCTTTTTTATAGTTAACATAAAATTGTTCAAAGTAAATATCATATGCTAATTCTCTTTAAAAACTAACTAATAACTAGGACTAATAAATTATATTGCTCTACATTTGCCAGTATGTTAACATTAAAATTATGACATAAGTTAAGTATATACTAAATACTTCTTATATGTTACAATTTTAATAAGTTTTATATAATGTACAAAAAGCGAACCCTGTTTAGTGTCCCTGATACTTTGGGAGTTTCGACGAGTCTAAATAAACCTTTTCCTACTATATTCCATTTTGAATTGCAAATTATCATTCATACCATCTTTTTTGGCAACTTTTAGGTGATAAAAGAGAACTAAAATATTTATTGAAAATCAGTTTAACAGCTTAACAGTAGAACACCAAAGCGCTGTTAAAATTACAAGACTAATATTTCCGTTTATGTCTTATATTTTTTCATTTCTATAATAATATTTATTTATTTTGTTTATTTGACATATTTACAGATCATAAATATTACATCTTATTATAATTTTTTTAACTGTTACCGTTCTTATCTACACCCAAATTACAAATGTGCATCATCATTCAAACTAAATTAAATTAAGGACAATATTTTATGTTACATGTTAAAATGTAGGCAATGTGGTATGTAGATTTATTTTACTGGTTTTGCTACATTTTGTAACTGTCTTCGCGACATAGCACATTCGTTTACATAGTCCAAATACTTCGATAGTTCGAGTACATACATAATCTTAATATTCATTCAGTTAAATATTATCGTAAATATAAACATCGTCGGTTTAATTATCAAAATGCGTAACTCCAAAAAAAAACGACATTTTAAATATTATTCTAACAGAAAGGTAACACGATTCTATCTACGCCAGATGGCATTAAAAGTAAAATTTCGATTTTTTTTTTGTTTTTTTTTGAGTTACGGATTATAATAATTAGACCCGCGATATGCTAATTGATAAAATTACCAATTTGATATATATAATAATAAACCTAGTACAGTATAAGTAAGTACATAATCCTCTATTTTAATTTTAATTTTAATTCTAATTTTACTTTAAATTAATGCTAAGCAATGCACCACCGATTGTGACCTCAAGCGAAGCGATTTTATCTGCATCGTTGGATAACCTTATCCAATGCCCAAAATGTTCCCAGGCTAAATTTTTTAAAGGACACAGGGGCCTAAAAATCCATCTCGGAAGGGCCCACAAAGAAGTTGGTGGGTCCCAAGCTCCCGTAACTGATGAAATAAGTACGGACGATACCCCTTTCTGGAGGACGCTAGGTGAGTTAAAGCAGTCATTGCCAGTGCTGAAGCGGATACCACGCGCAGCACGGGTAATGGTTGCTAGAACATTATCTGCCGACATACAGAAAGTGGTTTCTGAAAACTCGAAGGTCGCCTGGGAACACCTTTTAACCTTTCCGTACAGAGTACTGCATGTAGTGAAAGAAATAAACTCAAGTAGTACTCTTGCGCAAAGGTTGAAACAAAATTGCATAAATAATAACCCTTTAGACCCCAAATTATACTTTCGGCAGCAAAACAATCGCAAAATTGACTACACTTTCAGACAAGTCGAAAATAAAATAAGCGATGGTGATATCAGAGGAGCTTCCCGGCTCCTCTTCTCCAGCGATGCAGTAGCTCCAGATACTCCGGACACCCTCACCTCACTTCATTCAAAGCATCCACCTCCAGCAGCTAATATCCAACTACCACAGCCGCCTGTATCCTCCGATCAGGCCTTACAGGCAACGTGCACAGACGTGCTACATGCTGTCACGTCCTTTAATAGTGGCTCCGCTGGCGGGTTGGATGGGCTGAGTCCTCAACACCTAAAAGACCTTATTGGTGGAAACATCGGACCAGCCGGCGACACGCTCTTGAAGAACCTGACGGCACTGGTAAACCTCATGCTGCTTGGGAAAGTCCACAAAGATATATTAGGTATTTTGTACGGCGCCAATTTGTGTGCCCTCCTAAAAAAAGATGGGGGCATAAGGCCGATAGCCGTAGGCTGTATTTACCGCCGCCTTACAGCTAAAATATGTTGCCGGGCCTCGGTAAATGCTTTAGCAAATTATTTCCAGCCCCGGCAACTTGGCTTTGGGACAAAAGGCGGCTGCGAAGCCGCCGTACACTCGTTGAGGACTTTCCTAAGTGCTGAAAATGATACTATCGTCCTGAAGGTGGATGTTAAAAATGCATTTAACTGCGTAGACAGGGGCGCCCTCTTGTCAGCCATCAAAGAAAAAATTCCACATTGTTTTAACTATCTTTGGCAGTGTTATAGTGAACCCTCAAAATTAGTTTATAAAGACCACCCTTTAGATTCAGCAGTCGGCTGTCAACAGGGTGACCCTCTTGGTCCAGGCATATTTAGTTTAGCCATTCATACAATTATCGAGAAACTAAATTCGAAATTCAACGTATGGTACCTGGACGACGGAACCCTAGGAGGCGAGGCTGAAACAGTTTTAAATGATTTAAATTTTATAATTGACAAATTCAAAAATATTGGTTTGGAATTAAATTTTTCAAAATGCGAACTATTTGTAAACAGTAGTAATCAAAATTTAATAACAGACACGATCACAAAATTCAAAATTATTGCACCCGAAATAAAAATTATAGACAAAAGTACACTTTGCCTCTTAGGGTCCCCGATCTTTGATGATGCAGTGGGCCCGTTTTTTGAAAATACAATTATAAATTTTAATTCAGTATCGGACCGTCTATTAAAAATTAATACACACATGGCCCACTGCATAATCAGACACTGCCTTTTTGTGCCAAAATGTACGTACGTGCTACGCTGCTGTAATATTTGGAAACATGCCCATCTTCTCGACCTATTAGACTCTATCATTCAAAAAACAGTCACATCCATATTCAACATCCATATCGACGATTGAATCTGGACACAGGCCTCCTTACCAATCAGGATGGGGGGTCTGGGTATACGGAAAATTTCAAATGTCTCTCTACCGGCGTTCCTGTCCTCGGCCTACAGCACAGAGAAACTCGTGGCAAAAATACTTCAACCAACTTTCGGCCAAAATATTACAATCTGCGGCTTGGCCGAGGCCAGAAATGACTGGATAGCACGGTGCCCAAACGTAGACCTGCCCAAGGACCCTTCTTCTCAGCGACAGTGGGACGAGCCGCTCTGTGGCCTGGTGCGGAATGAACTCATACAAACGTCATCCGGTACCACAGAGCGCGCCCGTCTACTCGCTGTCGGAGAATGGGAATCGGGACTTTGGCTACAGGCTCTACCCTCGCCACACACGGGCACCATGCTAGATAGAACAACGTTCCGTATAGCTGCATCGCTTCGCCTAGGGGCCACAGTAACGGTTCCCCACATTTGCCAGTGTGGGGACACCGTAGATAGGCTTGGTCACCACGGTCTTTCATGCATCAGAAGCTTGGGCCGTCTCCCACGGCACGCAAATATCAACGATTCTATCCGTCGGGCCCTAGGAAAAGCCAACGCGCCAGCAGTTCTGGAACCCAATGGCTTGGCGCGTGATGATGGGAAAAGGCCCGACGGTATGACCCTAGTGCCTTGGGAGATGGGTAGACCGCTTGTGTGGGATGCTACTTGTGTTGACACTCTTGCTGCCTCCCACATCGGCGGTACATCATCCAAAGCCGGTTCTGCTGCATGTTCGGCGGAAAACGCCAAGCGCCGCAAATATGCAGGTCTCCCAGGAGACTACATGTTTGGGGCGTTTGGCGTCGAGACACTGGGACCGTGGGGACCAAGTGCTCACCGCCTCTACCGGGAAATTTCCAAACGCCTGTTTGAAACTTCCCGTGACCAGAAGGCTGGCCTGTTTTTTGGACAAAAAATTAGCATTGCCATTCAACGTGGCAATGCTGCCAGCCTCCTGGGCACCCTCCCGGTAGATGGCAACTTTATACATACATTTAATTTTCTGTAGTAGGTTTAAGTTATTTTATCCATAGGTTAAATTTTTGTTTTAAGTCATTATCTAAGGCCTACATAAACTTATCTTTTTATTTTCAATTATTAAACTAGCAAGCATTATGTACAGTAAGTAACATAATAGGTACAGCCAATTACTAAAAACCCTATAAAATACAGGATGATTTTTGGTCGTCAACGTTCCCGAAAACTACGGAATCTCCTCATCATCACGATCATTTTTCTCCATGGAAGCATACCTGGGAAGTGTCTGGTTTCCAAAATATTAGGGTCCAAAGTTGAGTAAATAGACTGCGTTTTTCTGCATAAATGCACATAGACGCGCGTAGCAGGATTTTTTCACGAAAAATAATTAATATCTGTCTATAAAAAAACTAACATAAACACTAGACACTATAAATTTCGCACGATCAAGGAATTTAATTTTTTTTTTTTTGAAAAAAAAAATTTTTTTTCCCAGTATTTTTTTTGGCATAAACTTACTTTATTTCATGTATAGAATACGTACCCTTCGTTAAAGGTGGCCACAAAAAACACCCTGTATAAAAAAATTAAACTGTTTAATTAGGTAAAGGTAACCTTACATACGAATACCTGGTTATAAAAATTCCTCGTAAAAATGTTTTAAAATTACCACTAAAAATACTGAAGTCGACAATATGTTATGAGACAAAGCAATAATGTACCGTAATAAAATAAACAGAGATGTACCTATCCGTGATGTAACATTCACTTATTTAACATTATATCGCTAAAACACTTGCGAGACACCAGTTTGCACAACCGACTTTTACTGACATTTATTAGAGGAATATTTCAATTATCATTGTAATTTATCAAGATTATTAGGTTAGACTAGCGCGCTAGCGATCTGTCACTAGTGATCTGGGGGGCAATTCTCGAAACGTCTTGAGTCGGAACGAAGCCGAAATGGAACCGTTCTAGACGCTCAGAATGAAGTAATAATTACTTTACGCTGACGTAATTAGACACATTTCAGCACGTGACAGATATTTGATTTTATTTTGTCATACTCACGACCACGGCATTTCAAAATATACCTTATTACCCAAGCGGTAAGTATATATGTAGCACCGCGTTTCGTTAACGGTTCGTTAGTGGTTGCGTTTTGGCTCAAAATTTTCAAGAATTGCCCCCCTGATTGATTTACCTTAGCGCGAGTTAAAGAAACGTGGGTATCAGTTCAGGAACTAGGTATCTTTCTAAAGAGGTAACTAACCTAAAATTAGACGGCTAACCAGTAATTTTAAACATAAAATCTAGCAAATGGAGTCGCGGACTTATTCTAGTTAAATAATAACATGTACGAATCTGTATTCCTAATCAGTGCTTGCGGCGTCGTCGCGTGCGCACATTTACGCAACAAGTCCAGCTACGGGACACAACTAGTGCAGAGCTCGATAGCCACTAGAACGAAAAGTGTTTCAGATATTTCTTCATTCATATACGTACTGGCAGGTATTTATTTATTTAGTTAACTGGTAAAAAATGGGCTTGTAGGTACACAGTTTTGCACAGCCACTTTGAGTATGTCTGCCGTGACTACATGTTTTTATAGAATACTACCGGAACGGCAGAAGAAAAAAGTCGAAATTTTCTGGGAAAAATATTTTTCTTAGATAAAACGTAACCGCGTTCGCGTGAAACGGCAGAAAAAATGAAATGTCAAAATTTTGCGGTAAAAAATATTTTTTTGGGATAAAACGTAGGCGTATACGAGTATCCTTTCTCAGGCTCTATCTAGACTACCAGGGAGGCAATTCTAGAAATTTTTTGAGCCGAAACGCAACCACTAACGTTAACCGTTAACGAAACGCGGTGAGAAGAAATATACATATACTTACCGCTTAAGTAATAAGGTACATATATTTAAGCATGCATCAGTCGCGAGTATGAGTATGAGAATAAAAACAAATATCTGTCTTGTGCTGAAATGTATCTAATTACGTCACCATAAAGTAATTATTGCTTTGTTCTGAGCGTCTACAACGGTTCCGTTTCGGCTTCGTTCCAACTCGAGACATTTCGAGAATTGGCTCCCAGTATAACAAATTTTGCCTGAGAGCTCTACAGACAAAAAGAGTTTACTTTTGCGTTTATAATATCTATTAGTAAGGATGTAGCAATGTAGTTAATAGTAATACATTATTTTGTATACCTCAAATTATTTGTTTTAATCATTTATCTACAGGGAAAATTAATTATAGGTAGTTTTATTTCAGCAAATGTGTGAAAGCTCTACCTCATCATCACTTTCCCACGATGGAAAACGATTGCCAAATGCGTCCCCACCCCACTTTAAAAAAAATCTTGTGAGGTCCCATTATCTGTTTTGCTATGTTCTTAACCACAGCAAAATCTTAATTTTCTATTAATAAATGTCTCTTAGGTATATTTATGTGTTGAAGAGCAACATGATTTGGCTAATTTGCGAGTAAAAGTAAATCTAAAACTGCCATTAACCAGAATAATAATAATCAAGGATATAAATAAACTTAAAGCAATATGGTTTGATATTAACTTTTTAAATTAAGCCAATGCTCTATACTATGAAGGATAGTTTCTTACGAATAGTTTATAAAATGGTTCAGAGAAAGTGCCCCGAGCCACTTCGCATTATCTACGGAAGTATCCGCTCTGACATAACAAACATAATTTTACTGCAGAACGTTTGACAACTTACCTGATAAAGGTATGTTTAAAGTTAAAGCAAGTTTCAAAGACAACAAAAAATACACATATAATATGAGATGCAGCTTATGTATTCAAATGATGTTCCGCATGACTATAGGACTAAACATTAATCAATAAATTCTCTTCATATTTCCATTGAGGGGTCGCCCACCACCGGGCGCTACACCCTCGGATCTGCCGACTCATGATCACGAACACAAGACAGTACCGTCGCAATGAGAAGCCAGATCCAAGCACCTAGCATGCGACCATAAATACATAGCTGCTAATCCGAAAACGTGGCATCATCAGGGTTAGTTTTTCATGTTAGTTCTAAAACGGGTGTTGGCGAAACATATGTCGATTTAAAATTTTAATTGGTTTTGGGCGACCCCTCAATGGAAATTTGAACTTCCGAATAGTGACGTCTGATACAATTAAATAATTAACTCTTCATATTGCTTGTCTACACTTACCAAAGAACGCACATGTCCTCCAATTCTCTTAAAGTTTACAGCTGAGAAGCAAACGAACCGTTATAGAAGCACGGTGCGATGTGACAATTACTTTACGGTAACGTATTTAGTTAGATACATTTCAGCACCGTTTTTTTAGCAGCTATATGTACATTGCATAAAGATAGCTGTCTTTACGGTGCCGAATATGTTAAAAGATCCCTCACGGCCGCCATATGACGGCAGAATCAAATAAATTCAGTCTTATTACAGAAAAATTTAAACATTGTTTAAGCTAAAAATTGTCTCATTTTACAGATATTCCATACTAGCAGCGCGGGTGAGGGGAGGGTCCTTAGATATACTTCACTTTACTTTACATACTTTAGATGTTTACCGAGATTTGGATTTGGCTAGTGTATAGCTATCGGGATGAAAAAATAACGTTGCCAATAATGTAATTTAAAAGAGATGGTAAAATTCGTCATCCGAGTTAATTAACCCGATAGCTCAGTTGGTTAGAGCAAAAGCACGGTTTGCGAGTGGTCATGAGTTGAAATCTCACTCGCGTGAAGATTTTTTTCATTTTCTTATTAATATTTTATAACCTACTACATATTATATGTATCAAAACTGTCACAAGCCAGACTTACGATTTCCGTACATTCTAAACGAAAATATCGTGATACGACCCAGTTCGGATAGTTCCTGTAAAAGACATCAACGCGTTCTTAAACCACCGTTTCCTTTACTTTTACTATTTCACACGATTTTTTTTAATCACAAGAGGATATGCCTAAATTAATTCGGTCTCTATTGGCATTTTATTTTCCTGTTTTGATTTGTAAATCCCTTTACGAATTGCATTATCGCACTATTTTGCACTTGGTAGAGGTAAGGCGGACGAAGTTGCGGGTACACAGCTAGTACATAATTAACTATTATCAATGGTGCAGTGATGTTCGTAGTGTACAATTTAATTTAAACTGCAATAATCACAATAACAGTAACGTACTGACAACATAGTCCGAAAATCACACTGCGGTCACCAACCCACCTGCCCAGCGTGGTGACTATGGGCAGTAGCCTTATGGCGTGCCCTGGAGGAGGGCGTGTCCAGCAGTGGACTGCAATAGGCTGAAGAAGAAGAAGAATTACAGTAAAAAAATAAGTAGATGGATCTTGTACATGTGCCCAGTTAACTCCTTAGTTCATTTTCATCTTGTTACAAAACCTAACACTGGAAATAACTCAACTGTAGACAACTTGAGTAAACATCATAAATACCTGTCTTTCTAAATTGCACATTAAAATATTTTATTTATGTGTAAAACTAGTGTACCGCGAGTTTCGACACCTCGTATTCTAATTTTGAAGTGCGTAAACCCAAATCAAACGTTACAAAATGCTCTAAATACTCGATAACTTTCTAAAAAAATACTCATTTAGTAACAATGATTGATTTAGTTATCAGATCGATGGAGATAGATCAATTGTCGGGCTGTAAGAAGTAGATCTACAATGGTTGGAGTCAATTATATAATGCTGAGACCCACTGGGAGGGAATCTCAATTTATTGGGTGCTATCACGCGTTTTAGGGGTCCGTGGGTTGGATCAAACATACATAAAACTTTGAAATAAACATAAACGAACCTCTCGATAGTCCGTGAAGCTATCGTCAAACTGTCAAATAACATAGATTTTGCTAGCGAGTCGCTAGCGTTACGCCGCGTAAAAAGGTCCGTGCTTACCCCGCAGTACGGAACCGTTATCTCAAATCGTGCTCACACTTAGCCACTAAATATAATTTTCGTATTAAAATGAAAGGCTTTAAATTGGAACCTTTCAAAAGGCTTGTTATTTTTCTTTGTTAATCGATTTCTGATCAATTGACCCGGAGAGAGATGGCGGAGAGGTCACTTCGATTAACATTGGCAGTTTCTTCGTATAATAATAAATATACCTACCATCATATATTAATAGTATATATGAGTCTTTCCCGAAGTGGGCGATAATGCCTCTTGTGGGCGCTGGAGGCCTAAAAGAGGGTGGCATATGGCCCTTAGCGAAACTAATATGTTTTTGAGGTTTTAAGAGAGAAAGTAGATTTTCGATGTGGGCGTTAGACGAAATAAGTTTGGGAACTTCTCCACCATACATTATAATAGATACACTTATATTTTCACGTCTTATTTTTACTGTACCACGTTTTGTGCAAAACAAATAAATTATTCTTATTCTTTATTGTAATTATCTCTGAAAGAGATTTGTTCCAGCAAACCATTTGGGAAAGTGATAATTAAATATAAAAGGTGTACACATTTATATATAATATAGATAATAGTAACTATAAATATAATAATATTTATATATAATTATATTTTTTACCCGTTATTATTATTTTAATAATTTAAATTTACTGTTTCAGGTTTTCAGCGTGTAATCTACTGAGTCAGTGCAGACTTAAAATCACTCGAGCTGAAGAAGTTACTTACACACTTACTTTTTAGTTTTATCAAATTAACACCTTCATAATATAATTTAAGGACGTGGGAAATTTGATATAATTATATAACCTAAAATGCTCAATTGTCTCAAGTATATTAAAAGATAAACTTAAAATATTTACAGTTCTATTGTTTATGATATAACCTCGTTTTTTACATTAGGCATTATTCTTATACGTATTCAAGATTTTTCTTATATGCTCATTGCTAGGTATACTTTATGACACAAAATGCAAGAACTGTAATCACTCAGCAGACAGTCCTCCCTAACTATAAATAACCCTAATAGAGTGATAAATAACCCTTTATTCTTATTAAAAACGCGGATACATAGTTCCCATGCTAAGTGTATATTCTAATTAAGGTCATCGCATCGCTACCGCAAAGTTCAGCCGGAGCGCGCAAGTGACCTATGCGCGTTGCACGACGCACGTTATGTTTGCGCACTGCATCGAGTTGTATGCAAGAAGCACGGACTTGTGTCCATAGGTATCGAGATCAGATCGAATTGGAAAATGGATCCCGCTAAGTTGTATCTATTGATACTGTCATCAGTTTCTAACAAAACCCAAATGGGGTACCCGGTACCTAAATTATACTCGTATGTAAGTATAAATAAATAAACAAATAAATAAATAAATATTCACACACTTCACAATACATTGACCTAGTCCCACATTAAGATCCCTAAGGTATAGTGTCATGGGTACTAAGCAACGGTATATAAATACATAGATAAGGATAGAAATATCTATGACTCGGAAACAAAGATCAATATTCATCATATCAATGTTTGCACCTACCGGGATTCGAACCCAGGACCTATGACGTCGCAGGTAGGGCCACTACCGACTACAACAGTCGGCCGTCAAAGTATGGAAGGTAGGCTGACGGACAGAAATTTTTAATGGTCCAATAAACTTATAATGTTTTATTATATCATCATAAGATTCCTGGCCATAATTAAAAAAACGGAACGTTAAATGTACGGAATTTTACGAGAAATAATCTGATACTGTAGCCGTTGATAGAACCTGAGCAACTTTTGCCTCAGGGTCATTACATTTTCTTTTTAATCTAAGTTTTCCATTGACATCGCAATGAAAGTAACTATATGGGGTACAGTCAACACTATTGTACATCAATCATGAATTCTCCCACTTTTTTATATATTATAGTGCCACTATATTATACTCACGCTTTCAATTTATAGTCATATCTCTAGCTAGAGAATATAAAAATGTTACTAACTTTAAATTTGCATAGCTAAACATAATATGTAATAAAATAAGATGCATAACATTCTTTACGCGGATAACAATCATCAATCAAAAAATATTAGGCCAATTATAAAGTCGTTTTCCTTTGTCTTTCCCCGCTGAACAAAAACAATGAGGAAGTAAAATCGTGCGAAAGAGAAAACTGACGTCATCGGGAGAAAGCAAGACAGGTGATCACGTGACGCCTGCGCACGCGCGTGATTACCGTTTTTATCTAAATCGGCAACGTCATTTGCGGCCTTATGTTTTTCGTGTTTTTCTGGTGGATGCTGGCTACTCCATGCGCAGAGACTGCAGAAAAAACACAAAATATCGAAATTTTCAGAGAAAAATATTTTTCCGGGTTGAAACCATAGACTATCCTTTCTCAGACTCTACACTGCCTGACTACAAAATTTCACTTCAATAGATTTAGTAGTTTTTGTATATATGTATAGGTAAGCGTAAAAATATAGAATTGCCTATTTGTGGATTTATAATATTAGCAAATTACCATATTAGTACGGCTTTGCACGATTTGTTGTCTAAATATTATTTATTTGAATATTTTTAGGAAACGGTTGTCAATTTTAACTTTTATCTAAATGTACCGTTTGTATAGGTAGACGTCGATACTTGTTAGTGTTGCGATCTCTACACATAGTATATATCCGTAGATGTGTAGACAGAGTATATTCGTCATTTGTGACACGTATCTGTGTCTGTCACTGATTTATACATCCATTCATCATCATATCAGCCATTAAGTTCACTTGAGTATAGGCTTTCCCCAACAACCTCCACTACGACCTGTTGGTCGTGGCCTGCATCCAGCAGATCAGCAGATAACCGCTATCCTGACTATGTCATTCGTCCACCTTACAAGTGGCCTTCCCACGCTCCGCTTGCCGGTATGTGGTAGCTAGTCCATTCAACAACTATCCACAAAATACAAATCTGAATACCTATGTACTCTATGTAGCGGAGGCATAAAGGGCCATGGCTTAGGGATAAGATCGTTTTAGCCTAGGATTCCTAAATAATCTTAATTTACATCAGTTACCTATGCATATTTGCTTGCGAAAAGCTCTTCAATTGTTCTATTTTCGTCGCGTAACTGCAAAATTCATATATGCAAATAGTGGACGCCCGCGATTTCGTCCGCTTGGACTGCAGGAAAAACAAAATATCGAAATTATCCGGAATAAAAATATTTTCCCAGGATTAAAAGTAACCTATGTGTTAAACCAGGGTGTCAGCTAACTCCATACCAAATTTTTATAAAATCGCTTCAGCCGTTTTTACGTGAAAGAGTAACAAATATCCATTCATCCATACTTACAAACTTTCGCGTTTATAATATTACGAGTAAGTAGGATGAGCCTAAATTACTCTATCATTAAGCAAGTGTCTATTGTTTTATTTGTTCAACAGTACATCTAATTACGTTTATCAATTAAAGCTAATGCTTCAATTATAAACAGCTGTTTAACACCGACAATCGTGACGCCTCGAACCTTTCATCACTCCTCCGCATCTTAATCAATTCGTTTCGATAAAAATTTATCTTTTTAGGAAAAAAAAGCGCAAAATTACACGGATTTATTAGCAAACAAAAAGTGCGGAACTGCATCTAACACGATCTATTAGCTACGACTTGGGGGTCAAGAGGAAGTACCTGTAGAGGACCTTTGTCAGTGGGAACTGTGGGAAGGAGAAGTCGACCTAGGTATTACAATGTTTGGATACATGGAAGTTAAAGTACCTGTGTTCTGTTTAAAGTTAAGGTCAAGATGAATTTGTAGTATATATTTATGTATGTTAGAATTACAGTGCATTGAGGTAGGGAAAATAGTGCAAGGTGTGTTAATTCATGACGAAGAAAATATAGTAAGTATGCTATGTAGTGGCTTGTAATAAATCCCTCTAAAAATCGTCAAGGACGGGAAAACTTTCTTCTAGTGGATTTAAATGAAAGCTATTATTTTTCTAGCAATTAACGACAATTACCATCACATAATTGAATATCTACAAATTCATATAAATAAACAACTCGTCAAAAGATAAACGAATTTACAGTGTAGTGCAAAACCAATAAATCGCGACAACTTTCCAATCCTAGCATTTGCATTTCATATTTACATTGTTTTTAAAATGAAAGGCGTAACAAAACCTACTGTTAGGTCAAAAACCATTCGGGAGGTCAATTTCATTAAGATATCTAGCGATCACTCGCCGTTGTTGGGACGTATTACAAAATCTTACATTGTAAAAAGTCATGTGCGTAATATATGCAATAGTTACCGTGGGAACAGAGAGTCTAGCGAGGCAGTCATCCTTGGCTGCAGTTGAAATGCTAGTGCGGAATATCTTGGAGTTAATTGCAAAATATACATAAGGACGTTCAGCGGTGAATAAGTTTGAATGACCTATCAGGAGATTTATAGATTAAAAACTATAGGTTTTGTAATCATCCTGCTTCAAGCGGTTGAACTGGAGCCTTATATTTTAATCTCGTCAGAGAGTAATTTACTCGTTAGGTCTATATGCGAGAGCTTTCAAGCTCAACCTGAAAAACACAAAAATGAGCACTACCACTACATTTTTTATTAGACACTGTTAAATACGGAGTTTAATGGAAGTTTATAAATGTCATCTTATTGGTAGAAATTGTTTCTGTATTTATACATGTATGCTGTAAGTACTGCAGCCTTCGTATGCCCCACATAATGTGGACGACCTTGGTACATGTGCCACTGGTCTGCAATTTTAAATCTAATTCATGTTACATAAGTTTAAGTGAAGCAATTAATATCACAGTAATATGTACGGAACCGGAATGTACTGTGAAATGTCTCGAAGAATGTGGAAAATAACGCTGTTAAAGCTAGGTCATGGCTACTTGCACATTTGGGTCTAATTTCTCGACTTTTACGTAATGCAGTGGAGGGACTGGAAATGTGATCTCGTTTGAGTACCTTAGTATTGTATGACTATCAAAAAACTTATGTTACCTCGTTACCTATTTACTGCAATTAGTAATATAAACCTGTGAAGATTTAGTGACTTGCGTGGTGTAACTACTTTGTGGTGTCCCAAAAATAAATAGATTTGTTTAACATAGCGGAGACCAGCGGAGACAGAGAGAAAAATTATTATTAACTCAGTCTCATGTTAGTTTTTAAATTATAATATACAATCCAATAATATGTGGGTAAAGATGTAAAAAAAAAATTATCAATCCACATTCCAAAAACACACATAATACACACCCATAAAATTACAAATCGATACACTTTTGAAAATAATAAGCAGTTACCTAACTCTCAAATACGAACTACCAATTTACAGCATTTTGCAAGGCGAGACAGAAAATTATTAAAATAAAAATAATACTTATTAACACCTACCTTTCTAATACATTAAGCTAGTATGGTTGTTGTGCATTAATACAATTATCGCTTGTATAATATTAATCGTACCAGTTATCGACTCTGAGCCAACTCTTACAAAAGACTTACGACTTACTGTATTAAAATGTCATTTCACATTCGTTAAAGTAGAATTTATAAGGTATGTTCATACAAACATAAAAATCAGCCGCGTGGTGCCGGCAGATTAGAGTTTGTACCACCCCTGTCTGCCCGTGGGTATCGTACGAAGCGATGAAGGGTTTTCGGGAGGTGGGCAGCAGCGCCTCCCGTGCTGACAACATAGTCCGAAAATCACACTGCGTTCGCCAATCCGCCTGCCCAGCGTGGTGACTATGGGCAAAACCCCCCTCTGGCAGTAGCCTTGTGACGTGCCCTGGGGGAGGCCTACGTCCAGCAGTGGACTGCAATAGGCTGAAGAAGAATAAGATATAAAAATACGGCTGTATTCCCGAAATGGGGTAGCCAAAACCGGACGATTTTAAGGGAGATTCCACAGCCACGATTAACAAAGTGGAGTCAGATATAAATAACAGTGTCACCAGTTAGGCGTATATGGATTCATGTAATTAATTTTACCTAGCCGTCGAGCTTTTGATAAACTAGTGGCCCATCAGCAGGTTTTGCTTACATAAAGCAGAATATATCTCACTATGGGTGCGCCCACCACCGGGCCCTACACCCTCCACTGACCCTCGGATCTGATAACTCATAATTGCGAAAACAGGCACTTGCACTAACTACAATCGCCACGAGAAACCAGACCCGAGCACCTAGCATGCAAGACGATACATTGCACTATTCCGAAATCAAATTTTGAGGGTCAGTGGAGGGTGTAGGGCCTGGTGGTGGGCGCACCCATAGTGAATATTTGAACTTCCGAATTGTAACGCCTAATACAATTTCATTTACAGAATATATTTAAAAACAGATTTAACTGTGTCCAATTAAAATGCTAATTACCATCCAAACTCCGTGAATAATGCAATTTTCACTGATTTCCCTCTTACTCTCTAATCTTTGAGAACTTACTTTAAAATCGATTATTATAACACACACTCAATCAATCTGCCTAATCTTATATCTAAACATTACTAGATTTCATCTCAGAGACGTATAGTCTATTGTGTTTAAGATTTTTTTCGATAGCAACACTACAATGCAGTTTCAAGTATCTATGTATAGTTTGTGCAATTTTTCTTTACTAGTAACCTCATTAGCTCTGCTTGCTACACAAGTGCTATTATTATGGATTCTATTGGATACTAAAGTATGTTTATTAAGATTACAAGTTACGTTACAAATGGTACACAACATAGATAATAACTACAAGAAACTATTATATGTTAACATTTCCCCTCAACTTAGTAAGTGAACTAAGCTAAGCAGACAATTTCCGGGAAATTAAAAATGGCTATACTTGCTATTCCGGATATACCTATCGTACTAATTTATCATTGATCCACAGTAATTTAGGGATATAATCTAGCGATATCACATAAATTTTCACTTTTCGTCGGGTAAAAAGATCCTCAAAAGCTAGCCTGTCCCTTTAAATAAAATTATATAATGACTATGAGAACTCCTTTATGATCCTGCTCATAATCCTGCAGTTCAGGCTACCCCATTTCGGGAATACAGTGTACCCTGTGTATTATGTATATATGTATGTATGGACTCGCCGAATTTAACTGTTTTACATATAGCATATGACAATACATCGAAATAGTGTATATATACTTAGTATTAAATATTTCCCGCTTTACAATTTTTTTTACAGCTTTTTAAACAGCATTCGAGCATTCGAGTATGTGCGCAGGGTCACCATAGAGTTCACCGTGCTAAGGCCCTGCGAGGTCGCTTCAGTCAGACCTAGGGGGGAGGCTGCGCTTGCGCATCTGTCGCAAGCGTCCCCGTTCTCAGAGGACGCGGAAGTCTAATCCCTCTGTAGGGACATTCAATTTGTTTGGAAACTTTATCGAAGCTACCGTGTGTAAATATACCACCCGTTAAGCACAACATTTGACACTAAAATATATCGAATATTTGTCAAATTAAACATTGATTAGCCTAAACAATGCTTAAATTTTTTAGTAGTACCTAACGCTTTTTTAGTTTAAGTTTTGCTTACTAAATATACCTCGTTAAGTACTGGGTGGAATAGGTCTGTCATAACTTATTTAAACTTAAAAACAGTGGTTTTTAAGTGTAAATAAGTTTATTTTATCACATGCCTTTTCTATACAATTACCGACACCGTTAAAGATACTTACAGTCATACCTACTACTATCTTCATTGCAATAAATACTGGGATTATTATAATGGATTCATAAATAAGAACTTTAGCTCTGCTTCTCTTAGCTGTCTCTACATAAACACAATAGGAAATATTATTTTGATTACTTATAGATAGTAAGACAATGTAAGTGTAGACACACTTCGACATATACCTATTACGATTAGGGGCAGAAACATGAATCACGATCACTAGTCAACTAATCTAATGGTAATATGACTGCTCTGTCATAAATCAACCACCACCGGTTGCAAAACCCCATCGAAGCCCACACTGCACTTTGGCAACCATTCACCCTCACAACCAAAATACAATCACCAAAATTCTCACATTTCACTACACTTTACAGAACTCTATTGTATAGAAAATACAAGCGACTTTACCAATGGAAACGTTGTCGTTTGAGTTTGGTTCGTAACGCAATTTATCTGGTACCATTCATGATAATGCCTTGCATTAGTACCCACATTATCGTAATTTTGGTAACAAGACAATAAGCTTGTTAAAAAATAGTGTTGTAGGTGTTAGCTACTGAAATAACGATCGATTACTGTGATTAGTTTACTCTATATACCTTATATATTAGTTATGTTCTCAAATAACCAGGTTAGATGGTAGATAATGCCATGGAAGGTTTATGTGAAATATGTCGATAAAAATTCAGCGAAGTCCTGGTAGTACAACAATACAGGTATAACAAAGATATGAGGAAGGTAATGGTAAACGGGAGTCCAGTGGACATTACCGTTGAATTTCTATTGTGTATTATTACTATATCTCTACATCAAAGAATCTACTTTACTCTCTGGGCCAGTTATTTGATCAAAGAGAGCTCTACTAATTTTTCCATGTTGACATGTGTCTTTATTCGATCTGTATAAATAAATATTTCTTACAATTGTATGTATGTACGTGTAATTGCCAAACATATCGTTAACCAGAGCCAGTTTCGTTTTCTTACCAGCCGGTAGCTTCCTGCGCACGCGTCACCGTTTTCACTTGCGCTTTCCACAGCGCCACTTACTACGTGCCTCAACAGCCATGGTCATTGCTCTAAGTCCACTCTTGTATATTGTATAATATAAGGTAATAAAGTTTACGTAACGTGCTTTGCGAATTTCGTGGAATTCTAGACGTAAATGAGCAAAGCTTTCGGGATATGTACAGGCAAAATTTCTAGTTACTTTAGTCAATTAGCAATAACGAGCTTACCTATATTAGTCCTATATATCTTTAGTTTTATTCCGAGCTGAATTAAAAAACTGAATTTTGTTTTTAAATTTTTCACAGATGTAGAGATAAATCATCTAGTTGGTGATCATCATCAAAAGCATTTTGAAGCTCGATCATAACGATCCCATATCACTTGATGATCCCAGGTTAAGCAGCTATCATCAGTGTCAGAATCCAGACTGCCTGTCTACTGACAATTTCGTAGGTATAGCAAGCTTCATAGTTCTTGACACCTGCGTCAGAGGAGGAGGGTTATGTATAAGATTCGTCTGCATCGTAAGAGAGACATAATTTTGTCGAGTTTTTTCTATACTTCATTTTAGCCTATGTGATTCACGCACTATTTTATACAATCACTTGGTCTGACAAGGCCTAAACCCAAGATTTAGTTAGGCTAGTTCTTCGGTTAGAACAAGTTATCTCCGGCTTAGTTAATAAGCTAACTTGGTCTTTACTTTGTGATCTTCCGTGACTACAGAAAATTACTACTATTTTACTATCAATTGTAAGTTCTCTGCTTCATTAGAAACGCTATGAAAGTATACCAGGAAATATTTGTATCCCACCTCACTCTGCAGAGAAAAATGTGAGCCAAGTTTCAGATGTAAATAAACTTGTACATACTCTAGAAACTGAAACCACTAATTTAATCACTTATTTAAGTTTGGCGTAAGTAAGCACTTCATTTTATAGAATTTTAATTTGTTCCGCATGTAACTATCTTCATTAGAAAGACATATAAATGTTAATGCAAATTAACGTGAACTATAACTCTTTATAGGGCTTCGTTCACCAGCTCAAAGTAAAGTTTCAATTACTCCAGCAAGTACGAGTAAAACTCAAAAGTAGCTTTAAGTTGCGTGACACCTTATCAGATAATTAGCGTTTCTGAGAGGTGTTGTTTGTAAAAAGTTTTACTTGAGATTTTATTTAGGCTGAATTTTAATATTAATAAATTTATAATAGAGATATACATACAATAGACATGTAATAATAATAATAGGGGCGTCAACCGTTACCTCCAAGTTGTAAAGTGACATTTTGTATGCGTTTAATTTCGGACGGATTTTTATTAGAAACTCAGTAAGAGGAAAAAAGCCCTAGAGGAAATCCAGTATGAAAGGTAGCTGTATGTTTTCTCTGATATCTTAAGATCCGTTCAACCTTTTTATCTGAAGAGACAATCAAGAGTTAAATATGTAGGTATATAAAGAAAGGCTGTATTGAGAAATAAAAGTGTTTTAAGTCAATGAACCAGGTTTTCTCTCGATTTTATAGCAAGTATTATCGCTATAATGGCGAAGTAAATCACTTTCCATTTCTATTCATTTATATTAATAGTAACTAAACTTGTGTATCTATGTTCCATATTAATTTATTTTAACAGATGTGTAGGTACATATCATGATTATACTTAGTTAATTGATAAAATTTACTGTCGTTAATTTTGATATCTACATTATGTAGGTAAACGTTGTTAAAATAAGGAAATAGAGGTTGATATGGAATAAATGTTCCTTGATGCGACATGTGTAAGTTAGGTACATTTTGTTACGAAAATACCTACTTTCTGAGCAAAGACCAGTCTTTGCTATCAAATTTCCTGCTTTACACAGCTTAGTTCAACGTCAAACTAATCAAAGCAGAATCCAAATTTTTTTTTTCATCCAATCAAATATCACAAAAGCAGGTCTCTCGCATTGGTCGTGTATGAGTTTTTACAGTCATATTGCCCAAGCTGGAACAGTTCCCACGGCCAGCCTGCCCTCGTGATGTGACTACGTTTCATTGAATCATTCCCGTGGACGATTACGGAACTAATTTCTTTACAAACATTTACATAGGCAAGCATTGAGCTACTAGCGCCGCGAGAAAGGGAATTATTTAGTGAAAAGTACTCTACACGATATGGGAGATAGCAGAGTTTGCTGCGACATCGTGAAGCTCGTTGCTTCGATTGAACGTCTTTTTTGTTAGTCGGTTAAATTTAATTTGCATTTCAGATAGATCTAGTCGGCTTATTCAGGGTGTAACAGATGGGGTATTTAAGCTAATGGGGAACCTATCCATAAATATTTATGCCGCAAATTAGGAGATGGTCATAGAAATATAACATTTTATAAGGACCTCAATATAAATTGAGTATTCCGCTTAATTTTAATTCATTTCAGGCACCTAAGCATTTAAGGTTAACCTAGCTTCCAAAGTTTATTTTTTATCCAAATAGGTTATTTCTCAAAATAGATATAGTATATGCGACATTATAGCTAGTCATTGACATTAGTATTGGCTATTGGGAAATAGTTTTAAGGGTCGATGACCCGGACAATTGTCCTTTCTAGTACAGAGAGGTAAACTCCAGACCTAGGCATTAATCGCATTGCCTAACTACAGAGTAAATACCTAGGCCATCATGGCGAACACGAAATAATTAAACTACTATGAGTCATTTAAAAAATTGTCTTTAAAATATTAATTAAAATAAATTTTAATCTGTGGCAAACTTTTATAGTCGAATGACTTAAAACTTACGCAAGCTCAACCTAGTTATGCTTTAAATAAAGCTTAGCTTGTTTAGAACAATTACACCATAAACAGGTCCAACTAACATTTCAATATATCAAAACGAAACCGCAAACTATTCACACAATAATAAACCTAACAATGCGGTGTCTAACCACCACAATATCCATACAACACTCGCTGAAAAAAAAAACAAATCCAGGGTGCGTTCCTGTAACACGATTTTTGACACTTACGTAAATTTTTGCCGCCATATTTTTTTTAAAAGTTTTCACTGTCACTTTCACTCGCGAGTACGCATGCGCGGAGAGGGCGCGCGATGAATGGCGCGGGCGGTTAGCCTGCAACGCTTATATGACCTCCCCTCTCTATTCTATTAATTACATTCGATGTTTTCGCTAGAAGCCTGATCGGACATATCTCGATCAATTTCCTACTCCCTGGAAAGTGATTTTGCAGGACTATCAAGATAGTGTTACAAGTAACACCTCGCAGATCTCTATCTGTGGAGATGATAATTGATTGTCATGGTAGATAGAGTTCCATTACTAGGTAGGTATATAAATCGCTTTAGAATATTAGCTCTGATTGTTTTAATTATCATATTACATATAGGTAGGTAAGAATTACATGCAGTCGCTAAAGCTCCTTCGTATTCAAGTAAATCGCTAATACAGGGTGTAACATAAAGGGCATGTTAAAATAGACCAATATAAAGAACCTATCTTCTCTAAAGTGTCTTCTACTTCTTTGTAGTGTGATATTTTCATAGCTTTTCGCTTAACATAACCCTTTTTATTACACCCTGTATGCACGCCTGTTTGGGCGTTTTAATAGTGGGCTATTTTCATAGCTTTTCGCTCGTCCCCCTTTTCTTACACCCTGTATCTTTTCCTAATTTTAAAATGACTAAATTTTTTACCAGCTCTAGATTCTTGTATTTCCGCCTGAAAAGCGGTGATAGGCTCACCCCTTACCACGTGGATTAATAATTAATAGACTAACTGGTAAAATGCTAGTATATAGTTTGCACACTTCTGCCCTACCTCTTTTAAGATACTATATGTATGTGTATACCTTCGTGTGTGTGCCTAAAATCCTACTATACAGGGTGCTTTTTATATAAACGCAGTCTATATTTACTCAACTTTGGACCCTAATATCATGGGAACCAGTCACTTCCCAGGTATGCTTCCATGGAGAAAAATGATCGTGATAATGGGGAGATTCTGTAGTATTCGGGAACGTTGACGACCAAAAAACACCCTGTATGATATTTTGGGGCTTAGCCGCAACTCCTGCCATCCATGTGGTACTATGTCTATCAGCTTCCAAGCGGGAGGCGTAAGTTCGATCCCAGACACGGGCCTGTACCAATGAATTTATTTCATGTACAGATTATAATGTTGTAAAATTTGTAACTTAGCTCGTGCCTCGGAAAGCACATAAAACCGTTGGTCCTGCGCCTGATCTCTCTCCGGTCGTGTCGGCTTTCCGTCCCATCGGACTATGAGAGTGACGGAATAGAGAGTGCATCTGTGTTTGCGCACACACTTGTGAACTATAATATCTCCTGCGTACCTGGCCAATCTCCGTAGAGATTGGTCGCCTTGACCGAAATACGGTCGGAGATCATCATCACTATATCAACTAAGGAACTCAGGGACATCACTCAGGCGACACATAGCAACTTGTCGTCGATCATTGATCATCTGGCACTATCTGAGAAGTAGTTTGCTATCCTGCAGTTCCGCTTTTATCTCCGTTCCGGAATTAGCTCTATTTGTAATTTTTTTATACATCGCGCAGACATACGAGTATACAGGATGTAACAGTAAGGGTATGTTAAGCGAAAAGCTATGTAAATAGCCCACTATAGAGAACTTATTTCCAAAATTTGAGACTCGAAATCACATTTTTATTTTTCAAGATTGTATGAAAATTCCTAAGATATTTAAAAATTCTCCATACTATCGGGAAAAATAAACATGTGATTTCGGGTCTCAAATTTTGTGGATAGGTTCTCTACAGTGGACTATTTACATAGCTTTTCGCTTAACATACCCTTTTTGTTACACCCTGTATAGTCGCGAACAGTCTCTATGCTGATTTCAATGAGTCACCCATAAATTCTTGTTCATATTACTTACATTAAGTAGATAGGATCCGGTAAGAATGTGATGCCGGCCATATAATGATTATCGAATATTAATTAACTGAACTATACCGTTAATTTAATTATGTGGTGCAAATATCTTCTGAGTATGCAAAACTAACGGTTTAAAAACTATTTAAATTCAATTTTACTTAAGTAGTTATCTGATGAAGAAGTTAAAGCTATTTTGGACAACTAGGAATGTTTCTGGAAGAAGGTAAAGCTATAATTCAAAAAGCTATACGAGTATTTCGAGCCCAAAAGAATCAATAAATAAATTAATATATTTATTTTAAGTTTTTGTAGTTCTTGTAAACCCGTTGATGTCTTTTACAGGGGACTAAAGTACCTGTACAATTTTATATCATACTAGCGGCCGCCTGTGACTTCGTCTGCGTAAACTTTGGAATTCCTATTGTTTCCCTTTCCCGCAGGAATTTCGGAAATAAATTTCGCCTAAGTAACACCTTAATACCTCAGCTATTCGCAGTGTCAAGTTCCGTCAGAATTGGTCCAGTCGTTTCAAAGATTAGCCGGAACAAACAGACAGTTTTTTTTATGTTGTTTTAGTACACATACGATTCGCATGAAATGAAATGAAATATTGTTTATTTGTGTGATTTCCAGTAGATAATACAATGATACGAGTATTATACAATGTCAATGTATGGCGTCTTAAATAATGGTAATGTCCGCGAAAATCTGCCTATTTAGGCGTACAAATATTTTTAACAGAAATAGTCACTAATTAATGAATGGGTAAAGTACATGTATAATAATAATCAAGCAAAATTTCAACCGAATCCGTTTAGTGACGGGGACTACAAGTAGCCTAGAAAACTGGACACATACCTCAGTTAAAATCAAACGTGAGATCAGAACAAAACTATCAATCTAATCTAACTTATTGTTAAAATGGCTTGACATATTGGAAATGTGGTATTGACATTTGGACTAATTCACTTTGGGTATTGTGTGTTACGTCTGGGAATATGAACTTGTATCTGTAATGACCGTTTCTGGTTTCCACGCAGGGTGTATGGGAGATTGCTATCGTTTTAAAGCCGGATTTGTTTTGTATCGGTCGTTGTCTCAGGTCCGGGTGTTTTCTTTTGTTTATGCTAAAGTAAGAAAGGTTCTGCGGCGTAATGATAATCCCTTTAGGTACCTACAAGGCAGAGTTGATTCCGCTTGAATAGAAGTGGAGTTTTCTGTTGCTCAAAATTATTATATCTGTGTTATTGGTTAATTTATGAAAACATTGTAATTATAATTACGATTTTTCGAAATTAATACTAATAATGTCTATCTACAAATCTAACACTTTTCTCTGTGTCTGTAGCAGACTGACAACGCATAGCCGACACTGCTTAACTGAAATAAAATTTACCTATGTTCCTTCTGTGTTGTACAAACAGGTTTCGATTTCCCGAAATTTCCATGAAAATCGATAAGTTTATGCAGGCAGAGTCATGCGAACGGAGTCGTGTGGTCACCATTGATTAGTAAAAGTAAAAAAAAATAAAATTAACAAAGTAGGTAAGTATTGTAAATTTAAAGGCACAGCGATCTCCTGCTGCAATGGCTTACTCGTAGTAGTTCGTAAGAAATTATGGCTGGGACCAAAAAACGGTGGCATATTGTGCAATTGTCCTTAGAACGGTATAATTGTCTTACCTAAACCTTATCTGGCTTATAAATGGACCTGTCATACCTTCGCTGTGATATTTGACACCTTTCGCGCGACCACAGCACAATTGCTTCACCACTGTCTACCACCATGCGATCTAATTAATTTGATACCAAATTCGTATATCATGATTTAATTCCAAGATATTCTTGTTCGAGAATTATTTTTATCAAGACAGACGAACGGACGGACGGCTGGACAGACGGACGGACGGACAGATAGACAGCGAAGTCTTAGTAAAAGGGTAAAAACCCTTTGGATACGGAACCTCAAAAACGGGAAAACTTTTGATCAGACTTTAGCTAGTGATAAAACAATATAGCCCATCGCATTTTGAGCTTACGATATTGAATGTTGTAGATGAAATAAGCTGTGAAATTGATAAACCTATGCTATAGGACAGATATAGGATATTTAAAAAGAATATTTGTAGAAGAAAGTATCTAATACAGATTTAGATCTAACATTCCGCTGCTCGATTTTAAATCATAAAAATCAATAATATTGGATTTTACTTTTAGTTTCTTCGAAATTCATTGCAACTGCTAGGCCTATTGTCAGCCAGTTCTAGTTACACTTTCGCTGCGCGGGCACCGATGTCGTGTCAAGGTCGTCTTATCCGCCAATCAGAGGCTTGAATTATCGACTTTTGAGCTTTAGTTTCTGTACAAAAAATAGGCATAAGTATTGTGTGATTTTCGTATAGTAAGCCCGGAAATAAAGGTCGTGCCCCCAGTTCTTTTGGATATGTAGGTTAGATACTCGTAGGTATTTCTAGGCGGACACAATAGGAGCTTTTGCGTGTCATTGTGAACGGTCACGAATGTTAATTTCCTAAGTGATAGAGCTTATCTACTTACGTGATTTGAATTAGGTTTACGGATCATTGGACAGCTTAGCTTAGCGCTCTCTAGTCTAGCTTTGAAAGTTGTATCCTTTATTGCTAATCCAATGCTAGGTTTACTGGATAAAAAATTGATGTAGGATTGGCACTTTTCGATTCATAACCATGGTTTGAAGCTGAATCTAATACGATTAAGCGGCTGAATCCAAGAAAATCTAAAAATCCTAACTAATATTGTAAATGCGAAAATAACTTTATTTGTTTGATACCTCTTCACGCTTTATTTCCTCAACCAAGTTTCTTGAAATTTTGCACACGTATAGCGAGGCTTACGGTGAAGGCCAAAGACTAGCTATTTCATACGGACTAAGTCGCGGGCAACAGCTAGTATCTAGCAGGCGCCTACATTCAACTGATAAAATCCTTTTTTGGCAAAATATCTAATACATATATAATAACTTGCAAAAAGTCCGCAGCTGGACAAAGCAAGGCCGACCATGTCCGCCTAGCCTGTCTGCGTAGTTCATGCGTCACTAAAGTACGTTTAATCTAGGGTTGCCATCTCAAACTTTGAAATCCAGGAATTGAGGAAGAAATACTAGGACATTTCAATAAAAACTCAGGACTATACATGTGCGAGCCCAGTGACAATACGATTGGAGGGAGTTAGTGGCGTGCGAATTTCAAAACATAGGTCTTTACACATTCAGTGCCGGTGACTGCGTATTTTCTTCTTTTAGGCTTTCTAGAGGTGCCGCTAACGCTTATTTGCCCGATGTCGGCACCCTTAGAAAATGTGCCGACAGCTAATGTATCAGGACTTAAAAACCAGGACGCTTAAAAACTATCCAGGACAGTCCAGGACACCCCAAAAAGCAGGACATGTCCTGGGAAAACAGACGGTTGGCAACCCTAGTTTAATCAAATAGTTCCTTTTAACTATGGCGCTAGTTGTTATATGTATGGCTACATTATCTGTGTTACTGCATACAAAAAGTGTTAGTTCCAAAATAATGCACGGGAGCTATTCTATGAAACGAACTCCACGCTACGGCTAGACAACATTATATAAACCGGCTAGAATGTCGCTGCTGTCCATTACCAAGCTATTGCAAAATGGAGTGATAGCATTAGTTCCAATTTTGACCACAATCACATTCATTTGTGGAAGTACCTATACCTTGGCCGCTTGTCGGTCCTGTAACAATTTTTGTTTACGTATTGCGATACGAAATAAGCCTTATTGTCTTGCAATAAGAGTACATTAACACCTGTAGACTAAGTTTAGTTAGTTAAATAGTTGCTTTATTGAACAACCACGGGGTGTGGTCACGATGGATTGTTACAGATTAAAGTAACAGTCATTAATCCTAATGAAACTCAACATTATATGTAAGTACATAATGTATGTAGGTATTATGTAGGGGACGTCCGGTTGCACTACGGGCTTGATACCGCAAGAATTTAAAGCTGTAAGTACTTTACATTATTTAACGGTGATTGACGGTCGTTATAGTAATTAGTTACACTCTTATTCTGTATTGTACATAAACATTTTATGCAGATTACGACAGCTAATGTCGATGTAAAACGATATCGCACTGAATATCTTAATCTTTCAAGAATTTCACTGGCAAAAGTTTCATGGATAGACCTAGTCCTAGTACCTACTTCTTCTATAAATACATGGTTTCAGGCATTCTTGCTAGTTTATAAACATTTATTTAAATTTGAAATCTCTTAATACCCACAATATTGAGTCAACAAATTGAAATATACGGTTCGGTGCACACAATAATATACTGGACATAAAAAAATCAGGAACTCAACATGATTCTGACCTAAAAGGTCCGCTCCCACGACCCCTACCATTGGCTACTTTTTTTTACAAATGGACACTTCGTGACCTATCGTATTACACAGATCATGATAATGAAGTATTTATAAACTAGTTATTAATAGGTAGGCAGCTATTCGGTAAACAAGTAGATACATACCTTTATTAAGATTGCATTTGATCTAGACATTTTGTTCAGATACCATCGACCTAATGTGTAATGGTGGATGAATTGTATTCTGTAAAAAACAATCTTCTAAAAGTCTAGATAACTAATGATAACAACATAGGTTCAAACTTTACCGTATCCAGCTTTGGAATATAGGTAGGTACTTACCTAAGTAAGTGGTAGGTACCTATTAGATTTTTTTTTTACAAATAACTAGGCAAACATTTGACCGCCATCGTGCCTGATGTTAAGCAAGATGCGGCCTAGGGTGGTACATGTTTGCCTAGAAAGTTCCAATTCACTCTAGCTTTGAAGAGACCAATGTTGTAGTCCTCGGAAAATACATCAGCAGGAAGTGCATTCCACTCCTTAGCCGTTCGCATTACAAACGAGTTAGCATAACGTTTGGTGTGGATGGGTGGGATATCAACAACATAAGAGTGATACGCTAGTCTGCGTCTAGTATCCCGATGGTGAAAAGGGGCTGGTGGAACTGTATTGTGAAGTTCCCACGCACACTCCCCAAAGTTTATCCTGTAAAACACTGACAAGGCAGCAATATTACGGCGGTGGGTCAGGTCCTGGAGTTTCGAATTTGCTACGGTTTCATCTCCAATAAGTTTTATTGCCCGTTTTTCCACCGAGTCCAGTGCGGCTAGCTGATATTTATCTGATCCATCTCAAAGTTGGCAGCAGTACTCCATACAAGGGCGAACTTGCGCTTTATATAGCGCCAATAGTTGCTGTGGAGTAAAATACCGCCTAACCTTGGATATGACGCCTAGTTTTTTTAGCTGAGATTTTTGCTATGGACTCGATGTACTTCCAAAATTCGACGTTGCTGATATGTCAAGGCCTAAGAGTTGCCAAGGACACACCCTGGAAAGTCGAAGTCAGGTCGAACTTACTCCGTTTTGCGGTAAATATACACGCCTGCGTTTTAGGGGTATTAAATTGGACTTAATTGGCTTCGCCCCAGTCGGAGACTGCCTGTAGTGCCAAATCAACTCTCTCAATCATTGACTCTCGACAAGACTGGACTTGATCTCTAGTAGCCCTTGCACCCGAAAAGTAACTATCTGCAACAGTGGTGTCATCTGCATACCCAAAGGAACCAGGCACAAGCAGGTCGTTTATATGTAATAGGAAAAGGGTTGCAGATAGTACTGACCCTTGCGGAACTGCGGAACTCCAGCGTCAATAGTGATTTGATCGGACAAATGACCGTCAAGGACCACACGTATTGAGCGCTTCTTCAAAAAGTCAGCAATTCAGATGCAAAGATTATCAGAGATACCATACGATGGGAGCTTGCTTAAAAGGCCGTCGTGCCATACCCTATCAAATGCCTTGGAGATATCGAGTGAGACAGCAATGGCTTTCCCGTGCTTCTCAATTGCTTCGCTCCAAATATGGTTGGCATATGCAAGAAGATCACCAGTTAAACGACCACGCCGAAAACCATATTGCCGGTCGCTAAGAGGTCGTTGTCTTCAAGATATGCCAAAAGGCGAGCATTCAGTACACGCTCCATAATCTTGCAGAGTATGGAGGTGACCGAGATAGGTCTATAATTAGTAGAGTCGGCACAACTACCCTTCTTAGGCACGGGCTGTACGTTAGCAAGCTTCCAAGACTTAGGTACTTGTCCAGTTTCCAGTGAGAGTCGGTACAGATGTGTTAATACAGAAGACAACTCTGGTGCGCAGTTACGCAGTACAATCGCAGGAATACCATCAAGCCCACTGGCCCTATTCACGTCCAGAGTACGCAGAGCATTGAGTACCTCTTTTTGTCGAATGTGTGCATTTTGCATCGATGAATCAGCACGAGGTAACTGTGGTGGTATTTTTCCCGTTGTATCTAGACGCGAATTTTCCGCAAAGAGACACAAATAAGTTTGCTTGATCTTTTGCAGTGTGAGCCAGTGTGACATCAAGATTCTGAAGTGGCGGTAATGATGAGCGACAGAAGTTGGACTCAACCGCCTTAGCTAAAGACCAAAATGCTTTGCTTCCTGTGGGGTATGCAGCCAATTTGGTGCCAATGTGGCCGATGTGCTCAAACATCGCTCTGCGTAACGTTTTCTTCGCGGACTTGGCGGTATGGTTGTAGGATTTCTTCAGATGCCGAGTTTTCGATGACTTGCGCGAGCGAGCGTTAGCCCAGGCTATGTGTGCTAACTGCTTTTGCACTTCTGCGCTACAGCAGTCTGCATTGAACCAAGGGCGAGCCTTGCTACCCGATTCAACGTCAGAGTAGGGAATAAAATATTCCATACCGCGCCGCAATACTTCGGTAACAGCATCAGCACATCGTCGGGTCTCCTGGTGAAAAGCAGCATTGCCGCCAAGGAAAGATGCGAAAAAGTGATGCATCTCATCCGAGTCTGCTGACTTGTATCGCCACACCCGTCTCATACCACTAGGCCCCTGATCGGGTGGGTAGTGGATGGATACAGATTTCATAAGACAGTGGTCGGACGACCAGATACCTACTAGGTAGATACCTACTTTATCGAAATTCAACTCTGCGCTGTAAATATGTAATACGTATCTTAGGTAATCTTTTGAACACACCACACAATAAAGAGATTTAACTAATTTGCAGTTTCTCGTCATGCCACGGGAAAATCATGGTCTACGAGGTCTACGAGTACGATATATTGCAAAACTTACAAAACAAAAACCAAATTGGCGCCAAAAGTGTTTCAATGACGTATGTCAACAACTTTGAGGCAACCTGCAGTCGTTGTTATTCAGCCTCAACAATATTACAATGCGTCCAGAAACCGAAGCCAATCAAGAACACATGCAGAATACTAAATGGACCCATATATATGTATAAGTAACTATGTCAGTTCACCGCGGTTTTCTATTTGAATCTCGTTTAAAGTCTTAAGTTACGATATTAGAAATCTCAAATACTATCTCGACGTTATAAATATTTAAAAAAAACAACGCTTCTAAAATGCAGATTCGCAAGTAATGTATCACGTGACTATCTATTGGCCATGGCATGGTATATACAGATATACAGTGCAAGAAACTTTATATTATAAAAATGCACAAAATACTCTTTCTTTAGTCCTTCATGAAAAAATATTTCGTTGACACAAAAGCCATCATGAATTAATTAAAAAGCTGACAATATCAGTCATAATTAGCGATAAAATTTTTAGTTTACCAACAAACCATTCCATCAAGATGTTAAAGTAATGCAAACCCAACCGAAATGAATTATATCATAGCAAGGACATCCAAACAATGTAAGAGAGCGTACCATCAACTTGCGAACAATCCCAATTTATGTTTTTCTAAAAGGGAAGCCCCTTCTCATCTACAGACATGCCATCCTCACCTGCATCATAGAATAAGGAAGCTCCAGAATGTCTCATCAAAGACAAATATATGACGGGTATTGAAGCAAAAATCGACTCTTATGCCCCGCACTTTCCTCCCTTCCCCACCGAGGATTATTGCCACCTCATGGAATACTGCAACTTTTTAGGGTTTCAATAAAAACAATAGGTAGTAATAATACTAAAAGTATAAGGTCAGTGTAAATATAAAGAAAACGAATTGCAAATATTGCAATGAATGAAATTATTTATTTACAAACTAGTGGACGCCCGCGACTCCGTCCGCGTGGACTGCAGAAAAATCAAAATGTCGAAATTATCCGGGACACAAATATTTTCTGGAATAAAAAGTAGCCTATGTGTTAATCCAGGGTATCAGCTAATTCCATACCAAATTTTATTAAAATTGCTCCAGCCGTTTTTACGTGAAAGAGTAACAAACATCCATCCATCTATATTTTTAAACTTTCACGTTTATAATAGTAGTAGGATGAACAAATAAAATATCTATACCAACCCTATAGTTTACACAGGTAAAAAAACATTGGAGTGTCATTTTTAATATTAATTAATTTTTTACCCTATTTTTATTTATTAACAAAAATAGGGAAATAATTTGTTCAGTGCTCAGTGGTTAGACCACTGACACGCGGAATGCAGAGGTCGTGGGTTCGATTCCCACCCGGGTGAGGAATTTTTTTCCATTTTCTTTATTAATAATTTTATGAAATAATTTGTATATGGCATTACTATAATTTTCTCTATTACAATTGTAAACAAAATGTAAAATACAATATTTAAGTACCAAGGCTAGTAATTACGCTACTTATACGTGAAATGTGATCCTAAAGTGTTTACTTAGTGACCCGGTACAATTTTTACAGGTAGGGACCATGCAATTTGGAATAATTAATATTATTAGTTTAATGTTACCCCACTGACGTCTACAGCCCGACTGGATCAACTAGGTTGATTCAACCGACTTAAATTTGCTTCAAAAGTTTTCGTGATCATGGGCTCTGGATCCTCCTTATTCTAAGACCTGCATACGTAGCTGCCGAATATACTTGCATAAGTTCTGGTGAACTGGCCACACTCCAATGCAAAGCTTATTAACAGCATTAATTAATTTTTTTATTATTTATTCCATATTCAAATTCAAATTCAAATTCAAAATCATTTATTCAACATGAAAGCATTAACACTTGTTTGTTGATTGTCTAATTATATGTTACTTTCTATGTTCGCATCCCAAAAATGAAACCGCTACCAAACAAAAAAGGAGGTGAATTTAAACAACTCAAAAATAAATAAATCGCAAAGCTTTTGCTTTGGCAACGGTCACCATCCCAAGGTGCGATTTGTTACGGTCTGTCAGGCATAAGTTAGCGATTCGGGGCTAATAGCCACCAACGTGGAGAATAAGAGTTAAGGTCGCCTAAAGATGAAATCCAGAAGAGCTGCTACACAGTTCTCCTTTATGGCAAAACCAACATTAGGTCTGACACACCGCATGATTATACTATTACTGTTACACTATCTCAGTGAAGTGTCACTGCTTGAAAGAAGAAATAGCAAGAAAACTCCCAGCGACACAGTCAAAACTAAGTAACATATTAACAAAAGAATCTTACATTGGATAAGATATCAGATAGTAACACTTAACTCATTTAGTGTGTATAAATTCAATTATCATAACATAATTAATTTAAATTCATATAAATTACATACCCACTTACACAAAGTAAGTACAGGTCCATGTCAAATTTAAATTGTATAAATAAAAATAAAATGTGTACACAGAGTACAAGTCAATGTCAAATAAGTATCTACTAAACTATAAAATATAAAAAAGATATATATTTGTGTACAATAGTACAAGTCGACGGTAAAATGTAAATAGAAGAGCTAACGTGTCATTCAGAACTTAAATATATAATACCTATAGCTGGTAATAACATTAGAATGAAGAAGTCACGCATGATACACTATAGCGCTTCTGGTCACATTCACCAACACATATTAACTATACCTACTAAGCTAAATATAAAAGTAAAACATAGATTGCGTAACTTGGGGATGCTAGAACAATTCACTTCCATGGCTCGCTATCATTTAAATATTCTAATACTGTATAATATTCTTTCATGCAAAGTTTTTTCTTCACAATATTTTTAAATTTACAGATAGGTAGCCCTTTGAGTGTATCTGGAAGCTTGTTGTAGAAAAGTATACATTGACCCATGAATGATTTACTGACTTTGCGGAGACGGGACACATGAGCAACAAGTCTGTTCTTACCTCTTGTATTTATTTTGTGCACATCAGACATTTTATTAAATTTATCTAAATTCTTATGAACGTATAATAAATTTTCATAAATATAATTCGAAGCTAAAGTCATTATATTCAATTCTTTAAATTTCTCACGTAATGTGACCCTGGACCCTAAGTTTAGAATTGCACGGACAGCTCTTTTTTGTAAGATAAATATTGACTCCCAATCAGCTGCGCTTCCCCATAATAAAATACCGTATGTCATTATACTATGGAAATAGCTAAAATAAACAATTCTAGCAGTCTCGACATCTGTCAGTAGACGAATTCTCTTAACTGCATAGGCTGCAGAACTGAGTTTCTTACTTAGTTTTTCAATGTGAGGACCCCATTGTAATTTGGCATCCAAAGTTATGCCCAAGAAAACAGTCGAATCCACTTGATCCAGTCTCTCGTCGCCTATGTAAACATCAGATCTAACTTGTTTCACGTTGGGAGTAGAAAATTTTATTAATTTCGTTTTCCTACTATTAAGAACAAGATTATTATTACTAAACCAATATAACACTTTAGAGAGAGCACTGTTCACCACGTCATATACGATGAGCTGCCTCTTTACTTTAAAAAGTAAGGAGGTGTCATCTGCAAACAATACTATTTCATGCTCATTACCTACAAAGTATGGCAAATCATTTATATAAATACGGAAAAGAAACGGACCAAGGATTGAACCTTGTGGGACACCTATTGTGACGCGCGATCCTGGTGATCGTTTTCCGTTCACATCTACCTTCTGAATCCTATCGTTCAAATAGGACATCAGAAGATAGAGGGCCCCACCCCGTATACCATAATGTTCTAATTTTCGAATTAAAATTTCATGGTGGACACAATCAAACGCTTTTGACAAGTCACAGAACACTCCCAGTGCGTCATGTGACTCCTCCCAAGCGTCGACAATGTGTCTTAACAACTCAACTCCCGCGTCGATAGTAGACCGCCCCTTGGTGAAGCCATACTGCTTATTGCTAAAAAGGTTGTTATTATCGAAGTGCCTGGACAATTGTTCTAAAATTAGTTTTTCAAAGATTTTACTGATTGTTGGGAGTACTGATATCGGGCGAAAATTACCTGGATCAGAAGATTCTCCTGACTTGAACAACGGAATAACTTTACTATGTTTCATTAAATCAGGAAAGACTCCTTTGTCTATACAATTATTAAAAACGCTTGCTAGCGGAGTACTTATTACATCTATTATTGAACCTAACGTTTTCACCGATAGGCCCCATAGGTCAGCGGTTTTTTTGGAGTAGATGGATTTAAAAGTTTTAATTATATCTTTGTAGTTAACATAGGAAAATGTTTCCTGTTGCCAATCAGTAGTACAAGAGTTGTATTTATGGAAAATTTATACAATTTTATTTTGTTTAATATGTAGTTTAAAGGAGCATCAGGCATGCAGTAGTTTAATACTGATCCTGATGGGCATTGAAATTGGTTGATAAGCTGACCCAAACCCTTACCTATGCTGTCAGAGAATATCACCATTTGAGGCTGAGACCGAGTGTCCTCAGAATTGGAAATACAATAGTTTTCATTATTATTATTACTTGGTGTGAGACTGTTTTTCACCGGTGTAGACAAAACGGAACCACTCTCCGACTGCACATTCAGTGTAGGTATATTGCATGAGCATGACAAAGTGCTGGACCTTGTAAGTGATTCAAACCTCTGTTCATTATAATTACAGAGATCAATCAACTCCGTCATTGCCAGAGTGTGCTCCCGTATTTCATTTTGTGAGCTATTATATTTGTTGGTAATGTAGTCTAAAGAGACTTGTAGACTACTTAATTCCTCCTGTAGTTGGTGAATAATGGTCTCATACTCAGTTGTTGTGCTTCTTGATGCTGCTGAAAGAGAATCAATCTCATCAAGCAAACTGATTCTTTCTCTATTATATTTTACATTTTTTATGAATAATTTATTTTTACCCACTATTTTTTGAGTCTTTTTAATAAATCTATTTAATTTACAGTATTTTTTAACCTTGTTCTTGCTGCAAGAATGATCATGATTATTTGTGCTGTTAATTGATTCATCACAAGTTAGATCTATGATGGTCTTGGGTGCACATTGGCTTGCAGCAGTTACCAGGTTAGGGGCGTCAGATACTAGCTCCTCATAAAGACTAACAGTCTGTGCAGTTTGCCTATCTTGTATGACCTTTCTTAATTCTAAAATCTCATCATGAGCCGCAAGCAATTGAGATTTTTGCAATTTTATTTGTTGAAGAGCTTCTTCATATTCTGTACTATGTACATCAAACCTATCAATTATCGCCTGTAGACAGTTTCGCTCCTCTATGGCATCTGTATATTTGTTGTCTAAGATTGACATTTCAGATTTAATTTTCTTGTTAATATCTAATATACGAATAAATTCTTTCTCATTGTCCTCCCTTTCTCTCTGCAGTTGATCACATAGCTCCTTGGACACTTTTAACTCCTGTAAAGTTAGTTGGAGTTTATTTTGCTCCTGTTGAGCACTGGTCTTGCGGGTCAACACAGATGTCATTATTGACTAGTTTATATTTGATTGGCAAAAAAAGGTAATTGAATAAGGTTTAGGCAGCTGTATGACTGAGCAGAAACAAAGAGAGAACGTCCAGAAGTATGTCAACTAAGATATAAGACAAAAAAAATAATTGATTAATATTATACACAGACTATGTACAATTACTTACGGAGTAAATTAGGTTTGTGTATTACAAAAATAGACAGTAAAATATATCAAACCTAGATATGTTTTACAGGTTTTGTTTTAAATTTTGATTTACAATTTCACTTTTATCACTAGCAGTAGGTAGATTTAACCGGCACCGAAATTATTGGATTTATACACTTTAGCACCAATAAAAGCACAAAATATTTTACTTATTATCTTCCTAAGCACTTATAAAACCTAAATATGTAATATTTAACAGTATTTATACAATATTTACAATTAATACGAATAAAATTATTAAGAAAAGGTTAGATCAGCTGTCAACCATAGTGTTGCCACAAGCAGAAAAAGATACATTACACACTCTTATAATCTATATACACTGTCTTCTTTCTACTATTTAAGAAATTATTAATTGAACAAGTTGTTTTAGCTCCTAGTCTTCCTCAAACGTACAATGTATGAGTTCATCAATGTGCTAAGGAATCAGCTGGACAATATCTACGTGGTTGAGCCTGTAAAGAGATCCAAGTTCTCCAAGCTCAAGGGCTGGCTCCGGCTGATGAAACATGATGATGAGACCTACTTGGAGGCTCAGATAGCTATTCTGGTAGTCTGGACAGGAGCACTTGTGATAACTGCCATTATAATACGATCTGTCTATCAAATGTGCAAGGGCGAATCTTAGAAAGGTAACATTTTGTCAGGATTTGAATGTGATCTATTTATTAATAAGTTATTTGCGATTCATTCAAATTAATTAGAACCAGCACTGAAAGACTAAACTTAAACATCATCAAAAGCGTATATGCAATACTGTAATGAAATATTATTGATTGCAGATGAAAATGCCTAAAGGAGAGAGCCATGAGGCACATAAGACCCATAAGACCCTGCACCGGCGACGAAATTATTGCCCGCCAATAGTACACACGACATTTTCCCTCTCACGATTCCCGATGCGCTCCATCAGCACTACCAGCAGTCAAGTAGTCCGTTACTTCTACACGCGTTAATGTGTCCAGCTCCAAGACGAAAAATTTTATTTATCGCATGAAATCTCGCGGTGGCTCGAAGCCGCACGAATATTACAGCAGACTATGTCTGTACACTTTTGTGACTCTAGTTGGTTGCGTGATAGCATTCGAAAGAAACTCATCATTGATATACTGATGGATGTCCCACCATACCCTCCAGACCAAGTCTGCTACAAGTTATTATTATTAACTATGATTTTCTAATGTAAATATCCAACAATATAATAGGGAACTAACTCTGTGATGTTTAATTCTCCTCCATATAGCGTTGCCAACACATATCCGAAAATCACATCGCGGTCACCTGGCCCGCCTGCCCAGCGTGTGTGTTTATGGGAAAAAACCACCCTAAGCAGAAGCCTTGGGGCGTGACCTGGGGGAGGCCTACGTCCAGCAGTGGACTGCAATAGGCTGAAGGTGTAACAGCCTGTATATTGAGGAACTTTTCACAGCGTAGTACTTATGAGAACTTCTACCGTGGGACTAGTGAGACATTTTTCCCACTAGTCATACTATTCTGTAACACAAAATAGTAGCACTAGTGGGAAAAAAGTCTCACTGTGGTCTCACTAGTCCCACGGTAGAACTACTTAGTGGGACTAGTGGGAACAAAATAAACACTATGTAATTCTGAATTATCATTAGGGTAGTCGTAAGTAAGATCAAAGACTTACCAGCTAGATGTTTGAAGAATAATTTACATAAAGTGAAATTAGCCGAAAGCTTGATAAGTTAGCCATCACTGGCGATCAACAACTGTGTGGTAAGTCCTTTTAGAGTTACTTACTTCACTCTTTCGCACAGTCGTAACACCCATAGATTATTCCTCTATGGTAACACCGTAGTACCTATAACCAACACCAAAGGTTCCTTCCTCGCCACTATGATGGAAACAAAAAGGAACGTCACAGGGAAGTGACCTCTGAGCGATCAGATAGTAAACAAAGAGCTGCAGACCTTGACCCACGACCTTTCTGGGCTAAAACAATTACCGATGAAAGGTTGACCATTCACGTTACGTACAAAACCGTAGTTATGCCGCTAAGCCCAAAATAAACTATAATTACCGCGAATTTCATAACAGATACAACTTAGTTGGTAATGGAATAAGAGTTAGTTTAAAACGTAAACGTAGAATTATAAGTTGCATTTTGGACGTCGTGGTTGTAGTTCGGGCACTTAAATGTTCTCGAATAGAGTTGTACCATATTGTTCGTTCATACGTGTGAAATATGATTTGTGATAACGTCTTGAATGATGGCTTCGTTGATTGAGTTTGACCAAAAATGGAAGTCTTTTCTTTTGAGCAAGAAACTCGCCGCTTCTCTGAGCTTTGGTACTGTTTAATGCGCTCCTGGCTTCAGCACCTGAATGTGACTTGTTTGCAAGCGGATGGACTGTCGGTTGTGTGTCGGGTTTGTCTCAGGTACTGAGAGATAGCGAATGATAGGTAACAACTGTATAGGTACTTAATTCGTAATTTATTTAATTATTTACCTACCTTAAATAATTTACCTTTCAAGGGGCATTGGCGCAAGCTGTAATGCTTTGAAAATGTTTTTATAAATCTATACATATTAAAAAAATGTAGATCGCTGTCTGTACATGGAAAATATATGAGAAAAAATATTATAGGAGACCTTTATCAACGCAATAGAACCCAAAACCATGACTTTTTGATTATTTGTTTGTTTGTCGGTTTGTCTGTTTATCTGTGCGTTTGTGCACGCTAATCTCAGAAACAGCTGAACCGATTTCGAAGCAGTTTTCAGGGATTTATTGTGACAGGTCCCCCTTTACATAGGCTACTTTTTATCCCGGGAAAATGTTTTTACCCCGGATAATTTCGACATTTTGTTTTTTCTGTAGCCCACGCGCGGAGTCGCGGGCGTCCACTAGTAAATAAATAAAGTCTTTACGTAGGCTAACAAAAACATGGAGCTAAGATGCTGTCACTGCATTGTAATCTCTATTTTTTTTTTCACATAAAACGTGTGCCTCTGCCTTCTCTGGCGTAAGTTCGATCCTGGTCTCGGTCCTGTGCTACTGATCTAATGGGATGAATATCGGGCCTGTAGTACTACTATGATATAATGGGATGAATAATTAGGTATGCAGATTTTAATATTCCAAATTAGTCATTTAGCTTTCACTTTGGCGTCAGGTAGGCGACCGTAAAACAAAAATGTCCTTGGTAATATGAGTTTCGAAAGCAACTTTAACTCCTGCCAGATAGGTCCCTGCCTATCTTCTGAGATCTTGAAGACCGTCAAATTAATTCATTGTTATGAAGGGAAACTTATAAGAAAGTATACTTCTAAAAATATAATAGCCCAGCTTAAGACACTCGGTGCGTGGGCCTGAAGCTGTTGGTACAAAGTGATCCTCACATTAGAGGCTAATCGAGTCACCCAATAGATCAGTTAACCTTTTCGAACAAAGCCGGGTGAGTAGAGGCTGTTGTCAAAACAAGACAAATGGAGCTCGGACGGACAAGAGATTATTAATATTAGTCCCACCTTGACCTGGGGTCCACACCTCGTCGCTCATTGTTTCGGGCATGTAAATGTTAATGCGAGTCTATCATGTGGGCAGGCTTGCAGCTGGACTTGTAATCGATAGTGGATAATGGCTTGGTAGACTTGTATACTGCTTGTATACCTATAATGTACGGTACCTAGTAAAGCGATTTATATTATATACCTGCTATAGGTACTACAGCAATGTGGGGGCTAACCTTAAACTAAATTCGACTGTTTTGAAGAAGCTATGCTGATGCGGGGCTACACTAGAACACATCAGCTGAATCTCCTTCCATGCATGTCGTAAGAGTCGACTTAGGAACTCGGGTATTTTCTCGGGCGATAAGCTAGCAACTTGTCACTGACCATTAAACGTGGCTGTGAGATCTCTCTTGTGAGTCTGTAGTTATGGCTAGCCCATTTCGGGAACGCAGCCCGTAGGTATTTTATTTCATTAGAAAGTCAACATAATATACAACAGTTCCGTTAATAAGTACTTTTATTACAAAAGAAGTTGATCTTTGGAAAGAAATTAGTCGGCTATTTGAACGTAACCTCTAAACGAAGTCTATCGTCGACAGTGTTAGATGCACTCAGCGACGATTAGGATGAGATAAATTTATCTTCCTGCCACACCATTACCCTTCCACCCAAGACATTCAAGATTTCTGGGTAGGTATAGCCAACGAGGACAGTCTGCTTGACGATAAGTAGGTATCACTTACGTGGATTCTGGAGCACCTATAGAAAAAAGTAATCATGGCAAGAAATATAGTACAGCAAGCGAACTTGATTAATACTGAAGTATAAATACAGGGTGTGGGTGACAGCCAGGCAAATACTAAAATGCTGAACAAGTAACATTGTGTTGAGTTATACGACAGTGTTATAACTCGCAGGAAATGTATTTTTGATAATTAAACGGGCTTATTGGTTGTTGTGCGACACACTGTTGTTTTTTGGATCACTTAGTCTTGTGGTGACTCTACATTACAGTTGATCAGTTATTTTGGAGATACCAAATGAAATCAATTTTCAATTAAATTTTTGTTAATGGCCACAATTGTGTCGGGCACAGATATCAAATCCCTGGTTATTTCAACTTTTTTTGAAAATCATCTTTTGGTTAAAATTTTATTTTTAAGCCATTATCTAAGGCCCAAATAAGCGAACAAAACTTTTTTTATTCTGTAAAAATATGAAAAAATCTCGGAAAACTTTGAAATTTTCCTAAGAAAATTTTCAATGTTTTCCACCTCAAAATCATGGTCTGAAGTCATTGGTATCAATATTTGTCTGGCTGTCACACAAATATCCTGTATCATTAAGAAATGAAAAAAAAATCACCCGAGTGAGACTTGAACTCACGACCTCATAACCAATACTAAGTGCCTAATTCTGAAAATATAATTTAAGTAAATCCGTTATGTACGTTCTGGGCATTAGCATTAGGTACAGAGTATTTTATAAATTGAAAGTAATGTGGCCATCAACAAACCTATTGATCTAACCGCATACCTTGGTGTTTTATGGTCATTATTCTTACATGCACAGCACCTAAGGTGAGTGTTGAGAAAAATATGCGCGTTTGATCCAAAATAAAAACTTTCACTCGACAAATCTAGTGTAGGCAAGTGTAGCAAAGGTGTAACGAATTGATAAATTGCCCATTTCGAGTCCCCTCAAGTTTCTCCTCTACAATAGATTATTTTAAAATCCGCGCTACTGAATTTCTGGTATTCTATATGTACAGGGTGTAATGAAAGGGATATTTTAAGAGAAATGTGGGAAAATAGACTTCAGAGTAGGTAATTCTGTCCAGGTAAATTCATCTTAATAATACGTGTGTATTCGCAATGTTAAATATGTAGGTAGGTATATTACGTTGGTACCTACCTAGAAAGTTTTATGATGATTGATGTTTAATTAACGCACAAAAATTACTAAACGGATTTTGATGAAACTTGGTAATTACCTAGATATATAAGTAGCTGCTGTATGTATAAAAAAACATCATTGAGTTAACGCGAACAAAATCGCGGGCATCAGCGGGTACATAATAAAAACGGAATGGAATGTGATGTGTAACAGACAAGCAAATCTACAGATCAAAGACAACCCGTTTATCAATTATCTAGAACATTTAAATCGCGTCTAGAACATTCCAGCGGTATTACTCAACAAGTACCTAATTATATCACAAGTCCTTAAGTTGACGTAAGAAAGAAAGTGGTGCCGTGGTGTCCTTAACCGGCCTATGGCACACTAGCTGAATTATAACACTAAAGCAATGCGTTGGTCGCATGTAGGTCGCATTGCTTATGACTAATGCTAATTTCATTCCAAAACAATGTTATTAGACCTTGTTATGACAATCTAAGTAGTAGAAGCCCTGCAGCCTAATTCATTAATGATTTAGTAGGTATACCTATATGATTCATTAAATTAATTTGGCTTTTGTTTAGAGGTCCAATACTTAATTGCGCTATGGAATATCTACAATAAGTAACGTGCTGGAAGAAATCTCTTGTAGATATATGCACGTCTTTGTATGCATTTCTTTAGTAATAAATTTCTTTGTGTTTTGTGTACAAAAAAGAATTAAAATATACAGGGTGTAACAAAAAGGGTATGTTAAGCGAAAAGCTATGAATATAACCCATTATAAAGAACCTATTCCTAAAATTTAAGACTCGAAATCACATGTTTATTTTTCAAGATCGTATGAACATTCCTGACTTGTTTAGGAATTCTTCATACTAACTGGAAAAATAAACTATAGTGGGCTATTTTCATAGCTTTTCGCTTAACATACCCCTTTTGCTACATCCTGTATAATAAAATTATGTATGTATCCTGTACCGATGATCACTAGAATATAGCAGCAAGCATCCCCTTCAGTCTGTCACACACACATGTTTCTGATGTTTTACACCCTGACCCTGCCTGGCCACGCTATGCTAAACGTGTCTGCATGATCCCTTTCGTGATCCTGCAATTTTGGCTGCCCCACTTTGGAAACAATATAACTGTAGGTATGTCTGGAATATCTAGGTAGGTTCTTTAATAACAAAAGAAAATATGGATAGAAAATCTAAATACAGAATTCAGCGTCGTGGGTCTAAAAGACATTTTTTATATAGACCTTGCATCACGCGGTTATGCTTCTTTCTAGCAATAGTTATTCTCCTCAATGTTCTAGCATAACAGGTAGGTATTTATTACCAAGTTTCTGAGCATAACAAAAAGGACCAACAAAAAGGATATGGATCGATGAGGTCACTAAAGGTATATTAACTATAGGTACCATTCTACCGTCAATTTATTAATCTCCGATGGGGCCAGTCCATGACTGTTTGTTCAAAATTGCGATGCCAAAGTGAACAAAAAAATAAAATAATATTGCTATAAATAAATGAAAAATAAATTTAGTAAAAACTTATAGACATATCGAGTATAGAAATACAGATAGACTCTCTCAGACAGAAGTCATAGATTCTATGGATTCCTCCCATATAATCCTAAGGGGTTCGGTGTAGTTAAAAGGAGTCACTCACGCATATATTCTTGTTATTATTTATTCCCCATTATAATATTCAAAACAAATATACAGGATGTTTTTTTGTGGCCACCTTTAACGAAGAGTACGTATTCTATACATGAAATAAAGTAAGTTTATGCCAAAAAAAAATGCTGGGAATTTTTTTTTTTTTTTTTAGATTTTAAATTCCTTGATCGTGCGAAATTTATAGTGTCTAGTGTTTATGTTAGTTTATGGAGAAAAATGACCGTGATGATGAGGAGATTCCGTAGTTTTCGGGAACGTTGACGACCAAAAATCATCCTGTATAAAAGCACATTTTACAACTTACAACGCAAATAAATCATTTTTTCTTCTACTTAAAAACTGACAACAACAAGTAAAAGATAAATAAAAGAACAAAATATTAAAAGAAAATTAACTTTACAAAAGAGGCCCTATACCTACTCCCGGTATCTGGCAGGCAGCCGCCGAGTACGCATAGGGCGTATAGCCTGAGGAGCTATAAACTCATAACTGAAATATTACCTACTTAGTTATCTATCAGCGTGCCGATCCTTTATTTGGTACTAACTCGATTAATAACTTTTTTTATTTTCACACAGTGAAATAATAAATCTAATTCTGAAGATATTTAAAATTATTTCTGCTATTGAAGACTTCCTATCTTGCAGAAACCTTTTTTTTAATATTGCAGTTGGAATTGGTAGTAAAAGTTTATTTTTTATGGTAACACTACCAATAAATTGTCAAAATATACGTCAATATTGTCTGTGCGTGAAAAGCTGGAAGGGAGCGGGTGTAATATTCTTGTGAAAATCAAAATTTATTTGTAGATGGCTTGCATGTGTCCGTAAAGTGATGTTTTTGGTAGATAAGTAATATTTTGTTTACTTGTTATGTGAATCTAGTGCGTGTGCATGGTTTTATATGCAGGTAAGCTGAGTAAAACTTTAGTCGGAATACGATCTCTTCATGGGCTCATGTAAGTTGTTTCTGCAATTATTTTTGATTTTTACTAATTTTAAACTCGTTCTTGAGGATTTTCCCGACGTTTCCATTCATCATCATTGTCATCCATCATAAATTCAGAATACATTTTACTAAACAATGATTAGGCTGTATGGGCTTAGTTCCCCTTGCCTTTCCTTCGGGATAAACTAAAAAAAAAAAAACAATCACAAATCGAGTTTGCAATTTTTCGGGCTAATTCACTTCTTTTTCCACATTTTCTTTGTATTTTTAACAATTTATAATTATTTGTATAGAGATTAGAAATATGATCTGCGTGCTTAAACATAAAATTATTTTCTAATTGTGTCTCCTAACACTAGCGCTAAGTTCTTTTGGTTAGTATTAACGCGAATATGTGATTGATTATTCTGTTTACAAAATTGGGTTATTTATTTATTTATTCTTAAACAGCCGTGATATCTAGTCCGCATTTGAGACATAGAACGCAAAGTAAATGGTTTTATAAAGAACTGAAGGTTTCTATTTTGTTACTGCCAACTACATAGTTTTGTCTTTTGAAGGCTTTTAACTGGTCACGGTGAGACTCAACGATGTCGATGGCACACAGCAGTTCAAGCACAACAAGTTCTAGCACAAAACGCAAGGAAATATACAAGTAAGATCACAGCTTATCTACCATTATGATTAATTCACAGAATACTTGGCTGACCTATTTCTGCAAAATGTCAGCCCTATAATCATAGCCATAATGTAACTGTGTTTATTAACACGCATTATTTCACATCTCGTTGGCAGAGGCCCCTGAAAACCATTTCAAAGAACTACACACTAGTGAAGTTTTAAATAGTAATCCAAAAATATGTAGTCAAACATTATCTTTACAATAAAATTCATAGAATTAGGGCGACGCTTTTCTATGTGTGATATCTATATATTTTTCCTTTTCACAAATATCATCAGATCAACCTATTCAGTCACAAAAATATACATATAAGATCCTGAACATTTGTTCTGTCTATTATGTTTACAGATATCAAGCACCATGGCCTCTATATTCTATGAACTGGTCTGTAAGACCTGACAAAAGGTTCCGGTTGGCTCTCGGCAGCTTTGTTGAAGAATACAATAACAAGGTGAGTGATTTTACTATTATCTAACACTATGAGGGTATCTATCTTGTCAAAAAATCATTTATGGCTCAGAAGCACAGAAGTTGAACTCACAGAAGTGTATACGAACTCAGAAATATATTATTTAACTAGTGGACGTCTACGTCTGCGTGGTCTACAGAAAAAACAAAATGTCGAAATTATTTGGGATAAAAATATTTTCCCGGGATAAAAAGTAGCCTATATGTTAAGTGGGACCTGTCACAATATATTCCTGAAAACTGTATCGAAATTGGTTCAGCCGTTTCTGAGATTAGCATGCACAGACAAACCGACAAAAAATCATTGTTTTGGGTCCTATTGCGTTGATAAAGGTCTCCTGTTATTTTTTGTCTCCTATCTATATCTTCCATGTACAGACAGCAATCCATTACATTTTTATTATATGTATAGATTAACACATGGTTTGATTTCATGTTTTATTTTCAGTGTTCACTCAATGAGGCATAGTATAATCTGGCTTCACTTTGCTGACTAAATCCATCTAGAAATCTTAGTTTCTCCAAGATTCTCTATAACATGATTTGAATTTCAGGTCCAAATAATCTCTCTAGATGAGGAGACAAGTGAGTTCAGTGCGAAGAGTACCTTCGACCACCCGTACCCCACCACCAAGATCATGTGGATACCGGACAGCAAGGGAGTCTACCCGGACCTACTGGCTACCAGTGGTAATTACATATTATCATATAATATACTTTTAGTTTTACTCTAATGTTGGGAAATATCTTATTAATACATTCACTGCCACCTAACAATGTATTTGTGTTTTCTTCATTTTCTAGAGGTGCAATTGACACTTTCGTTCTAAATGTGTTAAGTCAGTGCTAAAAGCAGGTATAAAATTAATGCAAGCTGTATAACTCTCCAGACATTAATAGACTCTGATATAAGCTGGCCTGTGTTTATTTTCAGTTATTGAAAGATTGTACTATAACATTTTCTGTTTATAAAGATAATGTTTTCAATTTCATTTAGTTAAACTTACATGTCATGTTGTTATTCAGTACACTCACTATTCATCACATTTTGCACCATATGTTTCTTGTAACCAGGGGATTACCTTCGCATCTGGCGCGCCGGGGAGCCCTACACCCTATTCGAGTGTGTCCTCAACAACAACAAGAACTCTGACTTCTGTGCCCCGCTCACATCGTTCGACTGGAACGAGGTTGATCCTAACCTCATCGGCACCAGCAGTATCGACACTACATGTACCATCTGGGGGCTGGAGACTGGGCAGGTGCTGGGGCGGGTCAATGAGGTGTCCGGACATGTGAAGACACAGCTAATCGCTCATGACAAGGTATGGGAATTTGATTGTGTTAATTATTGATCAGGTTACGCCATCTACTCAGATCTTGTGACATCATAAAAATGTACAAACATATTTGATGGAAAGTTTAAAAAATACATATTTTTTACAATTAGCTAGGCAAACATTTGACCGCCATCGTGTCTGATGTTAAGCAAGATGCGGCCTAGGATGGTACATGTTTGCCTAGAAAGTGCCTATTCACTCTAGCTTTGAAGAGACCAATGTTGTAGTGCTCGGGAAATACATTGGCAGAAAGTGCATTCCACTCCTTAGCCGTTCGCATTACAAACATTTATAGAATTTAGTAAGTAGTTGCTTAAATTTTGTAACAAAGTACTAATGTAAGTGTAACATAGTGTGTAGTAGAAACTAACTTTGTTGATTTATTTTTAGAAAATCCAATCATCCTATCCTACCTTTCTAATTTCTGTAGTCAACAGGGAGTAGTTTGAGAGAATTTTCTTCAGTGTAACACTGGCCATTAGATTCCCGCATACACCATCCTGTCTTACGTCCAATAATCGGCATATTATGACCAGTCTGTCAATCCACAACCACATACTGACCCAAACGATAGCGTCATGCTGATTGGACGTTGAGGAAGGATGGTGTAACACGTGTATGTCTGTCTGTCAGGAGGTGTATGACATAGCGTTCAGTATGTAACACACGTGTCTGTCTGTCAGGAGGTGTATGACATAGCGTTCAGTATGTAACACACGTGTCTGTCTGTCAGGAAGTGTATGACATAGCGTTCAGTATGTAACACACGTGTCTGTCTGTCAGGAAGTGTATGACATAGCGTTCAGTATGTAACACACGTGTCTGTCTGTCAGGAAGGTGTATGACATAGCGTTCAGTATGTAACACACGTGTCTGTCTGTCAGGAAGTGTATGACATAGCGTTCAGTATGTAACACACGTGTCTGTCTGAAGGAAGTGTATGACATAGCGTTCAGTATGTAACACACGTGTCTGTCTGTCAGGAGTGTATGACATAGCGTTCAGTATGTAACACACGTGTCTGTCTGTCAGGAAGGTGTATGACATAGCGTTCAGTATGTAACACACGTGTCTGTCTGTCAGGAGGTGTATGACATAGCGTTCAGTATGTAACACACAGGAAGTGTATGACATAGCGTTCAGTATGTAACACACGTGTCTGTCTGTCAGGAAGGTGTATGACATAGCGTTCAGTATGTAACACACGTGTCTGTCTGTCAGAGGTGTATGACATAGCGTTCAGTATGTAACACACGTGTCTGTCTGTCAGGAGGTGTATGACATAGCGTTCAGTATGTAACACACGTGTCTGTCTGTCAGGAGGTGTATGACATAGCGTTCAGTATGTAACACACGTGTCTGTCTGTCAGGAGGTGTATGACATAGCGTTCAGTATGTAACACACGTGTCTGTCTGTCAGGAGGTGTATGACATAGCGTTCAGTATGTAACACACGTGTCTGTCTGTCAGGAGGTGTATGACATAGCGTTCAGTATGTAACACACGTGTCTGTCTGTCAGGAGGTGTATGACATAGCGTTCAGTATGTAACACACGTGTCTGTCTGTCAGGAGGTGTATGACATAGCGTTCAGTATGTAACACACGTGTCTGTCTGTCAGGAGGTGTATGACATAGCGTTCAGTATGTAACACACGTGTCGTCTGTCAGGAGGTGTATGACATAGCGTTCAGTATGTCACGTGTCTGTCTGTCAGGAGGTGTATGAGGTATGTACGTGTGCCTGTCTGTCAGGAGGTGTGTCAGCTGAGTATGTAACACACGTGTCGCGGTACGAGCTAGGATATCAGGTAACCACACGTGTACCCTGTCTGTCACGGCGTGGAGGTTATATATGACATAACATAGCGTCCTGCACAGTACGAATAAGTCCACAACTGACTGTCTGTCTGTCAGGAACGGCGTGCATTCACCTCCGGTATGACGGATAGCGTTCAGTATGTAACACGGAACGTGTCGGTATGCTCTGTCAGCGAGGCCTGTTACTGTGACATCTCCCTTGTACGTCGCATTCAGTATGTAACACACGTGTCTGTCTGTCAGGAGGTGTATGACATAGCGTTCAGTATGTAACACACGTGTCTGTCTGTCAGGAGGTGTATGACATAGCGTTCAGTACGTAACACATGTGTCTGTCTGTCAGGAAGTGTATGACTTAGCGTTCAGTACGTAACACACGTGTCTGTCTGTCAGGAAGTGTATGACGTAGCGTTCAGTACGTAACACACGTGTCTGTCTGTCAGGAGGTGTATGACGTAGCGTTCAGTATGTAACACATGTGTCTGTCTGTCAGGAGGTGTATGACGTAGCGTTCAGTATGTAACACATGTGTCTGTCTGTCAGGAGGTGTATGACGTAGCGTTCAGTATGTAACACATGTGTATGTCTGTCAGGAGGTGTATGACGTAGCGTTCAGTATGTAACACATGTGTCTGTCTGTCAGGAGGTGTATGACGTAGCGTTCAGTATGTAACACATGTGTCTGTCTGTCAGGAGGTGTATGACATAGCGTTCAGCCGCGCGGGCGGCGGACGCGACATGTTTGCCTCGGTAGGCGCGGACGGCTCGGTGCGGATGTTTGATCTGAGACATCTCGAACACTCCACCATCATCTATGAGGTAAGGGCATCATCATTTCAAGTGTAATATTATGTGAGAATTAATTAGACATGGTTAATATTACGTAAGTATTTTATAGGTATATGTTAATATTTATTTTTATGGCTACATGGGTGGAGATTCCAACACCAAAAGCATAGCTTTGAGAATCGTTTTAAAGAATTGTTATATTGACTAATGTGTGTCTATAGTTTTACAGTACTTTTATTCTGAGAAATTATAAATAATACAAAAACCTAATAAAAAATTGTATTATACCTATGTGTGTTCGAAAGGCGGCGGTAGGCTCACCCCTTACCACGTAGGACTAAATAGGCTAACTGGTAAAGGATGTGTACATTTCTGCCTAACCTCTTTGGGGTAAAATGGACGTGACTATATGTCTGTATGTATTCAGAAAAGATTGGATTTGATCCATTTTAGTATTCAAGGCCATTTTAGTCCACAATTCCCGTCGTATCATCTTAAAACCAATACCAAGAATCAAACCCAAAATCATTTCATCACAGGACCCTGCGCACACTCCGCTGCTGCGTCTGGCGTGGAACAAGCAGGACCCGAACTACCTCGCCACCGTCGCCATGGACGCCTGCGAGGTCATCGTCCTGGACCCGAACTCAACAACCACCGCGCCTGCGTCAACGGCATCGCCTGGGCCCCGCACAGGTAGGGCCCCGCACGTCTCAACAACCACCGCGCCTGCGTCAACGGCATCGCCTGGGCCCCGCACAGGTAGGGCCCCGCACGTCTCAACAACCACCGCGCCTGCTGGACGTGCGTGTCAACAACCACCGCGCCTGCGTCAACGGCATCGCCTGTCGCACGTCTCAACAACCACCGCGCCTGCGTCAACGGCATCGCCTGGGCCCCGCACAGGTAGGGCCCCGCACGTCTCAACAACCACCGCGCCTGCGTCAACGGCATCACGAACGACAGCACATCTAATGTCAAGGCAGCCTTAAGCTTTGTGTCAGCCTTCATCTGAAGTAGACAGATGACGTTCTAAAATCTGTGCTTTATATGAGGTTTGTGTTCTATATTAGACTTCTCATTGCTGATATCGATGGGTTCCTAATCCGCACCCACCTTCCTCAGTTCGTGTCACATCTGCACGGCTGGCGACGACCACCAGGCCCTGATCTGGGACATCCAGCAGATGCCGCGAGCCATCGAGGATCCCATCCTAGCGTACACAGCAGCAGAGGGGGAAGTTAACCAGATCCAGTGGGGCGCCACGCAACCCGACTGGATAGCCATCTGTTACAGTCGACACACAGAAATGCTGCGTGTCTAAATATCGGTATAATCCTTTGAGTTAGTCACGACTATAGTGCGGTGGCGGATAACGAGTTACGTGCGACGACATTTCGCTATTTATCTATTGTGACGTCACATGACAGAGATAGCAAATATGATTTTTGCGAATACCTAATGTAATGTATAGTATGACAGATAGGGGTCATTGAACGCAATCCTCCGTAGTCCGCGTCCGCACTTTACACACACTTATAACGTGGAATAAAGCTGTTCGAAGCGTTACCTAAGAATAACCTAAACCTAGTTTATTTCATCTTTGGTTACATAATAAATTATTCCACGGTTTATAAGTACCTCTTTAGTAGTCTAGAATTATAAATGCTTGGAAAGGTAGACATATTTTATCCAAACTAAAACACAATTACATTGTGTGATTTGTCTGAATTGATTCACAATGAGAGCATTTCTAATTGCTTTTGATTTTAGAAAAGACTGACCTTAATGGTTTTAGAATTTAGATAATATCAATTGTTTGATATAAGATTTGGATTATTCCATTTGACCTTAGCTCGACCCATGTTGTTTTATCAACCATTAGAGATCTTCTACAGCTACACAATCATGTGTTAAAAAAATAAAAAATACATTTTTATGGAAAGTAATTTATATTTCTCTATTGAGGGATCGCCCGCCACCGGGCCCTATACCCTCCGCTGACCCTCGGATCTGCCCACTCATGATCACGAACACAAGACACCACAGTCGTAACGAGAAGCCAGATCCAAGCACCTAGCATGCAACCATAAATACATAGCTGCTAATCCGAAAACCAATTAAAATCTTAATCGACATATGCTTCGCCAACACCCGTGGCATCATCAGGATTAGTTTTCCATGTTAGTTCTATCTACCGAACCAACTAACTTATATTGCTCGGCCGTGTTCGTAAAGTGTGGTAGCTAAAACTGCAGGATGATCACGAAAGATCCCAGACACGTTTAGCATCAGATTAGGTCAGATGTTAAAGATCTGTGACAAGTTGATCAGCTCATCGCATTACCGTACAGAAATTCAAATTTCCAAATGGACCAATGTAGAGACCATTATAAACAACTCTCAAAATCTTGTCTGAAATAAGTTTACATGACTTCGTAGTTTATATATCTAATCGCGCCAAGGTGGAAGTGTAAAAGACACTGTATAAATATTTGCATTTAAATGACCACCTTATTGGGCATGCGACTGTTTGAACTCCCCTGCCCCTTCCTGTTTTAATTAGGTATACTTACAAATTATGGTGTTTTAACTTGTAGCATAACAACAAATTGAAATTCGGCTGAAAGAATGCAAATGAAAATTCAAATTATGTAATAATGTGAATGTGTTTTGTATTGAATTTCATTTCAATCCAATATGTAGAAGATCACAACAATCATGACAATACATATAATAAAGGCTATGTGTACCTAAGTTTAGGCAATAAAATATTTAAGGTATGAACTGTTGTCAATCAGTCATGTCACTCATCATTGTTGTTTATTACTTACTACAGATTGGGTTGAACTGAACTATAAACGATAATGATGTATCATTTTAAATTAAAATGTTGAATAATATGATTGAATTAAAATCATCTTTGTGATTAAATGTAAGTATTAGATTAAATTGATTTAATTTATATAAAAATAGGTAAGTGTAAGTTTTCATAAAAATAAAGTATTCATATTTATAAACAATGTAACAGCATTATATTTTACTTGTATAAAATCTTTCCATTCAAATAACACATCGGGTAGTAAATGTAGGGTGATTAACAGGTTTAACAATTCATTTTGACACATAGTTTTTTAATCATATTCAATGTAAGGGAACTAATTATTTGAGAAGTTATTATGATCAGTAGTAAAAATATATGGGCAGTTATTTATTTTATCGCAGGTTATAAAATTAAGACAGCAGTAAAACATAGACAGTAATAATAATACAATTGGCCTGTTATTTCGTTGTACAATGTCAGTACTAAATAGATGTAAGCAGACCAATTAAATGGTCAGTAAAATGATCACTACTAACTAAACTTGTCTTACATCTCCACTATACCCTCAAAATTGCTCAGAATTTATACATGCATAATATACATTATAATCACGCCTTTACGAGTATCCCTTACGGGGTAGGCAGAGCACCAAGGGCCGATAGAACCACATGCTGCCACTTCAGACCAATTTTGAGGGTATAGTTGAGATGTACCAGGTCGGTTAGTAGTGACAGGTGGTCAGCCCATCGCCAACAAAACACCAAGACCCTCTTGTCCCTCTACTGACTTGTACAGTATGCCCGGGAAGAGAAGCAGCTGTAGCTGTATTATAAATTGTTTTTCACTCCCAGAGCAGCATAGAATAAATAATTTATAATGTTTGTAAATAGGTAATTATATGTATATATAATTATATCAAACTTTTTATCATAAAAGCACTCAAAAAGCTTTATAAATTTTTAACCTGACTTCTGCCCTAAAGCAAACTCTTCGTAAATTTCTAACAAGGATTGAGGTGTTCTGGGTTTAAAATTTAAAAGAACATACTCAAAATGCTCCATTGTTACAGCGGGACAGTCCAGGTCATTCTCCAGGGCTCTCATAGCTGCCTCGTGGCACAAAGCTTGCAGCTCAGCACCGGAGAAGCCTTCCGTCCGCGTGGCGAGGCTGTGAGGGTTTACGTCATCACTTGTGCTCATATTACTTAGTTTTAGCTCAATAATCTGTAGCCTTGTCTCGAAGTCTGGCAGAGGAACATAGATGAGCCGGTCCAGACGGCCCGGTCGGAGCAGGGCGCGGTCCATTTTGTCCGGCCGATTTGTCGCCGCTACTATAGTCACCGAATGCAACGGCACCACACCGTCCAGCTCGGTCAGCAGCTGCGCCAGTATCCGCTCGTGCACGCCCGCCTCCCCCGCACCCCGCGCACCCCCTATCGCGTCCACCTCGTCGAAGAATATAATAGATGGAGCCACCTGACGCGCTTTCGTGAACAGATCGCGAACGGCGCGCTCCGACTCGCCGACGTACTTTGAAAACAATTCAGGCCCTTTGATAGACAGGAAGTTGAGGCCGCTCTCGGTCGCTAGGGCTTTGGCTATCATGGTCTTGGAGCACCCGGGAGGTCCGTACAGCAGGACGCCGCTGGGAGGCCGGATTCCCAGCCGAAGGAAGCTGTCCGCGTGTTTGAGAGGCCATTCTACAGCCTGACGCAGCTTGAGCTTCAAGTTATCCTGCCCCCCTATGTCCGCCCACCTCACATTCGGGATCTCTATCAGCAGCTCCCTCATAGCACTCGGCCTCACTATAGTCAATGCTGATATCAAGTCTTCTCTCTCCACATTGTGGCCTGACCTTTTAATACATTTCATTGAGGCCTGTGAGCACAAATTCACTAAATCAGCTGCAACATACCCATGTGCTAGGTCAGACACTGAGTCTATGTCTTGAGAAGATATTCTATTGGGTATATTTTTGAGAAGGCTATACAGAATCTGCTTCCTTCTACTTCTATCTGGAACTGGTACTTCTATCTCCTTGTCTAACCTACCAAATCTTCTCAACATTGGATCTATTGAATCTGGGTTCCTTGTTGTGGCTATTATGAAGACTTTGTTGTTGTTTTCATGCAATTTATCTAATAGTGCCACAAAAGCAGAAGTCACTCTCCTCTCTTGTTCAGTACTGGCCGATGACTTGCGTGGGCAGAGAGTTTCTATCTCATCGACAGATATGACACTAGGTTCGTTCTCTACAGCTTTAGAGACTAACCCCTTTATAGTCCCCTCAGTTTCTCCAAAGTATTTACTAAACACAGCAGGGCCATTAATTTCTATGTGGAAACAATTAAGCTTATCAATTAAGTATTTACAAATTGCAGTTTTTCCTGCTCCAGAATGTCCATAAAGAAGGACCCCTCTCACAGGTTGAAAGTGTGCAACCAAGTTATCAGTTTTAAAAGAAATGTTTATAAATGTGTTGATTTCTTCAAGTATATCATCAACTCCGCCTAAACATATTTGTTTCTTACTAACATGCTCAGTTTCTTTATCTAAACTCCACACAGTGTTTTCACTTAAAACATACCAAGTCTTACTAAAATTATTACCAGTATTCAAGTGATTTTATTTTTACTATTTCAATCTGCAACTTCTTGCCAAAATAATAATAAGGCAATATACTACCAACACTAACAAATTGATTATAAAAATGATATTTTAAGAGATCACAAATGTCCGAGTCTTCTTTATGGTTTTTAATTTTGATTGTTATATAGAATGCTTCACAAATTTCTTCTTTTAACACTGAAACTTCTATTTTTTTGTGGTCACTGCTCCAGGCACCCGTCAATTCTAAAATTAACATCAAAACTATTTAAAGGCAGTCCATTTTAAACATCCACTTTACAAGCATCTTGTGCATAATGTAGAAGTTTAGAACCAATTTATGTATCTCAATTACAAGAGACAGTAAAATAATGGATAATATTTATAAATAGAGAATTAGGTTTTAAACATTACCTGCAGCAGGAAGTATGACAGCGGCGGGGGCAGAAGCTTTAGAAGGCCACATCCGCTTCACTATCGGTGAAGCACCATCTCTAGAGAGCTGTAATGGCCCTCCAATCACTGCTCCGATCAAACTTCCAGCTGAAGGGTGCACTAACACAGCATCCTTCGGAGCACTGGCCGGTAACACGCCGGCTTTCTCCAACCAAGTATACAAGACCTCGTCCTTTACATAAGGGCATTTTATTTGATCTTTCTGGCATTGTAAGTCTATATGTGAGTTTTTGTCATTAAAGATGATACTGCAGCCGCAACGGTCACAATCTACCCACAATGTCTTTTTTTGCGGTCCTGGTGTTTTGGGAGGCATCACGAAAGCTACTAAACATTTGTTAACAACCCCAAATTTGTAGGTCCTAATTAATAACAAAAACAATCTTCAGTACATATGTAACTTTTTAGGTTATATATATATATTTTTTTTTAGTTTATCCCGAAGGAAAGGCAAGGGGAACTAAGCCCATACAGCCATTGTCTTTAGTAAATGATTTCTGAATTCATGATGGATGATAATGATGATGATGAATGGAAACGTCGGGAAAATCCTCAAGAACAAGTGTTTAGGTTATAAAAAGCATAGCATAGACCTTTTTTTAGTTTATCCGAAGGCAGGGGGAACTAAACCCATACAGCCATTGTCTTGAGTATGTAAATGATTTATGATGAAGATGCATGGAAACGCCGGGAAAATCCTCAGAAACGAATGTGAAATTAGTGAAAATCAATAAGATTTGCAGAAACAACTTACATGAGCCCATGAAGAGATCGTATTCCGATTAAAGTGTTACTCAGCTTACCTGCATATAAAACCATGTACGCACACGCACTGGATCCACATCACAAGTAAACAAAATATAACTTATCTACCAGAAAACATCACTTTACGGACACATGCAAGCCATTTACAAATAAATTTTGATTTTCACAAGAAAATTACACCCGCTCCCTTCCAGCTTTTCCTGCCGAATCCGCATAGCATAGACCAAAAATTACTTCTATCGGTTTTAATCAAAATGAAATGTAAAGGAATGGATCCATTCATACAACCATGATTAATCTATTGCATCCATCACAGTGACGTGATTTCATCTAAGATCCATCATGGACACGATCACTATTGAATATGCAGTGCAGCCCTATGATGATAAAATGATAGCATGTTTCATAGTGCTTAGGTACTCTGCTTGTGTTTTAATTTAAAATGTCTAGTTGAATCACGAGCAGAATACACCTTGATACCTGCCTTGCCTGACGCAGTATATACTACTATGATAGCCCAGTGGTTAAGACGTGGTACCTTCCAAGCGGGAGGCGCAAGTTCTATCCCAGTCACGGGCCTGTACCAACGAATTTACTTCATTTACAGATTTTAATGTTGCAAAATTGTCACTTACCTCGTGCCTCGGAAAGCACGTAAAACCGTTGGTCCTGCGCCTGATCTCTCTCCGGTCGTATCGGCTTTCCGTCCCATCAGACTATGAGAGTGACGGAATAGAGAGTGCATCTGTGTTTGCGCACACACTTGTGCACTATAATATCTCCTGCGTACCTGGCCAATCTCCGTAGAGATTGGTCGCCTTGGCCGAAAATACTACTGTAATACCATGCTCTGACTGAATCAGCATTGTAACTTGAAAAAACATTCGTCTATGACGAAATGTCAATGTCCGCTCACGTCAATGTCAAATTAAATTAATAGTCGCACGCAAGCAAGAAGCAAGCACAAACTAAGTTGAAAAAAGCATTTTATGAAGAAATTATTTTATTTGTGTTTCTCTGTTTTGACTACGTGAAATTGTCCAAATGTGCAATAAAATAAAAGTAATAAACTATACGAACTATGACCATTGAATAAAAAAATACGTTCGTAACCAGCATAAACAAATTGCAAAATTTACAAGAAATACAAGTAAAGATAACTGGAAATTAGAATAGCGTTTACACCATGACTCTCGCAGAATTATTTAGCTGTGCTGTGTTGGCTTTCGGTGCTCCTATTGCGATGTTTGCAATGACGATAGCTAACGACCCAGTGCGAATCATTATCATGATTGCTGCAGCATTTGGGTGGTTACTATCTTTCTTATTGTCGTCTATAGTCTGGTTTGCAGTTGTACCTTTGAGAACATATTTAATATTTGGATTGGTCTTCGCTATTATATTTCAGGTAAGTTAACTCTCTAATTCTTTGGCAGTTTTACTTGAGGAATAAGAGTGAACTAATTATTGAAAATGTTTTTTTTTAGGAAGCTTTCCGTTATGGCATGTACCTTTTACTACAGAAGACAGAAGCAGGTCTCAAAGAATTTTCAGAGAACCAAAACATTGCTAGCAATAAGCTTGAATTGGCCTATGTGTCAGGGCTGGGGTTTGGACTAATGAGTGGTGCCTTCGCACTTGTTAATGTGCTGGCAGACTCTGTAAGTATTCAATCACCCTATCCTGTATTGTAGTTTTTAATATTAACTAATTTGATACTTACTGACATGCAAGGTTCAAATTTGATTTGCAATAGCTAGGTGCTAAACAATATTAATTTGTAGTTTAAGTTAATGTCAAATTTCCAATCTCTAAAGCTCATATTGAGGCAGATGTAACATTACATTTATTTTCCATAACTGTAACTATGGAGAAATTGCACAAATATTGTAAAATCATTCCAAAGTATCTATAGTTTGATAACCTACCTATAATGTGCAGAAACTGACGTATTTTATTGCATTTCAGCTTGGCCCTGGAACTTTAGGATTACACAGTGGCACAGAATATTTCTTTGTCACCAGTGCTGCCATGACACTTTGCATGATCCTGCTCAACACTTTCTGGAGCATTATTTTCTTCAGTGGGCTGGATGAAAAGAACTATCTGAAGGTCGCATGGGTCGTTGGATCACATTTCTTTGTCTCTGGCCTAAGTCTCCTCAATCAAAAGCAACTCTATGCTGCCACCATATTACCTGCATACATTGTTCTGGTTATAACTATGGTGATCTCTTTTAAATGTGCTGGTGGAACAGTTAAAGGTTTGAAGGACAGTTTCAGCAGGGGAAATGCTGACATTGTAGAAGTTGCAAACTGATCTGCAATTTTTATGGAGGAAAGTTGTTAGCAACTTGGAAGAGCTCATGAATATTGGTCAGAACAACATATTTATAGTGGTTAACATCTGGCTGTGTTGTTTGCAGTTATAATTATTTAAATAAAACAAAGACTTGTATAATATGTAAAGGAATTAGATAGGTGATTTTAAACAGGAAATGTTTTGTAAATAAAAACCATGTCTTTTTTTATAACTAGCTGCATTACGGTACATTCACACGGTGTCAAGTTTCTCTACCGAATCGGTTTTTTTCAGGATTCGGTTTAGTGGCAACAGTATTTCAATGAATAAGTTCATACATGCATTCAGTTTCAAGACACTGCAAAAAACCGAATCTTGCTGAAGTTGACGTCCGATTTTGCGACTACAAACCGATTCAGCCACACTGCAAAATGTAAGATCCGGTGCTGTGGTATAGCACATTCAATACATGCATATGCGAGGGACACACCGCACGCGCGCTCGCCAGTCATCATAGAAGAGTATATGACTTCACGTCCGTCGCTTCCATATCAACAAGAGGAAGTGTGCGCACTCTTGTTAAAAAAAGGCCAGATGGTGTTTTCACACAGGGTCTCGATACGAGGCCATCGGACGTGGCCTATGTAAGATGTGCTGTGTGAATACAACATTCGGTTTTTCCAGATCCAATGAAAATAATATTTGGCAAAATGTGGCTCCGTGTGAACGTACCATTAGTATTATGGCAATAGCATAAGATACTTTTAGGTAGATAATTATCTTTAATTTATAACTACTTATTATAAAAAAAAATACACTAATTTATGCTTATGTAACTTGCCTTAACTAAGTAAATGATTTTATATTGAATTGAACAACTTTCCAATTTTCTAAATATTGCTTAAATAATTTAATACATTAAAATGGATATCACATTCAAACTAACAATAGTACTGTATCTTAATAAATTGGTGTCATGATATTGTGTTTACTTTTTGTGCCCTATGGTTCATTGTTTCTATACTCTTCTGCAAGTTCTGCAAGTAAGGAGTCTACAGTCCACACAGTGTCTGTGGTGTCCGTCTCCACGCGAGGTATGTACGACTTGAGGACCTCTAGTGCAGAGTCAATACCATCCACCGCACCAGTCAAACCTCCGCCTACTTCAGCTAATGTATTCACTGTTTCTGTATTCTTACGAACAGTACTGAAAATTTTGCACATTTACAAGTTAGTGCTTAGTAATTTTTAATAATTAGTCATGTTATACTATAAAGACACAAGTGTCTACCTATATATTTAGGAGACTTACATTGGTGGTTTGGATATTTCTTTTTCCAGTATATCTTGTAAATCATCTAAATCAGGTATTGTTGGTATGTCATCACTTAGATCTGGAGACTTCTTCGGAATTATGAATTCCCTAAAATATAATGAATTGATTATATTGTTAGTGGCAAATGGAATAAACCCCCTTATTACCTAACTAGCAAAAGCAAAGCGATAGCGAAAATTGTACAAAAATCGCTTATTGCTTGTCAAATTCGTATTACGTAAAATGAATTTCAAAGGAACTTTGACATTTCAAGACGAATATTGTACAATTTTCGCTATCGCTTTGCTTCGGCTTTGCTATTGCTTTTACGTAATCAGGGGGAAATAAGTTCTACAAATTGAGGCTCCGAGAATAATTACTTTGCTTCAATATGTGTTCCTTCAGCCCAAACACCAACTTTTTTAGGCTCAGGCATATTGGACTGGATTGAATCATCATTCATATTACACGTATTAGTAGTTGTAAAAGGCTTAAATTACACAGCAAGCAATGAATTTTATTTGTTTGTTTTTTGTTTGGACGTTTTTTTGTTTTGTTTAGTTTATCCCGAAGGAAAGGCAAGGGGAACTAAGCCCATACAGCCATTGTCTTTAGTAAATGATTTCTGAATTTATGGGATGATAATGATGATGGTGATGAATGGAAACGTCGGGAAAATCCTCAAGAACAAGTGTAAAGTTAGTCAAAATGAAAAATAATTGCAGAAACAACTTACATGGGCCCATGAAGAGATCGTATTCCGGCTAAAGTTTTACTCAGCTTACCTGCGTATAAAACCATGCACACGCACTAGATTCACATCACAAGTAATCAAAATATAACTTATCCTTACCAGAAAACATCACTTTACGGACACATGCAAGCCATTTACAAATAATTTTTGATTTTCACAAGAAAATTACACCCGCTCCCTTCCAGCTTTTCCCGCCGAAAACCTTTTTTTTTTTGTTTATTTATCCTTTACATTTGTTCGAAGGAACGGCAAGGGAACTACAGCCACGTTTCCATTCATCATAAATTCAGAATACATTTGGGACTAAACAATGATGGCTGATGAATGGGCTTAGTTATAGGTCACTTATAGGTCACTTTATCAAGAATATATGTGTAAAAAAGGAATCCTATCCAAATGAAATCGCAAAAAAAGAGAATTGCATTGCGCACACACTGATAGAGACCAAGTTTTACAAGCTTCACATATGGTATACTAACCATAGGCCAGCTATACTAAGTGCACATCAACAAAATTGTAATCAAAGTTATAGTAACCCAATTATCAACTTTCTTGGAAAAGAATAACATACTTGACGTCCAGCACGGGTTCAGACCTAAACGAAGTACAGATACAGCTTTAGCTAGATTTACAGATGACATTAATAACTCGCTAAATGAGCAGAAATTGGTTGCAGTGAAAACCTTTTTTTTATTGTTTAGCTTTCGATACTTTAGACCGAAGCAGTCCATGATGAATGCATACGGGGGCCAATGAATAATTGGTTCCCATTGTAAGCCTGTATTAGTGAGCCTTAGTAAAATATGGAGTTCTGAATTTATGGGCCTCTTGATACATTGATGTCAATAGTATGTCAAAAATAATGGAAAAAAATTGTCCGTGTACATGTACGCTGACGACACGTGTCTAGTATATAGCGGTAAAGATCCATATAATATACAAATAACTATGCAGAATGACAACTGTCCGATGGGCCCATGATAATGGAGATCTTATTAGTTTTAATAGCGATAAAACCATGCAGATTTGCATCACCATATAGCACCTATGGTGATGCTTGTATCATGTTACAGGGACACACCTATGACAACATGATACGAAGATAAATTGTACTCGTACAAGTAAAAAACTACCCGCTCCCTTCCAGGAGGTAGATTCTTTTAAATACCTTTTTTTTTTGTTTAGGACTTACTATCGACAAGTCTTTTAGGTGGAACTTGCACATTGAGCAAAATTGCAATAAGCCATTGCGTTCAATACTCAGTAAATTATATAACTTAAAAATGTCTGTAAGTAAAAGCATTATGGTATAATATTGTACCATGCACTAGTGGAGGCAACAATAAGTTACGGCTTGGGTGCTTATGGATCCTCACGTTTACAATGTCAAAGTTAATAAGATAAAATCTATCCAAACTAGAATACTGAAACTTACTGATAGATAAAAAAACAAAAGAAGGGCCCTGAATAAAAACTACGACAAATTGTATAAAATATGTAATGTTCTCCCCGTTGAATATAAAATAAAGACTGCTATAATAATGGAACAATACTGTAAAGAACGCACTTTTAAAGAAAAAAGAGTCATATAAATACCCAACACGTAATTAGCAAAGAAAGGTATAACTGAATATTCCAAAGATAACTATCACTATTACGGCACAAAGAACAAGAAAATGGTTGACGCCTACATTTTAATTAATGAGCTACCGCAAAACCTGGTGAACGAATCTGTCTCCAGAAATCACCTGAAAACATTACTCAAAAAGCCATTATCTGTCCTTATGTCACAACCATTAGCATAAGGCAAGTAGGTAAATTTTACCATAACACTGATGCATAGCCTGGAAATTGTAGAAGAATGAGCAATGTGTATGTATTTATTATTCCGATGTATGTACTAGCAGCCCCCTGCGACTCCGACCACGTAAACTAATTATATGTATCGCCTGAACAACTGATTCATACATCGCTGTATGCTAATTAAAGTTTCGTAAAAAGCTGAGTCTAGACGCTTTGAGATTTATGACCCGAACAAACAGACAGACAGACAAACAAATTCATAAAAATTCATAAAAATGTTGTTTCTGTTTGCCTGTCATGTATGGATAAAAAGATTGGTAGATTAGTATATGAAGGGGTCTTAGGGGAAAAACAACTTTTGTCAGCATTTCTTAATTTTTTTCAACTGGCAATGCAGTCTGAATGGTTATATCTGTCGCTATGTTCTGTCAACAACAAACAGGGCAATATACAAATCGTCGATTGATATCGTCATTGCGCTTTTAAGCTTTTAAAATATCGGTATTCAGGGAACAAAACATCCGATGTCAGAACCTGTTCAGGAAAAAAACAACCGTTGTCCATAGGTCGACTATGACAGTGACATAAGACTGATTAAGGTTATAATTTTTAGCCAACAAAAAAAACGACTTATTGTTTTCAACTAATTCGTCTTACCAAGAGCGCTCCAAATTACAGGAATTGCACATGAGTTTTTTACGCAAAATGTCTGACGAAGAGTGTAATGTTTTGAGGTGTGAAAAGTCTAGTAAAAAGAGAAAAACTTTCGGTCGAATATCAGAAGTTAACAAGAAGATAAAAGTACAAAGTCATGAGATGGGATGAAAATTGTAGTATTGTAAGCGGTACAAGTGTTTTGATGTGGTAAATCTAGATGCAAAGAAACAAAATTCTAAGAGATTTTAATCTCATGCAGACCCGTGATGACCAAAATTTAGGCGCGCTATTTCGTGTGGTCTCAAAGTCTGTACAGTTCAAACACCGTGATATGAGGTACAACGAAGGCGTCCAAGAAAAGCCTGAAGACGATGCAAATTTACATTCAGCAACCTATGTATACCGGGTTAGAATCGCAGACAACAGTGGGCTCAGGTTAGAAACGAAAGATGTTCCAGTTTGCTTTAAAGCATTCGTGAATCGGGGCTATACATGGCATTTCTCAAACAAAGGTTTTGAAAAACTCTGAAGAAGTCTTTGCAAGAGACTGGAACACGCGCCATTAGATATGCGAGGCAAGCACAACTGTTAACAGGCCAAGGAAGCTCACAGAAGATGTGAAAAATAAAGTAACTGGAGCACATTAGGTCCTTTCGTGGCCGTAAAAGCCATTACAGCCTACATGAATCCTCAAAAATATATCTTCCTGAAGAATTAAATGTAAAAAAAATGTACAATTTGTTTCAATACAAAGATTTATTGTCCTATGAGTCATACAGGGATACTATTTTTGTTAATAATATTCAATATTGGTTTTGGATATCCGAGGTCAGATACATGCTGGAAATTGTGATGAGCCCATTTAAGGCTAAATTGAAGGGCTTAGAAGTAGATTTGAAGAGTGTATCTAACAGTGAAGAAAAGTATATTATTGAAAAGAAGATAAAAGATTTAGAATCTGAAAATAAAGTACACAAGATAAAGGCAGAGACATTTTGAATCGCAAATAAAAGTCGAGAAAGCAGGATTCACTGTCAATCTTCATCCTGAAAAAGAGCTATCGCCATGGATCTACTCAAAAGAATTTAAGCATGCCTGAAGTCATAACCAGTAACGAGACCTATTTGCTATAAGAGACAGCTCACCTTCGATTCATTTAACATTCACGCCCTGGCTTCTTCAGATTCTTATTTTTACTGCTACGATGAGACCGATAGCTAAAAAAGGAGCAGATGAAGTTTGTTCTTTCCTACATCATTTATCTTTACAAAACTCAATGCGAATGTCAGAGAGTTAGTAATATTCTGTGATTCATGCGGTGGGCAAAATACCTAAAATAGGTATTGCATGTTCAGATTTATACACTATGTGGTTCACACACACATCAACACTTGTTTAGATGTGATAAAAATGGTATTCCCGATTCGAACATTAGGTCATTCGTACCTACAGAATGTGACAAAAACATGGCACTTATAAATCATTTTCTCTTGAAGGCTCCATGTGAAACACCAGATGATTGGACGAAAAGTAGTGTCCGAGTCAAGGCTAAAACCTACACCATTTCGAGTTACTTGATGTGATCAGCCTTGTAGTCCGATCTTGGACCAAGTTTTTGGCACCAAAGTACAAAAAGACATGCCCATTGGGCTCTTTCGAGACCTATCCGTGAGATCAGAGTTGAGATTACACATCCCCGTCTCATTTTCTACAGAGATTCGCTATAATGGACACTGGACTTCCTCTGTTATGCTGGATTTTGCAAAGAGAAGACGGGTATCTTAATTCATCTTCCTGTGAAGACATCCTTAACTAAATTCAGGAGAATAAACATTATTCTCCCTGACCAAGCTTACAGGGAACATACTTACCGATCAGTAAAGCAAAATTCCTGGACATATACAGTCTTTATGCAAAATATTGTCTGGACCAACAGCAAAAAAGTTATTTTCCAACCTTAAAGTTTTGTTTACAAGTTTAAGAAATTAAGAATTGCCTTGTGAAGTTGTGACATCGATTGTTTAACTTCCTCTGATGTTGGTGGACATAGGATGATTTTCACCTCGATTATTCTGAAAAACTCAATAGATCACAATTTTTTATTATACTCTTGGCTGATATAAAGAGTCAAAGATAAAAAAAATATATAATTACATTAACAATTAAACATCCTTTCGTAAAAAAAACTGACGTCTTATTTCATTTTGGGTATAAAACACTATTTTATTACGATCTTATCTTTTAATTAGTAATATCTCAGTTTGTTCATTATGTGATCCGAAGCTGTTTTTCCCCCTTAGTTAATGACCCACTTTTCAATAATTATTGTTCTGTATGTATAGTGTAAAACGCAACACATTGGAACCTGTTAATTAAATAAACTGCTAAAACTATAATTAATATGTAACGTAAATCTCAATGAATAGAATTAAAAAAATAAAAAATAGTTATCCCGCCTTTCCTTCGGGAATCACTAAAAAAAACGCATATTCCCTAGTATTAGTAGAAACTTCAAGTAACTAAGCCCATACAGGTCTTTAGTAATGATTTAGAATTTATGGCAATGATGAGTTGACTATAAACTTACAGCAAGATTCCATAGAGTAAAGTTCTCAAAATGAAAAATAATTGCCAATCTTTGGGCCCATAAGAGTTCTCCTAAAGTATCAGCTACCTGTGATCTACCAAAAAAACCATTAAGCGGACACGGATTCACATCACAAGAATCAAAATTACAAATAACTTATTACAAAAAAACAACTTTACGACACATGCCGAGATAAGCATTATGATGTCAAGCAGTCTAAACACTTTTCACAATGGAATATACACCCGCTTCTTCAGCTTGTTCCCGGGAATCCGAATATGTCAACCCCTGACATTGACATAACTTTGATACACACATCCAGCCACATAAGTAGGTACGCACTGTTTTAAAATCCGCTAATTAAGTTTGAAGATATCGATTTATTTAATAAAAATGCATATGAAACGAAATATGAGATTTAGGTCGAGGGTATCTAAGACAGGTGGTGGGGCGCACGGCATTTGATCACTTTAGAAAATATACAAGTTAATTCACTTAAGATACCAAATAAGTATAATTGTCTTAAGAGACATTTCTTTTAAAGGAATAGATAGTAATCGTCGAGATAAAATTACGTTTTAAGCAGGTATTAACAAATTACAGCCAGTTGTCTACCTTTTAGGTACCTAAATCATTGTATGTTTCAATAATTAGCCAGCAAATTCATACGACTTGATTTATAACCTGCAAAGTTCAACTAAGTATTTCATCTTACCCCCCAATAGGGAATATGCACATATTTTTTAATGATTTTAAATGATTACAAATGTGTAAAAGAATATCGGCACCATAAATATTTCATGAGATATTACCAAAATATAGTATGAAATAAATTTTTTAAAATAGTGGGCTAGGTTTCTAAAGTCATCTTTATCAGCCACTTAGGCGGCTTTTCGTAACGTCAAACAGGAGATCAAACATCCAAAGTTTAAAGCTGGCCTACCTACCTACCCTCATTGGAATGTTTATTGTTTATATCTATTACCTGGTTGTGGAATAACATCAGCATTTGATTAAATTAAATGCCTAAGCGTATAGGTACATATTAGTTTGGATCGGATATTTAGAACTATACCTACTAATATCATTGAATTATGCACTATACGAACATTTGTTCTCCTGATAACTTTTCTAAAAAGAACACAATTTTTTCAAATGGTACAACATAGTTCGTGTTAACTATGTCTAAGTTAGCAACCCTATGGCACAGGGTATACTATGTATTAATGTGAACAATCTATTGAGACCCAAAAATATGCGAAAAAATGAAACTTAAGATTTATCGTAAAATTTAAAAAAAAATTGAAATACAAAAGTAATATTTAATTTTGTTGTATTTTTTCTATAAAAGTTTTGTGAAGCACCTTCGATTTAGACACGAAACGTGTAGACATAAAAACAGCAATTGATTCTTTGGATACCTAATAAACTTAACTAGTCATAAAATTTCGTTATGTTAAATAGGTATAGCCATCTGGTTTCAACTATGCTTACGAAATACTGAACACATCGAAACACTTTACCCTTATAGGTCCTACTTAGCTCGAAATTATGGCTACGAATTTTTCGTAAATTAAAATATTAAAAACATGCAAAATTGGTACAAAACTATTTTAAACTACTTATTGATTTTATTATGCAATGGACACATTGTGACAAGAATTAGTTTACAAAACTTACCCTTGCGCCACTGTAGAATGCTCATAACCAGTAAGTACCGATAATTGGGCTCTCACAGATTTTTGGCATGAACTGATAAAGCAAAACCTAAGTACTAAGCTGCGAATCTCAGTAAATCACCAATCATAAGAAGGTATAATTTACTAGTTCTTATCAATTTATTAATTATGAATCCAGGGACATCACGTATCTCGCTCTAAGATTAGACAATACGATTAAAAAGAGTGCAGGCAGTAAATGGATGATCTCAAGTTAGATTAACTATAGGGCCAACAGTTTTGCCAAGTTGGTCAGATATAAGAATCTTTGCCTTGAAGTTTTACAATTAAACTAAGATGCTATCTGAATCAAGGGTCAGAGAAAGACAGCATCAATCTTCCTATTGAAAAATCTGCCTTGGACTGATATAGTTAGCTATTTATATAGTATACAGAGATACATACATAATATAACCTCTAATTCAAATTTCAGAGTATGTGGATTAAACGTGTTTGTGTACATTTTTTTTATAATTAAAATCTGATACATTATATGAAACAATTACAAAATAAAATATAACTTTAGACCAATATCAAGATATGGCATGTCAATGTCAGTGATACTGTACAACTTTTAGCGATGTTGTTAAGTTAGATGAGCTTAGAAATTATTTATTATTGTCCCATGTACATAAACACATTTAAACCACAGATTATAACATTCATTTGCCGTATAATTCTGTAAGATTACGTTGTGATGATGTCATTGACTAGTTCCAACGATTCGCGCCAAAATATAAAAATAACGCTCAAAAAGTGATGTTCTTTAAATATCAGCTAAGCTGAGTGATGCTATTTTTATAAAACTTAAGATTTAACTAAAATTAAAATAACAGTTTTTAAATTGATTCAAAATAATTTTCGACCAAACACAATACTCACTCCATTTTGAGTGGTAACTTTACAATTAAATATTAAATTTTTAATTTGGAACATAAAATCTTCTTCGTCAAACATAAGGTGTCTTAAATTATACGGTAACAAAGACATTTACTCCACAATCACAACACTTACTAAAGTTAACACTTATGTTTAAATTCACTCATTTGAAAACCAGAGATGAGTCAAAGGTTCCAGTCACTACACTTCACAAATAAACAGTTTTTTGTAGTCTAACAAAGTTCACGTTATGTGCAGTTAAGTCAAAGAAAATGGCGCCATTATTTATACTATAGCAGACACGGTGTTTTCTCCAAGATATACCTACATTTCTTACTGTTTTCAAATTATACAAGCCCTGATCCTTTTCAGGTGATATGAATCTCGCAAATATACATGTACGAGTCAGTTTGCTCACGTATGCGAGTCAGTGTGCTCACATGTGCGAGTCATAAATCTCACATGTGCGAGTCATTTTCCTCCCATGTCAGGTCAGTATATTCATATGTGCGAGTCTGTAATCTCACATGTGCTCGTAATCTCAAATGTGTTCGTAATCTCACATGTGTTCGTAATCTCACATGTGTTCGTCAGGCAGCAGCTCGGCAGTGCTGAGTCGGATGAGACTGTCGCTGAGCTGGTCAGGTCTGCCCGCGAGGAGTGAGGACAGCCCCGTGAGGGAGAGCTCGCCCGACACGTCTCCTTCTAGCAGACCCGTTATGGAGGGCGTCGACATGTTGTCGGCGGCGGGTTGCTAAACACCAATATTACGTTAACTACTTTAACTACATATTTTTAATATTCATCCTACATTCGACAAGCAAATTACGCATTATCTTTTTAAAACAATCTACAAAACGTTAAATGTAGTTTAACTAAACATTCAGGTAAACATAGTTACAATAGATTATATTAATGGAGAAGTGTTTTTATAAATTTATCTTAGTGAAGATATTATATATTATAAAATTATTAATAAAGAAATGGAAAAAATTCCTCACCCGGGTGGGAATCGAACCCACGACCTCTGCATTCCGCGTGCCAGCGCTCTCACCACTAAGCCACCGGGTCAATTACTCGGATGACGAATTTTACCATCTCTTTTCTAAATTACATATTGGCAACGTTATTTTTTTTTATAATATATAATATCATATAATTTTATAATATATAATATGTTGACTAAGATAAATTTATAAAAACACTTCTCCATTAATATAATCCGTTAGGATATGGTTGATCGTTTCATCTTTAAACATTGTGCTGAGGGATTCAGCTTTGTTTGCCGAGATTTGGCTAGTGTATAGCTATCGGGATGAAAAAAATAACGTTGCCAATATGTAATTTAGAAAAGAGATGGTAAAATTCGTCATCCGAGTAATTGACCCGGTGGCTTAGTGGTGAGAGCGCTGGCACGCGGAATGCAGAGGTCGTGGGTTCGATTCCCACCCGGGTGAGGATTTTTTTCCATTTCTTTATTAAAAATTTTATAATAGTTACAATAATTTATTTATACTCATAACAACACTACAAGATCAAGTTAGTATAGATTTTTGTGGACGAGGCGAGAGAGGCATGTTTGGAACGTACTAAATGGAGATCTATAGTCTCTGCCTACCCCTATGGGACATAGGCGTGAGGTTATGTATGTATTAATTAATGCATTGAAGGAAAACTTTGATAGCATCTTTATGGCCTATGTAAATGACTGCGGTATTTATACTTGCATTATAATTTAATTTATTCATTATAAATTAACTAAAAGTACGTCGTCTACGAAGACTTCTAACAATTACGTAGAGTAAATAAAAATCTACGCACCTGTGGATAATTCTGTTGCTGCACCAAATTGGGAGAAATATGTCCCACATTAGGCGAAACGTGTCCCATATTAGGCGAAACATGTCCCATATTTTGCTGAACGTGCATATTAGGGGACATGTTTCCATGCGCCATGGGGCCCATAGGTGACAATCCGCCTTGGCCCATTGGTGACGCATGGCCCATCGCGTGGCCCATGGGGGACATTGCTTGTAAGTTCCCGGGCATGGCTTGCATGGCGTGCATGTTGGGCGACACCGGTTGCATGCTGGGTGACATCGCTTGTTGCATGGCGGGGGACATTTGTTGCATGTTCGGGGATAATGCTTGCTGCATGTTTGGTGACATCGCCTGTAATGAGATGGTTTATGAGATTTCTCTAGTTTTTCGGTAATCTTCGTTTGGTTGTGGGGTTTTGTATGTCAATTGCATGATGGCCTGTCGGTTGCTATTATTCTTTGATTCAATGTATTTAGTATTTTACACTTTCTATCAAACTCGTAGGGAGTTACAGCACATACTAATAGGAATTTTAACGTAATAGCCTCATCCCGTACCTAACGTCGTTGTAAAGGAAGGTTACGATCCCTTTCCGAGTTGATATGTGTGAGATATGCGAGACACGTGAGTGACGAATTATATCACCGTCATCCTAAGTATCAAAATCAACGCGACAGCAAATATTGTACCTACCATAGAAATGTAGATACCAAATCCCTGGTACCTACTATCCGTTTTTTTAAAATATTTTTATTTATAAACAAAGATATGATAATGTTCATGAAAAATCGGCACGATATAGGTGTAATATAAACTGAAATAAGTTTTTCTATACACCTATACATACACTAAATTTAAACAAATACTTACATAAATTACTCTAACCTAGACAAATTTTACGTTTGTACTAATCTAATGCAACATAAAACTAAGTAAAGTTACTAATACGTTGCAATAAGTAAGTTGCATAAGTTGCAATTATATTGCAATAAGCCAAACAATTCTCAACAAAACCTTCCGTCTCGTACCAAAGTACACCATGCAACCAACTTAAGCTTACCAACCACGACTTAAACCAGTTTAAGTGTATCTACTGTCGTTCTTTACGTACCTATTCGTACACGTAGGTACGTTTCAAATGCTAATCTAATAATTGGTACAATATTTACTGTCGCATTGAGATTCTAAATGCTGAAGTTATATGTACCCCTTGTGTGTATGTATGTACATGTACTATCTATGTGTGTGTGTGTGTGTGTGTACTCACATGCGGAGAGATAGCCTGCTGGTAGGGCGTGGCGTACCCCGCGCCCCCCGCACCCCCCGCGCCGCCCGCCCAACCGCCGCCGCCGTAGTTCCACTGAAACAACGTGTCTCTACACTAACCCCGCATACATACCTAAACGTGGAGTAGGAAGGCAGGATAACTTTACTTTGAGGTGGCAAATGACATTTTGTATAAAATACATACATATAATCACGCCTTTAACCCTTACGGGGTAGGCAGAGCACCAAGGGCCGATAGAACCACATGGTGCCACTTCTGACCATTTGTATAAAACATTCTGATTAATACACTAAGGACCGATTCAATATAGAGAAATACAGCTAAACTTTCAAATAGGCTATCTGGTTATTGAAAAATATGTCTCCATATCAAGGGTTTGACAAAGATACTGACTGGCCCAATCGATCGACAAACATTGGTTTAAAGTACTAACACACTCAGTAATTCAAAGATACTCGTAATGAAGGAGTTGACAACATACCTGCGCCTGCGCCGCCTCGTGCGCGTACTGCGAGAACGCGTGCGGCACGCGCGGGTCTGTTACAATACACATATATTAATATTACATCATACTTTATTTTAACATCTGCTAAATCTTATGTAATGTGAGTTTCGAAACAAACCATTTGTAATACGGTAATTCCACTCTTATTTGGCACAAAAAAGTAACATCTGTGTAACTTACAATAATACCTACATAGACATGGATGTGCAACCTCTTAACCATAGACAATCGCATTACTATCATTATGTAAATAAAGTATAGATATTAAATTAAATTAGAAACTTAATTAATGATGTTCATTCATTAAATTCATGTTCAAAATCCTAAATAAATTCATGTTACTTAAATAAATAAAATACTGTATAATGTTAGATTGATTACTCACCTCTAGGCTCCAACTTTATCGGCAGTTGCTCGCCTGAAAAACAAATAAAATAATTAACAAATTATATAAATCATACGTACTCTTTCAATATCAAACAAAACACACTTGACACATTAATAAACATACACACATTACCCGTGTTATTACTAAAGAACTGAAACACTGTTTTAGCTAAACATTGTCTAAATTTGGCATATTCATTAGGTACGTTTTGATGTCAAATGACATTTTTGACCAGTGTCTAACTTTAGTCCCGGTTTGTAATAACACAGTTAATTTCTTTCGTACGGTCAGCAAACAAAATAACTTAAAAACATAAATTTTTTAACAAGCCGAAAAATGTTCCTAATGTTAAGCAGTAAGTATATACAAAAGGCAGTAAGTACCTACTACGTATATTTGTCTTCGCTTCAAGAAGCTGGCAAAACGGCCGCCCCGCGCACTTGCGCTCTCGCCCTTTTTTGATCTCTTGTTAGCAATAACGCAGGCCGCACGCACGCGTCTCATAATAAAAAGGGCGAGAGCGCAGGTGCGCGGGGCGGCCGTGTTGCCAGCTTCCTGAATCATAGACAATATTGTTTGGTACTTGTCTGTCCATACTACACGATAACTACAAATTATAAATATAGGTGCTTTTAAGTTATATGCAGTACTCTCAACACAAAACTGACAAGACAAATCATAAGGAGCCTGTTAAGTGAAGAAATATTCAAATGTTAAAAACTAAAGTTCGTTAATTGATTAACATATAAGTATGTAACTGCATATAAAAAATAATTTGAAAGCACCGTATGTATATAAAATAGTATATCTTCTACATCTAACATGCGGTTACTTGGTGTGATAATGCTAATATGCATATGTGTGAATGAAAAACAAAATAAAAAGAGAACAACCAAAAAAAAATACTACAGAAACATACTATTATCTACTGGAACCACAACATGCTACAAAAACAACTTTATTACCTCTTCTCTGTATGTTTCGGGATATTTGTATGAAAATTGAATAAAAAACACGATAATTATTAGCGTAATATTAATTTCTGCACCACTCAATATTATTATATCAAAACAGTTTTCTTTAAGAAAATGTATAAAATAATCTAAAAATGTCAAAAAAGCAAAACATTTATGTACTCATAGGATTATGCTTACAACAACAACTTACTAGTACAGCTTCGCTGGTAATTTATATTTATTTTTTTTATAGATTCTCGATTCAGATATGTCAGGTCGATTCATAAAATAAATTCACACTCGCTTTAAATACAGTTTTCGTACAAAATACAATTTTATTTTACTGGTGAACCTAATATAATATTAATTTATCTACTTAATTTAAATGTTAGTTATAAACAGAAAATTATTTATTACATTGATACCAAAAATAGCTAGATGGTAGTGTTAAATTTGCATAATATTTGTACTGAGAAGTGACACAGGTTCTCTTGAAGGAAACACATATCCACATTAGCACTATTATACAGGATGTAACAGAAAGGGTATGTTAAGCGAAAAGCTGTATAAATAGCCTACTATAGAGAACCTATTTCCAAAATTTGAGACTCAAAATCACGTTTTTATTTTTCAAGATTGTATGAAAATTCCTGAGATATTTAAAAATTCTCCATACTATCACGAAAAATAAACATGTGATTTCGGATCTCAAATTTTGTGGATAGATACTCTATAGTGGGCTATTTACATAGCTTCTCGCTTAACATACCCTTTTTGTTGCACCCTGTATAAATAAATAATCCCACAATCATACAACTTATGGACTGCGGCAAAGTACCATCGCCTTTTACTTCGTGATCTGTGTTAAATAAAATAACTCAGGTCATTTAAAGGGAATGAAACTAATGACCATCATGCCATTGCCTATTAAAAGAAATTAATTTATACTTTTCGGTATATTTATTAAACCCTTTTCTTTAAATGATGTGAGTTATGAAATATTTTACAAGGCAACTCGATGATTTGAAAATTTATCATTACCTACATATAAGTTTATATCTACCTATTCGATTGTTATTTCAAATAGTTCATTAGTAACACTGTTGAGTAGATTTCTATTAATTATTATAGAAATCCTCACAGTATCTCAAACTATCTATACCTACCATGTAACAAAATATTTTGTAAACACAAACATCACAAATAGCTAATACCTAAACATAACCGAAACAACGCACTTCTCATGTAAATAATAATAAAAAGTATGACATATAATAAAATAACATAATTGCACAATATTATAAAATAGAAGAATAACAGAATTTGACTAAATTTGACTAAAATAACTTCAGATAAGAAGATATTTTTATCAAATGTTATTTCCATAATACATTAGACTTAAAAACAAGTTGCGATGTTAGTTTCCATCACCTTTCTCATTTAAATATTATCTATGTTAATTGTATAAATAAATAAATAAATGGATATACCTATTTTATAAATAATATCGTAAAGGTGCCCCTATACTGGAGTAATATAACGTTATCATTAAAAATGACATAGTGTTACAACCTCATGATAGGCCCCCTGATTACCTAATTTGCAATAGCAAAGCCGAAGCAAAGCGATAGCAAAAATTGTACAATATTCGCCTTGAAATGTCAAAGTTCCTTTGAAATTCATTTTACATAATACGAATTTGACAAGCAATCAGAGATTTTTGTACAATTTTTGCTATCGCTTTGCTTTTGCTAGTTAGGTAATAAGGGGGCTGATCACCTTAAAAATGTAACATGCAGCCCATTGTATAGGTAATATAACCGATATATTAAACACAAATTGACCCATAACCTCATACACTCAAGGAGGCTACATAACGGTGTAAAACCACCCTTATTAGGGCTCATTTCGATAATTATATTCCTACTTGTGCAAAAGAAGGGTTAACCGAAATGCTATTAAAATAGCCCACTACATAATATAGATAACCTATCTAAAATTTTCTATAGTGGGTAATTAACATAGCCATTCGCTTAAAATATCCCTTTTGTAACACCCTGTATAATTTAAAACAACATGTAAACCTCCATAAATGTAAAATAGGTAATACACCACGAAATAAACAAACACCAACTTACTTTCCGATTCAAAACAGGGCAAAAGAGTCTTCCGTTTCTTGTAGTTGATTCCATTCACTAGAATACAGGAAATAACAAGCAAATTATATCAATGTAACAAAAAATCAACAAAAGACATAACATAAATTTGTATAATTATCTAGAGTTTTAACCAAAATGTAAAAATTATATCATTGTCAAATATAAAAAATAAGTTAAACAGTGGGTACATAATAATAACAGCATTAAAAAATAAATGCCAACATAAAATTGATAGCACCATGGTTTGAACAGAGTATACCTAAAATTACAATGACATTGCTATATACATACATACATATAATCACGCCTTTATCCCTTAGGAGGTAGGCAGAGCACAAAGGGCCTATAGAACCACATGGTGCCACTTCTGACCAATTTTGAGGGTATAGTTGAGATGTACTAGTTCGGTTAGTAGTGACAGGTGGTCAGCCCATCGCCTACAAAACACCAAGACCCTCTTGTCCCTCTACTGACTTGTACAGTATGCCCGGGAAGAGAAGCAGCTGTAGTAATATACTTTCTTTTTCACTCCCAGAGCAGCATAGAAGCATACATTGCTATATGTACTTACAAAATTTGTTTCTAAAAGTTACTTCTTACATATCTAACTTCAATAAAAAGCAGTGATAGCTTAAGGTGGCTTGTACCAGTGAAGTTATTTCGCATTATATTTGTTTTCGCTATACCTATTTTAATTGTTGTAAAATTGTCACTTAGCTATTCCCATGAAGGGTTATATTTCTAACCCCCTCTAACGCAAAAGAGGGGTGTTATACTGGCTCAGAATGCCCTGTGCTTGGAGCACTAACCATAAATAAATATTTATAGGTACACTAACGTTCGTGTTACGATCTTCTTCGTTACGCTCCGTAACGCTATCTTCACGCACACAAGGTCTTTGACTTTTTAATAAAGTGACGATTGCGTTACAAACAAGCTCTCAAAAAGTTTGCATATCGTTGTATAAAAGTATAAAATATTTGGCATTATGGGCGGACTAGAAAGTGTCAGTCGTTAAGAATTATTGTTTAAAGACTAGAAATTGTAGTAGAAAATTTTATATAAAACATAATTTATTTAGTCGCCGTACATACTTTAGTAAGTAACTATTAAGTAATGGTATTTATATCCATAATCGAGAAAACCTCGAATATAAGCGGTAAAAGTTAACCATAAGACCATAGGCCGCCAAATATTATGTATTACATATTTAGAAATTTACCGCTTCTTGTAAATAAATTAACGACAACATGTGAAAACATACAATGTGTCATTTATTGTATTTATTTAGTTTATTATTTTCCCTATTTCGCTAGCTTTTTTCACCCTCGAGGATTTTACATTTTTAACTTTCTATAACCGCCAACATCCCTGCGATTTCCCCGCAAACTACATCGTTTATTTCTGTTCGTGAAATTTACTGCCATCTACCGGCGAGTAGTAGCAACTAGTTTCATCGAATTCCGACACCGTGGCGTGCGGCGCCACCGCCATATACAGCGCGTAATGTTCCGCCTCAGTTAGATCTAGATCGTCCTGTAGTTTCCTAAACGCGTCCGCATCCAAAGCTAAAACGCTCTCCGCCACAAGTATAGTACCGCCATCTGTCGGCGGTAACGGAGCTAAACTGTTCGGGCGACGTAAAGACGATTGGGAGGAACATTTCTCGTTGTCGTCGCCGTGTAAAGAGATATGAGTTATACTGTCCGCGTAACTTAGACCCGTGCCGGAAGCGTTGTCCTTCAACGATGTGTGAGATACGGAGGATTTGAATTTGGAAGGTCGCAAGCCGGAAACGCTGCTGACGGAGCGACCGATCGGTTTGCTTTTAGTTTCCTTCCTGCCCTCGGACTTGACGCTGGGCGCGGGCGACTTGTCCTTGCGTCGGAACAGTCGCGAGAGGAACCCTCGCTTTTTCGGCGCGGGGGGTAAAGCGGGTTCGCTGCGAGCGGACGTCAATTCACTGTTGCGCTGCTTTAAAACGTCTACGTTACGCGTAACGGGCAGCTGTTTGCCCGGCTTTAGGATGCTATTGACGGAGGTTTGGCTAGTTTTGAACGACTCGGAGGTCTTCCTAACGCGTTTGGGGGGTAACGGGGGGGCTTTATCGTCGTCGGTGTCGCGTTTGAGCGGCGCGAACTCAATAATCGGTCCGCGGTAGGTTTGCACTTGGACATCCTCGTACGGTTCCGGGTCGGTGATGGCGACAGGATTACGGAAGGCTAGTTGCAGACTGGTATAAGTTCCCGCATCGTTAAAATCGTCGTCTGTATCGTCGCTAGTCAGTCGCACGTTCTCGAGTCTCGTTCTGTTCTCGCTGTAGATCTCGTCTAGTTCCGCGACCTGGTCTAGAAGGTCGTCCAGAGCGTTCTCGGTGGGGTCGGAGGCGAGCGTGTTGCCGTTGACGTCGGCGACGGTAGGTTCACTGTCGGTACTCGTCACGGCGGCGGTAATGTCGGCGTCGGTAGAGGAGCTGACGGCGTCGGTGAGGGGGCTGAGGGGAGCGAGGGGGACGAGAGCGGTGAGGGCGGCGAGGGGACGCTTCCTGCGGGAGGGGGGGGTACCTTCTCGGTTGGGGGTGTAGAGGAACTGCATCTCGTTGCTGCACGTGTCGTCCGATTTGCGCACGAGTCGGAAGTTCACCTGCGGAGGGAAACGGGACTTTTAGTGCGTCGACTTGTGATTTTATTTTATATTTTACCTTTTCGTAGGCCCATTTTGGCGCTAGCTACAGCTCATTGACGCGCTTTGGCGGACCCAGGCGCTTGTTGACACTAGTCAGTAAACCTACAAGATCATTGACGTTACTTGGCTAACTTAAGCGCTTGTTGACACTAGTTGACGACCCTGAGCGCTCTGTCAACGAGGTAATTGGTAAATCTAAACACTTGTTGGCAAACTTAACCAGTTTTTGACACTAGTTGGCGAACCTTAGCACATGTTGGTACATGCCACACGACACACACTGTTTGTGCGTGTATATATACAGGGTGGAAGCAACAGCCAGGCAAATACTGAACAAGTATGTATCTTTGTTTTGAGTTATACGTCGTGACTTGTTATTTGATTATCCGCAGTTATCTTTCCGCGCCAATCGTACCGGGGTATCCCGGGACCAGTTAACACATACCGGCACGTCGGTCCTTGTGTCCGTGCGACGGTAAGGCGGAGTCTCGAACACGAGCGCACACTGTTTGTGCGTGGCGACGATGGTGGCGCGCTCCTCCCACACGACGGCGCCGCTCGCGTCACGCTCCGTGAAGATCACTTCCGTGCCTTCGCGGTTCACCTGCAGGCATCGTGAGTGCTTTAGTGTTAGGGCCAATAACACTGTTAACACACCACGAGATAACACGCCGAAAGTGTATGGAGAGGGGATCGCGTGTCATCGCGAGGTGTGTTAACAGGGTGTCATGGACCATATAAAATGTATGTGTTTAAAATGTACTGACACGCGTGTCGTCACATCGGGTGTTAACTGTGTGTCTTGACCTTTAGGGTCGCTTCATATTTGACGGAAAACCGTCGCGTATTTGTCGGTCGCGTTACGTCAGAACAGGCAAATATATGACAAAACATTCAACCTTTCGCACTGAACCGATGATGCGTTAGTGCGTTGCCTGTACCTAGAGATACGCTCGACGCATCTTCCGTCAGATATGAACCGACCCTTATAGACGTGAACGGACAACGGACGGTGTTTTTTGACGGATTCACGGTGGTGTATGGCGCACTAATGAGCGCTTGTAGTCTACAAGCGCTACAGTCTACAAGACTACAAGTAGTCGTCGTGTGAACGGATAGCCCGCCAAAGGCGGCAAAGTTCAACGGTCCGTTGTCCGTTCACATCTACAAGCGCTCTAATGAGCGAAACAGACGCACCAGACGATCTATTTCACTATGATCATCGAAATGACCATGGATGGTTGGGTGTTACGTCCTACCTAGTAACGAGTTCGATCCGATATGATATGATCATGTTATGATGAGCGATTGAAAGACTAGACACCAGACGATTTATTTCACTATGATCACTCTTATGACACTCTTTCGTGTCCAAACCCCAAAAGAAACCGGTTCACTCTCGACTTGAAGACCGCAAGATTATAGTTCACGGGGAACAGGGATTCAGGGAGGGAGTTCCACGGCTTGGCCGTTCGCACTATGAATATAAAAGCAAAACGCTTAGTATGAGTTTTCGGCACTTCAACTGTGAACCGGTGTCGCCTTGACGTCACCCTGGTCATCCGGTGGTAGAAGGATGCTGGGGGAATTAGGTTGGGTCTAGCAAAGCATTGGTCTAGCTAGTGTTGTATTTTCTATGTCCCTAGCGATGATACTCGTAGATGAATTATAGCAACGTAGGCAGCGAGTGTTTGACATTAGTATACCTACGAGTATAGTAAAATACATTAGAGCTGTGAACTTTGTGAATAAAGTAAAGAATACAACAAAAATTCACCTGATGAATAAGTTACCACTAAAAAACCGCAAAGCATATCACGCCCACAATACTGACCTTTTCACATAGCAGTATAACCTCAGTGCCGCCCGTGGCTGGTCCGGAGTAGTGGCTGACGCGCAGTATGTGCAGATCACCCATGGCCTTCTTATCGTAGATGACGTTGGAGACCACCGGCCGGAGCGACGTGCGGTGTTCCCCCGTCGCCTCATTGTGGAGGAACACTTGGAAGCAGAGTCTGATGGCGTTCAGGTCGATGCTGTTTGGTTGCTGACGGTGTGCGTAACCGGCTGGAAATTCACATTACGGGCTGAATTTTGTATGACTTTGAAATCTTTTGTAACCTTGCGGTTTTGAGGGTTGAGATGGGAATGTGCCGAGTAGGAATAGACCCGTGTGATGGTTAACATAACATAATAGTGCTAGTTCTTAGTCTAAGGTGCAATTGAGTATTTTTCTCATTCATCTTGTACCAGTACCTAGGTACATTTGAATTGCTTAGAGTTGCCATACTGAAATCTGATTTACACCCTATACAGACATTTAGATAAACACACAGTCACGCTCGCTACCCCCAAAAGGGTTGAGCAGAAGTCTGCAAATCACACATCCATTTTTCACTAGTTAGCATAAGTTTCACGTCGTAAAGGGTGAGCCTACAGACTCTGTACGGTGTCAATACCGTACATTTCCCGCAGTCAGCAGTTTTTATAGTAATCGCATAACAGCAGCGTAGCAAGTACATTATACATAAGAAACAAGTTTTGTGTAGTAAATAAGATCAATATAAATCAACAAGGATTTATAAATTATCATCCTATCAAGTATCGTGCGATAGTAACAAGACGTCGTACGACATTGGTCCTTAGAGCCGGATTTGAACCAGCGACCTATGGATATCTTTTACATCATCAGCATCTGTTTCGGAAGTTCGTTTAAACGCGGCTAGTATTAATCCCCAGCTAGTTTAAACATTAAGAAAACGTTTCCAGCGTTAAACAATATGCACGATCGTGATTACAGCAGGCCAGCCACGGAAATAGCTCGCGCCGAAAATACACGTTACCGCGGCCCTGGTTACGATGCGCCTTTACTACTACACTCCACCTAGCATTATTCATAAAATTGTGCTACTGGTTTACACATTTATCGATTTTGGTAAGAAAATGTTATGAACTACAACTATTGTACTAGCCGTGTTATGTTGTACAAGAGAATTTAAACATTTTTTAAGCTAAACATTATCTGAATTTGACAGTTATGCTATACATTTTGCTGTTAAATTACATTTTTAAACACCGGGTCTAACTTTGGACATGGTTTTGCAATAACACCGTAGAAGTCTACATGGTGTAACAAAAGGGGTATGTTAAGCGAAAAGCTATTTATTTTTCCGGATAGTATGGAGAATTCCGAAACAACTCAGGAATGTTCATACAACCTTGAAAAGTAAACATTTGATTTCGAGTCTCAAATTTTGGAAATAGGTTCACTAATAGAGGGCTATTTACATAGATTTTCGCTTAACATACCCTTTCTGTTACACCCAGTATTTATAGAAGACTCATCCATCATCACAGGGATAATTAGGGTTACCATGGGAAATAAGGAAAACAATGCATTTTTTAATATCTATCTATTAATTTTATCTTAAACCGTCGTGATCGAATCGACATAACCGTTTACATAGAATTAGGTACTTTAATACTTTTTACAAATCAATTATGTATAGAAGACACGCATATTCGTAAAGGAATATTACACTTGAAATAAACTTCTATGAGAACTTTAAAAATCATTATTATTCTCCTATGTAAACAATTCAACAGACAGAATAACAGGACGGTAACCTGCCAAAGGCGCGATGCGAAGTCTTACAACTGCCAATATATCTATATTAATGTTACAGTAGCCAGACAGCGCCTTTAGTGGCGCATGTTTTCTATGAACATACAGTTCAAAAAACCGTTCCGAAAACGTATAAGGCTACCTCCCCATTATGCTTGCTTCTTGGTTGAACCGAGTCGATCTAATGAGAGGATGACGCGTTGCGGTCGTAAATACCTTAAGGAACTCGCTTCACTTGGATTTCATTCATAGACTACTTGGTAACATTTATAAGGGCACATAGGTGAAGACTCCATAGTCGTAGCTATAATCCAGTAATACATTTATAACACGGCCGTGTTTCCCGAAATGGGGTATCTAGAACTGCAAGATCATAAAGGAGTCTCACCCGCCTTTAGCATAGAGGGGACATAAATGTATCAGTGACAAATTGCTAACTCGCCTGAGAAAATGCCCGATTTCCTTATCAAGTTAAGGTTGCAATTCAATACAATCCTGTCACTGTCCACCATCCATATACAGACTGTACTAATAATATAGCAGCTCGAAATCAAATGTTTATTTTTCAACATTATACGAACTGAGTAATTAAGGAATATGTTCATGTCCGTCCATGTATCCTAATAAGCATTATGGAAACTTTAGTAATAAGGACATATTGAATAAACCCTTTCTGATTGCGACTGGAGTTCCTGGTAAACCCAGGTATGTAATGTATTCCGTAGACAAACATACATATTAAGTCAAGTGAAAGGTTTGTAAAAACGGCAGCTCTCGGTGTCAAGAGCGAGCTATTTGTGACTCATCGCTACAGACAAACGAGTATTAATCACAACAAGCGCGGACGAAGATATTTATTTTGTTTGGAGAGTTTATAATGTATGAGCAGTTACTGATTTCAGTGGGAAATATAATATATTGTAATTTACTATGTTTATCTAGTATTTCACCGTTTATTCGTTTCGTTTTCTTTTTCTTTTATTTTTCCCTAAACTTCACGGTACCTGGGTATTACTGTAATGCCGTCAAGTCCGTGTAACTATAAATAAATAAATAAATATGTATACCTACTCATAGGTAGGCGACAAAGGGAAGTGGAGAGAGCATATGAATACTGTAATAAAGAATTGTATAGGTATTATCTCCTTCCGTGCATGTCGTAAGACTTAAGAGTCGACATAGAAACTCGCCCCCTGATTACCTGATTTGCAATAGCAAAGCGATAGCGAATATTCGCATTGAAATGTCAAAATTCCTTTGAAATTCATTTTACATAATACGAATTTGACAAGCAATCAGCGATTTTTGTACAATTTCCGCTATCGCTTTGCTTTTGCTAGTAAGGTAATGAGGGGGCCGGGCATGCTATCAGGCGATAAGCTAGCAACTTGTCACTAATCATGACATCTCTCTCCGCTATTTTAAACGTGACTCGTGGGTTCTGGGCCAGAATCCATAGTCACACAGAACACAGAACTTCTGGCTACACCGTTTCGAGAACACAGACGTGTGTATTTATGTAGGTATGTACGAATGTAATCAGGCGTTAGTATTTGGAACTTCAAATTTGCCCTTGCCCATGCCCACTGGACCCTGGAATATGACGACTCATGATTGCAATCAAATGTAACTACTGTGAGCATGAGAATGAGATTCTGGTTCTCATCGCGACTGTAGTTGCCTGATTCGATCACGCAGAGAAACCCCTAAAACTTTCATAATTTATGGATTGATAAATGAAAAGATTCCATGCAAATAGGAACACATTAGTCTGTCCGTCTGTTGTTTGACTGAATAGGAAACGCGTTAAAACTGACCGCGTAACCGGGTCGACACCCGGTACACAAAATCGTAAATATCGTTCCCGATCGCAACCTAAAATAGATGTATATAGTACGTTTATAACGATAACTATTAGCCGTGTGGTATCTGCAGAGTAGAATAGCAACACCCCATGTCAGCCCGTAGGTATCATACGGGATGATTAAGGGTTTCCGGGAGATGGGCAGCAGCGCCTCCCGCGTTGCCAACATAATCCGGAAATCACACTGCAGTCTCCAACCCGTCTACCCAGCGTGGTGACTAACCCCTTATGGCAGTAGCCTTGTGGCGTGCCCTGGGGGAGGCCTACGTCCAGCAGTGGACTGCAACAGGCTGATGTGTGTGTATGTGTGTGGAATAGATAGAGGGTGCACCTGTGTTTGCGCAAACATTTGTGCACTAACAACAACATTGACTAACGGGACGTAACTGTCTGGCTTCAAACAGGGTGCAAACTTTTGACTTTAGTCATATGTATGATAGTTATGAACACATAAATGTGCGCAATATATAATATAATTTCGTTGTCTTATTCGTTCTACTTCGAAATAATACAAGGTATAGAGGTAAGTATATGTAATATGTAGATGTACTCACTTTTAAAGGGGTCAACCTTAAGCGACTCGCGGTCCGCGAGCGACGCCTCCACGTCCTTGCGCTTGACGCACTGGATGCCGAGGTTGGTGAAGGAGAACTGGCAGCAGTCGGGCGTCACCTCCACCTTCTGTGTGGACACGCCGCGCGAGATGTACTCGCGACCGACCAGCTTGTGCGGGTGCGGCCTGTCCAAACACACACTTTATGAAGGCTTTCATACATATTACCGGGCCATCTATGGGACGCGGACAGATCCATACAAATTTCTTCTTTTGTCGACTCTTATGACATGCACAGGAAATGCAGCCAGTACTCTAGTGATGACCCTCATTAGCACAAGATAGACTGCTTTTATAACTGTACGGAGGCTCAGACTACTCCTATCCGCAGGCTGATTTTGCAATCTGAGACTGGTTAGCAATTTATCGCTAAACGCCTGCCTCTGTGAGTCCAGTCATTTAACACATACAAAAACATTAAAATAAGTGAAGCCGAATAGTATCAAAACGAATAGGGAACAGCAATTTATCTATCTTATTAAAGAAAGAAAACTTAATCCAATCTAAACATCTTCTTGACCCACACCCACAAATTGATACCTTTGTAAGATATCTGACGACATGCTAGTTAACTCGTACGTAGCCGAGTAAAGACAACTTACTTGTAGGGCTCATCTTTGGTGACACAGGACACGAAGACCACGGCCTTGCCCACGAAGTTACGTATCTCGATAGTGGGGTAAGTCTTCCGCTCGTTGGTGCTGTTCACGCCGGGAAGCGAACCCGCTGACCTACCCTCGCAGGGGTACCGGAATCTGCAACAAAAATATATGACTAGTTCAGAATACTACACCAGCACCGGTATGATGAATTTGGTGAGAGCGAGATGTCTCACTTTTAAACGTCAAATCCACAGAGCTAAGTAATAACTAGACAAGGCAAGTGTTTCTACTTGGTGTGTAAAAAGGGATTGCAAACCACTTCTATCAGCTCTAATTCTTTCAGTCCTGGCTCGAGAACGAGTGTTTATTCTAATTCTTAAGTCTATTTTTTACATGCAGAGTACATACACTTAGTTTATCTAGTTATTAATAGCTCTGTGGATTTGACGTTTAAAAGTGAGACATCTCGCTCTCACCAAATTCATCATACGGGTGCAGATATCTACTTACTACTTTTAAGTAGGTACCTATTAATACAGTGAACGTATTTTTTTTTATTTCCTGCTCTAAGTCAAGAAAAAGGTATTTTTGTCTTTAACAGATTTTGCAGGTATGACGGATTTCACAGTATGCCTAAAACTAAACACATAAGCACTTACACTATTTTTAAAACCAAAACTCGTATAAATTCAAGCTTTACATTCCACAGCCCATATTAATTAACCGATGATTAAGGTAATTTGAAAATATTAGTTACGTCATATAAACACAACTAAACTAACGCGCAGTACGAGCTAAAATTATGATTTATGAATAAATTATGGTTTAATAACAGTGTCCAGTTCAGCTCAACACTGTAGAAGGTTGTCCAAGTAGAACCCACTTGAGTTGTACAAGCCCAGCGGTCGCCCGCGCCTTCTACGCTTTATGTAAGTTACATAATTATAAAGTTTCATGAAAATAGGGTAGTTTTTGCATGAAAGGCTAAGGAAAATAGATCCTCACATCATATTTTAAATATAAGTGGGAGTAGCAACTAGGATTCCATTTTACGTCTGTCTATATTCGTCTTCCCACTAATGCACGGCAGCATATCAACGTTGAAAGACTAACTAGTTAATCGACCGTAGGCTTACCAATTAGGTACGTACTTACCTATACATTAGAGTAGCCAAAATCGCAAGAAGATGTTATGGCGTTCTTCCATGATACTAGATATATCTAAACAAAAACAAACATTCCTAATACCACTAATACCAACAACACACATAAACAGACAAAAATGTCATCCCATACAAAAACATGTACCTACATATACATTATTGAAATAAGCAAAGGTGGTAAACAACTAGATACAAAAAAAACACAATAAATTTAACTGTGTGATCCGGAGGCGTTTTCCATTGTTTTTGATACCTTTAGGAAACCCACCTGTCGAACTAGCACGAACCTCAAGATTAATGACATTGAAAAGTTGCTAGATTATCTCCCGACTCTTACGACATGCATGCAGCTGATGTATTCTAGTAAAATCCCGCATCAGCACAGGAAAATCCGCAAATCTTTAACATTTTGTTTTTGACTGTACCACACGCAGACAAAGTCGCAGGCGAATCCACTAGTTTATACATCTTCTACGCCTCAAAACTTGTGTAGGCGGTTTATTACAATCGCCAATCGTATTATATATCTCGCAATTGTTGACTTACTTCCTCATAAACAAGTGCATGTGCTAATTAATAGGAAACCACTTATAAGGTCGTTATACGTAACAATAACACGCACAATCGTACGTTAAAGCAATATAGCGAAAATTGTACAATATTCGCAATTGTTCCTTTTAAATTCATTTTGACGAATTTAGCATTCAGCGATTTTTGTAAAATTTTCGCACCTTTTGCTAGATATAAGGGGGCAATGCAGTCAAGATAACAGAAACACAGGAGATGGGCCGCTAAGCGCACTTAACAGCGGCTATAAGCCACACTATGACATCTAAATAATAACACTACATTGATAAATATCACACATTTCGCATTGGCGCGAACATTGCTATCTACTTAGTAAGCAAATACATTCAACAAATTTCACACGTCGATTGACTGTCGATAAATTTGTTATACGCACATCGCGAACAATTTAGGAACTGGTCACAATACAATTTTAAACATGTTTTTACTTGTTCAACCTAACTTCTCGTTGTCCGATTGAGCTTAGATTTTGAGTTGCATCACAGTCACAAAAGTATGAGGTCACAAATAAAAGGTTATTTTTCTTGAAGGGATAAAGAATAAAGTAAATTCGTAGCCCGGTATGTAAATGTTCGATGGAAATAAAAAACTATAATAATATGCTTATTGGTAGTCATTTATTATCTACATTTTTATCACATTATTAAACGGGCAATCAATGTTGGGATACCCCATTACGTCTCCTAAAATTATGTAATAATAGTATTTCCTAATTTTAAATGACATAAAGTCATAAAGAAAGTTGACTTTGCACACATCTACATTAATTTAGGTACTTTGTTACACTAATAATAATAAGTAATTCACCATTGTTTTACATAAACATAATATTTTTTAAACTCTCAAAATTATCTACTTAACATTAGTTATTATTGTACTATTCGCGGCAACGTGACGTATCGACAACAAGAAATGACAGGTACAACTCTATGTCAAAGCGCTTAGCAGCGGCCGTGCGCGGGAGCGGCCGATTCAATATGCGCATTTTACTCGGTCAACTGATTTCAACACCAGGCACGCTACACTTTGTATTAGGTTCAATCGTTAGGTTACATATGTCACTCAGTGAAAATTATTTTAACGAAATAAAATGAAATTTTTTGCTACAAAATTGTTATTGTACTTCGCAAGTTTATGGTCACTTCGATTCTTGCACACAACCACTGAACAAGCAGGCATTATAAAAAAACACTCCCGTGTGACGCGTTAGGCAATCAAGTCCCGACTGATTGCGTTTTCGCGATGTTTGCCTATTTTGTTCATAGGGGGCCACTCAGATCTCTGATTGCAGTCCACTGCTGGACGTAGGCCTCCCCCAGGGCGCGGCCACAAGACTACTGCCACAGGGGGACTATGTTGTCTACACTACACGGGAGGCCCATCTCTCGGAAACCCTCAATCGCCTCTTATGATACCCACGGGCAGACATGGGGTGGAGCTATTCTACTCTGCCAACACCATACGGCAACACGTATCACACATTATACGAAGCATAAAATTTCCAAGAATATTTATTTTTTATCGATGCAGGTTGCCACGATATTATTATCATAGCGAAAGCTCTTGTGTTGTCCAAATCACTTCATTGGTTACGAAGCTTTTATGGGGCATTTCCAGGCAGCGCGTGAAAATGTAAAATTGTCACACATGTGAAATCCACGTATAACACCCGCCTTAATTGCAGTTACACAGAAAATGTGGTCATACACATAGTAAATAGCGCCGTCATACAAAGGAACTTGTGTCCTGACTAGTCGACGACGAGAATATATTGCGCGGTTCTTTTCTTCTTCACCCATCATTCATTTGGTGCGTTTTGTTGACTAGCAGGTTTCTTAGAGTGTTCCTATAGGTATTATTAGGTACTTACTTATGTAATTTATGTGACGGTGAAGCGATAATTTAAAAATAATACATACATAAATATAATCACGCCTTTATCCGTTACGGGGTAGGCAGAGCACCAAGGGCCGATAGAACCACATGGTGCCACTTATGATCAATTTTGAGGATATAGTTGAGATGTACAAGTTCGGTTAATAGTGACAGGTGGTCAGCCCATCGCCTACAAAACACCAAGACCCTCTTGTCCCTCTACTGACTTTTACAGTATGCCCGGGAAGAGAAGCAGCTGTAGTATTATCGTTTTTTCTTCACTCCCAGAGCAGCATAGAAGATAATACCTGATAAAAAATCTGAATTTTATATTTTATATGTAAGTATAAAAATCTGAAGAGTTTAGATTAGACTCAACACATGATACCAGTAGCACCTACATACATATAAATGTAATTTTCGCTATTAATAACGAAACAAAATAAATTATCGATGTTGATTTACGAATCTGTTGTGAACGATTACCATAAATTTGTAGGTCAACTCCATAAACATATTACGGATATACTACGTATCGGAAAATATGAATACCGGTTTCCATACATATCGCGGTCTAAGTTTTTTCACCCATAAAAACTAAAACGGCTTAGCAACAAAAAAGTTTTTACGATAAAATACGCGGGCAGCGTAGTGGCTAGTACTAAACATGTTAAAATAAATACCCGATCCAAGAATATAGGGCACATTTCATCAAAATCGGTTCAGTAACTAGAGTTTAGAGTGAGGGCTGCATTTCTTAAAATAAACAACTATCAGTAAATATTCAGGTCAATATTACAAGTCTATCTATTTATGTAGGTACTAAACTATACTACTTATATAAAAGGGGTTCTGTTAGTATGTAAGAAGTTTTTAGGAAATAAGAGTTTAATAATATTAGCTCGGTTGCGGGCGTCAGTTGGATGCAGGCTGCTTCCGACCGGTCGGAGTGGAAGTTGTTGGGGGAGGCCTATGTCCAACAGTGGACTTCTCAGGGCTGTAAGCTCTGGCATGATGAAAATATGATTGTAACTTTTAATCTATACATATAATAAAATGACGGATCAATGTACGCTAATCTGGCTGAACGATTTTGCAGTTTTCAGGAATATGTTTGACAGGAAATTAATCCCGTTTTTATATGTCGAATTTTGTTTTTTCTGCAGTTCGCGGGCGTACTATACAGATATAAATAAATTTTCTATTACTTTAATTATATAAAAAATGGGAGCTCCACATTGATGTGTTTTACCACGACTATACAATATAACGACATTTTCCGGCCTACATATCATCTAACATACAATATTCTATCAATGGGTTTACCTATACACCGACATAAAAAAGAAACCATTAAAAATTCCGACGAGAAGATTTTAATATCAAAATCCAAAACGTACGTAAATCCCATTACGCGTGGTTTTTGAGCAAAACCATTTACTTCTGACGCTTAGTCTGCCCACGTCTTATCTGATACAGGTTATCAATGTATCGGCTCCAAAAAAGGTAACTTTTTATCTTCCTACCATTATGCTTTGCTCTCCCTTTATGCTTGATACCTCAACATAGTTTTTAACGTTAATTTATAGAGGAAAATATATCTGTATTATTCTGCATTCAATTATCAAGCACACAAAATTGAATTTAAACAATTATCCCTAAACAAAAATAACCTTAGTAAGGTAGAATACATCAGCTGCATCTCCTTCCGTGCATTTCGTAAGAGTCGTAAGTAACTCGGGCATCCGAGGACTCGGGCATTCCTCTCAGGGCAGGGGATAAGCTAGTAGCTTGTTGAGATCTCCTTTATGATAGTTTTATTAGATAAATTAATTATTTACCAACAAAACTGCAACTAGTTACACTTGTAACTAGTTTTTCTCTGGTCATGTTTATTGCTTTTTTTAACAGCATAGAATCCCTTCGTAAACAGGTAAGATTGGACGTCACGTTAGCCACCAAAGCATATTTTATCTGCACTTTGCATAAGTTATAGATTTCTCCTGTCATATTAGTTCGTTGCCCTGCATAAACTATGCGGGTCATAATAATCTTCACTGCCAGGCCGTACTTGTGCTGAATTATAATCTATTTTTACTCTGGACGGATACAGTACAGAGTAATTATTTCCAACCCATACGTTTACTCAGCTCAGCTCATAGCCTCTTACGACTCGCTCGAAAGGAGATGCAGCTGATGTATTCTAGTAAAGCCCCGTAGCTCTTTATATAAGTCTGAACTCATCAATAGAGCATGTGAATTAAATTATAATGTAAGTAGGTAAATAGCGTAGTTGATAGTTTTTTTATTCGTATTACGAGTATATAGAAAGATCATAAAATAAAAGAAACATTTGCGAAAGAAAAACTTCGCTAGCGTGAAAACTTTCCGGGATATGACGATTTCAAAATCACAATTTTAGACTTGCCACTCTTTCAGTAACTTGTATGCGCGTAAAAGATTTTTTGTTCTACAGCTATATATATAAATATGGTCACAGAACAAAAGTTGCTGTAAATGATGTAGGTTTCACATTTCACATTTGAAAAATGGACTTGCCAACTTAACTTTGAAGGCTTATTACTACATCAGTTGGACACATAATCAAATTGTAATTTTACAGATAGGTTTTAATAATTTATTCAGATAAGCATAAAATGTTATTAAGATTCAACCATAGGAAACTACCCCATTATTGCATGTTAGTACTCAGTTTGCCCTGCGTTTGGAAAGCTATCTTTCAATAGAATTTTTCAGCCGTTTGCCAACCCTTCAACACAGACTAAACTATTAATGATCTGAGGTAGAGTCCTAATTTACGAGAGGTATCATTATGATGATCATACTTAGTATACCTACTTCTTAATGCATCATTTTATGAAGCTACGAGCGGCTAATGGATATATAATTTGTCGCACCTTGTACAACAAGCACCATGACAAGTCCTTACATTTAGCCGACACAATTAGATTATCTGCCCTTGTTCTACATAGATCAATTGTATTTTTGACAATCGCAGTATTAGTCATGACAAACTACTAAGGACACAATTGCTTAATAGCATCTATTTTATTGAAGCATATTTTTACGAGCGGCACTCATGACAAAACTAGAATGGATTGCTTTTAGTATTTTTAATGTTGCACCGAAGGTACGATATAATATCTCAGCGAGTGTCTCGCCCACGCCTGTGTGTCGCACCGCTCTGACCTTAAGACGGGGTTTATGATAAAAATATAAATTATCTACTTCTGGTTTATCTCAGCGGCAGTAGATTAAATGTAAACTGCACCTATGTAGTATATTTGACGACTCGATTGTAGTTACAACTCATATTCTTGATACAAAGACACAAAGATATAAATAAACACAAGGGTGTCCCTTTGAGAGATCTCTTCCAGCTAACCGAAACAAATAAAACATAAAAATCGCAGAAGAGGTAAGTAAAACACAAATTAAATCCTATTTGAGTCAATGTTATACTTTAATGTTTTTTTTCTAATTTAATGCTCTGTTTTAATTTTTAAATTTTTCTTTGCTTAATTTTATGCTCGCGCTAGCGTCAAAATAGAGGTTTTCCTTTGAGGGCACTCGGTTGAGACTTTGAAAGATACACTTGAGAGCATATACAACTCAGAACATATTAGTTCTGTGATCTGGGGGCCAATTCTTGAAAGTTTTTGAGCCGAAACGCAACCACTAACGAACCGTTAACGAATACAGTACGTTACATATACAGGGTTAATTTAAAAACATCAATAACCTCGCAGGACTAGACAGCTAAAATCATAAACAATAACATTTGTTCTACGAGTTTTATCATACTCAATACATTAATTAAAAATGATCCAAGCTTTTATTGTACTGTCGTGACATTTATAAGTCTACATTCCATTCGTAGAAGGTTGACGCGCGCGATCCCGCGCTCACCTGTGTTATGTACAGACTCAAGAACATTCAGAAGTAATATTAAATTGATATTTATTTTTGTATGAAAGTAAAATATGTCAAATTACCAAAACTCGTAGAACAAATGTTGTTGTTTATGATGGTAGCTACCTAGTCTTGCGAGGTTATTGATGTTTTAAAATTAACCCTGTATACTTACCGCTTGAGTAATAAAATAACAATAAGGTATACGAGTATTTTAGCACGCATCGGTCGCGAGTGACAGAATAAAAACAAATATCTGTCTCGTGCTGAAATGTGTCTAATTACATCACCGTATTGTAATTATTGCTTTGTTCTGAGCGTCCACAACGGTTCCGTTTCGGCTTCGTTCCAACTCGAGACTTTTCCAGTGCTTGTGACACAGTGAATGTCGTGCTCGTATCGTTGTCGTGTCGTCTAGTGGAAAAACGCCCAATTATTGAGTGCGATTGAAGTTCAACGACGAATGATATGGGGGTAAGGGTAAGCCCTACTTGCACCAACTCCTTAATCCTCGGATTAATTTTAAATTACGTCTATCATTTGCGACTGACGTCCTAAATTACTTCCGCTCCTTACAACGACTAATAATTTATAGAACTGGATAACGAAAAATTAATTGATAATGAGGTATCTGTCATTTTTGTTTATAATTATTATTGTGTGTTATTATTTAGTTAATAACGTTAGCGTCAAGGGGGTTTTCCCAGTTAATTTTGGCATCTAATTAGAAAATAACTCTTTTACACGTAGGTAAGGAAAATAACTATTGGCCGATATGACTATATTATTGAGAAACCCTTCGATCAATTGCACTCTTATTAAGTGTTGCTTTTATGTTGATTGCCATTGGCGTAGATGATGATAATAGGCTATACTATCAGCACCCGTATGATGAATTTGATGAGAGCGAGATGTCTCACTTTTAAACGTCAAAGTCATAGTGCTATTAAACACTAGATAAATTAAGTGTATGTACTTTATATGTAAAAATAGACTTAAGAATTAGAATAAACACTCGTTCTCGAGCTAGGACCGAATAAATTAGGGCTGATAGAAGTGGTTTGCAATTCCTTTTTACACACCAAGTAGTACACTTGTCTTGTCTAGTTATTACTTAACTCTGTGGATTTGACGTTTAAAAGTGAGACATCTCGCTCTCACCAAATTCATCATACGGGTACGCAGTTGACGCTGTCTTTCTATGCGTATCACCAAATAGTTCCTTTGAATTATGTATGACTGCATTTATAACAAAGTCATACAAGAAATATTTAGTATCACATAGTAAAGGTTTCCAAAGAGTAAATAACTATTGGCCGATATGACTATATTATTGAGAAACCCTTCGATTGATTGCACTCTTATTAAGTGTTGCTTTTATGTTGATCGCCATTGACGTAGATGATGATAATAGGCTATACTATCAGCACCCGTATGATGAATTTGATGAGAGAGCGAGATGTCTCACTAATATTGAAGTGACCACTTGAATCCGTTTCATAAAAATTCACAGAGCTATTAATAACTAGATAAATTAAGTGTATGTACTTTATATGTAAAAAATAGACTTAAGAATTAGAATAAACACTCGTTCTCGAGCTAGGACTGAATAAATTAGGGCTGATAGAAGTGGTTTGCAATTCCTTTTTACACACCAAGTAGTACTCTGTGGATTTGACGTTTAAAAGTGAGACATCTCGCTCTCACCAAATTCATCATACGGGTGCTGAAGGATACAGTTGACGCTGTCTTTCTATGCATATCACCAAATAGTTCCTTTGACACGGTTATAAAGAAAAGTATGTTTTTAAATAAAAACAATGCAATTTACACGCACGTGCGCACGGGTCATTAACTTGGTAACTGACTGGGGCTAGTCATACAAGAAATATTTAGTACCGAAATCATGTACGAGAGTAACTAATTTATGAAGCGGACTCTAGTTTTGTCTCCAAAAGATTGTTCGAATCTCAGCTAACTTCAAACCGGTCAATTATGAATTTAATTATGCGATAATTAACAAAACACTTGCCTTATGAATAAACAAAGATTTCCAATGAATGGAAAGAAACCTAAGTCAGTCGGACAGGAAAATTCAAAACTTTTATTACCTATATTAAACATACATACTACATATAGGTAGGTACTCTTATTTATTATATTGTATATGTACGTACTAGGTATTAGTCTATCTATTACCTACAGTGTAGTGTTCCACCTTCCTTGGTTCAAAATTTTGTCGTTTTTAGGGTTCCGTAGCCAAATGGCAAAAACGGAGTCCTTTTAGTTTCGTCATGTCTGTCTGTCTGTGCGTACGTATGTCAAGCCACTTTTTTCCGAAACAATAAAATCTATTTTGCTAAAGGGCAAATATACCTATATATTGCGTTAAGCCGTGTACGAAGTTTAGAAGGCATAATATTGTCAGATTTATATGCCAGCAAATGATTAAATAGGCCACATGACAAAAGGGCACTGAGAGAAATGACTAGGCTTCGAAATTTTACGTCTGACAATATAAGCAACATATATTTACACTCCTTCTTCCTGCCCTGTTCCCAATCATTTGGGGTCGGTACCATACGTAGGTACTATTCTTTCATTCACCCCTATTATCCGTCATCTCGTTATTCTCATGTCTACCTCTTCCTCTATAACCATCTTACTTCGGACACGGCTTAACGCAACATATAATTACACGACTTAACACAATTATCTTCATCTTCATAAGCCTATTGCAGTCCACTACTGGACGTAGGCCTCCCCCTGCCATAGGGGGATTTTGTTACTAAAAAGTTCCACTATCTGTTTTTCGGCGGCTCCATCATCAGACCCTCGTCCCTTTTATATTATGTGTAGCTGACTAAAATTCTTTATAACAATCTAAAAACGGACTACTTGTCAAAACCACATCAAAATTTATTTAATCTACATGATTGCGTTCACTTTTACAAGGTAATTCACTGGGCGGATATCCTAGGAACTAAAGTTATTTATATAATATAATATAGATTCCAAAGATAAATTGTACAAAAAAATAAGAAAAAAAAATCTAAGATACATCCATTTGCATCTAGGTAAAACCTGTTACTGCAGGGTTACAATGACTTTCCTAAGCGAAATAAAATATTACCAATTTATAAATAATGAAAAGGTCTACCTTGAATATGTTGTACCAAGTTGGTTGCAGACACGATTAGGTGAGCATATTAAAACTACCCTAAAACTAATAATAACAAAATAACATGAAAAACTATATATTATTGTTTGCCATTCATAAATGAAACTTTAGCGCTCAAGTGTGACGTGTAGCTGTAACTTAACCAGTTTGTATGTAACATTGCAAGTGCATAAAGGTACCTATGTGATTAATTGTGGAATGATATAACACAATATATCGTACCTATCATAATATTATGTAGTGTTAATGTATAAAATGTGTGTGTGTGTGTGTGTGTGTGTGTGTGTATGTGTTAGTGTATAAAATGTGATGTATAAGTGTAACTTCTATCGCATCTACAAAAAGCAACCAAATAGAGCTTCAGATTGTAAATAATCAAGCCCTCGTAAATATTCATTAACCATTTTCTTACATGAGTAACGAGTCAAGGCTATAATATTAATACTACGACTAATTCTATTATAGACGGCTGGTCCAGCCATCCGACGCACTTCTGATATAGGAATGTTGAAATTATGTCCTTCCTATATACGGGGACCAACCTGGAAGCATACCATGACCAACTATAAAATACAACCTATTTAATCGGTTCATAAATGACGCGAGTTCTGAGGTAACTGCCCCACATTGGGCGGTCCATTTCCAGGACCACGCCAAGATATTTTATGGTCTTAACTGACTCCAAAGGTGGACAAGTGCAATTGGCCATAACAACGCAGGTGCCCCTATGCATAACAAGAGGCAAAGGAGCAGGAGGCTGAGTAGAGGAGTTAATAGTAAAAGTAATGTACTTACTTTAATGTATTAATTGTGAGCAATTTCTCCTAACCCTGACACCGCTCTAAGTCCACAGTTTGCAGACAACACAAACTGTCCCAGGTGTGCCATGAAAGAGCAGGAAGTAATAGCATACGTTTTCATCAAACATCTACGTGTGGGGTATCTATTCTATATTATATATCTATATTACTATTTCGTAAGATTGGCTACAGCCATTTAGATTATCTTGAAGATATGTCAACGCGAATTCACGATAAACATATGGTAGATTCACTTCTCTACCGCAACTTAATCCTAATAAATAGCCTTTCATGGATATTGTAAAAGGCTGACATAAAGGGAGAGGTAGAACAAATTAGCTGATTTTGACTACAATGCGTCACAAGTGTCAAAACCACATCAAAATTTATTTAATCTACATGATTGCGTTCACTTTTACTGGGCGATATCTGTCAAAAGTTTTCCTTTTTATGAACGGCCAAAAGACATGGAGAAAAGAGTATAATAGAGTACACAACATAATAAATACTAAATAACAAATAACCTAGGAACTAAAATTATTTACAACAGTATCTATACCTACGTAAAAAAATAATAGTTAGAGGTACAAAATAAAATAAAATTTACAAATAGAAAACTCCTTGCAAGTCCACCATGATATAATACAACTTATTTGTCGATTGTAATTTTTTATAACTTTCTACTTATATTTGTTATGGTCTGACAAGCTAAGCATAAGTTAGGCTTTATAATGATCTTAATAGCAAAATACTAATGGTTTCAGACAAAGTTCTCCTAAATGTTAAAGTACTAATGTTAAGTAGTAAGTAAACTGTTCTTCTTTATGCCAATTTAGTCGAGAGTCAACAGTAAGCGTACAAGAAACCGGAGGATAGTATTGCGAAACATGAAGCATTGTTAATAAGTTTAAAGTGATTAGGCGTACCTAACTATATTCTCCATTGTTCGCACGACACTGGTCAGTAATTACGGTACTACGATGTTATTACAAGGTATTATTGGTATTCAGTAGTAAAGTAGCCATTAATTTTCGCGATGTTGGCAGTAACTGAATGATCTCCGTCACCGTTTTTTATGTCGTGTAGTCAACTCTTGCGTCATAGACGAATTTTTGGTAGTCCAAGAGTCATCCGGTACGTTTGGTACGGTACAGTGGTTTAATTCAAATTTTAAGCTACTCTGATTTCTCGAATATTAGTATAATGAGCATACCTATTAATTAGCAGATTCATTTATTATTGGTTTTTGAACTTGTAGAGGGTAGAGTTATAGATTACTACGCTGCTCCTATGCTGACGTTTCACTATAAATATGTCAGCTGCATCTCCTTCCGTGCATGTCGTAAGAGTCGACTAAGGAACTCGAAGTTGTGAACTCGCTGCTTTCCATACTAGGAAACCCTGTGCCCGGGAATGCAGCGTCTTGCTCTTAAGCTAACAGTTTGCTACATTCTTTTGTTTACTTATAATAAACTACATGCAAATGACATGCATCAAGCACATGAAGATGGCTTACCTTAGCGCCCTGCTGGCTGGCTGCTCGACAATGCGCACGTACGGGCCCGTAGGCCCCTGCCGCGACATGGCGTCTACCACGCCGCCCACATACGACGGGTCCGCTAAGGATATCGCCTCAACTGTGAAGAAACACTACTATTAGTGTGGGGATACCTACTAGACACCGATCTAGATTGGTCTGCTCTAGGTTCCAGTGTAACCTTGACAGCTGCCCCCTCCTAGAGCGCGGAAACTGGAAGTAATTTACAAATTCCCAACTACCAAATCCTTGGGCCATCGGCAGGCGAATGGTCCTGAGGGTAACCTTTCCTTATGGTCCCTTTACACACTGGGCCAGCACCTTGCCTATACAAGGGCATTGGTGGTACCTATGTTGGTATTGATACTCGGCGAAGTATCTGATACTTTTGGTACAACCGCTGGATAAGCTTCTTGGCCAATACAGCGGCCTAATCACGAAGAGGACATAGAGGAGGAACCCCAAACAAAATAACCTTAAGCATACAATGTCGACATTGCAGTGTGCGGCAGGGTACAGGAAAATGTCAGTCAGTGATTGGTTTATACTGCGCTTCTTAGGTGGGCTACATAAGCTACATTACTACTTGAAGTTGCAAATAAATTGAGAATTGATCATCCATCATCTCCTCTTAAAGTTTCCTTCGTGTGCATTTACTAACAATAAATAATGTTTCGCATATATTTGTAAATTGTCTGTTAATTACTATTGTATGTGTATTCTTGGCGAAGAATAAGAATAATATTATAATAATTAAGACATCGGGAAAATCATCTAATATAGGACTAAGCAACTGTCAAATTAAATTAGGTATTTCCAATGGAAAACAATGTTGCCACTTTATAGGGAAATTCGCATAATATTTAGAAGGAAGACACGAAATGTAATCAGTGTTACTATATTTATTGTCAATGTGAATAAATCAAGGACAAATCATCTAGAAGTACATCATAAATGACACACCAACCTGCTTATTATTTGTTTATTTTATTGTGTGCAATAAGCTCAAACAAATAATGTACTAACCTATAGGTAGATTGCAGTCAGCCTTTCACAGGTCTGCATTCATCATTGAAACTTAATAAAATAAAATAAAAAGTGGCATGTATGTATACATGTATGTATAAATGCGTGATCGAATCAGAAATGAGGAGATCCGCAGACGTACAAAGATCACCGACATAGCTCAACGGTCAAGCAAGCTGAAGTGGCAATGGGCAGGGCACATAGCTCGAAGAACTGATGGCCGATGGAGTCGGACAGTTCTAGAGTGGATACCACGTATCGGCAAGCGCAGCGTGGGAAGGCCACCCGCGAGGTGGGCGGACGACCTGGCCAAGGTCGCGGGCGTCGGTTGGATGCAGGCGGCTTCCGATCGGTCGGAGTGGAGGTTGTTGGGGGAGGCCTATGTCCAACAGTGGACTTCTCAGGGCTGTAAATGATGATGATGATGGTGTATACATGTGTTGTCAAATTTTCTTCAGGTCATTATGCCACTTATATTTTATTAAGGGCTGATTTTTCCAAACTTCAGATGATGAGAAAGCCAGCACAACTTTATTATTCTTCTGATAGGCTAGCTTACGTCAAAATCGGTCGAAAATCGGCCCTAAGTTTCAGAGTAATCATTACTATGTACTGTCAAAAAAGATTGCCGATACGCCTGCTCGTCGATGAAAGGTTTCACTTGAGATATGTTTCCTGCAGGTCAGACTATGATTGACCCATGATGAGTTTCCTTTATCTTATTCTTTCACTTAGGACTATTGTTGTTAAATTACTATGTATTATTCACTATGGGTGCGCCCACCACCGGGCCCTACACCCTCCACTGACCCTCGGATCTGATAACTCATAACTGCGAAAACAGGCACTTGCACTAACTACAATCGCCACGAGAAACCAGACCCGAGCACCTAGCATGCAAGACAATACATTGCACTATTCCGAAATCAAAACTAGATAAATAATCTACATATGTTTCGCCAACAACCGTGGCATCCTCAGGATTATAGAAATTAGTAAACCACTAATTATTATGAAACTCTAAAACCCAACTAGTAGTTAGTGCAAGTGCCTGTTTTCGCAGTTACGAGTTATCAGATCCGAGGGTCAGTGGAGGGTGTAGGGCCCGGTGGTGGGCGCACCCATAGTGAATGTTTGAACTTCCGAATTGTAACGCCTATACAATTTCATTTACTATGTATTAGTTAATGTCGTCACGGCAGCCGCGCCTCATATTTGCAAACACACAAAATTGATTACGAAGCTGATTAGTAAGTTATATGAGTACATAAAATTAATATATTAATATGTATAAATACTTTATAAATCCAAACCACTACAATCTGTAGCAGATTCGCTCGAGTTGACCTCGAGCGGGTGACTGACCGGAACAGACGTGTTTTGTATCGCGATAGAAAAAAAAACTTAGCCCAGAGACATCCAGCAGGTGTATTAGAAGAAACACTGTAAGTACTTAATTCAATTTATTAAGTCTTGATTGACTTGATGACTTCGCTATTCTTGGTGTTACAGCAAAATACATGAAAACGCACTGAGCAAAAAGTTGAAATAAACGTTGCATTTACAGAATAAAGTGTAAATCTACTCGACTTAACAGTCTCTTTCTTATGTTAAAACTCGAGCGCAAGTCGCTAAATCGACGGAATGGTATAAAAAACTTGCTTATAGTACCAACTCTACTTGATAGTAGTATTCGTTCGTATCACGCCGGACGGACGCTTGGTGACTATGACTGCTATGATAGAGAATTTAGTTTGTCCGCAAACTTTAATATCATGGAGTACATAGATGGAGTAGGTATAAATAAAAGAGGAGTAGCGGCTAAGTATATTTTCATACAAAAATAGTGTGCCACGGAGCGGGGGTGAAGTATGGGACGAGGGGAGCATTGAACACTGTAGCCCTGCCCATTTACATAGAAACCACCTTGTAATGACTACTCAAACTATTTGCTCATTATCAATATGGTTCAAGATTGTTTTACTAGTGCAATTATTCATTGCTAGATATTATACTATGTTTTAGTAACTTAAAAACTGAAAAGAAAAAAAACAAGCACTTATAATATTATAAGAATCCATTGCAATATTAGCTTGGATGTCGGATAATGGATCCCGACTGTTTAGTTGTTATGTTACGATCATTAGATAATATTTTATATTCTTCAATAGTATTCATTCCATAATAATATTATAGAATTTTAGCCCACCGGACATATAAGTGCTTGTTTTTTTTCTTTTCAGTTTTTAAGCAGTCAGGTTTTTGGATTTTTTAAATTATGTTTTTTTATTTTATACCTACTTTTTTGTTATGAGTACCTAGCTACTAATAGATACGCTTCAAGATACATGTTCAACATGCTCGGCAGCAAGAGGTTTTCGTCTTGTTGCTGTCTAAAAATGTTGAGAGAAACCTAAAAATGATTTTTAAATACCTATTCAATGATACCCCACTCGATATAGTTTGTCGACTTTAATTTTCACAAAATGGCGACCAGTAGTCGCCATATTGGATTTTCACAGACGTCATGTCTTTAGTGACACTCGCCGGACTAAGAGGAATGAATCGTATGAATCATAAATATCGGCAGAGGCGTTTGGTCTGTGTAATGCTTCAAAGGAACATACATACATACATAGGCTGTTAAACACAATACTACTCCTTTGCGTCGCGCAGTCGGGTAAAAAGTACCCCGATAAAAGCGCTAGTGTCTTTGTAATTTTAATACGGTTACATTATGGAGCACAAGCGTGTGGTTACAGCTACTGCGTTACACAGGCGCTGAAGCTGCGCCCCTATCATGACGTCATGCCTTCACGATTGCCACACGACTCAGTTCATAGACCCACCACCTCTTTTAAAAATAAGAATAACTATAATGTCTCCGAAGGAATTTTGGTCATGACGGCCAATCTCAAATCTCAACGGTGCAAGCACAAGTGCACTCTATTCCATCACCCTCATAGTTCGATGGAACGGAAACCCGACCGAATCTAACGGTTTTACATGCTTTTGAGGCATGAAGTGACAATTTTACAACGTAAAAATGAAACAAATTCAGTGGTACAGATCCGGAGACTGGGATGTCCGGGATCAAACCTATACACCCATCCCCCGGATGCGCTTAATAACTTTGTTGACACTTTAATTATAAAGCGTAGTTTTTTGGCTAATTTAATATTGCACAAACTATGACTCATAAGGGGACACAAGTATTTGCCAACATTTCGTAATAAAGACCTAAACTCATAAGGAGATACTTAATCTGAATTACCTATATAATTGGTAACTTATAAGTTGTTTTTGTACCTGTGTCGGTTATACTTGACATAATGTGGCTGTGTTTTTTATCTACTGGCATTCCAATTGTTTCATTTTGTAGGTACCTATAACCTTATGTATGCAGTATGTTGGGTGACCGACCACTTTCTGTTTGAATATTATTAGCTTAATTAGGAAAATCTGTTATTGGCATTATTTTTAGAAAATATCTTAAAATATGCACTATATGTAACGCTGTTGGTTTTCTCAATAAATAAATGGCAAACACGCATAGTTGGAACAAAAATCTTAGTCCAATGCAATGCTAACGGATCACGTTCACAGTTTCGCACGCAAGAATGAAACCGCAAAGTGTTGCTTCCACAGAATCATACTAATAAACACAAAGCCATTGCAATTTACTATTTACATTGCCTACTATGTTCTGTCAAAGATCTAACTACAAATCGCACAAAATAAGAAAACTTTAATCTGAATGCGTACATAATGTACCTAGGTCACCAACCCGCCTGCCCCAGCGTGGTGACTATGGGCAAAACCCTCCTGTAGCAGTAGCCTTGTGGCGTGCCCTGGAGGAGGCTTACATCCAGCAGTGGACAGCAATAGGCAGAAGACGAATACGACCTAATGTACTACTGTTATACAGAAAAGAAAACCCAATAGATTTTGGTGCATTGGTTAATATTGGTTTAAGATTTATTTTTATGCCGATTTTTGGAATAAAACCTCTCATAATTTTAATACAAATCTTTTCTGTTGGTAGGAAAGTAAATGTTTGTAGAAAAACCATGGGTGGGTGGAAGTTTGTTTTATACTTATCATGGATTCGTTACATAAGTTTTGTATGTATGTACTTACAGTCGGTGTTCTTAATAAATTAATATTATAAGAAAAATAATTCGTAACTCTCCTGACACTGTGAGTAAATGTGTGTGACAAATTAACCTCAAATGAAAGTTTTCACAACATTCAGCTGTAAAATCCCAAAATTCATACCTAAATGACGTCAAGAAGTCGAGCACGCCACAAGGCTCGATCTCTCGTTTTGCCAGCCAGTTACTACCAACTACCCTCTTCAAGTTATCGGTCCATTTGACCGGAGGACAAATATACAGCTACATTATTTCTGTACCGATATATTCGCCAAGTCACGTATGTTTTTAGTATTAAAAGCATTGTCCTTATCAAGATGGGACATTAAAAAAAACTTAAGTAGGTATATAAGTTTAAAAATAAAATATGAATCGCTGATTTTGGTACTTAACAGGTTGTCATGACCCGTGCGAGTGAGAGAGAGCACACGTTTGTTTACGACACAGTGACGCTGCTCGCACGCCGCAGCTGCGGGGACTTCCCTATTACGATTGTACAGCCATTCACTTTCGCTAAACGTATGGCTACTAAAGTGTGTTATTGATGTTATTACCGGATTATTGAATAACTGAATCACGCTTTGTTTATTCATTAACTTGTTAAGGTCTAATATTATTATTAATCGGCACGCGCGTAGAAATACAAATTCATAGAAATGTTGATATTCGACAAATCTGAATATTGGCCTAAAAGTGCATAGTTAAGTTACCTACCATGGTCGATTCTGACCGTCACACTAAAACGTAAACATAAATTTAGTCAGGTCTGTTGACAAGTTTAGTCCCTCTCCATCATTAAAATACCTAAATAGTTGAGACAGAAAGGGACAGGTAGGACTAATCTTAAGTTTAGGTTGTGTGATGATCAGAATCGACACCTTTGCATTTACTTCTTTTGTGACCTAGTTATCTTTCCCTACAGTAAAGAATAACATAGATTCCGCCTTCTGACCCGGACTTGATCTCGAAGTGTGAAATCTTGCCCAAGATCCATGCGACTCTTTATATGGAAACATATTTACACTAGTTACATAAATAAACCATAGCCATGCGCACGATAAATCAGTGGTATCTACGAGTACGACCATCTCAAAAATTATCTGACCCATTATTTACTAATTATTTTAGTAATTATACCAATTAGATATGACATGAAATTATAAATAGATAATAGGTACTCGTAATAAGATATATCTAGATATGGTGGGTTTTGTGTGGGTGTATTATGTGTCTAAATACATAGGTGTATTTAATAAAATCAGATTACTTTAGGTACCACGTTATTTAAGAGGACTGTAATTAATCACTAATGACCTTGGCCATACAAATCGGGATTTAGATTGGATGTTATACGCTAGAAATTGATGTTTTTTTTAAATATATTTTAGAATAAAATAAATAAATACGAGATAATAATTAATGCGGAATCTTAGTGTGGGACTAGGTCAATGTGTTGTGAAGTGTGTGAATATTTATTTATTTAATACTTTTACAAATGTTATGTGAGCTCTGAAGAACATCATTTTTTAATTTCATAAGCATGTAGGTAGGTATAGGTAAATAAATATTTCCAGGCGCCGTTACTAGCTTTGGAGCAGTGCGAAAACAAGCCATTCTGTTGTTGTTTTCCTTTAGGCGCAAATTGTCAAATTCGAAAATTGTCAAGCGGTTATCTATTTGAAGCAAGACTTAATATAAGCATGAATGGACCGTACATAGATATATAAATTTTGTGTTTTAATATTGCCAAATCGACAAAATGAAATTTGCTAATTGTGAAATTTTTAGAAAGCTTATTATTATTGAGGCGACTAAAAAATTAATGGGGTATTACATGACAAATAACGCACGAGCCAAGCGAATTTTCAAACTGTTTTTAACCCTGATTGCGTTTCAGTATACTTTATACAAATCACATCTTGAAGAATGCTTATGGAAAATTAGAAGTAAATGGACCAAGGAATCACGTTGTCCCATATTAACTTTGCACTATGCCTATGTCATAAGTGGAATACGTGTGCCAAAGGAACCCACCATAAAGCAGCGAACCAGCTCGTTATCCATGGCATAGTAATCAGACTACTTGATCATGCATAATCTAATTTTTACCTACGATAAGTGAAATAATTATCGATATCGATAATTTTTTTGTAACCCCTGGAAAATTGGTTGTTTTTGCATCAGCAAATAGCACGCGCCAAAACTTACCTCTCCCCCGCCGTAAATTAGTGACGTGTATTTAGAACAAAAACTGGCCTACGCGCTCTCCACTGGTTCGCTGCTTAATGGAACCCACCAACCAATAACGATCAGACGTATATCGTTGGAAAGCCTCTTTTTGTGACTATCAATAATTGTTACTATAGGGGTGATTCTCAAATCGTTGTGTGATATAAGTACTATAGTCTCAAATCGTTGTGTGATAATGCACAACCCATAAAACGTCTTTCAAAGACTTAATGTATACAGGTGTTGTTTTTTGGTTGCCACCATATACGACGGTTATGTACTCTGTAGTTCTATACATCACATAATATACCTAAGTTTATGCCAAAAAAATACTGGGAAACTAATTTGCCTTTTATATAATCTGTAAAATTTGGAATTCCCGTTTGTCCCGTTCCCGTGGGAATTTCGGGAAATAAGTCCTCGGTGCTTCCTTACACTCCCTACCGAATATACCTGTCATATTTCATCATTATGTGTCAAGTGGTTTGCGTAAAAATTGGGAATTCCCGTTTGTCCCGTTCCCGTGGGAATTTCGGGAAATCCGTTCTTAGTACTTCCTCGCACTCCCTAACGAATAGACATGCCCGATTTCTGCTTTATATTTGTAGCGGTTTTCGTAGAAAATGGAGTTCCCGTGTGCCCCGTTCAGGTGGAAATTTCGAGAAATACGTTCTCAGTGTCTCCTCACACTCCCTACCAAATTTCATCATTATATTGTTTCAAATGGTTTTCGTTAAAATTGGGAATTCCCGTTTGTCCAGTTTCCCGTGGGAATTATGGGAAATCCGTTCTTTGTGCTCCCTAGCAATCCCTATTCGGGAAATATGTTCTCAGTTCTTTCTTACACTCCCTGCCGAATATACCTGTCATATTTCATCTCTATATGTCATGTGGTTTTCGTAAAAACTTGAAATTCCTGTTTGTGCCGTTCCCATGGGAATTTCGGGAAACCCGTTCTTAATGGTCTTTTACACCCCCTAACAAACATACACACCAAATTTCATCTGTATACGACAAAACGGTTTATTTTTATACTTATTGAATAAGCTTTTGTTCCGGTACAGTGGAAATTTCGGTAAAAATTTGGAATTCCCTGTCTGCCCCGTTCCCATGGGAATTTTGGGAAACCCTGTTCTTAGTACTCTCTTAACGAACATAAACACCAAAAGGGAATGGGTGTCATTTACTTGTGAAATTAAAAAAATATTTCTATGAACGGACATGTGTCCGTTTCTTCGTGGGGTCATGTAGTTATGTTGTTTTCGCAATTCTTTTTGATTTTGACTAATTTTACACTCGTTTTTAAGGATTTTCTCGACGTTTCCATTCATCATTCACCATTCATCGTTATCATCCATCATAATTTCAGAAATCATCAGTACTAAAAACAATGGCTGTATGGATGCTGTATTCCTCATACTCTTTCTTCGAGATAAACCAAACAAAAACAAAACAAATTTCATCTGTCATGTTGTGTCATGTCATCTGTACGTCACAGAATAATAAATTTCCAAGAACCCGTGATCACGCACACTTTAGAAGCAACTTTTTAGTATGTAAAATTTTAACAACCTATTTACTGTATCTAAAGAACTGATAATATTTATCGATTTGGCAACAATTGGCGGGTAAGAGGAGCGGAAGATGCGAGATTTTTGACTCGTTTTTGCTTCACTACCCGGAATACATCTGTCCTTGATGATGATGACTCCTTCTGGGGACTTGTTATTCTATGGTGTATGTCAAACTTATACCTCCGTGCGTCAAATGGTAATATTTATTCCGGCCCAGAGGAAATTATGCGAAACCCTATAGCCTATGTTCATCCGGGTCCAATAAGGATTCTAACGGTGAAAGAATTTTTGAAATCGGCCCTACTGGACCTTTCGGAGCCTATTCGCTGCAAAAAAACAAACATAAAAACAAACAATCAAAGTTTACCTCTTTATAATATTAGTATAGAAGTAAAGATTATTGCGAAATTGACAGATTGCGACCGCTTGACAATTTGCGAATTTGACAATTTGCGCCTAAAGGGTTTTTTTTTAAATATAAATGAGCTGATCTAAACAACCTATAATACTCGTACAAATGTATTATTTTTTTAATATTTTTGGTACAGTCAGAAATGAGGAGTAGGCTTTGGAAAGTACGCGTACTTATTGATTCTAACGGTCCACGGGAAAAATAAAAAAATAACTGTAGCATTTTTGAAATCGGTCAGTTAAGTATTAGAAAACGTTATAACTTTTGAACTAAGTGGTCTATAAAGTTGAAACAAAAACAGTAATGATCGCAAATAATACGCGGTACTGATAAAATTAAAAATGTATACACAAAAGTTGTAGAACTTAAGTTTTTTTTCCTATTTTTTTGGTGTTTTCTCCAATAATTGGCAGATTTCTCAAATAAGTTTCCAATCAAAAATATTTTTTTATTATTTTAAGTTATTCTACATCGTATTAGCTTCCTAAAATAAAATTACCACGTTTCCAATCCCAACACAATGTTTGCTATAGGCGGTCAAACAAAGGCATTTATTATCTCACTTCCAGGTAGCGATCCTTTTTGAGAGTTATTATTGTAGTTATCCACGTTGGGTGCGGGGTGGCGGGGCGGGCTACCAAAGCCAATGAGTATAGAAGTATAGATTACAGCCTATGTTCATCCGGGTCCAATTCTAACGGTGAAAAATTTTTTGAAATCGGTCCAGTTGTTTCAGAGCCTATCCGCTGCAAATAAAAAAAACTAAAAACTGGACATCATAAAAATTTCACAATTAGCAAATTTCATTTTGTCAATTTGGAAAATCCATATCTAAAAAGGTCGTACGTTTCAAACCCAAAATGTATATATGTACGGCCCATTAGTACTGCCGGCAAGATTAACCGGGGAACGGTTTTTAGAACTACTGAGAGATGAGTTACCGTTTTTATTAGAAGAAGTGCCTCTTCAAACACGTAGAAGAATGTTTGTTCAAATGGACGGTTGTCCTGCACATTATGCACGTGATGTGAGAACTTTTTTATCCAAACCGTTGGATCCAGGGCCTGTGGGATTGGTGATATGCGAATTTGGAAATTTGCGAACTTGTCAATTTGCGAATTTGACAATTTGCGCCTAAAGGGTTTTTTATATAAATGAGCTGATCTAAACAACCTATAATACTCGTACAAATGTATTATTTTTTCAATATCTGCCAATTATTGGAGAAAACACTAAAAAAATAGGAAAAAAACTTAAGTTCTACAGAAATGAGGAGTAGGCTTTGGAAAGTACGCAATTTAAGGTACTTATGCCATAGTTATTTTTTTATTTTTCCCGTGGATAAAAATAAGTCTAGCTTCACCCACATCAATATGTGCACTTTATCCAGACTCACACTGTATAAACTGTCACAACACTGTAAGTGCTTTAAATGTTTAAAAAATCTGAAATTTATTGCGTGAATTAAGATTAAGCTATTGTATTAAAATAATACTATAATACATATAGTAATAATATACTTACCTACAAAATACTGGATGATAATGATAACTGCATTAATAGTGTACCTATTAGTTTGTAAGACCTAAGCAACGACTTAGCATGTACTTACTAGAGATTTATGGTACTCAAATAATTAATTCTAGGCAACAAGGTATTAGCCAAAAGAAATTAACAAGCTATGTATCCGCTAACTATTAATCACCTACTTTGAATACAATGATTGGAAAATTCGTGAAAAACGGAGTATATATTTGCTTTTACAAAAAGGAACCCGTTATGCCGTTAAAGTGTGTTTTCATATACTTAGTTAATTCCAAATATCCGAAATAAATTAATAATAAAAATAAATTAACATAATGAAAGAGCACATGACGAGTAAACAATACGATTGTACAGAGATTCTTTGATATTTATTACAAACTTGACAGATTACTTCGGAAATCACTGTATTGCAAGTTATAGATATTCTAACAAACACGGCAGTAAGTCGAGCAAAAAAGCATGTATATAAATATAATTTTTAACTAGGTAATCTATAGATAAACTGTCAATCGCCAAAATCGGAAGCTTTTGGTTGAAAGAAACTTTTATAGTAAATAGCAAGCACCAGTTCCTATACTTGCGTCGATCAATGGACCATCAATGATAAAATTATTATAGAATAGCTAAGCTTTCTTAATTAATTAGAGTAAAGATATGGATCTAAAATACTTACAAACATCACTTATATTTATGTCCTGTTGATCCTCATCATTTTGACCTGAAACAGAGAGAATTAATTTTAACACCTGAGTAATTCGTAAACTAGTACAAATATCATATTATTGTATCTATAAAAATTCAACAACGAAACATCTGGTTTTAAATTAAAAAATAGATCTAAATTTTGTATGAAGCGTTAACAAGCAAAGCAAGCAAAAGAGAACATAAGATTATAATTTTGATGAAATAATAAAGCTATGAATGAAAATTATCTCTCATGGCGGCAAGATAACGATATAATAAATAAAGAGAGCCAAATAATAACTAATATACAAAATAGGTAACATCACATTTGAACATTGCGGACAATATGCATGAGATAAGAAAGAAATCAAGCTAAGCAAGTTATTAGAAAGAGGGTAGTTAATAAGCAAGCTTAGGAGGAAAGTAATAAAGGAAATGATTAGGTATTTGCTCAAACCGTGGGGCAATTTAGTAGTCTTTAAGATTTTAAAATGTATAAACCAGCTTTGTTATGAGCATGCCATACAAATATGTAAAAGATAACATAAAATCATACTAATACAGATACATGATCTCGATACAAAAACCAACACTTTAGGCGATATTCGAAGGCAACATTATCTCATATCTAAGGTAAAATAGTACTCTGACAAAGTGACAACATAGTCTGAAAATCACACTGTGGTTACCAACCCGCCTGCTGCCCAGCGAGGTGCTTATGGGCAAAACCCCCCTGTGGCCGTAGCCTTGTAGCGTGCCCTGGGAGAGGCCTACGTCCAGCAGTGGACTGCAGTAGGCTGAAGAAGAAGAAGGTAAAATACCTACATAAAAGAACATTTGAGTTACAGCAACTACATATGGCGGGCATGGTAGAACCCCTCCACCCGGCTTCATGGCATATTGTTTATTTTACCCTTATTTTAGTGGTTACCTTTTAATCGAACATTTATTTGAATTAAATAATATCTGCATTTTGTTTGCTGCTCTGGAAGTAACAAAAAAAACGTATAATACTACAGCTGCTTCTCTTCCCGGGCATACTGTACAAGTCAGTAGAGGGACAAGAGGGTCTTGGTGTTTTGTAAGCGATGGGCTACTACTAACCGAACTTGTACATCTCAACTATACTCTCAAAATTGGTCAGAAGTGGCACCATGTGGTCCTATCGACCCTTGGTGCTCTGCTTACCCCGTAAGAGATTAAGGCGTGATTATATGTATGTATGTAATATCTGCATACTAGCAGCCCGCGGTTCCGGCTTCGCTCGGATATTCGACTTTTACAGCTGTAGTTTATAATTCGACACAACTATCAACGTTGTCTGCCCTCACGTGTCTGCCCGTTCGGGTCGCGCATCTCAACATGAGCCCACCCCCACCACCGCCGTCGCCGCCGTCGCGCGCCGCCACTCGCCGCCACTGTCGTGCTATGCGGACCGACCGACTGACACAACGACGGAACGCAGCCGCCGCCGCCGCCATCTCTGCCCTCGGCATTGTAAATGCATCTTGATATATTCGGAATCCTCATTTCATCAGCTTTAATTTGATATGCATTTTGTTTTATGTTTATTGGTCTATGTCGGTAGGAACATCGAGTAATTGAAAAATAAGATATTTCGTAAATTAAACTTGAACACCACTAAAATCGTTATTGTGGCTAAACCTTAAAGGATAGACATATGCTATCGCAGACTTTTTTATAGAACTTTTTGAGAAGAATAATTCCCCCATACATTGTTATTCTGTATTTTGAGTTATTTCAGCAGCGCACGCAATGCAAGCCTCCAAAAAGCTCGTTTTTCTTCCGTCCGTCTGATAACTGTTACGATTCCTCTAATAATTTCTTAAGTAGGTACACCTAAATTATACACCTATAGAATCCCTGGAATGTCTTCTTTCCATTATTGAAAACCGCATAGCTATTGATATAGTAGTTTTTGAGATCCTAGGTAACAAACACATTTTGGGCGCCCTTCGCAACTTCATTTTATACTATGTATAGATGTATAGATAGATTGGCGCATACATGAACTAACCAGAGCGTAACGGAAAGGGTATGCCAAGCGAAATATAATGATAGTCTGTCCACAAAAGACTTATTGATGTTTAGTTTTCCAGATTATATTATCTTTATCAGTGATATCAATCAAGTAGCAATAAATTCAAGATACTTCTTCACTAGTATGTTTTATCTTTATTTTAGTTAGTTGTATAAAACACAATTCGATATAATATAGAGATTACAATGTTAAATATAACTGGTACAGAGAATATTTTGGGCTAATCATTGTGACAATAGCAATAGCGGTATTCATAAAATGTTTTTACAGCCATTAAAATACTTTATGACCGCTATTAAAACCACACAGCGCTGTTACTACACTAAAACAGCTCCATTTTATGTTGTCTCTATTCGCGTAGTAAGTCGTCTGGTAAATACATATTAAAATATAGGTAGGCACCACAAAACAAAATGCCCATATGCCCATGTGCGCAAATAAACGAACGATCAAGCAAGTCAAAGACATAGGACTTAGGTCGCTTTACATTTAGCAATTCTTTTAGAATCCCTAGGCGGCAGCTGCTTTGCGTACAGGATGGTTTTGAATTTTTTCCAATATGTACTACAAAACAAAAGCAAACATATATTACTTATTCAATACAAGTGTGTGTGTGTGACGGCGAGTCGACGACACATTAAAAACTTCGTCTGTCTGACTAAAATGACGTCTAATCTAATACAATACGATAAGTACGTAGGTAGTTTATATGTTATTCTTTGTTATGGGTAACTGATGATAGGGGGTTTTATTTAATCAATCAATATGTTTATTTGCTCAAATATGTGTATACAGGGTTGTAACAAAAAGGGTATGTTAAGCGAAAAGATACGTAAATAGCCCACTGTAGAGGACCTATCCACAAAATTTGAGACTCGAAATCACATGTTTATTTTTCCCAATAGTATGGAGAATTTTTTAATATCTCAGGAATTTTCATACAATTTTGAAAAATAAACATGTGATTTCGAGTCTTAAATTTCGTGGATAGGTTCTCTACAGTGGGCTATTTACGTAGCTTTTCGCTTAACATACCCTTTTTGTTACACCCTGTATATACATGTTATTATTTGTATTTACAGCAAGCGTTCTACATATTTCGTCATATCTGACATGCAAATTTTTATTCCATACAATTCAACATCAAGCAGGCATTAATTAGTTGTAATAAATTCTAATAAAAAATGTAAATTTAACAATAAATAACAACAGAAATACACTATGTCAATAACTACTATTTCAATGTCAATACCAAAATGTAAACTTACCAATCAATAATAGAAATACGAGTATACTAATTCAATACATAATAGGCATGCCCACAATTTCATATAAATTTTCTATCAAATTTTGAAGAAAGAAATTAATTAACAGAGTATTAAGTAATAACTCTGTAAGCTGACTCTTAAATAAAGATATATTATCAATCTTACATAGTTTTGCAGGCAGTTTATTGTAAATCCTAGGAAACATACCAAACACGCTATTATTAAACATTGCAGATTTACAGTGCGGCATGCATATCTTATGTTTGTTTCGTTCTCCTTTTAACTTACAAAATGAGTCTAAATTATTTTTAACATGCATTGCAATCTCCAAGATGTACATGCATAGGAGTGGCAATATGTTTAAACTTTTAAAATAAGGTCTGCAACTGTCCGTTTGCATTAGGTTAGCCATTGCTCTAACACATCTTTTTTGAGACTTGAATATAACGTTTTTTTCTGTTGACTGTTTACCACTAGAAATAGCTCTAAGTGCTCTACGTTTGCCGATACGTGGTATCCACTCTAGAACTTTCCGACTCCACTCTGGCTGTGCGATCCTGAGCTTCTTTATGAGGCACATAGTTAGAGACCACGTCTCGGCACCGTAATAGTTTATGGTACATATTTAACACTAATTATTTTATTTAATCCTTCCTAAAATGAAGGTAAGTAATTACCTACTGAAAGAGTATCATCTACAAAATATATAACCCAGCGAAGCATTAAACGACAATCTGCTAGTTTGATCTGATATTAAGTGAGGTTCAAGGTCATGTAAATGTTTATAAAGTATGATCCAATGTGAACCTACAGACCTTATAAGATTATCGATCTATGTTGACCTTTTTATCTTGGATATTGGAGACTAATAGAATCTCTTTCAGAGGCTTACTCAATAGGTCTGGTCTGACCCTTTCGGCCTGGCGATACCTTTCCGGAAAATTATCATAGGTAGGAACATATGAAATATACATTTTAACTAGCTGTTTGTTGCCCGTACACGTAGACTACGGAATGTCTCATATCCGTACTGCCAACTACTTATATTATTAATATGTAAATGCATTTAGCAAATAAAGTGTGAAGAGGTAACAAACTTAGTTTCGCATTTATAATAAGTAGTATCTACTCACTCATAGGTTAGTACACCGGTTCCCGAAAGGTGGTCCGCGGAACCCTGGGGTTCCGTGAAAGGGCCGCAAGGGATCCGTAAAAAATACTATCACACGTTCCGTGACCAACGTTGTTCGCGCGCACCGAAGTAGTTATCAACGTAGGGTTCCGTTAGGAAAAGTATAATCAATTAGGGTTCCTTGGCAAAAAAAAATTGGGAACCCCTGGGTTAATAAATAAGGCTGCTGCAGCAAAATTCAAATACGTACAGCCGTACCCTGTGCGATCGCCCAAGCATTGGAGTCCCACAGCTCTACCGGGTAGGTACCAAATAATCTAGCAGTGCTTAATTTTATATTAAGCATACTAATCTTCATATATATTTATTTATTTACTGTTAAATTTTATGTAAGTACAGTGGTCTCATAGCTGTTTAAGTTATACTTTATATGTAGTACCTATTAGGTACAGTCGCTTGTTAGGTCCACCCCGGGATTTTCTATGCTTTATTTGCATTTGTCCAGTCGCTTCTTTTTTATCCTGGCTTACAGGAGTTACAGTGGCGGGAGTGAGTGATGGGCCAATCCCGGATACCCTACCATAAAATCAGTTTACTTTAATCAATGCCAGCACTTGCAGGTTAAACAACTCATTAAGCAACACGTGCAGAAACTGCTAAGTAATGATACGTTTTATTACGTAATGAGTCACCTTGTTCGAAGTTTGATAGCCCGCTTATCATTGGATAAGAAAAGAAAGAACAGATGCGATAAATATGTAGACGGGGTTTAGACAAATTAACAATTATGCGAGAAATATAGCCATGCGCCATTGTAGCTTAAAAGCAGTACTTAGCGAATTCAAGACAAAAACGACAATTCCGTTGATTTTTTTTTTGTAGAATTTTATTATGCTGATATCTTAATAAACTATGACAAATGCTGTATTACAGTTCCCCTATAACCACCATGTAGCCTGCCTAGTATGAACCAATTACAGTTGACTCCTATGGAAGTCAAAATTTCCGCCCGAAATTAGCAAAGCCAATTTTTTAAAACAACATTAGGTAACCTCTTTGTGAGGAAAACCTCTATCCACACCGGCTGCTCGGAGCATCGCACTATAATACGTCGTAAAGACCAACCATCCTTGCATCTTCTATAACTACGTAGGCAGGTACTTATGAAATGCTTTGTCCAGGATGACTGAAGGATCAACATCATAGCCTAAACCGCTGATCTTAAGAGACCTGATATTTGGAGGGCGTTTGTAGGAAGCAGGCATGCGAAATGAAAGTATTTTCCGAAATTACCACGTGAATTAACTAAATACACACACCGAATTAACGGGACGCGGACGAAGTCGTGGATGTCCATAGTAATAATCAAATAGTTCATCAATCAAAGTATGGTACCAAAGGATCATGAAAGAAATTCTACAGCTATGTTTACCATAGTGGGACTAGCCCCCCTAGCATGACCACGCATCGTGGATATCGTATCGTACAATATCGTATTGTCACTATACAAAATTCAACATCGCGGCTATATTTATCGTGTTTTCGACAGGCAAAATGTCGATAAATCGGTTTATCGTAACGTGTTTCGCAGGCATGCTACTTGTGCTGATGTAAAAGATCAGTGACAAGCTTAGATGAATTATGACAAGTTGCCAGATTATTGCCTGACTTTCTTAGTTAACTCTTATTTATTTTAGTGAACCCCTTCATCAATACAGAAGTACAGAAAAACATTTATTAATTAAATAATACTTTTATAGCAGCAAATTTTGTGTTAAATTAAATAAAAAGTTATATTATTTCTGAGAATATTCACAAAAATATATGTTAGTTAAAACGTTTAGTTACCTACATATACCTACCTAGTTGCTTACATTGGTAATAATATTGGTAACAAACTCAACATAATTAAATTAAAAACAGCAATTTCAGAACTAAAAAAAATTTCAGCAAAGGCCACTCTGTAATTTCTTTGCTCAAGGTCATCAGCAGTTTTCTGGCCAAAGTTATGGGGAATTATTAAAAAAAAGTATTGTATTGCATGTTGTTAATTGTAAGTATACCTATACATTGTACATACATATTGTTATTATTATATTTTGTTTGCTTGCATCTGGATAACAGTTATACTGGATAATAGGTAGTTCAGGCAGGTATTCAGAGGATACTACAAGTGCTATAGTTATTAGAGGTTATTAAGTGGGTTAAATGTTGTGCCCAAATTACTTGAATTATCATGATAAGCAAGCACAAAACTTACACTTAGGCATTATCCCTTCAACCAAGTAACTTATAATAGGTACATAGATATTATACACTTCTATGCTGCTCTGGGAGTGAAAAAAAAAATGTATAATACTACAGCTGCTTCTCTTCCCAGACATACTGTACAAGTCAGTAGAGGGACAAGAGGGTCTTGGTGTTTTGTAGGCGATGGGCGACCACCACTCACTACTAACCGAACTTGTACATCTCAACTATACCCTCAAAATTGGTCAGAAGTGGCACCATGTGGTTCTATCGGCCCTTGGTGCTCTGCCTACCCCGTAATGGATAAAGGCGTGATTATATGTATGTATGTATTATACAGGTAGGTAGTCACCCGAATTATTCTTGAAATATTAATATTATTTTGGTGGTTTTGTGGCTTTGCCTGTTGACACAGACCCAAAATACATACATACATATAATCACGCCTTTATAGGCAGATCACCAAGGGCTAAAAATATTAAGAAATAAATTACTTTCACTTCATAATTTGGTTGATTTTGACTGTCACACTTTAATCACTTAAAATTAGTCCTCCCTGTACCTTTCTATCTTGCCCATTTATGTTAGGAATGTAGAGGGACAGAACTGACTAATGTTAGTTTACCTTTAAGTGTGACAGTCAGAATCAACCATAATATTTGTGTAGATTTCCAAGTATTTCAAGGTGTGTAAAGTTATATCTTCTCTGTTAAATAATATTATGATATAGTTACATATCTACCTGATTGTCTATTGATAATAAACTGACTTCTCTGATACTATCTGTGTTGTTTTGAGTATCTTCTGTAATTAATCTTGTATTATGAACAAATTAATTTGTGAATTATTTTGCAATCAGGGTGCTTAATCAATGTTAAAATTGGTATTTGTTATCTTGACATATCCTTCAGTAACTGCCATGTCATCTAATGATTTCTAAATTAAGGCTTACTATTATAGGACATTACTATGATGATGAATCGATTTGATCAATGAATGATGTTGCACTGTCTAAGTGCCCTATCCTATCGTTCATTATAACATACCCATCATTAAGTATATCATGATATTAACACTGCACAATAATCTATAGTTGAACTAAAATACTGAATATTTAAACATCAAATTTAATTTCAAGTGTTCCACAGCACCGTCAGCATCCTGTCATAGTCTATACCAAAATCAACGCTACAGGTAAAGCAGAAACATCATGCAAACTCCACCATTCTCTACTGAGATTGCACAGCCAACCAAGTTATTATTAGAACCACAGTCACCACTACACTAAAACATAGATTATGTGCTCCATTGTGCTATAAATTCTACGGGTAGGTATGTGATGCTTCAGAAAAGTTAACTTTGCATAACAACCTGTATGAATGCTCAAGTGAAGAAGCTAGGCTAGGTAGGAGCATGATTGTAATAGTGAGAGACTGGACCCAAAGGTGCATGCTAGTTTGTTTTCACATGGTTACCTCCACCGATGTCCATCGCACTATAACGAGCACTTCGGGCCGCGGACACCTGACTGGGGATCTTCCGTATTAATGCACATTTATTTTAACTCGGATCAGCACTGGGTAATTTACACATAGTTACAGAGGTCTCCAATTAACTTACACACACACCCTCACTGTTATTTTGTTTCAAATCCAAAACACACACGAATAACTTCACAAGCGTAATTTAAAGACGTACCTCCTGGGGCATGATCCGATAATAACTGTCTCTTCGGTCTGTCCAAGTCCAACCAAGGAACTAGTTATCAAGGTCTCGTCTCGACGCAGCATGCACGGTTCCGAGAATAATAACACCACTACCTTACTATCACCTTATTATACTTGCTACACAACAACAAAAGATACACTAAAATTACAATTTAAATTCACTTCACTAAAACTGAATGCCACAGTCGTCAAAGTTGCTAAAAAGTAAAACTTCTCGACGTGATTCAAGGAAACGTCAAAAACAAAGTGATAAACCGAGTCTGTGTGCGTGATATCCGAACATCACACCACGAATGACTGATTACGATTGGCGCGGCCGCTGTCAATTATGTCACATGGTGGCGCCAAATGACGTAGGCCAAATTGCGCATGCGCACTGAGCACCGCGTAATTTTTTATTGTGTGTCTTTGTTTGGAAAGATTGTGATAATTTTATATTCTTCCTTTTCACTTAGCTTTAGTGAAAACGAGACAGCGCAGACTGGAAAATAATGATATTAAAGATTTCTGTAAACGAATGGAGTGCGATATTTTTTACGTGTTTTCCCGCTTTTTATTTGGCGCGAAATTACAAAAGTAGTTATTACATAATATAATATACATACCTATATATATAGTATACATACCTACGGTAGGTATTAAAAAATGTTACATAATATTTATTGAAAAACTACACACAAAAGTAGCGGGTTGTACTAACGTCAATCTACACAAGTACACACCTATCTACTGCGAAGTCAACGTGTTTATTAAAGTACCTAAGTAAAGAGTCAAGTACCTACCCCCTACCCTCTATTAGTTATTCTCTCTCGCCTATACCTTTCGTCTGTGACTCACCCCAAAGGCTGTATTTGAGATGCGTGGGCGGGCTTAAATTCAGGAATATTTCAGGCCCGAAGGAGTCATAGCCAGCGTGACTCATTCGATGTACGCATTGCATTTGAAGCTTAGCCAGTAATTTAAGTAAGTCTCCCTAGATAGATCATAATAATGGGTGAGAGATTGAGATAGTGGGGTGTTAATAAAAATTTCTTGTTAAAAAAACGTTAAAAAACGTTATATGTATAACGTTTTAATATGTAAGTTCATGGTGGCATAGAAGGGCGGACTTTTTTTAGATCCAGGTCTCCCTAATTTCTCAAAATCGTTAGATACGTAAAAGGTTGCTAAGTACATTAATTTATTGATAGCAATATAGCTAACATATGTAAAGGTTTCTAAACAGACATTCTTTTCCAGGTAAATATACAAAGAATTCTGTCAATTTAATAGCTCTAATCGGAACCAAAAAGTCTAGCCAGTAGCCACATCGACTACCCCCTCGTCGCGTCCACAGGTGCGACTCCCCGGCGCGTCGGGCAGGCGTCGTTGCGGGAAACGAATTAGGACTCCATTTTGGAAACTACCTCACTAGGGCAGCAAAGCTGCAAGAAGCCATGCATAGAGTCAGTGACGTGTAGGCATAGAGTAGAAGAATAACTAAGCCAGGTCAACGTGTCGTCCGTTTTAAAAAAGCGACGGCATTTCTGGCTCTACTTGCTATTAGACATGTTTTATGTAACACGAGATAAAGCTTAATATTTTAATGGACAAGGTGACGCTGATTTTAAGATTATTTCTATAGGGAGTTTTTAAATTTTTAAACAAGGAAGCCCGATTCCTCAGTCAGTGCCCTTCTCCACATTGGTAGCGCATTCAAGAAACTCTAGTGACGGTGACGGTCATATTCAAATACCTACGAAGAGAGTGATATAAAAACTCGCCTTTTAGAAAGTGTAAGTGGCAGCAGATAAAATTCTAAGACAACATATCACATACGTGATCGTTTTAGACCATTCATAAAGCCATGTTATGTTCTTCATAGCTCGATAGGTGCCCTAATGCATAACACCTTACAATAGTGCCAGTCTTTTTAGCCCGATGTCAGTGTCGCTAGGTTCTACGTAGCAACCAAATAAAACTACACGTGGAAGTCTTGGTAAGCACCAAGACGCCATCAGCCTTACCTACTTGTTGCGTGAGGCGCCTCGCTTGTCGACGGCCGACTGTAATAGATATGCCATACTGTCATGAAGTATAAAAAGTTGTAACCAGTCTATTCGGCGCCTTTACAAATAGTAGACATTTTTCTTTCAAGTGAGGTACATGTGCAAGGTATGTTATGGTAGGTAGGTAAGTGCGAACGTTACGGACTTACGGACGAGGCGACAGAGGTATGTATGGAACGTACTAAATGGAGATCTGTAGTCTCTCCCTACCCCTATGGGACATAGGTGTGAGATTATGTAGGTAATAGGAACCTAATGTTATCCAAAATAGATTGCGTCGTCAATTCCCTTTGGTGGGGCGTTTGACAAGATAAAATAAATAACTATAAGTTTATTAAGTGCTATTTAATTACTTAAAGGTGAAATAATTACCAAGACCGAGTACGTCTTGTGTTATCAAAATACATTTTCCTAAAATAACTTCCCCAACGTTATCATGTAATATTTTAGCAGTTAATTTGTGCCCCTTTGTAAGCTAAGTTCCCCCTAGGTCTTTGGCTCGATGCGTCATACGCACAGCCTGGGGTCGAGCCGGCGACGAACACTGGCGCCCCCGTGCGACGCCACACGCAACCTGAAACACTGGCATAGAGCTGAGTTAGAATTAGATTAGAATAGAGGCATTGGTAGAATTAGAACGAACTCTAAATAACATTTCCGCCACAAATTTAAGTGACAGACTAAGGTATCAACAATACTCGATGGATGAGTACCTAAATGTATCGAATTAAATCCAGAACGAGACCTCTAGGTCTAGTCGTAACGTGAGCTGAGGGTTCAGCAGACCACTGTACCCCTAAATCAAGCATTAGATCATACGAAGTAGTGTGAAAATATTATTATCTGTAGTAGGTAAATAGGTACCTTAATTAGAAGGACCCTGGACAGACCTTGGAGGAAACGCTAATTTGATTAATATTTAACTTGGCTACTAAGACAGGCAAGTGTCTAAATAAATGGGTTAGTATGTAGTCGATTCGCACGAAATTTATTCGCACGAACGTGCCAAATGTCCCCTGTTAAAAATAATATTATTTTAGTAGGCTCTTCGCCCGAATGTATTGTAAACTACATTCGACTACTAACCCAAATAAATATCCTACCCATAGTAATAGATAGACGACCGAATGGCATTAGGTTTTACCAAAGATCTTGCATTGCTTAACTTAAAAACCTGCATTGTCAGCATCAGGCGCCAACAAAAACATAACGAGAGTTCTATAGGCATTCATGTCTGTGTACACACCGATTACAAAACAAACCCATATTGATAACTGGCAGGTACTTGCCGGAGTTACGTCCACTTCCGTAATAACTGTGTTCCCTCCGCCGTGGTCCCTACACAACCCTTTGTGACGCATTGTATTATGTACGAATACTTAATTAAACAATTTGCAGTAAGTAGGCCAGTTAGATACCTATTAGCCTAGATAGCCGAAATCTCAGAGGACGAATTATTTGAAAGTATGTAGGCAACTTATCATTTTTGTTTAATACGAGGTTTGTTATTGACGGAGAATTAAAGTGAGGGAAGTTATAGAGTACACAACCATGGAGAACCATGGTACACAACAGTATATAAAATACTCATCCACTTTTCACCTCATTAAACTCCACGCGAGAAGTGAGCCTATCGCCCTACGAGAAGGTAGAACGCAATATTATGAACTCACAGGTTCTATTAAGCTTCAACGATCTTCCCGGGACGTGTCACGGGAATCTTTTGGATCCCTCACGAAAAAAGGAGATAAAGTTTAATAAAAAATACATGTAGGTACATATGGTTGAAAAACTTTTTCAAGATCCAATAAAAACTTAAACATACGTGTCAAATAAAAAAACTATATATTTTCAAACAAACTGTCACATCGAACATCAAAATCAATCTATCAACATTATTTACCGGTCTCTATAACATTTCTATCTATTTACTTAAATATTGTGAAGGAAACTCGATATGCCCGAAGGTATACCTAAGTTGCCGCAGCAGGAGTCCCCAGTGGCTAGGGCTGGTGCGGGGGATATCTCTGAGAGGGAGCTGTCCAGGGAACGACACAATCTTCAGACCACCCCACCAGCGTAAGTGTTAGAGAAGCCTACCTAAATGACTATTTTTGGTGTTTATTTCCTATACCTACAAAAGGAAATTTTCTCGAACAATAAGTTTCGTCTAGCTAGATAGACTAGGCAGGGTCAAACAAGGCCACTTCCAAAAACCTAACTACACCATTGTTCTAAGTTGAGTTGACGAATTCCTAGCTTAACGCCTAAGAGAACGCCTGAGTTCCCAACACACACAACATGCGCGGAAGGAGATGAAGCTGATATGACTGTAATGAAACCCAGCATCAGCACAGGACAGCAATATAAGTAGGTATGCAGATTTTCTACCTATTTGAATTGATGCTGTCTCTATCTTGATCAAGTTTCAGAGCAAGGCGGAATTAAATTTATTCGCCCGCATCATTGAGAACTATTGAAAATTTTAAAAACCTGCCCTAAACATACCTTGTTATTATACGTCATCCCACAATTTCCAGACGCGTGCAACCCGCTCACCCGAAGAAGCAGCTGTTCTCTGCCCCCGTGAACAAGTTCACGGCGACCTGCCCCGTGCCCAGCCCCAACCTGGAGCGCATACGCAGCTGTCTGGACCAGTACTCGCGGACTCCGGCGCGCCCCGCCAAGATCGGGCCCAAAGCCGTGTCCATGGAGGACCTAACTCCTACCAAGCGGTTTAGGAGACTAAAGTACGCATATATGTTATTGGTTAACTATTCTACGTGCTATAAATAGGAAATTGGCATTAATAACGTTTTCGTCTGTGCAGCGTGCGGTTGTTTTTTGATTGCGCTATAAATGCTTCCTGGGATTTATGGTTTTTTTGTGTAAGGTCGTGTTATACCAAGGCTAATAGTCTAACAAACTATGTTACCCCATCTACCTATATAGTTCCAAAATTATTTCACCATTTTGTTGACCAGAAGAGAGCCCTATCTACCAGTGGTCCGTCAGCTGGGTCCTGCCGAAGAGCAGGCCGCCGCCACCATCTACCGCTTCCTCATGCTGTGCGCGTGGCGCCGCCGCCGGGGAGAGGTGCGCTGCATTAGGAAGACGCTGGAGACACAGGTTATAGACGATAGACTGTTATTTCCTCATCCTGCTTTTCTGATTGGCATTTTATTTAACTATCACTTACGTGGTTAGATTATGATATTCGCAACCGACGTAACGAGTATTTCACCAAACCATAATACAGGCTGCAATATCCCCAGGTTTCCACCTCGGAGCGGCTCCGTATCCAAGTGTCGACACTCAAATCGCTGCTGGACTCCGACAACGCCAAGGTGCGGCTGGCGATGCGTGAGCTTGAGCGACTCAAATTATTGCTCAGAGATAAAGAAGCGGAAAAGGCGGTGCTGGAAAAGGTTAGCATATTACCAATTGCCTCTCCTTCTCTTTTACTTGTAATACAGGCTATCATGAACACATGTTTTACAGGAGAAGAGAGCTTTAGAAAATGACGTCTGCGCTGTTGAAGATCGAGCATCGGAAATGAGCATCGGTGAGGAAAAGTCTACGCTTAAAGAGGAAATGTCTACAAGGTTTAACAGCAAGGTAGTAGGATAAACACAGCTCCCTTGTCCCAGGCTGGCGTAACTGCCGCAACGAGTTGGAAGGGGTCCGAGCGGCGGCGCAGGCGTGCGAGCGCGCTCTCAACACCGAGCGAGCCGCCGCCTGCGACGCCAGGAGGCAGCGGGACCGGGCTTATGCTAAGGTATGTTAGGCAGGGGCAAAGCAGGCAATTCTTGTTGTACCTACTAATTAAGGTTCTGCATCACAATCTGCATCTAAAATGGGAGTTACAAATATAATTATATTTGAAACTGAAACACTAACATAATAACAATCGAAAAATAACTTGTGTATGCTTTTATGTCGAATAAATGAAGTCACTTTCATTTCGTCATTCATCTTGATTGATTTCTATGTATAAGGTTAAGTAGATAGGTACCTACGTTTTTATTTACAGCTAGCTTTAGTCAAAGAAGATCTCTCTCATCACGAGGCTCTGCTCGCTGAGGCGGAGGCGGAGATGTCTGCGTTGCGGCGGGAGGCAGACGAGCGCACGCGAATGCTTGCTGAGGCAGATGAGAAACTTAAGATCGAGCAGGAGTTAGTATCGGCTTAAATACACACACACACTGGTCTTTTTCGTTTTAAGATTTTCCTCCAAGTATCTTAGAGTAGAATAGTACTACCTACCTGGCATCACCCCCAGTCTGCCCATGGGTATCATAAGAGAAGGTTAAGGAATTGCAGGTGATGGGCAGTAGCGCCCCGTGTTGACAACACAGGTAGGTAGTCCAAAATCTCACTGCGGTCACCAACCCGCCTGTCCAGCGTGATGACTATGGGTAAAAACCTTATGGCAGTAGCCATAATATGGCGTGCGCTGGGGGAGGCCTACATCCATCCAGCAGAGGACTGCAATAGGCTGCTGTGCGACACTAAGTGTGAATAAACGTCGTCAGAACACTGCTTTTCATCGATTGCGTATTCGGTGCGTCAGGCGCGCGCGCGCTGCTGCAGCGAGTGCGCGGCGCTGTCGGCGCGCGTGGAGGCGGCGGCGCTGGAGACGGCGGCGCTGCGCGGCGCGGTGGGCGCGCTGCGCGGGCAGCTGCAGCGCCTGCAGGACGAGCTGGGCGACGCGCGCGCCCGCCTGGAGTGGCGCCCGCTGACCAGGTACCCGGGACTCTGTACTTCTTTACACAGCCGGCGAGATGACGTCCCTTTCATATACACAGATTGCGAGACGAGATCTCTTCCTCCGTAAAGACTGCGAGACGAGATCTCTTCTTCTATAGGTACAAATCGCAAGACGAGATCCCTTTCTGACTCCTTAAAGTTCTTAACAGAATGACTTAGATATCGTAACCCCTGCTAGAAGTTACCTACTGGCGTAACAGATCATACAGATATCTATCATACTGATTGCGCCAACCTATTGAAATAACTGGAAACGGGAGGATATTATGAGGGTTAATCCTAAAAGCTGGTATTCCCTTAGGGTGCTGGGCGCGGCTCGCTGGTGCTTGCAGCAGCCGCTGTCGCTGCGGGAGGCACTGATGTGGGCGCTGGTGCCGGCCCGGCACGGCTGCTGACCGGCCCGGCACGACTGCTGACCGGATCGGCACGGCTGCTAACCGGCCCGGCACGCCTGCTGACCGGACCGGCACGGCTACTCACCGGCCCGGCACGACTGCTGACCGGACCGGCTTTGCCACAGACCGGACCAATCCTATGTACCTGAGTAGTGCCATACAGTCCATCGGATCAGTGGGGCAGGCACGAACCTTTCGATAGTCCGAAACCATCACATTCATGCATGTCATATCTCGTAGATTTTGCTTGTGAGTCGATAGAGCGTTACGACACGTAAAAAGGTTCATGCTTACCCTGACGATCTACTTAATAACGTTTGTGGCGTACAAATAATTAGTGATAAGGCAGTTAGTATATGGTTCGGAGCCTTAAGTTACCTACTAAAAATGGCTTAGGGGTTATTCCAATAATCAGATAGCCTATCTGAGGGATAAAATTAATGCTGTCTCTATCTTGATCTAATGTTTTAAATAAATCAGCATCATTTTTATTTCTAATATATACTATCTGATCATTAGAAAATTCTGCCCTAAAACAAGTGCCAACATTTCAGTGTAAAGCCTGACCATTGCTACATTACCTGTACAAGTAGATCAATTTATGAACTTATAATAATTAATTAGGCATCCGTAACATAAAGACTCTTTTGTGTCCTCTCGGTAAGTATTTGTTATTTACGCAATATTTTTAGCTATTTATAATGTAACTTAATAAATTATGATTATCGATGTTTATTTTGTAAGTTTTGTTAATTTAGATTTTTTAAGTGATTAATTTATTATGGTTTGCTAATAATGTAATATTTAATGTTGAAATTAACGATCGTTTCTTTGAGTCTTCAATTTATAAATAATAACAAAGGATCTCAAGGATTTTTCTTTCACGTTAGACATAGTGCGACCCCTGGACATTCCAAGACACAACGTGCCATTAAATATATAAGTAGGTATTTAATTTTATTACGTTGCTCTGAAGAGTTTATTAGCCACATGTTATCTATATTCATGCAGACATGCTGTCTCCTGTTTAAAAAAAGACGTTATTGAGGTCTTGGTGCATATACACCAAATGAAATAAACCCAGGAATAAAAACCGAAAGTTAGGATAGTATTTTGATTTATTTGTTTCAGTCTTAATCTTCTAATCAACAATGTCAACTACAAAATAAATCTTTGAGAAGGTACCTAGTTAGGTAGATATCTACAATATTTGAGAACGACAAAGATAGAAACTTGTAAAGGTAGGTAGGTACGTGCGACGCACAATTTGAACATTTTTTGGTTTACTTATTATTTTCTTTCAAACCAAGTTCTCTCTTTATAGTTCCCAAAATTGTCCCAAAATAAATAAATGGACAAGAAGAGCCACTTGCACAATATGTTTAATTCATCACAATTACTGATAACTCAAATTGTTAATTTTATTTCTAAACAATGTCGCGTGCAAGTCGCTCGAAAATGTGTTTTTCATGGCACCCATGGCATCGGCAAGGATAGGATGTCGATAATGTGTTCTAACATGACAGTTTGTAATTATCACAATAACATAAACAAATAGGTAAATGTCAATATTAATATTCTAGCTACCGAGGTGCATTCTACAACTACCCTCACTACTAAACTGCAAGATAACCATGAATTCTTGAAGAAAGGACTGTTTCCATTGTGTAAGTGAGACGCCACTATATGCAGTGTAGAGCGACATCACGCTTCCACAATTAAAACAGTCCTGCATGGTTCACCCGCTGATGTAGATAAGCTTGTGTGTAAATTGTAAATGGAATATTTAACTGATTATTTTAATTTTGTACTGCGCATTTGAAATGACCAACGTGAACTTGTAGATAAAAAACCCTTTGGGCACATTAGATCTAATTCGCAAAATGTACAACTGTCCAATTCTTAATTAGCCCAGTTTTCAATTGGCCGAACGTATTCTGGACAGGTATTGTATTGCTTTTAATTGTGCTGGTTTTTTTTTTTAATTTGTATGCCGCAGCATGCAAGCAGTTGTGGAGAAACAATATCTGTGAATTATAACATTTAACTGAACCCATGACTACAAATAAAGAGTTTAATTGAATTGTATTTAATGTCCATATTTTTATATGTCAAAGATCATAATACAATAAAAGTTAAATTGGAGTCAAAAAGTTACAATTAGGCCACTAAACATTAACTGTTTCAGTTATGTACAAAGGTTATGATAAGTACAGCATTTAACTATAATATTAGACAAATCTTCTCATTTGACAAGTAAGAGAATTGAAATAATATAACATCACATCGTCTACTTTTCATAAACTCAAATTCTATCATTTTAGCAAGAGTTTTGGTACCTACTTGTCTACCTGAACTGGTATGTAATATTTCAAATAATTGGTCAAAGGATTCTTGAGTATATAAAATATAATTTTTTTAAAAAGAAAAACCGACTTCCTCCCAAAACTCGAGCTTACTAAAGTAAAATTTAACTAAAGGGCAAATACGAGTATATATTGCGTTAAGCCGTGTACGAAGTTTACGAGGCATAATATTATCAGATTTATATAATTTTATATAAAATAGGCCACATGACAAAAGAGAAAAAGGACTAGGCTTCGAAACTTTACGTCTGACAATATGATGATTATGATGATAATGATGACCTCCGATCAATTTCGGTCATGGCGACCACTTCTAATCCTAGATATTACTAAGTTGGCGTTCATGCTCTCGGATATGGCTTACATTTACATAGCCAATCTTCGCCCTGAACGCCCGCGCACACAGAGGACAGGTTAGTGCGCCATTATTGTATTATAGATAATGGCAGCAGGAGGACGAGTCTTTAGTTCATCACGTTTAGCGTCAAGGTCAGCCTGACGCTGCTCCTCGAACTCGTGTACTTGCTTTATCACCGTCCTGCGCCACTCTGGTCGTTGTGCTGACAAAACTTCCCATTTAGATGGATCTATATTGCATCTCTTCATATGTCTTTTCTGAACATCTTTGTATCTGAGTATCTGTTGCCCGTCGCGTTTCCGCTTGCCCTCGTCCAGTTCAGAAAAGAAGATGCGCTTAGCCAATCTCTCCTCCGCCATACGAGACACATGACCGCACCACCGAAACTGCCGACGCATTAAGTAGGCCTCAATGGCACTTACATTGGCTCTTCGCAATACTTCGGTATTACGCACTCGGTTGGACCATCTGATTCTCATGATGGATCGGAGGCACTTGAGGTGGAATCGATTCAGAGTGCGTATGTGGCGACGGTACATGCACCACGACTCGGAGGAATATAAGAGATTTGGCAGCACAACAGCCATGTACACACTTATTTAGGCAACATATAATTACACTCCTTCTTCCTGCCCTGTTCCCAATCATTTGGGGTCGGTGCAATATGTAGGTACTCTTTTTTCATTCATCCCTATTATCCGTCATCTCGTTATTCTCATGTCTACCTCTTCCTCTATAACCATCTTACTTCGGACACGGCTTAACGCAACATATATTTCATGACTTAACACAATTATCTTCATCTTCATAAGCCTATTGCAGTCCATTACTGGACGTAGGCCCCCCCCTGCCATAAGGGGATTTTGTTACTAAAAAGTTCCACTATCTGTTTTTTCGGCGGCTCCATCATCAGACCCTCGTTTCCTTTATATTATGTGTAGCTGACCAAAATTCTCTATAAAAATCTAAAAACGGACTACTCGTGCCTTTTATATTTGAGGATATCCCTAGATTCCTTAGAGATTCCATCATCAGATGTTATGTTTTATATGTAGGTGATCAAAACGCTCAGTAAAAGTATAAAAACAGACTACATGTGCCTACAATATTCGAGGATTGCCCTCGATTTCTCCAAGATCCCATCATCAGATCCTGATATGGTGAATATGGGACCAACTGGAAGTATACCATGACCAACTATAAAAAAAAATTGAAATCGGTTCATAAATGACGGAGTTCTGAGGTAACACACATAAAAAAAAATAAAAAAAAAAATAAAAAAAAACATACAGACGAATTGATAACCTCTCTTTTTGAAGTCGGTTAAAAACAGTACCTAACACATAATATACTTTAGGTAGCACAATCAAATTTTCAGGCCAGTCAATCCATAAAATATTTAACAAAAACATTGTCATATGACTGGAATATGACTAGAAGATTTTGGACATAAATGTATAAGGTATGTACTTTGATTCTTTGGAATGAATTGAAATTACTAGTAATTTGCTATGTCTAAACTAAGGTACACTTGTACTGCGTAATGCTGCCTTTCCATCATATACATAGTATGTACTATGGTCCATTGATACGGCCCCTTGATCACCTAATTTGCAATAGCAAAGCCGAAGCAAAGCGATAGCGAATATTGTACAATATTCGCCTTGAAATGTCAAAGTTGAAATTCATTTTACGTAATACTAATTTGACAAGCAATCAGCGATTTTTGTACAATTTTCGCTATCGCTTTGCTTTTGCTAGTTAGGCAATAAGGGGGTGGATGCATTTGATATCCACCAATCAAATTATTTGACATGGACCATAATTGATGGAAATCATATGCATTCGAAGCATAGCACATAGAGATGTGGAAAGGTAGCCTAATTCTCTATGTATAAAAAGAGACCCTAATCGAAGGTAGGTAAGCTATAATTTTGACTAAAGAAGGTTGCAAGTGAGCCTAAGCATTATTACAATGAGTAAGCTTCACAATATATGCAAGACTAATTATACAGCTTACTCACTGCATCTTATAATAATATGTCAATAATAATTCGACGATAGTGGAAAGGCAAAAACGGTGAAGGAACACTTTTTCCCAAAATGAGTTAAATAGACCAATCGACATAGACTTTTTGTGTGAGTCGATTGTGAACAAAAATCGAGTGAGAACAAAAAGGGTATGTTAAGCAAAAAGCTATGTAAATAGCCCACTGTAGAGAACCTATTCACAAAATTTGAGACCCGAAATCACATGTATATTTTTCCCGATAGTATGGAAATTTTTTAAATATCTCAGGAATTTTCATACAATCTTGAAAAATAAAAATGTGATTTTTAGTCTCAAATTTTGGAAATAGATTCTCTATAGTGGGCTATTTACATAGCTTTTCGCTTAACATACCCTTTCTGTTACATCCTGTATACCTACATAGGTATAACTAATTTTTTACCGAAATGGCGCTTTAGAGTTTATGCCTTTCCACTTTCGATTGTTACTACTTATTAAATAGGTAGTAAATAATTAAAATGGAATGTTTTCTTAAAGGTAGGTTTACCATTCATACATCGATTATTCTTATTTACATTAAGTACACCGACAGAGATAATTCAGATAAATTATTCTAAATTCGACAACGTTGAGCTTATAATTTGTTTATTTTTCATTGCATATTTAACACCCTATATAGTAGATACAAATAAATTAATTAGATGAGTATAATTTTCTTCTTATACAATAAGGCCCAGTTGCAAAAAGTACGATCCATGGACTGATTACGTATCTTGCAATAAATAGCAATGGCAAATTCCTTTGTCCGTTACTACGTTATACAAATTTTATAAGCTAAGTACTTTATACTATCGCCTTGATACGTAATAAGGTCCGAGTTGTAAGTGGTAGGTTTACTGCAAGTGGGCCTTATTGTAAGTCAAACAGTTAGTTATTTACATAATGTATATGGAATTGTGGACAAATCACTGGACTGTAACAACATCATAAACATTCACTCTTCATCCATAGAGTTATTGTCGCACGATTTCAATTCCATTGCCTCGTTTTGGCAGGATTTAGTTCAAACCATTGTATTCATAGTCAAGTTTCTACTCGCCTCGTAGAATAATATTTTTAATATAAGTATCTAAGTTATGTCTAATTTTTGGTATAACACGAATTTCTTCTCCGCGGCGGGAAGTAAGTACAAATGCATTAAACCTTAGAAACCCGAAACTAAATAAATTTATCGTATAATCAAAGGTTTAATTAAAGATTACTAAACTTTGATTTAAATAAACTAAATAGATCATTTAGAAACGGTATTTAGATATAGACTTTTCTTGACTATGAATATAGAAGGTAATTAATTATAAAGTCTAATTTGTGCTTAATATTAAACTTAAATATAGCAAATACTTAGGACTAGAAGTAAAACCCCTTCATCAAATCACGGATAAGGCTGTGCCTACACCAAAGATTGACATGAGGAAAATAATACTTAATTAACTACCGTTACTAAATTAAATACATCTGTTTCGCCAATATGGCGGATCAAAGGGGTTTAGGGATAAAATAAAGAACATTAGGAACACATAATAAATAACAATTTAAAATGACTAGAACATGAAAGTTGTAAAAACAAAGTATATTTAAATGGAATGGCGTATTACTTCCATGGTGTTACAACACAAATATTAAAGTCTGTGGATTAAATTACTTATTTTTTTTTTCATTATTGTTATAATGTCATGTCTAATATCCGAATGTTACCTGTATCCAACGTTTTATATGATTTTTATGCATGTGAACACATTTATTTTGACAGACTATACACACGAACAACGAGCGCAGTGAGCGCATTGTGTAGCGACTTCTAAGTTGTAGAACTACGTCGTATATTGTTCAAAATGTAAATGAGAAATGCATACTCAGGTTCACGGTCCTTTGGCTGGACAAGAATACACCAGAATCAAAGATTGCAAGAGGTTCGCCAACTGAAATATTTACGATATTCTAATTTATTAGGTAGCTACATCTTCTTCAAGAAAATGTATAATGTTACTCTTGTCTCTTACTGATCATGCTCTCTCTTGTATCGATCTATATCATAGCAAACCCCTCCCCCCCCTCGTTGATGGCCCACAGTAGCGCATGCACCAGCTGTTCGTAACAGTCGTAGTCAGGCAGACAGAGCTGGTTGAAGCAGGTGTGTGCGGTCGGTAACGCGCCGAAGTTCGCCGCCGGGGTTATTTGGAAACGAGGGTTCAGGTCCTGCAGGGAAGGCCGAGTATGAGACCAGTGAGATTCGAAATCAATCGCGTTAAACATGATCGAGTTCGCACAGAACACTTCATTGTCACTTATAAGACGATATGTGTGCAAGACCGTTAGCTGATCTCTGTTCAAAGTTTATTGCGCAATATTTATTCTTCAGTACGATAAGATTGAGCTAGGGTATGCATTACAGTAGATTCAATTTATTACATTTTCAATGAGCAAATTACTGAGTACAACACGTTAATTTGGACATAAGGCATGTGCACCAACCTGGAAGCCCCTCGGAGGCAGCTGCGCCGTGCCCGTCGTGAACTGCAACAGCCGCGCGCGCTCCGCCGGCGTCAGGCCCTCCACCGCCGCCCAGAACCACGACACCAGCCGCGCCCACTCCCGCCCCGCGCCCGACACCAGCGCGTGCGCGCGCCAGTCCGACACCGACACCTCGCCCGTGCCGCACACCAGCAGCTGCGGACACGCGACTGACAACACCGGCTCGCCCGACACCGACACCTCGCCCGTGCCGCACACCAGCAGCTGCGGACACGCGACTGACAACACCGGCTCGCCCGACACCGACACCTCGCCCGTGCCGCACACCGCAGCTGCGGACACGCGACGACTGACAACACCGGCTCGACCGACACCGACACCTCGCCCGTGCCGCACACCAGCAGCTGCGGACACGCGACTGACAACACCGGCTCGACCGACACCGACACCTCGCCCGTGCCGCACACCAGCAGCTGCGGACACGCGACTGACAACACCGGCTCGACCGACACCGACACCTCGCCCGTGCCGCACACCAGCAGCTGCGGACACGCGACTGACAACACCGGCTCGACCGACACCGACACCTCGCCCGTGCCGCACACCAGCAGCTGCGGACACGCGACTGACAACACCGGCTCGACCGACACCGACACCTCGCCCGTGCCGCACACCAGCAGCTGCGGACACGCGACTGACAACACCGGCCCGACACCGACACCTCGCCGTGTCGTACACAACAGACAACTGTTGCCATATAGCAAGTCGAGATAAGCTATAGACAACTGCTGCAATATAGCGGATCGGGGTAAACAATATACAACTGCTGCCATTTAGCGGATCGAGGTAAACTATAGACAACTGCTGCCATATAGCAGATCGAGGTAAACAATATACAACTGCTACCATATAGCGGATCGAGGTAAACAATATACAACTGCTACATATAGTGGATCGAGGTAAACAATACACAACTGCTGCCATATAGTGGATCAAGGTAAACAATAGCACGGATATGATAATCTAACAATAGACAACTAATACTTTATAGCGGATAGAGATAAACAATAGACAACTGTTGTCATATAGCGGATGGAAGTAAATAATAGACAACTGCTGCCATATAGCGGATCGAGGTAAAAAATATACAACTGATGTATATAGTGGATCAAGGTAAACAATAACACGGAAAAAATAATACTAACATTAGACAACTGCTGCTATATAGCGGATCGATGTAAACAATAGACAACTGCTGACATAATAATTGGCGCACACAACTTGCTGTCGACTAGCAGGGCGAGGTGGTAACTACTACTAACTGCTATGTATGTATGTATTACAATTTATTACTAAAACTAATTTGTAACTGTTGTACACTAAAATGAAAGTATCTAACTATTTATTAATATTAGATAGATTTAGTCTGTCTATCTACATATTATTTAAAAATACATCGCTAAATGTGTTGCTAAGCGCGAATCCCGAGAACAGCTGAACCCATTTTTTCTAAATCCTTTTTTTAGAATATTCCTTGAAGTACGAGGATGGTTTTTACAGAGAGAAAAATTTTAAAGTTGCCTTAAATAACAACACTTTTCTATAGCGTCCGCCCACGACACGAAAGGGCAGTACACCCGCGCAAATCCGGTGAGAATCCCCAGTTGTAAATAATAAACAAAGTTAAGTCATCCCAAAGATCGAGGGGAATAATTTGGGACGTATTTTAATTGATTCACTTTCATATAAAACATGAGCGGAGAACTGACTCCCGCAATGTGGATTCAATGAGTATTGATAAATATTTTGCGTGTATATCCTAGATAAGCTAGCAATTTGTCACGTATTATTAACATCTGTCCTCGCTATGCGAAGCGGGTCCGTGGCTTGCCTTATGGTCGTATTGTTCTGGTTACCGCCTTTCGGCAGCACAGCCGTGTGTATATGTCCTCGGCCAGTAGCTTACCTCGAGCTCGTTCTCGTCGAAGATGGCGAGTAGATGTGGCGGCACGAGCACGGACAGCCCTCGCAGGAAGGCGCCGGTCTCTGCGCGTGCGCGCGTCACGAGTCGCCACTGCGTCAGCAGGTCCAGGTACTCCGACTTGTTGGCGTTGGTCACCTGGCGAACGGAAGTGCTTGAAAAGCGTTGCTCACCTGTATAAGGAAGTGCGTGAATAACACGTTCAGGTATTTTTAGCACGTTGGTTACCTGTATAATGTCAAGGGCGGATCCCAACTTGGAGTCAGGAGGTGGTCATACTTATCAATAACTTTGGGCTGAGGGTCCGATATACTGAGGTCCGATAAGCTTGTGCCTAAGCTGGCATGGCAGCCAGGCAGACCCTCACCCGCACGCTGTCTCCGCCGGGCAGCAGCGCCCTGGTCTCCCGCATCCGGCCCTGGTCTGATGTCTGTCCTCACCCGCACGCTGTCTCCGCCGGGCAGCAGCGCCCTGGTCTCCCGCATCCGGCCCTGGTCTGATGTCTGTCCTCACCCGCACGCTGTCTCCGCCGGGCAGCAGCGCCCCTGGTCTCCCGCAGCCGGCCCTGGTCTGATGTCTGTCCTCACCCGCACGCTGTCTCCGCCGGGCAGCAGCGCCCTGGTCTCCCGCAGCCGGCCCTGGTCTGATGTCTGTCCTCACCCGCACGCTGTCTCCGCCGGGCAGCAGCGCCCTGGTCTCCCGCAGGCAGCCGGCCCTGGTCTGATGTCTGTCCTCACCCGCACGCTGTCTCCGCCGGGCAGCAGCGCCCTGGTCTCCCGCAGCCGGCCCTGGTCTGATGTCTGTCCTCACCCGCACGCTGTCTCCGCCGGGCAGCAGCGCCCTGGTCTCCCGCAGCCGGCCCTGGTCTGATGTCTGTCCTCACCCGCACGCTGTCTCCGCCGGGCAGCAGCGCCCTGGTCTCCCGCAGCCGGCCCTGGTCTGATGTCTGTCCTCACCCGCACGCTGTCTCCGCCGGGCAGCAGCGCCCTGGTCTCCCCAGCAGCCGGCCCTGGTCTGATGTCTGTCCTCACCCGCACGCTGTCTCCGCCGGGCAGCAGCGCCCTGGTCTCCCCGCAGCCGGCCCTGGTCTGATGTCTGTCCTCACCCGCACGCTGTCTCCGCCGGCAGCAGCGCCCTGGTCTCCCGCAGCCGGCCCTGGTCTGATGTCTGTCCTCACCCGCACGCTGTCTCCGCCGGGCAGCAGCGCCTGGTCTCCCGCAGCCGGCCCTGGTCTGATGTCTGTCCTCACCCGCACGCTGTCTCCGCCGGGCAGCAGCGCCCTGGTCTCCCGCAGCCGGCCCTGGTCTGATGTCTGTCCTCACCCGCACGCTGTCTCCGCCGGGCAGCAGCGCCCTGGTCTCCCGCAGCTGGCCCTGGTCTGATGTCTGTCCTCACCCGCACGCTGTCTCCGCCGGGCAGCAGCGCCCTGGTCTCCCGCATCCGGCCCTGGTCTGATGTCTGTCCTCACCCGCACGCTGTCTCCGCCGGGCAGCAGCGCCCTGGTCTCCCGCAGCCGGCCCTGGTCTGATGTCTGTCCTCACCCGCACGCTGTCTCCGCCGGGCAGCAGCGCCCTGGTCTCCCGCAGCCGGCCCTGGTCTGATGTCTGTCCTCACCCGCACGCTGTCTCCGCCGGGCAGCAGCGCCCTGGTCTCCCGCAGCCGGCCCTGGTCTGATGTCTGTCCTCACCCGCACGCTGTCTCCGCCGGCAGCAGCGCCCTGGTCTCCCGCAGCCGGCCCTGGTCTGATGTCTGTCCTCACCCGCACGCTGTCTCCGCCGGGCAGCAGCGCCCTGGTCTCCCGCAGCCGCCCTGGTCTGATGTCTGTCCTCACCCGCACGCTGTCTCCGCCGGGCAGCAGCGCCCTGGTCTCCCGCAGCCGGCCCTGGTCTGATGTCTGTCCTCACCCGCACGCTGTCTCCGCCGGGCAGCAGCGCCCTGGTCTCCCGCAGCCGACCCTGGCAGTAGATATCTTCGCTGAAGTACAACTCGGCGGCTCCGGGTGCGTCCAGGTCCGTCTCCAGGACGTACTTTATTTTGGACATATACAGCTCGGGGTCGTCTTGCTCGAAATACTGAAAGGAAAGTTTTTCGTATCATGAGGTATGTATTTTCAATTTTTCCTCACATAACTGTCATGAGAAACAATACAACAAACAACTGCACTATTATCAATAAGTCAAATAGGATTAGATTACCTTATAATGCACTCTTAGACCGATAATCTGCGCGAGGAAGGAGCGAGCGAGGCGAGCGCGCACCAGCTGCCTGTAGGAGCCGCCCAGCGCCGACTCATACAGACACTTGCCCACCAGCTTACCGGCCAGCTCGTAGTGTTTTAGCTGGGAAATACACATAGGCATTTGACGAGGAGCAAGTGAGTGGATGCACTAATAGCCTAAGATCACATTTATAATAAGATCTGTTTATTGAATATAACCTTATTATTACAAACATTTTCTATTAGGAAAATATATATTTATTGGGTTTCCTATCAAAATATGGCCGCTAGTATTTTAACAGCTGGCAACCTGGCAACGTTTTATTCAATAAACAGATGAGCGTCGTACATCCGCGGTGGGATCCTAGACTAGTAGATGCCTGTGTACCTTGAGATGCGGCGGGCGCTGCGGGTTGGGAGCCACCAGTCCGGCCGGGTCCCCCCCCGGCGCCACGAACAGCCCCCCCTCCGCCGAGAACAACGTCTCACACAGCAACGAGAACACTCGCGACGCACGCCGCCCCAGTCCACGCCTGCGAGAAACGATAGCATGTAGTAACAGCAGCGAGAACCACTCGCGACGCAAGCCGCCCCAGTCCACGCCTGCGAGAAACGATATCATGTAGTCACTAGCTGGCGGTGCATGTGTCTGCAAGGCTCGCACCTTGCTCTCCCTGGAAGCTGACGTGGAAGGCGCGGCACCAGGCGGCACGGCCCAGGCTGGCGGTGGCCCGCACGCTGGTCCGCAGCAGGTCCGCCCGGGACACCCGCACGGACAGGCGCGTGTGAGGATGTCGCGCGTGCAGCTTGCGCAGCTCGCTGTAGAAGAACTCCTGCTTGTTCTGGAAAAAGGAGAGTACGGTAAGTTAGATCAGATGTTACCACTCAGAAGAAGACGAAAGTCCAAATAGTGGTCGCTAACCACCGAGCCCTTTACTATCTGCTTACACTGAAATGTAAAAATGTCTCAGTGGCCTACAGCAAGGGTCCCCCCTATCCTAGTCCTCACCCCGCAGTTGACCTGCCCCCCCCCTACCTTGAAGGAGTCCTCGCCCCCGCAGTTGGCCTGCACCCTGCAGCCCCCCCTGCACGTCCCACGCTGTCGCCGCCCCCGCAGTGACCTCGGCCCCTATCGTGAGTCCTCCCCCCCGCATGTTGGCCTGCACGGAGTCCCCTGAAGCGGCTCGTCTGCACCGCACGAGCGCGGCTTTTGGCACGCCACGTCGTCCTACCTTGAAGAGTCCCGCCCCGCAGTTGGCCTGCACCCCCCCCTACCTTGAAGGAGTCCTCGCCCCCGCAGTTAGCCTGCAGCAGCTGCGTGAAGGCGGCGGCGATAAGGTCGCGCTGCGGGGAGGTGAGGTCGAGCGCGGGCTGCACGCCGTCGTCCACGGTGAAGTCCCCACCCGGGGCGCCCGCCCCAGACGGGTCTGCTGCCGGCTTCAGGATCAGCTGGAAATAGCCAGAAACCGTGTTCGAACCGAATCCTCTTACGCATCTTCTGGGATACATCTAAGATTCATAACAAGATAAGGTTGGTACAGATAATATCTTTATCATGGCAATCGATACGATGCAAGCTATTTTGGTTGTTGTTGGTTGGTCGATTTGGGAGCGTCAAATCAAAGAACTAGGTTTCAAACCTAGAAATGGAAACAAAACAAAATTTTCTAAAAGAAATCAAAAATTAGTAACCTAACGTAAGCTACCTTAGTAGAGGGCGCCAGTCGGAAGGCGGCCACCCGCTTGGGGATGAGCTTGAGCACGTATTGGTGCACCGTGAGCTGTCGCGGGCCCAGGAAGCACAACACGCGACGCGACTTGCCCGCGCTCTGCGGACACGTAGCGTCATATACTTGCGACATTTGCCGATGTGATAAGAAATAACTATAATTTCCTAAGTACAGGATAAAGCTTTTTGTAGCCACTGTTTTTGGTATACTAGACTAACCATGGTTTGAAAGACTAACAAAAACAAAAAGCTATTCATCCGATTGAACCATTTATTTTTCCAAATTGTAAATCGTATATTCCAGGGTAGCTTCGAGCCTCCAAAACCCGAATTAAGTCAATGGAACTGGTAAAATAATTTTGAACAAAAATGTCGGCTAAACATTATGGCATCGATAAGGCGTCACGCTGCGCTGCACGACGCCATGTGACGCGCTGTGGACAGTATACTTCTCATAATGCTTCTATAAGTGTGGACCTGTTATTGGCTTTATGTTTCTACAATTTTTACTATAATTATAAATAGCTGTTGGTCTTCCCGAAATTGTAAAATAAAATAAAATAAAATAAAAATACTCACGGCGGCGTCGGGCGCCAGCAGCCGCGCCATGTAGCACGCGCCGCGCCGACGTGACACGCTGCGCTGCACCGACGCCATGTCGCTTGCTGCCAGACAACAAGTATTTATTATGTACATTATAAATCCAAGGCACATTTTGCAAAGGCTTAGCTATTTAACATCAAACTTCGTTTTCAATCATAGGTAATCAAGGGGAACACGCCGTATTCGCCTGAAGCTTCAGACTTTGTATAGGTACTTGTACCAACCAAAGCATTTTAAAGAGAAATTTGATAAATCAGACGGACTTAAATCCGAAAACTAAACAAAAAACCTAAAAAAAACCACGTCAAATCACCAGTGTAATTCAACTCACCAGTTAGCACAATACAATGTATCGATCCGTTCTTGAGCAGCGTGTTCTCATAGTACAGGCTGACTTCATAGACGCCGGTGTCCGGGAACGTGAGCGACACGGACACGCGCTGGTTGACGGCGCAGTACGAGATGCTTGCCGACTCCGACAGCGACGCGTCCGGCTCCGCGCCGAGGGGACGGACTGTTAGGGAGAAACCCTGAAGGGGGGATTGACGGTTGGTTACTGGAGACTTGGTGAGCATCTTATTTACGAGCTCCGAGAGTTGAAGATTACGCGCGCACACATACGTTTTACTGGCTACCCTAATGATATTTGCACCGTTAGAAGTGCACTGGCAGGTAGGCTAATATGGCGTGGTCTTGAGCGAGTGATAAAACCCTGACTGCGGCATCTGTTACGTAGTGTATCGTCGGTTAATGTGATGGTTGTCATGGCGGGCGCGCCGGCCCGCAGCGCCGGCAGCGCGGGGGTTGTCGTGGCGTCGCGCGGCAGCAGGCGCACGCACTCACCTCGGGCGCGCCGGCCCGCAGCGCCGGCAGCGCGGGGTTGTCGTGGCGTCGCGCGGCAGCAGGCGCACGCACTCACCTCGGGCGCGCCGGCCCGCAGCGCCGGCAGCGCGGGGTTGTCGTGGCGTCGCGCGGCAGCAGGCGCACGCACTCACCTCGGGCGCGCCGGCCCGCAGCGCCGGCAGCGCGGGGTTGTCGTGCGCGTCGCGCGGCAGTAGACGCAGCGCTCGCGGCTGACGCAGCACGCACGGCAGCGCGGCGGCGGCTCGCTCGAGGCGCGTGGTGTCGGCGCACACGGGGCCCGCCAGGAACGTGCGCCGGAACGGGCTGCCCGGCACGCCCACTCCCGCTGGGGGTGAGGGGTACATGCTACTTGTATTACCATAGGGCCGAAACACATAACCGCGTTGCGGCGTCGCAACACTAAAAATGGGAATTTGCGTTGCGGCGCCGCGAAAAAGAGAGTTTTACTATTGTACGGTAGGGTAACCATGATTTTTGAGTGTGGATAGACGTCTCTTTGCCTTTGTAAAGATAATTGTTTGATTATTGAATATCATAAATGATTTCACAAATGCTTTTCCATGCCTCTTGTTTTATAAATTTGTCTTTATAAGTTTCGTCACTAGAACCCCATAAACAAGCGTTCTTGAATCAAAGATATTAATATAGTTATCGACATCAACGTCAGACATTTTGATTTTAAAACTGCTTCCGGGTTGACGCATGTTGTTTGCAACGCTGGAATTCGCGTCGCGTTGCGGCGCCGCGCCGCTAGAATCGGCAGTGACGCCTCAACGCGGTTTTGTGTTTCGGCCCATAGAGGTATAATTACCGACGACTACGCTGCTTCTTACATTTGTCTCACTCTATCATTAGTTTCATTAAAGAAACTAAAACTTGAATGTTTTGACAGACGTTAGAGCCGATTTTTCCATCAGCCAGAAGGATGATGTTTAAGCTGTCTTTCTCTAAAACTTGATCAAGATAGTGACAGCATCAACTTTCAGATAAAGCGAGCGGGACAGGTGTAAATGATCAATGACAGGTTTCTAGCTTATAGCTTGAGACAATGCGCGAGTTCCTTTGGCATAAATCAAAAAGCAAATAATTTACAATAATTTAAATTTAATTTAGTTAACAAGACCCATCACGGTAGGCCATCCATACATCAAACAACCATTTAAATACAATCACACGCCACTCATTGACTTCCATGCTTATTCGACACACACCTACCTATGAGAACAGACATGATGTATACGCCGGCCACGCGCACCGTGAACTTGACCCGCGCGGTGTGCGCCTCCGCCGGGTCATCTGAGCCCAGGTCCACGACTGTGGCTATCTGTGTGACGGGACAAGCAAGCACACCTATAGTAGGTGGGATACTACGACACACCCACCGCCAAGTGTTCGTAAAGGTTTTCTACGGATTATCGATATGTCATCGTTTTTCGAAGGTCAATTAACAACAAACTTTGGTAAAATGACAGTTAAAACGTCGATTGACAATTGAACAACGTTCGAGAAACGAGGTTTGTCGTCTTTTGGCATAAAAGAAAAGATGTACCTAAATAAATATAAGACGTAACTTGGCATAACGTGAACCCCGTTTAATCTTTGTTCTACATTCCTCTCACTTCTGTCATACCTCAGTCTATTGCAGTCCACTGCTAGACTTAGGTTATCTCCAGGACATACCACAAGACTACGAGGGCTGTTTGATAAGTCGTTTTAAAAAGTTTTTTTTTTTTTTTTTAAACAATTTACATTTATTTCTCAACATAGTCTCCTTTGAGGGCCAAACACTTGTTCCAGCGAGTTTCCAATTTTTTTATCCCCTCCAAAAAATACGTTTTGTCGAGGTCTTCAAAATAGGCGTTTACACCAGCGATGCAGTCCTCATTTGTCAAAAATTTTTGCCCTCCAAGCCATCTTTTCAGATTTGGGAATAGGTAATAATCGCACGGAGCTAGATCCGGCGAATACGGAGCATGCGGAACCAGTTCGAAGCCCAACTCGTGGATTTTGGCCATTGCAATAGCTGACGTGTGCACTGGGGCATTGTCTTGATGAAAGAGGACTTTCTTGGGGGACAATTTTGGTCATTTTTCCAACAATTCGGCATTAAAACGGTCCAATAACTCTGCGTAATAACGGCCAGTGATAGTCTTTCCCTTTCCAAGTAATCAATCATAATGATTCCTTCGCCATCCCAGAAGACTGTCGCCATGACCTTTCCAGCCGACAAAACAGTCTTGGCCTTCTTTGGGGCACGTTCACCAGTCGCCATCCATTGTTTTGATTGCTGTTTTGATTCAGGTGTATAATGATGGACCCAAGTTTCGTCCACAGTGACAAATCGACTCAAAAAATTCCGAGGATTACGCTTCATCATATCCAAAAACAGTTTTGAAATTCGCTTTCTTTCGTGTTTTTGTTCGATTGTCAACAAACGTGGCACCCATCGTGCAGACAGCTTTGTCATACCCAAATCTTAATGCAGGATTTTATGTACTCGCTCAGTGGAGATGCCTGTGTTCTCAGCTATTTCACGCACCTTCACTCGGCGGTCGTCGAGTACAATATTATGGACTTCTTCAACAACATCCTCAGTAGTGACTTCGATTGGGCGACCAGAGCGTGGAGCATCAGATGTGCTTGACCGACCACGTTTAAAATCATTTATCCAGTTATAAACAGTCTGCAACGTTGGTGCGTTAGTGCCATGAACAGAATCAAGTTCAGTTTTTATTGTGGCAGCACTGCAACCCTTCATAAAAAAAATGTTTTATAACGGCACGAAATTCAGTTTTTTCCATAGTTGTTGAATATTTACGAGTGATCACAGTTAAACAATGGTTATACTGACAAAAACTTGTTTTTTTTTGCTGAATTTTTGACAATCTTCATTTGAAAGATTGTGCCTGCCAGTGTTAACGCCATTTACCAGAAAAAAGGTTTTACAAATAGTTTTTAAAAGGACTTATCAAACAGCCCTCGTACTACTATAGGGGAGTTTTTACCCATAGTCACCACGCTGGGCAGGCGGGTTGGTGACCGCAGTGTGATTTTCGGACTATTTAGTCAACACAGAAGACACTGCTGCCAGGTAGGCAAAAACCCTTAATCGCCTCTTACGATACCCACGGACGGATATGGCATGGTGCCATTCTACTCTGCCGAAACCACACGTCACATTCCTAGTCTCGTCTTCAGCCTATTGCAGTCCCCTGCAGGACGTAGGCCTCCCCCAGGGCACGCCACAAGGCTACTGCCACGGTGGGGTTCCGCCCATAGTCACCACGCTGGGCAGGCGGGTTGGTGACCGCAGTGTGATTTTCGGACTATGTTGTCAGTACGGAAGACGCTGCTGCCCACCTCCCGGAAACCCTTAATCGCCTCGTACAATACCCACGGGCAGGCATGGGGTGGAACAAACTCTACTCTGCAGGCACCACGTGGCTTCATTCCTAGTGTATAATAATCACCTTGCGTGTGCCGTGTGAGATGTACACAGTGAGGTCGTCGGTGTCACACACCGGATAGGGCTGTCCATTGCGTTGGTAACAGTGCAGCGTGAAGCACATGGTCTGCCCCACACGGACCGGCTCCGTCCAGCCCCATTCCACCTGCAAGGGCGATATACCCACTTCGATACAAGTGTAACCTTGGACTTATTCTTCTTTGGAACCATTGATTATCAACCAACTTGCACCAGCAATTAGTGTAGCAAGCTACATTATCTGATAGACTACAATACTTTGAATTCTACCGTACGCACGGTACTCGGAATATTTCAGTGAGGTTTAACCTACCTACTTTGTAGTGGTTTTACTATCGAGCACTCTCGAAACTTCAATACATATATATATTATATATATAGCCAAGAAAGGTAAACTGAATATTCCAAAGATAACTAACTATTACGGCAAAAGAACAAGAAAATGGTTGACGCCTACTTTAATTAATGAGCTACCGCAAAACCTGGTGAACGAGTCTGTCTCCAGAAATCACCTGAAAATATTACTCAAAAAAGCATTATCTGTCCTTATGTCCATAGCTAAGGCAAGTAGGTAAATTATAACACCTGATTGATAGCCTGGAAATTGTAGAAGAATGAGAAATGTGTATGTATTTATTATTATGTATGTACTAGCAGTCCCCTGCGACTCCGACCACGTAAACTAATTAATGTAGCCTGAACAACTGATTCGTACGTCGCTGTATGCTAATTAAAGTTTCGTAAAAAGCAGTCTAGACGCTTTGAGATGACCCGAACAAACAGACAGACAGACAAACAAATTCATAAAAATTCATAAAAATGTTGTTTCTGTTTGCCTGTATGTATGGATAAATAGATTGGTAGATTAGTATATGGTTATTGTTTGTATGTATAGTGTATAAACGCAACTGAGAACATCTTGGAACCTGTTAATTACCGATAAACTGCTACGCAGTTTGGTAATGTACTATCTAATTTTAAGCGTTTATTGTAAAGTAAAATGAAATAAATAAAAAAAAAAAAAAAATTTCACAAATATCAATCCAATTGTATCCAGTTGAAATGCAAAAGTACTTGACCTGAATTGAATCTGTGGCTGAAAATTTAAATTATAAACGCCACTAATTGGTCAACGTGATTAAGTCCTTTTTTAGCCAACTTGACCAGAGCATCATTTGGCAATCGTTTGCAACAGCAGTCCCCTTCCACTTACCTTACAGTTAGGCGGGTACAAGTACTTCCCGGTGACGTACTGCAGCAGCGAGTGCTTGGCCTCCGGAGCCAGCGAGGGCTGCGTCATGGCGGCGAGGGTCACCAGCCCGCAAACCGACACGGATACCACTAGCATACTGCCTGCAGATAGGGCACGCCTAAGCTACAAGGACTTATTGCTACGATATGTTGAAGCAAGGAGGTTTTTAAGATTAATAATTTATATGCGTAAGTAGGTAAACAAAGATTAGCATATACCATAGAGGAATAAGATGTCATAGAGTGCTAATGTACTACTAACTGCGTCGGTGCACCATGAGACTTTCACAATTCCAGTTCTCGACACTTAGATTGCATTACTGTAATGTATAGTAATGTACTACATTACAAATATACAGTATTATTCCTCTATGCATATACTAGTTGGCCACTTAGCAGCATCACTTATCGGACAGCTATTGCAGTGACACCCACCGGATCCAATAAAGTGTTTATAAACCTTCCCCTCATATAACACATGAAAATAACATTAAAATCGGATAAGCCACCGTCAATTTACCTAGTTGTAATGCACAATATGAGATTAATTAATTTGACTTCCAGAACTTTGCCTGCAACGCAAAAGCAGAATGAGATACTCGTAATCGTGTAGTGAAAGCTGCCAGCGAAGTGCTAGAAGGCTCGAAATACTCGTGGTTGTTTTATAATGTAGTCTATTATATCTACCTTTGGATTATAAAAGTTATTTCCAAGTTGGTTAGATACACTGCGAGATCACCACATTATCATCAACAAAATTACTTTAGCTTTCGAATTTTCTATCCGGTGTCTACACGGCAGCAGAGTGCTACACTAAATGTAATCCATCCACTCACCCCACGCCCAAGCATCCTGATGTTTAGTGTTCTTGACGACGGAGCTCCACAGCTCCTCCTTGAGGCTGGTGAGGGCCTCCTTGGTGGTGGGCAGGCTCTGGCGCGCCGCTGACCACGCGCCGAAGTCCTTGGGATCGATCACGTGGCGCGCCGTCGAGTCTTCTAGCCAGTAGACATCCTCAATTGATGTCACGTCCAGGCTGATTAGTCTGGAATAGAGAGTTATTGTGTAAGAGATAAGGGAACAGATCGGACGTTTTTTATTCTGGGGAACTAAGAGGACAAATCAGGGTAATAGATCGGAATAATCGGATGTAAGATTTCACGAATGTGAGAAAGTGTAGGAAGAGGTGGAAGGAGAGGGCCTCGCCGGACTTTCTATTACCATACTCGTATCGGGAAGTTCAGGTCAAGAGTACCCCAAACCGACGAGCTTATATGAGGAATGAGGTATGCCAGGACAGGACCGAAGCAAATAAAGGTACGTGATCTCTGCCTACCCCTCCGGGAAAAACGCGTACATTGTTTTTATTTCTGTATTTAAATTATAATTATGTAAATCAGGCACGGATAAATCATAAACAAAGACCGATGAATATCTCCTACTCATATATTCAATAAAAGTTTAGTCAGGTAGATAATTATCTTAACATAAAATTATACTCAACTAAAAGTAAAGTACCCATTGAAACCATTATCAGCTATAGTGATAACATCTTAAAAGTGTCTAACTCAGTAATGTAAAGAGCTGTACTCGTAGTCGCGGTCATTAACTACCCGCGAACTGGGTTATGAGTACAGCGTACACCAAGCAAGCACTCTAAGGACATTTTAAACTAGTTAATTAACTCTGTTTAAACTAGTTTGAAGACTAGTTCGTGTTAGACCTCAATCTTATCTTAGGATCGAATCCCTAGGACTCGCCTTCATATCGGTTTAATATATGTTCATTAATTCACAATGGACAACAAAACCTATGAAATGTAGACCATTCATATCCTATCGTTCCATTTTAATATTAATTCCGCACATTAGCACAGACAGTGCTTTTTAACGCATAGATACTAATTTACGATTCTATTATTCCATGCTTGGGCATATATCTATAAATAGCACAACTAAAGGTTGTGTAAATGTATGGCCACAAGTATAGCACTATCCATATAGTACCTATAGATACATATCTATATCTACGTATAAACGAAAAGACGACTATTCTTGTCCTTTATGTAAGTTTAATTAAACTTGAGGTTTTGTTGTTATCTAAAGTTAAATCTGTGCACTTGCAAGTTTATGCACAGATAGCACAACAATAATGTTACAATGAAAGCCACAATTCAATGTTTCAATATTTATTCCACTTTCCAACATTACAAAACTAAGTATTTCTATCAGCAACCTAAAATTGGATTATATGCAATCTGTTTTCTTGTCAGACGCATACGCATATTCCCTATTCTTGCAGCTAGTGGATTTGTCTCCGTAGATATTTATGCCAATTCATTTTTGTATTGGGGTTTTGTATGACAACAATATAAAATTGAATAAGTTATTTAATAAACAATAAGCGTCTAACGCACAATAAATAGCTTTTACTCAAAACTTTAGTCATCGAAAATAAACTGAAAATGCCAAGCACCACAAGTTATACATGAAAATATCAAATAACAAAAAGTTTATGGAAGATATAATTTGCCGTATCACATCACCCCTAGGGTCGCTAATGAAACCGCGTGGGGTGAAAGGTTGCAACCCCCGGCCGAACCGGAACGTTTCAGGGTTAATGATGCGACTAACTTGGAGGCTTCCTTCCTTTCATGTTCAGATTATTTATACTATCAAGGTTGAATCGAAACGGAGGAAGTATGAATAAGGAACGGGCAAGAGCATGTCAGCCACTCGCTATTTCACCAAGTAGCTATATAAAGTTCTTAAATTATTATATGAAACGGACTCTAGTTTGGCCATTACAAAATGCGGGCTGATATGGCCACGACACATACATACATACATACCCACACAGAAAGTTTAATTAAATTTCTCTTGAGTATTTAACTAATTACCATCAAAATTGTTAATTAACTTCATATCCCATACTAGGTACAATTATGCTAATGAGTACAACTATACCTACAGGTTTCGGAGAGATATGTTTTTTGCTTGCGCGACGCAACGGAGATTTTGAAAATTAAAATCTAGACTATGGAGTTGGAGTGGCTAAGTAACAACTAAAACGTCTCTGAACGCGGTAGTTACTTTCAGAAGCAATTTTTTATTGAGGTCGAAACATAATGAATATACCAATGAACTAAATAGAGTCAGTGAGTAAAAAATACTTTTCACGGAAAAGTAATAAGGGTGTAAAGATTTAGTTCAATAGAGGACGATATGTATCTTGACGTAAATGTGGAAGATTTATGAATAACCGATATAATTTTTTTAAACGAAAAACCGACTTCCTCCCTTATGAGCCAAAATTGAGCTTACTAAAATTAAAATTTTGCTAAAGGTCGTGTACGAAGTTTAGAAGGCATAATATTGTCAGATTTAGATGCCAGCAAATTATTAAATCGGCCACATACTCGTAACGAAAGGGCACAGAGAGAAATGACTTTTTATTTTTTATGTGTGTTACCTCAGAACTCCGTCATTTATGAACCGATTAAATTTTTTTGTTATAGTTTGTCATGGTATGCTTCCAAGTTGGTCCCATATTCACCACATCAGGATCTGATGATGGGATCTTGGAGAAATCGAGGGCAATCCTCAAATATTGTAGGCACATGTAGTCTGTTTTTATATTTTTACTGAGCGTTTTGATCACCTACATATAAAACATAACATCTGATGATGGAATCTCTAAGGAATATAGGGATATCCTCAAATATAATAGGCACGAGTAGTCCGTTTTTAGATTTCTATAGAGAATTTTGGTCAGCTACACATAATATAAAAGAAACGAGGGTCTGATGATGGAGCCGCCGAAAAACAGATAGTGGAACTTTTTAGTAACAAAATCCTCCTATGGCAGGGGGAGGCCTACGTCCAGTAGTGGACTGCAACAGGCTTATGAAGATGAAGATAGTTGTGTTAAGTCGTGAAATTATATGTTGCTTTAAGCGGTGTCTGAAGTAAGATGGTTATAGAGGAAGAAGTAGACATGAGAATAACGAGATAATGGATAATAGGGATGAATGAAAGAAAAGTACCGACATAATGCACCGACCCCAAATGATTTATGAACTAAAGACTCGTCCTCCTGCTGCCATTATCTATAATTACAATAATATATATATATATATATATATATGTATATATACATATATACAGGATGATTTTTGGTCATCAACGTTCCCGAAAACTACGGAATCTCCTCATCATCACGATCATTTTTCTCCATGGAAGCATACCTGGGAAGTGTGTGGTTTCCAAAATATTAGGGTCCAAAGTTGAGTAAATAGACTGCGTTTTTCTGCATAAATGCACATAGACGCACGTAGCAAGATTTTTTCACGAGAAATAATTAATATCTGTCTATAAATAAACTAGCATAAACACTAGACACTATAAATTTCGCCAGATCAAGTAATTAAAAAATTTAAAAAAAAAAATTCCCAGCATTTTTTTTGGCATAAACTTACTTTATTTTATGTATAGAGTACGCACCCTTCGTTAAAGATGGCCACAAAAAAACATCCTGTATATATTAAGCCTTCTAAACTTCGTACACGGCTTAACGCAATATACAGGATGTAACAAAAGGGGTATGTTAAGCGAGAAGGTATATAAATAGCCCACTAAAAGGAACCTATCTACAAAATTTGAGACTCGAAATCACATGTTTAATTTTGCAGCTTGTATGGAGAATTTCTAATCAACTAAAGAATGTTCATACAATTTTGAAAAATAAACATGTGATTTCGAGTCTCAAATTTTGGAAATAGGTCCTCTATAATGTTCTATTTACATAGCTTTTCGCTTAACATACCCTTTCTGTTACATTCTGTATACATATATGCCCTTTAGTCAAATTTTACATTAGTAAGCTCGAGTTATGGGAGGAAGTCGGTTTTTCGTTTTAAAAAAATTATTTTATATCTGCACCCGTATTTGGTGAGAGCGAGATGGCTCACTTTTAAACGTCAAATTCACAGACCTATTACTAACTAAATAAACTAAGTGTATGTACTATGTATGTAAAAATTGACTTATAAATTAGAATAGACACTCGTTCTCGAGCCAGGATTGAATGAATAAGGGCTGATAGAAGTGGTTTGCAATCCCTTTTTACAGAATCACTTGCCTTGTCTAGTTATTACTTAGCTCTGTGGATTTGACGTTTTAAAAATGAGACATCTCGCTCTCACCAAATTCTCATACGGGTGCTGTTGCAGCTATCCTAACTTCGTTCTGAAATAGGTAATACATATTATAAATGCGAAAGTACCTAAGTTTGTTTGTTTATTACCTCTTCACGCTTTATTTACTAAACTAATCTGAAATTTAAATTGAAATTTGGCATACATAAGATGGGAGTACCTTCGAAGGAACATAGGCTACATTCTGTATTTCACGCGGTTAAAGTCGCGACCAACAGTGTCATTTAAAGGACCCTCCCCACCGACAAAAACTTGCCAACGTTTACTTTGTGTTTTCAAGACGTGGTAACAGTTTCTGTGAAATGCCTTCATCGACTAAGAGTTACCAACTTCTGTGTTGACAATACACTAATCGGAAAGTAACGTCACTTAAGGCACTCAGCTGTTCAGTATTCAATCTTTGCCAAATGCAACCTAGCCGCACCATTACCCCCGTATTAAACAAGATTACCCCCACAGCCCTCGGAATTGGGGTAAACACAACTTCTATGAAAAATTCATTCATGTGACCTCGTGTTTCTGCCCTAATTATCCTATTTTAGAGGTCATATAATAATATAATAGAGATTTGACTAGTGTATAGCTATCGGGATGAAAAATAACGTTGCCAATATGTAATATAGAAAAGAGATGGAAAAATTCGCCATCCGAGTAATTGACCCGGTAGCTCAGTGGTTAGAGCGCTTAGCACGGTATGCAGAGGTCGTGGGTTCGATTCCCACTCGGGTGAGGATTTTTTTCCATTTCTTTACTAATAATTTTATAACAATACTAGTGGACGCCCGCGACTTCGTCCGCGTGGAAATTGAATTGTAGCTTATATGACACGTTTGTCGGTTTACCATAGCAGTGCCATCTATTGATTACTTACTCAATCCAGTCGAAAAGTATCGACATCTGTTAGAATCTTTTGGAGTTAACAGATAATTGTGACTGTCAATTAATTATAGACAAATAATTTGCAATAAAATAAAATTGCGACTATAATTAAAGATCTAAGCTCTCAAGTTGGACCAGACTGCTCACGGTGTGCCAATTTAATTTAAAATCGGTTAAGTAGTTTAGGAGTCCATCGCGGACAAACATCGTGACAGGAGATTTGTATATATTAAGATAATAAGTAATTGAAGACTTTATCGATTAATCAATTAATTAATGGCTGTGTTTCCGAAATGCAGGTAACCAAGTAACTAGAACTGCAGGACCATAAAGGAGATATATCCACGTTTAGTACAGTGGGGATAGATGTTAAAGACGCAAGTTGCTAGCATATCGCTTGAGAGAATGCCCAAATTCCTTAATCGACTCTTACGAGACGTACGGAAGGAGATGCAGCTGATGTATTCTAGTGAAGCCATGCATTAATCCATAATTTTAGGGTAAAGTCGGTAATTTGCAATGTCGATAATGGTTTTAAGAGCTTCGTTATCACACTTTTGCAGTAACGTTAAATTCATTAGCGATATCGGTCCGAATCGGAAATTACTGACGGAATGAGCGATGAGGGGACGCACGCCAACGTTAATATCCTGTCAAACGGTATTATGGAATAACTTACATCTACTAATACTTACCTGTTACATATATACATATAATCACGCCTTTATCCCTTATGAGGTAGGCAGAGCACCAAGGGCCTATAGAACCACATGGTGACACTTCTGACCAATTTTGAGGGTATAGTTGAGATGTACAAGTTCGGTTAGTAGTGACAGGTGGTTAGCCCATCGCCTACAAAACACCCTCTTGTCCCTCTACTAACTTGTACAGTATGCCCGGGAAGAGAAGCAGCTGTAGTATTATACGTTTATGTTTTCACTCCCAGAGCAGCATAGAAGAAAGTTACCTTATCTGTTACCTATATGTATAGGCACTACATGTATAATAAATAATAGAGGCTTTACTAGAATACATCAGCTGCATCCTTCCGTGCATATCGTAATAGTCGACTAAGGAACCCGGGCAATCTCTCAGGCGATAAGCTAGCAACTTGTCACTGATCATTTACATCTGTCCCCGTTCTATGCTAAATGCGGCTGTGGGATATCCTTTACAATCTTGCAATTTTTGCAACCCCATTTCGGGGACAGAGCCGTGTGTACACAATATGCACTAAAGGAGATGTAGCTAGTAGAGCACACACAGTGCCGTAAATAGGGCGGTGCCACCGGTGCCCAGGCACAGGGCGTAGACTCTGGGGGGCGCAAGAATGGTCACTTGGCCAGACCAGGCAGGACTAAATAGAGCGCAGTTATAGACGCTCGCACAGGGCGTAGAAAAGGCAATTTACTGCTCTGAGCACACATAGAAACCGGCTCCCTGATTACTTAAAAGCAATAGCAAAGCCGAATCAGCGCGATAGCGATAATTGAGTGTGTGCGTCCTCCCGCGCCCCGCACCTCGCCCCGCGCACACACACACACTCTCAATAAACACGCTTTGCTATTGCTGTTACGAAATCAAAGGGCCGAGCTCATGTTTCATGTTCAAACCAGAGCGCTCCATAAACCTCGGGCCACGGACGCCGGTATCTCCGGTCTTATCCGACTTGGCACCCCCGGACGGAGCGCAGATTTACGGCCGGAAACGCCGCGTTTGTTACCTTACTACATTACGTCATTGAGGGGCTACCTGTACTGTAGGGTAAGCATGAACATACCCGCCGTAACATTATCGACTTGCAAGTAAAATGTATAAGATATGACAGTGTGATTATAGTATAGCGTTACGGATTACAGACTATCTAAAGGTGCGTCGATTATTACATCTGCGGATGTGTACACGGTATAATTGGTTATCAGCCCGGCTAGCACGGCCAACGATACACGATATGATAAGTCAAGTTATCGATTACTATCTGTTAAAATTCGATAAATATAGCTGCCATGTTGAATTTTATCGATACACCGAACATAACCATGCCGGTAACGTTACACGGCACGATACGATATGATAGATAAAATGCGAGCATGTGCATCGGTTACTATCGATAGCGCCGAACATGACCATATTTTGATGTTAAAAATATCGAATTTTGACATCAATTCAAGATATTGTTATCGATGAACATTGTAGTGCGCGATAAGCGTAGATAGGTTAGAGAAATCTAAAATACCTTTTATATTCTTTGGTTCGATAGGTTTTCAGTGATATGCTCCAAACTTAATATTTTTAATTTAGTATTTTAGTTTACTCGTTTTTAGTTTACAAAGGTAGGTCAAAGGTAAAATAATATGATTAGTAATTGGTATCGATAACATTCAACATGGCGGCTCATATCTATCGTATTTTGACAGCTAGTCGATAAATAGGTTTATCGTATCGTGTTTCGCTGGTCATGTTAGAGCAGTTAACATGACATCTGATGTCAAAAAGGAAAAAAAAAAAAAAGAATGGACGACAATTGAAAAAAAGAAAAAAATATTTTTTGACTCTAGAAACATTTGTTTAACTTATCTCGCGCCTTATCGTATCATAACACGGGATAAATCTTAACGTAACGTATCGTTCCATTGGTCATGTTCGCGAAATCGATAATTATGGTGGTATAGATACGATACGAAATCCTTTATCGTATATCTACTTATCGTGGTCGTGCTAGCCCGGCAGGCGTAACATGAGATGGGTGAGAAAGATACCTATAACTCGAATCTATGCTACCCACAGAGCTACAATAGTAAAATCTTATGAATCCATACAGCCTGCACCTGTCTATGAACCGCAATATTTATTTATTTATTCAAATATATATTTATAACATAACATTATAACCATATCGTTACAAACATTAATAATACAAACCCATACATACATAAGTACCTATCCGTAACATTTATTGGATGGTACTCGCAGGCATGAGTCTTTCTACCATACTCTTGCACTCAATCCTTAATCAATCATCCCGATCAATACTTAATCAATTTAATATACCCAATAAGCATCCTGCAATAACACCTTTGTTGCAAGGAGGCCTTATCAAGGGTGGGGTGGGCTTGACCATGAAGGTAGAATGAACAGGAGGTGGCAATATTAACTTTTTTATAAAAAGTTATGTCACCGATTCGCGAGTTCTGGGCAGAAGATAGAATATGTTGAGAAGCAAATGTTACCCAGTGATTGGTTGGATTATACTGTGCTGTTTAAGCTTTCGCTTTTCCTCTTTGTCATTCGTTCGTGGGTCTGATCCGTTACCGTTATAGACATCGGTCGATACTGTTACTAAAGTTTGCTAAGAGAGATTTTTGTATGGCTTGCTTGACGCTTAACGTTTTTAGAAGTAAGTATATTATTAATAGAGTAGAGTATTTGCTACTCTATTTGGACTTAAAACACCTCTAGATTTGCGATTTTCCAGTTCTGGTTAGCCTATTTTAGGACCTCAGCCGTGCGTATGTCTCTAAAACATTCACAACATGACGGCGACCGTGTAACAATCAGTAGGCATAGGGTATATCACACCTGGTGCGGTTACGTGTATCCGGACGGCCGGTAGTCCGGCTTTCCGGACCGACCTACTGGCAGGCCGCTGACCCCGGCATTTCCGACAACGCTATGTTTGGTCCAGTAACCGCATTTCATATTGTTATCCTATTGCCTGTGACCTTTTAAAGTTTAAACTGGATATATTTTACATAACCGTTCCCTAAAATTACCAGCAATGGAATAATGTAGAAGCAGAGATGAGGTGGAATCATCGTCATGGCCCTATTTCCATCTGCCTATTAGTCTTGGGCATACTAGTTCGCAACAGGGAGCGCTCAGTTTAGTTCGCCGCTCCTAAACGAACTAGGTTGTTCTTCTAGTTCGTTAGTTCAAGACCGATCCGAGCACATCGTTCGCTCGTTTTAATACGGTTTCTGCTACATGCGACAACTAGTTCGTTCTTTTAGTTCGTCAGTTCCTAGCTCGAATTAGACCGATCCGATCACATCGTTCGCTCGTTTTAATACGGTTCCTGTAACATGCGACAACATTTATGGAATGATTTTTACCCTCTAAAAACTTCTTAATATTCATTCATAAAAATATTGGTGTACAGTACTGTCCCGTGCGTGACGATCTTAGTTCAGTCGACGTCAATCATTCGCCACGAACTAACGAACTACGAAATGGGGATTGAAGGACCTAGTTCGCGTAGTTCACCTGTAGGAGCGCTCTTTTGACCTAGTTCGTTCGCGAACTACACAAGACTACTACCTATATGATCAGATGACTTTAGCAGTTTTTAAACATCTGCGCTGGTAACTATACAGCGCGATCTTAGAGTTTGGACTAGAAGAACAGGCAGTTATGCATTTGTAACATTGGGACAGGTAAAAAGCTACCCTGAATAATATATAGGGGTCGTGCAGGGTACAGGTGACTAAGGCAATGAATACCAAACTGCCTTGCCTCGTTAAGCTGAATCAGAAAAACTGATTGTTTTTTCCTTATGAATATTTCATTCTATCTGGAGATCATTTTAATACAATTTTCAATTGTTGGCTAGGCCATTCCTCCTCCGTTAATAGCAGTTTTTATGCCTAATGATAAGCGAAATACATCATCACTAAATAGAATACATCAGCTGCATCTCCTTCCTCCTTCCGTGCACGTCGTAAGAGCCGACTAAGGAATTCGGGATATTCTCTCAGACGATAAGCTGGCAACTTGTCAATGATCATTTACACTGACCCCGATATGCTAAACATGGCTGGGGGATCTCCTTTACGATAACCGTATACCGATCGAAAATAAAAGGTGATTTATAATTTTTAACCGAGTTTAGAAAGCTCTATAAAAAAGATTCATCATAATATTAGTTCTCACGTAAGAATAGTTCGCAAACTTCGCGTTCTATACTCGAAACCATAATTCGAGAGATTAGTTTGACAGTTCATTTTGCACAAGTGTTGCCATGGTCGGGCTAATGCTGTTCGTATCGATATTTTAAAAATACAGATTGGTATTTTACGTATATATATTTTATTAAAACAATCAAGTTGTTAATTAATTTACAGTGCGAGGTATAATATTACAATACAATTCAATAATAATGGTTATTTGTATTTTTGGCGTTCGTAACATTATTTATAAGAATCACTTTTACAGAATGTTTTTGCAATTCGTACAACAGTATTTGGGTTCCAACATGAGCACTTATTCTTCATTGGAGTTAAAGTGAACTGTAATATGAAATTATGTCAATTTAAACAATTTATAGTCAAGTCTTATTAGATTATAATCATATCGACAATTATCGACATCGACTATAACGTTACTATTTAATTTCTTCTAATTCTGGTAACCCTTCATCTGTCACTAATTTGACTCTCGAATTATGGTTTTTATGAGTTTTACGAAACTCCGGCTATAGAATACCATCGAGATTTCTAAATAAAATTTTAGACACAGCTCCAGAGAGAAGTACAGAGGAACTAGCTAACTCTATCAGAAAATCAGTGATATGATGTTTTAAAAGTTATATCATATACGTAAAATTTATTCTCGTTATAGATAACGGTACCCACGCTAATAAGACATACAAACATACATACATCACATCACGCATTATGATCACGCCTACTATCCTCCAAAGAGGTTGGGAAGAAGTGTGCAAATTAAAATGTAGCACACCTATAATTGGCACATACATCATATTTTAGTTGTAAGTGTAATTATTGTTGCTCTTAATGTATGTTCTGTAAGTGTGTCTAAATAAATAAATAAAAATAAAAATTACACTCCCACTTTTTACCAGTAAGCCTTTTGCAATAATAATCCCCACATGGTAAGGGGTGAGCCTACCACTGCTTTTCGGGCCCAAATACAACTATCGAGCTACCGGTAACGAATCCAATTGGAAAATTTACCAGAATTTTCAAAATAGGTAATTTAAGCTATCAGCGTCAGAAACTCGTCCGTTAAATAGCAGGGTGCACCACGGGCAGGTGAGGTTGATATATATGTATTTATTATGCTTACCGTAACTTTGTGTCCACTACACAAGACCTTATCTTAATATGAGACTAAGTAAATGTGCTGTAAAGTGTGTATCCATATAGTAATTATTTATGTAAAAAAGTTGTACTAACTTGGAGTAAGCCTGATGCAGCCGGTGCATGATCAGCCACTGACGCAGCACCAGTCGCTGCTGCAGCATCAGCGCAGCGCGACGCAGGCGCTTCTCTTCCGCCGCCGGCAGCTCCGGTAGACCGTCCAGGTGGTCAGGGGTCCCGCAACTGGACAGCGTGTTGATACCTGTAGACAAGAGAGAATATAGGTATCCTGTAGATCGAGACAGTAGATCGAAACTTGTGGTCTCGAAATGTAGCAGCCTGAAGTGGGCTAGTCACATCTGTCGTAGAACCGATGGAAGGTGGAGTAAGCGGATACTCAAATGGAGACCGCGCCTCGGCAAGCGTAGTATTGGACGCCCTCCGGCTAGAAGGACCGATGAGTTAAAAAGGACAGCTGGTAGAAATTGGATAGCAAATACGGGAGATAAAGCCTTGTAGCCTACTCTAAGTGGAGTCTACCTCCAGCAGTTGACTGCAATAATGATATGGTTTGGTTATCTTACAAAAGAGGAAAGAGACGACGAAGATAATACATACATGTAGATTGGGTATCTTGGAGAGGAAAAAATATCCTGTCCTTCAGTGTCCTTCACTGAATAAACGAGACAAATGAGATCCTGTTAAGTTTTACCTATAGTTTGGTATAGATATGTATCGTAAATAAATTGGAATTCTCTGTATCGACTACACGTCTAAAAATATAAGCATTATACATATCATATATTGAACGACGGCTCTTATGTAAATTTTCTTTGTATAGTAGAACAAAGAAAGGCTTCAATATCTGAATGAGCAGAGAGACGTCTTGTAAGCATGCTCAAACCCCTTTCCATAGGTGAGCTCGAAGGTTATCTGATTTCACAATAGCCAAGAAAGAAAGAACGAACGAATAAGGGTAGATATAAAAGATTATTTATTGGCAAACTTATACATCTCAAGTATACCCTCAAAATTGGTCAGAAGTGGCACCATGTGGTTCTATCGGCCCTTGGTGCTCTGCCTACCCCGTAAGGAATAAAGACGTAATTATATGTATGTATGTATGTATTTATTGGCGCCCAACGTGGGATCTTACAGATTACACCTGTTATTTAGTTGATGAATTTTATTTTCAATATCTCGATTAATATAATACCATTACCTTCATTTTGGCCCCCCTTAATATTTGCAATGTGGCGCCCACCGTGGGGCCTTATTTAATACGTGTATACGTTATTTAAAAAGTGATTAATAATGGAGCGCAAAGGCGGTGTGATGGTCGTCTGTTGCTTGGCGACGGACCTTGAACTTGAAGAGTGATTCCTACGGCGACACGATAAGAGGGTGGGAATCGACACTGATGCTAGTTAATTTATCTACTTCAATTTCATACCTTACTTCAATACTTAATCAATTTGTTGTAGCGAAGTCGTGAAATTTGATTTCATGGAAAGATTTTTTTATGTAGATTCCGGAGTTCCAGGATAGAGCGTAGTTAATACTACGGCAATCGAAACCACAAATTAGGGTGTTTTTATTACAGCACCGATCAAACTTGTACTGTTTCACGTATACGTATATCTTACACCGAAAAGAGAAAACTCATCCAAGTTATAATTGTAGGCACCTTCGCCATAAGTTTCCATAAACCTCGCAATAAGCCACGATAAGGTCTTCGTGTCTAGCTTCGTGCTGCACGCCACCGCACAGACAATCACGAACACTGGCAGACAACATTATGGAACGAGGCGCCCCGCCATTATTGTGCCTGATGGATATATTCGACTCCAGAATTAATTCCAATCATGATTTACGACGAGATGATTTGTAATTCAATTAAATACTGAATCGATTATTACCATGGCTTTGCATTACACGATTTAAGGTCTTATTTCTTCTTCAATTAGTAACAAATCTACTGGACCGATTTGAAAAATTCTTTCAAGTGTTAGTTTCATTTATCGAAGAAGACAATATACATATAGGCTATATAATGCCCTTTCACGCGGACGATGTCGTGGGCGGCCGCAAGTGTAACAAAAAAAAAAGTATCTTCTTTGCTTCGACAATTACTCATTTTTAGTAAAAACTGTCTAAAGTCTTGAACAATTGAATAATAACGATTACCTTAATTATACTAGATGATAGTGGTAAATAGTGATCTCTAGAAATCTATGTAAACAAAAGATAATAGTGAGAGAAACCTAAAACCTAGTTACAGGACAAAGAAGGCAATTCCGAGGTATGAGTTACAGCAATTAATCTTAATAAATAAAATTAGGTACCTAATCGCTACACGTAGGAACCACAGACATAGCCATTATTAGGTCTATGTATAGTAAACCTAGCGTAACTAACATAACTATGTAGATCATAGCAGGTAACATAGACAGTAGAACGTCTACAGTAGCGATGATTATAGGGACACATACATGTATAGGTAATTCCGACGGTTGTTACTCGGCATGTAAATAAATATGTATATGAGTTATTATGTTTGCTACTGGAAGAATATGAGAACGCGGTTAAAGGCGGCAAACCGTTACTAAAAGATGGACATACACTCTTATGCTGAAGAACCAAAATTGTAGCGATCTGAAGATTTAAACCGGCAAAGACTTCCATTTCGTCGAGACCACAAAACGACCGCTAAAGGTGCTGTCAAAGCATACCGTCATCCTGACAATGTAGCCGCAGTAGCAAAGGTTACAGGTGTCCCGGACGCGCAGGGCTCCCCGGTCGCTGCCCCACTTCCCTGCCCTACTTCCAGCCTCCAGCAACAAGTGATTATACATCATTTGCATGTACTGTATGCGTACTAAGTATTGACGACCTATAATGCCCCAGATTGCGCTTCCAATGTGTGTTTTGATGTGATTTACCTGTGTTTGCTCAGAAGATTTGATACACAGGTAACGGTTTCTAGATTGACACTTCACTGATTCTCGTATGCTTTGAAGTAGACGTAAGATATTATACACATTCAAGAAGATATGTGTTACGATGGTAGTCATGGTAGCATATAGTATGATTATTAATGTTAGTAATTTATGTAGTTGGCATTAGCTTATATATATATATATATATATATAAGTATTAACTTAGATTGTTTATATCAGGATGAAAAAACATGCAACAATACAAGATAACTTCGTCAAATAGCATAAGTGTGGTTTGCAAATAGATATGTCATTCTTACAGCTCTAGTTCAAAGGTTAGCTTTATCTTCAGTTCAGATTAATCTTACAAAAGCCGTGTCAGATCCATTTCGTAATGTCCAAACCGGATATAGCTAGCTTGAAAATAGAATGCTCCAGTGCCAACATAGAGAACATCACCACAAAGTTATGACAGCTCTAACAAAGAGAGAGCCCAACCGAGTTGGAAACTAGATCGGTACCCGCACTAGGTACCCAACTAATATCCGAGAAAGATCAGGTAAGCCGTAATTAATCTCTGTGGGAACTATGCCGCGTGCCGCTGGCGTAATTTTGATTGGATAAATTCAAACAAACGCAATAAGGGCAGATTTTTCAATAAGTAAATGTTCTAAATGATGAAGTGATTGATGGTGTCTTTTTTAGAACTTGATCAAGATAGAGGCATCATCAACTCTCTATCACCATCAAATAGACCTATCTGACCATTGGAAAAATCAGCTCTAACTGTATTAATTTAGTGCTGTGTGTCGTCTGCGAAAGCAATTTTATTCTCGGGATATCGATTGTCATTGCAATACAGCAGTATATCACAAATCGTAGAAAGCTCGCTTCAGATCCTGGATTCTATCTGGATAGGATTGTATTGTATCGTGAATTACCAAAAAAATGTGAAAGTAAACCAGAATATGGACCAAAATACCTACACATTCTTTTTGGACTTGTACGCAAAAACCACCAAACAGAATTTGATGCCTAAGTATCATACCTATATACGCCTACCAACTACCTACGCCGTAATTACAAAGTTTCGGACATAAAGCTAGTATCATAATAATTATAACCTTAAAATAGAATTGCTTTGAAGGTTCTCGATTTTTATAGAAAATAACTTATTAGAGAAACCTGTAGAATGGAACCGGGAGGTGATTATTTACGGGAGTGGACTGAAGGACTCAGGAGCGTTCTCTCAGGCGATGAGCTACCAACTTGTCACTGATCTTACATCTGACGTGACTGCAGGATCTCCTTTACGATCCTGCAATTCTGGCAAATGTAATTTGGGATCATAGCCGTGTATGTGCCTGTTTGTAAAACACAGAACAAAATAACATAATGCAACATACAATGTAATATAATTCCCTACAGAGTATTTGGTTTTTCCTTGACCAGTATGATACAATCTAGTGTAAATTAAGAGACAGATTACGGGATAATAAATCTGAGGTGTTCAATAAAAGAGAAAAGAAAAAAATATTATGCTCGTAATTTTCTATCGCCTACCATCAATTCATTGAAATTTTCCATATATTAGACTACTCGTAGTTGACATAGACTAGACTAAACATTGTTACCAATGCGAGAATAGCCTAATAGCCTTACAATAGAAGACCCCTAAACACAGAAGAAGAAGTACATACAGCATCAGCTACTACGAGCCTCGTAGTACTCGTAGCCATGTTCAAAGTTCGAACTACGACAGCTCTCGTAGAAAGCTACGAATCACGTGACTATCATTAAGTTAGTCATGTTCATAATTAACATAACAAAATAGTATGCGAAAACAACCACAAGACTAAGTGAACAATCACAACAAAAAACCGTTTCTTTTATAATTAATTAGGTACGGAAAATTATTAGGTATATAAGTAATGTTCCTAGAATAAGTCAATTAAATTCGACCTTGTGTAACTTGAAAGTTAAATTAATATTCAAAGCAGCATTAATAGTGCCATAAGCAAATTGTAGTATACGTTAGGTATTACGTGATAATAGTTTAAGGTTCTATAATAAACACATTGTATACGTGATTTCCACTAGACAACTATTCCTATTTTTCTCAGCAATATTTGTAACGTGTGAATATTCACACACTTCACAACACATTAACCTAGTCCCACACTGAGATCCCTAAGTCCTTGTGTCGTGGGGTACTAGGAAACAGTATATAAATAAAATAGATAGATAAGAATTTGTGTTATTCTAACGTATTTGTAATGTAATACATAATTTTAATATAAAAAACAAAAAATCTGTTTATGATCAGACAGGATGTCGCGTGCTAAGTTAGCGTGCTTTGTACTAACCAAGTTCGTGTTTAACTCTTACCTACTTGACAACAGTGGACGTCCACTATACTTAGGTAAGTCTACCTAGTAAAGGTAGGTTTTACCTACAGTCATTAAAGTACTATCGCGTGCAGCATGGCAATATGTTAAACTGGTCAGCTTTGGCGCAGTAGGTAGGTAAGTACAGACTGTAATTAGGGTCAGCCCGCCCACACGGCGAACGGAGCAGTCGCTCCAGGCGCCAAATCCTAGAGGGCACCTAAATAGTAAAGATATATATTATTAGGAGCAAACAGGAGAGGCGCCATAATTGGATCTCGCTCCATTCTAAAATTTACTTTGGGCCGGCGCTGACTGTGATCATGGGGTAACATCAGTCATTGTGTTACGGCATAGAGGAATAAGATGTCATAGAGTGCTAATGTCATACTAACTGTTTCGATGCACCAATAGACTTTTCGGTGCCTCACAATGCCAGTCCTTGACACTTAGATTCTATTAGTGTAATGTACTACATTACTAATGTATTGTAACGTAAAGTAATGCAATCTAAGTGTCAAGGACTGGAATTGTGAGGCACCGAAAAGTCTAATGGTGCATCGAAACTGTTAGTATGACATTAGCACTATATGTCTACATCTTATTCCCCTATGGTTACGGGTAACAATAACAATGTTACTATGTTTCATCATCATCATCAGCCTATTGCAGTCCACTTCACATCCAGGGCACAGACAGGGCACGTCACAAGACTGCCATGGGAGGTATTCGCCCATAGTCACCACGCTGGGTAGGCGGGTTGGTGACCGCAGTTTGTATTTCGGACTATGTTGTCAACACGGGAGGCGCTGCTGCCCACCTCCCGGAAACCCTTAATCGCCTCGTACGATACCCACGGGCAGACATGGGGTGGTACGAATTCTACTCTGCCGGCACCACGCGGCGAATGTTTATAAGTATTTACTATGTTTATAAGTACTTAAATACATACACACAGTTGTGTTTCCGAAAGGGGTAGCCAGAACTGAAGGATCATAAAGGACATCCTACAGCTTAACATAGCGGGGCCAGATGTTGATGACCAGTGACAAGTTGCTAGCTCATCGCCTGAGAGAATGCGCGAGTTCCTTAGCCGACTCTTACGACATGAACAGAAAGAAAGAGATGCAGCTGATGTATTCTATTGAAGCCCCTCATTAGCATATTATGTTTGGAGACTTGATATTATATCTTCTATCTATACATATAATTATTATTTTTTTACACACTTCACAACACATTGACCTAGTCCCACACTAAGATCCCTAAGGTCTTGTGTCGTGGGTACTAAGCAACGGTATATAAATACATAGATAAATATATAAACAACCATGACTCGGAAACAAACATCGATAATCATCACATCAATGTTTGCACCTACCGGGATTCGAACCCAGGACCTATGGCGTCGCAGGCATAATAGAAATGTAACGGATCGCTATCTGTACATGGAAGATATATATAAGAAAAAATATTATAGAATACCTTTATCAACGCAATAGTACCCAAAACAATGATTTTTGGAATTTTTGTCTGTTGGTCAGTTTGTCTGTGCGTTTGTGCACGCTAATCTCAGAAACGGCTGAACTGATTCCGATGCAGTTTTCAGGAATATATTGTGACAGGTCCCACTTAACATATAGGCTACTTTTTACACTCTACATATAGGCTACTGTCGCGCGTGCGCATCCGAACGCATCGGTGGTGTCGTGCTATCAATTGCACGAGGCAATTGTCGTTACGAATTCTTTTAAAATGTCTTCGACAATAGTAAAGTGTAATACGTGCAATATCGTAATTGACGAATTGCTAGCATACGTGCAAAATAAAATATCTGTGATCGACGAGGTTAGCTTGGTTAGAATATGTGTGTCTGCCTTCAAAAGTGATGAAATCAAAAGATCGAAGTCGTTACTATTCGATTCTTTACCGACGGACAAGCGTAAAATCCTCCGAAAGCGACAAGGGAAGGAGAATCGTGATCTTGAAGATATGATCTCACTTATTAAGGGTACCGCTGCAGAAGTAATGCCTGTGTTTGTAGCTAAGGACCTGGAGAAACTACCCCCGGTAACATTCGACCATGTAGATGTCACTAAGGTTTTAAAAGACCTAGTTCTTTTAAAACAGGAGTTAGCGGAGGTGAATGATAGATTTGTTACGAGGAGTGAACTGGATGCACTAAGGGAAGAGATGCGTCAAGTCAACCCTGAGCCGCCTGATTTATTTCAAAGTGGCTATCGAAATATCAATGTTAACTTTAAAGCGCGGCGGATGCCTGGATAGTGGGCCGGTTGGTTTATCTCATTTGGATATGACAATAATAAATGAATCAGAAAATGTAATCCTGTTGTCTCCTGAACATCAAAACCTCTCGACATCAGTAAACTACGCGCATCCTATATCGAACGATACAAATAAGCGCGAGGGTAGTTGTGAGCAGCCTAATAGGTCTGCACGGCCACAGCCGCCCGATGGTGAGTCACGCGAGTGTAGTACATCAGATAACGCACCAGCTGTTTCTGTTGCGGATAAGATTATATCACCTAGCCGAAATTACAGTGAGGCCCTGCAAACGGAGGGCGAGTGGAAAACTGTTAATCGACGCCGAAATATAAGATCAATTAATCGTTTCATAGGTAAAACCGGTTGTGCAAGCGAGAGCGATACAAATTTTAGGGCCACTGAAATGAAAGTACCCATATTTATCACGAAGGTACATAAGGAAACAACAGAAGAGGATATAGCGAAGTATATACAAAATAAAACCCAGGAATGTATAGTTCTGGAGAAAATTGCATCTCATCAAGAAAAATATTATAATGCGTACAAGTTCTTTGTATCGAAACAAAAGCTTCCAATGTTTTTAGATAAGACATTGTGGCCCCAAGGCATTATATTTCGACAGTTTGTGCATTTTAAACGTAAATATGTACACAACAGCGAAGTACATAAGAACGGCGCGATAAGGATAGCACAGGATGGATAAAGTAATTGATAAGAGTACTTCTAAACTCGTGAGCTTTAATTGCAGCAACGTAAAAAGATCTATTGATAGCATACGTGAATTATGTCGTACCTGCGACATAATTGCTTTACAAGAAACTTGGTTGACGCCGGATGATATCCATTTCTTAGCAGCATCGATGACAAGTTTGGATGCACGGGAACCTCGGCGATGGATACAGGTGTCGGTATGTGGCGCGGTCGACCGTACGGGGGCGTCGCTTTGTTGTGGAACAAGAATGTGTTTAGCGATGTGTCGGTGGTGCAGTGTAATAACCCGCGAGTTTGTGCAATAAGAGTATCCTTGTGTCAAAGGTCACTCTTAGTGTTTAGTGTATATATGCCTACGGATGAGACTGCTAACCTACCTCATTTTACGGATTGTCTTAGTCTGGTGAGTGCAATTGTTGACAGTAATGGTTCGGACTCTGTGTACGTTCTCGGGGATTTCAATGCTCATCCTGGTCAACGTTTTTATAGTGAACTTATGTATTTCTGTAACGAGCATGAATGGGTTTGTACTGACATTGAGAGATTAGGTTATTTCGTCAAATACCATCACGTATATAAGTGTAATAAACGGGGCTAAGCGATGGTTAGACCATTGTATTACAAGTAAATCTGCTGATAGTTCAATTATAAATGTATATATAAAGTGTGATGTAACATGGTCAGACCACTTTCCTTTAATTATTGAATGTAATTTAAACTTAATTAAATCCAAATTGACATTTTATAATAAAAAAGAATTTAACACAATTATATGGGGGGATAGGAATCGGGAACAAATTAAATTGTATAACTCAGATTGTAATAATATATTAAGATTGATTGATTTTCCGGACGACTTCCGTAATTGTTGTGGTCGTACTTGTATTAATTCGGAACATAGGATTATTATTGACAAATTGTATAACGAAATAACAGAGGGCTTATTTCGTGCGGCTGCCTCGAGTAACACACATAAGCGTTTCAATAGAAAAAGACCAGTGGTGATAGGATGGAATAAGCATGTGAGCGATGCGCACAGGGAGGCGAAGTGTAAGTTGCAATTGTGGTTAGATCAGGGAGGTCCTAGAACTGGTATCCTATATGATGAAATGCGTAGTAGTAGAAAAATTTTCAAGTCTCGTTTACAGTGGTGTCAGAGACACGAGGGTCAGATAAAAATGGATATTATCGCAGAACATCATTCTAATCGTGATTTTCGAAATTTCTGGAAGGCTACTAACAAGCTGAGTAATAGGCCTAGTCTCCCTGTGAGTGTCGAGGGTATTAGCGACCAGAAGTGTATCGCTGATATGTTTATGAAAAATTTTACTGTAAAATCGCCTCTGGGGCCACCACAGTGTGTGACTATGATTGGCGCAGGCATTCAGGGACAGGAGATGAGTACTGCGTTCACGGCGAAAGATGTTAGTAAAGCCATAAAAGCCATATCAAGGGGCAAATCCCCTGGTCATGATGGCCTGAGTATTGAACACCTTCTGCACGCCGGCCCGCACTTGCCTAGAGCTCTCGCCATGTTTTACTCTTTTTGCGTGAGCCATTCATACTTGCCAGCTGACATGATGAGGACTGTGGTGGTGCCAATCGTGAAAAATAAAACGGGTGATGTAAGCGACAAAAGCAACTATAGGCCAATCTCACTGGCAACTATAATTGCTAAGGTATTTGACAGTTTGCTTGACTCCCAGTTAGATAGATACCTTACACTTTTTGATAACCAATTTGGGTTCAGGACAAAGCTCTCTACCGAAAGTGCTATTTTGAGTCTCAAGCGGACTGTCAAGTACTATGTGGACAGGCATACCCCGGTTTACGCATGTTTTCTTGATCTGTCAAAAGCATTTGACCTGGTAAGTTATGACATCTTGTGGCAAAAACTAAATGACATATCCATGCCTGTGGAACTAATTAATATCTTTAAATATTGGTACCACAACCAGGTAAATGTTGTGCGATGGGCGGAAACTTTTTCAGAGCCATATGTGTTGGAGTGTGGAGTGAGGCAGGGGGGGTTGACCTCACCCAAGCTGTTTAACTTATATGTAAATGCGCTGATAGGAGAGCTCAGGGGCGCCCGTGTTGGCTGCTATATTGACGACATTTGTGTTAACAATATTAGCTATGCAGACGACATGGTGCTGCTGAGTGCTTCTGTTTGTGGTCTGGCAAAACTTATTAAAATTTGTGAGAAGTATGCCGCTGGACATGGCCTAATGTATAACGAAAATAAAAGCGAATACATGGTATTTGAGGTCAAAAACAAATGTCTGCCTCATGTTCCACCAATAATGTTGAACGGGAATCCACTTAAGAGAGTATACGAGTTTAGATATTTAGGACATATTGTAACGTTTGACCTCAAAGACGGTGCAGACATCGAACGGGAACGCAGAGCACTGTCTGTGAGAGCCAATATGATTGCTCGGAGATTTGCACACTGTTCTACGGAGGCGAAGATTACATTGTTTGGTGCCTACTGTACAACATTCTATACAAGCAGTCTGTGGCTTGATTATACGCAAAAACAGTACAGTGCCCTGCGTGTTCAATATAACAACGCTTTCAGGATGCTGATGGGTCTGCCGCGGTACTGCAGTGCGTCAGGTATGTTCGCAGAGGCGCGGGTCGACTGCTTTTACACCATAATGCGTAAGCGATGTACTTCCCTGGCGTGCAGGGTCCGAGCTAGCCCCAACAGTATCCTGAGCATGTTTGCGAACCGTCTAGACTGTCCGTATCTGAGTCACTGTGCTATGACTCATTTGCAAATGAATTGTAGTGTCTCGAGGTAGCCGAGTAGTGAATTATTATGTTACACAGTCAAGTATAATACTTGATTGTGTAACATAATAATTTAAAATTTTAAATGTATTACTATCTACTATCAAAATTAATAAATTATTGCTACTAACATTAAAATATATGTGTTTATTTAATAATATAATTTGTAACTAACAAAAATGGGTCTTAGTTACCTGAATAAATGAATTTATTATTATATTATTATTATTATTATTTTTATCCCGGGAAAATGTTTTTATCCCGGATAATTTCGATATTTTGTTTTTTTCTGTAGTCCAAGCGGACGGAGTCGCGGGCGTCCACTAGTCAAAACTAAATGCAAATGCAACACAACACAGAATGGGCATTGATAAGAATTGATGATTCTGGCGAAAACTTCTTCAACTCGACCACGACCGGCGAGATAGTTTATCCCCGTGAGAAACCTTATTTATCCTGGGGTAAAAAGTTACGCATGGCACTTTTCGTTAATATAGGTAGCTCTTTATAACTGAGAGTGAACCAGCTCCATCGGTAAGTGTAAATTTGGCCTGAATCCAATACGATACTGCAGGCGGACCGGACACTGTAGAACGCCCACATAAACTAATTAGAGCCTGTCCTACTGCGTACCTAGGCAACTATCTACCTATAGTCAGCTCTCTAGGGATATGAACCATTCTTGTGCCCGTGATAAAATCAAAAATGATGTAATTTTGTTTGTTTTGCAAACGTTTTAACAAGTTACAAAGGTATTGGTATTTTTGCTATGTAATTTAAAAGCCGCAAAGCTGTTAAAAAATTGGCTATATATTTCGAGAACCGGATGTCTGTTACGTACAGATTTGTATGTGTAGGTACCCCTTGTTCTGCTTTTCCGGTTTCGATTCCTTCAAGTTTGCTCGCTAGAGAACTTTGTCATGGATATAATAAATTTTCGCGTAGGTTGTTGTCTCTCGGTATAATGTACCTAATAGATAATGGCGCAAAGATAACGTTTTTATGAATCCATAACACTATGAAGGCACGTTGTGGTACTCGTATTTCGCTAAAAGGATGAATACCTATTATTCATAGGGCATGGTCCAACTAATTTACATATTGGCAGTATACAAGCTCCTCATCATCATTATGCCGTGGCAAGGCTTTGATCCAAGTGTGTCCAACTACAAAGCCAAGGTCAGCAGTTCGGCGCGCACGAGACAAGCAAACCATCGCGCTCCACTGGACAGTGACCTTTTTGAATTGGTTCCAACTTTCCAAGTTCTGAACACCACGCTCAACCTCGTCTATGATGGCCTTAGTTTTTTATGTAACTTCCATTAGTGGTGCATTAACTAATTTAGATCGTTTTTTGTTGGCAAATGAGATGGTAGTTCTAGCATTTTTAGATGCATTTGATGCTGCTGAGTGCTTGAGCAGCTTCTCGCTTGCTTGACTATGAGTCGGTCAGTGTGATAGGAAAGCAAAAAACATCATAATTATGCTATGTAAAAAAACAATAAACATTGGTATAATTCACAGTGAAAGCTAAGAACTTGTCGCTGTTCTTAACCGGTATTCTGATCTGTATAACATATCATAAACAATTGTTTGATCTGGCACAAGATTAAGGGATTAAGGACCTACTTCGGAAATATCTGTCTTAAAATTAGGACTTCCTAAGTTAGGTAACACCGAAATCTACTTAATGAGATACAATTAGAATTTCTACCAAAGTAGGGGACGCTGGCGCTGTCGCGGAAAAATCGAAATGTTTAGGTAGATATTTACTAAATATGTAGTATTTCATGGTAGTAGATAGATTGTTGCAATTTCAAGTTCAAAAGCAGGTCGAAAAAAAATACCTACATTGAAATACAATAAAAGTCTATACATAGAGGCGATTATTAAATAGATTTTTAAAATAAACACCACTTTGGTATATATTCTAATCCTACTCCTATCCACTTAAATACATAAGATACAAAGATTTACTCCCGTTATGCCGAGTCTGAGAGCCTAAACTTTCTCCAAAATAACATGAGTGACACGCTTTAGCTCAAAGCTTGCACCCCGCGTCAGAGTCTTCGCGGTAAACAAAGAACAATGCCACTCCGCGAATACACTACATATTGTTTTCTCTCCTTGGGAACTGGAGAATAAAGTATGCCAAAAGCTTTAATAGAACTTAGCCAGCTATGGGGTTTGATTGTGAAATAGTGGTATGGTAATGAAGTGGCGATTGTAATACCTGTGATCTGGGACATTCCGGAGAGGGCGGACAGACCCGAGTGCCGGCTGTGCGAGGGTTGGATCATCCCTATCGAGTTTATCTCGGACTCGTCAAACTGCCACATGCCGTCCGTGAAATTCATACTGATTTATTTACTTGCCAACCCAAAACTAAAGCATGAACTTTCACCGAAATCCTTTGTGAAGTTGTGAAAAACTTCAACTAGTCTATTTAGCGATTGCTTAGCTGTTAGGATGGACTGATTATATAATGAGTTTATTTATCACGATTTAAAGCGATCATTCTTTGTGATGTGAAATGATATGCGTCGGTCGGACGTGCGCGGCGCTCGGAGGCTGCGGCGCGACTGTGCCGGGCAGGCGGAGGGGGGGGGGCGCCGGAGGGGGATAGGGGGTGGTGGGGGCGCAGCTAGCGTCACGGGAATCAACCCCCCGGGAACAAGACCTCATCTTCATAACATTTATTGGTAACTAAATCTGTGAAAAATAATTGCAAAGGGTTGGGTTTATTTTAATCGGGTATGTAATTATTAATAGAAGGGGGTGCCTTTGAGGTATTAGACCTAAATAAGTATAGGACACTGTATACTGTAGAAAACCACCGTGCCTCCACTAAGGGAAACTTGTACCAACAGCTCTTAAACAACATTATACTTTTGAAATATGTAATGAATTTATTATTATTATTATTAAATGGTACATATAACAGCCTTACGGCACTACATTATGAGCATTTTTTACATACTGGTGCATAACACCAATTAATTATTTAAAGTAATTAGTAGGTTAATTTAAAGTAAGTGTAGGTATAAATGCAGGTATAAAGTAAGTGTTGATTGTGTGCAAAATTAATAAGATAATTGTTTGTAAATAGCAAGTTCTATTTGTATGATACCTCTGTCCATCTATCTAGAACAAACACAGGACATACCTGTAAATTGTAGAGTAACATACAAACTAGGTACTTTTACTCTACGAATAGAAGTACACATCTCTTTTGCAGAAAATTTTATACTTATTTTTGTTTTTCTTATGGTCCATGTGAATGTGGTACTACAGGTGATTATGTGGTTTTAAAATCGGTGTTATGCTCTGCCTACATGTATGTAATATCTATTATAATCTAATCTAATTTTCTTGAGTGATGTTATCAAATAATGAGTTTGGAATTCAATTAAATCAAGTTAGATTATCCATGATATTTATTGTGTTATCAATATGATATAAATATCTACCAAGGTAGCTGTGAAATACACATTTATGTATATTCTGTAAATAAAAATTTCCTACTTAATTATTTTATTTTAAATTTTTATTGAATAAACAATAACATACATACATAGGTAACCCATGTCTACAGGGTGTAACAGAAAGGGTATTTTAACCGAAAAGCTATGTAAATAGCCCACTATAGAGAACCTATTTTCAAAATATGAGACTCGAAATCACATGTTTGTTTTTAAAGATTGTATGAACATTCCCGAGTAGCCAGGACAGCCATTTTTACCATGACTAGATGTAAGATTAGCAATATAAGATGTAATGTGAGGTGACAGACATAAATGATCATTGCCAAGTTGCTCAGCTTAACGCTTCAGAGTATAACACTATTACCTAAAAAGAAGTAGACTTGTGTATAAACTTCTTGGTGTCTGGTGGTTATAGGTACAGTCTTACGCCTGCAGAGGTTTCCGTTTAAAAGAAATCTCAGAAAACTTTGTGCATATCAATATAGCCCAGATCAATAATATGTGAAATAAACTAACTTAAGAGGAAACTGTGAGGGGGGAGAGTTAGATATTTTAAGGATTATATTACTTGTAGGCATTGCTTGTATGTATTTTATGCCTACTTTAAAATACATAGGTACCTATCTTCAACTAATTAAATGGAAACTACATTTTCCTGGGTTACACTGGTGATCATATAATAAAGGTGGTTTTAAATATAAGGTCCTGTAGGATACACTCACCATGTTCTCGGTATAATTTCTTATATTCGCCCAATTCATTTTGATCTAACCACTCTTCCACTAGCGCACTTTCGTCATGTAAATTCTGTGTAAACACAATACAGCTAGCAAATGTAAGAAGGCATAACAATAGGAGAGTTCCACTGCAATAAACCTTTTTGATCATTCTATTTAAAATACCATAATTTTAAATTATTTGTGAGAAATTTTGTAAATAAACAAACACACACGGACGGGAAGTTTGACTGACAGTAGTGACATTGACGTTTCCCTTCGCTATTGATTTGACATTTTACGATCCTTTTTACGCCGATTCTTGCAAAGTTACTTTTTGTTACTTTATTTCCATTTTGTTTTGGACATCAGCCATAGTAAGAGAATAGCCAAATGCGTGATTTGTAAGTTAGGCACCTCGCCTTCTCATGACTATAACTATGGGACGTGCAATAATTTGTGGTTACAATAAATAAACTAGGATAAGTAAACAATATACAATTAAAGATAATGGATAAAGAAACAAATTAAAAACAATATTAGCACTATGTGAACACACACTAAAATAATAAACAATTTTATAATAGTAAATTGATATATTTATAATAAATTGATTCAATTTTTATTATCACAAGAAATGCTTTAACAGTCTATTAACATATCTAATTTATTGAGATGGTCTTAATCTGTACATTAAATTACTTTACTTTAAGCTTATCAGACAATGAGCATGAAAGTCCAGTACCATCAGGTTCTACATTCAGTTGCTCAACCTTGCCATCATTGATGACCATGGAGAACCGTTTAGAGCGTAGACCTCCTAGTGGTGGCAAGGAAGTGGACAGTTCTAGAGCCTTCACAAAGGCACCACTGGGATCAGCTAACATACGGACCTAAAATAAAAAATCATGTCAGTACATACTATGAAACTGAATGTAGTATGTTTGAGAATAAAATTTTTAATCAAACAGTATGATCTTACGTAATTGTAAACAAGATAATCTATTGAATGTGCAAACAACTAGTTGATAATTAATATTTTTTTTATATTCACTCAATGACATAAACAAGTCTGAATGTTAAAACTTTAGGGGACAAAGTTTATCTAAATTTACATAATGTACAATTTACTCAATTAGGTAAAAAGATAAGCAACTTAAATAACTAAACATGCTAATTTATACTTGTACTAGTGAATCTTAATCTAAATCTGCTTCAATTACAAATGTAGTATAATATGAACCAACCTATTACCTATTGGCTGAAAGTCAAAAAATCTTAAGTCCATTTTCACTATTATGACATATCTACCAACATGAACGAGAACATGTTTTCTTATTGGTCAGACTGTGTAGTAACCCAGACTAAAAATAGAAATCCTTACTCACTTATTGATTTTCTAAGTTCAGCCCTAATATACATACATTCATTATACATACATGTATACATTCTCTACTCTAGTTTTGAATGATTGTGGATTGTGAAACCTTACACAAATAGTGAATGTTTAAATACGATAATAATACTGACCTTTCCTTTAGTATTGTGCTGGACCCCCCAGGCAGCCATAACATAGGGGTCATTCACGGACACACACACAATTTCGGCTACACCTTCGCCTTTCAATTTGTCTGCATCCTTCACATAACCCGGCAAATGGGTTTTCGAGCAACCGGGTGTGAATGCGCCGGGTACAGCAAACAACACAACTTTTCTGCCCTTGGTCAATTCCGCAATATTCACTTTATTTGCAGGAGAATCTTCAAATAAATCTACCGACGGCAGCTGATCCCCGACCTGTTTTTAAAACATAGTATTTAAGCCTATTAAGGCCGGAACTTATGTAACTTTGGATTATTGTATTATGATAAATATAATTTTATATACCTTGATAGGTGCCATTGCGTATAGAGAGGTCTGAAATGATCGTGCACCTGCTTGCTTGGCGTTTGCAGCAACACTACGGGTAATTGAAAGAGCCGCGGAAAACATTTGTTGAACTATGGAAGGTACCTATGAATTTTTTATTAACTTCGTTCGACAGAAATTATCAAATCGATAAGAAAATCCCCCACTTTATTGCGCGTGTGACCATGAGCAAATGTGATAGAGATGTGCGATATTTATCGATATCGTTCAGATATCGAAATTAATCTCTGAAATATCGATAGGAATTTAAATATCGATAAATGTAACTTTGAAATATCGCTAATCGATATTTTTAACATGAAATCGGGTTATTCTCGAAATATCGAAACTTATGTAAAATAACTGTTTTGCTTATGTAAAAAAAATTGTTCAGGGATGAAGCCTGGTAAGACGAACGGGAATAATTCAATTTATTCATCCATAAACATCGATATAGTTTTTTTATGAGTAAACTCGACAGGCAGAGTATTATCCCTATTTTTCAGTCAATTTTAATTTATTACAAGTCAGTCAGTAGTCAGCTCAGTTCTCAGACTCTGTACCAGCAACGAAACCGGCTGAAAGGAAAATTGCTGTCAAAGTTGCTTATTTGCTTATATTTTAAAAATCGCTTATTTTTTAAAATAAATTCTGATAAAAAATGCGATATCCATTATTTCTCGCAATATTTTTTGCACATAACATACAGTTGACCATGGTTTTCAATCGATATTATAAAATATCGATACGTTATGCCCGATAATATCGATATTTTACTATTATCGCTCATCCCTATGTGACATTGACATTGACTGACATTGATTGATTGAAACTGACAGATTGCTTTTTTTAATTCAATGAGACTTTTAACGTCGATACAGCCATATTAAACTCTTTCCACACGATACAATCAAATTTTCCAAAACAATGACTTGTAATGGGAAACATTTCTCAAAACTTTTCAGGGTCTGTTTGTATGTTACCTATAAAAACAGATAACTTTGTTTGGACTTGCTTGGATTTTGTATTTCTTATTTCGTACAAATTAAAAGTAATTTATTATTTATCCTACCTATTCGTGCGAGATGTCTACAGGGTGTAACAAAAAGGGTATGTTAAGCGAAAAGCTATGTAAATAGCCCACTGTAGAGAACCTATCCACAAAATTTGAGACCCGAAATCACATGTTTATTTTTCCCGATAGTATGGAGAATTTTTAAATATCTTAGGAATTTTCATACAATCTTGAAAAATAAAAATGTGATTTCGAGTCTCAAATTTTGGAAATAGGTTCTCTATAGTGGGCTATTTACATAGCTTTTCGCTTAACATACCCTTTCTGTTACATCCTGTATAGATAATTATAAGATAAAAAATAAATCACTTTCAATACAAAATAAATAAAAAACAGGTAATTGAAAATGATATGGAGTTCTCTAAAGTCGTTTTTTCTCAAAGTAAAGCTAGACACTGCCAAAGTAGTAAAAAGTGTAAAATTATTTCTCTAAATGCAATATGTTTAGAACTCTGACAAAAATATTGTGCACAAATGGATAGATAATAATATTGTTTTTCATCATATTAATGTCTAAAATGCTTAAGAATTAAATTAAGCGAAATAATAAATATGTGAATTTGTCGTATTTCTAACCTCATTCTTATGGTATAGTGCTTGACGTAATGTATTGATAAGTGTCAACCGCATATCGATATGTAACTTGACTGGCAAAGGTATGCTACATTTAGCCTTATTATTTGCACTACTAGAATTTTTAACAGGTTTTAGTTTTCTGTGGTTAACATGATCATAAATATAGTTTTTAATTTTTTTCAGATTTCCTCAAGATAATGATGTTCGACTAAAATGGCTTAGAATGTTAAGTAGAGGAGATTGGGTTCCCCAAAATACTCAACAGTTTGCAGCAAACATTTCGATCAAAAATGTTTTTCTTATAGATGCTTTCAAAGAGTAAATCTACGCTCTGGCTCAATACCTATACTAATTCATGCCTATAAGTTACTTCCTCTTATGTAATAATATTGTTTTATACAGCTATACATAAGCAGCAGCAGCAGCTAGCTATTATTCATATACATAAGTACCAAACAAATTAGTTCTGCTTGGTGGCAAATAATGATAAGGATAAATAGCAATTTTTATTTTGTAAATATATACATTTTCAATAAGTTATGGGGTTTTATTTTTTTCTTAAACTATCGACATTACACAAGATGCACGACATTTTTAACCGACTTCAAAAAAAGGAGGAGGTTCTCAATTCGTCTGTATGTATAATTTTTTTTTTTTTTTTTATGTATGTTCACCGATATTTCCGTCAATTATAAACGGATTTCAAAAAATTTTGTTTGATTTGATAGAGTTCACTTCTGAGGTGGTCCCATTTTCACCAGGTCAGGATCTGATGATGGGATCCAGGAGAAATCTAGGACAACCACCGAAAATTGTATGCTCGTATGGTGCTTTTGTTACGTAATCATGTCTTACTCAGGTATATGCTTCAGGGTGTCAACATCTGATGCTGCTGTGCTGATGATGAAGCTACAGAACTCCTTAACCGTTAGGAGTTAGGATACAGTACTGCAATTGGTCAATGGAAACAATTTAGTAGTATGTAGGGCTAACGTGTTACTTGAATAAACATCTGATGCTGCTGTGCTGATGATGAAGATACAGAACTCCTTAACGGTTAGAAGTTGGGAGACAGTACTGCCATTGGTCGATGAAAACTATTTAGTAGTGTGTAGGGCTGACGTGTTACTTGAATCAACATCTGATAGTGCTGTGCTGATGATGAAGCTACAGAACTCCTTAACGGTTAGGAGTTGGGAGACAGTACTGCAATTGGTCGATGAAAACTATTTAGTAGTGTGTAGGGCTGACGTGTTACTTGAATCAACATCTGATAGTGCTGTGCTGATGATGAAGCTACAGAACTCCTTAACGGTTAGGAGTTGGGAGACAGTACTGCAATTGGTCGATGAAAACTATTTAGTAGTGTGTAGGGCTGACGTGTTACTTGAATCAACATCTGATAGTGCTGTGCTGATGTGATGAAGCTACAGAACTCCTTAACGCTTAGGAGTTGGGAGACAGTACTAAAATTGGTCGATGGAAACTATATAGTGGTATGTAGGGCTAACTTGTTGCTTGTGAGGTATACTTGAATCAACATCTGATGCTGCTGTGCTGATGGTCAAGCTACAGAACTCCTTAACGGTTAGGAGTTAGGGGACAGTACTGCAATTGGTCGATGGAAACTATACAGGATGTTTTTTTTGTGGCCACCATTAACGAAGGGTACGTACTCTATACATCAAATAAAGTAAGTTTATACCAAAAAAAAATGCTGGGATTTTTTTTTATTTAATTACTTGATCCGGCGAAATTTATAGTGTCTAGTGTTTATGCTAGGTTTTTTCATAGACAGATATTAATTATTTCTCGTGAAAAATCTTGCTACGCGCGTCTATGTGCATTCATGCAGAAAAACGCAGTCTATTTACTCAACTTTGGACCCTAATATTTTGGAAACCAGACTCTTCCCAGGTATGCTTCCAAGGAGAAAAATGATAGTGATGATGAGGAGATTACGTAGTTTTCAGGAACGTTGACGACTAAAAATCACCATGTATAAACTAGCATCTATTTAAGTCCACAACGCATTAACACAACTAAAAATCGAGAAATAAACTGACTTTTAGAAAAAAAAATTAACCGACTTCAAAGTTTAACTAAAAAGCAATAAATAACGTAACTAATTTATCTACTTAATACATATTGAATATCTCAAATTATTTAAATATTTACAACTTAATACCTAATACTTTAACAAAGTCATCTTTAACTATTTAAATATTTATAATTATAACTTATTTTTGGAGTCGGTGCCAGCCAAACAAATAAATGTAATTAAGAAAACTGACCCACACTAAATAGTAAAACCAAGAATAGGAAATTGCATTACCGCTGCCTACTACACCGTATTGTATTTTGCCGTGTGTGGCGTTGCCAGCCGCGCGCGTCCATCAACACAACAGACTACGTTACCTAGGCTGGCACCGACTCCAAAAAATAAGTGATAATTATAAATATTTAAATAGTTAAAGATGACTTTGTTAAAGTATTAGGTATTAAGTTGTAAATATTTAAATAATTTGAGATATTCATATGTATTAAGTATATAAAATTAGTTACGTATTATTGCTTTTTAGTTAAACTTTGAAGTCGGTTAATTTTTTTTCTAAAAGTCAGTTTATTTATCAATAATTTCAGTTTGATCCATTACACAGCACTATTTGTCTTGTACACATGCACGATAGACGCACACTAGTGTATTTGTTTTTTGGTCTCGCCCTTGGAATTCTATTGCCGATCTAACGTTAGTATAATAAATCTATGCAAAAATCTATAAAACAGTCTTATTCAACAAGGTGAGATTTTGCCGTCTGGATTATATGTTAAGTTGTTATCACGATTTTATTTTGGAGTTGGCATCACAGCTTGTTTGTTTAATAAAAAAAATGAAACGTCAAAAAGAGTTTGTTCGTTGAACTTGTTTTTGCATTGCAATTTTCGTGTAATTTTAGATCTTTCTTTTTTTATATTAGCATTAGTGTTGTTAAATTTGTTATGAAAGTTAAACGATAGACGCTGTGGTAATTTACCCCAAAAATGGAGCCCCCCTCCATGGAAACAGTTTACCAGGCCATCAGCGCGTTGTATGATAACCCCAATGCAAGTGAAAAAGAGAAGGCTTCTCTTTGGCTAGGAGAAGTACAGAAATCTGTAAGTATTTTATGGTTTGTTATAATTTTTCTCGCAGTAATAACTCAGAATCCATAATAAATAACGGTACATCTCACGCTCATAATACCACGTTGTTCCAGATACACTCTTGGAAAATTGCTGACGAACTATTACAACAGAAGAAGGATGTACACTCTTGTTACTTTGCTTCGCAAACCATGCGAGCTAAAGTGCAGCACAACATCTCTGAGCTGCCTTCTGAGGCTTATGTTTCTCTCCGTGACTCTCTCATAAGACATTTGGAAGTGACTTCTCCTGACACAAGTTCTGCTATCCTAACGCAGCTGAGCTTAGCCTTAGTGGATCTTGCTTTACAAATGCCTTCATGGAAAAATTGTGTTGGTGACATGATAAAATGCTTGTCTAATAAAAATGACTATGCTTTACTAGAAGTGTTGACAGTTTTACCTCAGGAAATAGATTCCTCTGCCCTTAAGCTTGGTGAAAATAGAAGAGAAGAGATTAAATCAGAACTCAAGCAAAATGCTCCATTAGTGTCCTTATTTATGAAAGAAAGTATAACTAATTCTCAAAGCACTCATGTTGCATTAAAAATAGTGAAATGTATGACATCTTGGATACAAGTGCAAGCCATCAGTCTGGAAGAGATCCCACAGAATGCTGTGATTGGTTACTGTATGAATGTGCTGAGAGACCATAACTCCATCAACACATTGCATGATGCAGCAGCAGACTGCATATGTGCATTATTGCATTGTTTAGAGAAGAATAACAACACAGATACTGTAGAGAGATTATTGTTTGATAGTATATCAGCATTGGAGGAGAGCTACCATATGGCAGTAGCACATGAAGAAGAGGAGAAAGCAGCAAGCTATGCTAGAGTGTTCACAGAACTAGCAGAGACCTTTTTAGAGAAAATCATAGCTACAGCTGCCTCAGATGGCACACACTTTGCCATTAGGTCCCTTGAATTGGCTTTAGTTTGTGTTGGTCATCATGATTATGAGGTGAATATACATTATATTTAGTATCCATATTCTGATTATAGGCTATAAATAAATAAAATAAAAATACATTTATACTGTATTGATCACTTTAATCAAGTTTTGGTCAACTTTTACTACTTTGCAGGTAGCAGAAATAACCTTCAACCTCTGGTACAGGGTGTCTGAGGAGTTGTACCAGAGAGATTGCCAGCAGTTGACAGACAAGTTTAAGCCTCACATTGAGAGGCTGATCGAGGCCCTCGCCAGGCACTGCCAGTACGAGCCCGACTACACACAGCTTCCCGAGGAGGGTGATGAATTCTATGTGAGGATGATTATTTCCTAGCCAATGCCTTAGCCTATGTCTAAGCTCTGTAACTGTCAAGTTTTGTGAAAATCATTTGCCAAATAGGAATGTGGGGAAGGCAGTACATATCATAAGTAACTGTTGATATAGACCAGGGGTTCCCAAACTTTTTTTGTCATAGACCCCTATTAATAGTTAACTAGTTCTGGTGGACCCCCTACAGGCCTACAACACATTTGAACACATATTAATTAATTGTGAAACCCCATTTTTTCACTCCAACGTAGACCCCATCAAGCCTCATTTGGACCCCTGGGGGTCCACCTGGACCACTTTAGAAACCACTGATATAGACCAAGTAATTGGGGTATAGTTTAGGAAGATGATAATTTGTGCAATTAATTTATGAATACATTCAGAATGCTATTCACTCTCATTTGGGTAATGCTGAAAAATGCAATTGTTTTGATTTAAAATTACTACACTGACTGGGTTTTATTGGTATATTTTGTTGTATATAGAGGTTTATACACTTTTATACTACTTCTAAAATTATTTTTTACACCCAGTGAGGGTAATTTTTTAAAATGTAATACCAAGGTCATTGCATTTCTATTAAATCCTTGATATCAAGTTTATGTATGATACAAACTTTTAACAGTGTCATTAGGAAATTTATTACCTTCATTGTTTCAGGAATTCCGCATGAAGGTAATGGAGCTGATCAAGGATGTAGTGTTCATAGTGGGATCCTGTTCAGTGTTCCGGCAGATGTTTGCAGCACTCCACTCCGACATATCATGGGAGCAGACTGAGGCAGCGTTGTTCATTATGCAGGCTGTTGCTATTAATATACTGCCGTAAGTTATGTTTTTTTTTTTTCACTGACATTAAAAGTTTTTGGAAATTGTTGTTATTTTCATGGCCTCACTGAAATTGATGGTCACAGCACAGAGTATATAATGTTTTAGTGGTTAATCTTTGTAATTTGCACATAAGAGATCATCAAGTTATGCACGGTATGCACTTTTTTGTGGCAATGTATAAATTAAAGTTTTGTATAATGAATTTAATAAATTGATACATTTATGAGTAGGCCTGACACAATGCTCTAGGTTTGTAGGTATTGGATGATTATGAAGAAGTGTTATCACACCTAAATACTCAGACAAAGCTCTAGTGGGTTCTCAGACTGATTGTATGTTTGGTTCCAGGGACGAGCAGGAGTACGTGCCGCAAGTAGTGGAAGCCATCGTGTCCATGCCGGGCGACAGTCACGTGGCAGTGCGACGCACGTGCCTGCTGCTGCTGGGCGAGCTGTGCGAGTGGCTGGAGCGCCACCCCGCCTGCCTGCCCGCCGCCCTGCGCTGGCTGCTGGCCGCGCTACCGCAGCCAGCGCTGGCCACGCCGGCCGCCAGCGCGTTGCAGGTGCGTGCCCCTTGATATTGAGGTGACCAAAATTGTTGAGCCGAATTCTAATATTGAACAGAAATATGTAGCATAAAGTAATTTAGGGAATAAACATGTCGGAAATTTTTAGCCAATGAAGCCAAACATGCGTCTTGCACGGTCTATGACCTTCTAAATGTGAATATCATGTATCATTTTGCTCGCCACGCCCAAATCAAATATACTTGATTTGGCAGTGAGAGGAATTGAATTTAAAGTGTACGTAAAATCTAATGGATTTTTTTACGTGTAAATAATATTTTGTAGCACTTTAAGGCATTTAAGGTCATTTTATTCCGAAGACAATATCTCTAAAGGCGGTAGAGATCGTCCTGAAGACGCAGACAGTCACCAACAGTTCCCAGCGCCGGTAACAGCTTGATGTCATCCGCAAAGACATTAAACCTAGCATGGTGAAAGCACGGAAATAGGTCGTAGATATATGCGTTGAAGAGGACTGGGCCCATATGCTAGCCCTGTGGCACACCTGATGTTACACGAACAAATTCATACCTCATACCTGCTCACAAATACTGCTTGTCTTCTGTTGTGTACATAGGAAGAAACCTTAGCAGAATGGCATCGAGTTTGCATAACAATATTTGATTATTAACTCTGTCAAATGTTTTAGAAAAATCTGTATAAATTGAGTCCATTTGCCGGCCACCATCCATCCTATCCTACTATTATTAATTATAGTGGACGCCCGCGACTTCGTCCGCGTGGATTGCAAAATGTCGAAATTATCCGGGATAAAAATATATTCCCGGGATAAAAAGTAACCTGTGTGTTAATCCAGGGTGCCAGCTAACTCCATACCAAATTAATTTATTAAAATCGCTCCAGCCGTTTTAACGTGAAACAGTAACAAACATCCATCCATCCATACTTACAAACTTTCGCGTTTATAATATATTATTACGTTATTAGAAAGTGCTTATCATGCTGAGCAACTTTTCCTAAGACGGTATTTTCATATCTCTCAAAGTTTAGCTGGGCTGCTAAGGGTTCTGCATCAGGCAGTCTAGACCTTCAATTTTTTTCTTTCATATCATTTCTACGTCATTTTATTCTTTCATACATATTTTTTGGATAACTTGAACCGTTTACGCAGCGCACGCAACGGAAGTCTCCAAAGTTGAATAATTTTTCCACATTTTCCTCTTATTCTTCGTCCCTATTGGTCGCACTGTGATGATATATAGCCTAAAGCCTTCCTCGATAAATGGACTATCCAACACAAAAAGAATTTTTTAATTCGACCCAGTAGTTCCGGAGATTAGCGCGTTCAAACAAACAAACAAACAAACTCTTCAGCTTTATAATCTTATCTTAATATATATAAATCTCGTGTCACAATGTTTGTCCTCAATGGACTCCTAAACCACTTAACCGATTATAATAAAATTCGCACACCATGTGCAGTTCGATCCAACTTGAGAGATAGGATAGTTTAAATCTCAAATTATAGTCGCAATTTTAATTTATTGCTAATTATTTGTCTGTTATACCTTTCGACTTGGTTGAGTAAGTAATCAATAGATGGCGCTGCTTTGGTAAACCGACAAACGTGTCATATAAGCTACAATTCAATTTCCACGCGGACGAAGTCGCGGGCGTCCACTAGTAATATTATATATAGTATAGATAAACGCGAAAGTTTGTAAGTATGGATGGATGGATGTTTATTACTCTTTTACTTAAAAACGGTTTAGTGATTTTAATAAAATTTGGATTACAATTAGCCAACAGCCTGGATTAACACATAGGCTACTTTTTATCCCAGGAAAATATTTTAATCCCGGATGATTTCGACATTTTGTTTTTTCTGCAGTCCACGCGGACGAAGTCGCGGGCGTCCACTAGTATGTCTATAAATGTACTCTGTAGATTGTAATAAGTTCGAAGTGAACGAGCGTCTACGCACAAAACCATGATGGAATTCCGTGACATCCTTATTGATCACTGGGTATGTACTGACATAGACTATCCTCTCAAGTAGTTTCCTTAAACATGAGAGAATAGAGAGAATACCGGTCGGTATGTAATTGACAGCCATAAACTTGGATCCGCTTTTGTAACATTAAGGTATTACACCCTCTGTCACAGAACGCGAACAGTATACTAAGAAGGTGGGCTATTTTGTTTTTAGTCAAAAATGAAGACAGACAGAATAATGAAGATAATAGTTATATAACGTATTACGCTCTCGGCCGTCGCATTTCTTCTCTATGTTCTGTATCTCTACAATAATAGTAATATAACGCTTTCCCTCTCCCGGCAGTCAATCTGCGCATCATCGCGTGCGCAGCTGGCGCCCTTACTGCCGCAGCTGGTGTCGGCGGCACGTGCGGCGGACACGGGCGTGCTGAGTCTGCCGCCGCCCGCCTCCGCCGCACTGCTGCGTGCGCTCGCCTCCGCGCTCGGCGCCTTGCCGCCGCACGAGGTACATACATACATACATACACAGCGGGATGGGCTGATGTGATGACTTTTGACGAAGATGTATTTCTCCGACAGCTGGCAGTGGCAATGTGCGACGCGGTGTCCATCCAGCTGAGCGCGCTGTCGGAGCTCATCGCGTCCGAGACGCCGCCCACGCGGGGGGGGCGGGGTGACCCCGCGCTGTGGCTCGACCGCCTCGCCGCGTTGTTCCGCGGACCCGCGCCGCCCGCGCCCTGCGTGCCCGCGCTGCAGGCCGCCTGGCCCGTGTGCCGCGCCGCGCTGCACAGGTGAGCCAGCACATGTTCCGAGGCGCAGTCTCTATTCAAGAACCCGCTCATTCCACAGTCCATTGATTCTATCACAGAGGTGACCAGCCCTCTGCCACTTCAGTTTGCTACACTTCAAAACCACGTTTGTTATTTTGGTCTTCTATTATATTGTTTTGGACTTTGTCCATCTGTTAAAATGACTATAACGTAATCCGCAGGTACCAAGCGGACGGGCGCGTGATGGAGCGCGCGTGCCGCACACTGCGCTTCGCGCTGCGCTGCTGCGGCAAGCTGGCGGCGCCCGTGCTGCCCGAGCTGGTGCAGAGCATGGCCGCCATCTACGCGGCGCACGGACACAGGTCAGTGTCTGCGACCGCGCCCGCGCGCCGCTGTGTATGATGTGCCTGCAGTATCCGTGTCCGCAGCTGCTTGCTGTACCTGGGCAGCGTGCTGGTGGACGAGCTGGCGCCGACGTGCACGGAGCAGCTCGTGACCATGCTGCGTGCGCTGGCGCCGCCCGCGCTGCGCGTGCTGCAGGCCGGTGTGGTCGACCAGCCGGACACCGTGGATGACTTCTTCCGGATGAGCATCAGGTGAGCAAAACTTATGTTTCGGTATGCTTTATTAATAGCAGATTCAACATAACCATCGAACAACAGCTTTTGATATGTAAATTTTTGTAGGTATCATCTGCGTACATTATAGTAGCTGGTAGATCGGAAGTGTATAAGAAATACAACACCGGGCCTAGAACCGAACCTTGTGGGACACTCGCTTGGATAGTGTAGAATGTGGATGTGCTGTACCCTTCTTTCACTTGTAATATTCTGTCCTCCATATTCGACCTGAGTATTCCGTAGAAAGTGTGTGGCAGAGGCATTTTTACTTTGTATAGTAGACCTTTGTGCCATACTTTATTCTTTTCCTCAAACGTTCTCCTAATTGTGTTACATACTCTGTGTACTTGCTCTATCGTTGCATGTTGTTTGCGAAACCCGAATTAGTGTTAAGGGTTTATCGAGCGCGATACCTACTTTTAATTAAATTTCTATTCATTTTATTCGTCATTAAATGCACTTTCTGTAGGCATAAGTTTGATAACTGTAAATTTTACACTAGAGAGAAAATCGAATTAGAGTTCCAAGGTGACGGGTGGCTCGGTTTATTTCCTATCCAGAGTAATATAATCTCATACTGATATCATAGAGGTAGGAAGCATATAGTAGTGGGCCGAGAATGGAACCCTGGGGAACATCTGAAGATAACCGTGCAAAATCTGAACGATAACCGACAAACACAGCCTGACTACGATTACGGAGATATGACTCCATTCACCTAAGCAAGTTCCCATGTATTCCCAACTCCTCCAATTTTCGTAACAAGATGGCGTGATCCACGCAATCAAATGCCTTCTCGAAATCCATGAACCTAAATGGCGTCAATCTGCTTGCCAGCCATACTTTGCAAAACGTCGTTCGTAAAAATTGCAAAGTTGGCACATCTAGATCAGCCTTTTAGAAACCCATCATGTTACATATATATAATCACGCCTTTATCCCTTAGGAGATTAGCAGAGCACAAAGGGCCGATACGAAGTATGCCTTTTAAATTCTGTCGTTTCCATGTTTCCCGGCAATTTTGAATTTGGAACTGTTCTATATTCGAATGTGTTTAAATTTTGAATCTCAAAACAGTTAAAAGTAAAATTATTACAAAAGAAATGGAAAAAATTCTTCACCCGAGTGGGAATCGAACCGACGACCTCTGCATACCGTGCTAGCGATCTAACCACTGAGCTACCGGGTCAATTACTCGGATGACGAATTTTACCATCTCTTTTCTAAATTACATATTGGCAACGTTATTTTTCATCCCGATAGCTATACACTAGGCAAATCTCGGCAAACAAAGCTGAATCCCTCAGCACAATGTTTAAAGATGAAACGATCAACCATTTAAAAGTATTAGGATTAATGCTATTGTTTAGTCACAGCGTCGATTGGAATCTGTCAGATTACGTACGAAAATGAATCTTTCTAAGGAAAATGTTCGTGCAATAATTTTCTACAATTTCAGAAGAGGCCTGACACGGCTTCAGTGTTTTGAAAAGCTAACATCTGTGTTCAGTGATGAAGCCCCATGTCTGCGGACTGTCGAACGCTGGTATTTAGAATTTCAGCGTGGACATACTAGTATTAGTGCGGATGCCCAAAATCCGCCTTCACTGACGATAACATCATTGCTGTGAGACAACTAATTCTCGAAGATCGTCATGTTACGCATCGAGAGATAAAGGCTCTATTAGGCATCTCGGGGACAACCATTCAGAAGATATTGCATGAAGCGCTTGGTGTGAGAAAGCTAGTTTGCCGTTGGATCTGCTTTCCGACGATCACTAGTATCAGCTGGTGTAAGAAAACTCTGCAAAGGTTCAACCGAGGAGAGTCAAATCATGTCTACGACATCATCAGTGGTGACGAATCTTGGATCTATGCCTACGATCTTGATTCCAAACAACAATCTACAATCTGGGTCTTTCAAGACGAGCCAAAGCCGACTAAAGTTGTTCGTTATCGAAGCACTTCAAAGAAGATGGTGGCCACGCTCGTTGGAAAAACCGGCCATGTTGCGACTATTGCACTTGACGATCGTAGAACGGTTAACGCAAAGTGGTATACCACAGTTTGTTTACCACAAGTCATCGCCGAACTTCGAAAATCTAACTTAAAGCGACGCTTCATTCTGCACCACGACAACGCCAGCTCACACAGCGCGCGTCAAACGATTGAGTATTTGAAGCAGGAAAAAGTAGTAAATATCGGCTGATAGGGTGATACAGGGTGGAATTGACAGCCAGGCGAAAACAACTGAAATTTCTCGGGCCTTTCGAAAATTTGTGAAATTCGAAAGAAAGGCAGGTCAAGTGTATCCTAAGGCCTAAACCGACGAGCGTGCACGAAGAATATCATGAAAGAAGATGAAGCGGAAGAGGTGTGTCAGGAAAGCAAGTGGAGATCCGTGATCTCTGCCTACCCTGCCTGAAAGAGTCTGTATTTTATGTATGTACGTATACACAGTCAACCGACAATGATTGTGTGGTCCCAGGTTCCTGCAGCGCATCCCGGTGGAGTTCCTTTCGTCGGGCGCGGCGCCGGCCGTGCTGCAGTGTGCAGCGCTTGCCGCACGCCTCGACCACCGCGACGCCAACACCAGCGTCATGCGCTTCCTCAGCGACCTGACCCGCCGCGCGCGCCGCCCGCCCGGCGCCGGTACGTACACACTCGCCCGCCCGGCGCCGGTACGTACACACTCGCCCGCCCGGCGCCGGTACGTACACACACTCGCCCGCCCGGCGCCGGTACGTACACACTCGCCCGCCCGGCGCCGGTACGTACACACTCGCCCGCCCGGCGCCGGTACGTACACACTCGCCCGCCCGGCGCCGGTACGTACACACACTCGCCCGCCCGGCGCCGGTACGTACACACTCGCCCGCCCGGCGCCGGTACGTACACACACTCGCCCGCCCGGCGCCGGTACGTACACACACTCGCCAGCCCGGCGCCGGTACGTACACACTCGCCCGTCCGGCGCCGGTACGTACACACTCGCCCGCTCGGCGCCGGTACGTACACACACTCGCCCGCCCGGCGCCAGTATGTACTGCGACACCACGCCAGCAAAATTACCAAAAGAAGCTTCAGTTCTAAATAATTCCCTATCCTCATCATTTTTAGAGTGCCCCAAGACCAAGAGTAGCAAAATGTCGTGGTCGTAATTCGACTGTATTAGGGTACTAGTGAACGCCCGCGACTCAGTCCGCGTGGACTACAGAAAAAACAAAATGTCGAAATTATCCGGGATAAAAACAATTTCCCGGTATAAAAAGTAGCCTATATGTTAAGTGGGACCTGTCACAATATATTCGTGAAAACTGCATCGAAATCTGTTCAGCCATTTCTGAAATTAGCGTGCACAAACGCACAGACAAACAGACAAAAATTTCAAAAATCATTGTTTTGGGTACTATTGCGTTGATAAAGGTCTCCTATAATATTTTTTCTCATATATCTTCCATGTACAGACTGCGACCCGTTACATTTTTATTATATGTATAGATTTATTGCACAAAATGCATTAGAAACATGCACACACAACGTTAAACACGCAAGTTCCTTAATTCTACACCTACAGTATTCGCTTCACAAATAAACTCCAACTCTCTCCCGCAGAATTGGCCAGCGAAGTATTAACCCAATACGGCGGAGAGCTAACTTTCGCGCTACTAGACGCGAGCGTGTTCCACCTGCACTCTTACATGCTGCCCGAAGTAGGCGAGGTTCTACTCGAGCTGGTGACCTTCGAGAGGGCGCGGGGGGGGCAGGGGGGCGGCCTGGGGGACGCGGGGGGCGAGGGGGCGTGGCTGCGTGCCGCGCTGCTGCGGCTGCCCGAAAAGGTCGCGGGACCCACCCCGGAGCAGGCTACGGCGTTTTACCAGCAGTTTATTAGGTGAGTTGCTGCACTTACTGCCACACTGTGTTTTCTTGGTTTTCTAGAGGTGTCGACGCTTAATTGCGCCCTGGCACTAGACTGCGTTTCCATGTAGTTCCGTTGGATGATGACGCTACTTTGTGAATGAACATGTTTTCTGTGTCACTGTATACAAAAGGTGTTTTTTTATTTTATTTTACAATTTCAGGAAGACCAACTATTTATAATTATAGTTAAAATTGTAGACACAGACAATAACAGGTTCACATTTATAGTAGCATTGTGAGAGCTATTCAGACACTAATGCGCACACAATTTACATCAGAGTTCCACAAAACCTAACAAGCTTATCAATAACAAACATATAAAAACAATTTAGGTTAGGTGTTAGTTCTGTAATCAGGCATAGGAGTTATTCTATGAAACGGACACTAGGCGTTGCAGTCAGCGTACTTAGACAATCTGCCGGCAGCGACTGTGTCGGAGGTGCCAGGTTGAATACTTCAGTCAGTATACTATGCTTCTGCTGTTGTCTATGCGTCTATGTACCTATAGTTGTTGAATCTCTGGATGCCCCATTTCGAAAACACAGACGTGTCTATAGGCATACTTTTATTATTTTTAAAAATGTTAAGCCATAAGAAAAGCCCATCTTGGAATAAAACAAGAAAATTCACAGCCTCAATCAAAATCCGCATTGAAGGACCAAATGACCAATGACTTAAACAAATTGAAATGGTTATTTTATTAGTAACAATAGTATGGGTGATTGATGATTTAATACGTAATCTATAGTAATATTATAAAGAGCTACAATATGGTCGATTCCGGCAGTCACACTTAAACCTAAACGTAAAATTAGTCCTACCTGTCCTTTTCTCTCTCAGCCAATTATGTTAAGAACGGAGAGAGATAGACTCAAGTCTATCTCTAACTAAGATTAGGTTTAGGTTTAAGTGTGACTGCCGGAATTGACCCTAATATATATTTTTAAATTACGATTTTACCTTCAAGGTTAAAATATAATTATTTTATATTCACAGGGCAGAATCAAGCAAAGACGCCAGTCGACTACTTCGGGACTTCGCTAAACTGTACCGATAAGTTCACACGAACACTTCTCTGCTACAAACTGCAATATGTTATCGCCCGTAGTGTCGTCGACGTGTCACAAACACTGACATATTTCTATATTACATCCGGTAATATTTCGAAGTGTTAAGCAATAACTCACGTACACTGTGAACTAACGGAAGTGGAATTTTGAGAGAAACTATATAAATTTTAAATAAAACCTCATTTGATTAAATCTGTGAACAAACGGAGTGGCATAATGGTGTTTCATTAAGTCTAATAAATCATGCCATCAGAACTGAATGTTATACTTAATTGAAAAATGTAAAATAGGTGTAATTAAAAGTTAATATCAGTTATGTATGAGTTTTCAGTAAACATTGTGACTAAGTGGGTAATAAATATGCCTGTAATTTATAATACATCAATTTGTAGCATTGTTCTACAGTTTTGTAAACATATGTCTGTTTGTATGACTGCATGCAGAGACTTGCAAAATGTCTAACTCATTGGACATCTTAAAGTTTAGTAAGTATAAATATACATATTTTGTTATTTACCACCCTTTATTTTAAAATGTGATAAAGTATCATTGAATTGTAAATAATTATTAAAATGTTTACTTTTGAATATTTCGTCTGATTATTATTTAAACTTTTAAATGATAGAGATAACCTATAACCCCTAAAGATGCATGTTTTAAAATAATATCAATTGTAATTTGTTTGTAAACATTTTTATTAATCAATTATTATCAATATCTTGTATTACATTCCCTTATGTATATCACTATGACCTTTTCTAACAAGTTTAGTGTTGTATAGTAATCACTTTTTCTTATTCTTAGGGCTAGATAATGTGACAAAGCTGACCCTTCTGGGAGCTTTAGGGCTCGGGACAGACGGAGTGGCCACTGGCTCCTTCAGGTCTGTAACTTTGGCCTTTTTGAAGAAACTGTTGTCTGAACTTTTCGGTGTACTTGTCTGGTTTGGAGATTTCGACTTCTGCGGAGATTTGCTTTTAGTTGTAGGGGATTGTTTCACTTCAGGTGAGGATTTTTTACTTTTATTGTCCTTAGGAGATTTCTCAGATTTACTATCTTCTGGAGTTTTCTCTGCAGCAGGTGAAGAATCCAGGGATTTGTTACATTCAGTATCTTCATACACAAGTTTGATATCCTCACTGTCTTCAATGAGAAAGACTTCAGATTTCTCTTCAGGTTGAGGGTCCACTTCCATGGCATTGTCTTTTGGTTTTATAATCTCATTGCTGGAGTTATCAGACCACGAAGGCATAGCTGTTTCCTCCAATACATCTAACTTGACTGGAGTTTTCTGTTGTTTGTCTGTGGTTTTCATTTTCTTGGGGGATTTCTCGGGCGCTTTGAATTTTATGTATGAGTCAATTTTGCGTGTGCTGGGTGATGATTTTACTGTCACATCTTCTGTTGGCTTTTCTGTTTCTACTGGAGGTTTTTCTTTTTCTTCTATTTGCATTGGTTCTGGAACATTGAAAGTTATAAGTAACTAGCTGCCTGCTGCTGCACTCGTGTGGTATAATTTACGACCATTCCCTGACCTACCGAATATATAGGTACATATAAAATTTCATAAAAATCGGTCGAGCTGTTTCAGAGGAGTTTTGTAACAAACTCCGCGACACGAGAATTTTATGTCTCTTTCTCTCTCATCCATTTATGTTAAGAATGGAGAGGGATAGACCTGACTAAAGCTAAGTTTACATTTAAGTGTCACAGTCAGAATTGACCACAATATCCACAAGGTTATATTATAATCTATCTAAATATCTCAACCTTAGACATAAAATACAGTTTGGTCCCAGAAAAAAAATGCAAAGAGCAGTTAATATTCCTTACCTGTTTGTTCTACGGCCTTGAGTTCCACAACATCTCCAAGTTCCCCCGGAGTGAACCAGATGACGGAACAGAATCCATCCGTACTGGACGCCACCAGGGAGTTACCGTCCGGAGACCATGACAGGTCCGTCAGTCTGTGGAAGATAGATATTACTGTATCAATTTTACAAATTCTAATGGTTTACTTTATTCTTAATAGCTGTATGTAAATGATTTGATATGTGAAGGTTTGATGTAATACTTTTATTCAGTAGCTAGCACTGTTACCGTTACTAGGTTGCAACAATATGAGCTGATTGGTCACCAGATCATACATGCTTTATGTATCATGTAAGGAGTTATTAAAATTATGTTGGTTTCCAAAGAAATTGAAACTTTAAGCATAACATATCATCGCTGCGCCATGATTGGAAGGTACATATTTGTGACTTCTTGGTTTTCTAGAAATGTCGGCGACGTCGTAATAGACGTTGAATAGACTTTAGAAAATCAAAGTGAATGTGTTTATCACGTGTCTCACCTAGTATGGTGCATATTGTTATTAAAACTAAACTAAATTTTGAAAAGAAAAAAGTATTGTTTACTTTTATCAGATTGTGACCCTGAAGACATTGTGATGCAAATATACTCTTAGTTTTCTTTGGCCATCATCATCATCATAGTTCAGATGAGCCTTTTTTGTATAATTTCCAATAATTGCATAGACAGCGGCTGCGCCCGATTGGAAGGCTAGTCAAAACGACGCGTCTCACCTAGTATAGTGCATATTGCAGACCACAGCCAGCGGCTGGCGTTGCTGCGTGTCGTACAGAAGCACGGCGCGGCGCGTGGCGGCCGCCAGCAGGCGGCGCGGGCCAGCCAGGAGCGGTGCCGGGCCGCACGTGCGGGACGCCAGCAGCCGCGCCGACCAGCGCAGCGCCAGCGCCGGCTCCGCGCATGGCAGCACGCAGGCGGGACTGCGGGAAGCAGAGACTTGAGCATTTTGGGAATTTTACTTTTTGGGAATGACCGTTTTGAGTAGTGGACATTTTGGGAATAGTCATTTTGAGAGTTGAAAATTAAATCTTAATTACATGATACCGTTTCAGTTGCCTGCTGCATACAATTTTATTGAAGCAAGAAATGGTATTAACTGGCATTTTTGACACATTGTTCAAGTTTTTACTAGTAAACAATGGCATGTCAACAAATTACTCTTGAATGTTCAAGAAAATGGTATTATGTAAGTGGGGCTTGTATATTATGTGTGCTTTTACAACTTATAGTTCAATTTGTGTTAAATGTGGCTTGACAGTCAATGGTATGGATATTTGACAAATTTTGTTTAAAAGTTTTTAATTTTGACATGGCACATTATAAATGCTACATTTACAAAAGAAAGCAACATCTAATGTGAATAAAATTTTGCTTACTTTCGAGTCAAGTTTGGCAGTTTTAAGCTTGAAATCCAACACACACAAGCATAAACACACACACATGTAATCTTTATCAATAATTATGTATACAACCCAACTTACACTTTTAAAGAGTATCTTGTATAAATGTAGATAGCATTAATAGGTTTTGTGTCAAGCTTCCCTTGTTCTGGCTCCACCCTGCCTGCCGGCACTGCGATCAGCAAGCCGTCCGGACTGAACTGCAGGCGACGGTAGTATGTCTGTAGTGTGTCGTCGTGGTACAGACGGACCTTCACCTCATGCAGTGGATGCCCGGCCGGAAATGGCAGGGTGGCTTTACTACTCCTGGATACCACCTTCTTGGTTGCGATATCGAATGTACGGAACACTCTGAAAAGTAGAAATGCTAGTTTACAAGCAAGGTATAACTAAAAATTACTTTGCAACAGAGGAATTGCAATTGAAAAGTCGAAGAAATTTATTGTTTTAGTAAGAAGTAAGAAACAAAGTAGTAAGTTTGAAACTATAAATTCCCTGTGCCAATACTGGAGTATCCATCAACAAAATCAATGTTGAGACCCATCTCACCAACAACGGACGAGGGGTGCGGGAGGCGGCGGCATCCAGAGGGCATCGGTGCCAGACTCGCAAGACGGACGCCACTGACGTCGGACGATATTATTTTCGTTTTTATTAATGTATATGTAAACTGCATTACAAGTAAACCAGCCTAAATACAGTCGGCTATTTAATTTAAGAGTACTATCGAAGGATCCTAACAATCCACTTACCTATCACTGCTAGCAGTGGCAATATACTGCTCCTTAGGGTCCCAGGCGACACCCTGTACAAAGCCCTTGTGGTCACTCAAGATAGAGGAGTATTTGCCGCGCCCCACGTTCCACAGGATCAGCTTGTTGTCCACCGAGCCTGAAGCCAGGCAAGTAGAGTCAGGGCTCCAGCTGATGTCTAGCACATCTTCCATGTGTCCCCTTAGTGTCTGAAATACATTTGATAAATGGCATTTTTAATTTACTCTCAGAAATTATGTAAATCCAGTGGATAATATTTGAGTCAAATCCACATTTACATGCCAAATTAGTTTTGAAAAGTTTATTATTTAGTGGTCAGTTAGGTTAAAAATATACCTACTAACTTTGAATATAGTCCATGTTTCCTTGTATTGCTCTTCCCCTTCCATTGCAGGAGCAGTCTCTTTGTCTGTCTTTTGTTTCCAAATAAATATAATTGACTCGTCATCACCTGACGCTAGATACTCTCCACTTGGCGACCATCTTACTACGTTAACAGCTTTTTGATGCCGGTTTAGATCTGCTGCTACTTCCAAATTCACTGAACCAGTTTCTACAGTAGTTAGATACCAAATCTGCAAAGAAAGTGCATTACTAAAGTCAAGAACAATATTTTTTGTAGTTCTCAAAATATAGGTTTCATTTTAGATAACATACCAAAACATGAGTATCTGCTCCTCCAGTAGCCAGCCGCAGCGGGCCATTGCATTCGCACTTAGGCTGAAAATCAACACTTAATACTGGATCTCTATTATGCCACGATATTTCAGGAATAGAGAATTTCATTGTAATTTTCCTAACGCAGTGTATAATGTACAAATAAATTATAATAGAGGTGTTTTGTCCAGCAGCTGTCACTCAATGTTTTATTTTACCGCCAAATTAAATGTCAAAAAGCAAAATTCCCAAGCACGCTAAGCTTACTTCATAAGATCTTAAATGAAAATTCTAAACATCATAAAAAATAGTAGTTAAGTTATTATTTGTAATTCATAGCTATTCATTTATTAATAAATAATTACGAATGACAAAACTATTATTTTATCATCAACATTTTAACACATATTTTTGAATTTTCGACATGATAAAGCTCACAGATAATATTTATTTGTTTACAAAAAAAATCTTGTCTATGTCAGATCAAAAATATATGCACGTTATGACGCAGCAGCTGATGTAAATTTTTACACCAGCGCCATCTGCTGCACTTTTAAAGAATTTTAAAGCATCCTCTATGTCAAACTAATGAACAGAGGTTTGAATCACTTACAAGGTCCAGCACTTTGTCATGCTCATGCAATATACCTACACTGAATGTGCAGTCGGAGAGTGGTTCCGTTTTGTCTACACCGGTGAAAAACAGTCTCACACCAAGTAATAATAATAATGAAAACTATTGTATTTCCAATTCTGAGGACACTCGGTCTCAGCCTCAAATGGTGATATTCTCTGACAGCATAGGTAAGGGTTTAGGTCAGCTTATCAACCAATTTCAATGCCCATCAGGATCAGTATTAAACTACTGCATGCCTGATGCTCCTTTAAACTACATATTAAACAAAATAAAATTGTATAAATTTTCCATAAATACAACTCTTGTACTACTGATTGGCAACAGGAAAGGTTTGAATTGTAGGGCAGATGTGGATAAATTGTATCAAGTTTTAAATAACATTAAAGTTCACAAAGTAATTTTGTTTACACTGCCCTACAGTAATGGTTGGCCACAGGCAGAAAATACTCATAGATATAGATTAAATAAATTGATGTCAACAGTGGCATACTATTGTCCAAATATTACATTACTGGACATCAATTTATCAATGAAATGTTCATACATGAGTAAACATAAATATTGTTTATCTAATTATAATTTAAGACAGGTAGCAAATATGCTACATAATCGCATGTCTATTCCAGCCATAAATTTGGCTCCTCTAGATAGTTTTTTAACTTCTCAATATGTTGGGAAAAATATTATCACTTTGGATTCTAATCCAAAAAACTAACCATTAAGACAACAGAGGTCAGCTCTTGCAAAAATAATATTGCAGACAATAAATGTAAAAGTAAACTAAATATGAATATTGTACACCAAAATATTCAAGGCTTGCCATTAAAGGAGCTAGAAGTTGAGTTGTTCATGACTTGTTATGACATTGACATTTTTTGTATTACTGAACACTGGTTACAGGATCATCAACTCATGTTCAACTTCAATAACCACCACATAGTAAGCTCCTATAATAGGGTTAACTTCATAAGAGGAGGCTCTTTAATATTAGTAAACAAAAACCTTAAATGTAAGGAAAGAAAAGACATTGTGAGTCTCTCAGTTGAAAGAGAAACCGAACTAGCTTGTGTTGAGGTTGAACAATTCATAGTTGTTAGTGTATACAGCCCCCCATGTGCTAATTATGACCGCTTTTCGATTACAATGGAGGAAGTTTTATCTAAAGTCATAAATTCTGGCAAAGAAATTATCATATGCGGAGACTTCAATACGGACATATTAGTAGGGTCTTCTGCCAGCTTGAGATTTTTAAATTTATTTCAATCTTTTAACTTATGTAATTTGTTTTGTGAACCAACAAGAATTACGGACACTACTGCTACATGTTTAGATAATATTTTTACAAATATAAAACCCGAATACAGTAAATTAATAGACAATTTTGACTCAGATCACAGGGGACAGTTAGCCTCTTTTCCAGTCAAGTCACATAAGGTAACAAAACAAAAGATAACTTATGTGCCAATTACATCTAATCGAATGGAATCATTTAGGGGCAAGGTTACGGGAAGATTACAAGACTTGCACTACAATGAAAATCCCAACATATTGTATAGCTCGATATTTAGTCTCATATTAACTGAGTTTAATAAAGTATTTTTAACAAAATCTATTACTATAAGTAATCGTTTAGTTTTTAGCGAGTGGGCCACACCTGGCATATATAAGAGCAGAGAACGTTTATATAATCTTTATAGCGAAAAAACGTTTAACCACAGCTCAGCCTTCAAGGAGTATGTCAAACAGTATTCTAAGTTATTTAAACGTGTTTGTAACAACGCAAAATCAAATTTTGTAAAAAATAAAATTAAACAATCTACCGATAAGATTAAAACCACTTGGAATATAATTAACAGTGAGACCGGAAGAAATGCCGTTCGAGATTCCAGCTTTAGCTTAGTGATTGATGGAGTTAACATAAAATCTCACTCTGAGGTAGCCGCAGCTTTCCAAAACTTCTTTGACAGTATACCTCATTCAGCAACAAAAGACCTTAACTCGTCCCCTGAGGTCGCTGCATCTTTGCTCAAAAACAGTGTAACAGCATGTGAGAGGGATTTTGCATTTTCCTATGTTAACTACAAAGATATAATTAAAACTTTTAAATCCATCTACTCCAAAAAAACCGCTGACCTATGGGGCCTATCGGTGAAAACGTTAGGTTCAATAATAGATGTAATAAGTACTCCGCTAGCAAGCGTTTTTAATAATTGTATAGACAAAGGAGTCTTTCCTGATTTAATGAAACATAATAAAGTTATTCCGTTGTTCAAGTCAGGAGAATCTTCTGATCCAGGTAATTTTCGCCCGATATCAGTACTCCCAACAATCAGTAAAATCTTTGAAAAACTAATTTTAGAACAATTGTCCAGGCACTTCGATAATAACAACCTTTTTAGCAATAAGCAGTATGGCTTCACCAAGGGGCGGTCTACTATCGACGCGGGAGTTGAGTTGTTAAGACACATTGTCGACGCTTGGGAGGAGTCACATGACGCACTGGGAGTGTTCTGTGACTTGTCAAAAGCGTTTGATTGTGTCCACCATGAAATTTTAATTCGAAAATTAGAACATTATGGTATACGGGGTGGGGCCCTCTATCTTCTGATGTCCTATTTGAACGATAGGATTCAGAAGGTAGATGTGAACGGAAAACGATCACCGGGATCGCGCGTCACAATAGGTGTCCCACAAGGTTCAATCCTTGGTCCGTTTCTTTTCCGTATTTATATAAATGATTTGCCATACTTTGTAGGTAATGAGCATGAAATAGTATTGTTTGCAGATGACACCTCCTTACTTTTTAAAGTAAAGAGGCAGCTCATCGTATATGACGTGGTGAACAGTGCTCTCTCTAAAGTGTTATATTGGTTTAGTAATAATAATCTTGTTCTTAATAGTAGGAAAACGAAATTAATAAAATTTTCTACTCCCAACGTGAAACAAGTTAGATCTGATGTTTACATAGGCGACGAGAGACTGGATCAAGTGGATTCGACTGTTTTCTTGGGCATAACTTTGGATGCCAAATTACAATGGGGTCCTCACATTGAAAAACTAAGTAAGAAACTCAGTTCTGCAGCCTATGCAGTTAAGAGAATTCGTCTACTGACAGATGTCGAGACTGCTAGAATTGTTTATTTTAGCTATTTCCATAGTATAATGACATACGGTATTTTATTATGGGGAAGCGCAGCTGATTGGGAGTCAATATTTATCTTACAAAAAAGAGCTGTCCGTGCAATTCTAAACTTAGGGTCCAGGGTCACATTACGTGAGAAATTTAAAGAATTGAATATAATGACTTTAGCTTCGAATTATATTTATGAAAATTTATTATACGTTCATAAGAATTTAGATAAATTTAATAAAATGTCTGATGTGCACAAAATAAATACAAGAGGTAAGAACAGACTTGTTGCTCATGTGTCCCGTCTCCGCAAAGTCAGTAAATCATTCATGGGTCAATGTATACTTTTCTACAACAAGCTTCCAGATACACTCAAAGGGCTACCTATCTGTAAATTTAAAAATATTGTGAAGAAAAAACTTTGCATGAAAGAATATTATACAGTATTAGAATATTTAAATGATAGCGAGCCATGGAAGTGAATTGTTCTAGCATCCCCAAGTTACGCAATCTATGTTTTACTTTTATATTTAGCTTAGTAGGTATAGTTAATATGTGTTGGTGAATGTGACCAGAAGCGCTATAGTGTATCATGCGTGACTTCTTCATTCTAATGTTATTACCAGCTATAGGTATTATATATTTAAGTTCTGAATGACACGTTAGCTCTTCTATTCACATTTTACCGTCGACTTGTACTATTGTACACAAATATATATCTTTTTTATATTTTATAGTTTAGTAGATACTTATTTGACATTGACTTGTACTCTGTGTACACATTTTATTTTTATTTATACAATTTAAATTTGACATGGACCTGTACTTACTTTGTGTAAGTGGGTATGTAATTTATATGAATTTAAATTAATTATGTTATGATAATTGAATTTATACACACTAAATGAGTTAAGTGTTACTATCTGATATCTTATCCAATGTAAGATTCTTTTGTTAATATGTTACTTAGTTTTGACTGTGTCGCTGGGAGTTTTCTTGCTATTTCTTCTTTCAAGCAGTGACACTTCACTGAGATAGTGTAACAGTAATAGTATAATCATGCGGTGTGTCAGACCTAATGTTGGTTTTGCCATAAAGGAGAACTGTGTAGCAGCTCTTCTGGATTTCATCTTTAGGCGACCTTAACTCTTATTCTCCACGTTGGTGGCTATTAGCCCCGAATCGCTAACTTATGCCTGACAGACCGTAACAAATCGCACCTTGGGATGGTGACCGTTGCCAAAGCAAAAGCTTTGCGATTTATTTATTTTTGGGTTGTTTAAATTCACCTCCTTTTTTGTTTGGTAGCGGTTTCATTTTTGGGATGCGAACATAGAAAGTAACATATAATTAGACAATCAACAAACAAGTGTTAATGCTTTCATGTTGAATAAATGATTTTGAATTTGAATTTGAATTTGAAAAACATTCAGTGAAATGCGACTTCAAAGGTTTTGGCATGGGCGTACCCAGCTTTTGGCCAAGGGGGGGAAAATCTGATTTTTAGGTCAGATCATCCGCGGCTGTTTTGTCATACACACTACGCAAACACACCTAGATGAAACATTAGATATAGTAGTGTGGTGTGAAGGGCAAACAGCCGCAAGTAATCCTGCTTTATAGGTAGTTAAATAAATAAAAGTAAATTTGACAAATTTTTATTTTATTTAAGGGAGCGTTCAAGTATTACGTCACTTTATTTATATTTATAATTTTTGAAGATTTTTGATCCCCCCTCCCCCCTTGTAACACACCGTAACGTTTTTCTGTACCCCCCTCCCCCTTTCTAAACGTTACGTAACACTCAAGTCTTAGTGATCATTTCAATCTAGGGATTCCCCGTGAAATATAAACGTAAAGGTTGCAAACTTGCGAGGAAAAATTTAAAATGACGACCAGACTAATACAATCGAGGGATTCCCCGTAAAACGTAAACTAAAAGGGTTGCCAATTTGGGAGTTTTAATTCCCTAATTTTTTATTTAAAAAGAGAAACAATGTTGCGTAGCGTATTGTAAGAAAGACCCCCTCCTGCCCCTGTAACGCATCGTAACGTTTTACGAGACCCCCATCTCCCCCAAATTGCGTTACGTAATACTTGAACGCCCCCTAAATCGCTTCTACTTAAAAAGTATTTTTCGAGGATCTTCTGCAAAACGGTTTATGACGTCTTCCGTGAAAGAATCGCACATACTGTTTACAACTTTTTTATGTACCTACACTGAGAAAACAAAGTCCATTTAACCTGTCATCAATTATTGTTGATCTCAGCCACGTTTTCACGCGTCTGAGTGTACTGTCAACAAGACAAATGACAATGCGTAATGGTGGACCCACCTCTCAATAGAAAAGAGATACTCATGAATGAATAGGTATTTTCATTGAGAATAAAACTTAGTATTATCACTAAGGTTAAAAGTCAGTACTTTCGGAGTTATACTGCCATAAAAGTGATCCTAAACTAAGAAGTAGCAATGTGTGACAAGTTTTAAAACTATGTAAATAAAAAAGTATTTTGTCATTTGTTCAGTTGTTTTTCAGTCGCCAATCGTCATTTTCCTTTGTACCTATTAGTTTCCTTTTGATCTGGTCATTCCATGGACACTGACTGTTTTTGTCGTTGACCCCAGTTTTGTTTAATGGACTAACTGAAATATCTAGTTCAAACCCACCAAACGGGACCGATCCAACTACTTCGACGTGTGAGACAGGGTGACGTCATATCCTCGAAACTGTTCACCAACGCGATGGAGGACGTCTTCAAGACGCTACAGTGGGATGGACTAGGCATCAACATCAACGGTGAATATCTCACGCATCTCCGCTTTGCTGACGATATAGTCTTGATGGCTGAATCGCTGCAGGACCTGCAAAAAATGCTGTCTAGTTTCAATGCTGCCTCGAGGCTTGTAGGGATCGGGATGAACCTGGACAAGACCAAGGTAATGTTCAATCGACACATCATCCCTGAGCCGATATCCATCGAAGGTGTAGCCCTAGAAGTTGTCCAGAAGAATGTATTACCTTGGGCAAATATTGTAGTTGGGTAAAGACAACTTCGATGGAGAAATCACTAGAAGAGTGCAGCTTGGGTGGGCAGCGTTTGGAAAGTTGCGTCATATCTTTGAGTTATCCTTGCCACAATCCTCAAAACCAAGGTATTCGATCAGTGCGTTCTACTTAACAGCCATGACTTACGGAGCCGAGACGTGGAACCTGACAGTGGGGCTGGCAGTCAATGCTCGGAATCTCGCTAATGGACAAAGTCCGAAACGTAGATCACGTAGAAGACCAAAGTGACAGACATAGTCTCGAAATGTAACAGACTGAAGTGACATAAAAAAAGGTAGAATATTGCATAGAATATAATATAACCGCAGAAAATGTGTGGATGCTGCGTGGAAGGATACAGTCACGCCGCGTAAGAGCAGTTCGAAAAACGCGATAACACAAGTGCAATAATACCACTAAACCTTATAAATATCCATAAATAGTAAGCTAGATTGAGACGACTTTAAGACGTCGTATCTCCGAAAGTACTAACATTTGACTATAGTTTAGTTTAGTAATAATGTTCCGCTTAAAAAGACCTATCCAATGGTATATCACATGTTACTATTGAGGGGTGGGCCCAGACCCCATACATTGGTTTTCCAATCTCCTTTTATATACTACACTGAATGAATATTTTTTAATCACCTACGTTTGATTTAGCTCCTTCAAAACAAAACATGTCAAATAAACAAATTTTAGTCGTTCGCAACCTCTCAGCTCGCAACACCCTACTGAAGATTACCGAATGCAGCCGAGCATTCGAACGCGGTTATCTTCGTCCGCCATCGTCGCGCGTGATTTTTTGGCAATTGCACCGTGCATTTTACCAGTGTCTACTGCGCGGTATATTTAAAAGTTAGAGCATAAGGCCCCGTTCACACGTTGATTAGTAATTAGGCAAGTTCATACATGTTCTGCGGGATTTCCAGGGGGGAGCACCTGCCACCTCCCTGGGTACGCTCGTGAGTTTTGGTATTTTAGTAGATTGCTTTGTAATTTTTTTTAAATAGAAAGATTTCATCTTGAGTCTGCCTACACTTCAACGTCGAAAATATAGCAGAATGTCTTCTAGTGCTCTGGTCATTAAATTATTAGGAATACGAACTCACCAACACCTGACAGGGCCGGATTTAGAGGCCTTGGGGTAACAAAGGAACGGAGGCCCCCTTGCCCCAAATGTTTTATTTTACTGATTGCCTGATTGGAGTGACCAAATATAGATTAATGATTACTGTTAATATTTAAGAATAATATAATCAAATAATCACGTACCTAAGTATGTAGGTACAAAGTACAGTAGGTAAAGGTAAAAGAGCCGAATAAAATATCAAAGGAAGATGTTTACTAGTTGGAATTTGAAAGATTTTTTTTCCGAAATCTCTATTGTAGGGGCCCCCCATGTGTGTAGGCCTCGGGGCAGTCGCCCCGGTTGCCCTCCCCTAAATCCGGCCCTGACACGATTACTCCCATTATTATAATATGTATTCGATTTCCACGATCTTGTTATCTGCTGCACAATGTATATTACCTACCTATCTAGAAAATTCTATTATTCAATGAATTTTCTATTTTTATTTCTGCCCTATTATAATTAATGTGCGTATAGGTGCGTATGTTGGAAACAACAAAATATGATATAGAGTGTGAGCCTGGAAAATATGGAGATACTGACTTAAGACCATTCTTAGGTGAAATGCACTGACTGATAATCTTCGCAGGAAAATCCCAAAATTCAACGACAAAAATGTGTCGTTCGTTTTATTCCTGCGAGTAATAACACTGTCGTATAGCTCAACACAATGGTACTTGCTCAGCATTTCGGTATTTGCCTGGTTGCCCTGTATTATCATAATTTATTACTAGTTCCAGTTAATAGAGGGCGCTATAAACATTATTATTTTTTTCTACATACCAAACTTTATGTCACGTCACACATCTATCTAGCTTATGCTTTCTTTTGTTTGACGTTTCTTCCATTGGTTCGTGCAAACAGAAATTTAAAATGGTTTGTAATTTTCATTAAATAAATCCATTGATATCTTGTTTGTTACATTTACATTACGTAGATCACGAAGTGGAATTGTGTTATGCAGTGTTACTTAATCTTCCAGTGGGTATATTTTATAGAAGTCATTAAATTTTCCAGGTGAACGTACCTAAACAGCGCAGAACTTACTGCAAAAAATGCAAAGTCCATAAGGTACACAAGGTTTCTCAGTACAAAAAATCGAAGGAAAGGCATGCTGCTCAAGGTAGAAGACGTTACGACCGAAAACAACAAGGTTTCGGTGGTCAATCCAAACCTATCTTCAAAAAGAAGGTAAACATAACCTCTATTCGGCTTATGGTTTTACCTATTTTTTAAAAATTAATTGGCAAACTGCTTCATTCAGATAAGTGAACTAGTATAACTATTGATGACTCTACTTTTACTATCTGATTAGAATTATGTTGCTGCATTTGGAATTGCTTACAATACAAAAGTAAAACTCAACACTCATCTGGTTTTGTAGTGATAAAACTTTAAATACCTACATTATTAATATTTTTACAGGCGAAAACTACAAAGAAAATTGTGCTCCGTCTTGAGTGTGCAGATTGCAAGGTCCGTTCACAAGTTGCTCTGAAGAGATGCAAACACTTTGAACTTGGAGGAGACAAGAAGAGGAAGGGACAGATGATTCAGTTCTAAGCTGGTTAATTAATAAATAAGTAAATCTTCTAAACTAGTTTCATTTCTTTTTATTTTTTTAAGCATGAATTTTCTCTTCAGTTTATTTGTCAAAGAACAAGATATAATAAATGTTCTTTTGGAAACTATAATGTGCAAAAACAGTTGGTACAATAGTGTACTGTGAGCAAACCATATCAACTGCAAAATAAATCATGAATAACAATATAAAGCACATTATGTCTATCGTATGTGAACAGTTTTGAATTTTCAATATTAAAAATACTTATTTACAATACAAAGTAACTATAACAATTCAATATAAAGTTTATGAAATACACTTATTTACTCAATAACTTATCAAGTATTAATGGATCTAAGCCTTCTAAAGATAATTTTAACTTTACAGCTTGTAAAGGAACTCCCACATGTACCATTTTTACAAATTTCTCATACTCTGGTGGTATTTGTAAGGTTTTATTTACAGGGTCATAAGATTGATCCTTTGTATTGTCTTCATCTTTACCAGACATATCATAGTTGTCTTTGGCAATATCTACCATATCTTTAGAGTTGTCTACTTGAACTTTACTGGAATCAGTGACGTCAGCATTTGTAGCTTTTTCCGGTGCAAGATTTGCTTCTGGTATTGAAGAAAGCTGAAAATGAAAGTTTGTATATAAATTATCTAGACTCCCTTTGTGAATCTTGTTCAACATGTAGTTAAATAATTAAAATACTTACTCTAGCTTCTAGAAGTACTAATGAAGCATTTACTTTCTCTAACTTTCTTTCAAAATGCATTAACCTGCTTTCACATTTCTTCATGAAATTGTTAAGGAATTGAACAGTGGTAATAAGGAAATGATTCACGAACGCTAAGGTACGCTTCTGCTGAAGAGCTGCAATCTAAAATTAACAGTTAGGTATTTTATTACACCAACCATTTATTAATCGATACAGAAATAATTAAATGCTAATCTGATATAAGGGTGATTTCACGTACTTACAATAAAACCGTATCTTCTAAGTTTAAAAATATACGACGAAGTTTTAACGCTATATTTGTTGATGTATTATGTGTCTCGTATATAGACGTGGACAACGCCAAGCGAAATCATAATACAAAATTCTTAATATTTCTCAAAATAATTAAAAATATGTTCAAACGTCATTTCCCGTTATGTCCAAAAACGTCACACATAAATATCAACACGAATTGCCGCCATTGTAAAAGATTTTATTCGATTTGGTTCATTTACCAATACTAATGAAGTTGAACTTTAATATTATTAATAATATATTTAATTGAAAACATCTGCATAAAAAAATTGTAGAAGACTTTAGTTTTGTCACGTTAATTTCATCATTTCCCGCTTAAGTTGTCAAACGATCAAAAACTACTTATTAACGACGCATGAAAGAATACCTACCGCGACCCCCGCTTACCGTCAGTTTGCCCTGTGACGCCGTACAGAGCGTGCGTGAGACAACAGGCATCGTTCAAAGATATTGCGAAAAATATTTGACAGGCCGGAGTTTGGTCACGTTCGATGCTCATTCCCTATCAGTGTATATTAAGGTAAGTAAATTTTACACTACATCCACTTATTGCCACCCAGAACTAGCCTGAAAATACCTTCTTCTTAAAAGTAATTTTGATGGTCAAATTAGGTGCGTTCTAGAAATTTCGGTTAAATTCATTCATATTGTCATTCCCGGTAACATCATTCTCCGTTTGCGAAGTGGACTGGGAATGATATGATCGCGAAGGGAATGATTTATCTAGTGACTTTGTTTCATTCTGTAAGTACATGATTAAAAATAAGACAGCAGAGGACTGGATTATTTTATAGAGTCAACTGGACCAATCATTCTTCTTCCATTATTCTTATCCCCAATTGGATGAAAATATTAAGGTTAACATTATAATATGTTCTTTATCAAATCCAGACTGAGACGAAATTTTTAAAGTTTTTTTTTATTTAGATTTTATGTTCTTTATGTCTCACCCCACTTGTTGGGAATATTGAAGATAGTTTCTTGTTACCTTTTGTATTTACATAGAAGTAGTTTCTTTTATGAACTGTATATATAGTTTAAATTATTTTTATATGTGAAGGTACAATGGATAAAAGAAAACGTAGCGTCGTCGCCGGTATTACCGAAGCCCAAAAATTGGCTAAACGTAGAAAATATGCGGAAATAAAGTCAAATCCTGAACTGTATGAGTTACTAAGACAAAAAGAAAAAGAGAAATATGTAAAGAAGAAGCTAAAGAAACAAGTTATTAATATCACCGAAAAATCGCCAAGAGAGCAACGGGTGCAAAGAAAAAAGTGGCGTGAGGCAGCTAAGAAATATAGACAAAAAAAAAGAAGAACTAAAGGAAATCCCAATACCCGAGGCTGTTATCATAGAATGCAAAGATAAGGATAACGACGAAAAAGTAAACAAGGATGATGAAGTTGCGAAAAAAGAAGAAGACCCATTGCATCCAGTCAAGTTTCCTGTTACAACAAAAATAAGAAGAATCCGTTACGTGGAATTGAAAAAACGGCAAAGACTTTTGAAAATTATAGAGTGTTTAAAAAAGGAAAATTCCACGTTGAAGAAAACTATTAACAGATATGAACAGAAAGAAAAGCAAGTAAATCCAAAGAAACATAATACCGAAAAAGAAAATAAATTTATTACTCATAAAGAAAAGAAAGTCAAAGAAGACCAACGCACCAACAATAAATTAATTAAATTAGTTCAGAATTTCTATACGGATGATGCAAACAGTACCCTTGCAGCAGGCAAAAAAGAGTTTGTGGCAAAAAATAAAATTTCAATGCAAAAACGTTATTTAAACAATAGCTTAAAAGTTCTGCATAAAAAGTTTCTTTCACAAAATGGAATAAGAATCAGTTATGGATTTTTTTGCAAATATAGGCCTTATTGGGTTGTGTACCCAAAAAATACTACACGAGACACGTGTGCTTGCATAATACATAGTAACACAGACTTGCTTATAGAGTGTCTTAATAAAAATGGTATTATCAATGAAAAGAATTCTCAACAACTATTAGAAAGTTTATGTTGCTCGGAATACAGTGAAAACTGCCTTGAAAGACAATGTTTTACATGCAAATCGAAAACGTTGAATTATAACGAATTTTCAGGTGATCAGGAATTTATATACTATCAGTGGGTCAGACAAAGAGAAAATATAGTAACAAAAAAGGGTTCTCGACTCCAAACAATTACAACAAAAAAGGACATGATTGGAACTGCTTTAAATATAATTAAGGAGTTGGACAAAAAGTTGCCAGAGTTTTTTAACCATTGTTACAGAATTCAAACGCAATACAATAATATCACAAACCTGAAAAAGTCACTAGCTGTAAACGAAGCTCTAATCCACGTCGACTACTCTGAAAATTATGGACTCAAGTTTGGCACAGAAGTGCAATCAATGCATTTCGGTGGTAGTCGCAAAGAAGTCTGCTTGCATACTGCCGTTATATATACCTTTGATTTCCATGCAAGTGATATTGGGAAAACTTGTGCGAGTACTGTCTCCAAATGTTTAAGACATGATGCTCCAGCTGTATGGGCGCATATTATGCCACTTATACAAGTAGCTTTGAAGAATAATCCATTCATTGATAAAATTCACTTTGTATCTGACTCACCCACGTCGCAATATCGCAACAAATACATATTTTATATAATAAGTAATCTTTGGATAGATTTTCCGCATATATCCCATCTAACCTGGAACTACTCGGAAGCAGGACATGGAAAGGGTGCCCCTGACGGTGTAGGAGCCGTACTAAAAAGAACCGCAGATAATTTGGTAAAGTTTGGATACGATATTGCGACTTTTGATCAGTTTGTTGATGCTATGCAGCTAAACATTGAAAATGTCCAGATTTTCAAAGTAGAGGAGACGGATATTTTAAAGAGAGATGCTGCTTTGCCATCAAATTTGAAATCGTTCAAGGGCACCCTTTCCGTCCACCAGGTATTATGGCAGCGATATTCAAAGCAGCTAACTTTTAGGAAAGTTAGCTGCTTTGCTTGTGATCCAGGATGTGTATGTATCCATAGAAAACATTTGGGGTTTCTAGAAATAGCTCAGTGTAATGTTCCCGAGACACGACAGAGTGATAATGAATATGTCACTACCCTGGCATCTACTAAAAAAAACACTCCACAAACCAGAGTACTTTCCAATATTACAAATATGGGAGCCTCTACTTCTAGAGGAGCAGCTGTTATTCGAGAAGGCAAGGCATCCGAGATAATTTTACGAGTATCGAAAAAATCTATTTACAAGTCGAAATCGTCTAATTAAATACAGTTTAAATTATCACAATTAACTACTTTGGTAATTATAATTTTACGATACTCGTATATTTTGTTTTCCATATATTATTTTCACCCAGAAAACCTTTACCTGCAGCAAGTTCTACTCTTTAATATTATGTTTTTGTCTTATCGTTTTTGACATGTGCAGAAAGTTTGATTTTATTATTTAGTAGTTTTAAATTGTTGCTAAAATGAATAATTTACGAAAGCTTTTTTTGTTTATTTTTACTTAACCCTTTACCGCATTGTGGGTCATATTTAGACCAAACCATAATTTCTGAAATATTTTCCTATAGAATATCTTTTTTGTCGTTTTGTGCATGACGTACCAAATAAGTAACATTGACGTTCCATATTATTCAGAACAGCGTCATCTAGCGATATATTTTATGAACAAAATCGGTCACAAAACTACAGCAACAGGTTGCGACCAGTAAAACGCGCATTCCCAGTTTTTTTAATTGTGAAATAAATATAAAACTACGTGTTACTGTTATCAAATAAATAAAATAGTAAGAAACAACATCTAGAGATTAGTGTAAGGTAAGGATTTATCACTTTATATATAAAATAATAAAAGTTATTCATAGTTAATGGTATGGATCAAATTTGGAACAACATGCAGAAATGTCTCGTTTTCTATCGTGTCTTTTACAATGATTGTTATTTACTTATATATAAATATTATTGCAGAAAACTTGCCGAAATGGACCCGCGTAGGTTTTATGGGGGTATCCATACGATAATCAATGATTTTCCGGACGACAGTTTGGACGAAGATCTATCAGATGACGAACATCGGAGAAATAGAGGCCGAAAGGCTCTACCACCTCGATATGTTCCAGAATCTGATGAATCGGAGTCTGAACCTGAAGATAATGTACCTTTATCTCAATTGCCCTCCACTTCAACGAGGGCTGTAAGGGCTGAAAAGCCTCGATGGAGAGACGGATTTTTAGAAAGGGATGAGTCTGAATTACTATTTACTGGAGATTCAACTTTGCACCCAGAGATCACGGCTTTAGAGACACCATTACAGATTTTCAAATATTTGTTTACTGATGAAATTTTTGCACATATCTACCAACAAACCAATAAATATGCCATCGAAAAACGACCTGAAAAAATCAGTACTATTACTATAAAAGAATTGGAACAATTCGTTGGCATATGTCTTTATATGTCTATAATACAATTACCATCAACGAGATGCTATTGGAGCGAGAACTTAGGGCACCCCAAAGTCAGTACAATAATGTCCTGTAATCGGTTTGAAGAAATCAAACGTTTTATTCATTTTAACGATAATTCTACACAAATACCGAAAGGCCAGATAGGTTACAATCCGCTTCATAAAATTCAACCGTTTTTAGATCATATTAGACTGAGATTTCTGACAGTTCCTAAAGAAGAGTACATGGCAGTGGATGAACAAATAATACCCACTAAAAGCAGGTCATCTATGCGGCAATATAACCCAAAAAAACCTCATAAATGGGGGTACAAAAACTTTGTTCTTAGCGGCAGTTCTGGATTCAGCTACGATTTTGAGATTTATACTGGAGCTCAAGGTCCAATACAATCTGATATTGATTTGCCCAAGATTAGTACTTCCAGTGATGTTGTCGTTCGACTTTCAAGAACAATACCAGAAGGTTACAACTACAAGTTATTCTTCGATAATTGGTACACGTCGCTACCACTTTTGACTTATCTAAACGAAAAAGCAATATTGCCATTAGGCACAATAAAAGCTAACCGGATTCCAGGTTACAAGGTTCCAGCAGAAAAAGATTTAAAAAAAAAGGGAAGAGGGGCAACAGTTGAAAAACTAACCACTGTCGACAATACAGATGTTTCTATAGTAACCTGGTACGATAATAGGGTGGTGAATTTGGCTTCAACTTACGTCGGCAGTAAACCATCATCTGAAGTTCGACGTTTCAATAAAAAAGAAAAAAACGTACCAAAATATATCGTGTCCTAAATCCGTAATGATTTATAATAGGCATATGGGTGGAGTGGACTTATTGGATGCTCTTCTTGGCTATTACCGGATCCAGATAAGGTCAAAGAAGTTCTACCATCGGATATTTTTCCATATGATAGATATGGTGACAGTCAACGCCTGGTTACTATACAGACGAGCCTTAGATGATTCGGAACCATCACTGCCTTTAGCAGATTTTAAATGCGCAGTAGCTGAAGGTTTATGTCAAACTGGTAAACCATCTACGAGTGGCAAAAGAGGACGACCTTCTTATGACTTGGAGAATGCTATTGAAGCAAAAAAATCGAGAGGAGCGATTGCTGTTATGCCATCCAGGGATGTTCGGCTAGATAAAATAAATCATTTTCCTATCTACACTACTAGACAGCGCTGTAAGGTACCAGAATGTATTGGTAGATCACACATTGAGTGTCAAAAATGCAAAGTGAGCCTTTGTCTAAATGACAAAAGAAATTGTTTTATGCTTTTTCATACAATATAATGTTAACAATATATTATTTTAATTTTGTTTTTATGCTCACTGGAACAAATATGTACCAAACAAAAAAGCCTTTTATTTTCATTATGTATTCAATAAACTCAAAAAAGGTGAAATATGTGTCTTTTAATTTTTTATTTTCTATAACATATATTTTTTTCGTTGAGAAAAAAAAAATCATGCGGTAAGGGGTTAATCGTCAAGATTCTTTAAAAAGTTAATAAATAGGTTGTATGTGTATCACTTATCTAAACTTATATAATAAGTATTTGTGATTTAATTATGACGTTGCTTAAGACATATACACATTCACATTTAATTTTAATAATCTCGCCAAAGATAAAACCAAATGATTAAAAATGTTGTTTCAAAACACACTGTTTTATTCATTACCCATCATTATCAAAATCATTACCCATCATAACATCTCATTCCCTGCAGTTGAAACGTCAATTCCTTCCATTGTTCATCATTTCCATCCGGAGAAGTTTTCTTTTTATTGCTAAAACTATTGTAAATCAGTTAGAAATTGAATGCCTTATTAATTAAAGTTAATATAATAGTTGCAACTATCAAATGCTGAACTCCAATCCAAAAATCGGCTTAATTTTTAAAAACATGAAAAAAATTATTATATGAATGGAAGTGCGTGAATTCACCCATAAACCAGCCTTCAATCATCATTCATTACTAACTTTCGTACAGTCTAAATTTCCCATTTCTTGGTTAATAATAGATTCTTGCATCATTCTTGAATGAAACTGTAACCAAATTACTATTTAAAATACTGAATATCCTATTTAAAGAACAAAACCAATTTAAATAAAATCAAAATGAGACCAAAACAAACATTCGCATTGCAAACAAACTTTGAAGTTGACAGTGACACATAGGGTTGCCAACCCTCATACACAGATTTGCGGAACAGCGGGACGAGCAAGAAAAACGGGACACCTACAAATGGTCAATTTTAGTACTTCTTTTTATAAAAAAATATATATATTTCTTGATAATCCATAGCAAATAGAGGTCTAATTTCAATATAACAAGCAGCCACTAGCATTCTAGTTTTTTAACTCATGCATTTTATTCCAGAGACAACTTAGAAATTATCATTGTTATTCGGCTTGCAAGTGCCAAAGCGCGAACGAAGCGAGCGCGGAATTTTTAACTTATTTTGAATGCTTAGATAATTTTTACAACAATTCCACATAATTTATTAAATCAGAAATATAAATACAGTGCTACCTTAATATAACTTACCTCAATATAACGACTTGTCACTTAAAATACTACTTATAAATTCGGATGTTTTATTAATGCTTCGAAGATCGGCAATGATAACAAGTAGATGAAACTAATACTTACATTATTGAATATTTAACACTCTCTTTTAAAAGGTTAAAATTCAAGATTTATATATCACTCGCTCTGCGCCATAATCATTTAAAAGATAGTTTTTTTATCAACTGGGAAGGATTCACCTGAAAACGGGACATTTGGCGTCCCACAGACACTCGAAATGGGACGCGTTATTTAGACCCGAAAATGGGACATCCCGCGCCACGCGGGACGGTTGGCAACCCTAAACTGAAACACCACTTTTTGGATGTGAATTTAGTGCGTGTGCATGGTTTTATATGCAGGTAAGCTAAGTAAACCTTTAGTCGGAATACAATCTCTTCATGGGCTCATGTAAGTTGTTTTTGCAATTCTTTTTGAACTTCATTCATTTTACACTTGTTCTTGAGGCTTTTCCTGACGTTTCCATTCATCATCATCATCCATCATAATTTCAGAAATCATTTATGATGGAATTTGTGATGGATGATAATGATGATGATGAATGGAAACGTCGGAAAAAATCCTCAAGAACAAGTGTAAAATTAGTCAAAATGAAAAATAATTGCAGAAACAACTTACACGGGCCCATGAAGAGATCGTATTCCGGCTAAAGTTTTACTCGGCTTACCTGCGTATAAAACCATGCACACGCACTATATTCACATCACAAGTAATCAAAATATAACTCATCTACCAGAAAACATTACTTCACGGACACATGCAAGCCATTTACAAATAATTTTTAATTTTCACAAGAAAATTACACCTGCACCCTTCCAGCTTTTCCCGCCGAATCCACACTTTTAACTTTTTTTTGTTTTTTTTGTTTAGTTTATCCCGAAGGAAAGGCAAGAGGAACTAAGCCCATACAGCCATTTTCTTTAGTAAATGATTTCTGAATTTATGATGGATGATAATGATGATGATGAATGGAAACGTCGGGAAAATCCTCAAGAACAAGTGTAAAGTTAGTCACAATTAAAAATAATTGCAGAAACAACTTACATGGGCCCATGAAGAGATCGTATTCCGGCTAAAGTTTTACTCAACTTACCTGCGTATAAAACCATGCACACGCACTAGATTCACATCACAAGTAGTCAAAATATAACTTATCTACCAGAAAACATCACTTTACAGACACATGCAAGCCATTTACAAATAATTTTTAATTTTCACAAGAAAATTACACCTGCACCCTTCCAGCTTTTCCCTTTTTTTTTTGTTTAGTTTATCCCGAAGGAAAGGCAAGGGGAACTAAGCCCATACAGCCATTTTCTTTAGTAAATGATTCCTGAATTTATGGGATGATAATGATGATGGTGATGAATGGAAACGTCGGGAAAATCCTCAAGAACAAGTGTAAAGTAAGTCAAAATGAAAAATTATTGCAGAAACAACTTACATGCGCCCATGAAGAGATCGTAATCCGGCTAAAGTTTTACTCGGCTTACCTGCGTATAAAACCATGCACACGCACTAGATTCACATCACAAGTAATCAAAATATAACTTATCTACCAGAAAACATCACTTTATGGACACAAGCAAGCCATTTACAAATATTTTTTGATTTTCACAAGAAAATTACACCTGCACCCTTCCAGCTTTTCCCGCCGAATCCACACTTTTTACTCTTTTTTTTTTTGTTTAGTTTATCCCGAAGGAAAGGCAAGGGGAACTAAGCCCATACAGCCATTGTCTTTAGTAAATGATTTCTGAATTTATGATGGATGATAATGATGATGATGAATGGAAACGTCGGGAAAATCCTCAAGAACAAGTGTAAAGTTAGTCAAAATGAAAAATTATTGCAGGAACAACTTACATGCGCCCATGAAGAGATCATAATCCGGCTAGTTTTACTCGGCTTAACTTTTTACTCTTTCTACGACTTTTTGTTTTGTTTAGTTTATACCGAAGGAAAGGCAAGAGGAACTATGCTCATACAGCCATTGTCTTTAGTAAATGATTTCTGAATTTATGATGGATGATAAATGATGATGATGAATGGAAACGTCGGGAAAATCCTCAAGAACGAATGGAAAATTAGTCGAATCCAAAAATAATTGCAAAAATAACTTACATGAGCCCAAGAAGGATCGTTTTCCGACTAAAGTTTTACTTAGCTTGCCTGCATATAAAACCATCCATACGCACTAGATTCACATCACAAGTAAACAAAATATAACTTATTTACCAGAAAACATCACTTTACGGACACATGCAAGCCATTTAAAATTAATTTTGATTTTCACAAGAAAATTACATCTACTCCCTTCCAGCTTTTCCCGCCGAAATCCTTTTCAGACCATGTTCATAGTTGTTGAAATCTGTATTTATCCATGATTTCAGCTTTATTGGCTTTATTTTACTTTTCTATATTTTATATATTTTGGCAAGATTACCTCCTGGAATACATGTTATTAATTTATAGGATGATTTCTTTAGGTTCTAACTTACCGGATAATAACCTTCCCTTTGCTTTGTTTAGTATTGTCTTGTCTTCATATCATCCATCATAATGGATGTTTCATCCTTGATTCCTTTGTCTATCAATGTTTACTCATCTAAAAATAAAAAAACCATAACAAACAAAATTTCGCGATTATTCTCAATCAAACATTAAATCGGATACTATTTAAATATTTGCTTGATATTGCAATATCATGGCAGGTGAAGTGATAGTAGACGCATTACCATATATTGATCAAGGCTACGATGACCCTGGTGTCAGGGAAGCGGTAAGCTTCATGAAAGTTATAACCTATAAATTTTAATTGTGTGTTTTAACGAATACAGTAATATGTGCGGTTTATTTGTTAATTACAGGCTCTGGCTATGGTCGAAGAAGAATGTCGACGTTACAGACCTACAAAAAATTACTTGGAAAATGCAGGCGCGGAACCCAGTACCGCATTCGAAACGCCTGCTTTTCAAAGGGAAATGGAGCGGGTACAACAGCGATTGCCAATGGAACCTCTGTCCATGAAGCGGTATATAAAACGATAGTTTTAAAATATAATTATTATCTAGTCTATCTTGCAGGCATTTCCCATCTACAATTGAATTTGTTATACCTTATACATCTTGCCTGTCCTCTTAAGTTATGAAGGCTGACCGTGTAGTTGGTAGTGAAGTGACCCTGCCTGCTACGCCATAGGTGCTGGGTTCGAATCTCGGTGAGAGAAAACATTTATATGATGAATATCGATGTTGGTTTCCGAGTCATGGATGGAACTATACACATGTACAAAGCCCAGTGCCGGATTAGCCACATAGCAAGAGTAGCAAATGCTATAGGCCCCGCGCATTTGGGGGCCCCGCACTCTAAAGCCTATCTGACCGTAATAAAAATATGTCAATTTAGATATGACCGTAAAGTATCTTGCACATGCCTAAAACGTGAAGTGTTTAGGCTATGGCTATTCTTCACTTCCACCTATGCCATATTTTAGATATTTTCAGAAACTAATAGACAACTTACATGAGTTATGTGGTAAATACGAGAAAAAATCACATCTATGATGTAACTAAGCAGTCTTTCACTTTTTTAAGCAGTCTTTAACCTATTTCATGTTTTAGCAATAGTCACAAATTCTCTGTAGAGATTGAATTTCCAAGAAGTAATAGGCTACTTACATGAGTTATGTGGCAAATGTGAGAAAAAATTTCACACTTGCATCGCTCGCGCGTCTATTGTATATCTAAGCAGTATTTCAGTTTTCAATTATGGGGCTCGTTAACCTCAAAAATTCTAGGTAATGTCCAAATAAGTCACATGCAATAAATGGTCCCTAGCAATTTGCCTATAATAAATCCAGAAAAGTTTATTTGTAACAGTTTTGTTTGATTTAAGGCAGGAGACCACTTTAGGAGCGTAAAAAACAGGTATTTTTTGGGATTTTTTTTAGAGGGAATAAAATAATCCGATTATTTTCAAATTTGGACAAAAGTTTATTGGAACTGTTGAGTATTGAAAAGAATTTTTTTTTCCGGGATGACCAAAAAAATAGCGGCGGTATTAAGGAGCTCCGGCCGCCTGTTTCCCGCGACATCGAAAACTGCTGCAGTTGCCACTCTTTTTCGGTTGATCTGAAAAAGATTTAATAAGGGTCATTATTTTACTGACATATTAAGGGGAAGGATATACCTATAAAAAGATGAAAAAGTGCAAAATTCAAAATTTGGGAGCCTTTTTACTCCAAAGTTCGAATTTTCGACATATTTGACCCCCAAAAAATTATTTATTTACACGCTACCTTTGAAACTTTAGGTATATCCTTCCGATAATATTACTGAGAGTAACCTCACAAAATTTCATCCAAATCGGTGAATAACTTTTTGAGCTACAACACGAGCAGTTTTTGAAAAAGTAGTTTCGAGATAATCGCGTTTAAAGTTTCAACATGAGAAAATGATTAATTGTAGTAACTTACGGATTAATCGGCTATTCCAGGCGCGTACAATAGTCCTTCGACTTCCTCGAAAAACTGATTTTCCTCCGCTAGCTGCTTTTCCCCGAAACAGCTGCCTGACCATACAAAAGGTAAATAAAGGAAGCGAAGGTCGCTCTGCCTCTAACGGCCCGAGCGACCTGACCGCATATTGTTCCCGCACTCCAAATGCGATAACTCTGTATATATTCGATATTTTGAAAAATGAAAAAATCGATTTTTTGAAAATTTTAAAGTGGTCTCCTGCCTTAATACCCCCAGACATTAGAACCTAAAGCAAACCAAGGGCCCCTTGAAAGAATTTGCTACAGGCCCCGCGCAGGCTTAATCCGGCACTGACAAAGGCGAGCTTATTTCTAACAGAGATTTCATTGAGTCAAACATAAGGAAATCACAAGGAAACAACCAAATCAAAATTATATACCATGAATAAGTACCCACAACAGTGTACGAGTCATTCTATGAAACGGACTGCCTGCAGGTACGAGCTACCGCCGCCGCCGGCCGGGCGACTGGGCGAGCCGGCGGCGTGGGCGGAGGCGGTGGACAACTCGCACGCTCAGCTCGCGCAGCAGGCCACGCGCGTGCTCAACCTCGAGCTGCAGCTGCGCTTCGGCGCCGAGGCGTGGCGCGCCTACCTCGCCACGCTGGCGGCGCTTGTGGCGCGCGCGCAGGCGGCGCACTCGCAGCTGAGGTAACTTGCAGGAGGCGTGGCGCAACACTAAATTTCAATTTTGGAGCAAAAACAATTCAAGGTTCTTTATGATCTCTAGAAATTGGCCATTAGTGGCTTCGATTTGACTATGTAAAGGAGTTAACTGTATAGCCTATGTACTATTATGATGTGCTATGCGTAAGTTAGTAGCTTCCATCGCTAGAACTATGCCTATCACAGTTCACACAAATACCTATGTACGATTATGATGTGATACATATTTTTTTATTGTTATCTTTTTGTACTTATAGAAGGTTTTTTGTTTCATAAACATGAATGTATAAAGAATTGTTTTTTATACGTTCATGATTATAAAACAAAGTTGTTTCTCTGTCTGTCTGTTCCTATGTATGCTTTATGCTTAGATCTTTTAAACTACGTAACGGATATTGATACGTTTTTTTTAGATAGCTAGAGTGATTCAAGAGGAAGGTTTATATTATATGCATAGTATCAGCATTGCACCCGTGGGGAACCAGCCCCCTTATTGTACAAAAATCGCTGATTGCTTGTCAAATTCGTATTACGTAAAATGAATTTCAAAGGAACTTTGACATTTCAAGGCGAATATTGTAGGTACTATTTTCGCTATCGCTTTGCTTCGGCTTTGCTATTGCTTTTACGTAATCAGGGAGCGGGGCGGGTTGCTAGTAGGAGTAAAACGGACTTCAGCATAGATCTAAACATTAACATAAACCCCCGTCGAACAGGAAGCAGATAGCCGGCGTGAACTGGGAGCGCAAGCGCTCGCAGACGGCGAGCGGGGCGCGGCTGCGCGCTCTGCGCCGGCGCTGGGCGCAGCTCGTGTCCGACAACTACCGCCTGGAGCGCGCCGTCATACTCATGGAGACGCAGCTGGACAAGGTAACCGCTGCTGGCTTGCACAGATGAATGTTCACACACTTCACAACACATTAACCTTCTTCTTCTTCAGCCTATTGCAGTCCACTACTGGACATAGGCCTCCCCCAGGGCATGCCATAAGGCTACTGCCGCAGGGGGGGTTTTGCCCATAGTCACCACGCTGGGTAGGCGGGTTGGTGACCGCAGTGTGATTTTCAGACTATGTTGTCAGTACGGAAGGCACTGCTGCCCACCTCCAGGAAACCTCGTACGATTCCCACGGGTAGGCAGGGGTGGTACAAACTCTACTCTGCCGGCACCACGCGGCTAACCTAGTCCTACAGTAAGATCCCTAAGTTCTTGTTTGCACATACGGGGATTCGAAACCAGGACCTATGGCGTCGCAGGCAAGGTCACTACACCAATATCCTTGACGGTCTGATTTAATAGATGAATAGATATTCTTTTGTCATGCACATGTTATATGTATGACAAAAGAATATGTATTCATCTATTAAATCAGACTGTTAAGGATATTGGTGTCTTTATTCATCTTGTTTATTTGTTACTAGAGGACTCCGTCCGCGTGGACTACAGAGAAACAAAATGTCGAAATTATCCGGGATAAAAACATATTCCCGGGATAAAAAGTAGCCTATATGTTAAGTGGGACCTGTCACAATATATTCCTGAAAATTGCATCGAAATCGGTTCAGCCGTTTCTGAGATTAGCGTGCACAAACGCACAGACAAACAGACAAAAATTTCAAAAATCATTCTTTTGAGTACTACTGCGTTGATAAAGGTCTCCTGTAATATTTTTTCTCATATATCTTCCATGTACAGACAGCAATCCGTTACATTTTTATATTATATGTATAAAGAAATAAATAAATAGATTAGATGATGGTTTAAAAGTCCATCAAGAGGCATACATATAATAAAAATGTAATGTATTGAATTGTATCAGGCGTCACTATTCGGAAGTTCAAATCTCTATTGAGGGATCGCCCGCCACCGGTTGCATGCTAGGTGCTTGGATCTGGCTTCTCGTTGCGACTGTAGTGTCTTGTGTTCGTGATCATGAGTAGGCAGATCCGAGGGTCAGCGGAGGGTATAGGTCCCGGTGGCGGGCGATCCCTCAATAGAAAAATGTAATGGAGTACATGGAAGATATATGAGAAAAAATATTATAGGAAACCTTTATCAACGCAATAGTGCCCAAAAGAATGATTTTTGAAATTTTTATCTGTTTGTCTGTGCGTTTGTGCACGCTAATCTCAGAAACGGCTGAACCGATTTCGATGCAGTTTTCAGGAATATATTGTGACAGGTCCCACTTAACATATAGGCTACTTTTTATCCCGGGAAAATGTTTTTTTATCCTGGATAATTTCGACATTTGGTTTTTTCTGTAGTCCACGCGGACGAAGTCGCTGGCGTCCACTAGTCTAGTTATATAATTTAGATAGCAAAAATAACTAATCTATAATCTGAATATAATTCAATTTCAGGTGAAGGGACAAAATCTAGCTGATGACATGTTGCCTCCTGACCTAGATGTGGTGAAGTCTCTACCAGATAAACTCAACTCGGAGACTGAGAAAGAAGTACAAAAGAAAATTGAAGATATGTTTGCTGATTAGGTTAATTAGGATAGGTACCAGTTAAAGTATGAAAATGTAATTTAATGTAAATGTTAGGCTAGGATCAAATAAATTTATTTAATGATAAATAGCCAGTTGTTTTTTTTTTCATTAATTAAATGGGCTGAATGTAATGTACCTATGTCAGACCTATGTGTATGTCCTTAATACCTCAGACGAATGATATACACTCAGCACAGAACACAATTACTCGGATGTGCGGCTCGTGATGCAATGAATAATTCCTTCCCTGCATGTACCTTAATAGAGATTTGTAGACCTACTAAGGAAATAATTATACATTGTATCTTTTCAAAATCCTCTAGCTCAACGCCCCCTATACACACGTTTTCTACAAACAAGTGTTTCAATCAATTAATGTGTTTCATAAATAGCAATATGATATTTCATTCATCTGAGGATATTTCTATTGTTTCATAGCTTGTTACTACTACCTGCATTATACCTTCTTTAGTAAAAAAAGAGAACATAATATGTACGAACAATGGTCGAATATTACACTACCCTCACTTTCATTATATGTTAAGTGGGACTCCAGCAAAAATGTGACCTTAGACCTTACACGGGAGGGAAGGAGCATGTCCATTGTCCGCCGGGTTTATCCACGGGCTTAGTCTTGCCCGTTACCTGGGTTTAATTATTACCTTAACTATATAAGTGTATAGAATCAGAAAGGTGTACACATAGGAAATACCAAATCTCTGGGTGTACATATATATTTTCAAATTATTTTTGAACGAAAATTTACTGTCATTTGTTACAAAACAAAACGTCATCCTTTGCTACTGTCATGTAATTTTTATCTGTCAAGTGTCATTCATTGTGCGAAAAAATGGCGGACGATGCATCAAGCAGTAGTGGAAGCGCCGGTAATAACTTGGATAATACAATAAATCAGGATGAGTTGATCATGAAACAGCAGCGTGAAATAGAAAAAGAGGTATACAATAAAACATGTCATATTTTATACCAACCAGCCAAGTAGTTCCGCTAAAATAAAATATTATTTACACTGTTGGTTGTTTGTATTTGTTTTTCAGATCTCCGAGTCGATTCCCCTCGTTGGTGAACTAGAAGAATTCTCGTCCTTAGAAAAAGAATACAATGAAGATCCCATCTATCTGCTAAAAGTAAAAGATCTCTCTGCTAAGTATAAATACATTAGAAGAACTCGACCTGATGGAAACTGCTTTTTTAGAGCATTTTCTTATGCTTATTTAGAGCAACTTCTTACTGATAAGGCCGAATATGAAAAGTTTTATGAAATAGCCAAAAATTCAAAGGATACTCTAGTAGCCCTAGGATTTTCTCAGTTTACAGTGGAAGATTTTTATGAAACTGTGAGTACTGTTTAAATAAATGTAAAGTTTTTTCTTTGTGGTCTTTGTCTTGACACTTGTTTTATTTCAGTTTATGGAAGTTGTCCAACGTGTCGGCGAGCAAGCAGCTGGTCAACCAGACACATTAGATACATTTAAGGCTGAACTCCATGATAAATTTAATAAGCAAGGTTATTCTGACTACATAGTTGTGTACCTACGTCTTGTCACATCAGGCCAATTGCAAACGGACCAAGATTTTTATCAAAATTTTATTGAAGGACCCCGCACAGTAACTGAATTCTGTCGTCAGGTTAGTAGAATGTTATACTAGTAAGCCTATATTTTGATTTTGTTTATAGGAGTTTTTATTTATATTTTTTTGTTTATTTTAGGAGGTTGAGCCTATGTACAAGGAGTCTGATCATATTCACATTATAGCATTGAGCAATGCCCTTAAAGTGGGGGTTAGAGTTAAATACATGGATCGTGGAGAAGGAAGTCAGGTAATTTTTTGATGTTATTAAACATTTATGGGATTGCATTGGTTATACATTGTTTCTAGTTCCTTGTCTAAATTAAAGGTTAAACTTTGATATATTTTTGTTAGCAGGTCATGGCACACGATTTTCCTGATGGCTTCACTCCTGTAGTGCACCTACTTTATAGACCTGGACATTATGACATACTTTATGCGTGATAGGTACGCAAACTCTTTCAACAATAAATATTATCTTATCCTACAAATATTTTATTTGTTACAAATAATGTCCCATCTGATGAACTTAGGTATGTTTGCATCAATTATTGTGTTGCAGATTAATCATAGGAGTTACACACAGGGCAAACTAGGTATTATCAACTTGGTATTTTCAACATGGAGTCAATAAAAGATCACATTGGTTTTTTGCATAATACACTTATAATAAGTCATTCATTATCACTGGTCATGAATTACATGAACATTAAGTTACTCAGCATAAGGAATGCAATAGAATTAAACAGAAAAATACAAACGGATAAAAAGTGATGATAATAAAACATGTTACCGACAGAAATATACACCATCAGGTTCTCTTTTTGGTTTCATCCCAGCAAAGAACTCTTTGATGTCCTCCTCCTTAACCACTTCTTGCCTATCTTTGAAACTTTTCAAGAAATCCAGTAGTTTGTCCCTCATTTTGTTATACTCAGTCAGGGCATTAATCTGTTGAATTCTATCAAGGGATGACAATGCTTCAAGGCCTTTTTCATATTGGGAAGCAGGTGCACCATTTATTTTTGCTTTCCCTAACATTTCATATGCTGAAACTGTATCTTCAAGATCAGTTAAGAATAATACTGACAGATCTTTGTACATAGAAATACATACATTGCAAGTGCATAGTTTTTGTCTGAAGTTTGATGGCCAGAATGTAGCACCATTGAATATTTTCTTTACACCACAAGGTCTCTGGCAACCACTTTTTTCATCAATTTTAGGTTTCTTAGAAGAAGAGTCATCAATCTGCTCAGAGGATAGTTTTCTTTTGTTTTCATTTAAAGTATCTACAGAGTGGCTTACAACATTACTTAAACTGGGACCAGGTACATCTTCTTTTACAACATTGCTAGTTACATTACTTGACTGTTCAGATTCTTCCTGACTTGATTCATCAATGTCCATATTACCTTTGGTAGTTGATGATTCAATACTGTTTTCAATTATCATTGTAGGTTTTTCAATTTCTTTTGACTCTGCTTCACTATGATCATTGGATGTAGTTGAAACAGGATCAACATTTTGTTCTGTAGGTTTTTCACCATTATTTAGCTCTGTGCCATCTGTTGGTCCTTCAGTTATTGCATTAGCATTATCAACATTTTCTTCATTGCTTTTAAGAGAAGAATCCTTATTTTCTGGAGTTATGTCATCAAAACTTTGGTCTTCTCTATTAACCTCAACACTATCTCCAGCTGCTTTATTTGGTTCATCAACAGTGATGACATTTTCTTCCTTGTCAATAGGAGTAGTACTGTTTTCGACAGGCTGTTTTTTGTTTACCATGTCTGTTTCATTCTGTTCACAAGGCTCTTTATGAGGATCCACAGAAACTTCTGATGACTCTTCTGGAGTTTCTGAACTTTCTATGCCATTTTGTTCACTAGGTACAGGATCAGAATTTACAGGAATCTCTAATGACTCTTTTTGTGTTTCTGAAGTACCTATGTCAGTCTGTTCAGTAGATTCTGCATTGGAATCCCCAGGTATATTTATTGACTCGTCTTTTTGTTGCATCACACCATCATTTATGTTATTTTGCATAGAGCTGTTATTATCAGAAGTGTTAGGTTCATCACTGTTTTTATTTTCTTCTGCACTTTGATGAGATTCTTTATTTTCAATAATATTGTCATTTTTATTTTCATGTGGTGTCTCACATTTTGCCTCTTCCCTTTCAGGATTGTTGTCTTCAGAGTTTCCATTCACGTTGGGCAACACAGTTTCTTCTTCCTTTTCAGATATTAATTTATCAATATTTTCTAACAATTTGATACTCTCAAGGTCCGGTTTTTGGACTTCTTTAGTTAATTCATCCTTTTCAGCATTATCAGCCTCTGGTTTTTCTGTTACTGGTTGGTCAATATCCATAGTGCCCTCAGGAACATGGCCATTAACAGAAATAACAATTGAATCATTACCCATCACATCCACAACCTCATCTGAGTTTACAGCTAAATGGCTGTAGTCATGAAGAAACTCATTCTTATCCATACACAGCTTACAGATCATTTCAGTATACTGGTCGTTGCCAGGTAGTGTAGCTTCCAGATGGGATGCATGCAGCCAATCTTCACAAATTATACATTGTATCATTTCATCTTCCACAGTTGACTCAGGATCGGGATAAGGTCGATGGCAGATACAATAGAGTCCACTAAAGTTTTGGTTATAACTATTGTCTTCATTGAGGTCAGTCTTGTTTGGGGTAAATTGGCAGGGGTGGTTGTTGAATTTAGGATTTCCACAGTCACAGCGGAAGTGTCTCTTAGTGTATAACTCCACAAGTTCATGATTTTCATGGCAGTTGAGGCTGCAGGCTAAGCAGACACCAGCTCTCTTTAGTGGGTCATCTTTAGCTTCTGCACAGCATGTAAGACATGCATAGATTGCTTGCCTGTTGATGTAGCCCTGAAAGATAATAAAATTTTAAATACATTATGTACATATCTGTTTCATATTGATAGTGAAAGTGCAAGCCAATCTTATCTGCTTGTAAAGCTTATATAAGTATTTTAGTGTTTTCACATAACTAAATCTAGCCCTAATGCACAGTATGTATTTTAAGTGAAAATAACAAAATAAAATAGCCAAATCTTTACAAAATTTATCAAAATGGATACTTACCAGATTAATGTCAGGGCTACAATAAGATACCTGTACTTATTCTAAGGTTAGACTAAAGTTTAGGTACAAAATAAATACATACCTTAGAAAAGGTGCATTCTTTGTCATCGGAAGCTCCTAGCACAGCATTGGCATCTTCTTCAAAATCTTGTTGTTCTTGCAAGACGTCCATCATTGTAACTACTTTTTCACCGTCACATTCCGCCATATCCGCTGCTGTGGTGTTTAATTTTGATGATTCCATCTCTCACTGAGAATATGGCTAGCTTAATCATATACTGAATCTTATTTTAAATTGTAAATGTGAGAGAGAATTGCGCAAATTATGTTAAAAAAGCCGGTAACAAAAGGCAGGAAGGAACGTCCGCCAGATTGTTTTTTTTTTTATTAATTTTTTTTGTTTACTTTATCCCGAAGGAAAGGCAAAGGGAACTAAGCCCATACAGCCATTGTCTTTAGTAAATGATTTCTGAATTTATGATGGATGATAATGATGATGATGAATGGAAACGTCGGGAAAATCCTCAAGAACAAGTGTAAAGTTAGTCAAAATGAAAAATTATTGCAGAAACAACTTACATGCGCCCATGAAGAGATCGTAATCCGGCTAAAGTTTTACTCGGCTTACCTGCGTATAAAACCATGCACACGCACTAGATTCACATCACAAGTAATCAAAATATAACTTATCTACCAGAAAACATCACTTTACGGACACATGCAAGCCATTTACAAATAATTTTTGATTTTCACAAGAAAATTACACCTGCACCCTTCCAGCTTTTCCCGCCGATCGCCGAATCCTCTTTTTTTTAATTAACACTTTTTTTTTACTATCTATCAGGGAGCGAGGGAAATAGGAATTTAGTTATAACGCCAAATCCTGGCCCTATACAATTTTTATACGACTCTTGCAAAATTGTATCGTGTGAATCAAGTCACAGATGGTAGTGCTTCGCAATACTTTCTGCATGCTTCACCCATAGACTATGGCTTCACCAATCACCGCGACACACAGCTCTCGTTAGAGGGTAAGTATATTCTTTGGACACACAGTGTTCCGAAAACCCCGAAAAATGGACACCTCTAGCTGATCCCGTCTCTGATCCCGTATATCAACGTAGTTCGCCGAGAGAACCAATTCGCTAGAACAAACGACACCACCTATCAATTGTTGATAGGTTCCGAGAAAAAATTTATTAAAGTTGCCATTTTTTGGGAGGTGGAAACTAATTAACTAATCAACCAAAGAAAAATGAACTTTGCTATAAGTTTTTAACAGGAACTTAGGTACTGACATATGAAATAGCAAATATCTTTAGTTCTCCACGAGGTATGGTGCAATTTTTTTTTTCTGTAGATAGACACAATAGTGAGTAATTATTAGCATAAAAAATTACGTGCTAAAATTGTGCACTTTTCTTGAAAAAAATTATTAACCAAAATTATTTGAATCACCTACATATAGATGATTGTAATTTAGCTTGAAATACGCGCAATACGATGAAATTTTATGGGATAAATAAATTTTGTCAAACTACATTAATAAAAATACAATTCCAAATTTTTCATTTTTCGACCTCCCAAAAACTGGCAACATCAATAATTTTTTTCTCGGAAACTATCAACAATTGATAGATAGTTTGTTCTAGCAGTTCTAGCGAATTGTTTCTCTCGTCGAATTACGTCGATATACGGGATCAGCTAGAGATGTCCATTTTTCGGGGATTTCGGAACACTGCGCGATGATGATGGTGTTATGATTGGGTACTAGGTAGGTACCTACGTTGTATGATAAATTCTTGATAAATGAAATGTTAATACGCACTTAACGTAAATAAAAGCAAGTGCATATTTTCAAATGTTAATTATAAAAAATCTAAAGAAGGAAAGGTACATCTAAATTCTTCCGGCCATTTCCGATGTAGAGAAATCCAGCTTCAGGAGTTCTGACTTTGTGGAAGTACATAACGCCAGGCCAATACAGACTCCGCAGATAGGCCACACTGCCAACCTGCTCGAGAGACAGGCTCCAGCAGCCGTTGGGTATATCCTGGTCGATGGAATCCAGGAAATCCATGCTATAATTGTAATCCGGCCGTGTAAGCAGGTTGGTGTTCCAGCGGTGCTGAGCCGATCTGATGTGGAGGTAAGACTTGAGCTGCTTCGACTCCGAAGCGGTCAGACCGTAGAAGTTCTGATTAATAACCACAGTCCCATTTGGCTGCTTGATCAGCTGCCCGCGAGCGCAGATTTCTCCCTCTTCACAGATGTTGCTGATGGTAGCCGCGAGCCTGCATTCCTCCTTCATTTCCTGGCATCTGTCAGGATTGTTTTCCTCGAGCGATTCGTCAATGACCTTGATTTTAAGGGCCGTATCGCCGCGGAAAGGATAGGTGGTGAGGAGGGAAAGATGTTTATACTTCTTCTTAGCTTTAGGAAGGAGGCCCCAGAACTTGAAGTCGGTGGAATAGTAATATTTGCGATCGACCAGAGCGTCATTGATGATGCCAACCGCGATGTGGTAGTCAGCATTGATGCCGTAGATCTGGCCCCAGTACTGCATCTGCGAGAAATGGTTCTCTACCTGGAGGACGGTCAGCGAGTTCTGAAGGATGGAGATCAGCTCGCTGCGGAGCATCATGCCGTTTACATTCACGTACTCTTTGTACTCCCAAAGCTTGTGAATGTTCATTATTGATAACTATTCTTTAAAAAGGCAATACGACAAAAAAATTATAAGGGTTTATTTGTTATAAATATTTTGTCAAATATGACTTTTCAGTTATGGCCATAGAGGAGAATATTATTTAATTTTTGTAAAGGCAAAAAAGGAGTACTTACTTACGTTACTTACCGATAATAAATTAACGTATAATCAAGTATAATAAAATTATAGTTTGCATACAAGAGTACAGTGGTATACCCATGGGCGGATCGTGAATTTGTGGGGCCCTGGGCTAAAACAATTTAGGGGCCTACCAAACTCAACTAATAGCTGTTTTGTCAAATAACTGTTCGATAGTGATGTAGATAATAATGTAGGTATATAGAAAAATAGAACAATAAAATAATTCAATTTATTTAATGTGACAAAGTGTTTTTGTATACAGACAGCCACTGTACAACATTAATGCAACATAATTAGACAGGTTATGTGTTGTCTACTAGGGCTGCCATCAGTTAAATTACGGTCCCAGGATAAAAACTTCAAAAACGGACATTTGGGCGAAATAAAGATATTTTCCCGGACTCTCTCGATAAAAAATACAATAAAATAAAAACATACATTGGCACAGGGGGGGGGGGGGGGCTATAGTTATTTAACGTACCAATTTTGACTACACCTATAGGCGGTACTAACATTATTTCAGAAAAAAGTATTAATTGTAGTTTTACGGTTTTTTGGCACACAAGTTACCATCTACTTCTAAAAAATTCAGGTTCTATGTAGAATGATTCATAGAAATGGCGATGCGGGCGAAATGAACGAGAATATTATTCCACTTTTTACTGTTAAAGTTTAGATTACTTCTTAAAAAGGTATTGGCACTAACGAGAAGTAATATTTTTACTAACGTACATTTGGGGAACCCAGAGGAAGAACCTGTAGCGCGAGCGAAGCGAGCGCGAAATTTTTATGGTTTGCTGGAAATGCAGGCTCTACCGAGAATTATTTACTATTTTTACTGTTAAAGCTTCGGTTATTTCTTTTAAAGATAGTATTTTTACTATGCCTATATTTTAGTAGGTATTATTTTCACATGAGAATCTATATTTTTGCTTACACATGTTAGACTAGTGATCTCGTATCATTGATAGCGGTTACAATTTTACTATGAAATGGCATAATTTATTGCAAAACATTCTTTTACATCAAGTTAATTAGATTTCCCCTGACATAAAAAGGGACCGGGTTTTACCCGGATATTATTTAAAAACTTCGCCTGGACGCTCCCTGGACGCCCTCCAAATTAGAACAAATCCGGGGAAACCCGGACGGATGGCAGCTAGACGCGCACGTGAGTTGTTTGATCTCAGAGTTAAAAGTAATGAAAGGATTTTTTCTTTTTTCTTTTAATTTTAAACATATTTTTAATTCAAAATTATTGCCTATTGTTTTTAGTGGGGGCTGGGGGCCCTTTGTATACACGGGGCCCTGGGCTACAGCTAGGGTTGCCAACCGTCCCGCGTGTTGGACGGGACATCCCGTTTTCAGGGTCTAAATAACGCGTCCCGTTTTAAGTGTCTGCGGGACGCCAAATGTCCCGCGTTCCGGTGAATCCTCACCAGTTGATAAAAAATCCCATCTTCAAAATTATAATCGCGAGAAGCACGTGATACCCAAATCTTGAACTTTGAATTTTGAATCAGAACACAAATCTTTAAGTTTAATATACTTGTTACCTAGTTATTCACCATCAATGAAACATCAGAGTCTATACCTAAGTATGTAGTATTTAGTGAAATATTTTTTCAAATAAAAATGTTCTCATTGCTCCTCTTTACACGCTTATTACGTACGTATCAATCATTCAACACCAATCAACCAAATACCTATTATGGATTTATCAGGCGTCATTTTGATACCGTCTGATTGAATGACGCATTGTTTTATATAAATTAAAGTAAAGTATTATATTAATGTGGGAAACTAAAAAAAAAATTACTAAGGATTCAAAATAAGTAAATCGTTTGTATGTTTTCACAGGAAGGTAACAAACAAAATAGTTATACCTACTAACCTACATCGGTTGAGTTAATCCAAAAATATTTCGGATACGCCACCATTAAACCTCCATTTGCAATGGAATATCACGAAATATTCATTTCTCTATAAAAATTTACACAATTGGCTATTTGTAGTAGTGTCCCGTTTTTCTTGCTCTGGTCCCGCATATTTAACCCTACAGCCCAAAAAGCCCTTAGATCTTAGATTATTTACACCTCATACAATTTTTCAGCTCCTAACCCCTTGTATCGAATGTCAATTACGAGTTTTCAAATATTTGCGGCCCCGTAGGACACCGTAGGACGACATTTTGTAACTGGAGTATCATAGTAACAGCCACCATAACTTGACCTGTCATGTAGTACAATTTGAACTCTTGTCAATATCCAATTTACGTGGATGTAGTATACCAATTTGATTCGGTTTCGTATTGCTTGTTTGTGGATTCATGGGTGATTTTTGTTACGAAATATTGCTGGAAAATAATAAAATTAATGTTGTTTACCGATCTCCAGCTGCAGTAAATGATGTTGTGGTTTATTACCTACTTAAATTAATATTCAAGGGACATAATTCAAACAAATTATTATACTAGCAAAAATAATAATCATAATAGAAATATCGCAGGTCCCAAGTTTTACTGCTATATGTACAGAGCTGTGTAACATATAAATGAAATTAATTATACAGGGTGTTTTTTTGTGGCCACCTTTAACGAAGGGTACGTATTCTATACATGAAATAAAGTAAGTTTATGCCAAAAAAAATGCTGGGAAAAAAAAATTTTTTTTGTTGAAAAAATTTTTAAATTCCTTGATCGTGCGAAATTTATAGTGTCTAGTGTTTATGTTAGTTTTTTTATAGACAGATATTAATTATTTTTCGTGAAAAAATCCTGCTACGCGCGTCTATGTGCATTTATGCAGAAAAACGCAGTCTATTTACTCAACTTTGGACCGTAATATTTTGGAAACAAGACACTTCCCAGGTATGCTTCCATGGAGAAAAATGATCGTGATGATGAGGAGATTCCGTAGTTTTCGGGAACGTTGACGACCAAAAATCATCCTGTAGATATAGTAAATTAATACATAGTGCAAAATTAAATTAACATTAAAATTAACAAAAGCGCCATCTACTAGTGTAGATTTTGCTATCGTACCCTCTCAGGTAATAAGTAGCGCTACAATAGTTAAAACGTGCATCATAAGAACTTTATAAACTGGTTTTACTACTCTCTACAAGATGGCGCTAGTAGTTTAAAGTTCATATCATGGAACTGGATGCCGTTAACAGTATCTAAATAGATTTTTAAAATATTACTGTATCACAAAATTATTTATGAATAATGTTACATATTAATAATGTTAAAAATATTGTTCCCTTTCAATTTATATGTAGTTAACGCTCTAATTTGCTAAAACGTGCATCTTAAGAACTTTATAAACTCGTCTTACTATTCGCTACAAGATGGCGCTAGTAGTTTTCAGTTCATACGAGTATATTGTAACTAGATGCCGCTAGGTGTATCCAAATGGCAATTAAAATATGTATATCTGAGCAGAAAATATTTAACCTTTTTTCGACATGAGAACTAATTATTTTATCAAAATTAATAATTGTAGTTAACATTTTTCCAGTTATAGTATATTCAATATACGTACAAAGTGGGTAGGTAGTCTCGTGTTTCACATACATACATACTTAACTATTGACTTGAAATGCTTAACCCTAGTCTCATAACCTACGTCGCAGAGGCGCCAGCGAAAACATTTTATTGCTGTCTCATTTTATCCGTTGCGCGTACGCGTTTGTTATTTTCAGCCAACTCAGTCGTCCATTAGGACTCTCGAACGGCGACCGCGTGTTGGCGGTAAGTACAATAATTTTCAAGTTATAACAGGTCCGTGCGCTCGAGAGGCGTATGGTTATGATTTGTGTAACTTTCGGTACATTTAAATACTTATGGTTTTTTGTTTTTATTGTGTTTGAAACGTTTTTTTTTTGTTGCCAGGACACATATAGACTGCAATTACTATGGCTTTTAGAAAACGATTAAACGAAGACGAATTAATAGCATTATTATGTACACAAGATGATTCTGATACTGGTGAAGGTTATCAAACTGATAGTGAGTTAGAAGACCATCTAAGTGAAGACGAAGTCCAAAGTGAGTTTGAAGAAGAATTTATAGATACAGTGCCTGAAAATGTGCAAAGTTCTTCGGATGATGAAGAGGATTCGACACAACCTGGTCCTTCAAATTCTGGTGATCGGGCGGATATCGAACGTGACCGACGTATTATAGTTCCGGCTCAGGCTGTGATGAAAGGCAAGAATAAACATCGGTGGTCTACTGTTAAGGGTCAAACGCATTCACGAACTTCTGCTATAAATATTATACGAACCAGCAGAGGTCCAACACGTATGTGCCGAAACATAACAGATTCTGTTTTATGTTTTGATCTATTCGTCACCGAAGAAATAATTGAGGAGATTGTCAAGTGGACAAATGTAGAAATGATTAGGAAACGCGGAGGCCAAGATAGCACGAAAGCCACTTTTAGAGATACTACAACAACAGAAGTACGAGCTTTTATTGGGATACTGACTCTTAGTGCAGCTATGAAAGACAATCATTTGTCTACCGATGAATTATTTGATAGTTCATTTTCTGGAACCAGATACGTAGCTGTTATGAGTAGAGATCGATTTAATTTTTTATCCTCTTGCCTAAGGATGGATGATAAAACTCTGCGACCTGCTGTTCGTGAAGAAGATCCTTTTGTACCAGTGAGAAAAGTTTGGGAACTTTTCATAAAACAATGTCAGCTAAACTACACACCCGGAAGTAATGTTACTATAGATGAACAATTGCTTGGATTTCGCGGAAGATGCCCATTTCGTATGTATATACCAAACAAGCCTAATAAATATGGCATAAAGATCCCTATGCTTTGTGACAGTGGAACCAAATATATGTTGAATGCTATGCCATATATAGGTAAGGCTACAAAAACTAATGGAGTACCACAGGGAGAATATTACGTGAAAGAGTTATCGAAGCCCATCCACGGCACCAACCGCAATGTTACCTGTGATAACTGGTTTACCTCTGTCCCTCTTGCTAAATCCTTGCTTCTTGAACCATATAAGCTGACACTAGTAGGAACTATCAGATCAAACAAGCGTGAAATACCAGAGGAAATGAAAAATACCCGTGTTCGACCTGTGGGAACTTCTATGTTTGGTTACGATGGCTTTTTGACCTTGGTTTCTTACAAGCCAAAACCATCTAAGATGGTATATCTTTTATCATCTTGTGACGAGGAAGGTGTGCTCAATGCAACAACTGGTAAGCCTGAAACAATAATGTTTTATAACCAAACTAAAGGTGGCGTTGACACATTCGATCAAATGTGTTCAGCAATGTCCTGTTCTAGAAAAACTAACAGATGGCCCATGACAATGTTTTATGGCATATTGAACATGGCATTTGTTAACTCATATGTGATTTATTGTCATAATAAGCAACAAAAGCTTGAGAAACCTTTGTCTCGTAAATCATATATGAAGAAGCTAAGTGAAGAGTTGACTGCACCTTGGATGAATAAAAGATTAGAGGCTCCAACTTTGCCAAGACGCGTGAAGAGAAAAATTGAAAGTATTATTACTCAACCGGCTGAAGACGACCAAGTAACTAACGATGGTGAACCTGCAATCAAAAAACGCCGATATTGTGATTATTGTGCTACCAAAAAAAAAAGAATGTCCAAGATGACCTGTGTGAAGTGTAAAAAAACTATTTGCGGGGAGCACAAGAATGACGTGTGTCATGTGTGTCTGTAAGACATAGTTTTTGGTCTCATTTACTTTTTTTAGACTGATTATATTGTTATTTAATTATTAAGAAGAAGAAAAATTACAATTTTGTTTGTTTTATTATTTTTTAGAGGCATTTACAAAAAGACTGTTCATTTTTGTTGATTTTCTTAGATGTAAGTTTCTAACATTGTTAATTACAATAAATAAAACTCTAATGATTGCAAACTGTGTTTCATTTATTAGTTGTATAACATAATATTAGAATAAAATAAAAAAAAATGTTTGCAATGCAATAAATGTAATAAGTCATCCATCCAAGTATCGTCCCATCCAAGTATGCCTCCGAGGCGTATGGTTATGATCAACGTAACTCCTAATATGGTTCTGAGACTAGGGTTAAAGGTATAGGTAATGGCTGTGTCGGGTTGCCCGGGCACTGGACACCTTGTTATCCCACAAACAGGAGGCGAGGGACGACAAATAAAAATACCGCGCAAATTGGACCCGGCGCCATTACGCCGGACACTTGGGAGATTCACTTCAAAGGAGGAAAGGTGGACATTGGACGTTGTTATTTTGTTCTGGCATATAGGCAGGGATATAAATAAATAACATGTTTTTTTTAAACAGATCCAACCCCACATGTATTTATAAGTAATTTATTTAGGTGTCTATCTACTTTATGTTCCTTAATGTTGAAGCTCGAACAGTATCCTACCTGGACTCTGGTCATTTAGTGACTCTAAACTGACTTAGGTATTACAATAGGTACGTTAGTAAGTAACCTGGGTCCTTCTCCTTACTTCGAACCCTATATACCAGATATAAGTCAATGAAGCGTGAAGGGTGACAAATAGCATTTACCTAGTAGGGATTATAATCAACTACTAGTATTTTTTATTACCTCCATGGAACTACCTATTAGAATCTTCCTTTAGCAAGATCACGTCATGTTCAGTAAGTCGATCACCATTCTGTTGATGTTGTATTGCGACTTGTTATATCATACAAGACGTTGTACACATGACATTACGATCTTTTTATGCGTGTTAAAATTTATAGGTAGGCAAGTACATTCTTATTAACTTTTCAATTAATTTCAATATGATTTTGAATATGATTAAATTGCCACTTGGCTATCGAGGAGGTTTGGCGTCAGGCAGGCAACCGGCCGTAAAACAATTGCCAAATCCTTGGCAATATGAGTTTCAAAAGAATCATACTCCACCGATCCCATATAATGGGATAAGGGCAGGAATATGGTTCTACTAACATAGGAAAATAAGCATACATATTTTGATATTGATAGCTTCATCAGGACCTATTGTAGTCCCGGAAGTCACGTCCGGGAGTCGCCGGGAGGGCCGGCGCGTGCCCAATCGGCAGACCAGAGACAAGAGGACTCGCCGCCGAGTGGCTAATTGTCGCACGTGCTACTCTGCTTTGTCTATTGTTTCGCAGACGACGGGTTACATGTTTCGCTTACATGTTTCTAAGTGTTGGTGTGGACTGTAAATACTGTTGAATCAGAAAATTATGCCATTTAATCATGTATTGGTTTGGCAGAGTTGACAGTTGTCATGTCTTAACTTTGACTTCTCAGCATGCAATAACTAACGTAAAGTAACAGCAATCTCAGCGGAATTAGACATTTCATAGCAAATATCGTAAAATTTTTGCTTTTGCGTTGCTTTTGCAAGAAACGTATTCAGCGGCATGCGGTTTATCTATCTACGAGTATCTGCTATTGGCAAAAGTGTTCGGAAGCACTACACTATCATATTGCGTTGACAGCTGACACCTGCGCGCGTGACCTCTCGACACTCGACACGTGACAAACTGCCGGATAAGGCGATACTGAGAGCCATCCACTGGGGATACAATCATTGGACGATGTTCGAGGGTTACTAGAATTATGTCGTTAAAAGTTTCTACCTATAAACTCTTTTGGAACACTAATGCATTTAATTTTCTCAATTTCTAATATCCTTCTTAGGTAGGTTTTGTAAAAAAAGAAAGAACGTAACCTAACTGCTGATTTTTAAACTTAGGCTCAAACATTTCTCGCTTTATATCTCTCATCGCAATCTCACAATAGAGTTGCGTTGTGTGCGATTAAGATACGATACTTAACTCTAGTGTGCGATTAAACATGATACTATATTAGGTACAATTTTGACAGGTACTTCTAGATCCTGTTAGCGGACAGAGAGGTTGTGTAAAAAGGAATTTCCATTTTGGTACCAAGTGATCCTCTAGATTCTAGACTTTTGCTCTTAGATCATTTTTAGATTAGTGATCAATAGATAGAGCTGTAGGTACTATAACACCATGACTACTAGAATAAAAAGGATGTTTATCAAAAACAACTCAACTTATCTTTTGATGTATGCATGCAGTAAACAGCACTCCTCAGTTGAGGTAGCACACACAAACGCCGTTTATTTTTGAACCGAATTCGCCATATGTGCGCTCGATTGCAACCGCGAATCAATGAATGAGTTGGTTTCGAATGGGACAGTGCTGTCGGTGAGGCGAGTGAGCAGCTTCAATGTGCGCATTGAGAGACAAAGGGCCTTCCCACAGGCGCGCCCCAGGGCTGGCCTTAATCGCCCTTTCTGTACCTTTCAGTCCTAATTGTTTTCCTACGGGAGGCTGCCTGTTCCGCGTCACGACCTATCAAAAGAAAACATTGCCCGCTAATTTTATTTCCATACAAAGCTATAAAGTAACCTTTGATGTTGATTTTATTCGCGATTACAGCGTGTTATGATACGTCGCTATTGTTAGTATGTTGCGTTTTTGTGCTTTTTGCATTGTAAGTAGCTACTTTGAGAACTTAACAAAACAATGTATGACCACGGATATCAAAGAATATACCTTACAAAATTATGCTTTATATTCTTTATTAATAACCTTCTACGTTATTGTTATGTATCTAGGTTAAGCCGAACGGTGATCGTTATAACGTACATTTGAATCTTGTAATAGGTGCTTCACAATGACCAATTAACACAAGAAAGAATTGAATTCGGAAGTGAAAAAAAAAATTCCCACAATCGTGCTCGATATTGCAAAATTCGAGTGCTCTTTTCCCACAATTAAGAATAACTATAATCTGTAGTCGGTGAGCGGTGGAGTGTTGCGAGCGAGCCGGTACAAAGGGCGGTGCGGTGCCCAATCGCGAGTGAAACGTCACAAACAGGGCACAAAGGGCTCGCACAGATTAAGGCTATTTGTGCTAAACACGTCAGCATTGTTCGGCTTGGTCTCCACTCTAATTGCTCGCTGGTGTCGATTGTGCGTCGATTGTTATTGAGATTAGTGTGCAACGATCTTTGCGTACTTCTGGAGTCGCGCTAATAAGCCTGAGAAAGCTTAGGGGGTCATTCGACGAATACATTTACGATTCCCTGATTTATGCGGATTTTAAGGTATCTGAGTAGGTCACTGATTTAATAATACTACTTACAGAAAAGGTACAAAGATAAACTTATAACAGGCTTTAATATTAAAATTGAAGATCAAAGGTCCCTTATTTATTGTAACGAAGCACTTATTTATAATTATTTATGTTATAATTGGAAAGAGCATTTAAAAACAACGATGGGATCATCCAGTTTGTCGCAGTTAGTCGCGTGTCGGCGCGAACGCATGTCCGCTAACGACAGTGTTGCCAGCGCGGGATGGGGTTGCAAGTGAAATAATTGGAACCCCGCGGACAGACGCGCGCTAATGTTTTGATAATGACGAGTACTATTGTCCGGCTTACGGGCGCAGGATTAATGTTTTGTTTCCAGATTTGTATGCTTCAGATGGGGGCCATGTATAAACAGCCCAAGAAACTGTATAAACAAATACTCTGCAACAATAATAATGAACCTACGTTTTATTGAGTGGTTTGCGAACAAAATAGAGCAATAATACGAGTAGTGCAGGGATTTCGTGTGAAAATTTTTGGAATGACAGGACAGCTCTGCTTTTGTTTTATTTGTAAAATATAAGGCAAAGACATGGAGTAATATAGTGCCGAGTGTGTGATAAGTGATAATGATGTATTGCTGCAGATACAATGGCGAAGGTGAAATAAACGAACCGACACAACTTGACGGATTGTTTTGGGTTTCTTTTCAAAGTTTCCATTTTAAATCTTGTCCGAAATGTACAGTTGTATTATACGCGTTATAGATTATGTTTCTTTTGAGCTGTTGTTGAAAAAATAAGAGTGATTTGAAAATAGATTTAATAGTTCATTGTTTCATTTATATAACAGTAAGTGTAACAAGTAGTGTGTCAAACTTTACAATTTCCCATAGTTAAATGGACAAGGTTTGTGACAATAGAGAGAACATTTTTACAATCAATTATCCTCGAGAGCAAAATCTATTTTATTAAAACATATATAGCCGTTTAAATAAATTTCAATTATTTTACGATAAAACCTCACCTACATAACTTCTAAGCAACGCACGTTCAATATTAGGCACATAAACTTCTTATAACTTCCCTGTAAGTGGCCAATCAAGTTAAAAACTGGTTATAAACCGATTCCCAGCCAGTTCCGGGAATTATGAAAACAGTTTTAAACATATGAAAGTCGAGTGACGTTTATTTTCCTTACAATATAACAATAGCGTGATCCGTTCTTGTGGGAATTACAATGGTTATTTCGAGCGCCTTCCTAAACGTCAAAAGATTTACTCCTAACCCGCCTAACCTACATAAAGAAAGCTAAACAAACGAAATAAATTGTGTATCTATCGCGGTACAAATAAAGGGTATGCATCTGCTTGGAGACTCGATCAATTACCGTCATTGTGAGGTGACAATACTTGCTTAACACGTCGTCGACGTATTGAGACGTCGTCGACGCTTTGAGACGTCTCGTAGGTCGGCCCACGCGGGGTTGCTACAATTTGAAGCGTATAAAGTTCATAGGCTAAGAGATAGCTGCACTTTTGGCAAGCACCAGCAATTGTGTTAGTATTGACAGTGGTCGGCCTGTAAGAAGCAGGTAAATACGCGTTACGAAATGTTGAGCCCAGTGTCATCTCACGACTAAGATGAATCTAGTGATATCTCTTAAGTTCAAATGCGATAAGCCATCTAGGCTCTAGAACCTACCAAAGATATATACATACATACATACACCATACACTCATAAACATTTTTCTCTATGGAAGCATACCTGGGAAGTGTCTGGTTCCCAAGATATTAGGGTCCAAAGTTGAGTGGATAGACGCGTGGAGCATGATTTTTTTTACGAGAAATAATTAATATCTGTCTATGAAAAAACTAGCATAAACACTGGACACTAAAAATTTCGCCCGATCAAGTAATGATTTTTTTTTTCGAAAATTTTTTTGGCATAAACTTACTTTATTTGATGTATAGAGTACGTATCCTTCGTTAAGGGTGGCAACGAAAAAACATCCTGTATATACATATTTTTTATTTATTCATCATCATACATATAATAAAATTGTAACGGATCGATGTTTGTGCACGCTAATCTTAGTAACGGCTGAATCGATTTCGATGCAGTTATCAAGAATATGTTGTGACACGTCCCACTTAACATATAGGCTACTTTTTATCCCGGATAATATCGACATTTTATTTATTCTGCAGTCCACGCGGGTGGAGTCGCGGGCGTCCACAAGTATATTATATATCTATCTATGTATGTTATAATAATAATAATAATAAAGCTTTGTTTATTCCATGCAAATATAGAGTGATACAAAAAATAACATCTTAAGATTTTTAGGTTTGGAATTCTTATACAAAATTTATATATTTTCTATCTTACAATTAGGATTAATATATATGTTTTGGACTAAGATTATTTTTTTTGCATGGACCCCTTTTGGGTAAAAGCCTTCTCCAAGGAATACCACTTTTTTCTATCTTTGGCTGTGTTTAGCCATTCGCGGCCTCCTGTTGTCGCCAATTCATCAACATCTCTCGCTCTTGTTCCTAGTGGTCCGGCCCATTCTACCGATCTTAGTGTCCATCTTTTGTCGTTGTATCTGGCAACGTATCCTGCCCACTTCCATTTCCTTTGTTGGGAGAAGGTTAAAGCGTCTGTTACTTTCGTATGTATGTTATACTAGTAACAAAAACTACAGTCATCTCCTAGACTAGAAGCGAGGGCCGACAGGTGCGCTCAGCCTCCCACTGCTTGCCAACAATGGCGGCGGCACAAAGAGGAGCTGCTATTCAGTCTCGTGTCGCAACCAACTTAATTAAATCTCTGCGCGTAGGCAGATGATTTATAAAGCCATCTCGAGGGGCTCGTTACTGCGAATGTATCGCTTGCAGATGCCTCGTATTCAAATTACTGGACCTCGGGTTTCTGAAGATGATGCGGGTGCTTTTTTTTTAGTTGTGTGCAAATAGAAATTGAGTGTTACCATGACTTTATGTACGCTGTAGAGCAATATGATTGTACTTACGAAAAAAGGCTTTACGAAATTAGACTCTTTCTAAATATCTCCCTAACAGTTTGATATAAAAATCAAGGTTTAAAATGTTAGATTAGATAAGAGGCTGATGAGTTCGCTGATAATTATAAGAGGTAACCTAGATTCTACTCAAACCCACAGATACTCGGGGTTTGTGACCTAACCAAACAACTAACTTTTCTAGCATAACTATTCACAAAATAAATATAACTATGACCAATAACAAAAAGAATGGGATTAAATTGAAAACGTCCAAATGCGCCACAACATCTATACATTTGCTACACTAACCTCGTTGTACACGCGATATTTTTTGTCAAATATACTTTCTATAATCCTCTTTTCTCAAAGGATTTCTGCTAGCGTCCGTTTTATAGAATAACTCATACGCCTGATTTCGAAACTAACATTTTTTGTATGGCGTTACACAGATAATGTAGTCATGCACAAGGCAACTAGCGCCATCATTTAAAGGAACTATTAGGTGAATCGCAAATCCGTGACATTCGGATAATTAAAAAGCAAACGTGCGATAACAACAAAATGGTGGAGCGACCGCAGCGACCCCCCGCGGGGTAAGCCGATCGACTGGTGAACGCAAAAAACTAAGCAGCGGCGACGACAGATGCGGTCAACTAAATATACTGCGTTTTGTTAAATGTCGTGTTATTGCTATTGAGTTTATAGGTATTAATATGTATAGTTTTTTTTTTATACAAGAAATTCATCTATCGTTTTGTTAAGATTTTGCACCTGTTGTTGTTATACGGGTTATATTGTTCATTATTACTTAGTTGTGAAGCGGAGATAGCCCGGTGGTTAAGACGTGCAACCACCGGGGTTCCAAGCGGGAGGCGTAAGTTCGATCCCAGTCACGGGCCTGTACCAATAAATTTATTTCATGTATTGATTTTAATGTTGCAAAATTGTCACTTAGCTCGTGCCTCGGAAAGCACGTAAAAGCGTTGATCCTGCGCCTGATCTCTCTCCGGTCGTGTGGGCTTTCCGTCCCATCGGACTATGAGAGTGAGGGAACAGAGAGTGCATCTGTGTTTGAGCACACACTTGTGCACTATAATATCTCCTGCGTACCTGGCAATCTCCGTTGAGATTGGTCGCCTTGACCGAAATACGGTCGGAGATCATCATCATCACTTAGTTGTATTTTAGTTGTAAGTTCATTACTATTGTAATAATGTGTATAGTTTTAGACGTAGAGCTTCATGATTTGAGCACCATTAAGTATCTTATTTCTTCGGAAAGAGATGCAGCTGATGAATTCTAGTGAAACATCAGCACAGGCAATAAGAAGTAAAATAAAAGTAAATAATGGATGCAGATAACGAAATCTGTGGATACATCTCTATTGATAGGCAGATGCTAGTCCTGAAAAGTAGGTACCTATATAAGACTTCTATCCCCAAATAACAGCTACATAAAGCCAGGTGCGAACAGGAAGCCATTGAAATCATACAATTACATAAATCACTTGAAATCGGACCACGTACTGCGTTATTTTTCCTAACCAGCCAGTACTGAAGTGGGCTAACGTTCTCCCAAAGCAATATCAAACTTAAACCACAATACCTATGGATATTTTTGCTTCATCTCGTAAAAAAACAAGTTGTTATTTAAATAAAAATTGTATTGTCAACTCGAGTACACTTATTTACTGTAAATACATTAAGAAATTTTATTATTGAGATCCATTCGTTTCCTATTGCGAAAGCATTTTAAACTCAAAAGGGCGGCAACATTGTTTTTGAAAAATATTATTCATTGTTTAAAAACCGCTTTCATCGCTGTGATGTGGAGGGTGCTTGTGTGACAATGGTGGTAGGAGGGGGTTCCGCTTCCGCCCTCGAAGGTGCCTCTCCTCAGCTCGAAGGTCCTCAAGAGCTGATCCAACATGGCTCCGTTTAATCAATACGCCGCCGGAGGTTGAAGGAGTATCTCGAGATGGACGCAAAAGACAGCAAATTGAGAATATTTATAAGCACTTGATTGGAGAGGGAAGGTTTTATATTTTAAATTGGGAATAAATACGCTGTCTGTAAAACAGACAGATAAGCGTACTTGTTTATTTTTATGTAGCAATATAATTAAATACATACATACATAATAATCACGCCTCTTTCCCGGAGGGGTAGGCAGAGATCACGGATCTCCATTTGCTACGATCCTGACACACCTCTTTCGCTTCATCTACTTTCATGATATTCTTCATGCACGCTTGTCGGTTTAGGGTACTTTTGACCTGACCTCTCTAATATAATTAAAATATAACAATAAGAATGATCCGTGACTTATTATAAAAACTGAGTACCTAAACTATTTATGATGAATTAATAGGTTTATATTCGAGAGATTTTCAAGGAAGGGAATTACTATTTTTAGTATTAAATTTATTTCTTTGCAAAATCCAATTTATATTCGTTTGGTGCAAGTTCTTCTGTGATTGAAAATAAAAATCTATGCCATCAAATTGTCGCATATGCACAGAGAACATTAATAGACTTCTACATTTTTGAAATATGTACTTACATTCTTGAATCTTAAATATGTTCTAAAACCTAGAGTCAGTTACAAGCTCATTGCACAAATAGTACCTAATGAACATGTTTAGTTATAGGTTCGAACAATGATACCAGAGGGCGCACGGCCCACCGCCCCGCGCTGTGGGACGCTGTTTGCCCACTGCTGGGACTCACGTACCATTTCATTACGATAATGTGTGAACTCACTCGGTTTTTAATTATTTTTGATGTAAGGGGAAAGAATTCCACAATGGTGGATGATATGAATATAACGTATAAATGAGTTGTAATGTTTATTTTGTGTTTTTAAATGTTATTTGAGTAGAGTGAGCAAAATAATACCCAATGTCACTATTTTCTACTATAATAAATAGATTTGCTACGAAATTCGTAGTCGCGCTACGAGACTACGAAAATCTGTGAAACGTGGTTATACACGACTAGCGGTCGCCCACGACTTCGTCCGCGTGCGGGGGCATTGCACCCGTGCGAAGCCGGGGCGGATTGCTATATACCCTATAGACTTCCTCGATAAACGGGCTATCTTACACTGAAAGAATTTTTCAAATCAGACCAGTAGTTCCTGAGATTAGCGCGTTCAAACAAACAAACAAACAAACAAACAAACTCTTCAGCTTTATAATATAAAAATATAAAAAAAATATAATATAATATTAGTATAGATTTCTTATCATGTTTTATCAGATTAGATAAGGGGTTATCCAGGAAACGACCCATGTTATTAATCCGTCCTGGGAATATAAACACTGCCGTATAAATTAACCCACATAATAATTAAATCTTGATGAAAAGCATACGAGTCTAGTATCGAAATTGACAGGCTTGCGCATATTGTACCTATATTGTGATGATTTTTAAATCTTATTCGTTTTGTACATAGGCGTGCTAAAAGAGATTTCTTCCAGCAAACCACTCGGGAATGATTTTTTTAGTCTGCGGGTTTATATGGAATTTATTAGTCTTGGCCAGGCGTCGAACCCGCGACCCCTCGGGCTGTAGACCAGCCATACGGCATCATTCGTGATTACTGATAGATTTGTTTGTGTTAGTGATTGGCTCACTGCTGAGGCTTTACCTTGTTTGTGTGATGTTGTCAGCATTGTATGGGTTCTCTTGATTACAACAACAGTTATTTGATGAAATTGGTTTCTTTTCGAACCTGGGGGTTTACTCTGAAGTGACGATAAACGAAGTATCGGCCGAATATCGAGGTGTTTCCTACTACGGACTTCCTTCGATCGGATCAGTCGCGCCGTTTTTTCATTCGGTCCGATCGAGCTCTAATTTACAGGTATAAGGCTAGATAATAGAAAGCTTATAATATTAGTCAATGTGAATTATTATCTATGGTTCCGAATGAGTTGTGAACATCCGAAACAATTTCGTAGTAGCGTCAAAGGCTTCGATTCGGTCGGACCGAAAGATTCGAAAGCGGCATTTCAGAGTAGACCCCCTGCATAGTAAACCGAAAAATCTCTTTCTACAAAAAAATAAACACATACAGCTCTGTTTCTGAAGTGGGGGTAGCGAGGACTTCAGTATCGTAAAGGACATCCCTCAGCCACGTTTAGCACAGCGGGGATAGATGTTAAGAATCTGTGACAAGTTGCTGCTTTATGAGTTTCGAAAGAAACCATCTGACCCCATAGATAGATAATGGAATGGGATAGGAGCAGGCTACAAGATGATGATTCACATCTATCACATCACACACACACACCACACACACACACACAGCACATCAATGTACATGGAATATACTGTACATGGAAGATATATGAGAAAAAATATTATAGGAGACCTTTATCAACGCAATAGTACCCAAAATAATGATTTTTAGATTTTTTGTCTGTTTGTCGGTTTGTCTGTGTGTTTGTGTACGCTAATCTCAGAAACGGCTGAGCGGATTTCGATGCAGTTTTCAGGAACATAATGTGACAGGTCCCACTTAACATATAGGCTACTTTTTATCCCGGGAAAATGTTTTTATCCCGGAAAATTTCGACATTTTGTTTTTTCTGTAGACCACGCGGACGGCGTCCACTAGTTTATAATATTCTTTGGCTGTTATTGTTTTTTTGTTGTGTAAACGAATATTTAACGTATATTTATATTCTACTTAACATTTATCTTTGTAAATCCGAAAATTGAAAACAAATAAAAAGTAACATTTTTCCTCGGAAAGTGTTGCAAAACCAGCGGAGGTGGGGGTGATATGCGGAGCGCGAGGAGGAGGCTGTAATTGCTCAAATCTGGTGAAAAACACGCCTCTCTCGTATTTATTTATTTATTTTGTGCAGTATTTACTGACACATAACGAGCGCTGGCAGAACAAGTGAAATGTTTCCCTTTTTGTATATCTGTGCGGAATGGCGTCGGTGATCATTATTTTTGAAACTGTGTTTTGTTTGTTATATATAACAAAAGTTTAGTTATGTTTTTGTACATGTAGAATAACAAATTGTACATGTATTGCAATATATTATTCTCTGTCATAATACAGGGTGTAACAAAAAGGGTATGTTAAGCAAAAAGCTACGTGAATAGCCCACTGTAGAGAACCTATACACCAAATTTGCGACTCGAAATCACAAGTTTATTTTTCAAAATTGTATGAAAATTTCTGAGATATTTAAAAATTCTCCATACTATCGGGAAAAATAAACATGTGATTTCGAGTCTCAAATTTTGTGGATAGGTTCTCTATAGTGGGCTATTTACGTAGCTTTTCGCTTAACATACCCTTTTTGTTACACCCTGTATACCTAATAAATACCTACTTGAAATTTAGCAAATAGGTTCCTTACAAGTCGCGTAGACATACGCTGCATGAGAACGGATTTTACGAAACTCAAATCGTCGTAAGGGGGTAAAACGGGGGTTGGAAGGTTGTATTAAAGTTCTATGTATTCGAAGTAAGGGTTTTCAGATACTCCTACGGGAACGGGAAATGACCGAAGTTCTGAAGTTCTCGCGAATGAAGACGTGGGCGTCCGCTACTACTAGGTACTCGTAATCACTAAAATATAAATCTTCAAACTGAAACTTTGTAGGTATATACGTTAGTGGTAGGTAAAATGGCGGTGTTTGACGCCTCATGGGAGGGGGTTGTTAAACATTTGCTAAACATGGTTCCGCGACCGCTGCAGATTTCCCAACGCTAGGGATACCATGGTTTTCGGTAACTGTAGGAATAAACACAGCCAGATATCCTCACGCCTAGGTCATGATACATATAAGGGTAGGCAAAGACACGGACAAGATACAGCGTGTCATGTACGAATCTCTCGACAGGCAGTAATGCTATAGTCACATTGTTGAATCTTTTAGATTTTTTTGTGAGTCTATGCATTATTGGACATAAAAAAGTTAATGCTAAATCCTCGATGTCCATTTTGCACGTTTCAAATATACTAGATACCTACTCTTTCGCCTCGACCACATTAATTAAATTCATAGAAATACGCGAAATTGTGAATTGTACTTCTTTCTTTAAAGCTCACGTCTATTAAAGTATAGAAAACGATGTCTGTTTAGCTTGATCATGTATTTTCAATCATCCTGTAAATTATCAGTCGTATGGTCACCCCAGCGGATCGCAGTGATTGGCTCAATCGTGCGATAAACACGCGCGTGGCGGCGGAGACTCCGTGCGGTGTGTGCTCGTGCGGTCGTTAGTAAGAGCTTTTTGCTTTTTAAAACGTGTGTGGACGATGGGTAGCGACGGTTTTGACGACTACCTCTACGTCGGTTGAAGAGAAGGGTAAAGCTTTGGTTTTTAGGGTTCCGTACGTCTGAATACAAAAACGGAACCCTTATAGGATCACTCGTGTGTCTGTCCGTCCGTCGCTTACAGTCAATTATCTCCGAATCTATTAGACCGATTAAGTTGAAATTTGGTAAACATATCAATTCCTGTGACCCAAACACAGAGGTGTGACGTGAGCAGATGAAATCTGTATATGGGGGGTAATTTTTGGGGGGGAAGGGGAAAATTAAAAAAAAATAATCTGAAAACTGCATCGTGTGGCATATCAAATGAAAGGTCTTGTTGAGAAGATCTTAAATGTATTTTTTTGTAATTTTAAAATAAATAGTTTCCAAGTTATTCAAGAAAATAGACGAAAATTGACCATTCCCCCCCCTTATCTCCGAAACTACTGAACCTAAAATTTTGAAAAAAATACAGAAATTAGTTTTCTCCTTATAGATTATAGGAAAACCTATAAGAAGTCCATGATATTAAAATAACATGGTAAATCACTCAATATTGTGCGTACCAACTTTTTGTCAGATTAAAAAAACATGATAGGTAACATCGTACGGAACCCTCTTCGCGCGAGTTCAACTCGCACTTGTCGGCTTTTTGGGATAGCGGTGAACCACGCTCTCTTTACGGTGCTGACATGTGAAATGTTCTTTAGACGCCGCTATATAACGGCAACCCTATGCGAGGAAACTAAAGCTCCATCCTTAAACCTATACAAGTACCTATGTGGGTAGGTAAATATCTGCGATGTCTTACCCACCATGTAGGCTCAAGGAATAAGTAGAACAGTTGGTAACTAGCCTGTGTGATTGCATCTCCCAACTAACCTAACAAAATCGTTGACTCAAAAAAGTACTGTTATGTAAAAGAAAACAAGTGCCAGTGGGACAAGCTCGAATCTCCGTAAATGTCCGTACCCTTATATTGACAGAATTGTCGATAGTCGACGGAGCCACAATTTTTTAAAAGTTGTGTTTACGTACGTAACGCTATCGTCAAATCTCATAGATTTTGTTTGCGAGCTGATAGCGTTACGCAGCGGAATAAAAATTCGTGCTTACCCTCCAGTACCTACCCTTTCATTCCCGACTCATACCAGAGCACACTGCTGGACGTAGGTTTTCCCCAGAGGGAGGAGATCTCCCGTTTTTGCCACCCAGTCACTACCAGAAATAATGGACCCATATTATAATTAAGTGTATCTATATTATAGGAAATTTCTCTGCCTTTAATCTACACGATCATAGCATATAGATATACTATACATATCTGTCTATCAAATATTAGTAAACCTAGAAAACACTGCTACAATATGAATCTGTGTATCTACCCATAGCACAGGTGGAGTGGCCACGGGGCGTGTCGCGGGGGCGTGCCTTGTCTCCGGCGGGAGTAGGGACTCTTTTGTTTTTAGTTAGGCTCGCTTTGTGTGCTTACGAAAGAAAGTGTAGGCTCAGGCCAGCCATGTACCAACGTGGTATAAAATAGGATGTATTGGTAGTTGGGTATGTCAAGTTTCGATTATTGAGTTTATAGTCACGTGGATAACACAAGTTGACGTCATACTATTAAGTATTTGTTGTTAAGTCGCACATTATGACAGATGTGGCATACCAGCTAGATAGAAATTAAGTTGTATAGGTATGTGATTATTTGAGTTAGTCATAAAATTCGAAGACAAGTTATGCTGTCACTGATAAAGTAAGCTAAAATGCTAACTAATAACTTGCTAAAATAACCAACATGAACTATGGAGGAACTTGCAGAAACGATGGTAGTAGAGTTCATTGACCATCATTGTTGAAAACGTATCAAATCTTAGAATTAATGTTATAAACACAATTACATATTATAACTCTTCATGCTATGCCCTAACTTCAAAAGCTCAAGTCATACCTAATGTGTGACGCGATTCCATTAATGTTTTGTTATTACTTATTATAAGAATAATTATTTATTATATGTTGTAATTTTTTCAACATAATACACAATGGTCTACCAAGACAAAAGTTATATCACATCGTCTAATCGTTATAATAACGCCGTACAATTTGTCACAAATTCAATCAAAATAATTTATTATCCAGCAAAAAGCTCGCATCTGCTCAATGTTTAGAAACACAATTAATAATTACAGCGCGACCCACAAATATACCGCCATCAAACGAACCGGTCGCGTTAAATATACTCGCAAACAACGCGTGAAAAATTACTTTAAAAAACATATTTACAAAGAGCTAACTTTGATCGCAGTTGCAGCTTTGTAAACCCTATAGTAAAGTGTTTGGAAACAAAAGGCGAGCGAGCGAAAAGCGTCTCTGTGTGTTCATAGCAAAGCTCAAGTGGTGTGCTATAGCGGGTATAGAGGTCGCTGGGTGGGGCCCCCGTGTGGGCGGGCTCGGGGCGGGCCCGGGCACGCGGCCAGCCGCTCAGTCGGTCGCTCGCGGCGCGCCATGCCGCACCATGCCGGGCCCGCACAGCTTCGCCATCCGCGACCTGCTGCCCGAGGCCAGCTCGTCCCCGGAACCCGAGGACCAGGAGCTCGACGTCACCGGCACCGAGACCCCCCCGCCCCCCGCTACAAGCTCACCCGTCGCTGAGAAGAAGAACGAGAAGCCCGCCTACAGTTACAACGCTCTCATCATGATGGCGATCCGCAGCAGTCCCGAGAAACGGCTGACTCTGAACGGCATCTACGAGTACATCATGAAAAATTTTCCGTACTACAAGGAGAACAAGCAGGGCTGGCAGAACTCCATCCGGCACAACCTGAGTCTGAACAAGTGCTTTGTGAAAGTGCCGCGGCACTATGACGATCCTGGTAAAGGGAATTACTGGATGCTGGATCCTTCGTCGGATGACGTGTTTATTGGTGGTACGACGGGCAAGCTGCGCCGGCGGTCGACGGCGGCGTCGCGCTCGCGGCTCGCGGCGTTCAAGCGCGGCGCGTTTTTACACCCTGCGCTAGCGCACCCGTACGGGCTGGTAGGGCTGGTCCCGCCGCTGCTGTACGCGCGCTACATGCCACCGCTGCTGCGCCTGCCGCCGCCACCGTTCTCGCCGCTGTTCCGCCGCCTGCCGTCGCCGCCGCCCGACGGACGCCGCAGCTGAGGACGGCTGCCACGTTTTGAGAGGTGACTTCGATTCGCGACGCTCCAGCGGAAAGGACTGGACTTGTTCCGACTGTGATAGTGCGGGAGGGGGGGGGGAGTGTAGATATTGTATGTACAAAGTGGTATTTGCTATTTATTATTAACTTAAGATTTTATATTTAACAAATTAATTTAAAGTTACGATTTAAGTTATAAGCGACGCAATAAAATGTCTATGGCTAGTGGCCTTTACGATTATTTTTGCTTTTTATTTACTGCCACTCGCATAAGTTCAAATAAGGGTAGGATTATAGATTCAAAGAGCAAGTTGGGCACCTCAAACCGGCTCTAATATGTAGGTTATGGGTACATTACCTTTCTTTCAAAATTAATTTTCAAAGAGTAATTTTTAAACAGAAACATATATTCCAACAATTTACAGTCTCAATTTATTAGTTCTGCATTTATATTGTGACTAACACTCTACATTCAATCAAGCCACACCAAATTTTATGGATTTTGAGCAAGAAATCTATGAAAAACTTTAAATTTTATTCTAATTGTCACGCTAATATACCTACTACTTAAATATGGGTACCTACATACAAACTGTTGAGATCCCAAAATAGCGTAGCGAAAACTGCAGGAACCTAAAGAAGATCTGCTGGGACAGATGTAAATTATATATAAGCGACAAGTTGCCAGCTTATCGCCTGAGGGAACGCCTATGTTTATGTAAGAACAGTCACAGAACATTTAAGTTTCATAATCCCTTACCGTTCCTATTAGGGCTCTACCTAATACAAACAGTAACAAAAAGTAATTTCAAGTAAGATAATTGCATTTGCACCAAACAAGGAAGACATCTGCACTGGTATTTATTATAGTAAGTAGACATATAAGTTTATGAATATGTAGGTAGGTGTCCTGAAATACTGAAATATGTTGGCGATTTACAGCCAATTTCAACAAACGATCTCGAGAGATTTTTCGCATGTTTCAGATTAAATATTCAATTATTTTTATAAATACAAAATTTCAAATTGGAATCCGACTTCCTTGTTAATCTCTGGTATTGAAATTGGCCGTTAGGAACGCTACCATATTTATCCATAGGTATATATTCTCCATTAGATACAATGTTAACTGCTATATATGTTATTGATATTATCATAGAGGAATAAGATTATTAGTATTACTATAAAGAAAGTTTCAAAAAGTTTTTGGCAGCTGTCATTCACCGTCAGACACATTCTATATCTACTTATAGATAAGACTAGTGACTGCCCGCGACTCCGTCCGCGTGAAGCGTTTATGTTATTCTGACGTATAAATTATTGTACGTGGCAAGTTTCATCAATAGAGGATAAATAAAAATCTTTATATGTAGTTTATAATCACATAGCAATGACACTAATAGGTACAGAGTGTTTTTTCGTTGCCACCTTTAACGAAGGGTACGCACGTATATATCAAATAAGTAAGTTTATGCCAAAAAATGCTATGAAACGATGTAAAAATTACTTGATCGGGCGAAATTTATTAGGTTTAGCTAGTTTTTTCATAGGTATTTCTCAAGAAAAAATTTTGCTACGCGCGTCTATATGCATTGAAGAACGCAGTCTATTTACTCAACTTTGGACTCTAATATCTTGGGAACCAAACACTTCCCATGTATGCATGCTTCCATGGAGAAAAATGATCGTGATGATGAGGAAATTCCGTAGTTTTCGGGAACGTTGACGACCAAAAAATAGCCTGTATATATTTAGGTATCATCAGAAATTAACTAAATATCTAAAAGATAATTTTTTTACACGGTATATTGAAATAAAATTGCTCGACATTTTACTGTGATGGGGAGACTAGTACGGACCGGGTACCATAGATGGCGTTAGTGGTATACGTTTTAACAAGAAACTTCTCATACAAATGATGTTACAGCTATATTTTAAGGGTATCTGACCTAAACTAACTACTTATAGTGCATAATAAGTGATATTCAATTTTATCAAACAATTTTTCATATCATACAGATTAGTTTCATCATCATCATCATCATTTACAGCCCTGAGAAGTCCACTGTTGGACATAGGCCTCCCCCAACAACCTTCACTCCGACCGGTCGGAAGCAGCCTGCATCCAACCTACGCCCGCGACCTTGGCCAGGTTATCCGTCCACCTCGCGGGTGGCCTCCCCACGCTGCGCTTGCCGATACGTGGTATCCACTCTAGAACTTTTCGACTCCATCGGCCATTAGTTCTTCGAGCTATGTGCCCTGCCCATTGCCACTTCAGCTTGCTGGACCGTTGAGCTTTGTCGGTGATCTTTGTACGTACAGATTAGTTTATTATTTGTCTGGTCCTAAGACATAAATATTCGTAAAGCTGCGTTTAATATCTACCAATCGGATCGATTGACATCCTAGACAAATGAATATTTATGATTTGTGGATATTGCACGTAGCAACATAGCATAGCACATATCTGGTGGACAGGCAGCATTATACTCTACAGAGGTCCAGGGTACGGAGCAAATCTGTGCACGAACCTTTTTACGCAGCAAAATCTATGTGATTTGACAGTTGGACGATAGCGTTACGGACTATCGAGAGGTTCGTGCTCACCCCTCTGAGCACAAAATGAGAAAACTTCTTAGATCATATTTACTATCCTGTATTCGCTCAAGTATAGGTACATGTTGTAACTGTAGTCTAGTCTAGAGATAATAACAGTCATAAAGATATTTTAGCAATTATAATATTAAGCACTATTTATATTCACCAACAACACAATTCCGGAATATTTAATTTTTAATATTTTACAGGCACAGTAAATATTGGAACATAAGGTGGTGGCCGAATGGTGGCGACGTCCAAACATTTACTATATTTACAACGTGCTTACAAATCGAAGCGAAATCATAAAGAAGTTAGTTTGCTGTCAGGTGCCACTTGTGCCCGCACAGGCGACCCGTCACTGTCTATGAGAGAAATTAAACGGTTCTTCGCCAAAACGCTGCCAACAAAAACATGTCACTCGAAACCGATGTAATCCCTCCGTCGTGTGACATGTAACATCTTGTGTTCTAGAAATATTATGAAAAGCTGCACTGTTCCTAACCTTTCCGATAAATCACCGCCATTTTGTTTTTGGCTGCGCGCGTTTTTCTCCAGTCATAGACAATTAAGAGGAGACAGTGCACCATAAACAAGCCGCGCGCTAATCCGCGGATTACGTCGAGGAGTCGCAGGCGGTGGCAGACCAACTTTCTGGTAAATAATTGTAAATCTATGTCAAAACGTAACGACAGCTACATATGTCAGGGGATTATCGGAGATTAACCCGTTTCGTGTTTATATCGCGCGTTTGCTGCGGGACGGACGACTTCCCGCCAAAACCACAGGGTAATCTCGCTTTAAATATGGTAACATTATGCTGGATGTTTTCAGGAAATAGCTGTTTAACTACACAAAAAATGTGTGGGTACGTCACCGAGCAGTTAGTTAAGCTTAGCTGTAAATTGTCATACTGGTAGACTGGCAGTTATTTCTTTAATTTATATTCCTTTCAACAAGATGTAGGGTAAGATTTTCACTATTATAAACAGACGCAAATATGATCTGAGTAGGTAATAGGCGAAACCATAGAAATATTTTAATTGTATCGAGGAAAAGAAACTCGCATTTCTCTATTGTAGTCGTCTAATCTTGTTGGTCAAAAGAAAGGAAAGGATTACTCGGACAGTCGCAGAACGAGCACAATCCGACATATTTATGGTTAATTCCATATTTGATTCTTTTGTGAATTGTTTGTCCACATTGAGTAAATTCAATAACGTATGTTTATTTGCACACACGGCTCTGTACCCTTTGGGATGACGTTTTTGCGACATTGTGTTTGCCAAAATAGGATTTGGGTATGATTATGAAATTTTGGCATCTTATTTTTGTATAAAATGCCATAATTTCGTCGATTGTCGAGGAGCTTCTTTCAAAGCTTTGTTGAGTGATGGCTGGACCTTTTGTGACATTCACGTCGACTCTACCCTCTAAAGATTATAATATAAGTTTAGGATTCAGTGACTCGCTCGGTTGACTGACTTAATAAGTTTTATAAATGTGTAACCAAATTATGTTAACGTCATCTGAAATAATAAATGGTAGTATTTCCGGTTGTTTATTTGTAAAGTTAAAGTAAAATGGCTCTTACAGCATAAAAACTGGTTACTTTGCGTAGCGGAGAAAATCTTGAAATATATACCTTACTGTTACTTCTTAATAATCTTTAAAGTAAGAAAAGTAGTTTTGAAAGTATAGTTTACAAAGCTAACAACAACAAACTCTCACACATTACAAATCCTATAATTACAATTTGGAGGAATATTCTTGGAAGTTGTAAATGTGGCTCTACATCTTTATAAATACAGTGTGGTTGTGTTGATTATACTAATGTAATGTGAGTAAACAGGCGGAGTGTTGCCATCGCATGAACTCCCCGCTCTGATGGAGTTTCATAACATTTTAGCGAACTTCTCTGAAGTGCTGAATTGTTTGTTTTGGTGATGAGAATCAGAAATCTTTTGACTGTTATACCCGGATCAAACGGTATCTTTGAAGTTGTAATTTCTATTAATTTACACCATGCTTTGGGAAGAATTGTAATTAGGATGAAAGATTCCAGTTATTGTGGTGATCTTTCTTATTTAGTATTTATAAATAATATTAAGAAATGGATTTTTTTTCACCCGAGTGAGACTTGAACTCACGACCTTTCGCATAGCGTGCTTATGCTCTTATCAACTGAGCTACCGGTTCAATTAACTCGGATGACGAATTTGAACATCTCTTTTCATTTTTACATACTTATTTAGTATTTGTTAATCTTAAAACTAGATACAACGTATCAATCTTGACATTGCTATATAAGTTTGTTTTCTATTAAATGGTTTTTTATTGCCTAGATGTAAAAAAAATACAGGGATATGTAAAGCAGACATTTCTCAGATAAGTTAACCTGAAATAATAAAACTATCGATTTATTGTATATAACTAAAGAAATCAAGGTGAAAGCACAATTTTCTCAACAGATATCTGCATCCAAAATTGTTTTGCGTATGAATTTCAAAATATTTTCCGAAAATTCCCTGAAATGGTGCGATTCAAAAGAACTGGTTGTTTACAATATTTTCTGTAGTACCGATTAACGAGAACCAGTACCGCGTCGGCGAGATCAAAGCCGCAACAATTGGTCAGATCAAACGGGCCGCGATCGGGAGGTGGTTGAGCGTTAACTTTATATTTATCTAATCTGGTCAGATCGCTATCGATCAGTTTATTTAGTGTTTGTTGCGCGGTAATTTGTGACGTTAACGATTGTCTGCGATGTCGCTGATCGCTCGATAGCGAACGTTTTAAGATTCAATTGTAAGGAAAGCCGCGGGACTTCACTTGAGATCCTATCGGAGAGAGGAGCGGTCTAATGAACTTTGGAGTTTATTTTTCTGTGACTGGAATGTTTTGTGACATAAATAAGTATATTTATAGACGTAGGTAGATTTGTTTATGAGTAGCTAAAAATAGAGAGCAACAGCCTTCAGTGCTTAGCGTGATAAATATAGATAAATTGTACTACATTAGGTACGTCAAATAGGTATTGTTCTATCATGTTTAGCAGTATTCATATGCGTTATGAACAAGGTCTTCAGTATTATTTACGCAGTCAGTATCAGACAAGGTACCTATATGTTAGTCATTGTCCCTTATCATCACATCACATGCACCAAACATAAAAACAGATCAGCGATGTGATAACATTACTTACCACAATTATAGTATCGCTTGACGGCAGGATCGTATTACTTGTGTTTCTAAATATTTGTGCGTTTTTTTTAAATCGTAATCCGATATTTTGTAAGTGCACTATTTGTACGTCTGTAATTATGTCTAAACGTTTTTGGCCGAACTGCAATTGCAGGTAAAAGTGGTTTTTTGTAGACAGATGTATGTTGTTGGGTAAAATAATGAAAGTTTTGGGTTTTACTTTCTTTTTTATATTAACGACTGTATTAGAAAGAAAGTATGAGGTTTAATAAAAAAAGATCACTAAATACTGTATAGGTATATGAGCCTACTTGATTGATAGCTCTCGCTGTAACAAGTATATGTGATAAGATCTCTGTAATAGTTCGTTTACGCATTATAAAAATACCACACGTTAAACCTAGAGGTCCCTAAAAACAGAGCAATAAATACGCAGTGGATTACCTCAAAACCACTCTATGGCTAGACTTGTGGCATGCCCTAGGGAAGGCCTACGTCCAGAACCCGTACGATGAATTTGGTGAGAGCGAGATATCTCACTTTTAAACGTCAAATTCACAGAGCTATTAATAACTAGATAAACTAAGTGTATGTACTTTGCATGGAAAAAATAGACTTGGGGATTAAAATAGACACTCGTTCTCGAGCCAGGACTGAGTGAATTAGGGCTGATAGGAGTGGTTTGCAATCCCTTTTTACACACCAAGTACAAACACTTGCCTTGTCTAGTTATTACTTAGCTCTGTGGATTTGTCGCGTAAATGTGAGACATCTCGCTCTCACCAAAGTCATGCTACGGGCGCAGTAGTGGATTGCAATAAGTTAATGTGTGTGTGTGCGTGTTTTCCTCAAAATATCTCACATTAGCACTAGCTTCCTTTCATAAATTATCATTTAATTCTAAAATATTCCATAGACATTCCAGAGACATAGAAAGACAATATGGCCGACAATAAACGTAAAATTAGTCCTACCTGTCCTTTTTTCTCTCAGACATTTAAACTAAAAACAGAGACTAAGATAAAGTTAACGTTTAAGTCTAACGGTCAGAATCGACCATAATATATATATATATAAATAAGTTAGATAGACGCGCAGCATCTCAGGCGCAGACGTCGCTTGCTACAATGCGCTTATTAAATTAGATTGTGACCCTTGTGGGGTCAACTGCAGTAATTGTGGACCACTCGCCGGACAAAATGCTACTAACTTAGATAATTGACTAATGCTGTTATGGCACATACATACATCTTGACATATATAGGTACAAGTCTGTGTGGCAACTGCTAGATGACGTAACTAGGAATATTTTCCATGCTATGATACGAGTAGATAAAGACACAAACATATACATACAACTGTGTTACCGAAATAGGGTAGAAAACCTGCGGAATGCGAACGAGATCCTACAGATATATTTAGCACTAGTGGACGCCCGCGACTCCGTCCGCGTGGACTACAGAAAAAAACAAAATGTCCAAATTATCCGGGACAAAAACATTTTCCCGGGATAAAAAGTAGCCTATATGTTAAGTGGGACCTGTCACAATATATAAATATAACTGAAAACTGCATCGAAATCGGTTCGGCCGTTCCTCAGATTAGCGTGCACAAACGCACAGACAAACCGACAAACAGACAAAAATTCAAAAAATCATTATTTTGGGTACTATTGCGTTGATAGAGGTCCCCTATAATATTTTTTTTCATATATCTTCCATGTGCAGACAGCGATTCGTTACATTTTTATTAAATGTATAGATTATTTTCGATTAGATATAGATGTAATAGATAAATAGATCTACAATTGTCCAAATGCAAGTTACCGTGACTTCAAAGGTGTCGTGTATATAAACCACGGATATTTTTATATAACGTACGACACGTTTTTTAAAATATAATTTGGCTTCCCAACAACTAAATACCTAACATCAAAATGCAAATGATTTTTCCACTTCTTAATGCTGTACACAACTCCTTTTCATTAACAGTTGACTAACTGCCACTCGAACCCCAGCAAGATGACGCGAGTGTTTAGTAAACGCGTGAAGTCAGTTTAATGAGAATGGGTCCAACACTCCGGATTAGCACCCCACAGGACCCCACTGGACTAAGGACTAAGTTACCCGCTTGGCCAGGGGTCGCGCACTCCAACGAGATTACACCCGAAAATAACAGCTTTATAAAAAAAAACTAGTGGACGCCCGCGACCCCGTCCGCGTGGACTGCAGAAAAAACAAAATGTCGAAATTATCCGGGATAAAAACATTTTCCCGGGATAAAAAGTAGCCTATATGTTAAATGGGACCTGTCATAATATATCCCTGAAACTACATCGAAATCGGTCTAGCCATTTCTGAGATTAGCGTGCACAAACATTGATCCGTTACAATTTTATTATATATATTACCGCTTTATTAAAGAATTTGATTTTTTTTATTAATTTTGTCCGCACGAACATAGGTATAACTAGCTAGTTTCATCAAATCAGCTCAGTATTTTTTGCGTGAAAGACTAACGAAACATTAATTGTAGCAAATTTTCACATATTGCTTTACGTTTTGATATTATATTTCTTGAAGATGTTTTCTGTTTTGTTTGCGATTGTGAACGTAAATGGCACACTCAGATAGTGCAAATTCAATTAAAATGTTTTGAACTATGTTATGAGGTGACTTAATAATATTAGCAAACAATAATACCCACTACGAGTTTGTGCTTCGCTTTCGTAGCACTGATGTACTGTCATTTTAAGTCAATACAAATATTTTATAATCTTATCGCAATTATTACAATTAAATGTTTATTTAAATTTGAAAACTTTATCTGGATAATACATTTGTTTTAAATGCTTGACAATTTCAATTAAAACTTTCGCTAAAATTCAAAAGTCTTCGACGATTAAACTTAACTTAACTAAATTTGGTAAAGTTTAAATTTGCGATAAGTTCCAGCTAGTCAATCATTATCCCACTGATGATAAAAAAAAGCGTATCAATGGCGACTTCATAAAAGCGGAAACCAAAAGTTGGCTACCCCTGCCTACCCGCATGGCCACCACTAATGCCACAATTACGGCCACCAGTCACGCCGTCCGATTGTACCACCACTGGACAGTCATCCACTGATTCAATTTGACGCGATACTGCGTTTGCGCAACTTTGTTATGTCAAACCTCAAATGCGCAATGTACTTGTACTTATGTTATTTTTCAAAACTATAATACAGGAATATTTTCTTTATTTGTATTGAATTATTTTATTGTATTATTGAATTAATTTAGTAATGTTGTGCTAGCCTGTAAGTGACATATACCTATATACGAGTATCAGAATATTTGTTCAAATAATGTTTTAATAATGTGTGGCATTTATGTTTATGGCAAGTCTTATTCAAATAAATAAATACATATACAACAACAATTCGCTATGTCAAGGGTTTGCTGGAAGAAATCTCTATTAGGATTAAGCACGCCTTTGTACATTACATCTGTATAAAATGTTTTGTACATCCCTATATGTATTAGTTTAACTTTCCACATACAGCTAGTTATGTAATTGATCAATGTCACCTTTCAATTATATATATTGCTAGCTCTCATATGTACTTATTAGAACTTATAATATTAGTAGATATACGTAAATATTATTATAATATTGATGTGGCCCATCAACAATCTCGCTTTTTCCCCATTTTAGTAGACTCTCATACCCCTTCATCTAGGGTCAATTGTGAGGACTAAATGCTTTACAGCTCCGAGGTCAGGCGGGCATCTGTATCATGTCCTCAATTAATAACAATCTATTTCATCTCGATCATATAAATCACGGTTATAACTGAGCAAAGTCATAGTAGAATGATACTAGTTGTTTATGTGACAGTGTCAAGTATAAACAGCTACACGTTTTGTCTAACATCGGTGTATATATTTATTTATTTTAAATTTATTTAGGGACATATGTTCAGATTACTCTACCACCGGACGACCAGGGAAACGTCAAGGCGACACCGGTTCACAGTTGAAGTGCCGAAAACTCGTACTAAGCGTTTTGCTTCTACATTCATAGTGCAAACGGCCAAGCTGTGGAATCCTTGCCTGAATCCCTGTTTCCCATGAATTATAATCTTGTGGTCTTCAAGTCGAGAGTGAACCGGTTTCTTTTAGGCAAGCGCGCTCCATCTTAGACTGCAACGGTGCTTACCATCAGGCGCGTTGTGGTCAAGCGTAAGCCTATTTAATATAAATAAAAAAACTCTTTACAACATTCTCTTTATTTTCAAAACTTTTGCCTCACTCTTGTACTCATTTTCTGGTGCTTATATTAGGTTCTTATTTATTATCATTATATAATACGCTGATATTTACGGCTATCATGCAGAGGCTGATCAAGCAGCAAACTTAATAATTATAATCCAAGAAAATTTGTGTAGTAGGTATTTTTGGTGAACGTAAACTACTTTTTCATTTAACTAACTCTAGCTAGTCTATAGCAGTTAAATTAAGAATTAGTGCCGAGATGATCGCGGGACAGTTATGTTATTTCATATAATTCATTATTATTTGAGTTATAATAGAACTATTTATCTTTCTAGTTGTACTCTGCAAGTATTTATAAGAAAGTACCTATTTCAGGGCAGAAGATATCGTAGTAGTCACAAGGTTATATCGAATCTCTCATACAAACCGAGAGCTTTCTATTTTTTTGGTCACAAAACTAACAATAACCATAACAATAAGTATAGGGTCTGTGTTTTGGATTGATTAAAAATTAGAAACATTCATGTTCGATTATCATCGTCAGCCTATTGCAGTCCACTGCTAAACGTAGTGTACGCCAGTGTACGCCACACGGCTCGATCTACAGTTTTTGCCATCCAGTCACTACCAGCCGTCCTCTTTAAGTCATCTTTATGTTCGATTATATTGATACTGCATTTATTCACAAGACATTGTAATTACAAAACATAATAAAATAAGAAATAACACGTTCTCATCATAAAGAAACCCGAAGAGATAATCGAAATTGAGCTTGTTCCGGCGGCCAACAACAACTTAAAGATGTGAATGGATTTCACTTGTAATGGTTGTACAATACATATATTTGTATTTGTACATTTAGGTGTACACAATAACGTGCACGTTAAACTTGATCAATTGGCTGTACAATATTCCTCGATCATTCACCACAACGACATAATTGCAACACAAAGCAATGTTAACGAACATCAAACGGACAACAAACATGATTCTCCAGCCATTGTAGTCGGTGTCAACGAGCACTACCCACGTATTATTGGGGAACTAAATAAAATATATGAAACTGTGTTAGGATTAGAAAAATACTAGCGCCAGCGACAGAGGACTGATGTGGTGAAACAAGGTGGTAGTCGCCAGTTGTAGCCTGTTTGTAGAGCAACATGATTCGCATACAAAGCATGTGAACGCGAAGGTTTATTAGCTAGCTGTACCCGCGACTCCGTCTGCTTGGACTTGGTATAATCTTAAAGATGCACCCAAAGACCTTGCATCACAGGTGCACCACATATGTAAGGTATACAGGGTGTTTTTTCGTGGCCACCCTTAAAGAAGGGTACGTACTCTATACATCAAATAAAGTAAGTTTATGCCAAAAATAATGCTGGGAAAAAAAAAAAAAATAATAATAATAATTACTTGATCGGGCTAAATTTATAGTGTCTAGTATTTATGTTAGTTTTTTTTATAGACAGATATAAATTATTTCTCGTGAAAAAATCTTACTACACGCGTCTATGTGCATTTATGCAGAAAAACGCAGTCTATTTACTCAACTTTGGATCCTAATATTTTGGAAACCAGACACTTTCCAGGTATGCTTCCATGGAGAAAAATGATCGTGATGATGAAGAGATTCCGTAGTTTTCGGGAACGTTGACGATCAAAAATCACCCTGTATACAAACCTATACATACAGGGTGTAATCGAAGGGGTATGTTAACATAAGCGAAATGCTATGCAAATATCTGAGAGATCATCGAGAATCTGTTCACAAAATTTGATACGAGTACTCAAAATCAAATGATTATTTTCAAGATAGTATGAGTACCTTGTAGAGTACGTAGGAATATAAACTTTATGGAAAACTAACATTTGTTTTCAAGTCTCTATAGATAATACTCGTCATTTTGGATATGTACTATAGCATTTAGCTTAACATAATACCTACCGCTTCTGTTAAAACTCAGAATTATGTGTGCCAACTTCAAATGATAACTATCCTATATATAATTGATATGATATAATTGACCCGGTAGCTCAGTGGTTAGAGCGCTAGTACGGTATGCAGAGGTCGTGGGTTCGATTCCCACTCGGGTGAGGTGACTAAGATGAATTTATAAAAAACTCTTCTCCATTAATATAATTTTTTCCATTTAATTTAGAAGATGTATGTATGAATGTAATTTAGAAAAGAGATGGTAAAATTCTTCATCCGAGTAATTGACCCGGTAGCTCAGTTAGCTCTAGCACGGTATGCAGAGGTCGTGGGTTCGATTCCCACTCGGGTGAGGAATTTTTTTCCATTTCTTTATTAATAATTTTATGATAACTATCATATTTAACATACGGATAAATGGAGGTCCATTTGCCTGTGCCTCATCACATGCCCTCCGCCCACTCGCAGGACGTAATAGAGTAATTGTGTTTATAGTTGTTGCCCTCTGAACCACTTGTCCTCCCGCATGCCTTGAGGATCTGAAGTCAGTTGAGAGACTCTGTTGAAGACGTATCACTAGTTAATGCCGGCAACTTCGTCTAGTTGAGTGTAGATTATATTCTATGAGCCTTAATCTATCTATCTATACATATAATAAAATTGTAACGGATCGATGTTTGTGCACGCTAATCTTAGAAACGGCTGAACCGATTTCGATGCAGTTTTCAGGAAAATATTGTGACAGGTCCCACTTAATATATAGGCTACTATAGACTACCGGGAAACTGTTTTTATCCAGTATAATATCGACATTTTATTTTTTCTGCAGACCACGCGGACGGAGTCGCGGGCGGCCACTATATTTACCTACTAAATGTAAAATTCTGTTCAATTTGATAGGTATTCCATACGTTTTGCTGTTAAATGGTAAACGGGTATAATTAAGTTGCGACACCGTATGTATGTCATTTATACCTGTATGCGAAACGTGACGGTGTGATCTCCTTTATGATCTTGTAGTTCTGGCTACCCCAATACGGAAACATAGTCGATTATGAGATTATGTGTGTCGTGTATGTGTCAATCTATAACTAAATTGGATCGGTATACTTTGAGTATACTTTAACGTTAGCTCATTAGTATACCTATATTCAATAGAACTTATAAGAAGGACTTCATTAAACTTAAGTAAATTCAATATTTTGATAACGTGGGACTTCCCCGCATCACTAGCTCTAACTCAATAAACCTCATTGACCTCCGCAATCTTCACAAATCGGGAATTGTTACAAATGGACCCGGGTTCGATTCCCGTTTTGTCCAAATTTCTATACAAATTGATATTCGGGTGATTGGATGTACGACACGAATGCGGGATGTTTGTCTGTCTGTTGACGAGATTGTGTTCATAATGGTTAATGGCGAGTCTGTTATTGAATCTAATTTACTTGGTTCAATAAAAATATTGTGTCTATTTTCCCGTAGTTTAGTAAATTGTTTTGATATTTTTGGTCGGTGTCGGAATCAATTCAGTTAAATCTCATACGAGGTTCTCATACGAACTCCCGAAAATTTTACTTTGTAGGTGGCGTTTAAATTACTTAATTTCAATCAAATTAATCATAATAAACGCTCTCTCTTTATAATTGACCACCTTTCTATCCATCCTACTAATATTATAAACGCAAAAGTTTGTCAGTATGGATGGATGGATGGATGTTTGTTATTCTTTCACTTAAAAACGGCTGGAGCGATTTAAATTAAAAAAATTATGGAGTTAGCTGACACCATGGATTAACACATAGGCTACTTTTTATCGTAGGAAAATATTTTTATCCCGGATAACTTCGATATTTAGTTTTTTCTGCAGTCCACGCGGACGATGTCGCGGGCTTCCACTTGTTGTTTCATACTTGTGAAAATCAGGCTAGAGAAAAACATTTCTTTTTCATTCCTTGCAGCACTTTCTAAAGTCAACCCAGACCAAGTCGCGGGCGGGCGAATAACCATTAAAACACTGTATTAAGGAACCTGCCTAATTAGTTTCCGACAAGTTTCCGGCACAATTAGCTCAATGAGTACCGGTGGATGAGTGGTGCGTGTCTCGGGTCGTTGAGGGCCAATTGGTAACACTACACCGGTGGCCACACAGGGCCTGCTTAATCTGATTAATGGAGATGGAGAAATGCGGCTAATAAAGTGTGTTGGATAGTAAGATGTTCGTAATCACGTTGTGTTCTGTATGAGTGAGGCCATTTTATTTGTAGACAGTCGCGGCTGTATAGGGTGATATCTTACTCCGTTACATCAGTTTCCTGGTCATCATAACACTTAAGATGATAATGAAATGGATCATTTAATCAAAACGCAATGACATCCATGCAAATAGCGAAGCATTTGTTGCAGGAGCCAGTTAAACTTTTGAATATTGTTGTATTGATCTGTATTTTTATCCTCTTATCACTTCGCATCCCGATATCCAAGAAGAATTCATTTGCAGCTTCATAGAATAAATGGAAGACAGAGATTGTTTACCGATGAAGACGTCTCTAGATATTTGCTGTGGCGAGAAACATCAGAACTTAAATTGCAATCAGTTTTAGTTCCACTTTAAACATCATCTTACATTCAACATCGCTTTCAGCACAAAATAATTGTAAACAATAATTTAATGGTAAAGTGTGTATTGGTATTTAGGTACTCACTTTACCATCTCGATCGCGTTTCATGTACTGAAAATACAGATGCTGGGGGCGCGGGCGCACAAAGCTCGCGGCGCGTTTGATGTGGTTTGTTTACGAAAACAGCATTAAACAAACCCGGATTAAACAAGCTCTTCCCGACGATACAGAGAGCTGACCGACATCCGCAGAGCTGCACTAGTTTTTAATACATCATACTCATACACCTCTCGCTAATGGACAACGTCCGAAACAAGATTATCCGCCAGAAGACCAAAGTGACAGACATAGTATCCAAGTGTGGCAAACTGAAGTGGCAGTGGGCTGTTCAAATCTGTCGTAGAACCTATGGACGGTGTGGAGTAAGCGGATTCTCGAATGGAGACCGCGTCTCGGCAAGCGTAGCGTTGCACGCCCTCGGGCCAGTTGGATTGATGACTTCAAAAGGGTGGCTGGTGGTAACTGAATAGCGAAAACGGGAGATCGAACTTTGTGGCGTGCCCAGGGGCAGGCCTACGTCCAACGGTGGACTGCAATAGGCTGATGTATGTGCACTGCGGGGTGAGTGAGATGTCGCTCTGCAGTGCTTATAACGGCGTTTTTATTTCAATTTCTGTGATACCACATGCTGGTACCCAATACCAGGCGTACTCCATTCGTTAGATGTGGCCTAATAAGCCGTGTTTGATGTAAACAGATTACTTTGGTAGCCTCAAATAAGGCTGGCCCAAGTCATAAGCAATGGCGAATAGCGGTTGAAATAAAAATTATTTATACAGGGTGTAACAAACAGGGTATGTTAAGCGGAAAGCTATGTGAAGAGCCCACTGTAGAGAACCTCTCCTGAAAATTTGAGACTCGAAATCGGATGTTTATTTTTCCCAATAGTATGGAAAATTTTTAAATATCGCAGGAATTTTCATAGTCTTGAAAAATAAACATGTAATTTCGAGTCTCAAATTTTGTGGAAAGGTTCACTATAGTGGGCTACTCACATAGCTTTTCGCTTAACATACCCTTTTTGTTACATCCTTTATATTATTATATTCGGTTCATTTAAAAAAGTTGCCTGCTGCATCAGCTATACCCCTTCAGAAATCAGGGGCAATTTTAAGAACACAGCCGTATCATATAGGTAAGTAAAAAAAAAACTCGTTAGTTCCCAGCAGGAACTTGATAAGCAGTATCGTCATAATTTTTTTAGCAGTGACTGTCACCTTTATCTGCTTTAACTTATCATTATTGACATCAAATACTACTGTGTAAGTAAATTATTATAATCATTCTCATTATCAGGGGTTCGTCTTACCTTTATGATTCAAAATAAACTTCATCTGACCATGTCACAATCTACTATAAAACGAGCTACAGTACCATGACTGGGAAACATTTCCCATTAGACTCAATTAGTTATTTCAGCCTGAAAAGCGGTGGTACTACCCTTAGTTGGTAAGCTCAATATTTACTACGTGAGACAATAGGCTAAAAAAGTGGGTGTAAAGTTTGCAGACTCCTGTCTAGCTTCCTTGAGGGTATATTTATGTATTCTCATCATCATTTCAGTAGCTATCTCTCTCGCTTCTGCTCGTCCTTTAGCCTGCGTCCGCGCGGCTTGTTTGAAGAGCTCTCGGTGTGTTTACCGAGGTGTTTGTTTAGTTAACCGCGCGGTTAACTCGTGAACACGGCTCCAAGTTCATCACATGTACAACTAATTGTGTTGGATTATTTTAGTAATACAGCTTATAGAAGTACCTTATATACCCGCAACTCTCGATAGTGTCATATCTCATAGAGTTTGCTTGCGAGTCGATTGCGTTACGCCGCGGCGCAGTGACGTGTTTATAGTCTAAGCCGCGGCGCTTAAAAAGGTTCATACCGATCCTATTACATTATTTTGCGATATCGATTAACAAGATAACGAATGTTACTTGTGAAATATGTGACGAAGATATTTGGACTGCTAGAACCCGTGCCAAATGTATTTTGATGAATCTTGACAGTTTCTAGATTGCTTTAGATGTGACGTATCCAATGTAAGATTCTTTTGTTAATATGTTACTTAGTTTTGACTGTGTCGCTGGGAGTTTTCTTGCTATTTCTTCTTCCAAGCAGTGACACTTCACTGAGATAGTGTAACAGTAGGTAATAGTAGAATCATGCGGTGTGTCAGACCTAATGTTGGTTTTGCCATAAAGGAGAACTGTGTAGCAGCTCTTCTGGATTTCGTCTTTAGGCGACCTTAACTCTTATTCTACGTTGGTGGCTATTAAGCCCGAATCGCTAACTTATGCCTGACAGACCGATCGCACCTTGGGTGGTGACCGTTGCCAAAGCAAAAGCTTTGCGATTTATTTATTTTTGGGTTGTTTCCTTTTTTGTTTGGTAGCGGTTTCATTTTTGGGGTGCGAACATAGAAAGTAACATATAATTAGACAATCGACAAACAAGTGTTAATGCTTTCATGTCGAATAAATGATTTTGATTTTGATTTGATTTGATTCGTATGATGTCAGCAGAGTAGAATAGCACCAGCTAATAAAATCTGCCTGTAGAGTGTAGGTATCTAAAGAGGCGATTTAGGGTTTCCGGGAGGTGGGCAGTAGCGTCTTCCATGTTAACAACATGGTCCGAAAATCACACGCGCAGTAGTGCGGCATAGAGGAATAAGATGTAGACATAGAGTGCTAATGTCATACTAACAGTTTCGATGCACCATTAGACTTTTCGGTGCCTCACAATTCCAGGCCTTGACACTTAGATTTTATTAGTGTAATGTATAGTAATGTACTACATTACTTATGTCTTGTAACGTATATTAGTAATGCAACCTAAGGACTGGAATTGTGAGGCACCGGAAAGTCTAATGGTGCATCGAAACTGTTGGTATGACATTAGCACTCTATGTCTACATGTCATTCCTCTATGACTGCGGTCACCAACCCGTCTGCTCAGCTGAATATGTATGTCAGCAATTTTGTGGTGTGCCCTGGAGGAGGTCTATGTTCAGCAATAGACTGCAATGGGTTGATGTATGTATTTGTATACTAGATAACACATGGTATGAAGTCGCAGGTGTCCGCTAGTTAAACTCCTCGTAATCCAGGTCACTTTCCCCGCGGAAGTGACGCATCGGTGAATTAATTCAGAACGCATTAGTCTGCGGATTATGTTAATTATCCTTCGACAGCTTCCTAAGAAACCGCATCAATGTACGCCAATATTGTATATTGCATTAATAAAACCTTACAAATAATGCTGTTAGTATCGAGCTTATCGTAATTGGAATTAGCTTTGACTGGCAATTGTCTGTGGCTTCACTTTTTGTAAAGATGCTCATATTGCACTTTATGTAATCATTGCAGGAAATCTGTTCCAGTATGGTTAGGAGTATGTAGGGTAATGCCTAATAGACACCTTATATAGCCAACATTCTATCGAGAAGAGAAGGGCCTCACACGTAGTACTGAACCAGTATAAAATACTAGCTGTGGCCGGCGACTTCGTCCGTCCATGTGGACACAGAAGGCAGCCTTCCTTCTCTGTACTCCTAACTATGCAGGGTGATTTTTGGTCGTTAACGTTCTCGAAAACTACGGAATCTCCTCATCATCATAATCATTTTTCTACATGGAAGCATACCTGGGAAGTGTCTGGTTCCCAAGATATTAGGGTCCAAAGTAGTAATTAGACTGCGTTTTACTGCACAAATGCACATAGACGCGCGTGGCAAGATTTTTTCACGAGAAATAATTACTACCTGTCTATGATAAAACTAGCATAAACACTGTACACTACAAATTTCGCCCGATCAAGAAAATATTTAACATTTTTTTTGGCATAAACTTACTTCATTTGATGTACCTATATAGAGTGCGTACCCTTCGTTAAAGGCAACATACGCTTCGAAAAGGTAACAACAAACAAAACTTTCGCATTTTAAATAAGAATTGGAACTAATATTGAGTTCATCATCATTATTCATTCATATAATTTCCTATACGATACGAGTATAACGCCACTTCCTTCACATTGAACTAGCAACAGCGACGTGTCACAAAACAATCCAGCAACAAGATTGAAACCATTCCGTGCCTTCCTCGAATCGATCAAAGCTGTATAATCAATACCATGTTTACTGGGAGAAATAATCAAATACATCATCTTGCAAAAGGTCCGTTATTTTCGTTGGTTGCGTTCCGAATCGTTACTCTGTCAATACAGCACCGCGGATGATGTATGCTTCCCCGCGATCAAAGCGATTGATGCGCGCGCGCAGCAGGATGCGTGCGCGCTGATCATGTCGTCATTGGTTTAGCTGGTTTCATATTTTTGGGCTATTTTGCTAACATTATTTATAGAGATCGCTTGAAACTGAAAACGTATAGAATGCCTTTATTTCGTAACAAATTAAATATGTAAACTAAATTAACAGATTACAGTCGATTTTTAGTTATTTTTATTTTGCCCAGGGATTTCCTATGAAAGTACTTGTATTATCACCACGATAGTTGCAAAGAGTAGCTGACTGTATCATATGTGTTTGATTTTAGAAGTCAAGTAATTTAGTTCCTTTCTCGACTCTTAAAACATGCACGGAAGAAGATGCAGCTCATGTATTCAAGTGAAGCCTAGCAGCTAAAATATTTTAAATAAACCAACCTAGGAACGTGTATGAAAACTATCCAAAAATATTCAATTCTGTATAGACTAGGTAAGTTAGTTAAGGGCTACATTAGGGCTAGATATTAACAAGTTCAACTTGTAGTTTTTATGAATAAATAAATAATTTACCGCTAAGAATAATGTGTGAAGTAAAACTTCTAATCGTGTAAAGTATCCCGGAAATGCCTGTTCGAGCCAGGTGCGCTGCAGGAAGTACTGTTTACACCGCGTTTGATTGCGCCTGCGCCGCTTTGATCGCATTATTTTCTTTTAGCCGCTATAATCTTTGATTACCTATACAAATAAGCAGTTTGATAGTATGGAAACTGTTAGTGAGATCCCATTAATCCTATAGTCTGTAGAAACGATTTTTTAGATGCAGGAAAATTGGGACTAAAGCTGCCATTCCACTAAGCTACGTTATATGGATGCGTTTGAAATTAACCAACCTAATTCATTGAAACAACAAAGAAATCATGTCACACATATCCACATCTCTGGTAGAAAGACAGCCTAAGAACTTTCTAAAATGTTATACAGGCTGATTTTTGGTCGTCAACGTTCCCGAAAACTACGGAATCTCCTCATCATCACGATCATTTTTCTCTATGAAAGCATACCTGGGAAGTTTCTGGTTTCCAAAATATTAGGGTCCAAAGTTATGTAAATAAACTGCGTTTTTCTGCATAAATGCACATTGACGCATATTAAAAAAGTAGCATAAATACTGGATACTATACATTTTGCACGATCAAGTAATAAAATTTAAAAAATCCAAAAAATTACATCGTTTCCCGTTTACTTTATTTTATGTATGGAGTAGGTACCCTTCGTTAAGGGTGGCAACCAAAAAACACCCTGTATAGAACTTCTGTTTTTATCCGAGTACCAAAATATTGTACAAAACTCGGGCATTTCGTTAAATCCATCAAAAGTACCGTCTCATCTAGAATAAAAAATCTCCCACAACATCGAAGTTTATTTATTTTTTCCGAATCGGAATTCCCATCATAACAATAAAAAGGAGCTGTCACAGTGGCCGTCCGTCTGTCAGGTTTCCGCACCGGTGCGCGTGCGCAGTCGCAGCGCGCATGACGAGGGTGTGGCACCGCCTTCATCAGCCGCCGGTGCGAGTGTGATCTCCGGTTATGGATTGACCGGACAAAAATTTACTTTTTCTATACCTGTACGCATATGTTATCGGAATGGACAGTCGGTTAAAAATATTGACGTATTTTAATGAAACTGTAACCTTTATTTGACCATCTGCCATTAAAAAGCAGGCAGATATAGGCCTACTAGTGGACTCCTGTCGTCACTCATTTCGCCCACATGTTATTCTGATGCATGAGCTATCGGTCAAGTTTCATCAAAATTCGTTTGGTAATTTATGCTTGAAAGAGTAACAAACATCCATCCGTTACATACTTTCACATTTACATACATACATACATACACGTGGCTGTTATTCCAAAATGGGGGTAGCCAAAACTGCGGGATCACAAAGGAGATGTCACAGCCACGTTTAGCACAGTGGGGACAAGTTGCTAGCTTATCGCCTGGGAAAATGCCCGAGCTCGTAGTCGACTCTTACGACATGCACGGTGATGCAAATGATGTACATACATACATATAATCACGCCTTTATCCCTTACGGGGTAGGCAGAGCACCAAGGGCCGATAGAACCACGTGGTGCCACTTCTGACTAATTTTGAGGGTAATAGTTGAGATGTACAAGTTCGGTAGTGACAGGTGGTCAGCCCATCGCCTACAAAACACCAACACTCTCTATATGATGATGTATTCTAGTAAAACCCCACATTAGCGCAGATTACAAAGCAGTTGAAGTGCCGAAAACTCGTATTAAGCGTTTTGCTTCTACATTCATAGTGCGAACGGCCAAGCTGTGGAACTCCCTGCCTGAATCCCTGTTCCCCGTGAACTATAATCTTGCGGTCTTCAAGTCGGGAGTGAACCGGTTTCTTTTAGGCAAGCGCGCTCCATCTTAGACTGCAACGGTGCTTACCATCAGGCGCGTTGTGGTCAAGCGTAAGCCTATTAATTATAAAAAAAATAGTTTGTATTTATAGATTACAACTACATTTTTATTGAATTGTATCAGGCGTCACGGAATTCGGAAGTTCAAATCTCTATTGAGGGATCGCCCGCCACCGGGCCCTATACCCTCCGCTGACCCTCGGATCTGCCTACTCATGATCACGAACACAAGGCACTACAGTCGCAACGAGAAGCCAGATCCAAGCACCTAGCATGCAACCATAAATACATAGCTGCTAATCCGAAAACCAATTAAAATTTTAATCGACATATGTTTCACCAACACCCGTGGCATCATCAGGATTAGTTTTCCATGTTAGTTCTATCTACCGAACCAACTAACTAACAACTAAAACCAATGTACATTGGTTTTCGGATTAGCAGCTACGAGTATGTATTTATGGTTGCATGCTAGGTGCTTGGATCTGGCTTCTCGTTGCGACTGTAGTGCCTTGTGTTCGTGATCATGAGTAGGCAGATCCGAGGGTCAGCGGAGGGTATAGGGCCCGGTGGCGGGCGATCCCTCAATATACATTTTTATTGTTACTGCAATCGTGTTCAAGTATCTTTCAACACATCTACATAAAGTTATTGCGCCCTAAATACCTTCGAAATAACAATTATTTTAGCTACCTACCTATTTAGTAGACTATTTAGTAGATATACCTACTGATAGGCGGTCGGAAGTATATTCGTGCGCTGTGGTTGATAGGGTAAAACACGCAATTACATTCTATTTGCAGTAAATGTTAAATCTATATTTCAGTTAAATCGAGAGTACACACGACTTCTATAATATTTCTGTTTATTTAAAAAACAGGAAGATCGCATGTGTGTCTAATTAATCAGGAATTCCTGATTAAATTAAATTTAGATTAACGTATAACGTATTTTCTTTAATGAAAGCATTTAACTTTCCTTTAAACTAGTAGGCGTGTATAAGGGCGTATTACCCTACGAATATAATTTAGTCGACGTACATGATGGATCGGTAGGTAAAATATTTTCTGCTATTCTTTAATCTCCATGTTTATCAATATTTTTATATCGTATAACATTACCTATTTTTGGAAAACGTTCCGTTGTTCCATTGGAATTTGCGTTATCAATGATCTAGTTTTTGTAACACACGTCAGAAGAGCAAGCTACGAGTTTTATTGTAAGGTAGAGAATACTGGGACCAGAGGCGGCTGCTGACATTTTTAGATGGGTGTTCACTTCACTCCCTTAACGAATGGGATGAGAGGAAATTCAGATGACCGAATGAAACACATTAAAGACAAATATATCGCGTTCTAACTCGGACTAAGCGACCTCTAGTGGCCGCATACGCGATATAATGTGAGCGGCGCTCCAGATAAGGCTAATTTTTCATACGAAATCTTCTGTTTCACGCGCCGGCCTATGTCGGTATGTCTCTTTTGCACTCATTGAATACAGTACTAGGAATCTTACCAAATTTCGTTTCATTGGAGCGCATAAGAGCTAGATACATAAGATTACAACTTACTTGAGACGAACGCGCAGACACTATTGTATAAACATAGTAGAATTGAAAGATAATTATAACTATAGAGAAATATAGATTGCCTATGTAATCTTTGTGGGTGGGAGTGCACCGCACCAGCGCTCCTTAGGACGAGCCGCCAGTGACTGGGACCACAAATAAAAAGTGTTCATTACTCGTATGTAGTTTTTTGTGCTGTTGGGGAACTTTACTAAAATACATCAGCTGCATCTCCTTCCGTGCATTTCGTAAGAGTCAACTAAGAGATTCGAGCGTTCTCTCGGGAGATGAGCTAGCAACTTGGTAAGAAAGATCATCGTTCTACTCTATTTAGGTGGTACACATATTAAAGCCACAATATTTATATCTATCCAAGTAGAGCATTTTCAATAGTCTATCGAGGACCGAGCCAAAAGGCTGATCGGCAATGACTCACTGTGCAAAGCTAGATTGCAAAACCTTGAGCATCGACGTAAAGCTGCAAGTCTCTCGGTATTTTACAGGTTACATTTTGGGGAGTGTGCGTTGGGACTTCACGACCTAATTCTCCCAGCACTCATCTACCACCGGACGACCAGGGAAACGTCAAGGCGACACCGGTTCACAGCTGAAGTGCCGAAAACTCATACTAAGCGTTTCGCTTCTACATTCATAGTGCGTACGGCCAAGCTGTGGAACTCCCTGTCTGAATCCCTGTTCCCCATGAACTATAATCTTGCGGTCTTCAAGTCGCGAGTGAATCGGTTTCTTTTAGGCAAGCGCGCTCCATCTTAGACTGCAACGGTGCTCAGGCGCGTTGTGGTCAAGCGTAAGCCTATTTAATGTATTGAGAGACCTTCGGATTCTTAACTTTATTAACTTTGCAGGTAGCGCAACCAATATACTATAATATTATAATAAATGCGAAAGTGTGTTAGGTTGGATGTAAGCGTGAAAAACTACTGAATAGATTTTGATGAAACAGAGTAAAACATAGGCTATAAAGTTCACGCGGACAAAGTCGCAAGCGTAAAAACATATGTATGAGTATCCGAATTAGAAAATTTTTTGAGGTTTTCGATCCCCCAAAAAATTTTAGTGACACTTTTAGCTATCCGCATCAACGAATCGATCAAATAACTATATCGATTGTAATCTGAATGATGTATTGCTTTATCGTTTCATATGACAGGAATTGTTTATGGTTTGAGATATCTCCTCATTCATCTGAGGATATCTCATGCACATGACGTACATGGCGCCTATCCCTACCAATCTGAAACGTCTTGTTATCACTTGGGGTATTCTCAGCTGTTAAGTGCGAAACTAAACTAGAATACATCAGCTGCATCTCCTTCCGTGCATGTCGTAAGAGTCGATTTTAAGAATTTAGGGGCGTTCTCTCAGCCGTTGAGCTAGCGACTTGCTACTCATCTTAAACAACTAAACCCCGCTGCTACACGTGGCTGTAAGATTTTCTCTGCGATCTCGCAGTTCAGACTACCTAATTATTGGGAAGACAACCATGTGTATATGTATGCACTTAATTTAAGCAAGATATATTGAGATATATTGAGATATATTGAGATTCTGAATGATAGATGTGTTCTGCTCCACTAACAATAATAAGAAAAAATAAGGCTAGTCATGTAACAAAACGTAACAATGAATATACATGTGTCCATTTATCTAAAGATATTTCACAAATATATTTTCGTCAGCGGCGTATATAAATAACTTCACGCTTCTAACTACAATATTATTCAGAAAACCCAAATTGTAAACTAATTTCGGACAATAAATACACGTTGGCTGTCCATTGTCTCAGGTTGACAAAACGGTGGTAGTGTTGCCGATTGATTGTCTATCGATAGACTGCCGATAGTTGAGGCAGAACCAATAGTATCGATAGGTCTATAATTCAATAGAATTGGTTAAATACTTGTGGTTGTTAATAAATTTTTGTTGTTTAATTAATTTAATTAATGTTTGGGTGAGGAATTTTTTCCATTTCTTTATTAATAATTTTATAATTTTTGTTGTCTATCGATAATGTGGTATATGCTGACCGTCACACTTAAAGTTAGTCTTACCTGTCCCTTTCTGTCGCAGCCATTTATGTTAAGCATGGAGAGGGATAGATCTGTCTAAATTGAAACGTTTAAGTGCTATGGTCAGAATCGACCATAGTATTGCATTAAAAAAGCTACCGATACTATCGATGGTGTAGATGATTTTAATGTTAACTATCGATAATCATACTATTGATAGTCCGGCAGCACTAACGGTGGGTAATGTTGACGGATGACAGGCCGTGTCCTCGGCGCCACTGTTGCGCGCCAAGACTGTTGTTCCAACGGCCATATTGTGCGCTCTTTGTGCTTAGCTCGCTTGAGACTCAAAATAAATGTACTCGGCTACTGATTTGAATGTCAATACCTACTTAATACGGTTAGGCAGTTGTTTTTGTTTCTGCCCAAATATCTACAGATGGCAACACGCCAAATACTCTTTGACAGATACAGGGTGTAAGCAACAGCCAGTAAAATATCGATGTTCTGACAGTATATATATATATATATATATAGAGGCGAAAACCACTGAAAATCTTCACAGGGAAATTCCGAAATTTTTCGCCTATAAAAAAATCAGGAAAAATAGTGTAGTTCGTTTATTTGACTTAGAAATGCGTTAAAAACAAAATTTTAAGCTATAAATAAATTTAAAAAAAAGTTTCGTTCAATTAACTGATCAACCCTAATAGAGAGTCACAAGTGATCCAAAAAACCTATCACACAATAATCAAAAATGCATTTCCTGCGAGTTCCTGCGAGACACTGTCGTATAACATAACGGCTCAGAATTTCAGTAATTTCCCGGCTGTCCCTGTATATTCTACTGTATTTTGGTGTCCAAGTAACTAGTAGTAAAAGTATATTTGGTAGTTGAATGGTGTACAGTACAACGTACGTGTGGTCGTTACGCGTCATGTTGGCATGCTCTAGGGGCATTGTAGTCTCTTTAAATACTTACTAACTCCTGTGATTCATAGTGTAATTAGGTAAGATGATGTTCGTAGTTAAACTCTGTTCAACTTTGGCCGGTGCATCGTAATAGTAACAATGTCGTGGTGGCCCAGTTTCTATTAGATAATTTTTGACAGGAGGTTACAATTTCATTTCACTATGGGTCCTACACCCTCTACTGACCCTCGGATCTGATAAGTCATAACTGCGAAAATAAGCATTTGCACTACCTATAATCACCACGGGAAACACGGGGAACTACAAAATATTGTTTATATAAGCGCAAACTTATTGCTTTCAATGGCATTCTTTACCACCTTACCTGAACCAACTAACACTATGAGGAAAAATACTCGTAAATATATGATTTTTAGTTTAAAATTGTATATACATTACGACCTTTATGGTGGGTTTTATATCGTTTCGCTTGACATATCCCTTTTGCGATACCCAGGATACTAAAACCGAAAAAAAAAACATATCCTCGTAACGACCAATTCAGATCTGGTTTGCCTACTTAAAACTTGACCATATTGAAACCCATACTAAATAATGTCACGACTAACAAGAACATACATAGGGCCAATGCTAGCTTAGCCCTAAGCTATAGTCTCGTGCCTGCGATCCACAACTCGTAAGGGGATGGACACATGCAGTGTTCTCATTACCACTGACATATGAAAAGACGGTGTTGTGTGATTGTACCTATGGTCGCTCTATCTAACTGTGTACTGTAGCAAAGCCTAGAGGAGATTATGTAAGAGAGTAGGTATGTAAGATTGGGAACATCTATTAGATATAAAGGCTGTGAAAAGCTTAAAAGGTACCAACAACAACAAACTGACAACTAAAAAATTCTAATCTATTATCGCATCATTGCAAAAACAATCGACAACAGAAGCATAATTAAGCATGAACTCATTAAATCCATGACAAAAGTAAAAGAGCGACAGAAAAAAATGGCGTCCAGTATAATAGACAATATAGACCGCCCGCGACACCGGAGTGAAATAAAATGTAATAGTTCCATGCACGCAGCTTCTGCAGGAGATCATGGTTTATGGTCCGTTACTAATTTCTAATGATTTAATGCTTTTCTGAAGTAGATTGAGAAATACTTTGTATATGATTAAGAGGGACGTTATGTGTAAAGTGGAGGCTTATTATTTAAGTATTCTATGGTACGAGTACCTAGTGGCTTAGGTTTAGTTTTTCTTAAAGAAATCATGTCCAAACAAATTGTCATGTCTCGTATATGACGACAATATTGGGAAAAGATATATCTCTATTAACGATAAAATAGAGCTTATACTCGTACTTACTAAAGTATATATTTCAAAAAATATGGTACATAAGGTGTTACAGAGTTCAGTATTTCACACATTTTTACCTATCTATTAGCATGCAATATGTCTTTTAATCTAAGCTGAGTTAAATCCAACAAATTAGATTATGGAAACTACAGCGCATGAAAATTTACATATTGTATTTTCGCCATGAAAATTACTACTATGTCATCCGCTGATAGTTTCTTACTTGTACTTATAAGTATTACAAGAAACAGAAACTGTAAGTAGAAGAGAACACTTAAGCAGATAGAGTCACAAGAATCGACAACCTAGTATTAAAAAAAATCGGCGTATAGAATGTCTTTAATGAGCATTCCAATTTAGGCACGCTTCCTCAGAAGCGGGCATACTGCACGCTTCACGTTTCACGCGACTAATGTCTCGTATTATTGCACGTTTCTGCCCTTTTTGCTCGCAAATAGTCGTTTAAGGCCATTGTGTGTGTGTTCGGGACTACTGTTTCTCGGCAACGGCTAATGTGCGTGAAACTGCACGCATCAGTGCGTCATTTGTACGTATAGTCTCCTGTTTACTAGCCGGGTGGTATTAGTTGTTCATGTTTAAGAATATTTGGTTAAACATACTCAATTCAAAAACTTCTACTTTCTAAGATTAAGAACAGATACGCAGCAGTATGATAACACCACTGTTTATGTCAGAAAATGGTTGTTTCTAACTCGATGATTGCGCAGGCGTTGTTTCTTCTTCTTCTTCTTCAGCCTATTGCAGTCCACTGCTGGACGTAGGCCTCCCCCAGGGCACGCCACAAGGCTACTGCCACAGGGGGTTTTGCCCATAGTCACCACGCTGGGCAGGCGGGTTGGTGACCGCAGTATGATTTTCGGACTATGTTGTCAGTACGCTGCTGCCAACCTTCCGGAAACGCGCAGGCAGGGGTGGTACAAACTCTACTCTGCCGGCACCACGCGGCTAAGGCATTGTTTAGACAAAGTTAATGTAGTTACAATGGGTTTTCTTATTTTCTTGGGGAGTAGAAGTAGCCTCGGGGAGTACTCGTGGGTACTGTTCTGTTGGTGTAAATATTCTAAGATCATACAAACTTGACGTACCTACAATTTAACATAGTTATCGTTATTTTAACATATTATTGCTTATTTATTTATTTAAATGATAATAATGTTTAAATCATGTAAATTAATACTAAATAACCTAAAATTATTTAACATATTAAAGTTAGATAATAAGATTGAGCCTTTTATCAAGTGATTACTCACATACCACATTTTTGGCGAAACATGTCTCTGAACCTATATTATATATACCATGTTTTGAGCAAATAAATAATAATTTTATTTTATTTGAAATCATTATTAATATATGTTTTTATTTTTTATGTTCATACGAATTCTTATTATTCCATCTATTCAGGATTTTCACCAAACTTCGCTCCACTTTACCTATAGAAAGTTGTCATAGAATCAAATATTAATTGAACAATGCGCCTTATTTACAGCTCATCATGACGATTGTCACATCTGCTGAGAAGAGAATAGAAGAGAAACAAACGGCACGGGACATTCTACGACAAACAAAAATAAACTGTCGAGGTATTGCACAGAGTGAAAACTTATTAAAGTCGTAGTTACTTCCCGCGGCTTTCCTCGAAGTTTGGGCACAATATGTCGCCGGAAACCGAACGGTAGTGATGTATTACTGTTCACTTACTGCTGGGTTACTCCTTATTGTTGGGTTTAGGGCAGACGTGTATGAGGCGGATGATACGCGGCGGGTTGAACGCTGATTACAAATTCAATTCATTTATTCGACATGAAAGCATACACAACTTAATTGTCGATTGTCAGTGTTTTATATGTTACTTTCTAAATTTGTTACGGCATATATGAGAATAGGATTTAAGCCGTATCTTATGCTAAAGGCTATTCTTACTTGAGGAGGTATTAGATTAGGGTTGCCACCTCTAAACCTTGAAAGGATTTTTCGATTAAAGCCAGGACTATACATGTGCAAGCCCAGGGACAATACGATTGAAGAGAGTTAGTGGCGTGCGAATTTCAAAACATATGTCTTTAACACATTCAGTGCCGGCTACTACGTATTTGCGTCTTTTAGGCTTTCTAGAGGTGCCGCTGACACTTATTTGCGTCGTCGCAATAGGCGTTAACCTGATGTCGGCACCCTTATAAAATCTGCCGATAGCGAATGTGTCAGGACTCTAAAACTCAGGACGATGCTTAAAAACAATCCAGGACAGCCCAGGATACCCCAAAAAGCAGGACATGTCCTGGGAAAACAGGACGGTTGGCAACATTATTAGATATTTTCTTTAAATTTTTGGCAAGTTATTTAACAATGGTTGATAATTTAATTAAATATTAATGTTTGACTCTCTTATTATACGAATGTTTTACAATAAACTTTTAAGAACCTATGCATAATATTTTACACGTGTAGTTTTAATTATATTATTTTATTTATCTGACTCTGATAGATAACTGTAATAATTTTTATATTGAACAGAAATGAGGTTATTTATGACATTTCGGATGCAAATAAAATAAGAAGGCACAATATAAGTAGGTAAGTAGTACTAATAATGTGAAAGTACATACCATTCTTATGTATAATTTTGCCGTTAGCAATTAATTAACTAACAATAATATAAGATATCCACATTTTATTATTGTTTAAATTTTGATATCTTTGGACAACAGCTAATAATTGTAAGGTACAGTACAGCCTTAGCACAGTTTGCACAAGCGTCCTGCCGCAGGGTGCTATATAAATCACGTCGGCTGTTAATTGCCTTCCAGGACCTGTCATTGTCTCCAACGTACCAATACAAGGCTCTCGAGTAACGGACAATGTATGATAACAGCTGTTTAAGGCTTCAAAGACTCTAGTTTAGTGAAAGCCTGGTATTTACTTGCTTTTGTGTCGCAAATGTTGTTCGAATTGTGTTGGAATTTTAGTTAATATTAGATTTTTTTTTATTTATCCCAAGTTCAGTAATCCAATACAATCCAAGCAGTTAAAAGCTATCGTTTAAGTAAACAGTTACTAATAAGTTAACGACTAGTAAAATGAACATATCTTTGGAGAGAAATGTTCAAAGATTGTTATTGTTTTAAAAACCTGTGAACAAGAATGCCGACAGCATCAGACCAGACGATGACACCATTCTCTACAGCTTCGTTAGCCATCAGCCGTTGATTAATGAGAACAGCATGAACGGAAGCCAAATACTCGAAAGCCTCATCATTGTGCCCATTAGTTAGATAATTGCACTTTGTCGGCCTTTCCCAGAAGCCTCACATGCATGCTGTGTGAATAATAACATTAGCTATGCTAAACGCCGGCTTTACGAAAAAATCAGCCGATAGTTAGCCATTCTCCCCGCGGGGAATCACGGACAAAAATAATAAAAACATCACAGTCAAAATATATGTTAGCATCGCTGAAAAAATTGTAAAAGAAACGGTGACTTTCTGTCGACTTTGTGACGTGCCGCGGTCCACTCTCCCTCGCAGCATGCCAACCTATATGCGACTCTACGCCGACGTCATATAGCTACACGTCAAGCGTTTTAACAAAGGCGTTGATTTTTTTTTCTTGTTGGACTCGTACGGGGCGTGGCTCGTCCCAAATGGAAACATTTGCCAATATTATCGTGAAAGGACTAAGCAGATGAAATAATTTATATCCCAACGTCGCTTTGTGTCCACAACTTGTGCTTTTGTGCATTTTTTGGGCGGCTTCTTTGCTGGCCGACGACGTCTCATTTATCCCTTTCAATAAAGGAGACCGGCTTCGGAGCTTCGATGCATGATAATCGACTTTATACGGTGTCTTGAGGTGCGTTTTTCGAAGGTGTTTGTGTTTCTCCTACGTCGTTTCCAGCGATGCCGTGTGTCCGTGTTGGCGACAATGGCATCACACTGTAAGTGATCCCGCGGTTTTGTGCAAGATGTTGACTTCGATGATTTACGTTAAATAAATCACGGCTTGACGTAAGCTGATTATGTTAAATGCAATCCGAAAGGATGTCGGAAGGTTTTATGGGAAATGTTAATGTTGTAATCGTATTCCTTTTTAATAGTTTAGGGAGTCTTTGATTGAATATGTTTAGATATAACAGTAGTTCACAAACTTGTGTTGTCGAAGAATTTCTTTCTTTCTATTATCTTAACACAGAAATAGTTTACCCAAAGATGTTGACATAACTGGCTAATAAATCGAAGTATGTATATAATATACAGGGTGTGGGTGACAGCCAGGCAAATACTGAAATGCTGAAAGTTGAGAACTGAAGTGTTGAGTTATACGACAGGGTTATTACTCGCAGGAAATGTATTTTTGATTTGATTATCAGTAATCTTTGCTCTCCGCGCCAATTGTATCGGGCGATCATATGACTAATTAAATGGGCTTATTGGTTATTGTGTGACATATTGCTGTTTTTTGGATCACTATTGACTCTCCATTAGGGTTGATCAGGTTTATGAACTTTTTTGAGGGCAACTTTTTTTTTGAAATCATCTTTTGGTTAAAATTTTATTTTCAAGTCCTTATCTAAGGCGTAATTAAACGAACTAAACTATTTTTTCCTGAAAATATGAAAAAAAAAAATCGGAGAATTTTGGAATTTTCCTGCGAAAATTTTCAGTGTTTTCCACCTCAGAATCGTGGTCTGAAGTCATGGTATCAATATTTGCCTGGCTGTCACAAACACCCTGTATATACAGGTGTTTTTTCGTTGCCACCCTTAACGAAGGGTAGGTACGTACTCTATACATCAAATAAAGTAAGTTTATGCCAAAAATTATGCTGGGAGACGATGTAAATTTTTAAAAAAAAAAAAAATTTAATTACTTGCTCGGGCGAACTTTACAGTGTCCAGTGTTTATGCTAGTTTTTTCATAGACAGATATTAATTAATTCTCGTGAAAAAATCTTGCTACACGCGTCAATGTGCATTTATGCAGAAAAACGCTGTCTATTTATTTACTCAACTTCGGACCCTAATATTTTGGAAACCAGACATTTCCCAGGTATGCTTCCATGGAGAAAAATGATCGTGATGATGAGGAGATTCCGTAGTTTTCGGGAACGTTGACGACCAAAAATCAACCTGTATATACAGCATATAACATACTAGTTATATTTACACTCTAACAAGTTATAAAGCAACGGATAATAGGTAGTAGTTGTACAGAGATAACCTGAATAAATCTTAAAGTCATTACTAAACAAATAATTGAAGGAAATATGAATAAAACTACAATCGTCGCATTATCTTTGACTTGCAATTTTCTCCAACGGGTAAAGGAATTATGTGACACAAACTTATATTTTATTCATGTTATTTTATGTACACTGGAAGTATATTTTTAAATAGTTTTCTCTCCTGAGAATAAATTGTAGTAAGAGAGAAAATGGAGAGAAAAGAACAACCCCGAAAGGCATCTTTTAAAAAAATCCAGTAAATAAGAATGTCCCAAAATAATAGTTACCCCTTTGAAATCGTTTGGCGGCAATTTTTCATAATTTCATTTTGTCATCTTCAAGCTTTCACAAAATATCTAAAATCCAGAAGCTGTGTTTGGACGTATTGTCGAAACTGCGAAGTAATGAAGTCAACATTAGCCCTCCCGAGGGATATCCCCTTTAGTTTAGTTACTTTAACCATTTCGTTTTTAATAAAATGTTTAACTACTCTCTGGAGACTTGGTAACTTGTCGATAGTTAACTCAAATATTTTTGGTAATAAAAGGCGATAGGATCGTGTTTTAGTGTGTAGCTTTACTTCGGTTTTATGATAATGTATTTTATTGTAGTTCCAATAAAACTATGTAATTTTAGAAGTAAATTAATCGTTTTAATATCATCGTCTACGACAATTACTTTGAAACAAAACTGAGAAACCTGACGAATACGGAACAAATTACAGCTAAGTCACTCCAATAATGAGTCTTTAGCACTAGAGGCATCCCGCTGGCCTGCCAGAAACCGCAATCCCAAACCACGGCCCTTTGTCCCTCCAACGAGGTACTAAATAGTTTATGACCACTCATTCAAGGGCTAAACAACGAGCTGCACCATCATCGGTTTACAGCCACCATATTGTAACCGCAGCGAGACTAAACACCTCGCATGGGGTCCAAACCTGTAAACAATCGACATATTTATTGTTTTACAGCAGTCATATAACTTCGTCGCCCGAGAAAGAGGTCCAATAATTTGGAGAATGCACCCACAATAAAACCATCATGGCCGCGGCAAAGGAGCGGACAAAAACCGCCGGACAAAAGCGCAATGTGGCATTTGAATAGATTTGGCACGCTCGGGGACGGCGAGAGATGTAGTCGTGATGAATGTGCGGAAGTGGAATCCTCACAACTTAATAATAACTATCAACACCGGTCCCCTATTTAAATGTTTCGCGACATTAGCGGCCATTTTGCCAAGCTGCGCATACGCAGTCGCATTGTACAATTGTGGATTAGCTGGTGTTTGCTAAACTTATTTGTTAAGATGATATATCGTTGAGTTTCGTGTCAATTTGCTTTTCAACAGTTTAAATGTTATATGTATATATTTATTTCGGTAATTTTTAATTTAGCATTATTTATTATTATTGTGACAAGAACTCTACATTTGATTATTTTGTTTTTTTTTTCCAGATAAAGATAAAGGACATGCTGAAGGTTAATAAGCTCCTGTAACAATAACAAAAACAATGGAATATTCCGTTGCAGTAGGTAGGTTTTACATAACGTTGTCTGTTTCTTCAGTATGTTACGCATAAATATATTATGAACATAATTTTCTTTAAATTTCAAAACTATACTCTGTCTCAATCACTCACATGAGCTTATTGCTAGTACGGTAGATCCGCAAATCTCAACTTAGAGAGGAATCAAGTCGTACTTTACAAAATCCAAATTTCTCAGTCTAAAAGATAACCGATTGATGAAGAATATATCTTAGTACATACTCGTAGTCTCAACAGTCGAAAGAAGAAATGACAAGGATATTAATGCGATGACGTGAACATGATTCTCTTTTTCTCTCTAAAAAAACTGTAACGCAGATGTCGTGCATTACCGACCACCGTTTACCACAACCGCAATAAACACATCCACATGATAAATGACCATATTTTATGCTCCTCGCCCTTAATAAAAGGCATTAATGTCTTCATTTTTGCAAACATTGTAATGCCCAATCCAAAAACTACTGTCGCATCCAAAAATAGATGTTAAACTTGCGTGTGCAAACGTACGAATGTAGGGTGAATACTGAATAGTAGAGCATTGTGTTCGATCAATCGCACGAATCAAATCGTCAATACTTGGCGGTCGTTAGGCGGCGCGTTTGGCTGCGCGCGCGCATGTGCTGCGCTTTGCAACTCGCTGGAGTGTTAACTTTGTCGGCATCGAGAATTGTCTGCTAAGCCTGCGAAAGAAAGATAAATAGTGGTTTATTTGCTCACGTGATGGTGGTGAATGTAGGTTTAATTTAACGGTAAATTTCTTTTAAATCATACTGTGTTATGCGATCTATAAACAGGTAACGTAAAGGAGTTTTGTAACCAGTTTATTCTCACGAATATTTGTTATGATATTTCTCGAGGGAATATCATTTAAGCTAAAGTCGAACTAAAGTCATATTTACAAACATATATATGTATTTGAAATATGTAGTTTTTTTTATATTAAATAGGCTTACGCTTGACCACAACGCGCCTGATGGTAAGCACCGATGCAGTCTAAGATGGAGTGCGCTTGCCTAAAAGAAACCGATTCACTTTCGACTTGAAGACCGCAAGATTATAGTTCATGGGGAACAGGGATTCAGGCAGGGAGTTCCACAGCTTGGCCGTTCGCACTATGAATGTAGAAGCAAAACGCTTAGTATGAGTTTTCGGCACTTCAACTGTGAACTGGTGTCGCCTTGATATATAATACCTACCTATATTATCTAGACTAATATTATAAAGAGGAAAACTTTGTTTGATTGTAATGAATAGGCTCAAAAAGTACTGGACCGATTTCAAAAATTCTTTAACCGTTAGAATCCTTATTGGACCTGAATGAACATCTTAATAGGCGACCAACGGGAATTCTATATTTTTTTACGAAAACCGCTATACATATGAAGCTGAAATCCGGCATATATGTTCATTGGGGACAGCGAGGGAGGACTAAAAACGAATTTCCCGAAATTCTCACGGGAAGGGGACAAAAAAATGATCGTAACCTCAAGAATACGAGGTATTAAAAAACAAAGTTGTCTTTTTACACCCTGTCCAGGTAAATGGTAAAATATAAGGTGTTTCGTAAATGTAAGAGGTTATCTATTCCTATTAGTAGTAGGTATTACTCGTATTACCGTCGCCTGATTCACTAGAACCGATTATATGTGATGTTCAAATAAACTGTGACAATTATTGGGGCTAATTCCAAAATCTCGGTCCCACATGTCCTGTGAATTGTAAACATGATCACGCATCTTTAGAGATCTCACTACACTGTGTCTTCCCCTTATGGAACCTATTGTCGACGTTACAAAGTTCAATTTAGCTAGGGGTGGTTTAATAGTGGTTGTATTTTTGACAATAGTGCACCCCTATTGATAGAATGTGGCCAATATTGATAAATAATATTGTTACAACGGTGTTTAGTGTTTTTGGATTTATGTCCGTCGTCGCATCTGCGGCTATGCTATTGTTAATATATTTATTAGTTCCGATTTTAAAGTTTTATTTAAATGTTTATTCATATGAGATGTCTTCAGTGGTTTTCGCTTTAGAATCATTTTCCGAAGCTTTCAATATAGATTTCTGACTGTCTCTTTCAATCTTTGTAGGATATGAATACCTACTATCTAAATTTGGGTACTATCATAGAGTGGAGAGTAGAATGGAATGGAACGTATACCTATCTACGAGTACATCTAATCTACAAAATTTTGAAATATACATCGGTGGATCTCGCGCAGAGTTGACTCGGGCATTCTCTCAGGTGATAAGTATATGTCCCTGCTAACTGTGGTATCTCCTTTATGATACTGCAGTTTTGGCTACCCTTTTTCGGAAACACAGCCGTGTGGATGTTTGTATGTATGTATATATATTTAGCAAATGACAGGCAGGTAAGTAAGTTCATTTGACACAATAAAAAAATTCTAAAATAAGGTGTACTCACATAATTTTCTCTCCAACACAATCTACCCATGTTCCTGTTTGTTTAACTGTGTTGCTTCAGGTACCGCGTTATACTGTTTATGTTTACCATCGATGTTTCTCTATAGCGGCGAGATCAAACGGCCTAGTCTTTCATGTTGCCGAATATTTTGGAAGCAACGCCGGCGGTCATCACGATATCGGAGGTATATCTGATTTAGTTAATGCAAAACTAGAGTTATATTTCTTCTAGTCTTCGGCATAGAAGTCATTTCCTACCTCTTCTTCCGTTATGCGAGGTTGGCTTTCCCTCCTAATCATGCGCAGTCGGAAGTCCGGAAATTTGTCATCGTGGTTCTTTGAGGACAGTTACTCCCCTATTTTGGACAAAGGCTCTCACGATAATGCCAATCGATCTTTGGAATACTACCGCCCCTATTTTAGCTTAGACTCTATGTACTCAAGTTGGTTTTACAAAAGTTAAATCTCTCTGCCCCACAGTTGCAGCAAAACCTAATTCTAGGATTAATTTTAAGTAACGTCTATGGGAGATGATATTGCAAAAAACGAGACAGCAGCTGTAGTTATTCGTGGAAATCGCGACGAAATCAACAATTTTTATACTACATTTGGTACACGTGTCTATATTTTTTCGTCTCACCTCTATAAAACCTCACAAAAACAAAAGAGTTAACAAAACATTCACCAATGGGAGACCAGCTCCCTCCTTACGCAAAATCATCGATCTAACTTTAAGATCGGGGCCACAAAAAAACTTAAAACAGAGCCGTCAGTTTGGGCAAAACACCAATTACCTGCTAAAGATAGGGATATCGGATAAACATGGAAATTGGGACGGAGATTGGCGCCAACGTTTGAAGGCGATGGTAAAAAACTAACCACCCATGAGCACTCTGTGCTAAAAAAGGTTAGGTAAAAAATCCTCAATTCATTGGTTCTGCACTCTACTCCTCTATGGTTGCACTGTACAGTTACTTCAGCGCTGAATTAAACAACACCAAAGAAATTACATTCACATATTTGCATTGCCATTACAATAGCGAATTTAAATAAAATAATAGGTAAGTACTTGAAACTGAATAAATAAATAATTTTCACAAATAATAAGGTGATAATTTATTATCTTACAGTATTTCAAGATATGACCTGACCATACAAATACAATGCTAATTTATCTATTGACAGAAAAATCAACATGTTTCACTGAAATTATTATTTATTCAATGTACCATTGTCATTAGATTTAACATTTGATAAAGATACTTTCGTCTTAGCTGAAACAATGAACAATGTTATGAAGCGATCATGGTACATATGTAAGTACTTATAATTTATTAATCACTAAAACTTCAGCTTAGAAATATAATCGTATTTTAAAATGAATCCATCCACGAAGGAACCCCAATAGTTAAACCTCTAACATCAAGATGTTACGTTTAAAAGCCTGCTCGCACCAATGGTCTCGCTAGCACTTATCTACCACTCGAGCGTGATGGGTGGTATCGACTAAAAACCGCTATAAATCAGCCGTTAGTTACAGATTAGCGTATTCAGTTTACTCGTATTTTAGCTGAAAACGAGACACGTGTGCCTGTCAGCGATGTATGTTTAGCTTGTTAGGATATTTGTTAAAATACACATTATTGAGATGAGGGCAAAAAAATTAAGACGCCACATTCGTTGAGAAGTTATACAGTTTACATTTTGTAAGGAATATTGTGACCTGCCTTTCATAGGCGTCCATTTATTAAGAAAACCATCAGATAAAATGAATAAGTGTCTTTTAATAATTAGCTCTATATTTCATGTATTAATGAGGAACTATATATTAATTGAAATGGTACAATATAATTCTGAGCATACTTCCTAAATACGGTATTTAATGCAATAATCGTGTCTTCTCCAGTACTCTAAGTATCCTCCATTTCAATGAGCCTGGTATATAAATTTATGAATGGGTTAAATATTTAGGAGTATGTAATTTCAACTACCTGCTGAATATTGTTTGTGTCTTAATTGTGTATATTATAGACATAATTAAGTGCTCACCTGATCTGTGGTGCAATCTAGACCATATCTTACCATAATTTGTAAACTAATTTTATAATCAGTTGTATCATGTTATGTTCCAATCTATCAAGGAGACCGCTGACACCGCGCATTACTCCAACACATTACATTTCCCTAGAATTGGGTAAACTGCTGATGCCAGCTACACGCGTAACCTCGATTGGCGACAGCCAGGATGCAACCGGAGACACCCACGGCACTCTGTACCTAACATCGGTCGAAGTCATTACTTAAGTTAATTGAAATTTTTATATCTTTGAGTTAATCTTAATAAACCTTTGAAAGTAACTCGGTTTTTTTTAGCTCTCCTGCGCTGTGATTCGTAATTATCATGTTTGGTGTGCTTAATAAATAAAAAATAAGTAGATAATGTAAGTATAGAAGACAATACATAATAAGTAGAAACACAAGAACTAAACGACGTGTGACTTCCACCAGCGTGAGTGATGATAATCACCAGAATAGACGCTAAAGGGGCTGTCTTGTTAACTCGGTGCACATTTGTGGAATGCCCCTCATTAGCACCTAAAGGAAGTTACCGAAAACTTTACAAATATCTGAAGTAGTCGTAGTTCTAGGAGAGAAGTAGATCGATTTTGGAATCGCTTTATCTATGAGGATAGTGGTTACTATGTCGAAGGAGGACGAAGCTATAAGCGGGAACTGAATGCTGTTTTTCCGTGTTAATGAACTGAAAGTACCAGATCCTAAAATTCCTTTTTAGAGTTTGTAGAGGTGAAGAGAGAACCATATTATTATTACATACATATAATCACGCCTTTATCCCTTACGGGGTAGACAGAGCACCAAGGGCAGATAGAACCACATGGTGCCACTTCTGACCAATTTTGAGGGTATAGTTGAGATGTATAAGTTCGGAGTAATAATTCTCACAAAGTTTAACGCTTACAATATTAGCAAACTAGGATATATTAAAGAATGTTAATAATTACTAGAGCTCTACCATATTTCCTATGCCACACTACAGCGGACTAACCTGTGAGGCAACATCAAAGGAAACGATCATAAAAGTGACAAATTATATGAAAATATTAACACGTGTTCCCTTTGTCGCGGGAAATAAATTATTGGTTAAAGTCGATTTCGGGTTAGTTAGGTTTACGAGGGCAATTAATTTTTGGGTGAAATTTTAGAATTTTGTGCCCATTTTAAAAGTATTCCTACTTGGTGGTCGATCCGCGTGAGAGACCAAGCTACTGAAGGGACGAAGATAGAGTGTCAAACCTTATATATCCTTATAACGCCTTGAGGTACATTTTCAGCAGGGGTCAACTTGTTTCCAGAAATATCTTGGCTGAGAGTTGTGACGACGGCATGGTCAGGTAAGAGTAGTGGTAAGTTTAGACTAAAACCACTAAAACATTGTACACTGTACACAAAGAGCGTCTCTGTATGAACGCGAGTGTCTCTAATTGAAAAATTTGACTAAAGATAAATTGTCATTACGAGTATATTAAAAGATTCCAATGAACTACGCTAAGATGAAACGAGGAAAAGCGACAGGCTGATTCTGACGGTCGAACAGAAAATTCATATTTATTACCGGGCCTGTTTTTAGACAATTATGGTACAGTCCAATAGGTTATACTCATAGATCGCTAGAGTCACCTAAGATACTATGATAGAGCATCGTTAAATCTTTCTCAACAGTTATTGATCTTCTACATCTGGCCCCGAATATTTTCTCCTAAACATTGATCTTTCGTAATTCGTTTATTCTTTCGATGTCCTGAAAAGGAAATGGTTCTCCCTCTCTTTACTGTGTTTCCCCCCCTTTTTGAGAATAAGTGTGTAATGTAATAATTATAGGGTGGTGTCATCGTCATCATCATAATCAGCACCATACCACCAGCAACGTTACGTCACGCTGCGCTACGCGTCGCTGGTCCACGCGCATTTTCGCGCGTCAGCTGTCGGCGGTGCGCACTGACGCATTCCGTGCGCGTTTGCGATTAATAAATATTAGTTAATGAACGCTGAAAGGGAGGTTTCCGTAAGAGGTTTGTAAAAAATGCTCTTATTCTGGGTATAGAAATAGTTGAATATCAGTATAGAAAGCAAATTGGAAAACCGGAAGCCTCACTTGCACGAGGCGAGTAATTGTAAAATCTTAGATTTTAACTTATCCGCGAATAAGAACTCAAACCAAATACTACATAAACTGGAAAAATGGAGAAATGGGGTTGACAGAACTGTAGGCTCATATAGGAGATTCCACAGGCACGTCTTAGTATAGCGGGGACAGATATTAATGATCTATGATAAGGTTTTAGTTTATCGCCCGAGTTTCTTAGTCAAAAAGTTAAAATTTAATTTTTCTTATAAAACAACAATTTTTGCGATCAAAGCATAGTCCTTAAAGGATGATTCACGCTACACCGTGTCGTGACCGGGCCAAACATTATGGTATTCATTTTGTATGAAGTAATTCATGCGTGACCGTGGCTCGGTCGTGCCCCGGCCGTGCGCCGCCGGGACTCGGCCGGGGCACGGCATTGATAGGTCCGCTAATCAAAAACCACGTAACACAGATATAGTCGTGCAAATAATACACCCAAACAACCTGGTGTAAGGCGCACGGCGGACGTGTCCCGGCCGAGGCCCGGACCGGTAACGACACGGTGTAGCGTGAATCATCCTTAAGTCTTCAATCCTTAAGTCTATTTTCACAGTGGGCACAATCAAACCCCATCTACGTACTAATGACGTATTTCTCTACCTACCTCAAGCACATCATAATTATCACTTGTACCCATTTTTTGCTCGTCACCAATATGTATATTGTTGCCCTGATAGTTCTATCGACGACGTCTCAATCAGCGCGTTGACAGCGAGGTGGGTGGCGGTTCGGTTCCCGCGCGGGGCAATTAGTGCCGCATTCTGCGAGAGGAGTGTGGTGCAAGTGAGGGCGGATTGCAATTTAATCCAGTCGAGAATTAGGGCCGATTTTACCAAATGGAGGTCTGAAATAAGAATGTCTTCCTCTATATCTTGATCCAGGTAGAGCCAGCATGAACTTTTTCTTCAGATAGGGGATTTGATTTGTTAGAGATACTCAGAAAAACAAAATGAAATTCAAAATAAAAGTATATTAATAATAAACTTACAGTGCAGTTTGATAGATCTAACCTCAAGCAGAGCGGGAAGCCAAGTGAGTCAAACCCGTGAAGCGGGCCTAAAGATATCAATGTGAAACTACCCTACACATGTTCGTATCCAGTGTTGTCAGCTTCGAACTTGAATTTTCTTACAGTCGGCCTTCCTGATATTGCTACGAGTCCCGCGTAGCATCATCTGTAGTTGGAGCTAGTGGCATACCTCTCAAGGTATCTAATAAATCGAGAGCTTCCTAATGCATCTCAACGTTAGCTGTTATACCTCTGAAGGTATCCAAACTGATGACTTTTTAATGTCATAAGTATACATCTAACATCTGAACGTTTGTTTTTATACCTCTGAAGGTATTCAAACTGATGACTTTTTAATGTCATACATAAGTATACATCTAACATCTGAACGTTAGTTATTATACCTCTGAAGGTATCCAAACTGATGACTTTTTAATGTCATAAATATACCTATACATCTAACATCTGAACGTTAGTTATTATACCTCTGAAGGTATCCAAACTGATGACTTCTTAATATCATAAGTATACATCTAACATCTGAATGTTAGGTACCGATTGAAAGAACTTCTTAAAACCTTCCAACAAAGCATTATGCCCGAACCAACATCTGAATGAAGGTATCTCATAAATTTAGATTCTACGATCTTGTAGAAGGAATTACGTCTAAATGTAATGTTAGCGTACTATAGGCAATGCAATACCCAAAATAGTATAATATTATGACTTCTTAATGACATTATAATAAGATGGACGTCTCCATGCTGTAACATTTAATTTTATTCTTAACACAGAATGCATTCGTAAGGGTTGATCGTAACTCATCTCGAATTCAAGCATCTTAATGCGAATCTGGATGAGATAGCTTCTGAAGGAATGCTATCATATAGGTATATGGTCACGCCTCTTAAGGCGAAGCGCTTTTAATAAAAGGGTAAATAAAATAAACATGTTCAAGGAAAATTGTAATTATAACAAAACAAATTTTAAATAAATTTTCATTATTGCGATGATCACCCATAACAAGAATCCATTCTTAATTGGAATCGGAATTATAATTAACTGAGAAAGGTTTTAATTTATCCCTGGCCAGGACACCTTCATATGCACGATTTCGGCGATCGGTACTTTTAATAACATAGCGATCGTTTGGCAAGACTTTTGAAATAATATACGGCCCGTTAAAACGGGGCATAAGCTTGCCACTCTTTAATCCCTTTTCAATAATTTTGCGATCAGCTAAGACAAGTTGACCTTCATTCAAAGGCGCGCAAGAGCGTCTAGATTTATCAAATCGATCTTTAGCTTTTTAAGCTACACATTGGGAACGAGTAACAGCGCCCTCTCTTAATTCGTTCAAATTAACGGGTTGCGCAGGTAATACAATATCTCCTGATAAACGTGGAGAAAATCCGAATAACAATTCGAGCGGGCTTTTACCTGTACTTGAGCTAACATTTGAGTTAAGGCCCAACTGGACTTTAGGAAGAAACTGTTCCCAATTGTTGGTAATGGAACGCAACCCTCTTAGTTCATGTCACTGTCACTACGTGACAGCTACTGTCAACTATTATATTCTCTCTCTGTATAACCTCGGTCATGTAATGGCTTCTATAAATTGTCTGCAATAAACCAGTATTATATTTCAAATCCTACGTTGTTATTTATCGAAAACCTTCATGGTAGCAGAGCGTGGTTCGATTGTATAACAAAGATCTGAAATACTTATATTCCGCAAGTTTACCGGCAGAACAATTACCGAGTGCAATTTGAGGTTATAAGAAAAAAACGTGTCGACGTGTGAAAATTTATCAGTCACTTTCAAGATGAGCTCTCATGGTCAAATGTTCAATCTAGAAAAACTGACTGGACGAGAAAATTTCGCTACATGGAAGTTTGCAGCAAAAACATATTTAGAACATGAAAACTTATGGCAATGTGTGCAACGGACACCCGGTAAAGATGTAGATCCTACCAAAGACGTCAAGGCTAAAGCTAAATTAATACTTCTTCTGGACCCACAACTATATATACATGTGCAGAACTGCGAAACAGCCCAACAAGTATGGGACAACCTGCTTAAAGCCTTTGATGATAGAGGATTGTCCAGAAAAGTTGGTCTCTTAAAGGATCTAGTCAACACATCTCTAGAGTCATGCAATAGTGTCGAAGACTTTATAAGCAAAATCATGACTACAGCACATAAACTTAGAAATATTGGCTTTGAAGTTAACGATGAGTGGCTCGGTACCCTCATGTTAGCAGGCCTTCCAGATGTCTATGCTCCCATGATCATGGGACTGGAGAGTTCCGGTATTGAAATAAGTGCTGATCTTGTGAAAACAAAACTCCTACAGGAAATTAAGACAACTGATAATAGCGCTGCTTTCTTTACAAACTCAAAGAAGACCAATAACAACCAAAGGCCATCAAAATATAAGGGCCCTCGGTGTTACAAATGTAATAAATATGGGCACTATGCTAAGTTCTGTAAGAGTGCTGAGAAAACACACAATAAAGAGCACAAAAATGAAGAGAGTTCAAGTTTTGTTGCAGCTTTTTCAGCCACTGTGGGAGAAGAGAAAGATAAATGGTATATTGACTCCGGTGCATCCATGCATATGACAAGCAGAAAGGATTGGATGTACAATGTCACAGCACCATCAGTAAATAGTGTCACAGTGGCCAATAGAGAACCACTACAAGTGAAAGGACTTGGTTGCATAGATATTCACCTGGCACAGGGCATCAAGATACAGGTCAAAAATGTTTTATATGTTCCCAGATTGGCAACCAATCTTCTCTCTGTAAGTACCATTGCTAAATGTGGTCATAAAGTAACATTTCATGACATGGGCTGTGATGTGCATGATATAAATGGAAAATATGTGTGTTCTGCTACACTGAAAAATAAGTTATATGTATTGGAAACTATAAACAACTATGAAACTGCTCACTTAACTTCAAATGATGAAAATATTAACAGTATTGATCTGTGGCATCTCAGGATGGCTCATTTGCATGTCTCAGCTGTAAACAAATTGCCATACTGTGCAGATGGTGTGACTCTGTCTCCAGCTTTTAGTAATGTCACCAATGTATCCACTGTTGTGAAGGTAAACAAGCCAGGCTACCATTTAGTAATACAGGTACCAGGGCTACTCAACCTTTAGAAGTTATTCATTCGGATTTATGTGGGCCCATGGAGAACTCATCACATGCAGGTATGAGATACTTTATAACTTTTATTGATGATTATACCCGAATGGTGCATGTTTATTTTATGAAAGATAAATTGAATGTCTTGGAAATATTTAAGGATTACAAGCTTAAAGTAGAAAACAAATTAACTCACAAAATTAAAGCTATTAGGACAGACAATGGCAAAGAATATTGTAATGTGCACTTTGAAAAATATTTATCTAACAGTGGTATAATCCATCAGACTTCAACACCGTATACGCCCCAGCATAATGGCATGGCTGAAAGAATGAACCGCACCCTTGTTGAGCGAGCAAGGTGTATGTTGTTTTATGCAAACTTAAATAAATCCTTTTGGGCTGAAGTCATAGCTACTGCTGCATATATTGTTAACAGATCTCCTACTAAATCTTTAGGATACAAGACCCCCTATGAAATGTGGACTGGAAAGAAACCCAACCTATCACACATGAGAATATTTGGGTCTGAGGCTATGGTACACATCCCAAAGGAAAAACGGCGTAAATGGGATAAGAAATCAAACAGAATGATATTAGTAGGGTATTGCGAGACTTCCAAAGGATATCGTTTATTCGATCCGAAGACAAGTAAAATACTCATTAGCAGAGATGTAATATTCTTTGAAAAATTACAGAATAACACACTAGAAGCCACCAACATCAATTTACCATTGGATAATCACTCCGAAGAGTTGGCTGTGTCTTCACCACCTAATAATAAGTCCAACACTTACTCTGACATTGAGGAAGCTGATGAAGACAACTCAAGTGAATATGAGACTGATGTTGGTGACCTTGATGAGAGTTATAAGCCACCAAAGAACATATCTCCATCTCCGCAAACCAGAAGTATGACCCTGAGAAATCGTAACAGAGCAGATAAGCAAGTAAGTGAAAACATTATGTACTGTATGTTTACTGAGATGTCTGACCCACAGTCATTAGAGGAAGCACTGTCGTCACCACATGCTACTCAATGGAAAAGAGCCATGGATGAAGAATATAGCTCACTGTTAAAAAACAAGACATGGACCTTGACTGATCTTCCTCCTAACAAAAGGGCTTTGCCTTCAAAGTGGGTATTCAAAACCAAGTCAGATCACGATGGCAACATTGTTCGATACAAGGCTAGACTTGTAATAAAAGGTTATGTCCAGCGAAAGGGAACGGATTATGAAGAAATTTATTCGCCTGTAGCAAAGTACACTACTCTGCGTTACTTATTTGCTCTGGCTGCTAGATATAATCTTGATGTTGATCAGATGGATGCTGTATCAGCATTTTTACAAGGGGAAATAGATAAAGAGATATATATGGAACAACCGGAATTATATAATCAAGGTTCCCAAGTATGTTATTTACACAAATCTATTTATGGTCTTAAACAAGCAAGTAGACTTTGGAACACAAAACTCAATAAAGTCTTGCTTGAAATTGGAATGTTACAATGTAAAACAGACCCATGTGTTTACTATGATAAGCAAAAGAATACATTTATTGCTGTTTGGGTTGATGACCTGATTCTCTTTACATCTCAGATATCCATCAAGGACAAGATTAAAGAACAATTAAAACTTAACTTTGATATGAAAGATCTTGGGAGTGCCAGTCAATGTGTTGGACTGCACATAATAAGAAAAGAAAATGCAGTTATGTTGAACCAAAGGAAGTACATTGAAGAAATATTAGCTAGATATGGAATGTCTGATTGTAAACCCGCAAAAACCCCTGTTGAAGTGGGATTGAAGTTTTCTCAAGATGACAGCATATGTGACCATCCATATCAACAGGCAATAGGATCACTGTTATATGTAGCACAATGTACGAGACCAGATATATCATTTACAGTCAATATGTTAAGTAGATATAATAAAGAACCTAAGACTGAACACTGGATTGCTATCAAAAGAGTGTTAAGGTACTTACAAGGTACCAAAGACCTAATGCTAGTCTATACCAGGGATGGTGATGGAACAATCACAGGGTACTGTGATGCTGACTGGGCAAGCGACATGCATGACCGTAAATCGTGCACCGGCAATATTTTTATGTTACAGAATGGTGCCATCTCTTGGTGTTCACGCAAACAGCCAACCGTGGCACTCTCAACAGCTGAGGCAGAGTACATGTCCATGTCCTCTGCAACCCAAGAAGCCCTCTGGCTTCAGCAACTACATGTCGAGCTTGGACAGCAACAGGCCAGCCCAATCATTATTAATTGTGATAATCTAAGTGCAATAAGACTCGCTAATAATGATTGCTATTTGCCAAAAACTAAACATATTGATATTAGACATCATTTCCTTAGAGACCAAGTCAATAAGTCTAAAGTTAAATTTAATTTTTGTAGAGGTAGTGAGATGGTAGCAGATATTTTAACCAAAGGTACAACCTTAGATAAGCTCTTGTTTTGTGTAAGTAGAATGGGTTTGCGTTCAGGAGTGGATGTTGGTAATGGAACGCAACCCTCTTAGTTCATGTCACTGTCACTACGTGACAGCTACTGTCAACTATTATATTCTCTCTCTGTATAACCTCGGTCATGTAATGGCTTCTATAAATTGTCTGCAATAAACCAGTATTATATTTCAAATCCTACGTTGTTATTTATCGAAAACCTTCACCAATTATTTTGATCTTCGCGGACGTATGTTACTAAGCAGTCTAAAATGGTGCGATTGAACCGTTCTATTTGGCCGTTGGCCCGAGGGCTTGCTACTCCAGTCATAACATGTTTTATTTGTCTATCGAGACAATACTTCTTAAATTCGCGACAGTCAAATGCTTTTCCACGATCACTAATAATGCGACTAGGTAGTCCAAAAGTTTTAATAAATTGATCAAACACCTGAAGGGTCTTCTCACAACTAACATCCCGTACAGCCTCAATCCAAATGTATCTCGTAAAAGCATCTATAATAGCCAAAATGTACATTTTGCCTGTCCGAGTTTTACAAAATGGACCAAGATGGTCCACGTGTACAGTTTAAAATGGGACAGCCACCTTTTCTATTGGGTGTAATAATCCTATTTGCCGACCAGTTGGCTTTTTGGCGTATTGGCATGAGATACAACCGCGAACATACTTTTGTATGAAGTGACGCATACCACTGAACCAGTATTTACACTTGACAGCTTCATAAGTTTTATTGAAGTTAAAGTGACCGTTATTATCATGAAAAGACTGCACCAAAGACCATCGTGTTAACCTAGGCACAACGACTTTATTGCAACCATCTATTTTCCTAAACAGAATACCATTATCGACTACATAATCCTTACACAATCCACGATGATTATTATTATTATAGATTATTATTGATGATTGATTATTATTAGCTGTAATTAGCCAGTCCTAAAAACTGACGAACCTGATGAACATTTTGTGGAACAGCGAAGTCACGAACTGCAGAAAGTTTATGCATTGATGGTCTTACTTCACCGTTACATACTTCATGACCTAAATATTTAATACGAGGGACAAGGAAAGAACATTTATCTAATCGTAATGTCAAGTTAGCCTCTTGTATCTTTTGTAATACAGAACGCAAACGCAGCAAAGCATCGTCATAATTTTCTGCATATATCAATACATCATCAAGGTATGCTGCAGCACATTGAAACCTAAGTTGACCGAGTATATCATCCATAGCCCGTTGAAATACGGATGGAGCATTAACTAAACCAAAGCTCATACGTGTATATTGAAAATGACCATCCGGAGTTATGAATGCCGTATACTCTTTACTGTCATCATCAATCTGTATGCAATGATACGCTGACCGTATATCGAGACAAGAAAATACACGTTGTTTAGATAGTCTATCCAATTGGTCTTGTATTAAAGGCAAAGGGTATCGTTCTTTTTTTATTATTTTATTCAAGGATCGATAATCTACGCACATACGTGACTCCAGTTTTCTTAGGAACTAATATTACTGGGCTTGCGTAAGGTGAATTGGAATCAATACCCTTTTCCTTTAAGTCACTCGCAATATTACGAACCTTTTCACGATCAGCTAAGAACAAGCGATATGGGCGATAGTAAATAGGTTTTTTGTCTGTTAACTCAATATGCATTTTAATGGAACACTTTCCTACTTTACCGTCATCGCCCGAGAAACAGTCTGAATATTCCGTCAGAATATTGTGAAGTTCTCTGAGAACATCAGGTTTTAGATTGTCACCGACTTTATGTCCACTACTATCGATATCCATGATCGTAGCCCGAGCTACACACCGACCTGCAGGTAATTTAATTTGCCTATCACTTAAATTAAAAATGCATTCTTTAACTAGACATTCTGTCTAGGTTTTACACTTTCTGACGCGTGCACGGAAACGGTACTAGTTATCGGCTCAATAGAGCTTAAAATTATTTTATTTATACCTGGTTGTAACATAATCGACTCATCTAAAACTAATTGCACTCGCTCAATGTCATCATTTTAGGCACAAATTAGGCACTTCTGTTAAATTATTACTGTTGTAAATTTTTAAAGTCGTGGGTGTTTTAGTAACGTATACATTTGGATATTCTGTAAACGGTTGCCCGACAATCACTCCAATATCCTGTGCACAATCTGGAACAATATAGGCCATAGCCTCACAAGTCGCCTCATCGGCAGTGACTTTAATCCAGGTTTCACCGAGTGGTGTATTTTTAGAACCGCCAAAACCACAAATTGCATTTTGCATACGACAAGGATTGACAACTAATTTCAGTTGATAAGAAACAGATTCTGTTATGGTGATACAAGAGCTACCGAAATCAATAACAGCATATGTAACCAAATCATTAATCTTAATATACATATAATATTTAGAACTACCCGCCGCGTCTTTTATAATGCGAACTACTTGAGTATTATTGTGTTCATTCATATTTCTGTTCTTTAACTTCATGCACTCATCTTTAACATGACCTGTTTTACCACAGTAACTACATTTTTAATTTCTGGTAACAATTTTTATCTTCATAACCTACCTTACTACAAAAAGTACAAACTAGTAACGTTTTATCTTGTTTGGTTTGAAGTTTGTACGTGCATTTTGATGAAATATGACCACGACGCTTACATATATGACACCGTAATTTATTATCAATATAATTATTTCGCCGATCTTGGTTAAAACTAGATTGTGTAGGACGTCTAAGAGACGATAAGTAACACAGTAAACCGCGCGTGTCACGACAACCCGCCGATATAGCACCGACTTCTACGAGATCATTACCAATCGTACCTATGATTGCCTCCGTGATCAGGGTCTCCGGTAAATTACACGCATTACCTAGTGCAAATTTATCGTAATAGAATTGTAAAAAAATCTTGTGATGGGTGTCGTACTACATTGACTAATTCACGCATCATATTAAGTTTACTACGGTTGGAAGGAAAAGCGGTCAGCAAACGAATTTTCCACTCCGACCAATTACATTTCAAGTCATTTAACTGATCATACCATTGACGAGTATATCCCTTAAGTTTAGACGAGCAATTAAATATCAATGTCTTTTCGTCCCAACCGTACATTTCAGATATACCCTCTACTTTACGTAACCATTGTTCTATTGTAATTAACGAAGATTGTGGATCAAAATCAGGTATAGGATCGCTTCGGCCTACGTAACGAATCGAAGATGATAATAATGATGGTGGCACTGCCTGAGACAGAGTAGTACTCATATTAGTATGCGTAGAAACTACGTCAACAGAACCATTATTCACAGTTATAGGTGCACAAGTGGGTAATAACAAAGGCTGCTGGTCATTTATTGTTGACACCGACTCCGAGGTTGCCGTTGGATCCGAGTTTATGGGGAGAATTGATTGATTTACGGGTAATGGCGGTGTCATAGATTCCGAATTATGTCCCTTAGAACGTTTATCATTTTGGAGACTACCACTACGACACTCAATTACATTTGTAAAATCATTGTCACGAAATACCACACTTTCAAGTGTTTTTAAACGTTCTGCCAACTTTAAATTTTGATCTTCTAATAATTTACGCCGCAAACGTCTTTCATGACGACTTCGTCTTTTTGTTTATGACGACCCATTTTCATTAATTATTAATTAATTAATTAGCACTACAATATATAAATGCACAAAACGGTGAATAAAAATAATTCAGTAATAGATCATAATTTAGTAACAAATAGTATCAAGAAAACTTACGTGAGCTGATTATGGGTATAATATCCCGATTCTGAGCTGTTAGAGATACTCAGAAAAACAAAATGAAATTCAAAATAAAAGTATATTAATAATAAACTTACAGTGCAGTTTGATAGATCTAACCTCAAGCAGAGCGGGAAGCCAAGTGAGTCAAACCCGTGAAGCGGGCCTAAAGATATCAATGTGAAACTACCCTACACATGTTCGTATCCAGTGTTGTCAGCTTCGAACTTGAATTTTCTTACAGATTATTGGAAAAATTGGCACTCAATAAAAGCTTTTAAATTGACAACGCTAATAATGTTAAAGTATTAGCTGTATTTTATTTCTAGGCTTATTAAGTGATTTTCCATAGTTTTTATTTTATTTATGCAATTTGGTTTGACCTGAGCTTCTTGTTGTACCTACTTACGACGATACAAAAATAGAGTTCAGGTATCGCATAGTGAAGGTTGAAAAATGGAGAGGAAACAAAAAGCGACGACTTTTAATTGTATTGTGCAGTCAAAAAGCAAGAGTATGCTATAGCCAGACAATTTTAGTAATATAGTAAGTATTATGTAAGCTACAGTCGTGAGATGATGGCTGAAAAATGAAAATCTGTGAAGCACTATGGATAAATAAAATTAAGGCAACCTCTGAACTCTGATTGTATGCAGAGAGTTTCACAGTTTCCATTAACAGGAAAAGAAGTCTCTCATATCTTGGACCACCTCCTAAGGACACTCAAGGTTTTCGTCAACAGCTCCTTTGTGTTCGCCGCCGAATTGGACAGTTCGGATTAAGTTCCTCACAAAACCACCCTTATAGTGGCTCTAGTCTCTATGCCAGACTATGATACTGCTATAGACGTTTTTGAAGTTCTAGCTGACCACCACTATTCGGAATCAAATACGCTTACAAGGATACCAATTTAACTAAGAATAGCATAGTGTCGCCACTGTATATATGTTGTAGTGATATTTGTATGATATTCCAATTGATTCCGAAGGAATATGTAAGTTTGTGAGTGCAAAAAACTTGTTTGCTGTAATCTGTATATCTTTTACTAAAGAGCTTTATCTTTTTCCGGCAGATTAATTTAAAAAGGTTCTATTTGGGTTTAAAAGCTCGTAAATGGGTGAAAGTGATCCAAAGGAGCTTATTTATTTAAGTATTTTCTGTCTTATGTCACGTAGGTACGAGTACTTACCATTTGCTATTTCTTTTCCTCGGACGGAGTAGGTATACGGCGCTATCCAAAATGGCAATAATGAAATAGACTAATGGGTCCGAATCCCGGTAGGTGCGGACATTGATATGATATTGGCGTCAGGCAGCTGGTCGTACTCGTAAAACAAATGCCAAATACTTGTCAATGTGAGTTTACAAAGAAATTATGGGATTCTCGTATGGACAGAAAGATGACGTGCTAAGTAATAATATTGATAAATTAAGATGACCCTAATAATTTATGTAGAAAGTACCTATCCTATTTTTAACAAACAACAAATAAGCAAAATCCTTAAGCATGTAACAAAACGTATTGTCGGAGGACTAAGGGTTGTTATAAGGGAGGAAATCATCGGATAATTGATATGATTTCATCCCCGAGGGTGCGTCGAGAGGCCCAGGTGTCGGCTGCGCAGTCAATCGAGTTATATTTCATTTGATACCGCCGATTTAGGGGTTGAAAACGGATGGAGGTGGTAGATTTTTTTGGTAATTGTTAAACTTTTTAAAGGTAATGCCGGTAGCAATTTAAGTTATTATAACTATGATTTGATGGAGGACTTTGTGGTTTATTAATAGAGGATGATTTGTTAAATGATGATGATTTGGTTAAGAAATAACTAACTGGCTTTATACTGAGGTTTTGGGCCTAAATTCCACCTGACTTTAATTTTAATTAATTAATCGTAAAACAGCCACAGTCCTACGTCTAGGAGTATTTAGTAATCACTGAATAGAAACGAGTTTGAAGTGGAGATATGTCATTTGGCCAGGAGGGATGATGGACCAAAGGGGTGACGGAATGGTGGCCAATGGACGCTTTTAAGACCGACCGACTCGCCCGATGGTCAGTCAGATGATATTCCAGAAGGCTGGCTGAGGAGGTACCATATGAGGGCCCTACCGCTGACCCTCGGATGCCTACTCAGGACAGAACACAAGGACATGTGTCGCGTAGTGGCACCAGGATAGCTGGCCTTTATTCAGGATTAGTTTTCCATTTAGTTCTATCTACCGAATAGTGACGTGTGAGTGTAGGAGGCTGTATAGATACAAATAGAAACCACAGCAGTTGTCCGTATCTGATTTAAATTATTTAAATATTTCCAGAATGGTAAGTGAATTAAATATTTTCAATGGCCGGAAGCCTCAATACAAACAAAGTATACAATTACGTAATAAAGGACATATTTACCATCTTGTCACTAATTAACTAACTTGTCCCACGTGTGGGCGCTTTTGGACATGTGGTAACACTTCGCGGGCAGTCGAGCAGAAGCCGGGAGACAAGCGTCTCTGTATGATGTTACTGTTATGAACATTGCAGTGTTTGGTTTGGTCTCCCAGCGATTAAGATTATCACTTGGAATTGATAGGGAAGTGACTTTCTTTCAAGATATTTATTTAGTTCCTGCTCGCATGAACAATCACTACATATTATAAATCAAAGTCGCTTGCCGCTGATTGTCCGTCCCCATGTATTCTTAGATCTTTTAAACTAGGGAACGAATTTTGATGCGGTTTTTTTTAATAGATAGAGTTTTTCACGAGGAAGGTTTATAATGTATAACTAGGGACCCGGTCCGGCTTCGCACGGGAGTAATGCACTCTCACGCGGGCGAAGCCGTGGGCGGCCGCTAGTATTATATATTTTGCAAGTGCAAATTTCTTCAATTCAATTTGAGGCTCTCAATTAATACAGATTAAAGTTTTAACAGAGATTTCTTTAATTTTTAATTTTTTAACAGAGAAGCACCACCCTATGTCTGCCCGTGGGTATTCTAAGAAATTGGCTTAGGATTTTCGGGAGGTGGGCTGCAGCAACAACAACAACAACCAACCCGTCTAGCTAGCTAGCGTGGACTAAGGGCGAAAAACCCCTATGGCCTTGTACCGTACCCCGAGGGATGTTTACGTCCAGCAGTAGATTACAATAGGCCGATGTGTGAGTTCTAAGAGTATAGTATAATTAATAGTCACTATAATTAATCGTTAGCTTCTATGCTGCTCTGGGAGTGAAAAAAAAAGTATAATACTACTGCTGCTTCTCTTCCCGGGCATACTGTACAAGTCAGTAGACGGACAAGAGGGTCTTGATGGGTTGACCACCTGTCACTACTAACCGAACTTGTACATCTCAACTATACCCTCAAAATTGGTCAGAAGTAGCATCATGTGGTTCTATCGGCCCTTGGTGCTCTGCCTACCCCGTAATGGATAAAGGTGTGATTATATGTATGTAATAGTTATCTAATTAAATCTTTTAGTAAGTAAAAGTCATGGTAGATTCATACAAATAACATTAAAACTCGATTATTTCTATCAATAATAAAGTATAAGCGTTAAATTCCGCTGCAGCCTGTTGCAACCGGTTGCAATTTAATTTAAATTTATCGCGCACATAAAGACATCAAGGTACATGAGCGTAAAATTAACAACGAGCAAGGCGCACCGCGCACTGCAACGTGCCTGTGACTATACGGAAAGTGCACTTGACGTTACTGTAACTTCACTAGTGTACTAAAAAGGGTTGGTCTGTATGAACCTTCAAGATTTTTTACAGGGTTGTTTTACAAAATTAATTGCACCCGGATATGGTAATACAATACCAACTCATGTACCTACATACATATTCTATATGTCGACTATTAAAATAATTGGATACTCTCCCTTTTAGCTTTGCCACAATCGAGAATTGATATAATGTTGCTATCATTTGATATATTCTCGAGAATTTCTTGCTGTCATGTTTCGTAAGAGGGAAATTTAAAAGAAGCCCAACTAATATTTCAACTAATATTTAGGTATGTATCATTTTCACTTTGATTATAATGTTTGTTTACCGCAGTGGTAGAACGCACTGATCGAACACCTTGGTCTTGAGGCGTTGTGGCAAGGATGACTCAAAGATATGACGCAACTTTCCAAACGCTGCCCAGCCGGCTCCGGCCAGATGGACCGATGACTTAAACAGGTAAGGTAAACACGGGAGATCGAGCCTTGTAGCGTGCTCTGGGGGAGGCTTACGTCCAGCAGTGGACTGCAATAGGCTGACGAATTACAGCAGTATGCGCCTCGCCTAAGGCCGGCCGCAGAGCTTCCGATTAGACACGCAAGTCGCGGATCATCCGCTCGTGTGGACGCGCCTTAATTAACTTACAAGAGTTATTTATATACTTACGCTACTAGGATTAAAATATATTTTTAGTGTCATCTGTGCAGATAAGATAATATTTAAAATTGCAAGATTTAGCTAGATTCTTTACAGAACAAGTTTTCAAAGGGTTGGGTGGCTTTTTAAGTACTTCTTCCTATTGTTGACGGGTATTTCCACTTTGCTTCACCAATGAAAGGTCTTTTGGCTTCACCAACCAAAAGATTATAAGCGTGAAATAAAGTTTTACGCTTTGAATGGAAGTTGCATCAAATACCATCTGAAAAGCATCTCAGAAGGGTTTATAACCTTGGAATCCTGAAATTAGAGATATAGTCTCTTAATTAAACTTCAGAGCATGTAGATACGAGAGGCTTGATTTTAGTCTGTGTACAAGTCACAGAACACTACATATTACGTATGTATATATACGCTCCAGATAGAAATTCCATACATTTTCAGCTAACATATATATGTACATCATTTCACATGATTTCTTTTTACATTTTCAGCACAATAAATTTTCAGTTAAATTGCCTACTCTTCTTTTTATAGTTGACTATTAAAACCCTTAATTAGATGACTAAACATATTTTGATGAAACCAGTAGTCCCACAGTCTACCGTCTATTGTCGGCCATAGCGGAACAATAGCGCGTATTATTATTGTGTTCGGATAATATTTCCAAATTATTTACTGTTCACAGGTGCCGTAAAGCAGTTACTTTCAAATAACAGAGCATGGACTTTTATTTAGCTTTTACGAGATTGAGTGTATTGTAATGCAGAAGACAATTTCAGTTATATCCAAAGATTCCTTTTTTCCATAAACATTTATGTATACTCTCCAACCTTTACAACTATGACACAGCTAAAATTATAGTTACATACATCCAAAGATTCTCCTTAAAAAGATGAAAAACTAAAAAAAACCGTTTAACCTCCCCTAATAGACAACCTAAGATGTATCCTATTAAAGTAGGGTTTATGCGCATTGACTAGGTGACTCTACCGACAGTATAGATACACACTTAGGTATGTGTCCGATTTTTAAACACTACTTTCTATCAAATATTTTTTCACTTTTAAAAGGAGTAAGTCCAGGTTGAGATAGCGCAAAACAAAGTCGGATGTCCAAGGATCAAAGACAGCAGTGGGACGATGTCAATTTTACATACCTTGTTGATTTACAATGTATATCAAAGTATAATTTATAATGTACATTGCACAGTCCATGCTCGCCCCGCAGCGCGCTCACCCCGCCCTGTAATAAGGCGGCGTTGTGAAATCCGCCGCGCGATAATTACGCGATAACGCGCGGTTTCGCGCCGCTATTACGGCTTATTAGTGCGGATGACGCGCGCTTACGTGCGCACTGCTTAGATAGAGCGCAGAAGCGACACATAGCGTGGTGTAGGTAGGTACTGCTGCCTGCTTAGATATGTGGCTGAGTTCAATTTACTAATGTTATTAAAGGTATACTACGCTAGTTTCTACTTCTTCTTCTTATAGTGGCCTCCTGTCTCTAGACATTCGGAACAGTTCCTCCACATCAGCTCTTCTTGTCCACTCACGATTGTTTTACAGCCAAGATTTATTACGTCGCGTCGCGACGATGAAACTGATTTCGATGATTACTTATAATATAACGTAGACGCTTTATCTTCTTCTTCCGGTATAACCTGGGCATCATCAAGTGTCTCATTTTTCCTCACAGTACCAAAATAAATTCCAATTATTAATTCTCACTTAAGGCTGCTACAGCAGTGAAATTAATAGGTACCTAATCATCTCTAAACTAGAGGTATCTTTCTGTACCTTGACCAGTAGTGACGCATCTGAACATTACAGCACACCTCGACAGCCACACACCTATCATTATTAAACCGCCAGGCCCCGCCCCCTCGCACCTTGTAATAAACATATCAACTTCACGCGGCTCCGCTCACAAAGCGCCGCAAAACAATACCCAACCCAAAGTAATAACGCTCAAACTTACAATAATAATGCAACTCATGCCCTTAAAAGAAATATAGTTTTTTCTGTAATGAAAGTTGATTAAATTATGCAAAAATATTGTTCGGCATTTCGCTTTTGTAGAACACAACACGGACTTAAGCTTAACTTATTGTTGGAAGGATTAAACTATCAGTTTCTGTTTACCCAAAAACTAAGACGGATTAGTAGAAAGTGAAAACAGTGATGACAATACCAACAATAGGGTGACTACGACGAATAATGTCGAAGAACAAACAAAACATGGGTCTAAGAGACCACAGCCCGAGACCACCCCGTCGACGACGCTAATTATTGCAAGACAGATGTCATTGAAAGTGAGTGTTGCTGAAAAAACATCCTCGAACACATCAAAACTAAGCGCCGACGGATTTAGACTATTCTGATTTCGACGTCCCGAACGAAATGTGAATTAGTCCGTCTAAGAATAAAGTTGAAATTTATTTAAACACTATTTGTTATAGACAGGAACGATTTGCAGACAGAATGTCACTTTGAATTCTTCCTTTAGTACACAAGTATAGAGCCGTGTATCGAAGTTTCGCTATTCGCAAACATTGTCAATAGATAATAACGTCACACGACAAAGCGAATGAAGCGATTTAGTTATTCATGCTGGATTATCTCCGGGGATTTATTTATTTGTATTTAGAGCTGGCAAAAGGACACGGTCGGCAAACAGGCCGGCTGTAGGCAATCACGTTATTTTGTGTCGCACTCGGCTCACGGTTGATCTCATTTTGCTCAGGCGTGGAATGAACACCGAATTGTCTTCAGTCTCCATTCTATAGGATCATCAATGGTTATTATTGTAAATAAGTGCTTGGGTTCGGGACCACCTTGACAGACTGTTTCATTTTCACTGGAGCGTTTTAAGTGATTTTTCAAAAACTTTCGGCTATTTAGATGTAAAGATTAGTCTTTTAAAAAGTTTGAAATTGAATATTTTTATTTTTGAACAGGTAATCTTGATTACGAATTAGGCACAAGAGGATTAAAGTTTATGTTCAAACAATCCATGTGTTAATGTAATAAACATGATTTTACATTATCTATATGATGATAATTATAGGCGAGAAAATTATTTCCACTATCTACCTTTTCCACGGCTTAACCGATCTCATAGAATTACTTAAATTACTTAGAGCTTAAGGATCAAGAAGAAATAAACTCGACTTAGATAATAGATATATTGTTTTGCGCAAAGGAAATAAAATAAACTTTAGCAAAAAAAAAAGCGAATTTGTATGTCAATCCAGGAACTAGAAAAAATTATATTAATATATTTTGTAAAATTAAAACAATATGTTAATATCGAAATGCCATTTAGAGGCCACACTACATTAGTATTCTGTTATTACATTGCTAACATGTTTTACGTGCGGTAACTTATTCGGTTTCAGCTCTTGAAAGCTAGTCGATACTCGTATTGGTTATTAGAGAATATTTGTCTGTATTTCAGATAAACAATAGAAGAATTAGCGACCCATGAAGTTAAGTGCAATTATGTTATGACTTTCACCTTTCGCCATTACCTACTCAGTGACGTAAGTTATGTAAAGTTTCTGTTTTGACGTAGGTAATCCTTTATATATTAATAATATTATATTTTAGACTCCTCAAAAATTTTTTATGGTAGGTATTAGGGTAAGAGACTGTGGTTGTAATAAATGCGTGACTTGGAAACTCTAGCTTGACTTGAAAACACTATACTTAACAAGATCTACATATCATTAACATACTTTAAGTCTGAGACAAACTCTATATTTACAAATTATAGATACCTAAGTGAATGGTCATCTAAAAATACCAAAAAATATTTATCAACGAACAAGCTTATAAATACGAAAAATGATAATACAATTAATGCGGGTAAGTTTGTCCGTGCGGAAACACTGAATCATTGTTACCCCACATATGTCGCTCGCCGCCATTATAGGTCATTATTCGACGCAATAAAGTTGAGATTTAAATATCAATACGTAAAGGGTGAGAACATAGGGCGACATTAAGGTTTCCTAGTGGAGAAGGCATTGAAAGTCGCGGGACCGAATAGAATTAGTCCGTATTGATGTCAATGTTGTCAGTTAAATGACAACCAGGAGGTGTCACTGCGTGTCACTCGAGGAAGTGAATAAAAAGTGAAGTCATGAATAAAATAATTTCAATGGGATATCGTGTGATATGCTTTCGTAATGTTAAAAAGTATTGTATAATTAAGAGCAAAAGCTTAATAAGCATTAGGAAATATTTTTGTGAGTTTATTTATATTTGCAAAGTTTATTAATGTAAAGTTTTTGAAATTATGGACACTCTAGCATTTTCCTGGTACCTTTTATTAGTACTCGTATTCAAAGGCACATTTTTACTCAAGTTTTCAGTTAATATCATTTTATCAAAGACCCGTGCTCGGAGTTTGATAGAATACTTCAGTAGGTACTTAAGTAAAACGTTAATTGCGCCAGGAGTCTTACCTAACCTACCTATTTCACTGTAATACAATTAGAAATCTACAAGTTGTTTTCAAGGGTAATCACGAATCGTCTTGCTCGCAGGTTTGATGACTTCCAGCCTCCCGAACAAGCCGGTTTCCGAAAAGGGTTTAGTACCATAGATCATATCCACACGCTACGGCAGATCACTCACCTTCGGTTCGCAGACGACATCGTGGTCATGGCAGAATCGCTGAAGGATCTAAGCACAATGCTCGATGACCTCAATCGAGTCTCCTAACAGGTGGGCCTGAAGATGAACATGGACAAGACGAAGATCATGTCGAACGTCCATGTGCCGCCCACTCCTGTACTGGTTGGGAGCTCGATGCTTGAAGTTGTTGACGAGTATGTTTACCTGGGACAGACGGTCAAACTAGGTAAGTCCAACTTTGAGAAGAAGGTAACTCGGCGAATCCAACTCGGCTGGGCAGCGTTCGGGAAACTACGAAGCTTATTTGTGTCCAAGATACCCCAGTCCTTAAAGACGAAGGTATTCAACCAGTGCGTGCTGCCGGTGATGACCTACGGTGCCGAGATGTGGTCTCTAACTATGTGCCTCATAAAAAAGTTCAGGATCGCACAGCGAGCGATGGAGAGAGCTATGCTTGGAATCTCTCTGCGTGATCGAATCAGAAATGAGGAGATCCGCAGACGTACAAAGATCACCGACATAGCTGAACGGTCCAGTAAGCTGAAGTGGCAATGGGCAGGGCACATAGCTCGAAAATGATGGCCGATGGAGTCGGAAAGTTCTAGAGTGGATACCATGTATCGGCAAGCGCAGCGTGGGAAGGCCACCCGCGAGGTGGACGGATGACCTGGCCAAGGTTGCGGGCGTCGGTTGGATGCAGGCTGCTTCCGACCGGTCGGAGTGGCGGTTGTTGGGGGAGGCCTATGTCCAACAGTGGACTTCTCAGGGCTGTAAATGATGACAATTAGAAATATAAATAACTTTTGATACAAATAATAACGAAGATAAACTTTTTAATAAGACAGCTCAGTCGTGTGGAAACATACCGGACTCCCTCACATTACATTAGTTTAAAATATATTTATATGCAAATGTTGTCCTCCCTTAACATGTTTATCTTTGCAATGGCCTTTAGATATGGTTATCGGTGGTAGCGGCGGTATTATTTAATATACACTATTAAAAGGACCCTACTTTGGGCAATATGACATAAATTGGTGACGCTAGTTGTAAACTTGTTGCCCCTCTGAATTGTGTATCGACTGTCTCAGAAATACATTTTCATAAAAAAAACTATATTGCTGTTCAAGCTGAATTAAAACAAAAATAAAACAAAACAAAATTTAAAAAAAAAAGAATATACATCTAAGGGCTTTAAATAAAAAGTGACAAATAAAGAAAAAGATTTAAACTAGGTATAAATAAGTATACACTTTAATAACATGAATATCGCACAATAAAATATAAATATACAATAAAATAAAGGATTCCGTACTGTAACAAGAAAAAGCTCAAAATCTCAACGAATACATCTAAGGGCTGTTAATTGTTATATTATTTAATATGGCCCGCCCTCGCTTCGCTTCGGTACATATCAATACATGACTTTATATGTAACATAAATTTGGAACTCCCGTTGGTCCCCTTCCCGTGGGATTTCGGGAAATCCGTTCTTAGAGCTTTCTTGTAAATCCGATTTCAGGTATAAATAGCGGTTTTCGTAAAAAATTTAAATTCCCGTAACTCCCCTTCCCATAGGAATTTATCCGTTCTTAGCTCGCAGTCCCTAATGAACATAAGTATTTCAAATTCATATGTATCGCAGTTGTCGTAATATTCCCATTTGTCCCCTTCCCGTGGGAATTTCGGGAAATCCGTTTTGATCGCACACATATATGCCCGATTTCAATATGTATAGCGGTTCTCGTAAAAATTATGAATTCCCGTTAGTCCCCTTCCCGTGGAATTTAAAATGAACATATATGCCCGATTTCAGCTTCATATGTATAGCGGTTTTCGTAAAAAATATTAAATTCCGTACTGTAACAATAAGGATTCTAACGGTGATAGAATTTTTGAAATCGGTCCAGTAGTTTCGGAGCCTATTCATTCAAAAGTTTTCCTCTGCATAGACGCTAATACACAGCTCTGAACATGTGGTTACATAAATGTATTCCCCTTAAGGAAAACACTGCTAAAAAACTCTTTGTCGGGGCACACGGCCGTTGGTTTTAACGTGAAACGTCTATGTTAGCGAATCGCTTTTAAAGTAAAAGATTATTTAATAAAGATGGACGCATAAAAAAAGAACAGGTACGTAATAGAAACATAAAATACATAGCAAATGTTTATATATTTATTGTCACTTTCCACCACTTCGTCCGCGTGACTCTGCGAAGCCGGGCACGCATGTGGCACCTGAACTTTATAATATTAGTATAGATATAAATACTGTTACATTCCGTACACCCCTCATAAAGTCGGAGTCCACGTACACCATGTTATCATCCCTCCCCGCCGCCCCGCTTGACCCCGACACGAACTCAATGTCATAACAGCGAGCTGACTATATAAGTGAAATATTTACACCACATTTTTGTTTCTAAACAGCGACCTTTTCGTTACGGTCCAGTTTTTAAACCTGGTACCCGTATGTGTCGGCGCGATTTTAAAGACGTTTCACGTCAAAAAGTATGAAAAATGTAGAAGCCGTACAGACACTAGCGCCTGTCATATTTGCAAAGACGGTAGCGCCTAGATCAATGTTTGGAATTTATTGTTCAGCGGATTTATTGTAGAACTAAATAAAAAAGTATGGCATATTGTCAAAATTTCAATGACACTAGCGCCTAGATATGTGGCTTTTTATGTTTGTGCAGTGCTCTATCGAGTAGCTTACTTTTCTGGTTCTGCGGAAATTAGGAGCAACTTAGAACTTTATGCCTCTAAATAAAGGTTGACGTAGATGCTAGCTCCACCGACTTGAGTCTATGTTGGTTGGATAGATCGTTTGCAAGACTGTACTCGGTACATCGGCGCGGCGTGGAGGTTGTATGTAGTAGGGTACGCGTACAATAGAGCTAATTGTGGTGGTGTAACTTATGGAAAATCGCGAGAGTATGACCTCATACCTTGCCCTTTGAGTATTTGTTTATTATTAGTATGAAAAATAAAGAATATGTACTTAATTTTTAATAAAATACCATATGCAGTTCTGAATACTATAACGTTATAGAAAAATTTCATGTATGTATTAAAAATAATAACTTTTAATAGCAATAGATTATAGCTATATTTTTTATTTGTAGCTCTACATTAGATAAGTTAAATTTATTCTGTGACACAGTATATCAACAACATTCACACAGAGTAAAAGATTTAAAATTTTACAGCAAATAATATGAACTATACACTGGAAATTTGAATCTTTTACTTTAGATATATTTGATCGCTGTAAGTCTCAACTTGTACCACAACCCAGCTTGCTCCTGCGCAGCTTGAATTAAACATTTACAAATATTTGGAGCATTATTCCTCACAAGGGAGGGGGAAGGGGTGTCATATTAACGGGGGTTGTCACAGCTAACGGGGGGTTGTTGGCATAGGGCTGCAGAGTTAATGGACACATCTAAATGTTTGTTAGTTTTATTGAGTTGTCACAAACGTGACTATTGTAAGTTTAATGGCCATGCCAATGTTTTTGATAACAGAAAATTCTGTAGAGTAATTCTACTACATATAGGTACATATATTTTCGGTAAAATTGTTCATTAAATGCATTGCATGCATTTCATATTATGTTTTTTTTCTAACAATTTCTTTTTGAACACAGGATGCTGTTGCTGTAGGTACGAGTATACGAGTATGTAACACTGATAATATATGATATAGTATAGATATAGTATGTAATGGAATAAAACTGATACAACTTACATATCGGCTACGTGGTGTACTTCAAAGAAACATTGAGAATTCTGTTACATAACAGTAAAGTTTCTGCTAAGATTATTTTAACCCGCATAGGCTTTATTTGCACCAATTTGCATTTCTACGTGTTAGATTTTTTCAAAATATAAATCTATCTATATCCTATACATATAATAAAAATGTAACGGATCGCTGTCTGTACATGGAAGATATATGAGAAAAAATGTTACAGGAGTTATCAACGCAGTAGTACCCAAAAGAATGATTTTTGGAATTCTTGTCTGCTTGTCGGTTTCTCTGTGCGTTTGTGTACGCTAATCTCAGAAACAGCTGAACCGATTTTTCGATGGAGTTTTCAGGAGTATATTGTGACAGGTCCCACTTAACATATAAGGCAACTTTTTATCCCGGGAAAATATTTTTATCCCGGATAGTTTCGACATTTTGTTTTTTCTGTAGTCCACGCGGACGGAGTCGCGGACGTCCACTAGTCAATTAATATGTTTTTTAGAAGTCATCAGCGAAAAGCGTTTTACGCTTTGCATATATATCTTAGGATTTTTTAACATCAGATATGAGAATAAATTTGTTGCTGTCTTCCTCTTAACCTTGATCGTGATAGAGACAGCAACAACTATATTCCTCTGACAGGCTATCTGACGGTTGGAAAAATTGGCCCTTCATCAGATGAGCACTTATAGCGGTGGTAAATAAACTTAAGACGTTAGTAAACGCTTTTGGAATTAGTCACGGGTTTAGTATTATGATCAACATAATATTGTGGCAGTGTGGTTAACTCGGTAAAACGCAGATACATTTGACCTGAGTTATGTGACCAATCTAAATTATAAACCAGTCTTTTTAATAGGTCACAACATGCATACGTCACAAGTAACAGGGAATCCGACACGGTCCGCTATATTTTTACAACAAATTAAATTACAAAAAAAAAACTCTCGGCTGCATCTACATGTTTCGTTACGGTGTTATTGTTATAAAAATAATAAAAAAAACAGGGGTCGTTTCTGTTTCAATCGCTGCGCGTACGCAAGATGGCCGACAAATCATGTTTCAAAACGGGTGAAATCTATTGTTAATAATGAAATGAAATAATTCAAAGAGTAACTATGATGCTAGAGGGGTGGACTTGCTTTAGGGGTAGAACTGGTGGCCATGTTGTGTAACATTACCAGCGTGACTAACTGATACGTGTGTTTTGGTTATAACACACAATGTGTGGTTTAAAACTTACTCCGTGTTATTACTAAAGAATTTACACACTGTTTAAGCTAAGCATTGCCTAAATTTGACAGATGTTCTATACACATTGCCGTACAAAAAAAAAGACGTTTTTAAACAATGTTTTACTGTAAACTCGGCTTTTAACTCCGATTGATTCTTAAGTTAACGGTTATTATATTTGACTTCACGTACATATATGCACTAATATAGTATCTCTTGTTACTGGTGATACATATGCCCCGTTGTATTGTTAAACGTGCCTCAGAAAAGATCAAGAGATGTGATACTATAGTTCTGGTTCTGTCTACAACCATGTATCATGTTTGTATGTACACTATTACTAATTTACTAAGGGTGTCTAAAAATATTGATAGCAAAAATAATGGGAAATAAAAAGGCCTCATAAAAATGGCTTAAAGTTTCTAGTAATAGTGCTGACTTTACAATTACCAAGAGTCACAAAGTTTATTTTTAATCACCAGATAACATGACAGAAAGTACCATTCTAACCCAAAACCTTTGCTATACAAATGTATTTCCTTATAAAAACAAATTTCCCAAAAGTTTGTTGATAAAACTTTACATATTTAAACCACAAATCGATTTAAAGCATCTTAGTATATCTCTACATTAGTTAATCCATGGTTTAGCGATAGGTTTGTTTTTACGCGAACAGTTAAATAAATAAACCCAGCAAGCTTACTACAGGATTATGGTAGACTATAATTAAAGAAACGGTTTAACGGAAAGGTTTTATCTTTTAGTGCGTAGTTAAATGTATGTTATATGCTGTGATTTAGACATCTGTGATGATGTTAGGATATTTCATCATCAACATTTTAGCTATGAGAAAATCATTGCTAAACAATTGCATTTGCAACTGCTACTTGCAACTGCATCAATAGCCAGCTGCATCTCCTCTCGTGTGTAACGCATGAGTAGATTATGGAATTCAAATGCGTTCTCCCAGTTTATGGGCTGTCAACGTATCAGCAGCGGTTTTCTTAAGATCTAGATATTTATCTGAAGACCAGATACATAATAGATATAAGATTACTAAGATAAATTTATAAAAACACTTCTCCATTAATATAATCCGTTAGGATATGGTTGATCGTTTCATCTTTAAACATTGTGCTGAGGGATTCAGCTTTGTTTGCCGAGATTTGGCTAGTGTATAGCTATCGGGATGAAAAATAACGTTTCCAATATGTAATTTAGAAAAGAGATGGTAAAATTCGTCATCCGAGAAATTGACCCGGTTGCTCAGTGGTTAGAGCGGATGGCACGGTTTGCAGTGGTCGTGGGTTCGATTCCCACTCGGGTGAAGAATTTTTTTCCATTTCTTTATTAATAATTTTATAAGATATAATAATCTAAAAACAAATGATATCTTAATCAACAATCACACAGTATTCGCATTATCCACAGCTTTCATCTCACACATCGACGGATGAGTTACGAACAGAAAATTATTATTTTCATTTATTTGGAAACATAATTTATTATATCGACCCACAAAGAGAAGCCGCCAGGTACAAAAGAGCGTCGCCGAATCTAACAGAAAAACCCTTAAGCAAAAACGAGTTGATTTATTAATCTTAAACGTTAACAAAACATTTAAAATCTACCCTGTATTCTTCACCCCAAAGTTCATAAAGTATGTTATATCTTTGTGTCTATATTTGGCGTTATTTATCTATTTATTATAGTTTTTGTGGTCGCTCCCACAGTAATGGCGGATGGCATAGATTCGGCGAATGCGTGTCGAATGTGACATCTCAATTTGGATGCATTGTCTACGCACAATGCGTGTGGAATTAAATAAATCAAGCCATTTCCGCGGACGCGCCCCTTGCCACCCTGTGTGTGACTTTATTACGGCTATAAAAATAGGTTTTCGGTGCAAGCTGCTACCTATATGTAAATCGTTTAGTAGAAATAATATAACATTATGACGGCCCATCGCAATTTAGATTAGCCAAGTGCGCAGGATATATTATACTTAGTGTAAGTGCACTCTTTAGGTAGGTATTCCTTTCCTAAACCATTGAGCTATCACCGCTTTTAAATATATGCAATGTTAGTGCTTTTTTTATCATCAAACATGTAATCGAAACACAATAATTTTCGAATTATTTTAACAATCAGTCAGATGTCTGGAAATCAGTAGCTAGTACCCATAGATATTAAATATGCTTCCGTGTTATGTCAATAAAGCTATATCGCTGAGACCTACATCTTCATATGCTGATGCCTATATCTTCATAATATAAAAGATGTTACAACTGACTGTGATATAAAATAGAAATAGGTTTTATTTGAAGATTACATATATATGTATGTATGTACACAAATAGAACGAGCAACCGTAATCCCTAATGGTGGAAACGTGAAATTTGTTCACTAAAGATTTTTTTCATACAAACTTTTACCCCTATTTTACTCCTTTAGGGTAATCAATATTCAATTTTCGCAGTGAAAATCAAAATTTTCTGTAATTTTTTATTTGTTCAAGACATAAATATAATAGTTAATTTAATTAGGCCTTAGTAGTACTCGTAGCTCGAGGCAATCAAAAAGCATTTATATAATTGAGTAAACCAACCAGAGCGTTCTGCTTAGCTCAGCGCAGACTATCGTGTCATGGATAGCGAATGTAAAACAAAATATGTAATAATAACATTATACAAGGTGTAACAGAAAAGGGTGTGTTAAGCAAATGCTATGAAAATAGCCCGCTATATGGTATCTATTTACAAAATTAAGACTTCACATACATAGGATATAAGACACAGTCATACTAAGTCTTTAAAGGATAATAATATCAAATATGCTCCGTTTATTTTACCAAATCTGATACATGAAAATAGGATTTGTATTAATTTTGTGTAATATGCTGAATAAATATTTTCTTTCTTTCTATATCACGGTTGCGCGAAATAAGTCTTTTTTTGCCAAAAGATTTCGAAAATAGTCCTGGGAGTAAACATCATCGAAATTGAATTATGTATAAGTTGAAATGCTACTTAATTACACTGTAGATAGCGAGTCGGCATTGTCGGCAAAATAAGAGACTCTAAAGCAAACTAACACCAACTTCACCTTATTTTGTGCAAATAAAGTATTTTGAATTTGAATTTGAGTCCTCGCGTCTTACTAAAAGCGTTAGTTGATAATAAATACTTATGTTTCACCATTAGGCGGCTATCGCACCCGTAAACAAACTCGTCCGATATCTAAATCGATTGGGAATGTTCCTAATTTAGCATTTACAGTTATCTATGGTTGTGGAGCATAAATAATTGTCTATGGCCCGAGTGTGACGGTGGTGGAATCTTAATCGATATTATATTGATAGGACGGCAATTATGTCGGGATGTGACGCAAAGTAGACTAGATTTGATGCGCCTGGGCCATAAGATCCTGCGGGATTTATGATTGCTGGCTAATTAATAATAATTATTCATTTTAAAATCACTGTTTGTTTATCATATTGCTAATAATAGAAAGTAAAACGTGTTTTTTAAACTAGTGATATGTCTTGGAGGGAATCTAATAATATGATTTTGAGTCTAATTTAGGTTCTTTATAGTGGGCTAATTTTGTAGCATTTCGCTTAACATATCCCTTTTGTTACACCCTGTATATCATAGTAAATGCATTCTTTCAACTTACCTATTAATTTGTATTCCTGAGTATATTTTAATGAACAATAGATAACACATATGTACATAATAGGTAATTTTTCAAAGATATCTCCTAATGAAAAAAAAAATCGGCCTAGTGCGAGTTGAACTCGCATATAGAGGGTTCCGCACAATACCTAATTTCCGTAATTTATACCTACCTAGTATATTTTGTAATATTTTCAAAACTTTAGGCTCAGTGTTTCGGAGATCGGGGGGATCGTCCATTTTAGTCTGCTTTCTTGAATAAAATCTAATATTACATAATTATAAAATAAAAATGGTTTTTATAGGAAAAGTTTACTATATTATTGTTTGTTACGATAATTCGAATATCAATAATAGGAAGGATATACAGAATGATTTTTGGTCGTCAACGTTCCCGAAAACTACAGAATCTCCTCATCATTACGATCATTTTTCTCCATGGAAGCATACCTGGGAAGTATCTGGTTCCCAAACTATTAGGGTCCAAAGTTGAGTAAATAGCCTGCGTTTTTCTGCATAAATGCACATAGACGCGCGTAGCAAGATTTTTTCAAGAGTAATAATTAATATCTGTCTATGAAAAAACTAGCATAAATAATGGACACTATAAATTTCGTCCGATCAAGAAATTAAAAAAAAAACATCTTTTCCCAGCATTTTTTTGGCATAAACTTACTTTATTTTATGTATAGAGTACGTACCCTTCGTTATGGGTGGCAACGAAAAAACATTCTGTATAATACGTATGCACCTATCTTAGCTTTTGATTATCTTGGAATACCTGTATCATTGGTTTATTTCTTTCTCCAGGAAAAAATATTGTAAGAAGGTACAAGCTAAGTAATCATTTTACTATGTACATTAATATCCTTACATTAAATCACGTCTCGAGCACGTCTAAATCATTTTAAGGATAAGTTTTGTGGGACATTAGAAATTTAACGTTTTAATATTTTAAAAAATGTAAGTTAACAGATAGTTCTCGCAAATGAAGACGCGGGCGGGCTCTAGTTGCTGGTAGAATAGTTCTGTTATGGAATGAACAAATCTTTTCAAATGCTAAAACGTCATACAACATTGCTAAAGTTCCGTATTTGCATTATTCATAACAAAACCTGGACGCGAACTTTGAGCTATGCTGTATGTTATACAGGATGTTTTTTGTGGCCACCTTTAACGAAGGGTACGTATTCTATACATGAAATAAAGTAAGTTTATGCCAAAAAAAATGCTGGGATATTTTTTTGTTTTTTTTTTAAATTTTAAATTCCTTGATCGTGCGAAATTTATAGTGTCTAGTGTTTATGTTAGTTTTTTTATAGACAGATATTAATTATTTTTCGTGAAAAAATCCTGCTACGCGCGTCTATCAGAAAAACGCAGTCTATTTACTCAACTTTGGAACCTAATATTTTGGAAACCAGACACTTCCCAGGTATGCTTCCATGGAGAAAAATGATCGTGATGATGAGGAGATTCCGTAGTTTTCGGGAACGTTGACGACCAAAAATCACCCTATATACTTATGTAAAAATCATCCGTATGCCCCGTTTACCCTTGTGTGTTTGTCAAAGAAATTACCTTACAATGATAAACATAATGGAATTCATTTGACGTCAATTGTTAAACCATTACGTTACGGCATTTTGTAAATATTTTTCTAGATTTCTTAGACAATGTAAAATCAATTCGCATCGACCATATTACCGCCAATAGCGGCTAGACTTATTCTTATTCTTAATTGTACATAAAACATTACAATAAATACAGAGAAATTTACAAAAGAAATGCGTACAAAGACTTGCTTATCTCTGCAAGAGATTTCTTCCAGCATACCAGAGAGCAAAGTAGACCAATAGGTTATAAAGGTAATGATGTGTACAGACACAAAGCTATGTACTTACCTAACTTTATAATAAACAAACATAAATAAATAAATTAACACTTTATTAAATTAACGCGACAAATGAACGATTTTGGAGAAAATGCATCGAATAGAAACTAAAAGGTTCGTTAAAAGGTGTGACATCCTTAGGTACATTTACCAATCACAAAATGTTAACTGGTTAGCTGTAAGAAATCTCTGTCAGAGATAAGCTCGCCTTTGTACACTATCTTTGTTAATATTATTATCTTTTATGTTTTCTGTGTGTACACTATCTATACATATAATAAAATTGTAATGGATCGATGTTTGTGCACGCTAATGTCAGAAACGGCTGTACCGATTTCCATGCAGTTTTCAGGAATATATTATGACAGGCCCCACTTAACATACAGGCTACTTTTTATCCCGGGAAAATGTTTTTATCCCGGATAATTTCGACATTTTGTTTTTCTGCAGTCCACGCGGACGGAGTCGCGGGCATCCACTAGTAAAGTATATAAATAAATAATTTGATCACGAAATGATGTTACTTTGTCGAAAGCTTTTACCTAGGATAGCGATGCCGTCATAGTACCCACTAGTGATAGCCCATTGGTTAAAACGTCCAACTTTCCAGTCCAAAGGCATAAGTTCGATCCCAGTCACGGACTGTACCACTGAATTACTTTCATGTACTTACGTACATAGGTATCATATACCTGTCGTGAAGGTATTTCTTAAGAAAAATTTCTCTTTTCACCGATTTATTGCATTCATGCGGCTGCTATTTGAAAGTCCCTTCCTTAGGAAACTATGGCTTTATTTATTTATTTATCTAAAGAACATACAGCATAGCACATTATACCATGGTTATTCCCAGGAACCAAGTACCGGTATACGAAAGGTCAAACGCTTGTGACTTGCGCCCGCGCATCATTAAGGCGGCACCTACTACAAACGTGTCAATTTGCATGAATCTCGTATTAACAGTTCGTTAACAAACTTAAATATCGTAAACATTTCGCTGTTGCCCAACAGTGGGCATATAGTGGGGATGGATGTAGAAATCTCGGCTATTGCCTATTCCCATGGGAATTTTGGGAAAACTTTTTTAAGCTACTCTTTCCAAAGAACACCATGCCAATTTAAGGTTACTTCGTACATCCTTTCTTGTGATTCGAATATGCGTAATCTGGCATTACTCTATAACTACTCTTAAAGAGAAAATTCCCGAAATTTCTACGGGATAGAAAAAGTGGGAAATCTGTTAAAATTTTACGCCGACGAGTCGTGGGCGACCGCTAAGTGCTTATCAAATTTGTATTAAGTAACATAAATCTTAACGGAATTTGACATTTCAACGCGCAAATTGTGCAGTTTGCTTTGCTTTTGCAAGATACGTAATCAGACTACAGATTTACCTCGAATATTTTGTACTTTACTAGTAATAAAGAGTTTACTATATCTACCTACTGTACGACTGTAGAACGACACCGTTTAGATCGACCCAAGTATAGTTAATTAGAATGTTAATCGGTGATTTGGGCGCGGAGTCGGCTGTGACGTCACTTGTCCCGATGCGTTCCCGTTGTTATCCCAATCGATATGACAATAACGGGACCTACTGAATAATTATTTAAAAAATGATTTGCAATATAGCTTATGGTACCAAATCTAAGAAAATAATGATAACAGTTATACCGAATTATCGATTGGAAAATGGTAAAGGTTTAAGGTAAAGATTGCGAAATGCAAAAACGTAAAAAGTTTATCTTCAAGTTCCTATAGTAAATTTTAATTCTTAGTAAGATTTTTTAACCCTTTAAAAATATTTTTTTAGGCTATGTACCCTGTTAAAAACATATTTTGCCGATACGAAATTCGATGGAATCGTGAGCCTGAGCTTACAGCAATATATGTTTTTATTTTATATAAATTCCTACCACTTTTTTTAAATTATATTTTACAATTATTATACCAAATAAACATTTGGAAACAGACATAAATGACGTGACGTGATGTGCTAAAGCGCACGTCGCATGGCACAATTCCTTGCCGTACCGTAACCGCACCGTGCGGTGTTAAGAAATGGATACTTTTTTATCGCTACCATAAAGTGCCATTAACGCTGGTAGCTAATGCTCCCAATCTAGCCTATATTAATATATTAACGCCGACACTCACTGGGCTTGTTTTGATAGGGTTCTGCTCGTTAGATAGCCTTGTTATTGGTTTCGAGACGTTTTTATATGTCCGGTCGTACCACTGTTTCATTATGCATGCTCGATATTAACTAGATATTAAGAAATAAGCTAAGTTGTATATTTTATTACATGTTTTTACTGCTTGTAATTTTTTTGTTTTTACGGTTTGTAATATTTATTTTATATATAAAATTATTAATAAAGAAAATGGAAAAAATTCTTCACCCGAGTGGGAATCGAACCCACGACCACTGCAAACCGTGCCAGCCGCTATAACCACTAAGCCACCAGGTCAATTACTCGGATGACGAATTTTACCATTTTACAATATTTATTTTATATAGAGATGTTCTGGCAGAGCCAACTGTGTATGAATGTATGTATGAACATTTAAAAATTAGATTTTAGCATCTTGCAATAATGTTTTTGTTTTATCACCGATTCGTTCATCATCATCCTAGCCCTTAGTGCGTTTTCATTTTCTTGCGTAAACGTAAACTATTATCAATTACATCCGTCATCATGCCATAATGTGATTTGTTGCATTGCACGTTAACGCGACGAGTTCGAAGTACCCGCACTACCCTCTGTCATACGCTATATATTTACAGCAATAGAATGCATAATCGGTACAGCCTACATACTCGTATACCTACATACTCGTATACCTACATACTCGTATGTACAAAAAGTGCCAAATCATGCCGTTCCAAAAAGGAAAATTAGAAACAGTTTTTAATAAACCCACACAATACGGCGGCGCTTCGTTTCCCACTCCTCGATTGCAGGCTCCGTCCATCATGCCACGCTAATGGGGGCGTGGTCGTGACTGCACTGTTGTACACCTTTGTTGTGGAAAGACTACAGTAATTTGCTACCGGCAAGGTGTTGGGTAATGCCGTTACAGTATAGCGTGACAGTAAGTTAAGTCCAGACTGTTTTTTTACCCGACTGTGAAGGAAGGAGGGTTATGTTTTTCGAGTGTATGTAAGTTTGTATGTATATTTTTTGGCTCGCTCTAGCTAGAGCCTAAACGGGTTGTCGCATTTGAGCTTGAAAGGTATCATTAGATTGGTCTTAGTGGTGAGATCGGATTAAAATTTTTACGCAGTCAACTTTAAGAACACAAATATGTTTAAAAAATCTAGTTAGATTTTTTACTGATAAAGTTTTACTAGGAGATTACTTATAAAAATTTATAAATCCTTACCAACATGAATGGTAAAGTTTATCTAGTTATTTGCCTCAATATCATACATAATTATCTGAATGAATTATGCAATCGGGTAAACACAGAAAAAAAAAACTTAAATCTAAAACATATTTACAAATAGAAAATTGCCTGCAACTCCTCCACCGCTGGCAACGTGGCCAAAAGGCTGGTCGCATTGCCCCGCTGGATGGCGAGGCTAATTATCTGAATATCTTAAATACTGAGCCTCTTATACGAGTGATTATAATAGTCATGAAAAAATCCAAACTGAAAATATGTTCACTAGTGAACGCCCGCGACTTCGTCCGCGTGGACTGCAGAAAAAAATGACGAAATTATCCGGTATAAAATATTTTCCCGGGACAAAAAGTCCAGGGTGTCAGCTAACTCCATACCAAAATTTGTTAAAATCACTCCAGCCGTTTTTACATGTAAGAGTAACAAACATCCATCCATCCATCCATACTTACAAACTTTTGCGTTTATAATATTAAGTAGGATTTAAAATTCTAATAATCTGGTATTGTTTAACATTCAATAGCTGCATGCATAGGCTGTGGCATCAGCTCGCGTCCGTCACTCACTTAGATATGCCGTACTTAGCAATATAGCTACTTGTTTAGAAAGTTCTAGACTGTGACTGTAAGTAGCAGTAGGTCGTGTTTTAGTAGCGGCGAGTGTGAAGCTGCACTGCTAGGGGGCGTGACGGCGGTGGATCAAAGTGACGGTGTGCGTAATAATGACATTTGAGCCATAAATGAACACCTTATTGTTGACTAATAATATTGTTCTCTTGTACATGTATTCACGCTGAATTACCTTTAGTCTGTGCCGAAAGTAGGACCATGGAAGGTTTTCTAGTCGATATAGTTTCTTCTCGATTTGTTTTGTTTGTGACGTTATGTTCTTTTGGGTAGAATAAGACAATGGTGAAACATGCATGTCATCAGTTAGAGAAAAATACCTAACATCAAAATTACAATAAAGCTCGAAGCTTTTCGTTAGCTCAAGGTAAAAGAACAATTTCGAAATGTAAATGAACTTTACAACAACTTACATATAGGTAACTACTAAATTTTTGGTTATACTAATCTAAATATACGATCTAGGTTTACAATGCTTGTCATCAGAACAGAAAGCAATTTTCATAACAGCAATGTAAAAGACAATCTCCTTTCACCCCACTTCCACGTCCGCCATGTCACGCCACGCCGCACCACTAGAACAAATACTATTTGTGTAAATTGTTCTTTGTTCCGTGACGCGGCAAACGTAACGAAATGGAACTTAAAAGCTATGAAACCATGATTACGGGCACAATAGAGTATTTGCATAATAAACCCATGAGTTACTGATGGAAACTTTACAGGGTGTATGGAAAAATCGTACTGTATTCTGCGGGGGTAGGCTTACCCCTTTATAGGGATTTTTATGAATGTACCAATATTCTACATCAGGGGTTCCCAAACTTTTTCTCATACACCCCTTTCAAAAGTTATTGGTTCTGGTGGACCCCCTAGAAGCCTACATCACGCACAAATTAATTGTAAAGACCAATTTTTTTCACGCCAACGTAGACCACCATCGAGTCTCCTATGGACCCCTGGACCACTTTGGGAACCACTGTTCTACATTAAAGCCGCTACTGACCACACTGACTACAACCATTCAACCAAGAATTGAAGTCATTTGGCATATTGTATTTTGCAATTTTGCACATTATGGATGCGTATGTTTTTTATTTTCTTACATACAGAACATTAAATAACTCATACGACAGCACGTCGAGTTCTGGATCAGCAGAAACTTAGAATACTCTATTACAATACACCATGTATAGTATACAGTATCGGGCAGGTGTTGAGTAATCACACTAAAGTTATTAAGTTTGTGTTTATTATACTGATGGAAGGTGATGGATGATGGACGATGCATGTTTATTTACTGGTATTCTTCTGGACTCTATGCTTGTCAAGTAAAAGTTACATATTATATACTGGTCCAATCAACGAGGAAATCCTATAGTAAAGTCACTAGATTACGATTTATAAATGTTTTTTTTTTAAAACCGCGTCAAAATTTAAAAATGTACTTTTCAAAAAAAATATTTTACAGCAAAATACAGGGTGATTTTTGGTCGTCAACATTCCCGAAAACTACGGAATCTCCTCATCGTCACGATAATTTTTCTCCATGGAAGCATACCTGGGAAGTGTCTGGTTTCCAAAATATTAGGGTCCAAAGTTGAGTAAATAGACTGCATTTTTCTGCATAAATGCACATAGACGCGCGTAGCAAGATTTTTTCACGAGAAATAATTAATATCTGTCTATTAAAAAACTAACATAAACACTAGACACTATTAATTTCGTCCGATCAAGTAATAACTCCTTTGTAAATAATTCCTTTGTAATAAACGGGTAGGGTTTTCTTACATGGCGCTTACGTAATTAATTACGTAACTCTATTGTATTTTTATGCAATATACATAACGGTAAGATAATGAAACAATAACTTATTATGTTAATATTAATATTATTTTTGTCATGTATTAACTAAAGTTGGTGTTACTTAACATTGCCTTTGAATGATGGCGCTAGTTACTATGTGCATTATCTGTGTCATTGCATACGAAAAATGTTAGTTCCGAAATCAGGCATAGAAGTTATTCTACACAACGTACTCTATATTGTTATTATTCGTTTTATATTATATCTGTTAGTTTAATTACGTTGGAAAATATTAATTTCGCCGTTAGGTACATACTAAAACCTGATAATGCATGTATGTACTCGTATACATATAGTAAACGTTGTAGAAAACAGTATCTAATTCAATATATCTAATTGAGAAAACAAACCACCTTATTGTAGCGTAACCCAATACTGTCACATTAGGCCGAACTCGGCACAAAGAGATGCTATCGGTCGCCTGTTTGCGGACAAAGGCCGAAAACTAGCAAATATCGTTATAATAAAGCGATCAAATTTCTTTTTATGAAATAACTGATTTTATCTGAGATTCCCATTGAGGGGTGTAGCAAAGTTTTGTGTCGAGTGTCTAGTATGTTACTTCCTCCTGCGGTCTTGCATTTTAAGCGGGTTCTCCGGTTTTTGGTGTTGATTTTCTTTCAGTTTGAATCGATAACATTATTTCATTATTAGTGCGAAAATAAGCGTCTAGTATTACAAAATGCTTTTTACGATATGATTTTGAGAGCTTTTTTGTTCCGGTTTGTGCAATTTGTTTTTTCGAATGCACCCTTGTGTAGTAGATGTTTAAAATATGTACATAATTAGTGTAACCATTCATCTATTATTCAGCCAGCGTTAGCAGTTAAGACAGCGCTTAAATACTGCGGTTTTAGCACACAAGAAAATTGGCGCTTAATCGAGTTTACTTCAATGTTAGCTCTTTCCGGGTTGGATGATTTAACAAAAGAACACTTTTTATCAGGTGAAATGGTATTCTATACATGAATTATTCCACATTCAACAACCAAAACTAAAACAGTTACGACTACAACGATATTATTAGTTGTAAATAACGTTGCACAAAACGACACGATAAACATCTACACTCAATAATAGCCTATTCAAATGTACCAGTATTTAGTTGAGTGAAAAATAATATGTTTGTAGATGTTTATCAATCCGTTTGTCTGCTACCGGCTAGGCACAAAATATCGTCTCATATTTCACAATTTTAAATGCGTTTTGTTGTTAGTACAGAATAGGTTTTATCGCTTTATATCTTTCTGATACTAAGGTTTTATCTATACACATGAATTGACAAATTATACATGTCAATGAATTATTAATAATTAATAATTTAAATTTAATCATTTTAATATGCAATTTAATCAGTTAATAATTACGTTAGATAATTTTAATTGTTAATTATAATAGCATGAATTTTATCTTTTATAAATGAATTGAATTTAATATTTAATAATATAATATATTTAATTTCATTCCTGTAAAATCTGTAAAATGTATAATTTAATTACGATTGGCAATCAATTAATGAAAATTACAATCACAAATAATTATGTATAAAAGTGTATAGATAAAACTTTTATTTTAATGTCATTATATAATAAGTGAATCACATAACGGGCATTAACATGATAATTGCGATTCATGTTCGGAATAGAGTGCTGTGAAATAATAATAAAGCGACATTATCTGATACACGTTATAATATAAAGTTATTGACGAATTACGTACTTATCTACAATAGCCAAAATAAATACATTAGGATTAAAACTCTCTTGTGGTAACTGAGAAAATCTAGATTGAAATACAATTAAGAATTAGCACACATTGGGGCCTTAGTCAATGCCACAATTTTAAGAGTGACAGAGAAGTTCGCAAAGTTATCGAACCATTTACACCAAAAGAGGTTACACTCGATGACGTCACTTAAGAAACGGGCTTAATGTAGAGTTTCCATTGGGGAAAATGGTTCGCTAACTTCGCGATTTTCGCTTTCATACTTAACGTTGTTAAATTGAATACGGCTTCTGCTGTTATTGTATAACTTTAAGATGGCGGCATGAGCTTATATCATGAGTTCGATTTAACTTAAAACTAAAATTAGCATTTCAGGTAGAGTTGATATTATTTAATCAGTAAGCTAATATGAAAATAAAATGAAATGAAAATGTTTATTTGGTTAAATTACATGGTTAACAATCGAAAAAGGTTAGAGCTTCTTTGCTTGTGTCAGGAAACTCCGCTCTTCCATTACACGAAAAGGTATAATAGAAGATAGTTGACTAAAACCTACTTAGTTTAATATATCAATTGTGCACCATATTTACGATTAGTAACAGTTGGAACTGTTCAGTTTACGAGGCGGTTTGATGCAGTGAGGCGCATGAGATATGAGATTGTGTATTATCCGCTGCACAGAATAATTCCTATGCCTGATTTCAGAACTACAATTTTTTATATGCAGTGAAATAGAAAATGTGGTCATATACATAGTAACTAGCGCCATCATCCATTGGAATTATACAGTGAAACGCACTTGACGGAGAGCGACAGGCGAGATCTCTATTACGGTCGAACACCTATGTCAGATACAAATTGTGACACCTCGGCAACGGGTGACCATGATTAAGTAATATGTTTTGTAATAAATAATACATTTTGTGCGGTTAAAATATGTGCAATAACGTAAATACTTAATGATTTTATTGTGCAATGTTGCAAATAAATAAATTAATAATTAATTATTTCATATGACTAAATAAATACAGATAAAATTATAAAAAACATCCATGCCCCAGAAACAAATCTTCAAAAAATATTCATCATATCAATATTTGCAACTACCGGAATTGCTAGTTAGTTGTGTTTTGATTATGATATAGTAAACTTGAGATCGGCCAGCAACCGGTTGCTAAAGGTCAAAAGACGACTACGTGACTAATTCAATGAAATCTATTTTGTAATCTATCCATCGATATGGAATACTGACCCTTACAGCTAGGATATATCTTTTACGAAATTTGCGACGAAATATAAGGATGCGCTTCAATTGTTGATAGATTTAATTTTATTATGACCTCATTTATTTAAAGACAAAAGCGCGACTATGTAAAATACTCAGTGTCACTCTCACGACTACGACAAATCTAAGGATACCTCTCAAGCTTAAATGCGACAAGCCGTCAAAAACATCCTACATACATACCTTCACTCGAAAAACATAACCGTCCTTCTGGCGCAGTCGGGTAAAAATGACATTTCGTCTACAACAAAATATCCTAAGTTAGTTCACGCCATGGTGACCGTAGTGACCTCCTACTGCTCGCGGTTTACACCAAAGAGTAGAGCACAAATAAACACGCGCATATCTGACCGCATCTGGACACTATTGTACCACTTATCTTTCTTGTAGCCAGAGCCAGTCACGAATATTTACTACCAGAGGTCCCTGGGTAGCTTCACTTGCTGGTAACGCTATCGGCATCTAACGAATCCATGGCTGTGTTTCCGCAATGGTGTTGCCAGAACACCACTTTTAGCGTAGCGAGGATAGACGTTAATAAATAAATAATAAATAAGACTTGTCAGAGACAAGTTGCTAGCTTATTGCATGAGAGAACCCAAGTTCCTTAGTTGACTCTTGCGACTTGCACGGAAGGAGATGCAGCTCTTCAACTAGGTAATATACCGGGATTAATTATATTTGAAACTTTCCTCACTGAATTTGAAAATATTTCCTCAATATCGGTAGGGTCATATTAAGGTTTGAAAGGAAGACGCAAAAAAATTGATCTTTGAACTCAGACTATATTGGAGCTTCCCTATTAATACCAATATTTACCATATTTTTAGCATGTAGCCAGCAATAAATATCCTAGGCGCGGTGGCATGCTGAAACCATGCCTATTCACTTCACAATTCCAGCTGCGTTTCAGCCACAAATTTTACCAGAATTGTGGGGCTCGCGCACGTCTTTTTGGTAGACAAGTTTGACAGTTGACGCGCGGCCCGCTACCGACCACCACACCGCTATATCTGCCTATCTGCCTATTACACACCGGTCGGAACCGCCGCCTGTCAGTCAACCAGTCGTGTATGACTACCACCGTGTAGTATTCCGCTGTGTTTGTACTCTAGGTACCATAATTGACAAGATTCCGTCAATCAAATGAGTGCGTAAGTTATTTTCTCGTGTGAATTCTAATCTGTCAAAGGAAAAAAGGCAATGCAACGTATTATTTTCTCATGAATTTTGTTATTTCCAAAACAAAAAAATAGGCGGCTTGCTCATTCTTCATTACCTATATTGCTAGATTCGGATTCGCCCAAATTAATAGTCAAATCAATCATTTTGAAAAACACGCTTTGTCTAGTTAGAACTAGTTTTCACTGACAAGTATGCAGTCTTAGAATAATGAGCGAAGACCAATCATTAATCTAAGTATTCAGTGAAAACTAGTTAAAACTAGAGAAAACGCCTAGTAACCGAAAACGAATTTTCACTGTAATATATACCTATATAGTACCTATATAATTATACTAGGTACAAGCTAACTTAATAGGGAATATGCGTCTGATACGAAAACAGATTTTTAAATATTTTATTCCAACAATATTACAAATAAAAACCGAATAGTGCAAAAATAACATCAATCGGTTAATAAATACCAAAGTTACAGGAGTTTAAAAGTTTGAAAAATTTAACGAAATAAATTTACAACATAAAAGGAGTAAAAACATACAATTTTACCCATATTTTGAATTATCTTATTGATTTAATAAATACTTTATTCATATATGTACCTTGTAAACAATTTTTATTGACATCTATACACAAAAATGTTTATTACGTTTATAAAATAAGATTGCATTTTTTTCCATACTAATTTGAGACCGTTGTGTACTATGACGTCAAAATCCATGCCATTTTTTAGTATGGAGCAAACGGAGCTTTTTAGAGAAAAGATTTTCAAAAAAATTTGCCGGCTCATATTTTTGAATCGCTGTAAATCCAAAAAGGTTAAACTTAGATACGAGTATGCCATTCCAAGGGCAAACTTTATTCATTTTTTATGTAGAATCTTAAATAAAAAATTTCATGCATATACCCAACTTCATAAGGAAAGGTAATAAAAAGATAAGCTCGCCTTTATACATTTTTTTAAAATGTTATTTTTATCTATGTGTGTGTACATACATATAATCACGCCTTTATCCCTTACGGGGTAGGCAGAGCACTAAGGGCCGATAGAACCACATGGTGCCACTTCTGATCAATTTTAAGGGTATAGTTAAGATGTACAAGTTCGGTTAGTAGTGACAGGTGGTCAGCCCATCGCCTACAAAACACAACGACCCTCTTGTCCCTCTACTCGCTTGTACAGTATGCCCGGGAAGCAGCTGTAGTTGTAGTATATTACATGTAATTTTTTCACTTCCAGAGCAGCATAGAAGAAGAAGCTTACAAAAATAGCTAAACTAATCAGAGTCACGATAAAGTGACTTTGTTCAAACCTTCAGTTTTCATAATAAATGAGCTACAGCCTGAAACTGGCACACATGGCTTACATAATCCTTACCTACTAATATCTAATATCTCTGTCTGTTTGTCTCGCTATCACACCAAAACTACTGAACCGATTTAAATGAAATTTGGCACACAGGTAGTCTAGAGCCTTAAAAAGGTCATAGGCTACTTTTTATCCCGGGAAAATATTTTTATCCCGGATAATTTTGACATTTTGTTTTTTCTGCAGTCCGCGCGGACGGAGTTGCGGGCGTTCACCAGTGGCGTGACAACTTTATGTAAGTACAAAGGGCATGTATGTAATACATTAAATTACATAACTACAGCGATGTGGACCGTTGTTACAATGTAAACTTTACTATTTAACTTCGAGCTCGGTAGACAATAGTTATAGGTACTATTGTTTTTTGTTTGTACAGGTTGTTTTGAAAGCCATAAGGAGGCTAGAATAATCTATTAAAATAAATACATATACATATGGCTGTGTTTCCGAAATAGCATATCCTGAACTTCAGGATCAAAAATTGAAAATGGTCGTAAAGGTCCTTAAGGTATTGCACACAGCTTCCAAACATCCTAAGTAAAACAACAGTCATCTATACATACAGATAAATAAAATTGGTGTATCTGTTTCTAATATTAAAATAACTTATTTTAAATAAATGTAATAATGTTTGTGCTCCGGCTAATATCCGATACGGCTAGTTCGATTTTGATGGAACTTTCACCGGCAGATAGCTGATGTAATAATCAATACATAGTCTATTATTCCCAAAATTCCCACGGGAACGAGAAGTAACAGGAATTATAGGGAAGTCACGGGCGTTCGCTAGTACACTAATATATTTTACATAGCAACTACTTACATGCTACTCGTAATGATATTATGTGTTTATGTCAGTTCATCTAAGGTTTACATGAATAATGAATAAACTGAACATTTTTTTTGCCTTTGTGTTGACACTACTTACCTATCTGCATTATAAGTAGTTACAATTATAAGTAAGTAAGCCTTTCCGCAAAACCTTGTACATTTATCACAAAGTCTTGTCATCTGAATTTCGTAAAGACAGACACCTGTTTCTAAAATACCTTTATGTATGCCTAATGAAACTTACTTGACAGTCAATATTCCGTAATAACCATATAGCGCTATTTTACGCCATTTGTTTGTAAGGAAAATAGTTTAAGGTGCAGATCTTATTCTAATATTTAGATTGTCTCGTGGGTATCGTAAAACAGGGATCTAAAAGGCGCAGGAGTTGAATGTTGCGCGACGTGTTGAGAACATAGTCCGAAAATCACACTGCGCTCACCAACCCGTTTGCCCAGCGTGGTGACTATGGGTGGGTATATACTGTATGCTGGGAATTGACGATTTTTCCTTTTGAAAACGTCTTTAATTACTTGATCGGGCGAAATTTATAGTGTCAGGTTTAAAAATGGCTATGTTTTGTCATACACGATATTAATTATCGTGAAAAAATTTATTAGTCATATATTATTGGTGTTTAAAATCTGTTCACATTGTAGACGGATTTTTTATTCAGCTCGCTGTTATGACATTGGAGTTCGTGTCGGGGTCAAGCGTATCGGCAAGCGCAGCCTGGGAAGGCCACCCGCGAAATACGAGTAGATGGACGACCTACATAAGGTCGCACGTATCGGCTGGATGCAGGCCGCTTCCGACTTTCGGTGTTTGTCAAGTGGAGGTTATTGAACCGATTGACTTACAAAAATAAGTGTAATGTTCAGCAGTGTATAGGTACATGGAATAGCTGAAAATGATACGTTTATATAGATATAAGTTTATATTTATATATACATATAGTAATCTCAGGAACATACCTGGTGATTTGAAAAATTCTTTCAGTGTTAGATAGCCCATTTACCAAGGAAGGCTACAGTCTATATTCCGTAATAACCTGCCCGCTATTTTACGCCAGTTTGCTATTTAAAATAACCAGAAAGGAAAATAGTTTAAAGATTTATTATATTTAGATTTCTCATTATACCCTTTTAAACCCTGTGTTTTAAAAGGCGCATGTTGCTATGGTTGAGAATTTATATTACTATTCCTTTTAAGATCGAGTCTGCCACTAAGTTAAAACTTATTTCGTAACGGCGTGTGCCCCGACACAGCCCCACCCCTTATTCAACCATATCAGGCGTTAATATTCCGAAATTCAGAACTATATTTAACTTTAATAGTTGAGATCACTTCAAATTTTTAGTTCCCTTCGTATTTTGCGTTGGCGTCATCCAACAGCATACTGAAGTCCGTTTTACAGATAACCCATATACCTGATTTCCGAACTAACATTTTTTATAGTGCCATAGTACATTGTGCGAAATGTACAAATTAGAGCTTAGCGATTTATTAAATAGTCAGCAAAACGTTAGTGTGTCCCCTTAAGCGCTCATAAAATATTTAAGCTGTCGTCACCGGCCGTCTACCATAATAGCAGTGCCTGAATACTAGGTTTGTAACCGCAGTGGGCAAGACTACCCTGTTATTAAAATGACAGTAGCTAATTAGATGGAATCTACATATTGAATACAATAAGAAATAAAAAAACGTAATTTAAAAAATCCAAAAACCCGTATGACAACTAAAGAGCCAGGATCCATTGAAATATTAACTTGGCTGTCGGATAATGGATCCCGACTGTTTAGTTGTTATATTACATCATTAGAAAATATTTTATTTTCTTCAATAGTATTCATTCCATATTAATATTATAGAATTCTAGACCACTGGATATTTAAGTGCTTGTTTTTATCTTTTCAGTTTTTATATTATTAAATAGTTTGGTTCTTTTTTACGCAGTCGGGTTTTTGGATTTTTTTTGTTTTTTATTTTATACTTTTTAGTTAATATTAGCTACTAATAAAGGTAGCCTTCAAGAAACATGCTCAGCATGTTCGGCAGCAAGAAGTTTTCGTCTTGCTGCTGTCTAAAAACTTATATGTGAGAATGGTTGTTACGCAACTTTAAATCGGTATAGATCCTAAACGGTCAGTCAGATTGAAAAATGTTGAGAGAAAACTGATAATGATTTTTAAATACCTATTCAACAATACCCCACTTGATATAGTTTGTTGACTTAAATTTTTTTTTATTTTCACAATATGGCGTCCAGTAGTCGCCATATTGGATTTTCACTAACGTCATGTCTTTAGTGACACTCGGCCGGACTAAGACGAATCGATTGACGTGTGAATCATAAAAATAGCCCAGGCCCAGGTCTGTATAGTGCTTCAAAGGAACATACGAACACACATACATACATAGGCTGTTAAACACATTACCACTCCATTGCGTCGCGCAGTCGGGTAATAAATAGTAATAAGGAGTTGCGTTACGGACAGCGATGGGATGATAAGGAAGGTTATATTTTTCGAATGTATGTAGGTATACGCTCTTCTGACACATACCTACGTAGAGAGAACGACGAATTGGATGTGAATGTGGAGAATTATAAGTTTTTTGGTTTTGGTTCAGTCATAAATATGTGCTTTAAGGAACCAAAGCTCTGGTATATATGGGGCTACGTGTTATAACAACAGACAATACCTGTAATTTTAAAAAATACCTGTTTGTGTATACTTAGTATCTGGGGGTACACAGTAGTACCCTCGTCAAGAGGATCCGATGCGAAGTAACTACTCTAACTACCTTTTCTTGAATCGCATCGTCGTTTTTTAAACGCTCACAATTTTTCTTTTTTTCTCTAAATGAGAATTACATACACGAACAACATTAGACTATGTCCTTATTTCTTAAAACATAATGTCATTTCAAAAAATGAAAGAGACCCAACAACAGAACCGCTAAAAAGAATTTTTAAAATAAAAATGTCCGGTTTCTTTCTAGTAATTATTGTGAATTACCGGCGATCGTACCCGGCATGCATAAGTGAAGAGGGTAATGAAGTAAACTGTGACCACAACATTAAAACATTTTTTCCAATTGATAGTTGTCCGCGGCAGCTGACCAACTTCTCATGGCTTCTGCGAGCCTGGTACTCGGGGGACCGTAGTTTATATTTGTTTGATATACATTGTTGTTTCTCGTAATTATTCCACCGACTTTATTGCATGCCAGCTGAGGGCCAATTTTTTTTAAATTTTTTCCAAAGGTTATGCCTTACCTACAGGATTAATTTAATGCCCTTATTACCTAAAACTAAATCAACTTAATCCTTCAGACAGGCAATTTGACCAATGGAATAATCAGCTCTCACAGCATATAACTTAAAAAAATGGTTAGAAGGGCAGGGGTTCTTGTGCAATGTCACTTGGCGAATGAATATCCTAAACGTGGTCTAGTTTGTAGTATACTGTAGCTGTATGTTATTTAGAAAAAGAGTACCCTAAAAATGTAAGATATGACTTAGTTGAACATCAATTCAGCATAAAAAACAATAGATAGAGCAATGTATAACGTCCTGTCCCCCAAATCCGTATAAAGGTAGAGACAGACTAGCGCCTTGTTTCCCCAATAGCATCTAGTTCGATATGCAAACGATTAAACGAGCACAAGTGGTCATTACCGCCGCCGCCGTCATTTGGAAACCAAAACTGACAATTTACTAGTTGGGGAAGAAACTACCTCGAAACTTGTAAGGGGAAATATAACTACGAAAGTAATATTTATTTGAAATGAAAATCTGTTGCTATTGGTAAAGTATAAGGTAGAAATGTCCTTGTTAAACATGTAGCTACTCTGTACAAAATGGTATGTTTGAGAAAAAATCTGCAAATATCGAAACTAAAGCGATCAATTAGATACATTACTTCGAATCAATGATCACGAGGATCTCATATTGCAGCACAAGAAAATTCACACCAAACGCAGTAATGAAATTTATTTTTTACAAATTCCCATACTTAAGAACACGAGATTATCGAGAGAACCTCTTGTAGGTTTACCCGTACGCATTGGAGAGTCCTCGAGACATTGGGTCCCGGGGTCCGGAAGCCTCGCGGGGCGTGCGAATGTATTCACACCCTAATTCCACTACATCTCAGGGATTATCATGCCTGTTGAGAAATTGGATTACACTTTAAGGCTTTTTAAGTGTAATTTTATTAGAAGTAAAATTAAAGTGTATAGGTTGTATAAGGTAAATCTAAATACATTCTTCGTTCCTACAATGTCGATAATGTAGGTACAAAATATTGATTGTCTACCAACCCATTGGTTGCTATTATGTGAGTCATATCATAACATAATAGAACATAACTGAAATTATATTTCTAGGTATATCTGTTATGAATAATTAACAATCGCAGTCCGTAACATAGCTAACACATAAACAGTTAGCCGGCCGCACGTCCGCCCCGCCCGGCGGTCAGCTGCTGACTCCCACGCCGCGCCGCGATCGCTGTCAATTATTCAAGTCTACCCTCAGTTTATTTATACAGCAAACTACTGCCAACTCCTAACCGCTGCTGTTATACTATTAATCTTTTATTATATAATGACTTCTAATAACTGGCCGGTAATGTGACTAAAATGTGGTTTATTTCTTTCTTTATATAGGTAGTTTAAATACTTTACTTATTTGTAACCTTTTTGGCTAGTGAGCCGATACTTTTTAGACATATCTGAATCAATCATAGTATGAAACTTAGGTTAGCCATTGTGAAAATCCTCATGGTACTTTTTGAGATCATAAACAGACAAACTCAACAGTGATTTTACACTATGTATATAGTAATATTTTTTTTAAACGAAAAACCGACTTCCTCCCAAAACTCGAGCTTACTAAAGTAAAATTTTACTAAAGGGAAAATATATATTGCGTTAAGCCGTGTACGACGTTTAGAAGGCATAATATTGTCAGATTTATATGCCAGCAAAAGAGAGAAATGACTAGGCTTCGAAACTTTACGTCTGACAATATACAGGGTGTAACAAAAAGGGTATGTTAAGCTAAAAGCTATGTAAATAGCCCACTATAGAGAACCTATCCACAAAATTTGAGATCCGAAATCACATGTTTATTTTTCCCGATAGTATAGAGAATTTTTTTAATATCTCAGGAATTTTCATACAATCTTGAAAAATAAAAATGTGATTTCGAGTCTCAAATTTTGGAATTAGGTTCTCTATAGTGGGCTATTTATACAGCTTTTCGCTTAACATACCCTTTCTGATACACCCTGTATAAGCATATAATTACACTTCTTCTTCCCGCCCTGTTCCCAATAATTTGGGGTCGGTGCAATATGTAGGTACTCTTCTTTCAGTCATCCCTATTATCCGTAATCTCGTTATTCTCATGTCTACCTCTTCCTCTATAACCATCTTACTTCGGACACGGCTTAACGCAACATATAATTATACGACTTAACACAATTATCTTCATCTTCATAAGCCTATTGCAGTCCACTACTGGACGTAGGCTTCCCTTGCCATAGGGGGATTTTGTTACTAAAAAGTTCCACTATCTGTTTTTCGCGGCTCCATCATCAGACCCTCTTTTCCTTTATATTATGTGTAGCTGACCAAAATTCTCTATAAAAATCTAAAAACGGACTACTCGTACCTATTATATTTGAGGATATCCCTAGATTCCTTAGAGATTCCATCATCAGATGTTATGTTTTATATGTAGATGACTAAAACGCTCAGTAAAAATGTAAAAACAGACTACATGTGCCTACAATATTCGAGGATTGCCCTCGATTTCTCCAAGATCCCATCATCAAATCCTGATGTGGTGAATATGGGACCAACCTGGAAATATACCATGACCATTTATTTAAAAAAAATTGAAATCGGTTCATAAATGACGGAATTCTGAGGTAACACACATAAAAAATATAAAAAACACATACAGACGAATTGATAACCTCTCTTATTGAAGTCGGTTAAAAATAGATAAATATTGGATTATTTCAGGTATGTAGAGTCACAAAATAAACACGCTAGGAAGCATGTCTTTGCGAAGTAGAGTAAAATATGGAAACTGCACATTTAATTAAGCGCAGCGCGTATATTTCTCGCGCATGCGTGTCTCACGTCGTGCGCCGATAATCAAGTTCGCACCTTTTCGCATAGGTTGGGTTCACAGTGTAAAAGTATAGAATTAACTATTTTCAGCAATACATAAATTATTCTTTTCAGATATCAGTATTATTGAATTATGAAGATGTAATTATTTTCCTACTTGAAGGGCGCCCCTCAAACAAACCTACTAATTCCTTCCACTATGGGTGCGCCCACCACCGGGCCCTACACCCTAACGTCTAATACAATTTCATCTACTAATTCCTTTCTTAATAATATTCACGCTTTCACGCCAAAACTACTTAACAGACTTTAATTGAAATTTGGTACACAGGTAGTCTATATAGACTTTGAGAAAGGTTTCTTTTGTATCGAAAAAAATTTTACAAATTAATCTAATCTGTATGAAATCTGGTGAAGACAATCAGAGTTATAGATGATTGTCTTTTACCTATAAACCTACATATTTCATTTTTAAACATAAGAAAAATTAACCAATTTGAGCAATAGAGCTGATTCAATATGTAGCTAAAATGAAGGTCGACGACTCGATGAAAAAGTAACAAACATAATAACTTGTATGAAATAGAAGTAAACCATCATAATATGTCCGTACCTTACACGTGCGTCGTATATTCTCAGTGTCGCGCTCTACGACACGTTCATGAATAAAATTATTCAAATACTGCAGTTATTTGCATAACAAATCATTAACTCGCACTCTTCAGTTAGTATGTAATGAGCAACAAGATATCCTATTATGTATACGACTAAACTCAACGCAAAATAAGAGGTCCGTTTACCGCAGCGCTGTTTCATACATTTTTATTTAGTTCGTGTATAATCCGCCGGACTTCTTATACAGTGATTGGTTTACCTGTGTTACTGCATACAATTAATAATTTATTTAATTTATAAATAATTTTTATATTTATGTTAGTTCTGAATCTATATAATCTAAGTTATCTACATTAGTTAGGTAGAACCACGGAGTAAATTTATGATGAACCTGTAACAAACATTTGGAGTGTAAACGATCATCGCGACATACATGTTGTTTGTTACTTGTGGGTCAATCATACGACGAGGGTCACTACTGGAACTCACATACGCTGACCGCTGGCCCTTAAGGCCAGTTATAACTGTGCTAAAATTTGATTATTTCTGGAACGTTTGATCGGGATTTTTAGAGGGCGTTGTGGTCCTGATGCTATTTGGAATTGATGGTGTTATGATGTTGTTTAGTAACTACGTTGTACGTACGGTTTTAGGAGACTTTACAAGGTTTACCTTCTAATAAAATTTTCTGTTAATTACAGAAAACCGTTTTGAAATCTGATACGTAGTTTGAAAGGTACGGCCGAACGAGACTGAAAAAGCTTGTACGGAAAGTAATATTGATTTAGGTACTATGTATTAGTAAAGCGGTGATAGCCCAGTAGTTAAGACGGGCGCTTTCCAAGCGGGAGGCGTAAGTTCGATCCCAGTCACGGGCCTGTACCAATGAATTTATGACACTTAGCTCGTGCCTCGGCAAGCACGTAAAATCGTTGGTACTGCGCCTGATCTCTCTCCGGTAGTTAGAGATGCGCAGAATGAATGAATGTATGAATGAATCTACCTTTTTCACCCAACTTTCGCTATCACAAGTGGTTTGCTGGAAGAAATCTCTTATAGGGATAAGCACGCCTTTGTACATTGTCAATGTAAAATGTTTTTCCATATAAAATGTCTGTGTACAATAAAGAATAGAATAGAATAGAATGTGTCCTTTAAAAGAAAAGAGTGATATATATCATTTGAATGTAAAGATATAAATCACTCATTTAGCTTTTGACTTCCTTTCTATGATCCATAGTATAGAATGAACGAATTATTTCATTGCTGAGTGATCGAGATGTACCTACCTGCATTACGCTACAGAAATAATTTTAACCGATTAAACTGATTAATTTGTTCATACAATTTTACCGTCGTATAACAAAAATTTTCTCTGAACAATTCAAAATTTCGCTCGTCCTGTGTTTAGAATAAATATCGAAAATGTGTCCTATATCATACGGTGCTAGAGATATATTTGGAAAGCAAGTGAGCTAGAGAGTGATATAGCTCACTATAAAGATATGTTTCTTTTATATCACTCACTAGCATAAAACTTTCTATGGCAGTAGCCGTGTGGTATGCCTTGGGGGAGGGCTACGTCCAGCAGTGGACTGCAACAGACTGATGTGTAGCATCACTCAGCTTTCCGTCCCATCGGACTATGAGAGTAACGGAATAGAGAGTGCATCTGTGTTTGCGCACACACTTGTGCACTATAATATCTCCTGCGTACCTGGCCAATCTCCGTAGAGATTGGTCGCCTTGGCCGAAATACGGTCGGAGATTATCATCATTAGTAAATGCGTCACTGACCAGGAGCTGCAATAGGAGAAATGAGGCATTTTAGCCACGTTGCCAGCGGTGGAGTTGCAATGTTATTTTTTCAATATAAATGTAATATCGGCCGATTGGTGTAGTAGGTAGTGGCTCTGCCTGCAGCGCCATAGGTCCTGGGTTCGAATCCCGGTAGGTGCAATCATTGATATGATGAATATTGATGTTTGTTTCCGAGTCATGGATGTTTCTATACTTATCTATGTATTTATATACCGTTGCTTAGTACCCACGACACAAGACCTTATGGACCTTAATGTGGGACTAAGTTAATGTGTTGTGAAGTGTGTAAATATTTATTTATTATTTATTTATAATGTTATTATAATTTAAAGTTATTTACTATCTTTACTAAACCGAACCTGTAGAAAAGTGAGTTTGTATTCAGTGGTATCCCTCAGAGCAGTGTGACTGTGTTTATTACGTCCCACGCTCGACCACCACTTGACAAACCATACACATCTCATACATATACGTTACGTACTAGTGATGCTACACATCAGTCTGTTGCAGTCCACTGCTGGACGTAGCCCTCCCCCAAGGCATACCACACGGATACTGCCATAGAAAGATTTATGCTAGTGATGCGAGGTGCTATCGAAACTTCTGGAGATGCAAATTTGAAATAGAATAAAGGTTATATGGGAGTCATAAGTCTACGTTACAACATTTTCACAGAAATATTTTGACGTCAAAGCCCCGGCATGCCAAGCCTAGCTTATGCGGGGTTCCACTAGAACTAGAGATGAGTAGCTCATGAGTGAGTGATATAAAAGAAACATATCTTTATAGTGAGCTATATCACTCTCTCACTCACTTGCTTTCCAAATATATCTCTAGCACCGTATGATATAGGATACATTTTCGATATATTGTAGAACTGAGTTACCGAGCGAGAGTAAGGGAGATACGAGTACATACATCCGATCGGGCAATGTCGAAGGTTTCGACATCGCTCAGACCGAGACCCACATGCAAAAGAGTGAAAACAATATTAATTTATGGAAAAATGGATCTAATTGGAGTATTATTTATTCTAAACACAGGACGAGCGAAATTTAGAATTGTTCAGAGAAAATTTTTGTTATACGACGGTAAAATTGTATGAACAAATTAATCAGTTTAATCGGTTAAAATTATTTCTGTAGCGTAATGCAGGTAGGTACATCTCGATCACTCAGCAATGAAATAATTCGTTCATTCTATACTATGGATCATAGAAAGAAAGTCACACGTGAGCACACACGCGTCACTGAGCTAAATGAGCTAAAGAGCTAAATGAGTGATTTATATCTTTTCATTCAAATGATATATATCACTCTTTTCTTTTAAAGGACACATTCTGCGCATCTCTAACTAGAACACATCAGCTGCAACTCAGGGACGTTCATTCAGGGGCCTAGGTGATGAGCTGGCAACTTTTTACTGATCTTTCACATCCTGCTATGTACGAGTACGTTGCTGTAAGATCCCGCTTAGATCCTGCTGTTCTGGATATCATCATTATCTTCTTCCTGCCCTCATCGTTTTATTTATGGAGTTGGCGCAATATAACTCACATTGCCAAGGATTTGGCATTTTTTTACGGCCGGCTGTCTGCCTGACGCCAACCCTCCTCGGGTATAGCTAAGTGACAATTTTAGTATATTAAAAGCCGTGTATAAAATTTCAGTGGTACAGGATGACTGGGACTGAACTTTCGCCTTTCAACTGAATGTATACAGGATGTTTGTGACGGCCAGGAACATATTTATACCATAACTTCAGACCATGATTATGAGGTGGAAAAAACACTGAAAATTTTCGCAGGAAAATTCAAGAAATTTTTGATTTTTTTTCATATTAAAAAAATATATATTGTTTCATAATTTACAGCCCTGAGAAGTCCACTGTTAGACATAGGCCTCCTCCAACAACCTCCACTCCGACCGGTCGGAAGCAGCCTGCATCCAACCTATGCCCGCGACCTTGGCCAGGTCATCCGTCCACCTCGCGGGTGGCCTTCTCACGCTGCGCTTGCCGATACGTGGTATCCACTCTAGAACTTTCCGACTCCATCGGCCATCGGTTCTTCGAACTATGTGCCCTGCTCATTGCCTTCAGCTTGCTGGACCGTTGAGCTATGTTGGTGATCTTTGTACGTCTGCGGATCTCCTAATTTCTGATTCGATCACGCAGAGAGATCTTTAGGCCTTAGCATAGCTCTCTCCATCGCTCGCTGTGCGATTCTGAGCTTCTTTATGAGGCACATAGTTAGAGTTGATATATTCGTTTACTTCGTTTTAATTAGCCCTTAGATAATGACCAAAAAAATATTTTTTTTTTAAATAAGATAAGTTTCAAAAAATAAGATTCCAAAATTTTCCGACCTTTTTTCATGTTTTCAGAAAAAAAATAGTTTAGTTCGTTTAATTAGGCCTTAGATAATTACTTCAAAATAAAATTTTTACCATAAGACGATTATAAAAAAAATTGACCTCAAAAAAGTTCAAAAAATTTATCAACCCTAATGGAGAGTCACAAGTGATCCAAAAAAACAGCAATGTGTCATACAATAACCAATAAGCCCATTTAATTAGTCACACATAATCAAATTCAAAATATATTTCCTTCGAGTAATAATACTGTCGTATAATTCAACACAATATTTGTTCAGCATTTCAGTATTTGTCTGGCTGTCACCCACATCCTGTATACATTCAGTTGAGATGTATAATATATCATATATGTATAATATATAATGTAAAGTAGTTGATCGTGTTCCTACCTACTACTCACACATCACTAGAGCGCGTTTATTCGTCGGGTTACAATTATTTAACCTTACTTAAGGTGCGGGTCACAAAGTGTGGCCGCAAGTGTAGGTGGGCCGCGGGTCACTCGCTCTCTGACTCAGAATGTTTATTACATTATGCTCCGTCTTCCGTAGACCTCAGAGTAACAATGTATACGACTCAATTATACAGCGGACTATAAAGTATACATGCCGTAATTGATGTTTTTTTTTCAATGGTTGTGCAGTATGATTAAATTATGAGAAAAAGGGAAAATAAGATTTTAGCTTATATTGAGAAAATTCATCCATCTTTCGTTCATGTCGTAAAAGTCGACTTAAACCTAACCAGACGATGAGCTAGCAGCATCTTATCACTGATCGTTTACATCTGACTCCACGACGGTAAACGTGGCTGTAAGATCTCAGTTGTGACTTTCCAGTTGTGCCTTCCCCATTTTCCTATGGTCTATCCAAAATTAGTGATTTTCTTTTGACACGAAACTAGGTAGGTAAAAAGAAACAACTTTCACTATGGGACCAACTCTGAAATATTTTAAAAAAAACTGCTTTTCCATACAATCTCGAATAATAAACTGCGTGAAACGTCTTTAAAATCGCGCCGAAACGGGTACCAGGAACTGGACCGTAACGAAAAGGTCTAACTCGTACCTTAATAATTTATTAGTTTAGAAACAAAAATGTGGTGTAAATATTTCACTTATATTTCGTTATGAGTTGGTCAAGCGGGGCGGCGGGGGAGGGATACTGCGATACTGTGCGAAAACGCTTGTTTCTATTCAGTGTAACGTGACTACCTTTATAGCTTTCGTATCAAGTTTATTTGAACCGATTGATTTATCACAAAAATAAGTGTAATTTGGATAGTATTTATATCTATACTAATATTATAAAGCTGGGTGTGGGTTTGACACGCGCCAGGCAAACTACTGATTTGAAATTCAGTGTTAGATAGATTGAGTTACAGTCTATACAACAACCTGCCCGGCTTCGCACGGGTACAACGCCCCCTACGACAGTGCTGCTATTACTCGCAGAAAGTGAATTTGCTATGTATTTTATGTTTCTATTACCTGATTATAAGTAAAACAGCGTCCATCTTGTTTGTTGTCAATCTTTTACGGGCGATTCGTGCTAACATACGTTTCACGTTAAAACCAACGGCCGTGTGCCCCGACACAGCCCCACCCGCTTTTTTTTCAATATTTCGGAGTTGGACCCATAGTGAAAGTAGTTTCTTTTTACCTACCTAGTTTCATGTCAAAAGATAATCACTAATTTTATATAGACCTTATATACATCCAAGATGTTTTTTTTGAATTTTTTTTATTATTTGATCGGGCGAATTTATATCAATCAATCAATATGTTTATTTGCTCAAATATGTGTATATATACATGTTATTATTTGTATTTACAGCAAGCGTTCTACATATTTTGTCATATCTGACATGCAAATTTTTATTCCATACAATTCAACATCAAGCAGGCATTAGTTAGTTTAATAAATTCCAATAAAAAATGACAATTTAACAATAAATAACTTATAGTGTCCAGTGTTTATGTTAGTTTTTTCATAGACAGATATTAATTATTTCTTGTGAAAAAATCTTGCTACGCGCGTCTTTTGCTACGTGCTTTTATGCAGAAAAATGCAGTCTATTTACTCAACTTTGGACCCAAATATTTTGGAAACCAGACACTTCCCAGGCACTTCCATGAATCAAAAATGGATCGTGAGGTCATGAGGTAAATATTTGTAGTTTTCGGCTGTTGACACAAACACCCTGTATATGTAAATTATTTGCATGCGACAATACTCAGCTTAACATATATGCATATTGACCTTTCTTCGTGCGTCAATACCAAAATACACCAAATCTTTAATTGCCAAATATCTAAATTTACATATTGAATGCTAAATTATGTCTAAAATTGATTACCAAATATGATTAAATATTTCGTAAAGAGCTAAATTTACCCAATGATTTTATTTACTAATGTTTATCTTGTGCGATTATTTATTCTCTAGAGACACGCGATCGGCTTCACTGTTAAATATATAACTTGTATGCATAAGCTGTATTAGTATTCGAGATTGTCGTACAATTAGTTTTAAGTTAAGGTTTACTTGATATTGTCATCTATCAGGGTGTAACAAAAGGGGTTTTTATGTAGGTAAATAGCCTGTAAAAGGAAGCTACCCACCAAATTTCTATCGAAATTTTTATTTAATTTAATAGCTCAGGAATTTCATTTTAAAAATATTAATTTGAATCAAATTTAAAGGTTCTCTATAGTGGGCTATTTACAGCTTTCCGCTTAACATACCCTTTTTGTTACACCCTGTATGTATAAAAATCAATTCCACATACTCATGAACGGGTCTATTTTTATCGGACTATTTAGTAGATTGTTTATGTGAAGTTTGACTGGGTTCTTCATTTATCACATTTTTTGTGGAGGCTGTATGAAACTTTTTTTGATTGTGCTGTTTATATGACATGCTGTTATTTACGTTCTTCGATTAAAACAAAGGTGCTGTTTATATTTTAAACATATTGTTGAGTGCATACCTTACAAACCTCGGGATCACCTAATGTAGCAACAGGATGTAATGGACGTCCTGGTGATATATTATATGGGGGTAATGGGGCCTGGTCTGTCTGGGGATGTCGTTTCCAATACACCAGATTTGGCTGTGCACTTGAGAATAGCCAATGATATTGAAGCAAATCTATTGGAAAGAGCAGCACAACCACCAGCGACTACATACGTTGACCCCCTTTTTCCCCGACTGCGCGACCAAAGGAGTGGTATTGTGTTTCTATGTATGTATGTATGTTCCTTTGAAGCTAGTCGACCGATTTTTATGATTCATACGTCAATACAAGTCACTAATAACATGACATTTATCAATATGGCGACTACTGGACGCCATTTTATGAAAATAAAAAAAATAAAGTCAACAAACTATATCGAGTGGGGATTTGAATGGTACTAAAAATCTATTTAACATTTTTCGACCGTTTGGATCTATATCGTGAGTTGCGTAACAAAACAAATACAGCAAGATGTTCCGGAAGTCTACTCAAGCTGTACTCATAATAAAAAAGTATAAAATAAAAAAACTTAATTTTAAAAATTCAAAAACCCGACTGCTTTAAAAGGAACCAAATAATGTACATAAAAAAACAGAAAAAAAAAACAAGCACTTAGATGTCCGGTGGTCTAGAATTCAGTTGTTATGTTACGATCATTAGAAAATATTTTATGTTCTTCAATAGTATTCATTCCATAATAATATTATAAAAAAAATCTAAGTTATGTACATTATTTGGTTCTTTTTTAAGTACGGCCATGGAATGTGTCTTCAAAAAACCGGCCGGTTGATTACCTCGGAAATGTACAACGAAGCTTTGATAATAATTGAATATTAATTTTAAATAGTTGGTACTATTGGGTATGACTGCACCAAATCGTGAGATGAATGATTTGTATGATTGTGAATTGCAACGTGAGCAGGAATTCAATTCTAATGTTTTGCGTTTATTTGTCCAACCTGGAATATTCATCAAAAACATGTATATGACACAATCATACAAGCCGTTTCCAATAATGCAGGTGGATTATATTTCTTGGATGCACCTGGTGGCACAGGCAAAACGTTCGTTATATAATTGATTTTAGCGACTATTCAATCGGAACAGAAAATTGAATTAGCACTTGCGTCGTCTGGAATTGCTTTACAGAATAAAAAATAAATTGACAAAAAGGGAATGTTTTTATTATTTCACTTTATACGTAGCGAAGCACGTACCGGGCCACTAGTTGCATTATAATTTCTTCTCTTTTTGTCATCTGTCCCACTATGTATTATGTAAGTATGTCACACGGTGTAGATTTTCTCGTACACAAACAATCCATCTATATATATTTTACTTATCCCAACTGGTTTGCTGGAAGAAATCTCTTAAGAGATAATACATTACAAAGTATTTTCTAAAGAATAATAGAAATAACTTAGATTTTTTTATTTTTCTGATAACTATTATGACTTGGCCTATCTCCCGTTTCCGGTTTGACGCATATTCCTTCAAAATGGCTAGTGAATTGCAAGTGTTTATCCGGGACACCCTGTATATTCAGATGATTTCTGTTAATATTTAAAATACAGAATCCTGCTGTACAAAGAAGGTAGGTATTACAGATAAAGGTTTCAAAAAAATGTTTGCTCTGAAAGGATTTTCAACAGTGACTATGAAAAATTTAAAGTATTCTATTTTATTTAATGCAGTTTCTATCCTTGAAACTCCTTGATAATCTCCTCTCGTTGATAAGCTATCCCATGTCGAGCTCAGCCCGGTCGGCAGATAAAGGCCTGTGACGTCACACGGCGGCTCACGCTTGACTGCGCAGATAACACTGACAGACAGCTAATACGCATATAAGTATGTTATTATGAGTACGTTTCATATAGGTTTATTTTATTTTGATTAGATTTAAATATTAGTTTTTCTCTATCTTTTTTTTATAATAGAATTCCATTTATTTTATTCAAATACGTAAATATAATAATAAATAAAAAATAAATTTTCTCTATCAACTTTTTTTCACGAATTTTTCTCCATATATGGGAAGTTTCCAAAAATTTCCAAATGAGTTAGATTCTTATTAGCAAATACGTAAATATAATAATAAATAAAAAAGAAATTTTTTTTATTCATAAACTTACATTTCTAGAATATACCCTTCGTTAAAGGTAAACCCTGTATTTAAGAGCTAATATACCTTTATCGGCACATTACCTACATAGCTATTACTCATGCCTATTGACTTTTTAACGATGTCTCATCCATAGACACGCGTCCGATATCTCAATCGATCGAAAAAGAATCGGTACATACCTATAATCGATAAGAAATTAATCGAATTAGAGCACAAAGAGCGAGCGCTCGAGAATCGATCTCGGTCACAATGGACATCGCAAATGGACAAATTGTTACGAGTTAAGAACGTAGTCCGCTAATGGATGTGGTATTTTAGGTTTTTATTTGTCTATAATTGATAGAGAGGGTTTTATTTATGAAATACAAATGAAAAACAAACATAATTAACAACTTAGATCTATCAATGATTTTACAATGAATAATAATCACAATAAAATAAAAACTCGTCAGGACTAATAATATAGACCAAAGACTTAGACGGTTCGCTTACTCGGTTTACTATTAAACGTTGCTCAATGTCAATTAACTGATTACTTTTTTTTTTTTTAATTTTCATTATTATTATTTTTTTTATTAAATTGCCTATAAACCTTTATAGGTTACCATTCGCTTATTTACATTTAACAGATAGAATTGTTTTGCCATTAGGTACTTAGTTGTGATGAAGTGCGTGTTGAGTCCTACGCAATAAAGGTCCGTAGTTAGCCATTGATTTTTTCCAAAATTAGGAACTTATTAAAAACCGTTTTACTAGAAATATTTTTAAAGTAAAATTTATTTCAAAGCATGTTATTTACATATTCATAAATAGCACTCCGAGCAAAAGTCTCGATAAATATTAATGATTTTAAGCTGTAAATCTTAAAGGTACTTACATAATATAATATATTTCACGACACCAAACTCACCTTTGCTATCTAGTTTTAACTTGGCAATTTTGTACTTTATTTAAACAATATAAATAATAAATGATAGCGTATTTATAGTAGCAAGTTTTTTCAAATTTTTGTCACTATTTATAGTTTGAAGGCACATTTTCAAGTACTTTTTCTTCGATGTTTAGATTCAATTATAGAAATACATAATAATAAATTGTATGCAACAGGCAAGAATATGGTATTTATACGAGCCTTAAATCTCTTACGTTTACCACATTCATATTTGTTACATCCATGTCGACCCGTGTGTCACCGAGCAATCGGTGTCAGATTTGTGTCAGTCACGGCTCGTCCTGACCGACGCTGACCGACGGCTGACCGACATGTGACCGCCGCCTATTGTGACCTAATGTACGATATCAGATAGACACCATATTACCATCTATAGAATCTATATTGTAAACTGTTTTTCTGGTCTAATGGATATGGCTGGTAACTATGTTTCTTTATTGTACACATAATATATAAGTATAAAATATATCTAGAAAAAAAATATAAATAATTGGCATCTCAATCTCTAAAAAAGATTTATTCCAGCAAACCATCCAAACTAGCAAAATCAATAGTTACATCGTTTAAAATTTCTGTAATGAATAAAGAATAAATAAATATATTATAAAACAAAGTCACTGTCTTATGATTATATGACCCTATGTATGCTTAGGTACTGCTTAGATCTTTAAAACTACGATTTTGACGACGATTAGACCGACGGATTTTGATCCGGTTTTTTAAATAGATAGAGTGATCCAATTCAATATTGGTATAGCATCGATCTCAGAACGTGTTCTGTAGCATCGATTATGTTATGAGATCGATGGACTGCTTCGAAGTGACATCGATACTTCGAGTAGGTTTTTGGTGTCTTATCTAACAAATTTCTATCAAAGTTCACATGAACTCCACTACGGCGTAGATAGAATAGAATGGTGTAGGTTTTTTATTTGAATGTTATACACACACGGATACAATAGCAACAATGAGACAAGACAAACAGGGTAGAAATGAAGACAGTGAAAAGTAGGTAATATAGGGTTGCCAACCGTCCTGTTTTCCCAGGACATGTCCTGCTTTTTGGGGTGTCCTGGGCTGTCCTGGATAGTTTTTAAGCATCGTCCTGGGTTTTAGAGTCTTGTGACACATTCGCTATCGGCAGATTTTGTAAGGGTGCTGATATCAGGTCAACGCCTATTGCGACGACGGAAATAAGTGTCAGCGGCACCTCTAGAAAGCCTAAAAGTCGCAAATACGTAGTCGCCGGCACTGAATGTGTTAATGACATGAATGTAAAAAGAATAACGGACAGAGTGTTGTCAATACACAGAGTGAAGCATTCATAGTAAGCTCGGTAACGATATTCCATAGAGTAGGGATGTGTAACGACGCGTTATCCACCCACACATACAAACCATAGTAAGCTCGGCGCCTACTAGAAAATACGCACACATGCGCAACGCGCCGCCATTTCGGTGCTTCAATCTGTGCATTGACAGCATTACGTCCGTTGTTCTTTATACGTCCATATGTTTGGAATTCGCACTCCACTAACTCTCTTCAATCGTATTGTCACTGGGCTCGCATATGTATAGTCCTGGATTTTAATCGAAATGCCCTGGTATTTCTTCTTCAAATCCTGGTTTCAAGTGACAATTTTAGTATTAGGGATATGAAAATCTGTAGGTACATGAAATAAATTCACAGGTATTTAGTAGTGCCCACCCCGTAAGGGATGAAGGCGTGATTACCTGTCACAATATATTCCTGAAAACTGCATCGAAATCGGGTTCAGCCGTTTACTGAGATTAGTGTGCACAATCATCGATATTATACTCGTATGTATATAGGAACATTTAATACTGCAGGCCCGTAACTAATCGAACATACGAAAAAATCTTTTTTTACGGTCGACATCGGACATTATTTACGATATTGCATTTGTTCCTTGTGGGGAATAGTTACCACTAAGAATACCTGCGCAAGTCCATTACGCGTTTTTTTACATAGATACATATAATCACGCCTTTATCCCTTACGGAGTAGGCAGAGCACCAAGGGTCGATAGAACCACATGGTGTCACTTCTGACTAATTTTGAGGGTATAGTTGAGATGTAGGTACAAGTTTTACAAGTTACCAAAAAAATATTCTCAGTTAAGCTCAAGCTTCGGTAGGTACTAAAATATATCTTTCTTCAAATTTGTAGCAAAGCCTTTTCTTCGCTGAATATATTCCAAATTGCTTTTCCGGATGTATTTAAAAAAAAATAGTAAAGGCACGGTAGTGCGCTTGCCAAGTCGAGCAAATAAAGGTTACTTAGTCCATTTTCCATATTATTATTATCATTAGTAAGTTTAACACAGGTTACACAGAACATTTTTTTAAATAATAATAAACATTCAACTAAAGACACTTTTAATTTTTAGAATGGATGCCATACAATTTCAAATCAAATTTCTTTAAAGGTGACTCTATACTTACCACTTTGTATAAGAAGCAAAGTGTTTATTAATAGCCAATGTCAATAACCGATCTCGAGAGATTTTTGCATTTTTCAGATAAATGTTCTATAGTTTTAATACAAAATTTGGAACAAAAAAGACCGAGATTCTTTATGATCTCTAGTATTGAAATTGGCCGCAAGAAGGTTCGAATTAATTATTGCTTTTATATTATCATATTTATTACGCCTATTCTTATTATTCTCTACCTACCACTCCGGGAAAGACACGTAATATAATATTTATTATTTGAAGTACTTTTTAATACATGTGATGTTGGTGTGCTTAATCTTAATAGATGAATAAATAAATAAGTAGCTCTCCTAAAAAGTTAATTACCTATGCTGGTGAGACGAACATATTATTATTATAATTATTTTAAAAGGTTACTCATGTGTCTAATGATCAAATACTTAATTAATACTTCTAATCTATCCCTTGCAACATTTGAATTTGCTACATTAACTTAATTATAATTGCATGGCATTTGTTGTTTTTATAACTTAATAAAGTTCATATCTTTTAATAAGTATATATACAAATATATATGACACTGACTCTCCAAATAAGAATATCTACATTTGAAATAAATTTATACTGTAATGGGTAATAACGGGCTAAAAGAAAAATAACTTCTAATACTAAAAATATTTATGTCGGATTATATAGAAATAAATAAGTGATTGCTATATTTCTAAATAGTAGGTATATTTACCCAAAAATTGGAGGTAGGTACGTATAATTCCCTTTTGATTTTTAATGCTAATAGTGTATCTAAATATTACCGTTCTGCATACATTTAAATACAAAGCCAAAAACATCTCTACCGAAAAACTAGCTAGGTATTTCAAATATTACTACTTACCTACCTAATAGAACAATATGCGGCTACATGCATCCAAGTTAGATTGTAATATTGCAACATTACAGTGGATGCCGGGACAAGTTTGAACAATCGGGATAAAGACGAGATGCGCGCGCGCACACTCGCCCAGATCGGTGGGAGGGGGGCGAGCTTTAGGGACCGAGAGGATGGTCTATGTAAAAAGCTCGGCCTGCCATTGGCTCCGGGCTCGCCCCATAGCTGCCGGGGCGGAGTCTCGAGCTGTCGGTATAAAAGCGCGCGCCGCCTCCGCGCCGCCAGTCCACTCGCCGACCGCAGTGCATGCACACGCGCAGTGTTCCTATCAGTGTTCTTACTAGTGTTACAAAATGGTGAAGTTCGAAGGAGATTTCAGTATTAATTCAATACTGATGAATCACGCTGACAGCAAACCGCCGTCGTCTCCAACGCTCTCGCTCGAGGCGTCTCCTTCTGAAGCAGAGCTGAGTGACTGCGAGCTCGACGTGACGGGAACTGAGCCCGTGGATTGCTCCAAACCAAAAAGCGACGACAAAAAACACGAAAAACCTGCCTACAGCTACAACGCTCTCATCATGATGGCGATCCGCAACAGCCCCGAAAAGCGTCTCACCCTCAACGGCATCTACGAGTACATCATGACCAACTTCCCGTACTACAAGGAGAACAGGCAGGGCTGGCAGAACTCCATCCGGCACAACCTGAGTCTGAACAAGTGCTTTGTGAAAGTTCCGCGACACTATGACGACCCCGGCAAAGGCAACTACTGGATGTTGGACGCCAGCGCCGAGGACGTGTTCATTGGAGGCACAACGGGCAAGCTGCGGCGGCGCTCCGCTCTCAACGGGCGATCCCGGCTCGCCTGCTTCAAGCGGCCCCTTTTCCCAGGTGCTCCCATGTCATCTCCGTACCCACCGACATATTCACAGCTGGTTGGACTGTACTCCCAGCTGCTGTATCAAAGATACGCTCCGATGCAGATGAAGACGGCGCTACATCCAGCGTTCAGAACTGACTCAATTGGTTATGCGGCTACCGCGGGATCCATGCCCGGCTCCTTGCCGTACCCGGCGGTGTACGCGGACCGCTTCGTGCCGCAGCCGGCGCTGGTGCCGCAGTCGTCGCTGGTGCCGTCGCCGCCGCTGCTGGCACCCTCGCCGCCGACCTCCGGCGCCTCCAGCCCCGAGCTGCCCTCGCCGCCGCACCACATACCGCCGCACCTGTACAAGCCGGTCACGGTCCTCACGCGGCACTGATCCCTCATGTCCCGCTATAGTTTAATTATCTGTGATGTAGTTTAAATTAGTGATACCAAACGGACCAGTGGCTAGGGGTAATCTCTGTAGTGATTTCGATGCGCGTTTGTCTTGGCCTCACTGTTAGCATTCCGAAATCTTTATATTTAAGTTTAGAAATTATTGTAAATAGATCCATAGTGTATATTTATTGAAGTCGGTTAAGATATGAGATATTATAATAAATGAAAGTTGTTTCCTTTACATTTTATTTTTATTTCGTGTTGTATGCCCTTATGTCGCAGTCTGAGATCTAAAAAGTACTGATGTAAAAATAGAGCCAAGTTCTGATTTCAACTTTAAGTAATTTTAAATCTTACATACTTAACAAAATTATTGTTAGTTAAAATATGGGTTCATATTGGATTTCTAATTATTGGGACCGAGAGAGATTATATTTAGGCGTAGAATGATTCTCATTATGTTAAACTGTAAATACTAAAGTAGTTGTGAGATGATCTTTTTCGTGATTCTGCACTACAGTGCTGTTTTTGTCCGTTTATTACTCAAAAAGTATGTAAGGAGTTGAAAGAATTAAGGATAACTAATTTAAACTGCTAATTTAGTTGAAGATTGTGCAATGATATAAATTTATATAATAGAATTATTTATATATTTTTATAAATACAACATTTATTTAAATTACCTTGAGAACCTAACTATACCGGATGTTTTTTCGTTGCCACCCTTAACGAAGGGTATGTACTCTATACATCAAATAAAGTAAGTTTATGCCAAAAAATGTTGGGAAATGATTAGAATTTTTTGAAAAAAAAAAATTACTTGATTGGCCGAAATTTATTATGTCCAGTGTTTATGCTAGTTTTTTCATAGACAGACATTAATTATTTCTCGTGAAAAAATCTTGCTACGCGCCATTATGTGCATTTGTGCAGAAAAACGCAGTCTATTACTACTTTCTAATACTTTTCCCAGGATGCCCATAATGATCTCCGTAAACGTTGAGAAAATGTAGTCTGGTCACTGGATGCAACAGTCATTATAAATTCTAATTTAAGTTGCGAGATGTCCCAAAACCTAATATCGCTGGCTAAAATAACTCAAAGAAAAATGTAGTCTGGTTTAATTTCATAGTAGGCAAAAGTACCAAAATATCTTAGCAGCTTAGTTATTTTATTACCCGACTGCGTGACGCAAAGGAGTGGTATTGTGTTTAACAGCCTATGTATGTATATTCCTATGAAGCACTACACAAACCAAACGCCTCGGTCGATTTTTATGATTCATACGTCAATCGATTCCTCTTAGTCCGGAGAGTTTTACTGAAGACATGACGTTAGTGAAAATCCAATATGGCGACTACTGGACGCCATTTTGTGAAAATGAAAAAAAATAAAGTCGACAAACTATATCGAGTGGGGTATCGTTGAATAGGTATTTAATAATCATTTTTAGGTTTCTCTCAACATATTTCGATTCGACCAACCGTTTAGGATCTATATCGGTAATGTCCATAATAAAAAACTGAAAAGAAAAGAAAATAGGCACTTAGATTCCGGTGGTTTAAATTTTGTGAATAATATATGTATGGATATCACACGTCCATCTAATTGTAATTTTAAATACATTCACTTACTTGATTACATTTCATTTAATCAAGTAATTATTTTAGTAGTAACTCAATACATTGGGTAAGTTACTTGTTTAATTAGTTAACCACATTGTAAATAGTTGTGCAGGCAAACTTCGTAGTCTCATTTTTTTTTTTTCAGAAAAAAAAACTTTTATTTTATTTCATAAAAAAACCTTGTCCTAGAAACAACTAACACAAAAAATAAAGGATCATCTAGTTTAGTGCATAGTTAATAGGTTGAGTTTTAGTTTATAATTATTGAAATACCTAAATCAATTTTATTTATAAACTAGTGGACGCCCGCGACTCCGTCTGCGTGGAATACAGAAAAAAAAAACAAAATATCGAAATTATCCGGGATAAAAACATTTTCCCGGGATAAAAAGTAACCTATATGTTAAGTGGGACCTGTCACAATATATTCCTGAAAACTGCATCGAAATCTGTTCAGCCGTTTCTGAGATTAGCGTGCACAATCGCACAGACAAACAGACAAAAATTCCAAAAATCATTGTTTTGGGTACTATTGCGTTGATAAAGGTATTCTATAATATTTTTTCTCATATATCTTCCATGTACAGACAGCGATCCGTTACATTTTTATTATATGTACCTATATAGATTTTATTACTAGTGGCCGCCCGCGCTTCCGTCCACGTATTTCTGGGATAAAAAGTAGCCTATGTCTGGCCTACCTGTGTATTGGACCGACTCGACGCGCGACGGATAGAAAAACCTACTAACTATATAAAAGCAAAATTATTTTAAAAATACTTAGTAATAAGTATATAGATTTTAACTAGTATAAACATTTAAAATTAATAAATATCTTTAATTATATTTTTATTAATATGTAGTAATAAGACTTTTCCTAGCTATTCGGAATTCGTGATTTTTGACACGTGTAGCTGTTTTATCAATGTTAAAGTCATGTGGGTTTATATCTATAATATACTATAATATAATCTGATAACGCTTGTCTATTATTACCTACAAACTATAATATTATGCGTATGAAAGACTTATGGATATTTTAAAATAACATTCCTTTTTGACGCAAGAAATTTTAACTTTAAGGAAAATAACTTTAATTTTGACATTAAATTATAACTAGTGGCCGCCCATGACATTAACCGAGTTAATTTTGAAATTTGCGTCTAATTTTCCGAAAATCCTTCAGGCCTAAATGCCTACGTCATACAAAGACACTCCCAGTTTTGGATCTCTGGTTGAAGCTGTGCGTTCATCCATCAGACAAGAGTCATCTATATCTATACTATAATAAAAATGTAACGGATCGCTATCTGTACATGGAAAATATATGACAAAAAATACTAAAGGAAACCTTTATCAATGCAATAGTACCCAAAAGAATGATTTTTGGAATTTTTGTCTGTTTGTCGGTTTGTAAAAAAGCAAGTACTTAGATGTCCGGTGGTCTAGAATTGAGCCGGTAGCTCAGTGGTTAGAACGCTAGTACGATATCTAGTACGATAGTTGTGGGTTCGATTCCCACTCGGGTGAGGAATTTTTTCCATTTCTTTATTAATAATTTTATAATACCACTCCTTTGCGTCGCGCAGTCGGGTAAAAATTACATTAAATTAGCCCAGTGACAGGTTTCGCCAGAAATATTTTAGGTTTTCTAAGGTAGTTTTCATTTTTAAAAGTGGTAAGGTAATTGCCATATAACTTAGGGTACCTACCTAGCCCCCTTTATCAAGGACCTTTTAAAAAGACCTCTATCTCCTATAATAATCCTACCTGAAAAAAAAAAAAAAAAAAAAGTGGTAATAGAAGCTATTCGGTGAAACGTATAAATGTGTCCCAGGCTAATAGTTACATAAAGGGCGCCAAGTGAAACCCCTCCGGTTTAATGGCACCCGGAACCTAATTGTAATTCTTTTAAAAATGTGAAATAAATAAAAAAAAAAAAAAAAAAACCTACACACGCAAGCCAAAATCCTATGGATTATGAAAAATGTATCTAATCTATTCATGAAATAAAGATAATAAATAAATTAAAACACACTTTATATTAAATTTCTAAAACCTTTATCAGGTGATATAAGCGTGATGTTGATATTTAAACATAGTATTTGTTTTTATGATAGGAGATATAACTCCAATAATCCGAAAATACTTCGTTTATCAATAATACTTATAACGTAGCAGACAGATTACAATACTTAGTCTTTTTTGTCATATTTTGGATAATATTGTCCAATTTGTTTGTTCCTCACATTATTTGAATCATTGTTTTATTCGAATTGAAGAGTTTCGTAGAGATATCTGTCATCGAGCTGATCTCGATCAAGATAAATATTTTCCTTTATCTGTGTTTTATGACGTTGCTTCGTACCAAATATCAAGATTGTGAGTTCACGGGAAGTATCCTGTAGGTTTTGATTCCTTGCGATTGTCGAAAATTTGGCGGAAATTTGCCTCCTAAACGGCTGTATCTTTTGATTGCGTTGGCTTAGAAGTTTGATTTTTTCACAGCTCTAAGTGACAGTAGTATTTGATACAAATTTCAGTTTGATAGTCCACACGTTTCTGAACAAAAGGGCCTCGACTAGGGCTGCCATCAGTTAAATTACCCAGGACAAAAACCCCGGACATTTGGGTGAATACTGATATTTCCCCGGACTCCCTCGACAAAACTCCCTCAAAAACGTCCCTCATGCATATCAGGATGCGCGGAGCGGGGCGGCTTAATTTTTTATTATGAAATGGCGTAATTTATTGCAAACATTCCAGTCTATCAAATTAATCAGATTTTCTAATATTTACAAACCCCGCCCGGACGCTCCCCGGACGCTCTCCAAACTAGGACAAATCCGGAGAAACCCGGACGGATGGCAGCCCTAACCTTGACTGACAGACGGTGAAATTCTGGATAAAGTTATTGAGGAAGGTCACTTTTAAAACGGAAATATAATCTGATTACCGGATAGAAAAACTCACACGGCAATGGCTCCGCGAAAGTAATAAAATATTTTCTCAGGACATAAAGTAACCTATGTTCTTTTTAGTCTCTAGCTAGACTATCTGTGTACCATGGACGGAGTCGCGGGACACAGCTATATAGATGATAAAAATACTGTACATATCTTATATGTATGTATAAAGTAGATAAGTATTAGTTCGTAGATATAAAAATCAGATGATTTAGTATCGACTGTTTGACACATGATTTTTTAAGTTAATTATTTAAGTATGATAAATAACTTTAAACATCAACTGCATCTCCTTGCGTGTATGTTCTTAAGACTCGACATAGGTATTCAGGGACTTTCTCCCAACTGATGTCTTTCTGATCCCGGTAATTGGGTCCTTCCACATTCAACAGATATTTCTTTATCTATCTTTCTTACTATATATCTTTCTATCTATCGTAGAACCGATGGACGGTGGAGTAGCGGGTTCTCGAATGGCGCTCACACAATGGTGACCAAAAATTAAATGTCAATCAAACTGGTTGCATACCGCTACTTTACGGCAAAAAGCGGGTAAATCTGGTGATCACATTCAGCCTGCCACCATCTATCACTTACAGAGCTTGGTGTAATATCTGAGAGGCTGCGGGTCGTCAGAAAATCAATGAGTCGACATTCCAAGTTTTTATTCCTATTTCTAAGTTAAATGGGACAACTATTGCAAATAAGATACCTATGTTGAGAAAATGTTGGCCGATAGAGCACAATCATATAGGTTATATAAACTGTGCATAATGAGAAATACTTCTACTTAGTGTATTTATACCCTACCTAAGTAACGTTTTGAAATCCTATGGCAGTTAAAAAAATATGTGTTATTTCCAAAAAAAAATTTGCTATAGTGGACGCCCGTGACTCTGTCCGCGTGGACTGCAGAAAAAAAACAAAACGTCGAAATTATCTGGGATAAAAACATTTTCCCGGGATAAAAAGTATCCTATGCATGTTAAGTAGGACCTGACACAATATATTCCTGAAAACTGCATCGAAATCGGTCCAGCCGATTCCAGCCTGAGATTAGTGTGTACAAACATCAATCCGTTACAATTTTATTGGTACATATATGTATAGATAGATATAGAAGATTATACTTAGGTCATTTGCTGGAGTGAAAAATGTAAAGTCGTTTCCGCTTATAGTTTGGACCACACACAAAAATGAGCTACACCTGAATAGTGACAAACAAACAAACAGACAATCACATACGCCTGTCAGTAGGAAACCATCGTTAGTCATCCATCACAAACGTTCCGAGAACCTCTAAGATTTAATTACACAAATATCTGCATTTGTAGCACAAAGTGAGATTAAACGGTATATTGTAATATTATAATCATAGAGGGGTACCTTTATAAAGTTTGAAAAAAAATTGGGTCTGGACATGGTCTGGAATTATTTTTATACAGGGTGTTACATAGGGCAAAAGCAAAGTTAAGCGAAAAGCTATGTAAATAAGCCACTAAAAGGGACCTATCCACAAAATTTCAGACTCGAAATCACATGTTTATTTTTTCAAATAGTATAGAGAATTCATTTACTATGGGTGCGCCCACCACCGGGCCCTACACCCTCCACTGACTAAATGTATAGATGATAATGATAAAACTGAGTAAATGTATGAACTTCCGAATTGTAACGCCTAATACAATTTCATTTATAGAGAATTCCTAAACAACTCAGGAATGTTCATACAATCTTAAAAAATAAAGATGTGATTTCGAGTCTCAAATTTTGGAAATAGATTCTCTATAGTGGGCTGTCTACATAGCTTTTCGCTTAACATACCCCTTTTGTTACACCCTGTAGTATTAACAAGTGTAACAAGCGGTGCCGTAAGTTCGATCCTGGTTACGTGCCTGTACTAATGAATTTATGTAATGTACGGATTTCAAAGTTGTAACACTAGACCTATTTTACATATAAGTAAACAGATTTGAGAAATGCCAGCCAAGGAAACGAACAGATTTTTGGAAAACCAACATCTTTAAAGATAACGCAATAGTACCTAGTAATAACACTTATACACAGGCATAAACTAAATTATACAGATAGCAAACGGCTTCATCACGATGATAAACATCTGTTTTGCAAATATTGTTACCTATTTTGATTACTTTAATCTACGTGATTCTGATAACATGAATTACTTTAGGATTATAACATAATTCGTCAAGATATGCAGCAAAAATAAGGAGATCTATGAAGCTTTACTTGTGGTCCTATCTTGATGAAGTATGATTAAATTACATAATTAATAATAATAATAATAATAAGCCCGCAGGGCAGCTTGTGGCGAGCTGTTGGGAGGTAGCGTTCCCACGGACCTAAAGTGCTCCCGGGGGAAGACCCTATTCCTCATCTCCGGCGCTGGAGTGAGGTCTGACGAGGAACAGTTCCTCCACCTCTGCCTTGCCTTCGCCGGCCGATGAGAGATGATCACATTTTGGAACACTTTACTTGACACTATAATTCAGTCACAATAAGTAAGATTAGAATTTGTTTTGCTTGGATTTCAAGTTCAGGTTTTTATGTTATCTCAGGACAATTTACGGGACTACAGAGTCCCGGTCCTTTAAGAGGTATGCACCGAACTGTAGCCAAAAAGGACGCCATTGAAACATTATGGTGAACATTGTTATAGCTGATCTCGTACTGTCAGATTAAATCAAATCATTTTATTGCATACTAAGTGTACCTACATAACAGTTTTAGATATTTACACAGAATATAAGAGAACTTGCAACTTAGTAGCCCTTATGAGGCACAGCAACACTCTTAAAACTAAAGCTATTGTGGTTAGTTGTAATTTATAGCTAAAAAAAATTAAGAAATTAAGAAATGTGTAAGGAAGGATATGATAGGTGTAGAATTAGTAGTTCAGTGGTTAACTGCGTGAGGTGATATTATAACCAAGTCAACTGCTCTTACAGACTCACAGAAAATATTAACAAATATTATGTAATAGTTCATGATTCACCAAATTAAGATAAGCTATGTAAGTAAATATATATAAGTATATATAAACAGAGATATGTCACGTGAATGTCTAACCAGGCATTGTCTAATGTAAATAGCAAAAACATATCACGGCACCTTCACCATTGTTGAATAGTTTGAAAAACATGTTCATAATTATTTTTTGTTCTGTAAATGCCTTGTTGCAAAAAAAAACAAGATTTCTTCGCCAAATTATTTACAGTAAAAATCTTATTTAATTGCATCTCACAATAGCAACTACGGCCAGTGGTTTAAAGCAAGTCATGCCATTGCAACAGCTAAACCATTCTATAACATTTAATTACACTATTAAGCTTTTTACCCGACTACGTCAGTAAGAGGGTTATGTTTTTCGATTGTATGTATGCATATTCCTTTGAAATGCTCTAGAGCCTAAGCAGCTTGTCGCATTTGAGCATAAGAGCTAGACCTCTTAACTCGCGTTAGGTTGACACACTGGGGCAAAATGGTATACAGTCGGGTTTTTTCTTTAAATAAATGATTGATACATTTCAATCTACATTCGCCATATTAACAATTGTCATTTTATCCGACAGCCTGTTCACACATGTATACATTTAAAAAAACATTAATATATTTTTTTTCCAGCGATCACCACCTACGTAGATAAAGTCTACATCGAATCAAATCCCTAGGCAACAATCAGTTGTCCATATATCATCCCGTCGTGATGGACAGACAACCTTATCCAATGTCATTGTGGAGCTACCTGTTGTCCGCCTGTCACCCTGACCACCTTGAGGACTGGGAATCGATGACTCTCCTGGGACAATACTTATATTTGTCTCTTTAAGTAATAAATTCTACCTAAGAGAAGTTGTTGTTTTAGCCCAATGTTTTACCTACTACGTCATCAACGCGGTGTCGGTAGCATACGCGTATAGCGTGATAGCTAGGTTCAAAAGTTGTACGGCACTTGTCTAAAGAAGGGGCTTTACGGCTGACGTTATATACAAGACAACCTTTAATTTGGCTGTAAAAAAGTCCTGGAGGTCAACGCTTTTCAATATTTCCAGAAGCATTCATCAGTAAAAACACTTAGGGCCGATTTTTCAAAACGTCATATAGACTATCTGAAGAGTAAAGCATGGTCAAATTTGAGACAAAGACAGCATCAACTTTATTCTTCTGGTATGTTATCTGACGTTTAGAAAAATCGGCCCTTTGTCCAGCGTGTTGTCTGATACCACGTGTTTGCGACTTTGGGTTAGTTTATTATTCAATGCTGCATTCGTTAGTAACGCTTTAGGGTCAGTTCCTGTTGCCTACTTCTTGAATACTTTGTTGATCCCAACACACGATTATAAAGTAGGTATACCAGATTCAAGCAGTTGATGTAAAGAAACAGCTCCAAAGCAAATTTGAAAACGATTGTAGATTTAATGGGAGATTTGCATAGGATCTTTTAAGATTACAATTGACTGTACTTAAGTGTAGTCTGTCTGCGCCCTTACGTCACATCACTGCGGTTGCTTTCTGTAAACACCTTCTGTCTCAACGTACCTCTATTTTTTTCAAAGGACAACGGTCTGCGCCGTAATATTGTTTTCTATCTCCAGTCAATATTATTGTAAACATTTTAGTTTTTTAAACCAGAACGATTAATTCGGAATCCCGTCCGAAAATATTGCCATTGTCATAATGGGTAATTAATCGTTATTTCTATGAAACAAATCGTTTGTTTTGATTAGTTTGGGCCCATCCGTGGCCGCTGTCACGTACGCCCGCCCGTTAATGAGACCTCATCAGCTGATTGAATACTTTAATTGACAAATAATTGGATTATAATTGAACATTAAATGGAGCTTGATGCTCAGGTACAGTCGGAGAAGAGGGGAAACAGGACAGCATGAATCGGCACCTCTTGAAGATGATAGTAATCTAGGCATGCATAGATTTCGAAATTATTTTGACTTGAGAACTCTACGTCTACATGCAGACAACGGATTTTTTATTGAAAAAGAAATTAACCCTTTATTTAATCATAATGTACTATGTATCATTTGTTGAGCTTGTATATTCCCATGCTAAAACCTTCTTGATGAAAAGGTTCTTGTCTATGGGTAGAAATTAAAAAAAAGTTCCCAAATAAGGTGGTTGTTTTCACAACTCATTTATGTTTAGGCAACTTTTTTTACGACCATAATTTGCATTAAATCCGAAGATTTTGTGATTCTAAATTCACGTTTTGTTTGTGACAGATTAGTGGTTACTTAGATATGTCTTCAGTTCATTTTATTGAGGTGAAGTAGTGCTAATATCGTCTGTATGTTACAATTGTTACGAAACCCTACTATAAGCTAAACCTGTCAAGTAAGTACCTACATTAAAAGGTATATATTTACAACTACATCCTCATCATAATATTTTGGACACTATACCAAATTAATGACGTTGTGATCTATTTATAGCAATCATCATCAAAATGAGCAAATTAAAATCAAATTGAACTCGTCAATATGATAGAAGTCACGTATACACTATAGAGCCTTGTTTCCTCAGTCTTTCTCACTCTAGCTGGAAATCATGATAATATGCCATTGGATAAATAAGTATACCTACAACTGTTCAGTTGTTACCAAAAGAATATTATTGTTATTCGTTTTAACTTTTAATTAAAGAGATCTTTAAAAATCACGAGATTTCCTAAATCCGTCCGCAATCTTGAGAAAATTCGAACAATCCCGAAGAATCAGGACAAATCCTGAGATATGGTAACCCTAGCATTAACAAAATTGCTACGCCACAGTTTGAGAAACACTGCTCTAGACTTTTACAAAATGGCGTGTTCTCATAAATTTAGCAAGTGGTTTGAATATTGTGTAGTTCATATTTTGATGCCTGAGTATTTGTTCCTACACTAACCGCAGCTCGCCCATTATATCCCAGGTCCATGTAACTAGACACTGCCCCGCGGTTTCGCCTACCCTGGAACCTGTGGACATTTGATAGCTTAACTACTTTATTTTCTACAAAAACTTTCTCTTTTATAGATACAAATTGACTTCAATCACTAACGTATGGACGTACCAAATAAAGAAAATCTTGTAAATTCATCTAGCCGCGTGGTGCCCGGCAGAGTACGTACGAGGCGATAAAGGGTTTCCGGGAGGTGGGCAGCAGCGCCTCCCGTGCTGACAACATAGTCCGAAAATCACACCGCGGTCACCAACCCGCCTACCCAGCGTGGTGACTATGGGCATATAACCCCCCTGTGGCAGTAGCCTTGTGGCGTGCCCTGGGGGAGGCCTACGTCCAGCAGTGGACTGCAATAGGCTAACGACGAAGACGACATGTATTTCACATCACAATACCTACTTAATAATATAGACTTCAACGAGTAGTTAGGAATCCCATTATACGTAAGTATATGCTTTAAAATTACTTCTTTTTAACACTAGGTAAAAAACCGAACGTAGTTTAGAAGGTTTCTTTATTACTGTAATATTAAGTTTAAAATTCTTCGCAGATTCTTACAGAGTCTAACATATGGTCTCAGGTTAAGAAGACGCCCCTATGCCAGTAACCTTGTGGCGTGCCCAGGGGTAGGTCTACGTCCAGCAGTGTATCGCAAAAGACTGATGTTGTTATTATTACCTTAAACCTACCTGTGTATTAATGTCAACGTGGGTATAAGCTATCAGCGTACTTCTGCCCCAGCACGACGCAATGTAAACAAGGCTTTAATTGAGTGCTTCATAATATTTTCTAAAGTGTTAGAGAAATGTTCTGCAAGTAAAACTTAATTTTCTTCCGACTTTTCCAGATTTTCTGTCATTCTTTCGCTATACAACTCAATAAAATCTGTTGGGCCAAGCCATGTAACTCTACTATAGATTAGATGGCGACATAAGTATCAGCTGTCTTCTGTAGGATCAGATAATTTTGTGGCATCATAAACTATTGTATACCACCCCACAAAACAGTTCAGCCATTTTACGAGATTAACACCGTCCTCCTTTCAGAAGTGTACCTAGCATGTGGTGGACTGTTCGTCCAGGGAGTGATGTGATGTAAGCCAATTGCAGGGCCTGAGATAGACAACATCCCCTCTCGTTCCAACGCACGCCGATCACGATTGCTGTCACCTACCGTAATACCTCAGCGTGTGGTGCTCAAACTGTACTTCCTAAGACTGTAGAATGTCAACAGCTTTGGACGTTTAGAGAATGGCATATGGCCAATAATGCATTAAGTTAGTGTATTTGATCATCATCGACGATATGCCGATAATTAAGACGTGCGTATTCAAGTCGGACGGCATAGAGTCGAAACCAATCACGGGCCTGTACCCATAGATATACAGATAAGGCTGTACCACTGAATTTATTGCATGTACGGTCATCGCCTAGCGCCTGTGCCGTATATTTGAATAGATAGTTTTCATGAAGTTGAAGAAGGTTTTTTATGTAGAAATAAATACAACTATGTTATCTATAGGTACCTACATATCTTATTGCAGTAGTAGGTATGCATGATAAACTAGAGGATTTCCCCTTTTCACATTTTGCACCCGCATTCCAAATCGTTTTACCTAATTACAAAGCTTATAATCGCTAATGTTTTCTCTAATGTACGATCCTCTTTATTTGTTTTCGGACGAAAATGCTGGCGGTGTAGTAATTTTTTAAATAGGTACCCGCACTTTCGTTGTAATGCGATGAGCCGACACATTCGCAAACTGACCACAGTATGGTTCGCTCAAATTACTACTTGTGATTGCGACCTTCACGTGTACCATGCATCTATCCTGGACCTTAAAACACCTGACGTGACTGCTATGGGAACGAACACTTCGACACCAGAGCCCTAGAAGCTCCGGATTGCGAAGGTGAGTGGAATTATTTTATACAGGATGTTTTTTTGTGGCCACCTTTAACGAAGGGTACGTACTCCATACATGAAATAAAGTAAGTTTATGCCAAAAAAAATGCTGGGAAAATTTTTATTTTTTTATTTTTTTTTAAATTTAAATTCCTTGGTCGTGCGAAATTTATAGTGTCTAGTGTTTATGTTAGTTTTTTTATAGACAGATATTAATTATTTTTCGTGAAAAAATCCTGCTACGCGCGTCTATGTGTGTCGGCGACGAAGACATGAAACCTACCCAAATTTAATGATTCGATGTTATGTACATATAGATAAGGTTGATATTTGAATAAAGAGTTTGCAATACATGTTAGGTATAGCGCTAACATTAAGTTTGTACTAGGTAGGGTTGTTTTGTGTCTGACTTATTTCTTATCCCTTTGAGTTTTATTAGGTGTAGGTAGCTATTCTGAGCACATTAAGAGTATTTTTAAGTAAATTGAATAATTACTTTAGTAGATATTTGCGATTTCATAGTTTATTAAGATTTTGAACTTGTGCTCACAGTAGCTTCGAGAATATTCCAATTAGAATGAATCTGATTATTTCTTATTAGAGTTCAGTTTATGCCCTTTCTAGTGATATATAACTCATGTATATAGATTGTGTAAATTAGATTTTATTAAGGGCTAAACTTAGCAAGTCGGTAAATTTTGTAAGATTTTTGACTTTTCTCCTTTAACAACTTTTTATTGTTTAAACTTAGAAATAAGATTTTTATATAATTAGATAGATCTAATTAAGACCTTTTTAACAATGTATAACACATGTATGTAATGTTTATTTTGAAATAAATATAGGGCGCAAAAGAGGTCAGTCAAGGGACAAACTAGATAAAATGTTAGGAGAAATCGTAGAGAATTTCTACCGCGTTCCAGACGGTAAGGGTGAACCGTCGACATAATTTTGTAAGTCGCACGGATTTTGTGTGTTCAATCCGAGGCGAGTTCCTAAGAAGAAAAATAAGAAGAAAAGTGAAAAGGAAGCAAAATAGGAACAAGAGAAGCCACTGAAGACTGCCTGAAGACTGACCTCTTGCCCGCAGTTTGGAAGAAAAGTGTGTTTTGTCTCTCTCACTCCCGCGTACGACAACAACATACAGTGGGTGGGTTTGACAACAACATACAATAGGGTGACCGGTGCGTATTTAGTACGCGACGACGCCGCGGCTGATATCGGAGCTGCGCACACGGGTGAAGGGTGCGCGAGGCGGACGCGACCAGCGCGGGTTTGGGAGTTACGCCCCGGGCCCACCGCGTTCGTCACCCCGGGGATCCTTTCCCCGGCTGGACCCGCTGAAACGGGAGCTGGCCGCAACAGATGGTCCTTCGAGCCGGATCCTTCGGACAAGAGAAGATATCAGCGCAGAAGATGCCGGTCACCAGATCGCAACACGGAAGGTCTTCGGCACAAGAAAAGGATAGAACATCATCAGAGATGACTTCGGGAACGACTTCTTCTGAAGCGACTTCGGGCACCACAGGAACGTCGACTATGGATTCCGCCGGGACGAAGACGACAGGCTCTGGCACGATGGCCAGTGCCGCTGGTACAGAAGAACACCCGAAGAAGAAGAGCTCTTCAGCACTCACCTTGGTTCCAGTGAAGGCACCCTCGCTCGCCAAGTCGAAGCGCTCCCGGAAGAGGGAGCTTGAGGCGCGTGAGGAACTGGCACGTTTAAGGTTAATGAAGATAGAGGCTGAAGCAAAATTGGCAGAAGCAAGACTGGCTCGTATCCAATATGAAGATGAAGAGAACGAGTCCAGATCAGAAGACGAGGAGCCTGAAGACAGAACGGCGCACGTGCAAGAATGGGTCCGAGCGACGATGGACGTAGAAGAAAAGGAGGGGGAGCCGATGAAGGAAGCTCTTCCAGCCATCGACGCGAGGCCGCACGAGTCTTCAGGGTACCGAGTCAGCGAGTTGGCTGGAGCTATCAAGATGGCGATGGAGTCCAGTCAAGTGAGAAGTCCAGCACCGCCACCCAGTTATATGCACGAGTTACCTATCTTCGAGGGAAACAGCGCGGAATGGCTGGCCTTCAAGAGAGTATATGAAGATACTGCACCACTCTTCTCAAGCACTCAGAATATGGCGCGGCTGAGAAGAGCGCTGAAGGGGGCAGCAAGAGAGGCGATCAAGAATATTTTGTATTCTGATTCTGCACCTGAAGAAATCATCGATGCGTTGCGTAGAAGATTTGGAAGACCAGATGCTTTGGTGATGCACGAACTGGAAAGAATGAAGGCATTACCGAAGATCATGGATACTGCGAGGGATGTATGCTTATTCGCCAGCATCGTCAGTAATGGGGTCGCGACGATCAAGAATCTGAAGAAGATACATTTCCTGTATTCGCCAGAGATGAAGAAGGCCATCGAAGAGAAGATGGGTCCTATCATGAAGTTTAGATGGTACGACTTCGCCGCTGAACATGAAGACAGTGAAGAGCCGGACCTGGTGTTGATGTCCAGGTTCCTAGACCGAGAAGCTGATAGATGTGGAGCATATGCAGCACCTGAAACGCCGAGAAGATTTGGCCTGAAGCAACACTTCACGCATCAGACTACGGAGAAGCCAAGGCCGCCGGAGCAACGAGTAGAACCAACGCGGGCTGAGAAGATGGAGTGTCCAGCTTGCCGAGGGGAGCACCGGCTGTATGAATGTCGACGCTTCAAGGAGTCTTCGGTGCAAGAGAGATGGGATATTGTGAAGAAGTCCAGGCTATGCTTCAAGTGTCTGCATAGTCCTCATCGAAAGGAAACCTGCAAGAGACCTCCATGCAAGATCTGCAAGCGTCTTCATCATCAACTGCTGCACAATACAGAGAAGAGACAGCAGCAGCCGGAGAAAGAAGAAGAACACGTCCAAGAGGTCTCCAACCACGTCATGCTGCCGGTCAACGCTGCGAGTACAGCAAGAGCCTTCCTGAAGATAATTCCTGTGGAGTTGTATGGTCCCAGGGGTTCGGAGAAGGTCGTGGCGCTACTGGATGAAGGGTCTACCGTATCACTATTAGACTCAGCAGTGGCAGAGAAGATTGGAGCGTCAGGACCGGAAGAGACTTTGGCGATATCCACTGTCGGCGGGAAGACTATTATGAAGAAGAACTCTCAAAGGCTGTCTATGGAGATACGAGGAGTTCATCAAGAGGGCAAGAAGAGATTGAACGAGGTTCGAACAATTGACAAGATGGACCTCGCGCCTCAATACGTCAAGAAGTCTAGGATAGAAGAATGCTCACATCTGAAGAAGATGGCAGACCAGCTGCACTACAATGAAGATCCACCACAGTTGTTGATTGGGCAAGACAACTGGCACCTCATCGTGTCAAGAGCCATCAAGAAGGGAAAGAAGAACCAACCCATCGCCTCCCTCACTGGGTTGGGTTGGGTATTGCATGGCACCGATGGAGGAGGGTCGAAGCCAGTGCACTTCATCAACTGTGCGCAGCTGGCTGGAGAAGAAGATGACCACATGGAGAAGATCATCAAGGAGCATTTCAGTATTGAGTCGCTGGGGATACAGCCTCGTCGCCCGAGTATGGATATTGAAGCCAAGGCCCTGCAGACACTGGAGAAGACAAGTCGTCGCATCGAAGGAGGTCGCTTCGAAACAAGACTTCTATGGAAGACAGAAGATGAAAGGATGCCTGCTAGCTACAAATCTGCTGAGAACAGATTGAAGAATATTGAGAAGAAGCTAGACAAGGACATCGAAATGAAGAAAGAATATGAGCGGCAAATCAATCATCTTCTCGAGAATGACTACGCGGAAGAAACACCAGAAGAATGTACATCGGATAGAGAATGGTATCTCCCGCACTTCGCCGTAACGCATCCGACGAAGAAGAAGATGAGGATTGTCTTTGATGCTGCCGCCAAGGTTCAAGGAAAGAGTCTCAACGATGCACTGCTGCCGGGACCAGACTTGTTGCAGTCACTGTTTGGAGTTCTTTTGAGGTTTCGGCAGAGTCACATCGCAGTAGTAGCAGACATCAAGGAAATGTTCCTGCAAATAAGAATACGAGATGAAGATCGAGATAGCTTGAGATTCCTGTGGAGGGGCCAAGGACAAGAGGGATCTCCGAAGAAATACAGAATGAAGTCAGTCATCTTCGGTGCGGCATCCTCTCCCAGTACGGCTATCTATATTAAGAATCGGAATGCAGCAGAACATAAAGAAGAGTATCCTGAGGCAGCAAGAGCGATCGTGCGAAATCATTATATGGATGACTACTTGCAGAGTTTCGCCACGGTTGAAGAAGCAAAGAAGATTGCCAAAGAAGTGGATACCGTTCATCTGAAGGCTGGGTTTGAACTGCGCGGTTGGGCTTCAAACCATCCAGAAGTTCTTGCTGACATGAAGACCGAAGAAATGAAGACTGAAATCACGCTGGGTCATGAAGAGAAGACTCTGGGACTTCGTTGGTTCATCAAAGAAGATGCATTGGGGTTTAGAACGAGTCTGCGGAACACTCCAGAAGATGTCATTAACGAGGCCAGAACTCCGACGAAGAGAGAAATCACCAGCGCGATCATGTCAACATTCGACCCCATGGGATTAGTCTCTCCAGTACTGATACAAGGGAAGAAACTGATGCAAGATGTCTGGAGAAGCGGGGTTGGATGGGATGAAGAGATAACTGAAGAAGCCTGTGAAACCTGTAAGAAGTATATGAAGAACCTACAGCTGCTGCGAGATCTGCATATTCCAAGATGCATATCTCCGACCAACACTGAGGGGGAGCTGCACGTCTTCACAGATGCCAGCGAGACAGCATACGCCGCCGCCGTGTATTGGCGTACGAAGAATGAAGATGGCAAGATACTGGTGTCTCTGTTGGCTGGAAAGGCGAGGGTGACGCCGCTGAAGCCGATATCGATTCCTCGGCTGGAGCTGCAGGCGGCGTTACTGGGAAGCAGATTGGCTCACTCAGTCGAGAAGGAGTTGGACCTGAAGACAAAGAGGAAGATCTTCTGGACCGACTTCAGCACTGTACTGTCCTGGATTAAGTCGGACCCCAGGACATTCAAGCCTTACGTCGCACATCGCCTGGCGGAAATAGAAGAGACAACGAAGCCTCAAGAGTGGCGTTGGATTCCCACGGCACAAAATCCGGCAGATGATGCGACGCGAGAGATTCCTGAGAAATTCAACCAGGCGCACAGATGGTTCACAGGCCCCGAGTTTCTTCAGAGAAAAGAAGAAGAATGGCCAGCTCCCAGATCCTTCAAGACGAAGCCTACTGGGGAAGAAAAGAATGCAGTAGTTGCTGCAATCGCTGGCCCGAAGATGATGACTCCTGATCCACTGAGGTTCTCCAGCTGGACAAGATTATGGAGAGCAACTGCCAGAGTTTTGCAGTTCATTGACATGTGCAGAAAGAAGAATCGAGTCCACGCTGCGAGGAAGAGAGAAAAAGACGACACCTCGTGGAAAGTCAACAGGAAGAAGAAGAATGTCCCTGCAAGACCAGTTACCGTGAAGAAGAGCAAAGAAGTACGTCGCTTCATACCTCTAGAAGCCACGTACTTAGAGCAAGCAGAAAAGCTTCTACTACAAAGAAGCCAGAGAGATTGTTTTGAAGAGGAGATGACCTGCCTGCGAAGATCGAAACCTCTAGACAGAAGTAGTAAATTGAAGAAGTTGGATGTCATAGAAGAGAATGGTCTACTACATCTACGAGGAAGAATCGACGCGGCACAGAACATCGATCGCAACTTCAAACGACCAATTGTATTGGATGGAAAGAATTACGTCACGAAGTTGCTGATCCAGCACTACCACGAGAGGTTCAACCATGGGAACCACATGACGGTCATCAACGAGTTAAGACAGCGGTACTGGATTCTGGGACTACGATCTGCGGTTAAATGGACTATGCATCACTATCAATGGTGCAGGGTCAAGAAGACAACGCCACAATCGGTGCCGACGGGAGATCTGCCAGAAGAACGACTGCAACATGGAGCACACCCCTTTACGTGTGCTGCGGTGGACTACTTCGGCCCAATGATTGTGACGATCGGAAGAAGACATGAGAAGAGGTGGGGGGCTCTATTCACATGCCTCACCACAAGAGCGGTACATATTGAGTTGGCTACCTCTCTATCAACCGACTCAATGATACTGGCTCTCCGACGAATGGCTGCACGAAGAGGAATGCCCAGGGTGTTATTCAGCGACAACGGGACAAACTTCGTCGGGGCGAAGAGAGAACTGCAAGAGGCTATAGAAGAATTGAAGAAAGAAGACACACTAGCGACCGAAGCAGAGAAGATTGGCGTCCGGTGGAAATTCATACCACCTGGCGCACCGAACATGGGCGGAGCCTGGGAAAGAATAGTCCGTTCCGTGAAAACAGCCCTTGCAGCGACCCTGAACGAGAAGACCCCGAGAGAAGAAGTACTACACACGCTGCTGGTAGAAGCAGAACATATCGTCAACTCAAGACCCTTGACAGACTTGGACGAGAACGCCAGTGAAGAAGCTCTCACTCCCAATCATTTCCTGATTGGGAGATCCTGCGGAGCGCCTAGGGTGGGCGTCTTCACCGATCAAGACATGGCAGGACGGAGCACATGGAAGAGCACACAACGCATGGTCGACCAATTCTGGAGCAGGTGGATCAAGGAGTATCTGCCGACGTTGCTGCCCAGGAAGATTGATGGACGAGCAGCAACAAGGGACCTGCGTTGTGGAGACATCGTGCTGGTGGTGGATCACACACTACCACGCTGCACCTGGCCGAGAGGAAGAATCACCCAAGTCTACCCTGGACCTGATGGGAGAACGAGAGTCGTCGATGTCGCGACGCCCGGAGGAGTACTGCGTCGCCCGCATTCAAAAATCATCCTGGTGGTGCCGGTGGAGTCGTCGCCGGAGCCGGGAGTTGGTGCTCTGCACGAGGGGGAGAATGTCGGCGACGAAGACATGAAACCTACCCAAATTAAATGATTCGATGTTATGTACATATAGATAAGGTTGATATTTGAATAAAGAGTTTGCAATACATGTTAGGTATAGCGCTAACATTAAGTTTGTACTAGGTAGGGTTGTTTTGTGTCTGACTTATTTCTTATCCCTTTGAGTTTTATTAGGTGTAGGTAGCTATTCTGAGCACATTAAGAGTATTTTTAAGTAAATTGAATAATTACTTTAGTAGATATTTGCGATTTCATAGTTTATTAAGATTTTGAACTTGTGCTCACAGTAGCTTCGAGAATATTCCAATTAGAATGAATCTGATTATTTCTTATTAGAGTTCAGTTTATGCCCTTTCTAGTGATATATAACTCATGTATATAGATTGTGTAAATTAGATTTTATTAAGGGCTAAACTTAGCAAGTCGGTAAATTTTGTAAGATTTTTGACTTTTCTCCTTTAACAACTTTTTATTGTTTAAACTTAGAAATAAGATTTTTATATAATTAGATATATCTAATTAAGACCTTTTTAACAATGTATAACACATGTATGTAATGTTTTTTTTTAAATAAATATAGGGCGCAAAAGAGGTCAGTCAAGGGACAAACTAGATAAAATGTTAGGAGAAATCGTAGAGAATTTCTACCGCGTTCCAGACGGTAAGGGTGAACCGTCGACATAATTTTGTAAGTCGCACGGATTTTGTGTGTTCAATCCGAGGCGAGTTCCTAAGAAGAAAAATAAGAAGAAAAGTGAAAAGGAAGCAAAATAGGAACAAGAGAAGCCACTGAAGACTGCCTGAAGACTGACCTCTTGCCCGCAGTTTGGAAGAAAAGTGTGTTTTGTCTCTCTCACTCCCGCGTACGACAACAACATACAGTGGGTGGGTTTGACAACAACATACAATAGGGTGACCGGCGCGTATTTAGTACGCGACGACGCCGCGGCTGATATCGGAGCTGCGCACACGGGTGAAGGGTGCGCGAGGCGGACGCGACCAGCGCGGGTTTGGGAGTTACGCCCCGGGCCCACCGCGTTCGTCACCCCGGGGATCCTTTCCCGGGACCCGCTGAAACGGGAGCTGGCCGCAACAATGTGCATTTATGCAGAAAAACGCAGTCTATTTACTCAACTTTGGACCCTAATATTTTGGAAACCAGACACTTCCCAGGTATGCTTCCATGGAGAAAAATGATCGTGATGATGAGGAGATTCCGTAGTTTTCGGGAACGTTGACGACCAAAAATCATCCTGTATAGGTAATTACTCAGTTGTGCCACCCGGATTTTATTTCTCGTAGTAAAATTAGATCGTTGCGCCATTCAACTTTCCTAATACACAGTCCACACTATTATTATATTTGTATTCCCCTATAATTCGATGACCTTTATTTATTTATTAGTATTTACAACTTGTACGAACTACCCATTCACTTGTACGATTACAGCGCAGATAGCGTACAATCAAATTTTCAGCTATGTTCGAAACTAGATGAAAATATGTTAGAAAAGTTTGAGAGCCGGCATCGTTTGCTATAACTAAGGATATGGTAGTGGATTGCCAGCCAACAATTGTTGGTCAAGTGAACACTTCCTCATCAGGCTTGAGAACGGCTCCTTGAGGTTCCTTCCTACAACCGGCCACAGAGTACACTATTGGTATTACAAAACCGCGTCTTAAATTAGACACTGTTTAAAAGTGACATTTGACAGCAAAATTTATGGAATATCTGTCAAATTTAGACGATGTATAGCCTAAACTTCTCTTTCTACGGCCTAAACAATGTTTAAATTCTTTTGTAATAACACGGTAGGTAGGTATTATTTCACACGTATACGTCTAGTACAGATATATTTAAAAAATAATAAAACTTAATTAAATTACAAGTGCATGTCCACGACTTTGTCCTCGGGAAATATAAACAATATGATTGCCAAGTTTCACCAAAATCTAGTATTTTTACGTGCAAAATTTAAAAAAAATATTTACAATGATTTATAATATTAGTGCTTACAATGACGTTTCGTGATTTCCTACACTTAATTATAAAAGTGTAATAATGTACGGTTAATTAATGTATCGATCGGGTATTGTACAATCGGAGAATTTAATTAGCTACGAATAATTTTGTAACACAACAATGGAACTATTTGTGGAAGTCAACAGTAATTAGTGGAAATACAAATAAATAGGTATACCTACATCAGTACCTACATACATGTTTTTACGAAAATACTTCACAACATACGTCACACGATCGAACGGGGAAAAAACTATTTGAGAAAATGTTATATACACAATGTTATAAAAATATTTGCAAATTTATCATAGCAAAACTCCCGCTAACTTTGGCGCACCTTATGATGAGGGTTATGTTTTTCGAGTGTATGTTTGTATGTTCTTTGGAACGCCCTGGGGCCTAAACGGTTTGTAACATTTGAGCCATTGGATTAGTTTTAGCCATGTGATACTGGGTCAAAATGACGCAGTTAGACGTGGCGGCGCCGGCGGTAGGCAGTTAGGCACCACCTAATACTTAATAGTGTAATTTGCATATTTCTGCCCAACCTCTTCGAGGGATAATGGGCGTGACTAATATATACATATATGTATATAAGGTTATTTTTATTACGTTGTTTGTATACTGTCAACTCAACACCGGCTACTCTGTTTAACAACAATAACATGATTATTGTTGTCAGTGTGCCGTGCAGCGCGCTGTTGTGCCGTAACACCACTTACGGCACTTACGGCTAAACGGGAAGACGCCACGCTTCTCCATATTAACACGGTGGGACTGACCAACGCGGGGGAATTACTCTTATCGATGCTATTTGATGATGATGATGATGAAGCTTGTGATAGCCCAATGGTTACGAGCGCTTTCCAGTCGGAAAGCGTAGGTTCAAACTTCGGTCCCAGTCACAGGCTGCACAAGTGAATTTATTTTATGTACCTACGAATTTAAAAAAAATACATATAATCACGCCTTTATCCCTTACGGGGCAGGCAGAGCACCAAGGGCCGATAGGACCATATGGTGCCACTTCTGACCAATTTTGAGGGTATAGTAGAGATGTACAAGTTCGATTAGTAGTGACAGGCCAAAAATGTCACTTAGATATACAGGGTGTAACAGAAAGGGTATGTTAAGCGAAAAGCTATGTAAATAGCCCACTATAGAGAACCTATTTCCAAAATTTGAGACTCGAAATCAAATGTTTACCTTTCAAGATTGTATGAACATTCCTGAATTGTTTCGGAATTCTCCATACTATCTGGAAAAATAAACATGTGATATCGAGCCTGAAATTTTGTGGGTAGGTTCCTTTTAGTGGGCTATTTACATAGCTTTTCGCTTAACATACCCCTTCTGTTACACCCTGTATAGGTACTTACCCGAGGAGGGATGACGTCAGCTGGCCATAAAATAAACGCCAAATTCTTAGTCAATATGCGTTTGGAAAGAAAAGATATTGCGCCTACACTAATAAATAACGGGGTAGGGTCAGGAAGATGATGATGACGCTATGTCTGATGATATCAGTAATCTAGTTAAGGTCCTAGGTCTGCCACTTGGCTAGCATGAACTATATAATATAATAAAATTACTCTGACGAATAAGCTATTATAACCGGTAAGTAACATCAAAATTGGTTCAGTAGTTTATACGCCTTAACTTAAAGTGAGGGAATCTACCGCGACCATGAACTTATAAAGAATAACGGACAGAGTGTATTGACTACACAGAGAGAAGCATTGATAGTAAGCTCGGCAACGATACTCCATGGGGTATTCCATGATCGCGACGGAACTTTTGTCAAATGTGTCAAAGGCGCAACAAACATCCAAAGATCCATTCCTACATACTTTCACGTTTGTAAGAAAAGTTTCTGTGAGAAAGGAAAAAGGTGGTCTGGTTAGAACCATGTACTTACTTACTATGTAGTTATTATACTAAAAATAAAATCCATTATAATAAATACATACATTATCTAAAACGATCAAGCCAAAGATCTGACCACCACGACATATCGATACAGCATCGAGCATCGAGTATTCGAGTGCCCTGCCAGAGGTTAGAGGTCGCGGCGCACGCGCAGCCAATCTAATTACCGCCGCCCGCGCAGCCACAGCGTTTGATTAACGACCTCTCACTAGGGATGGGGTAGTGTCGACAGACAGCGGTTCGGTTATGAAAATAAACAAACTATTCCTACTTGTGGCCACAAGTGCATTATATAAGATGGTGCATTAGATTTATTATTCCAATTTTTTTTTTTTTTAATTGGGTGAAGAGGAATAATGTATAATGTCTCGATTGTGTGCCTTTTGTAAAAGCTTGATGCGGAACTTTACTAGAATGTATATAAGTATAGGACATCTGCATCTACTTCTCTCTGGCATGACGTAATAGTCGAATAAGGATTTAGGGTTTCTCAGGCGATAAGCTCGCAACTTATCACTGATATTACACATGCGACCGCAATGTTAAACGTGGCTGTCCAGTTTGAAAACCAGGATCTGAAGAAGAAATACCAGGACATTTTGATTAAATACCAGGACATTTTGATTAAATACCAGGACATTTTGATTAAATACCAGGACATTTTGATTAAATATTAGGACATTTTGATTAAAAGCCAGGACTATATATGTGCGAGCCCAGTGACAATACGATTAGAGAGTTAGTGGAGTGCGAATTTGAAAACATAGGTCTTTAAAACATTCATTGCCGACGACTACATATTTGCTTCTTTTAGGCTTTCTAGAGGTTACGCTGACGCTAATTTGCGTTATGGCACTAGGCGTTGACCCGATGTTAGTTCCCTTATAAAATCTGCCGATAGTGAATGTGTTAGGAACTTATGACTCTAAAACTCAGGACAATGCTTAAAAACTATTCAGGAAATCCTAGGACACCACAAAAAGCAGGACATATCCTGGGAAAACAGGACGGTTGGCAACCCTATATTACGGGAACACAGCTATGTATATATCATATATATACATTTATGTATAGGTATATTCATTTAATGTAGGTTACCACCTAAGTTTAAGTTTGAATTTAGAAGAACGTTTGTTGCCATTTCTGCTCTCATGCACACTCAGCATATCAAAATCAGAAACGATAGTAATATGAAACTATCAAGGCAATATTTGATAGTTTACAGAAGAAAATAACTATGTATTTATATCGTCAATAGCTAAAAGCATAGGTATTCTTCAGACAGATTTATCTAGCAATCGAAATAAGTACTTGAATCCAAATGATAAAAGGAGATAATAGTATTTAAACAATATTATGTCAGTGTTATCTGTGTCTAGCGCGTGTATTGGTATTTTATTAAATTTCATTTCTTGATGCACATTTTTGTGTGTACTTCATCGATATCGATAAATAAATATGCGCATCCCTATACCTTGATTGAGCTTTACCCTGGTGTATTGTCCACTTAACAAGGTCCTCGTATAACATAAAGGCAAATAATTTACTCTCGTCAATTCAACAGATATTTTATGTTTTAGACGATGAAAATAATGACTTTACTAGTTTCCAAACCAGAATTATGCGTTCATATTATGCCTAGTGGATGCCCGTGACTTCGTCCGTGTAAAGTTTAGAAATCCCGTTTCAGGTCTATAAGTTCAGCGTTGATTCTCAGTCAATCAGGATAAAGCGTTTTATATGTATGTATAGTATATGATATGTAACGGTTATTTTAAAGAAAACTTAATATATGAAAGAGATTTCATTAACCTGATAAATGTAGTATTTTCCTCATATTTGGTACTTGGCATAAGTTTGGTCGAAACCTAGGGAAGGCACTTAAAAATAATACCTATGTAGTAAAAAGTGCTATGCAGTACACCTCTCCTGGAGCCTGAGAGTCACATCCCGCGAATATATAACTACCAAACAGGTTCCTCTTCAGCTATATGTTGCTCAGATAAGGTAGAGGTTGCCTACCCTGAAGGAATTAATGCCGGTCTTTTTTCCACCGACTTAAGCTAATTAACAATACTTTCATAAACAATATGTACTTCGCACCCTTTCCTATTAAGTATTCCGTACCCTTTTTATGAGTATTGATTAGAAATTGCGTCCCCTTGACCAATTATATTGTGGCCAATTATATTTAATTTACTACTTTGTGTAGGGACAAACAAGTGCGTGATAGTTACGTATTTCCATGTCGAAACAACAATAAATTGATGAACTTCTGCGATGTGCTTATACTGAATTAGAATTTGAATCCGAATTATATCTGGTCTTGGCCTACTACTGGCTTACAGGAGCTACCGTAGCGGAAATGAGTGAGTTAACAGGGTGACCAGAAAAATGCAAATAAAGCATAGAAAACAACCTAAAAAATAACAGAATGTAAAGTATAAAGATATTATTAATTATAATAGGCACTGATAAATATCATTATTAAAAGTGGTGGTAGCTCAGAGCTGTGCACTTTGAACATGTCATAATTATTGGGCATTTCTATAAACCTTATTCAAGAACTGTTCAAGAGTCAAATATTATAGTACTCGGTCGATCCCAGTTGCAAGAAGAATGCTATAGGGTCGATAATATTATCAATGAGTTTTAGAATAAAATGTTTCGGTAGTGACTTCCATTATCCGTGTGCATATCATAAAGTCTTTATTCTTTTTATTCATGTAGGTACTTAAGCGGATCAAACGACTGTAAATCGACTTCACACAATCGGCGCCGAAGCCTACAAAAACTAGAAAAGCCGACCAAAAGGTTGACAAAATGGTCGACAACAAAGCAACTTTTATCACACATCCTCCACCATTCTTTGGCATTAGCAGTGATCCGATGCCAACGCCTAATGTACCAACATTAAAAAACCAACAAAAAACCAAAGAGTTTCTATACATGTCGACGACTGACAAATTTTAGACAACAATAACATGGCTGGTGAATTAAGGGTTAAATGAATATCACAAGGATAATTTAAATCTGAAATCGTATGAGAATTTCATTTTAAACCTTACAGCAGATATAATAGAGTAGTGGGACAGGCTGTAGGAAAGGTATGAAAGAGTCGGTGTGTTGTTGAAGGTCTATAGAAATGCGGCCTCTTTGAAGAGGCATCAGATGTCTCAATCGTCTGCCGTCGTGTTCTATCGTCGAGTCAATAGCGACGATTAATTGTCTATCCGAGGGTTCGAAGGAAATATTTTGCTGAATCCCAACAGCTTATGATAAATATTGAATGGTCAATTCGTTTTATGAGTTTTAAATGCGTTTTTTGGAAATTCCGCATTGAATGTTCAGAAAAAACTGAATGGACGCGAGATTGAACTATGTTATGCGTTGAAAAAATATACATAAGTATGCCTGTGCACGACGTAAGAGTCGACTAAAAAACGCGGGACCTTTCTCACACATGACCTAACAACTTGTCCCTAGTCTTTTAAAATAAAACCCTGGTAAGCAAAACGTGACGGTGGGCTTTCCTTCGTGATCTTTCAGTTCATGTATACCTACATAATGGTATGTCTGAAGGAGAGTAGATGAAATCTATTGAAGATCAGCCAACAATGGTAACATGTGTCTAAACTGGTAAGAATTGTTTACAGATCACATTAAATACCCTCTGAGTATTTATGGCCAGTAACTGACGAAGTTGTTGTCACCACATTTATAACCCTTTTTTACCCTCCAACACTATGATGATAGTATGTTCCAAAACACATTACTATTACACTAAAGCTCAAAGTTAAATGAATTCAACTAGCTATGTTTTTAAATAGTACTTTTTAGTACCTATATATGGGTAGATTAAGTATTAATCTGTGCAATGATTTTAATCGTAGGTATTAGTGGACAAGCGATAAACACCTTTCTCTAGAACAAATTGTTTTGGTATTTACAACTAACTATCGATCTTGAAAATAATACTCAACATACTTAAAGATATTGTCTAAGGAATGTGCTAATTCGTTATACGATAGTGTATACTTCGCTCGATCAAAAATATGGTAATGTGGAATAACTGATTTTTGTATGCTGTGGCCTTTCGTATTATCCATCAAATTCACCCATGCGCAGTCGCTGAATTGCGTGGCCTTAATAGAAGACAATAATCAATCTGCTACAATTAGGAACAGAACAACTGATCCATAACAGCAAACAAAGTACAAAGTTAGCAACTTATGAAGTGGTAAAAAAAGGAGCTACTGCAGCTAATATAGAAATTAGATTCGGCAATAGAAGCACGACGGTGGCGACACCGTCAGTTCACATTTAAGTTGGCAAGACTGCACATAAAGTAATGCGGTTTTTGTCGTAATCCAATAGTGTTTAACCCTTCAACTGCCGGCAACCCTGACGCACCCACTAGGCCGGAAAGCACACAAAGAACCAACACATCTGCAACCAACACCAACCTTAAGCCCACGGAATAAAGAACTTGCTAAAAAAGTACGCAGATTTTTGGGACTTATAATTTGTAATGTCGACTTTATTGGTCGGTGATAGGGCGAAGGAATTGAGTGGGTTTATAATCGATGTAGGTTTAATAAGTGCATGCATGCATTGGTGCGGATAAGTCCGGGTTGAGTGTCGTACAGTGACCATGGTGTTGAAATATCGTTAACTTTAAACTTTTGAAACTTTTTCACATCACTTCATACTATGTTGTTCAATTATTTCACCCTATCGATAAAATTATGGCAAATCATTTCATGATTTTTTTATTGAAATTTGTTTTGAAATTCAGAAAATAGCCCAAGAAACATAACAAATCTTTCTCGACATAAACAATATTATCATAAAAACCATGGTTACCCTAACATCTCAAAGTGAATCATCTCCACAGCCTCTCAACAGGGCCCACTGTATCAAAAAACAACCAAACCGTACAAAATATTATGCATTATTAATCTCTACCCTTTTGCCAATAAAAAATGCCTAAAAAACTTGTAAAAGGCCACTTTTGTTACTAAAAGGATACTTATCTAGTACGGTTAAAAAGGATGTATTAAAAAATCTTTCCGAAAATTTAATTTTTAATATTTCTTTAACCAAAAAAAAGAGTTCATTTGAAATGAATATTGTTGGTTTTCGCGTCGCTGCCTGCCAATAGCGGGAAAGTAAATATGTTTTAGTAATCGGATGAAATCGGATTGCGATACTTTAGTGAAGAGGTTGTAATGTAAAGGGTTTATATCAGTTGATCTGGGAGCTTTTACCGTGAGGTTAAGCTTTCGATATTCTTTTCATCCTCATGATATTTTGTGTGAAACGTAATGAAACTAGAATCAGATGCATAAGCTATTTTTATTAACCAGGGAATGATAGGTACCTAAATATTTTTCACATTTTATTTTATAAGTATAGGAAAGTAACATAGACAGTCCTATGATCAGAGACAGATTGTAAAGCTTTTTAATTATAACATAGCGAAAATAAGTAGGAGTGAAATTAGATCTCAATTTACTTGATGGTTTCGAAAGAGTCATCTAATAGCTCTTTTGACCTGTCGAGCAGCTGTAAGCATAAAGTCCTATCTCCGAGTCGATATCGAACGATGACGGCCAATGTTTGTGTATCGATTAATTAATAAATCGGATCCAAATCGAGATAGAACATCGATACCCGCCACTCTCTAATTGAGTGCCGCGCTGAGATAAAGACATAACCCGACCAAATTACACACTCCAAAATGGAATCTCCTTTCAAACTAGAACGAGTCACTTTAATTTAGACGGATAAATTTTCCAAAAAAGCATTTCGAACACTAAATGCCCGGCATTTTAGCTGTCATATTACTAAAAAATAAATAGTATCACGGTGGGAATGGCTTTCTGATTAATAGAAGATACTCGATTACTTTGTTGACGAATTGAGCCGCGTTTGATCGATCGCGTTTTTTTGCGTAAAAAGTAACTTTATATCGCCCGCATGTATCTCAAAAGGCTAATAGATGCTTTGTGGGATACAATGTATAACATTAGCGAATTTTGAGCAGTTTTTTGGCAATATTACCCCATTCGCACCTGTGGCCCGTTCACATGGAGGCGGCTTTGAAAACGCTCGGCGCATTTGACATCTAAAACCAAAGTAACGCGATACACATCGGCACAATGCAGTTTACACGCAACTCCTTGTTAATTTACAATATTAGAGAATAAAAGAACAAGAGTGAATCGTCTTTGAGGTGTTTTTTAAGGCTCTTTGCATTGGCTCTATGAGATTTATTTTCAACCGACTCGCGTAAAAAATAAGTAACGCAAGTCGATTCGCTCGTATGTATTGTAGTTTTTGTTGTGCTTACACCTTAGAATAAGGAGGGTCCAGAACCCATGATCACGAAAACTTGTGAAGCAAATTTAAGTCGGTTGAATCAACCTAGTTGATCCAGTCGGGCTGTAGACGTCAGTGGGATAACATTAAACTAATAATATTAATTATTCCAAATTGCGTGGTCCCTACCTGAAAAAATTTAACCGGGTCCCTAAGTAAACACTTTGGAATCACATTTCACGTATAAGTAGCACAATTACCAGCCTTGGTATTTAAATATTGTATTTTACATTTTGTTTACAATTGTCATAGAGAAAATTATAGTGATGCCACATACAAATTATTTCCCTATTTTTGTTAATCAATAATAATAGGGTAAAAAAATTATGCTTTTTGCAAGTATTCATCACAATAAAGATTATTAGGCAATTATTATACAATTTCATGTACATACACGAACATTATGAAAAGTGATGTTTGTGCAAACGTGTTAGGGCTTATGATTTTCGGACGATCGATATTGGGAGAAGAAAAGGACTACAATTTTAATATTAAAAATGACAATCCAATGTTTTTTGATCTGTATAAACTATAGGGTAGGTATAGGGATTTTATATGTTCATCCTACTAATATTATAAACACGAAAGTTTGTAAATATGGATGGATGTTTGTTACTCTTTCACGTAAAAACGGCTGGAGCGATTTTAATAAAATTTCGTATGGAGTTAGCTGACACTCTATATTAACACATAGGCTATTTATTATTCCGGAAAATATTTTTATCCCCGATAATTTCAACATTTTCGATCACTAGTTTGTAAATAAATAATTTCATTCATTGCAATATTTGCAATTTGTTTTCTTCATATTACTTTTGGTATTTTTACTACCTATTATTTTTATTGAAACCCTAAAAAGTTGCAGTATTCCATAAGCTGGCAATAATCCTCGGTGGGGAAGGGAGGAAAGTGCGGGGCATTCGAGTCGATTTTTGCTTCAATACCCGTCATATATTTGTCTTTGATGACACATTCTGGGGCTTCCTTATTCTATGGCTTACACCTAGGTGTGTGTGATTCATCACTACATATTATAAAACAAAGTCGCTTGCCGCTATCTGTCCGTCCCTATGTATGCTTAGATCTTTCAAACCAGGGAACGGCTTTTGGTGCGGTTTTCTCGAATAAATAGAGTGATTCACGAGGAAGGTTTATATGCATAGTATCAGCACTGCACCCGTGCAAAGCCGGCGCGGGTCGCTAGTAATCTTATACAGGGTGTCCAAGAACCTGGCGTCCAACTGGATTCCCACGATGCCCCAAGTTCTAACAGTACTCAGAAAAATATTTTAAAAAATCCACCCCATGTACTTACAGAATTATACTGATTTCAAAAAAAAAGGGGGAAATGAGCACCCTGTGACATACTTTTGAATGCTGTGACTGCTAATGCTGATAATTTCGATATTTATTGGAGGTTTTGTAATCTAGGGTATTGCTGTGTCTAAATAGAATGTAAAAATAAAGTACTTATTGTACCATTTTAAAATAAAATATTATTTTAACTAAAGGTGATATGGAAAACTATTGAATTTCGCAACTTTGACCGACTGTAGTGTAAAAAAAATGTACCAAAATAGTATGGCAAGTGACGTCAAATTTTGACGCGTTTATTCCTCTTTTTAAAAAGGTATAATACTTACACATTAATTTGAAAAAAAAAATTTTTGATAATATTTTTACTCAACAACCCAATTTTTACGATGTCTTACAGAATTCTTAGAAAGAAAAATTTACGACGAATTGAATCTAACCTCTAAAGAATTACTATTGTATGCTCATAAAAATAACAACAGGCCTCTCAAAAAACAGGTTAGACCGTAAGGGACGGTATGTGCATGCATCTCACCATAGTGATTCGTTATTACAACAGGAGGGAGCAAGACAGAAACTATCTTTGCGATTTGCTGGTTCTTCTTTATGGTACCCCATTATTCAGGTAAGAGTGAGGGAGAAAAAGGTTAGAGGTGCGAGTGAGATAGATAGTGACGCTATCTGGGATCGTGCTATTTAGGATAACAGTACGGTCAGTACGCGTCACTGCCTCCTGCCGTTACTACGCACCTCTCTCTTATTGTTACCATTGATCACGTACTACGATTTAAAGCTTTGTTTATTGGACTCGATTACTCTTTGTGCTCTGGACTTTGAAACGAACTCTTTACGACGACCTTTGCCTGTGTTTGGACAGTTTGTGTTTTGTGTGTGCTACCATGGCGACCTACACTCCGCAAGAATACGCAAATATGCACTACATTTATGGAGAATGTAGAGGTAATGGACGAGCTGCAGCGAGACTTTACAGAGAAAGGTATCCGAGGGCTACGCGATATCCCGACCATCGAGTTTTCATTAATGTGCACAGATCACTATGTGACGGGCGGTTCCCCAATCAAGTAGCTGGTGAAGGACGACCCGTAAATGACTTCATACGCGATGAAGTTTTAGAGGCGGTGTCGGCAAATCCAAGCATCTCTGTGCGAGGAATAGAAGCTGATACGGGGATACCGAAGAGCACAGCACACAGTATTCTCCAAAAAGAAGAATATCATCCGTACCACGTACAGCGAGTGCAAAGTCTTTTACCTCGAGACTATCCGAGCCGAGTCGCGTTTTGTGAAACAATCCTGCAAAAACATCGAGAAGACGAAAACTTTATCGACAAAATTTTGTGGTCAGATGAATCAACATTTAAGAAGGATGGCTACATGAACCTACACAACTTGCACGAGTGGCATGTGGAAAATCCGCACTTGATGCGAGAAGATAGATCCCAGTACCGGTTCAAAGTGAACATGTGGACCGGTATTCTCTGTGGGAATATTATTGGTCCATTTGAGATGCCCGAGAATTTGACTGGCGAATCATATTTAAATTTTCTTCAAAATGATTTGCCAAACTTACTAGAAGAGACCCCACCAGATATGTGGTTCCAACACGACGGCTGTCCAGCACATTTTCGCGTATCCGTTAGAGAGTTTTTGGACGAGCAATACCCGAACAGGTGGATTGGGCGATCAGGAACAATCCCGTGGCCAGCCCGCTCACCTGACTTAAATCCGCTGGATTTTTTTTTCTGGGGAACTATGAAGGAGCTCGTTTATGCGAAGCCCATTAATGACATCGCTGACCTTCGTGAGAAGATAACACAAGCAGTGCAGGTGATACGTCAAAAAAGTTACTCGCGAAACATAAAGCGGTCCTTTTTAAGGAGAGTGAGAGCTTGTATTGCCGCGGGTGGTCAACATTTTGAACATTTATTGTAATAAAATATCTTTAAACTAACATTCTTTGCTTTTATTCTACTGGGAACCCATCTACCTGTGTGTATTTCCTTCTTGCTCACTCTTGGAACCGAAGTAAATAATAGTAGTAACATAACAGTTTCTAAGATAAGAAAGGGTCCGACAGTTACCGTTAGTAGGTAGGCACTTCGTAAAAATTGGGTTGTTGAGTAAAAATATTATCAAATTTTTTTTTTTTCAAATTAATGTGTAAGTATTATACCTTTTTAAAAAGAGGAATAAACGCGTCAAAATTTGACGTCACTTGCCATACTATTTTGGTACATTTTTTTTACACTACAGTCGGTCAAAGTTGCGAAATTCAATAGTTTTCCATATCACCTTTAGTTAAAATAATATTTTATTTTAAAATGGTACAATAAGTACTTTATTTTTACATTCTATTTAGACACAGCAATACCCTAGATTACAAAACCTCCAATAAATATCGAAATTATCAGCATTAGCAGTCACAGCATTCAAAAGTATGTCACAGGGTGCTCATTTCCCCTTTTTTTTTGAAATCAGTATAATTCTGTAAGTACATGGGGTGGATTTTTTAAAATATTTTTCTGAGTACTGTTAGAACTTGGGGCATCGTGGGAATCCAGTTGGACGCCAGGTTCTTGGACACCCTGTATATGCAATTCGCGGCTTGACCAATTTTTACGACATTTTATATGCATATTCAGTAGGTCTGAGAATCAGCTACTATCTATTTTACGTACCCCTTCCACGCAATAAACGACTTCAACGCGAGCGCAGCCGCGAGCAACAGCTAGTCTAATGTATAAAATTGTCGCGATGTTTGTTACCAAACTCCTGCAAAATAGCTTGACCGATTCTTATGAAATTCCATGTCCAAGTCCACTACAGAATGCTCCTCGGTGCTCCTAACTATACAAGGTGATTTTTGGTCGTCAACGTTCCCGAAAACTACAAAATCTCCTTATCATCACGATCATTTTTCTCCATGGAAGCATACCTGGGAAGTGTCTGGTTCCCAAGATATTAGGGTCCAAAGTTGAGTAAATAGACTACGTTTTTCTACATAAATGCACATTGACGCGTGTACCAAGATTTTTTCAAGAGATATCTGTCTATGAAAAAACTAGCATAAACACTGGACACTATAAATTTTGCCCAATCAAGAAATCATTTTTTTTTTAATGTACATCTTTTCCCAGCATTTTTTTTGGCAAAAACTTACTTTATTTGATCTATAGAGTACGTACCCTTCGTTAAGGGTGGCAACGAAAAAACATCCTGTATGTATGAAAAATTTCAAAAAGATAGGATAGTTAATAAAGCGTGAAGAGGTAACAAACATACAGACTTTCTTTCCTTTGGATTTTTTTGGGAAAAAACAGAAAATAAATAAATCTCCTTTTTCAGTAAATATTAGAGAAGTTTTCAGAAGAGAGCTGTAACCTGCCCCTCTTATATGGGGTCGGCGCAATAAGGTTTCCTTTGAAACTCTCATTGTCAACGATTTGGTATTTGTTTTACGGTCAGCTGTCTGTCGAACGCCAACTCTTCTCGTGTATAGCTAAGTGACATTTTTTAAAAACTGTACATAATAAATTTATTTTGATTTGTTTTAAAATAAATTCAGTGGTACAGGCCCGCGACTGAGATTTGCACCAAATGATACAGACTTGAAACCACAAAAATATTATTAGGAGCTAAGCAGGCGCCTCAATATTCTTCATAGGACCTCACAAATCGTGTCAAAGGACGCCTAAGTAAAGCCAACTCAGTTGAGCTCACACGGTCGGGTTACGTCGAGAGGCGTTGGTAACCCAACCCAGTGAGCTGCGACCTACCATCACGGGTGACTAGAAGTTAGTAAACTAAGCATGTCAAGCTTTCGTCATGTTGTTTTAATTAAGTATACATTTCACCAAATACCTTCGAACAATGGCGCCAGTTGCTAAGTGTGACGCCCAATTTTGTAACATTTTATCTCAAGCGTCATTTGGAGAAAACCAATCCAAGAACCACACGACACGACAAACTATTATGTACTATGATACAAATCTATTTTTATCAAGAAAATATTTCATAATTTCTTTAGCCTGAACAAGAGTCCGCAGCGTCAAGGAACAGCTAGAATTAATTAAAGACACCACTCTGACCCCACTTCCTGCACCCAGAAGCTGAGTCAAATGGCCTCATACATAGAATCATAACAATCATTCAAGGAACTCTACTAGATTGATGAATCAGCTGCTCAATTAAGTGGACTCCTGTTGATACAGTCTCGAGACAGAGTTGTTTTGCTGGTTCTCATTTATTATATATATTTCCATAGGTCAGATAGCCTATTGAAGGATTTTGATGCTGTCTCTAAAACTTGGCCAAGAGAGAGACAGCATCAACATTATCCTTTAGGTAGGCTAAAGGCCCACGACTGTTAGGTTAGGTTAGAATAATATTCAATAGTAAACCACTCATGGCTGAAAGAAAACCATAATAATTATTCCCTACGCTGTAATATCTTTATGTCTTGTGAGTTCCTTAATATAACAACGACGAAGTACCTAACTAGTTTATCTTACTCGTATTTCCTAATCCCAAAGAACAAACTCTAAAAATAGATATAAATAGACTCTATAAATAGATAGACTCTAAAAAATGTAGAGTCCATAGCTATAAATTTTTCCTTCCTTTCCTTCCTTACCGACTCAATGGAAAATGAGGACACGATTGGATTTATCTACCTCTCTATACCTATAATCACTATTTGTTTTTTTGAAGGCCGATCATTGTTTAATTTATTTATTTGAGAAAGTAAACAAAAGCAAGCGTTAATTCCATTAGCGAACTTTTGTGGGACTGCATCAATACTTTATGGCAACTCTAAAGTACCCTAATCTTTTATAATTATGGTTTATAATCAGTTAACAGGTGAGTCTACTCGAGTTGGTTCAGAGCTTGGTCAAACAAGACTTCGATGCTATCTACATCGTTCTAGGCAATATAGACCTAGTAATGGTTAGATTAGGTATACATAATAATGATTTAACAGTTCCGATAGTTTCTTTAGTTAGTCAGTATTGGAATGCCCATATTCCTTGCTCTGTAAAATATGTACTACGATAAAAAAAACATCTAAGTAAGTACAATATCCATATCTGTTAAAGAATCTAAAGCCTGTTTTAGTCTCTATCTTGTAGATTTTCAATACAATGAAAGATTAAGCTATTCTGACAAATTTTTCCCTAAAAATATTTGTGAGGTTTGTTTTTGTTGTTTTTCAATTTGTAAAAAAAATGACGTAAACCTCTGTCGTGTTTTTAACCAAGTATTAACCTTAGTAAATACTATTGTTATATTACGTTTGTTTTGGAATAACAAGAAGATGCGATAATTAAGTGCATTTATAATCCGGCCCGTTCTAATCCGTCTTAACTCTACGTCAGGTACGGATCAAAACGATAACCAAATACAATAACCAACGATTATCTCCACGTAATCACTTCCCATCCATTATAGTCTTAAACACGCCGACTTAGGGATGAAAATCAAACGTTAAACATCAAAAACAGGGTCGCACAGTCAATGAAATGTTTCCAATAATTAGTTATCATCGATCATCGCGACTCGGCCACATTAATAAAGATATAAAATGCCTCTACTCACACAAAACAAGGGAAATCCAACCCTGCGACTCTTCCTGTAAAGTCGATTTCAGCCCACCGTCATCTCAGGTGGGCGGCGAGATCAAAGGCGGCGGCATTACGGCCAAAACCAATCATGTGACAGAGGCTCGGATAAAACGTTCAGGAGACAAAATCAAAGAAAAACAACGCATCAAAATGTTTAGGCATTTTTTAAAAGCTTTTTTGTGATGCGAATGTGGTCAGGTGGAAGTCCAGGGTCCGAAGAGGGCTTAACGGCTACAGGAATATTCGATTTGGTGATTAATATGTAGTCGAGTAGACAGACAGACGGACAGCTGACTGATCCTGTCACGTGGGTTTATGTTTTTGTTTTACACCTCGGCTTTGGTGTCGGAGATACACTGTTTAATTAAACAACATATTAACTAAATATTACATAAATAAATACACACATATTGTACAATTTCACTATCGCTTAACTTCGACTTTGCTATTGCAAATTAGGTAATCAGGGGGCGGAAATCACACTGCGGTCACTAACCCGTCTGCCCAGCGTGATGACTATGGGCAAAAACCTCCTTATGGCACCACCCTTGTGGTGTGCCCTGGGGGAGGCCTACGTCCAGCAGTGGACTGCAATAGGCTGATGATGATGAATATTATAAACGCGAAAGTTTGTAAGTAGGGATGGATGGATGTTTGTTTCTCTTTCACGTAAAAATGGCTGAAGCGATATCAATAAAATTTGGTATGGAGTTCGCTGACACTCTGGATTAACACATAGGTTACTTTTTATTCAGGAAAAATATTTTTATCCCGGATAATTTCGATATTTTGTTTTTTCTGCAGTCCACGCGGACTCTTTGTTAGATCACACAGTGAGAAGTCTGCCTTTCAACTCATTTTGCAATGATACTGATAAAGCAGACCTAGAAAACCAAATTGAACAGTTAAATAACCAGTTGGAATCGGCCCATGCAGAAATTGAAACAATAATATCTGAAAATTATGAATTAAAAAAATAACTTCAAAAGTCTCAAGCGAATATAAAACTACTATTACAATTAAATTCACCGATTGCAAAGAAAAACTCTCCCAGTGATGGTAAAAAACGACATAATCAAATTTTACTCTACAACTCACAGAAAGGGACAGATGACAAACAAATAAATAAAAATGAAACAGAAAATACGACACATGACGCAGTATGGAATAATAATATACATGTAAACAATGACAGGGATCTGGATAAGTACAAATCACAGAAAGAGACAGATGACAAACAAATAAATAAAAATGAAACAGATAATATGACACATGACGCAGTATGTAATAATATACATGTAAACAGTGACAGGGAGCAGGTGAATATACATAAAAAGAATACCAAAATAATCATACTAGCGGATCAACAAGGACGAGGACTACAACAATCTTTGTCGAAACTTGTGGGTGAAAAATATGAAGTTACATGTTTTTGGAAGCCTGGTGCAAATACTTTAGAAGTATTAAATACGGAAAAAGAGACTATTAAAATTTTAAGTAAAAATGATTTTGTAATTCTGTTAGCTGGTATTAACGATAGGAACCCGTTTCAGTTTAGTATGAGCGTGAACAGTTGGTTCAATCATGTGAGAGTACCAAATATTATAGTGTGCGATATTCCATACAGTAACTGTCTAAATGTGAAAAAAATTAATTATGAATTGCGATTCATTGGAAGTAAATATAAAAATGTTACACTAGTTGACAGGTACAGGGATAGGTTTTTAACTCATAATAAGGCAATGTATTCGTTGAATGTATGCAGATATTTGCTTAAGGAAATTCTACATATAGAGTACAAAACAAACTATGAAATTTACACCAATAGTAAGAAAGTTAAAAATATTGAATCTAAGACATTTTTCAATAAATCAACTCAGACAGACATTGAAAATATTTACAAAAACAATGAACACATTTATAAACATGACATAAATAATCAAGTATTAAATAGAGAAAATGACATAAAAATTAAAAATTCGGACATGAAAAATGATTTAAATAACACCGACATTAATCAATTCAATAATCCAAATATTTTAAGGAAGTATTATCGCGGTATGACCTAAAGTTAGAACTGAATCAACCTACCAGGATTGCTAGCAAGAAATGCATAGATAATTTTATTCACAAAATCCGTGGTTCGAAAAGCGAAGTATAGGAATTAGCATTGTCAGACCATACTGCACAAATCCTTACCTGTCCAGTTAAGATTAATGTTAGAATGCAATATTGGTTTGCACAACGACGGGATTATAGCATCAGTAACCTAGAGAAGTTTGGGGACTGTATGAAGGCATTGAGATTTACCGAAGTATATGAGTCTCAGGACCCAAATGCTTCATTCAATATTTTCTTTGACAGCTTCAAGCTTTTTTATGACTTGTGTTTTCCAATCATTAGAGTAAAGATATCAACACATAGACGCCCAAGGTGGATATCAAGGGGCGTAAAAAAATGCTGTAGGAACAAAAGGCTATTACTATGGAAATATAGAAAAGCACCAAGCCCAGAAAATAAACAGATATTTAAAAGATATTCTAAAAGATTAAATAATATTATAAAGTTAACCCAAAAATCCCAAAATGATTATTTTATATTGACACACAAGAATAAATCAAAAGCTACATGGAAGATTATTAACGGTATCAAAAATAATATACCAAAACAGAATATTGAAAAAATTACCATTAAAAATAAAACAATTTATGACCCAAGAGAAATTTCACAAGCTTTTAATAACTTTTTTACTGATCTAGTTGACACTCAAAAATGTAATTTAAAGTCTAAGACACTGACATTTAACATTCAAAATTCAATATTTATAAAACCTACGACACCATATGACATAGTAAAAATCATTAAAAACTTAAAAAATAGTACCAGCACGGGTTATGATGACATAACTACAGGAGTTGTCAAACATGTAGCGATGCACATATCTGCGGTATTAAGTTTTATTATTAACATATGTATTGTGAGGGGAGTTTTTCCCGATAAGCTAAAGAAGGCCATAATAAAGCCTCTTTTTTAAAAACAGGACCCACAAAGTCTAAACTCGTACAGGCCAGTAGCTTTAAATCCTATTTTCTCAAAGATTTTTGAAAGGGTAATACATAACGCTTTATATATTTTTTTAGAAAAATATGATATACTCGTGGATGAGCAGGTAGGATTTAGGAAAAATAGAAATATTAACGGTGCTATATATAATTTCTTGAGTCACGTGATGAAGGGTGTTGATAGTCGAATGTCTGTTTGTGCATTATTTATGGACCTCACAAAGGCTTTTGATTACGTGGATCATACTCTTCTGTTAGAAAAACTAAATAAATATGGTGTGCGCGGAAATGTTTTGGATCTCATTGCGTCCTACTTAAGAGGTAGATCCCAGGTAACACAAATCTCTAAAATTTGTGCAAAAACAAAAACAGAAATTCAATACCAGTCAGACACAAGATTAGTTCGCTTTGGTGTCCCACAGGGTAGTGTACTGGGTCCACTTTTATTTATCATTTATAAAAATGATTTCCCCAAAATCACTCATCATCCGGCATCACTATTTGCAGACGACTGCACAATAATGTTTGTAAGTAAGGACATAAACAACATTGAAACTGACATTAATAATACATTAAAAAATATTATAGATTGGATGACATCAAACAACCTTTTAATTAACTTTGACAAGACAAAAACTATGACATTTAATAATAGAAGAAAGACATGCAGAGAACTTGACATAAAATATAATTCTAATAGTATTAGTAATATCAATATAACAAAATTCTTAGGAATAAATGTTGACTGTAATTTAAATTGGAAAGCACATATAGATATTTTAAGTAAGAAGATAAATTCATATTCGTATGCGATCCGAATGCTTTCAAGAGTTGTGTCCCAGTCAGCTGTCCTTAATGCATACCATGCTTATGTGGCTTCATCACTGAGATATGGAATTGTCTTTTGGGGTAATTCTACGGATAGGGATATAATATTCAGATCTCAGAAAAGGTGTATTAGAGCAATGGTTAATATAAAACAAACTGACAGCTGCAAACCTTTCTTCAAATGTCTGAACATATTACCATTGCCATGTCTATATATTCTAGAAGTGGCAATGCATGTAAAGAATAGTATAGATCAATATCCTAAGTTAAAAGGGGAAAGGAATAATTTTAGAATATGCATGCCAACATGTAAAACGGCACTGTTCAACAAAAGTATATTTGGTATGGCACCTAGAATTTATAATAAACTACCCGCCGACATTTGTAAAACTGACAACAAGCAGTTATTTAAAAAAAAGGTACATGAGCTATTAATGGATGGTGTTTTCTACTCTATTGAGGAATTTCTTAAAGCTAAAATAACCTGCTAGTGGACACTGAAATGGTATACTAATTCTATTTGATTTGTTTGTGATTTTCTTTTGTGCTAGTTCACTTTTATATGTTTAAAGATTTGCATGCCAGACTTTTGGCAAAATATGTTGGATCAATTTTTGCATAATTATCTTCAATGTAATACCCATATTTTGAGCAAATAAAGGTTATTGTATTGTATTGTATTGTATTGATGTCGCGGACGTCCACTAGTTTTCTATATTTTAATAGATCCATGATCCGTTTGCATCCAACCACCGTCTGATCCTTAAGAGTTTAAACATGTATTTGAAATATCTGCTAACAGTTACATCTCTACCACAAGACTCAAATGGCCTAACTTTTGAATTAATCGAGAATTCGTTTCTAAAGCTGAAAGAAAAATCCTTTGAAATTATATAAAATATTCTTGAGGTAACAATTACTAACCTAGTCAAAATTTCTTCGCGCTTGTTAAAGAAATGGCCCAGGTGCTGAATCATAAAGCGATTATCACAGAGCACCACGTCTCGTGTCGTCGCGTAGCGTGATGCAGGACTGCAGTAGATTTAAAAAGCAGCTGTTGAAGAGTATGTCAGACATGGAAGGACATAACCCTTGGGCGTATTTAACGGTTCTGTTCGTACATATATAATATAGTGGACGCCCGCGACTTCGTCCGCGTGGACTGCAGAAAAATAAAAATGTTGAAATCACCTGGGAAAATATTTTTTACCGGTTTAATTAATAAAAACAAAAATCCAGGGTGTCAGCTAACTCCATACAAAATTTAATTTAAATCGCTCCAACCGTTTTTACGCGGAAGAGTAACAAACATCCATCCATACTCACAAACTTTCGCGTTTATATATTATCGATTCCCATTCGGGTGAAGAATTTTTTCCATTTTCTTTATTAATAATTTTATATTATATTATTAGAAAGTGCTTATCATGCTGAGCAACTTTTCCTAAGACGGTATTTTCATATCTCTCAAAGTTTAGCTGGGCTGCTAAGGGTTCCGCATCAGGCAGTCTAGACCTTCAATTTTTTTCTTTCATATCATTTCTACGTCATTTTATTCATTCATACATATTTTTTGGATAACTTGAACCGTTTACGCAGCGCACGCAACGGAAGTCTCCAAAGTTGAATAATTTTTCCCGTTTTTTCCACATTTTCCTCTTATTCTTCGTCCCTATTGGTCGCACTGTGATGATATATAGCCTAAAGCCTTCCTCGATAAATGGACTATCCAACACAAAAAGAATTTTTTAATTCGACCCAGTAGTTCCGGAGATTAGCGCGTTCAATCAAACAAACAAACAAACAAACAAACAAACAAACAAACTCTTCAGCTTTATAATATTAGTATAGATAACCCACGGGTGTGTTCCCGAAATTTTGTTGTTATTGTTGTCAGCCTATTGTAGTCCACTGCTGGACGTAGACCTCCCCCAGTGTACGTCACATGGCTCGATCTCCCGTTTTTGCCATCCAGTCACTACCAGCCGTCCTCTTCAATCTGGCCGGAGGGCGCCCAACGCTACGCGGTCTCCCGAAATGGGAGACTCGCGAAAGGGTGGCAAGAACTGCACGACCTTACAGCCACGTAAGCTGTGACAGATGGTAATGGTCAGGGACAAGTTTTTAGCTTATTATTCAATTCGTATGACATGCACGGAGCAATGAAGCTGAGTATTGTAGTGAAGCCCCGCATGCGCAGACTATTTGCTTATTTTTATGACCTCCAAATAAGTCAAAGTGCCTGTTAGCAATCAAAAATAAAATATTTATCTATGTTTTGCAAAATATAGTTACATGTATGAGGTTCACAGTGTTTGTTTTAAAAACTATTATAATTTTAAATAACGTTTGGTGACACTATGACGTACAAGTCACAAATATGAGACGTTGTTGCTATAACTATTGTATGGTGATATTTCAGGTTCATTTGTATAGTAAATAGGACGACGTTAGTTATAGGTACCTATAACTTGACATTCGTAAACATAACAACAGACGTAATATATAATAAAATTAAAGTTGTTATATTCAAGGATGTAAAAAAAATACAGAAATACACCCTAAAACATATTACTCGTATAATATAAATAAAATTATTGCGTCGCGATATTTGTTACGGAACTCCTCCGAAACAGCTTGACCGATTTTTTTGAAATTTTATATAATATTTTATTTTATATAACGTTGCCAATATGTAATTTAGAAAAGAGATGGTAAAATTCGTCATCCGAGTAATTGACCCGGTGGCTTAGTGGTTATAGCGGCTGGCACGGTTTGCAGTGGTCGTGGGTTCGATTCACACTCGGGTGAAGAATTTTTTCCATTTTCTTTATTAATAATTTTATAATATATAATATCTTGACTAAGATAAATTTATAAAAAAAAAACACTGCTCCATTAATATAATCTGTTAGGATATGGTTGATCGTTTCATCTTTAAACATTGTGCTGAGGGATTCAGCTTTATTTGCCGAGATTTGGCTAGTGTATAGCTATCGGGATGAAGAATAACGTTGTCAATATGTAATTTAGAAAAGAGATGGTAAAATTCGTCATCCGAATAATTGACCCGGTGGCTTAGTGGTTATAGCGGCTGGCACGGTTGCAGTGGTCGTGGGTTCGATTCCCACTCGGGTGAAGAATTTATTCCATTTTCTTTATTAATAATTTTATGAAATTTTATATGTATATTTGGTAGGTCTGCAAATACGTCAATTTTTATACCCCTTCCATGCTATAAGCTATATCCGCGGGCAACAGCTTTCTTCGTGTAAAACGGTTAAAATATGATAAAAAAATTTGATCTCAAGTCGAGCCAAGCTTTTAACTGTACATACCTCTACTGTGCAAACTCTACTTCGGTCGTAGTTATCCATACGTGCGGCCGCTATGTCACGGTGCCGCTATCCTAGGAAACCAAATCGGCGGGCTGATTCCGTATCTTGCAAAAGCAAAGCAGAAGCAATGCAATAGCGAAAATTGTACAATATTCGCGTTGAAATGTCAAAATTCCTTTGAAATTCATTTTACGAATACGAATTTGGCAAGCAATCAGCAAAGTTTCTATAATTTTTGCTATTTGCATTTGCTAGTTAGGTAATACGGAGTGGATCCATAAAGTGTTGTAAAAAAGTATCGATAAACGGTCGCCGCTCCGAGAACCAATTACCAGGCAGACAGACAGACAGACAGACGTCGTGTGTTGACAGATTTATAATGTTAACTATAAACAACGGTGAAATGTCGCTGACAGATTATGCGAAGTCTTTGGTACACTAACTTTGTCTAAAGACTTATTTGATACTAGTGGATGCCCGCGACTCCGTCCGCGTGGACTGCAAAAAACTGCTTGTTCTAGTTGACCGAATTGTGAATCTAAACCATTCTCGAAACCACTTGAACACACACAAAAAAATCATCAAAATCGGTCCAGCCGTTTAGAAGGAGTTCAACTAACACATGAACAGAAGATTTATGTAATAGTAGTGTAGTGGACGCCCGCGACTTCGTCCGCGTGGACTCCAGAAAAAACAAAATATCGAAATTATCCGGGATAAAAATATTTTACCGGGATAAAAAGTAGCCATGTGTTAATACAAGGTGTGAGCTAACTCCATACCAAATTTTATTAAAATCGCTCCAGCCGTTTTACGTGAAAGAGTAACAAACATCCATCTATCCACAAACTTTCGCGTTTATAATATTAGTAAGATAAAGGTAAGCTACCTATCAATGACACTGAAAAAAATGTATTTATATGCGTCCGTAGATCATTTTTCCTTTATGGCAATATCCCAATCCCTACTATTATAAAAGTTTGTTGAAATTTAAGTGAAAGGTTTACCTGTACAGGTAGTTTAAAACCTGTGAAAGAACATAGGCTACTTTTTAACGCAGATACAAAAAATACGGGAAATTACGATAATATTAGTACTACAGTCCACGCCGGCGAAGTCTCGGGCTTAAATAAACACTTCTCAAATTGGATAGAGCTTTTTTGACTAAATAAGTAAGTAGTAAGTTTTCCTATCAGAATTAATGAATAAGTAATTAAAATAATTTAACTTTTAAAGTCACTGTAATATTTATTTGCACAATAAACAATAACAGAAAAATCTTAAGTCTTTAAACATTACATACCCAACTCTCCTCCAATCTGCCATCAACAATTCAATACAACTTTATTACCACAAACAAAAAGCAGAAACAATATTTTATCCGAAATTATGCAATTAAATTTAGCCAAAGCACAGAGCTACAAATCATGCAGAATTGGCACGCCAGTACTATGCCGATTCCCACCATATGAACGGATTGAACGTCCCATCACTCAATCAAATCTGAACCTATACTTATTGGGCCGATATTCGACCAGTGTAATTATTTAGACGGGCAAATTAAGCTGTTTTATACAGGACATCTTTTACGGTCTCATATGGAGAAAGAATGTATCATATTTTATATGCTATCTAAAAACTTATATTAGCAAAGGAAACTAGTTTTTTGACGTGAAACGTCTTTAAAATCGCGCCGAAACATACGGGTACCAAGTTTAAAAACTGGACCGTAACGAAAAGGTCTATATCATCGTACCTTAATAATTAAAAAACTATTAGTCTTAGAAACAAAAATGTGGTGTAAATATTTCACTTATATAGTCAACTCGCTGTTATGACATTGAGTTCGTGTCGGGGTCAAGCGGGGCGGCGGGGGAGGGATACTGCGATAACTGTGCGAAACCGGCGCTCACGCTTGTTTCTATTCAGTGTAACTCGTGACTCCGACTTTATAGCGTGGTGATTCTTTCGTGTGTTTGTCAAGTTTTTTTTATTAAAATACTTAAAACAGCGTCCATCTTGTTTTCATTTCAATCTTTTACTTTAAAAGCGATTCGCTAACATAGACGTTTCACGTTAAAACCAACGGCCGTGTGCCCCGACACAGCCCCACCCGCTTTTTTAACATTAGGGATCTTCAGGATAAGTGCACTGCAGTTAGTGCAGTCGTTGATGCCTTCAATTTATTTTGATGTTGTAATTATATAACAATTGAACATAATTAATAATAAATAATAGCTGTATCTATGTACAGACATATTAGTTATTTTTAAGCATAATGTTCTAACAGACAAGCTCTTAAGTTATTAAGTATGCAAACACATTTAAATGGTCAGCAGCTTTGTATTAGTTGTATAATTAGATATGTAAGACTGTTTGTTTTCCAAATAAAATAAAATAAAATAAATAAATTATTGAACATAGTTATTACTTAATTTTCATGAAAAATACACTACCCAATAACCTGTTTTCTATATTTCCAGAAAAAAATATAGAATTTCAACATACTTTTTATAGGCGGTTATGTTACCTATTGCAGAAACGTTCTGTTGCATGGGTCGTCTATATATCAATTTGGTCTTAAAATAAGCCCCATAGTCTTCGGATCGATTATAAAAACGCATCAGAAGTAACCGAGGTCGGCTAACTATGTTTATTGCGTTTAGTTTGTTTAAACAAATAAATTGTTATTCATCGGCGTTTTTTCATAAACGATCGACCGATGACGTGTGTGATTGATTGGAGAGAGCTTCTTGGTACGTAGTGCAGGCCTGGTAAACATTCTTGGTACGGACTATTTATTTATAGCTCGATAACTAGATTTAAGTAGGAATATTAAACGTAGATAGACGTCTGCTAAAATCCTTTCTTTTGGTTATCCTATACCTACTCACGTACTTATATTTAGTACATTGATAAAATATCAGTATACCTATATTGAAGTGTTGCGCCACTAATCCGCAAGGCGCGGTATAACATCTTTGGTCGTCACAGAATAACTAATATAACTGTCCAACGTATGAACCAAGTTGTGAAACGAGTATTTTAGTTCTATTGCAAAAGTACATCGTCATAAAATAGAGACCAATCTAAAGTATGAACTGTAAGTAAGTTGTTCAGTTATACATAATTAAAACACACAACATTCAACTGGATAAATACAGTATAATCAGCGACATATCTCCAAAAATAACCTAAAAATCCATTTATCCTCATTACCCTGTCTTGCTTTAATAAAGTTATTTGTATGCAAATGGTTGTGCTTCCCTGACGCGGCGGCTCAAAGCCGGAGCGACATCGTTTCATGTGCACCGACAAATAACAACGATCGTTAGACGCACATATTAATACTTATTAAAATAAGTACAAGAGATTGAGAGCTTATTGCTATCGGGAATTTGTTTTTGTTTCGTCTAGGAGACAAAAAAGCAATGTTCCTGCGCAGCTTCAGCGTTGAAACGACTTTGTTCTCGGTCACGCATACTGACACAGCGACGTCAATGTTACCAAGGGTCGCATCAAATAAACATCAATATACCTACATATGAACAAGTGTGTATGTAGGTATTTCGTAAATAATAAATATTCACAATATTCACAAACTTCACAACACATTAACTTAAACCTACACTAAAATGTTATGACAATCATTATACGAATGTTTTGAATTTTAAATTTGTAACCAGTAAAATCGCTTGCTGCTTCAACGTCTTACGAACTGGCACCAGTTTGGGATCAGCACATATCTAACTGCTAAATGGATGTTGATTCTCGTTCGAGATCTTTCAGTTCTGTTCTGGCTACCACATTATAGGAAAACAGCGTACGTACGTACGTATGTATGATGTAATCTCCAGACCCTCCGTAGCTTACAATGTCTTCTCAGCACGTCACTCGAGAGCTATGAGTACTTTACCTAATGTTATAATTGAATCCAAACGCGTGTATAATTGGAGGGCGTGACGGTGACGTCGTGGACCCGCAGCTGACCATCTATCACTTACCATACGTGGTCTAATTCAGTTATATTGCGATTGTGGGGTACACAAATTAAGGATTTTATAATTCCTATTACGAAAATGACGATACGACTAATATTCAGTAATGTGCTCATCTAAATACCTTGGAATCTTCACAGGGAAAGCTCCTTCCTCTTATGGCTATTTATACGTACGGCTGTGTCCCTAAAATGGGGTAGCCAGCTAGCAGAATGATACGAGAGATCCAACAGCCTTACTTGACTCATGTTCCTGTGTCCCCTGGAGCAGAAGGACCTCCACAGATCTCCGCCATCCCGTTTGGTTCTGAGCGTCGCGGTGCGATAGCGGGGCAGATGATAATAATCAGCACAGAACAGGCTATTTATAGGTATACATATATATCTTCTATTAACATGGTTAAGATTACTTATTCAATATCATCATGTTTAAGTCATTCATTATAAATACTTATGACCATGTTAAAAACCACAGTTTTGAAAGCGCTTGATAGCACTTCAGATTTAAAAGCTTGAATACCTATGTATATCATATCTGTATCATATCACATTTTAATAGCGACCCTTAACTTAACTGAACCCAACATGATTAATATCAAAACTCAATTCCTCCAACCCTGACCCCCACAACACCAATACTGGTGTAGTAAAAGCTCACAAAGATAGCATCAGTTCACGCCTCCGGGATTATTATAAGTGCTGGTTGACCTCTATACCTCCCTCACAAAAAAAAACTAGGTTTTATCGTTACGTTTGAAAAATATAAATTTACACTATTGGTAACTTAATTAAATTTTTTGTGATGTAATAGAAAAAGTGCTGTGCTAGCCTCCTAAAGAGACATGTACATCAAACCTGGCCCATTCTCAATTTTTATAATGTACCTACAGATGTAGTATATGTTGTTGGCATGCTATAAATAAATAAATAAATTAGTAACTTTGTACTAAGTAGAGACCTCGCATGGGAAAGGGTTCTGAGTCATTTGAAATAGGTATTAAAAGCTATCAGCATCAGAGCCTCATCTGTTAAATACCAGGATCCAGCCACATGATCAATAAAATCGAACATAATAACAGCATTGCAATTCCAATAACCACTTTGATAAACACCGACACACGCGTGTTTAATTAAAGCTCTAAAAAGCAATACATCATCACACCTTATCCCCTAATAACTGCACATAATAATTAAATTAAAAACAACAGCTTTCATGAATAGCTAAGCAGTTCCTTCTAATTCTAAAGGTGTAGTATATATAACATTATAAATAAGTTTATTAGATGAGCTCCGATAACTATTATCGTGAAGTAAGACGTCAGTGCTATCGGTTTACCGGATCGCATTGTTTTGTGGACGGTTACGACTACATCTGTAGGGACACCATGAAGCTACGTGGATACACTTAAGTATTACAAGAAATTACATGGCATTGTTGTAATCAAATTAGGATTGATTGGAGAAGGAGGATGAACAAACTAATAATTATAAAATTAATAATAAAGAAATGGAAAAAATTTCTCACCCGGGTGGGAATCGAACCCACGACCTCTGCATTCCGCGTGCCAGCGCTCTCACCACTGAGCCACCGGGTCAATTACTCGGATGACGAATTTTACCATCTCTTTTCTAAATTACAACGTTAATTGTTGTTGTTGTTGTTCACGAAAATACATACCTCTTTACATGTTTTGCATATGGAGCTTTTACAAAACAAAATAAACCTTAACCTATTAAAAAGCTTTGATTTGACAGATATTCCACATATTTTGTACTCAAAAGTCATGTATAACGTGGAATAACTTTACACGCTGTTTATTAGTAGCACTGTAAGAGTGTAGGTACATTAAAGTTAATTAAATTATAAATAAATCTATAGTAGCTAAACAGTACTTTAAAAAGACTGCTAATAGGTACTAGACTAGACTCTTTTTACCATCATTGTTCTATAATATTAAAAATAAATGGTCGCCCTACACAACAGAAGGAAGCGTATCAACATGCATGTTGTGGCAGTGTTCGCCCACACATCGATCATACGGACAGACAGACAGATACGCGAAAATGAGCCCGTCAGGGGTCCTCTACGATAATACATATAATGGATTATAAAACTTTTCATATTTTTGGTAAATCAAACATATCATATAATTGTTGGTTGTAATATATATAGGTATGTAATGTTTTGTTGCATACTTGTGGAGAGCTTAATTTAGCTGTTTGTCACTATACCGTTTCTATTACCATATTTATCGCTCTTGGTCTTGCAAACCCTAAACAAATATGTAAATAATATTTATAAATTATTTATACTGTTTTATTCCCAAACGAAATTCTGCTGGTGTAATGTAAAATGCTAAAATAATGAATTTATGTATAAGCTCTCACTTATATAACTATCAACCATAAGTCTACGCTACCTGAAAACGGAAATCAGTTGACCTACCTCCTGTAAAAGGTATGATGGACAACCGAATTCCTATATACCGGCAAAAGATACCATTCACTATGGGTGCGCCCACCACCGGGTCCTACACCCTCCACTGACTCTCGGATCTGATAACTCATAACTGCGAAAACAGGCACTTGCACTAACTACAATCGCCACGAGAAACCAGACCCGAGCACCTAGCATGCAAGACAATACATTGCACTATTCCGAAATCAAAAACTAGATAAATAATCTACATATGTTTCGCCAACAACCGTGGAGGGTGTAGGGCCCGGTGGTGGGCGCACACATAGTGAATGTTTGAACTTCCGAATTGTAACGCCTAATACAATTTCATTTATAAAAGATACTATGTCAAAATGTTATAATGTTAGTTTTGTAAGTACAAAATTTGTACTTTGCGCATCAAACGAATACATTGCTTGCAATAAAATGACATTATTTTTTCATAATTTTTTTGTCGTTTCCCAGGGTAGGTTCCATAGAAGAAAATGATCGTAACCTTACAAAGAATACGAGGTATTAAAAAAAAATTGTTGTCTTTTTACACCCTGTATGTAGCTACGATATAGCTTTACATAGATTAAATTAGTAAGCCTGCTTCGATTAATGATTGGTCTTCGCTCCGCTCAGCGAATCATTGTTCTAAGTAAACCTGATATTCTATCTAAATTATAAAATTAATGCTGTCTCTATCTTGATCAAATTTTAGAGAAAGACAGCATCATATTCATCCTTCAGATAGGCTATCTGACCATTGGAAAAAACGGCCCTTACATTAAAAGTCTCTAATAAATCAACCACAACCTACTTATCTACTTACATTACTACCCACTACTATTAATGTCAAATTGTTTTTATGTAAACAAATTGCATCATCATTGCGACATGAAGACAAACGTGAGCAGCTCATTATTCCATTGTCTCCATCAGATCGTTGGAGCAAAAAAATCGCGAGTCTGCGCAGGAGTGGCCGAGGGAGCCGCCATGATGCGCTGCGCCAGCGTCGGTCGCGTGCCCGCTAATCAGGGGTTGCACACATTTTATTGGGATACAAACTATTACTTTATTTATCTAGATTGACAAATACCTAAACCATATTTTAAGTTGAACCATCCTTACATATCCATGTAAATGATTTGATACTTAATTCCACTTGCGCTAAGTAACTAATCTTCTCATTGCTTTGAAGACTGGCGATGCATGCAAGTGTGCTAATACAATCACCAAATAAGGTTCAATCTGGGATAACTAATTACACGCAAGTTAATTTTACTAAATAAAAATCTATTCATTTGCAATTTAAATTGCTTTCAAATGTAATTAAAGTACCATATATACATAATTGAGACCAGACATTTTATTTATCGTAAGATTACTAGAATGTGCATTAATTAAAAATTCTTCCAGAATGTTGTCCACCACTTCTGCGTCCGCGCACCAATTGCAACCAGATTATCCAATCAAGGATGCTTTCTCCACAGCTGGTGACCCTGTTAGCCCCGGCATATGCTCCCCACAAGTACCCCGGATCATCGCAGCTCAAGTTATATGCCACTTCTAATTAGGTAGTTGCAAAATTGTAACTGGTAACATATTTTAAATTCATTCCAGATTCGCACTCTTGAAACCGATTACAAATGAGTTCGTGTTACACTTTTTATATCATATTTTAAGTATTGATAACGTTAATTTAGCTCTATTTAATATTTCATGCAACATCACGGAACGCACATTCTCTTCGGCTCACGAAGGTGTTCGACGTACATTTCGTCGATGTGCGGCTGGGAGGTCAGCACTCGACGCGGCAGGGGCAGCACCGCAGTCCTGCTGGGCTTCCTCGGCCTCCGGCACCGCAACAGGCCGCACTGGTCGTTGCACGGCAGCACCATCGGCTCATCATCATACACGACGTAGTTCTTGCTGGAATGACCACATTTTTCATGATATTTCGATTCAGTCTTGTACGAAAACGGTATCCGGCCTCTGCAGTCTTGCTCTAAATACTTTTTAACGTAACACTGTTGGTTTGTTTTGCATTTCAGTTTCTTTTGTTTCGGTATTGGTGTTGGGGAGATACCTCGTCTGCAAAACGGCTCATTTTTTGGTATTCGTATCTTTTTTTCATTAGGATATAAGGTCGGGAGATATATGCAGGGAGCTTCGCTTCGATCGGTAACCAACAAACAGGGTGATTCTCTTCGTTCCTTAGGTATTCTACACTTGCCGGAGCAGCTTTCTATCACCGGGGCCTGTCTGGGCGCATCCTTCCAATGTTTACACGTACTTTGACATTTTGTGGGTTTTGGGTTGGATAAGCTGATATGGGCATAGTGTTTGATAAAGTCTTCAAAATCCTTATTAATAATTGGTTGCAGTTCATTCGGTAAATGCTTAGGCGTTAGAGTCATGTCTTCTTCAGATTCACCTTTGGTCATCATGTCAGAGGTTACAGCGGACACGTCTGATGTTTTGGTCTTCAAGCACGAGCTCGTACACCGGTACACGCTGACACCAGCATCCATCAGCTTCGGAGTCATGGTCGAGCAATCTTTGAAGGTCATAATGTTGTCCTTGAAGCTTTTCTTGTTCTTGCTGACATCGGCGGTCGAAGGGCTGTAAAGACGGTTGCAATCAGAACATCTGTAGTGTAGAATTGGTTCTTGGTCGTAACTGCAGCTGGTTTCCTGATTGTCGATGTGAAAGCACTCCACGCGAGGGTCCCACCTGATAGATTGAACAGGATACGTGCGGACGAAGGAGGAGCTCTTGCGGGATGGAGGGAGCTCAGCTTCAGAGGGATCGTCTTGTGGAGTTTCGGGGAGAAGGGATCGGTCGATATAGGAGTCTCTGGAAGGAGGACTCGCGTCTCCGAAGATGTCGTTGATGAGCTTGTCGCGGGTACTCTTGGCGGCGACACCCTCGACGCTGTGGCTGGTCAGTGTCGGTCGGCGGGACCTCAAATACTCGTTGTACTGGAACGACTTGACTTTGGAAAGGCTGGACTTTTGGGACCTGGACTCTTTTTGCGCCATCGAGATTATAATCGTTACTCCAGGATTAAATTATAATGGACCGGGGCTATCGGTTGGGTTATCATTTTTAGGTTATGATTATGTCTTGTTTGTTTACTGCTGTCATTCAGCCGCATAGATATTGTAAAGAGGGATCCTACGGAGGGATCAGTTAACATAGACAAGAAGATAATCGTAAAAGTTCCAAAATAGTTTTACTTATGTAAATAGTTCACACTAAACTTTGCCTACTGCATAGGCCTACTGAGATTACAGCATATATATCAGAAACAAACGGATTACAGTTACATTACACATTTGGTGAAAGTGGTGCTTTAAATTAACGGAGAGAGTCGTCTGTCTTTTTAATTTTTTAACATAGAAGTGTACCTACATAACTTTGCACCGCGGCTTGAACATATTGCGGTCAAGTTGTGTCACCGAGAGATCCTAGTCGAGTTACCCATATCATAAGAAATTAAAAAGAGCATTATCTACCAAAATCTATCTTAAAGAACATGTTCATTAAGTATGATATACAAGAAAATAGAACAAAACTCATTCGGTCCCCCCTCTCAGTGCAATTGTAGATGTTAGAGCAGCAGATGCACGCAATTGCGCGGTCAGAGATCAGAGGAAGTGGCAGCTGAGCGGCGCGTGCGCATGTCCACCAAATCTGTTTACTGACCATTGGGAGATAACATCAGGAATGTAGTCTTAATTGTAGAAATCATTTATTGACAAAGATCTCCGATCGACTGGTTTGTATTTTGCAATTTTTGATGTCCAGGGGTAATTTTGTATTATTTTATGCAAGCTAATGTACGACGACGAGCGTGCATGAAGAATATTATGAAAGTATATATATAAATATCGTGTACTCCTGTCCAACTTGTATCTTAACGGAACTGTTATGTATTATGTTGGCTTTCTAATTTAATAAATAAATAAATAAATAAGTAGATGAAGCGAAAGAGGTGGGTCACGACCGTAGCAAATGGAGATCCATGATCTATGCCTACCCCTCCGGGAAAGAGGCGTGATTTTTACGTATGTATGTATGTATGTTATACAAGCTAGTTTCACATGCAGACATATAAACACGGTAACACGACTGTGTTCTCAAAAATGGTGTGACCAGAACTGCAGGATCGAAAAGGAGAGTCTACGAATACGTTTACATTGCTCAGATAGATCAGATGTTAAAGCCATTAGGTAATTACGATAACTATACCAAAAATAAAATATAAATAATAATAAATATTCACACACATCACAACACATTGACCTAGTCCCACACTAAGATCCCTAAAGTCTTCTGTCGTGGGTACTATCTAAGTAACGGTATATAAATACATAGATAAGTATATAAACATCCACGACTCGGAAACAAACATCGATATTCATCACCTCAATGTTTGCACCTACCGGGATTCGAACCCAGGACCTATGGCGTCGCAGGCAGGGCCACTACCAACTACACCAATCGGCCGTCAGCCTAAAAAGATAGTAAAAAGTGTAGTTCTACACTTTCGCATTTAAATTATGGACAGACTATTTTCAAGAAGTACTAAGATTATGCTAGCTTAGTAATTGAACAACAGGAGACGTACGAAGTCTTTATTTACCAATCATTGGCACTCCGGTTCATGCAATTTAACTGCATGAGAATGAGTAGGTACTTTGTAAGTGTGTGTTACATAACATTGTTTGTATAGTTAATCCTGCTATTGTTTACTATTTAACCGGAAATCTTTTCGTTGTATGTAAATTAATATAATGAAGATGAACATGTATTTAGGTTTCCTTCATGATTCCCCTGCACTGGCTACCCCAATTTTTGGCACATATCCGTGTCTATCTTACTCGTACTAATATTATAAACGCGAAAGTGTGTAAGCATGGATGGATGTTTGTTTTTCTTTCACGTAAAAAACTGCTGGAGCGATTTTGATAAAATTTGGTATGAAGTTAGCTGACACCCTGAATTAACACATAGGCTACTTTTTATCCCGGGAAATATTTTTATCCCGGATAACAGACGAAGTCGCGGGCGTCTACTAGTATGTTACCGAGTGTCTGAAAAGTTGACAGTACAATAATTGTCGTGATCATCATGAGAGGAAGTGTAGATGAGTCGTCAACCACGCACAGTTTGTGACCAAACAACATGATACATTGTTTCTTCAATGAAGTTCCCGGCCAAAGGCTGACGATTTATTTCTATATCACTCAATATCTATAGCACCAGGAATGGACTCGGGCTAGACCAATTGATCAGGTTGTATGTTCTCTAGTTATTGGTGTAATAGTGACTCTGCTAGCCGCACCTTATTGGGTTCAAATCTCGGGAGGTGCAAACATTGACATGATGAATATTGATGTCTGTTTCCGAGTCATGGATGTTTATTTAATTATATATTTTTAGCCGCGTGGTGCCGGCAGAGTAGAGTCTATACCACCCCTGCTTGCCCGTGGATATCGTACGTGGCGATTAAGGGTTTCCGGAAGGTGGGCAGCAGCGCCTCCCGTACTGACAACATAGTCCGAAAAGCACACTGCGGTCACCAACCCGCCTGCCCAGCGTGGTGACTATGGGCAAAACCCCCCTGTGGCAGTAGCCTTGTGGCGTGCCCTGGTGGAGGCCTACGTCCAGCAGTGGACTGCAATAGGCTGAAGAAGAAGAAGAAGAAGAAGGTATTTTATTTATATACCATTGCTTAGGAACCACGACAGAAGACCTTAGGGATCTTAGTGTGGGACTAGGCAAATGTATTGTATATGGATTAGTTTTTCAAAAACCTGATGTCTCCAAACATTATCATAAAAGACATTACCAGATAACAAACAGTTTATTTCAAGAAGCTCCCATAGTTACTGGGTGCGTCAAAACCTTCCAAATTGTCGTAAAAATCATATTAACACGGTGGCCATAATTGCCCGGCTGCCTCCTGTCACCTATCGGGGGAATAAAAACTTTTACTGGTCATAAAAATTGTCAACCACTTTGAAAGTAGTTGCAATTATATTTTATAGCGGGCGATGAGCGATAGTTAAATTGTGACAATTAAAATTTAGTTTGTATCTATAGAATACTATGTTTCTCTATTGTTGATCAATGAATCCTAAATGGTTGCAATTATTTTAATGTCTGTACAGAAATTAATGGAGATTTATAAAAACATTTTTGTGTAGTAATTTTCTAGGAATGGAAGATTTTCTCAGTATATAGCAGTCTACAGTAGCTTTTACGTTTGATAGAGTTGCTGTCTCATTTGACATATGTTTCAGTAAAATCATTACTTATATTTAGTTCTCCTTTCCAGACTTCCCCACAGGTCTGTAGACTATACAGTTCTACACTGAAAATTATTTACAGATTACATATATGTTATGAGATTTCATTTAAAATTCCTCTCAAAATCTTACACTTGTCCACATTCCTAAGATAAGCAACATATTCCAAGCAACATAGACCAATAAAATAAAATTATTGATAATTTCCTTTAAATTTAACGACATCGATGTCTCCATAAAACTTAACGCGAAACTCGAAACAAATATTCGACGGATTTTACCCGATTTTACAATCGACAAGCGGGACTCTACCTTTTATGTCTAAATAAAAATACAATAAACTTTTACAGAACAAAGCGGTTTTTGTAAATAAACAGTGGGAACTCTGCGTTTCTAAACATACCTTCACAATTATATGACGGTCATCAATTATTAGATGTCACCCATGTTTTAGAACACAACTTCATTTTTGACTTTAATAACCTCAGGCGCATACACTTGAACTATATCAACGGACGCTGAGGAGCCATATTATATAGAATCAATATTTTACTATAAAAAAATTATAAGGTAAAAGTGGGCGATTGGCAGATAAATATTTGATTTGATTAGATAAACTTGTCACTCATCAATTCATCATTTACATCTGCCCTCGGCATGCTAAACGTGGATAAAGGATCTCGTTTACTTTTTTCACTGCTATCGTTTTTGAGGAACATGTATGTATGCTAGAATTACAGAGGCCCTTTCTCATTTGCATATTTTCATAGAAATTTGTATCTTTCTCTAATACAAACACTAGCTAATGCCCGTAATTTCGTCTATCATTTCAGCCATGTCAAGTCAACTGCGTAGATTTATCTCAGAATCTGTGTCTCAGCATATGTTCATTATTTAGACCAGTGGTTCCCAAAGTGGTCCAGGTGGACCACCAAGGGTCCACAGGAGACTCGATGGGGGTCTACGTTAGCGTGAAAAAATGGGGGTTCACAATTAATTCGTATGCGGTGTAGGCCTGTAGAGGGGATCCTGTAGAGGTAGGCGGTCCACCAGAACCAGTTAACTTTTGAAAGGGGTCTATGAGAAGAAAAGTTTGGTAACCCCTGATTTAGACGATTCTTTCAATATCACAACATATCCAAATTACGTGTAGACCTCGTAAGTAGAAGCTATTGCCTCACTGGACTACTGCAACAGGGGGTGGTCGACTTTTAAATATAAAGATAAACACAACACTGCTACCTACTACATTACCCCTTGGCCTGTCACATAACACTTTTAATTTATTTCATTTCAGACAAAGACATAAAACTGCATTAAAAACAGTACATCCCTAATCGTTATCTGAACGGTCTACAGGTGGAAGGACAGTCGTTAAAATATTTATTGCCTTTATAGAAAACTTCTGTTTTAAGTTTAAAATTTTAACTGTTCTTTTTTGAAGGAATTTTAATTGGGCATATAATTGAGTTGGCAAAGGACTGCTCCTAGATTTAGAAACATCAAACAATTTGGCGCAAAATAGATTTTTACCTCGTTACACTCGTAATATACTACGAGGTCTTTCTTAGTTATTTCTTATGATGAAAAGCATCCTAACACTTCTTCCCATATTTACGATCCCCTACCAGCGTAATCCAGTTAGCACCTACAAGTCTTAAATACCTAGTTTTTAAAGGGTCGAAACCAATTCCGAATCTCCTGTTTTGTAGGTGGCCGAAGGGTTTTCTAAATCCCGTGATTCCCAGGTAGGATAGAATTCTAGCACTAATTAAATCTCTTGCAAGAAAATTTTCCTCACGTGCTGATCCCGTTCGTGTGCATAAGCAAGCACATTCAGCAAATAATAAGTAACAGCTTAATTAGCTTTATTACGGTATAAAGCAGCATTTTCGAGAAAAAAGCTAAACATTTCGCGCCATGTTTGGTCCCAAGTTTTGAAATGTCATCCATTGAATTCATATGAAGATATTTAACCGTTTTTGCTTTTATTCTCGAGGTGTTGAGATACTTGACTGTGGGAACATTTCATTAGAGGTGCGTGATGGTGTTGTCATGTCTTTTTATTGGCTATACACTATACATTGTATATGAAGAGTACAGGTGCAAAACCAGGAATGTCACTAAAATTCAAAAAGTTAATTTTTGATGGAAATATTTTCATTTTCCCGCGTGTTTTTATTTGGCATTACACAAAAAGTGTAAAAACTAGTATAGTCAGATGCATTACTTAAGTCTCAAAACTGTATACAGGAACAGAACAGGGAAGGTCCATAGTGTAACGGAACGTAAGAAGGAATGTCCAATCTGTCAAAATACTTATGTCAACTTTGAGGTTATGTCGAGTGCAGGTGGATAGAATAAGTACTACACAGTGATAAGAATGATGAAGATTCATTCATATTGTTGTCCATAAAATGAAACTTTTAGATTCCATCAAAATTACACATCCAATTTGAGGACATTCATACTTAGAATGCGACAAAAATGTGGGTGATTGAAGTAGGAATAGGCGAACTAATCAGAAAATTATCAGAATTTTTTCAAAATCAATATCTGAAAAAATGTTCATTTCTGTGCAGTCCCAAAGAGAATTAATGTGTGTAAGAAAACACTCTAGAGTTATTTTACATAGAAGTTATTATAATGGTAGGTATATGGGAGAAATCACCCATAGTGGCAAAAAAGGGAACTGGATCAGACGGTAGTCCCTTTCTTCTCCGAATATCGATCGTCCGAAAATCATAATCCCTAACAAGTTTGATATAATCATCATTTTCTATAATGTTGGCGTATACGAAATTGTATATTACCTAATCGTGTTTAATTCTAATACTTTGGTGCCATAAAATCGGGTGCTATAATAATTAGATGTCCTAATTTTTCTTGCTATAAAGTCACATGTCCTAAATGTTATATTGTATAATGTATATTAGATCGAATGGTGGTTTATAATAATATTGTTAATAGGAATCTATCTAGAGCATTATTTAAAACAAAAATTATGATGAATAAAAAAACAGGCACTTAAATCGACTCAGTTTACCCCGACTCCACGCAGTGTTCTCTGCTCTACTCCTAGAGTGCAATGTAAAAGCGCGTAAGCGGCCCGCGAGCTGAGGAGCAGGTGAATGCAACGCACACCGCCGCGGCAGAGGCTGGCCGGCCCGGCCGGCCAGGAAGCCGAAGATGCGGTGGTAAGCATTACATCCATCTGCGACGAAAAGCTCGTGTGGGACCGCCGGAGTCCCGCAGCGCCGGAGCCATGACAGAAACCATGCCTGCTGCATGTTTGCTTGCATGCTTGCTTGAATTCTTAATGCTTGCTTGCATGCTGCATGCTTGATTGCATTCTGCATGCTTGCTTGCATCCTGCATGCTTGCGTGCATGTTGCATACTTGATTAAAACAAGAAAGTTGTTATTGGAAGGTTAGGTTACAACTATTATAGAAAAGCATTTTATGTCTTATGAATATTATAGACGCGATATTTATAGCAAAAAAAATTAGGTCATATTATATTTAGGGATTTCGGTTTTCGGGCAAGTGATATTTATCATAGGCTACTTATCATTCGGACACATGATAATTATGTCACAAAACATTATGACACGTTAGATTATGGATAAAAAATTTATGAGACAAAATAGAGAACTGGATCAGACACATCAAATGAATTTGAATTGCCAGAATTTTCCTATCAATTTTTTTTACCTATTAGTGCAGAAAAGTATTACAAGGACTTAATGTATTTAAAAAGATTTTGTTCTGAGGGGGCTCAATCCTACTTTGAAGGCATTCGTCATGTATAATTAGTAAAAAAAATATTAAGTTGGACATTCCTTGTATGGGACACAGTGGACATTACCAGTTTTTGCATGTTCCAAAAGTTAGTTACTTTAATTTTTTAATTATTAAAAAATATATATTTTCATTTCAATATTTTATGTTCCTAAAAATAAGAGTTTATAAGGTAAACTAAAGTTCCTATTAGCAGTTTATAATTTTAAGTGACACTTATGAATGTTATTAACTTTAAAAAATTAAAATGTTAATTACATAACTTTTTGTTTTTGTGACATTTCTTGTTTTGCCCCTGTACCCTTCATATATACCATACCATTTTTGATCAAAATAGGCGCAATGTCCCCCATTATGAACTAGTGGAGGGCCGAGACTTCGTACCGTAAACTATATTATACCTACAGGTGTTACAAAAAGGGTATGTTAAGCGAAAGGCTCAATTTCTGTGATTAGGTCCTTTACAAATTACATAGCTTTATGCTTCATAAACACCTTTTGTTGTAACCTATATAGCGTGCTATTTTGATTTAAGTATAATGAGCTTTACAATTGCAAAATTTTATCAAAATCTGTTGAGTAGTTTTTGCTTGAAGAAGTATCAAACTGGCTGACTTTGGGGGAGGCTTATGTTAATCAGAGTTAATGGCTGTATTAATGACTAGTAGACGCCCGCGACTCCGTCCGCGTGGACTACAGAAAAAACAAAATGTCGAAATTATCCGGGATAAAAACATTTTCCCAGGATAAAAAGTAGCCTATATGTTAAGTGGGACCTGTCACAATATATTCCTGAAAACTGCATCGAAATCGGTTCAGCCGTTTCTAAGATTAGCGTGCACAAACGCACAGACAAACAGACAAACCGACAAACAGACAGACAAAAATTCCAAAAATCATCGTTTTGGGTTCTATTGCGTTGATAAAGGTCTCCTATAATATTTTTTCTCATATATCTTCCATGTACAGACAGCGATCCGTTACATTTTTATTATATGTATAGATATAGATGAAGATAATATTTTCGAAATGAGATAATAAAAAAATCATGCACGTTACGCCTATAATTAAATAAATACAAATATTACACACAACTGTGTTGCTAAGAATGCAGTAGCCGGAACTGCAGGATCGCGTGGGAGATCCTACTACCACGTTTCGCATAAAATAAATGTGTACAAATAAGTAAAGACTATAGAGTATTACAAAATAATCCCTATGATAAACAAACGAACAAACATACATACAGGATGTTTTTTTGTGGCCACCTTTAACGAAGGGTACGTACTCTATACATCAAATAAAGTAAGTTCATGCCAAAAAAAATGCTGGGATTTTTTTTTTTTTTCAAAAAAAAATTTTTATTACTTGATCTGGCGAAATTTATAGTGTCTAGTGTTTATGTTAGTTTTTTTATAGACAGATATTAATTATTTCTCGTGAAAAAATCTTGCTACGCGCGTCTATGTGCATTTATGCAGAAAAACGCAGTCTATTTACTCAACTTTGGACCCTAATATTTTGGAAACCAGACACTTTTCCCAGGTATGCTTCATGGAGAAAAATGATCGTGATGATGAGGAGATTCCGTAGTTTTCGGGAACGTTGACGACCAAAAATCACCTGTATAGTTAACACTATTATTTTGTATTGTAACAACTTGCGCACTTTCATATGAAATGAACTCTACCCCAATTTATTTTAAGTTTATTTTGTATTGCTATATATAACAAAACCAGCGCAATTATAAATTATATTCAAAGCATTCAAGTATGTGTTTTACTATTAACAAATTAAAGTACAATTTGTTTCGGTTGCGTACGTTCTGAACAGCAGACCGCCTACTGTGAACGTCTGTATTTCTTTGTTGGTAATGCTCACCCCCATGGTAATTAATGGCCTTCGAGATCGTTACACGACGTGTTACAAAGTCATTACTATTATATTTGGAATTATTGTTGTTAATATATTCGTTCATGCCCTGTCCTGATGCGGGGTTTCACTAGAATACATCAGCTGCATCTCCTTCCGTGCATGTCGTAAGAGTCGAAGGACTCGGCCACTCTTTCAGGAGATGAGCTTGCAACTTGTCATTGATCATTTACATCCGTCCCCGTTTTGCTAAACATGACTGTGGGATTTGATTTGCATTTCGGAACACAGCCGTGTCTATTAGTCTATATAATCATGATTTTTTTTTTTCATATTTCAGAGTTGGTCCCATAGTGAAAGTTGTTTCTTTTTACCTACCTAGTCAAAAGATAATCACTAATTTTAAATAGACCTTATATATTTACATTAAATAATAAAAATAAGAATGACGTTGCAAATTGTGAAGCATAGACATACAACACGTGTATTTATTAAATGACCATGATGTAATTGCTACATGTCAACCCTCTAGCTGTCAACCCTAGCTATCAACCCTAGCTGTCAACCCTAGCTGTCAACCCTGTGCCTGCATTGGTACATAAATACCGTACGTATTTCAATGGCGTTTATTAGAATACCTTCAATAACCGCAAATAAAAACTATACAAGCATAATAAAATAAGTTTTTTCTTGCCGGCTGGCTTTGGGATAACTTAATTACCATCAAATATTATAAAGTCATTATGGGTCAGATAACAGCGCCCCCTACCGGCAGGTTATAAACAAAAGTGAAGCAGGTGAGGGTTACAATGTTGTAATATTAATGCTTTATTTTGGCAAGCGAAGACACGGTCTGTGGTATGTGCGATGTGCGTGGTGTGAGAGATGAGCGTGCCGCGGGTTTTGTGATATAGATGGATAAAGGTTAGGTTTTTATTTGTCCTCTTATTATACCTTGACGAATTATGTGCTGCAGATAGCCGATAGTCTCTCAAAGATTTCTAAATATGTCACATAATAATCTAAATAAACATTGATGTACATAAAAGCATTTCATAAACTTTCGTATAGCCATGAAAGCTCGATGTCCTAGGTACCTACATATGTATATCTAGTCACTGACCTAGTCAGTCAGTTTACCTACTTAATATTGATTTTTACGCAACTATATCAGAAGACGGGTTATATTTTTCGAGAGTAGGTATGTACATATAGGTATGTATGTATCTATAGGTAGGTATAGCAAAGCCATAGCGAATATTTTACAATATTTGCCTTGAAATTTCAAAGTTCCTTTGAAATTCAGTTTACGTAATACGAATTTGACAAGCAATCAGCGATTTTTGTACAGTTTTCGCTATCGCTTAGCTTTTGCTAGTTAGGTAATAAGGGGCCGGTTATTTCTATACGTAAAAGAATTATTGCTTATCTTGATCTACATATTCATCAGCGTGTACTAGCTAAGTAAGTACAATCATCGACACCGCTGTCTCTCTCACTTTACACCAGCCCCTCACATGACCCCATGCTAACTGCGGGGCGCCTGAGACCCCAAGCTCATCAATAACCCCGGCCAGCCAGACCCGCGCAGGTCAGGCTCGTCAACAGGTGCTAACTATAAAAACAACGGATTTCAAGCAGTATTACTTCAATTAAGTAATTATGATCGCGTCTTAATTACCCACTATCTTAATTTTGTACACCGAAATTCGGGCCTTCAGATAAGCAGGCAGGCTAGTTGAATCCAGTCGTCTAAATCAATCAGAACTTTTCTTAAGATATGGTGTTCATACTCAAGTCAAGTGAGGAAGCTCTCCTACCAAATCTGAAAACTTATTATATATATACGTAAAACTTATATACCATTTGATTTAATATAAGCATTTTGATAAATATTGTCTGTTATAAAATTATTGATAAAGAAAATGGAAAAAATTCTTCACCCGAGTGGGAATCGAACTCACGACCACTGCAAACCGTGCCAGCCGCTATAACCACTAAGCCACCGGTCTGGTAAAAACCTGAAATAAAAGGAGAGCTTTTAGAAAATCAAGCCAAATCAAAGTGTCACAATAACTTTCAATAATATTCAATCAACGTGTCAGCGGCTTCAGCATTACATATCGCCACCAAGAATATCCCTATCCTATTAAATTTAAGTTTATATCCATCAACAACAACCACTTGCTCAAAACTTCGTCAATACAAATTATGAATTTAACGAACTCCTAGCCAAAACACACTCCAAACTAACTCTTTCTTCGAAAGTATCTTTAACAATTGGTTTGCTCGTAAATCACAATCTCTCGTTGTTCAGTGGCTCAGTGGTGGGGCTGCGAGAGTGAACGGACACGAACAGAACAATACTGTGACGAACTACGGAGGTATTAAGTACCATGAACTGGACCACGAGCTTCTTGAACACAAAAAATCGGCTAAGTAGAAGCTGTTTTTGTGCACTGAGAGTTCCGTAGTGGGAATAAACTAAAATACTTTATCGGAAAAGTTTTGTTGAAAAGGCAAAAACATCCTAAATTATAAATAGTTTAATTAACATGAGCTAACTATATTACTTCGATTCATAAGGTATAACCTTATATATAATATATGTATATTGACCACAGATATTTATGAGGTCGACGACAAATTATTTACTGAATCAAACTTACGAATACATAAACCTACCCACAGCAATGCTCCCGAAATTATAACAAGAGTTGCAGGATCGTAACAGAGATTCCACTTCCACGTTTAGTATATCTTACGAACTATAAATAACTAAGAGAAATGGTCTTTAAGAAACGATATCAGCCCAAGGGACCCCTAGCATAAATGCTCTATTGACTGAACAGTTAGGTTATAATAACAATATGCTTGTTTGCGTTAAAGTTTTACTGCGCCATATATTTTATTAGCGAGCATTCATTGTGCGCTCGTGTCCACGCTGGTTTATGATGCCTCTGGATGCTCAGCCACCAATGCTCACCATTTATGCTCATTTACTACTTCGCAGCTGAAGATTAGGTTAACTAGAGGCGACACCGTCTTCACGATAACACGTAAAAGTCGCCGGATTCCGTTAGTTCGTCATCTCGCCGTATCCCAGCTGTGGCACAGAGTTGGTAACTCGCAGACAATAGGAGCGTCTAATTTGTTTTGGTTATCCTGAATGACACGTTTTCGTGTTTTTGTCTCCAGATCTGCGGGAGATGAAATATGTAATTGTTCTGTTAATTTTAGACTTTTATTCAAATTGTTTGTATTTATTTCATTGTTACAGTTCTAATGGTGTTATTTTTGTGTAGATGTAAACATACTATAGCCATTAAGAAACAAAATGTTGACATTTTTACGATGATATATTTTATTGGGAACTTTATCTGAGACGGTGTGGTAAATGGTAAATGACAAAAAAATCAATAAAGCATCCTCTCTCGCGGACGTATATCTACGACCCTAAATAATGAAAATCGTAAAACTCTAAATATAATCATAAAATAGGAACTTAAGTTTAAGCTTTATGGGCTATAATTCAATTTGGTCCCAGTAAAACAAACTTTTATATAATATGAGGCGATGATTAAAAATCTCGGTTTATAGTTTAATTTACTAAAAAAAAATGTGTAACCCTTTTTTTAATTTTAGACTACACTTCTCTACTCTCTAGATTACTCTATTTTTATTCTATTTTATACTACTGACTATACTATTAAAAATTAAATTATAACTACATATAGGTAATGTGTAATGTTTGTTTAACCCTCACGTGCCAATAATATCCGATAACCGGCGATACATTCGGCCGGATATAAAAAAATGATTTTAATATAACTTCTACACCTTACCTACTTATATAAGCTTGTAGTAGTATTATCTAATTGTTGTTCTCATTTTTTTTTTGTTTAGTGAAAGATGAAAGAAGAAAATGTAAATAAACAAGAGACATTTATATACTTTTGAGAAAGTTCATGTGCTGTATATAAATGTACCTCCTACGTGCCCTAGCATAATCAATCAGTAAAAACACAAACTTCTTTTCCTGTAGTTTCGTTCCGGGAAGGCAGAGCGTCCAGCGCGCAGCCGCATGATGCCTCCGTCGCGTTTTGTTGCGCTGAGCGCGTTTTGTTTCCAAAGACAATGATGTACGCCATTAGGGGCATTCAGCCACTGTGCGGACAATGTGGCCTGCATCATGAAATGTGACAATGTTAGCTACAGGGTGTAAGTTTTTGGTGTGTTTACAATTTTATCGACTATTATTTAACTGGATTTGCACCTAGCTTTAATAATGTTGTTCATTCAAAAATACCATTATTTTTACAATTATTTTTTTATTTAAATATTTGTTAGAAATTTTAGTTGTACTGTCGTAATTTAATGATAGCAATCTAATATAGTTAATTTTGATCTCGTGTAAGCAATTCCCAGTGAAAAAAGCAATGTGATTTTACTTTGCTTGCATTTTGTTCCATGTCACCGGAATCTCTAATAATATCTATTTTTAGAAATAGGTACATTAAACCGTACAGACCTACTCATAAAAATTAGAATACTTCCTATTCATTCATCTTATCATTATAATCTTTTAAAATATTATATAAACGGTTACTTTGCCAAATATTGCGAACACCCCTTGCAATGTTGAAGCAAAGCAAGTGCACTTCCATCAGCCAAGGTCGAGGTTCTCAAACCGCGCAGTAGCTCCACCGGTGATGGATGACGAGGCGCGCTGCAGGCAGCAGCGGGACATAAAGACAAAGACGTGGCACAACACCGCGCAGCGCCGCGCCAACACAATACGCCAATTCTAACAACTAACAACTAAGAACTCGCTGTTGTCAGCCTGTCACATTCAAGTGATATATAGACTCCTACGCAACCCGGGTTTTTTTTATTTAATTCATTAACAATATTAGTCCCGTTCTCTTACGAACAAATGTCTCAATCCAAGTCTCTAAATTAATAAATAAATATTAATCTAAAATGCTAATTCCGAAGTATAAACAGTGAGATTTATTTGAGAAATAGCTCATCGATATGTGATTTGCATAATCGATGAAGCTGCATTCAACAGCTTAACTACAAGGCGCGGGTGGACCGAGTGAAATATTGAAAACTTAACGGCTCTCCGTCTTAATTATATTTAAATTAGGTAATTAATAGTTGAATTTGGATAAGAATTTCAATTATTTCTATTCAATATGTAGAAATAGGAAAACAATGATATTAGAGTGTGTAGCATTAGCGCGAAATGCGTCAGAGCTACAAGCTACTACAATGTCATTTGCAAACGATTGAAGATTTATTTAATCATTTTAGGTACAGACACTTTGCAATTGTAAATAGATAGAAGTTGTTAGGTAAGTACATCGTCAGACATATTACCTCTACTAGTGGACGCCCGCGACTTCGTTCGCGAAACTGTAGAAAAAACAAAATTTCGAAATTATTCGGGATAAAAAGTAGCCTATATGTTAAGTGGGTCTATTACAATATATTCCTGAAAACTGCATCGAAATCGGTCCAGCCGTTTCTGAGATTAGCGTGCACAAACATCGATCCGTTACAATTTTGTTATATGTATAGAATAGATAGATTGTAATTTATGAAACTGTTGACTATGCTAGATAACATCACATGCATCTCTTAAAAGAGCATTAGTTCAACAATAGGTCCTCTCCGGACACGTATTATAAAGTCATCGCATCACATAGTAACGTCGACGGTAACATGCGACAGGAAGAGCGATGGCCCGCGGTATCCTCAGCCTATATCTACATCTGACAGGCTGGATTCCTGCTATTTGTCGTGTCATTGTGTAAACTAATACAAAGATGGCCGTGTAATGTCCCAATAAAACAATAAACCACCCACGGGAACAGGACACTAAACTATTGTGACATCTCACAACTCGGATACTCGGGGACGAAATGCTTTGCTGCAATAAAAGGCTTTGTTTAGAAACAGAAGAATAATTTTACATAATTATATTGGACTATTTAAAATTATATATGATGAATTTTCTAAAATAAACAAAGCTAGTGATTCAGTTACATTAATCCGAAGAAATATAAACGGATTTTAATAATTTGATTATCTTACATCTCAATTTGAGCTCAGCACCGCACAATTTATCATACCTAATGCTCAATAACGAAAAAACAACAATAAATCAAACTAAGTATCATTCCACGACTGAACTATATTGTATTATAATCGATAGAAATCAACGACTAATGAACCGATAATCATCGACAATCCGCCAAAGAGTTACACAACACTAACACATAATAATTTTGATGTATGGATACAGATAAATCTATTAAGAGTTGACATCTCCATCGCGGCCGCGGCGGATCACAGGAATTATTATTATTTTAATGTTATTACTCAAATTATTATAATCTCGCCGGCCATATTTATAGCGTTGGAATAATCCTTTTTGATACGCCGCTTAAGGACGGGTTAGGGCCGCCGCATACGTGACAAAGGCCCGGCAAGGCGGCCTGTCGCAGCCAATTAACCGATGCCAGGGAATAATGGAATACGGATCACGATTTGTAAAGATACCTCTACGTAAATGAAGCTCTTAATATTTTGGAATGAGAAAATAACAAAAAAATGTGATTTACATGAAACAATACAAAAAAATATACAATGCAAATCGTTTAAATAGAATATTGCAAGGTTTGATTACATAGGTAATACAAATATTTTAAATTTTAAATATTTTATAAGTAGACCGATTTTAACATCTGATTGCAAAATCCCTCCACTATACGCCGCTCTTTTGTAAGTGTAAATGTAAATGCCTCGAGAATACTCAGGAATATATCGGAGACAATTTATAAGGAGAATGTCTCTCTCCTCTATCATAATCAGCAAACTTCAAGCTATAACATACTTTACAACGTTACTATAAACGCTAAATTAGGTATTACACGTTTGCTGAGAAGGCTTACGACAATTGCCATCTAATTTGCAATTTTATTGCGAGAGAATAATACTTATTTTCGTATATTATAGTTAAAAAAGGCTTTAGTCCCGCCGCGGCTCCTGCTGAGTCTCGGTGATTGCAAAACGAATAAATATGTGATCAAACGCGACTCTATAGGTGTTTCGCTAATTTACTTGTCAAGGTAAAACTGTGTTTATTTTTAAACATCAACAATTTATGGTGCCGTAAGCAATAAACATTCAAAACCCAAATGTGTTACTTCGTTATTGAATTGTTTTTTTGTATTTACATAAATTCTCCGACTTCTCATTATCTGCGTTATGTGATAATTTAATACGTCAATTTTATTATTTCTACCAAATATTAGTAAATGTTAACAAAATAACATGTATATTTATTTATGTATAGCTATATTTTTCATAAATAAATTCACGATCGATATAATATCCGTCATGAATCATTTTAAGGTTAAGATCATGCTCGCAATATCAGCCAAATGTAATTCCAAATCAAACCATTTCTAACTGTCATAAGATTGAAAATTCAACTAATTTTAACTTACCTACCTATGATTGTAAACTCATTTTATGATACGAGAGTATCATCTTATCAGAGATCTTAAGTAGTGTTTGTGGCATTCAATTTGTTTATTAAGAAGGAAGTGCGGTAACTCTAGCCGCGTTTTCCTCAACAAACGGCAGACAAAGCCGGGTGTCGAAGGGTTAGCTCAAATAAGCCGCCAGACACGCCCATTCTGTTTTACTTTTATATGAAATCAGAGATCAGAAAAAGTCCCTATTTCTTTATTACACATAGGTTATACAAGCAGAGGTAGGTAGACACTACAATATTTTTCCTAAAACATTTTTTTTTACTAGAAAATACCCACAAATTATTTTTTTCAAGTCGAATTTAAAAAATAATTATGGTAGGTACCCTGCCAGTGTCGCTCTCACAAAAGTCAAATCTAATGATTCGCCAGAGCTTAGAACCTCAACGGAGATTCTCATCTAAATGCTTTGTCAAATCTGACCAGCTTGACCAACTGGTTTCCATTGCATAGCAGACCCCTCCATTGAATAGCTGAGCTAATGATACCTCTCAAGCTCATTTGAGTCAAGCTGTTTAGGATTAGAGCATGCCCAAGCAATATACCTAAATACATACAAACAAACCTCTTCTTCTGGCGCATTTATCTAAGAATTAACGAAATACGAGTAAATAACTAAAAATATAATTAAAGTTTTAACGTGGTTACGGTACGAAATAGCGACTCCACCAACATCGTAAACTGAATCGAATAGCCCCAATTCACTTCCAGAATCCAAGAATTGCAAAGAGTTAACCTGTGAAACTAAAAAGGCATACTAAATGCCTTCTTGTACCGAAACCCTTGGAGCCCTTTGAGGGTAGTCGTCACCTGACACCGGCGACACTCAGGCGTTTTGTCTCAAGTGTTCTGATGGCAATGAGGAGCATTCAATTACGACTCCTTTGTGGTTAAACAGCGCTGAATAAATACGAAATAATAGCTAAAGTGCGTTTCAAATAGTTCCTATGCACAGTGGCGCTAGTTGCTCTGTGTATGACCAGATATTGCATGCGAAATATGTTAGTTCTGAAATCATGTACAAGACTGTTTTATGAAATGAACTTGTTGAGGAATTTAGCGGTGAGTGCTGTAGGTAGGGGAGCGACTTTCTGGGGTTATATCAGATATAGTCGGTATTGCTCTCATTTTGAATTCGATTCTTGTCTGCCACTAAAAACTTTATATATTTGGGTGTATACCATAGGGGTATACAGGGTTAATTTTAAAACATCAATAACCTCGCAGGACTAGAAAACTAAAATCATAAACAATAACTTTTATTCTACGAGTTTTATCATTTATTTTTCCCGATAGTATAGAGAATTTTTAAATATCTCAGGAATTTTCAAAAAATCTAGAAAAATAAACATGTGATTTCGGGTCTCATATTTTGTAGATAGTTTTCTATAGTGGTCTACTTATTTATATAGCTTTTCGCTCAACATACCCTTTTTGTTACATCCTGTATATAGTTGATAGGCATTGAAGTATTTTTGAAGAAATTTTAATAAATTTTCAGCTACACTACTTTATAAAGTATGCAGGAACAGCTATCACCATTTATCCATTTGACGGATTGAACATAACTTAGACTTAGTACTTACTTAGGTAAGTACATAGATATGATAAATAATATATGATGAATACTTTCTTATGTAGAGTCACTAAGCCAAAATCGCAATGCAAAGTCTCGAGTCACCTAAACGTCTTTTTCGTATTTCGAACTTCCAACAAGCTTAAGCAAATATGTATTCTGTTTATTTTAATTTCATCTGCTTTCCCTTATACTTTTTTAGATTCTTTGAAACAGTGAGTAGCGGTATCGGATGTTAAGAAAACATTTGTATAATAACTTAATCAGTGTAGCTTTACTCTAAGCGGTGTCTACGGTGACTGAGAACTTCGGTTAAGTTTAATTTCATTGCTACTTACGATAGGTAGTAGGACAGGAGAACGGATTATTGGATTTCGTAGACGTAGACGTGCACTACCCAATGTAGCCCTATTTTCTTCTCCGTACCTACTCCCAACTAAGTGTATGTAAAATTCCAAGGAGATTGTGTGTAGGTATACTAAATAAAGCGTGAAGTCGTAACAGAGAAACAAACAGGCGTACTTTCGAATTTGTAATTTTGGCATCATTATTACGGCATCTGACACTCCTAATCATAGCAATCCTCCAATCAGAGCGAATGCCAGACTACTTAGGCTTAAAAATCTCGGGTTGTCTTGATGTTTCGTTTAATTGTAAATTGGGTAGATAATTAAATTAAGTATCTTCATTTTCAGTGTTAAAATATAAGCAAGTCGCCAGTATGTAAGTAGGTACGTAAGGCCCTTATTACCTAATATTGCTACACAAACGTTAATGCGTTTTATAAACAATAATTAGTCGACAGTTGCCGTGGTAGCACAATGTAGGTAACAGATACGTCCTCGAGCTTGTTGTTGCAAGCTCCCGACTCCACGCCACATCGCTAGACAAAACACAGTTCTGTAAACACTATTCGTATACTGTTACAGAGCTACTTGTGGGACTTTTAGGCAATACTATTCATCTGTGTATATTTTATTTTCAAACGAATGAGGTAAAATTTTAAGCTCCAATTCATTTTTAATTTGCTTACTGTCTGTGAATTCCATATATGTACCTACCAACATCAAGTTATCACATTTCGTTAGTACAATAACACAGTGTCATATTAAAAGCTTCCGCAAGAGCTCTTCTAGGAGCTAAATATACTTAAATGAACGTATTTACCGAAATACAGTAATATCACGTTATACAGATATGTGATGACTTGATGAGTGAGATGTAGAGCATAAATTATTATGGTTCCGATGGAGCACTCGTTGCACAGGAGAAAATTTAAGGCGTAAATATAATCTATTTAAAGTGAAATAAAGACCGGGGCAGCACAGGGCTTCTTAAAAGGTAGCTTTTACAATCGATCAGTATCTTTCTCTCTGAGAATTTTATTTTGTACCAAATTATAAGCTAGCATATGGCTATGTCGCTCTCAATCGGATTAGCGCACATCATTGACTTTGTGAGTGACTCCTCACGGCGTCACCTGTCTAGTAAGAGCGTATGACTTCCCTACACGAGACTTTTATCACAATGAAACTAGGATCAGAGTCCCGTGATTTATGAGACTGCAAATGACTTCGCTGTAGTCTCGTGAGAATTCAAGTCAAGTGTATAGGAAAGGTGCGAATTTTGTTTCGGTCGAATGATTTGTAATGCGATTTTGAGTATGAGTCAAAGGTGTTACTGTTGACGTGTCAAGTACGAGTACATACAATGAGTAGTTGAGATCACTCATTCAACTCATTCACTCACACGAGCCGTGGGAGACAAGTTCGAGAAATAGAATATCCCTTAGAGTTAGCTATCTATGTAATTAAATAGAGTCCGTGCCCATGTGTAAATTTGCTAGTAGGTAAGTATGGATAATTGCAAGTAAATAGATTTGTTAGGAAGGTAGGTAGTAGGTACTTGTAGGTCTATCGTATATCTTGTTTTGCCAAGTCATCAATATTATCTCTCCTCCATTTTTTTTTTACGTTATGCTGAAAATAGGTAATGTTGCACCAATTAACTATGCGCAACCTCCTTATGACTAACCTGTCGTAACAGTATTATATTAATTTTACTAGTGGACGCCCGCTACTCCGTCCGCGTGGACTACTTACAGAAAAAACAAAATGTCGAAATTATCCGGGATAAAAAGTAGCCTATGTTAAGTGGGACCTGTCTCAATATATTCCTGAAAACTGCATCGAAATCGGTTCAGCCGTTTCTGAGATTAGCGTGCACAAACGCACAGACAAACAGACAAACCGACAAACATACAAGAATTCCAAAAATCATCGTTTTGGGTACTATTGCGTTGATAAAGGTCTCCTGTAATATTTTTTCTCATATATCTTCCATGTACAGAGAGCGATTCGTTACATTTTTATGTATACATAAGAAAATTTTCATTGACGATCGACACACATCATCCACACACACATTACACTACACATAGCAGAAGCAAGAGCAAGCAGTTTTCTATTTGTAAATTTCATTTTATTTTGTAGCCCTAATTTTAGTACGTAGGTGTAGATTTTATTGCAAATAATTTTAATACGTAGGTAAATAGTACTTATTAGTTATAAATAATATTCTAATAAATAATTATATCACTAGGGAAAAAAGCTTAAATATTGCAGCGTCATCTGTTATGGAATAGAAAGAAATAAATAAGAAGCTCTAAAACCACCAAATAAGCACCATCGCTAACCACGCCATCTATTGTCGAATAGTTTTACTAATAAGCAAAACAAAATTACCTCACTACTGCCATAGAAGAATGAGATGTCCTTTATGCTGCCAACAAAAGTTCTTGTATTAGTTCCGTCCTTAAACAGTAGATGGCGGTTCATATAAAATAGTTACATGTCTACAATAGATGACTGTTTAATTCTGTATAAAACTGTGCTTGTTTGCATAGCATTTAAAAGCTCTACCTACAGTCCATTTCATAGAATAAATTCACTCATTCCATTCTATGCCTGATTTCGGAACCAACTATTTTTGTATGCAGTGAAACAAAAAATACACACAGTAACTAGCGCCATCATCCATCGGAATTATACGGTAAAACGCACAATAGCAGATTTAATAAAAAAAAAATTGACCTATAAAACCACTGTTTTTACCACCACAAATTACACCTCCTCGTAACAACACTTGCGCCTTAAACTTTAGTAGGTAGGTACATACAATAGATCCGAAATTAAAGTTAATGAGTGAGTATGTAGTAGGTAAAATTAAATTCCTTTATATGAATTCCAATTAATTTTATTCATTCTTTATTATACGTATTGAACGTCTATCTGACGAGAATTTATCGGGCAAGCTGATGTACATAATATACATTAACAAAAAATACAATAAAACTTTACCATCATAATATTTGCGACTTTTCAATTTTAGATTAAATATTACATACAAAGCACTACAATTTTCTTATTAAACATTACAATAATTTAGTATTCCAAATATTATTCTAATTCCCATAATTTATTGACAAATATTTCATTTCATAATGTGTTGGGATGGTTTCAAAGTAAGTTTTTGATTAAATACATATGTTCTATTTGTACGTATCTGAGAAATAATAAAATCTAAGAAGAAATCTATGTTTTAGGAGTACCTAAATAATAAAAGAAACCAAAAGACTCAACACAGATTTTCCTTCCATTATCAATTTAAAACCTACCTCCATAAAAGTCCCTATTTGGAAATGATCTATCAAAATGTTATAAAATGGCACTTAATTTTCTCTAAATTTAATTTGTAGTAGTAGGTACCAACATTTTAGCAATAAGACATGAACTACCAATTAATGTCATCTTTCCAGCGACAAATAATAACTGGCAGCTACATAGTATATTAGAAGGGGAGTTACTTATCTACTTACAAGTATGAACAGAAACTATCACTGGGCCAGTCAAGTCCAATATACCATTATAATTATGTACCACATCAACAGTTCTATGTATAATTTAATATTTACTTATTGCATAAAAAGGCAATTTGCTATCTTAAAAACATCTGGTTTCTGATCAGAGCTTATTACTAAAAGCTGCGATTTTTTTTCGTGCTCACTCTGTTATTCTCATTAAAAGAAGAAAGAGCATGTCAATGAGTATTAATAATGATAAAAAGATGATAATTGTCATGGCGAAAATACTGATTTAACAATTAAAATTAATATCATATTCTGAGTAAGGATTCCATTAAAAAGCACTGCCTACAATTACAGTGAGGCTTATTTCATGAAGTTGAACAGCTGAATACACTTGAGGTGAATGCAATAAGCATAGTCAAAATAAAACAATTATTCCTGTTATGTTACATACAACAACATATACAATTCAGCAACATAAAGACATTCCTTTATTTGCATTCAGGGATAAGTTTAGAGGAAGGGCCCTTTAAACTCATCTCTGCTTTTCCTAACTGAATTTCTACGAGCAAACCCTGCTAAGTGTGATGAGTGATGTTTAGTTATGTTGCAGTGATGAGGCATGATGGTTCAGTGTAGGTGCAATTCAACATTCAAAACATGGAACATAAAGGTTACAAATATACAACATACAGCACACTTTCAACATTATATGATCCACATATATATTATGTACACCCAATATATTTAAAGGCTGAACATCTGAACATCAGGCTATATTGGATCCATTATGTTCAGTTATGTTCAGTGTAATCCTAAATGAGTTGGCTATTCTAGTACAATCATGTCTAATCATAAATAATAATATACATAAATGAATATGCACTATGGCATATTGACCATAGTAGGTACATACAATGTACTACATTTTATATTATTAAAAAATTAAAAGCATAAAATTAACAAAATATAAAATATGTTTTATGAATTAGATTGCAACCAGTAACATAAAAAAATGTAGGACATCATTTTAATGTACTAAAAATTTGTAGACATTTGTCTGCAATAAATGCCTGGGACAAATAACATGGTACAAAATCAGATAACATTGTGCATTAATAACAAAGTCATAGTACCTATCTGCCTTGATACATGCTTGCAGATTGCTAATTAAAACAAATACCTAATTACACTACAAACCAAATTTATTAAATTATCACAATTCATACACTCTAAAATATTCTGTTCAGAACAATAATTTGATTCCAACTGTGTTTTCTCCAACAAAGGGTACATGTTAAGACTTCTTAAAGAAATCTATTTCATTGTGACAAACTAATCTAATTCCCTGTAATACAAAATACAGGGAAACTATGATTATATCACAAGATAATAATAAATGTCTTCCTCAAGTTTTGTAATAAAATGCAAAACTATATTATACTATTGGCTAAAAGAAGAACTTCTTCATTATTAACGGCTCATCATCATCACTGTCACTAAAGCATGCATTAAAACCACTTTTGTCTCTTTGAGGTACTTTTCTCTTAGAATTGTCAGACTTCTTAACTCGTCCCTTCTGACCAGACACACACTTTTTTTTTATATCCTTTTTGTCGTGAGGAGAAGCCACATTAACTGTGGCCAAAGAGCTGAGTTGTTCAGACTGGCTGACCACTAGGAGAGAGTTGTCTGGAGGCCTCACAGCCAGCCCCAGAGTTCTCCCACTTCTGGTTCTTATTGATTGATCCTCTGGGTTCTCCTTTCTATGTGAGTTCACCAGATCTTTGCTGTTCTTTTTATCCCTTGACCTGCTGTCATGAACAGTTTTCACAGGACTGGGTCCGTCAGCCCCAGCTGCTGTGTGACTCCGGCGAGGATACCTCGGCATACTGCTCTGTGTTTGGAACGTAATATCAAGTTTTGATACATCCTCATTCCGATTATTTTTTTCTTTATCTGTTTTTGGATCAACAAACTTGAGTACAGATGTACCTCTGGTTCTGTTATTACGTGGCTCATTATTCTTTATAGTAACTAAGTTTAGAACATTCTGTGAAGAGTCAGTGCTACAGTTGAGGACAGTTTTTTGAGTAGTTGTATTCACTGCCTTACTAACGCACATAACCATTTTATCTTCTCTAGGCTTGACTCCATTTGTTTTAATCTCTTTTGCTGCACTCCTGTTCTGTTTACACCTGATCTGCCTGGGAGTTTTAGTGTGTATCTTAGTAGACCTAATATAGTTTGCTGTGAAGCCTGACACATCACTCAAATCTTCAAACACAGGGCCTTCAGGACCATTATTCTCATGGGTATTGTTTTTGATACATTGCACGTCATATTTTTTGGTGGGAGTCAAGTTATTGCCATAGTTTTCACTAACATGAAAGATTTGAAGACTATTATTCAATTTAGAGTTATAGTGCATATTTCTTTGCACTTTTCGCAGGCTTCTCCTCAGATTACCAGATTTTGGTGTGGAGGTTATAACTTTGTTCTTTTTGTGAAGAGTAGTTCGAGCATTCCTTTGTAGTTTTAACTTTTTGGGTGTATGTTGAATAGATGAATTTCTAATATTAAATTCAATATCAGAACCGAGGGTGTCTGATTTACAACTGCTCTGTACAGTCTTTTGATTCTGCGAGGTGTCGAAATAAACATTCTGCTGTTTCTCTGAAGGTGAATCATCATCTAATATTGATAATTTCCGCTTTTTCTTCTTTTTAGGGGTTGTTGATTCAGTGTGACTGTTGGGAACACTGTGTGAGTTGTGGGAGTCGCGCTTTTTTATCGTGTTTTCAAAGTTCATCAGACATGGCGCCCGCTTGGTGATTATCCAGTACGATATTTCGTCCATAGTGCCTATAAAGGGACAGCCAGCCGGGTCACGAGCGATGCGGGGCGGCGCGGATGCGGCAGGCGGCGCGGATGCGGCAGGCGGCGCGGCAGCGCGGGGCGGCGGCGGCGGCGGCGCGCGGCAACAACCTACCAGCAGCTGCAGCGGACTCGCCAGCCAGCAACCAGCGCCGACGCCCGAGCCGCTCCACGAATCTACTTCCAGCTTCACGAAACGACGACCCTTCAGGCCTTTGATCATCTTCCGCGTAGTCCTCACATACCATTCACCTGAAAATGTATATAAACCACATTTGTTTTTCGGCTTCCAATGAAAAAAATTTCAACGATGAATACTTATGGCACCTAACAAAAATAACTATAGATACTTATGTACTTACTATATCCCTGGATTTCATGAAAGATATTCCTATGAACGTATACATATAAGGTCTTTTTGTAGTATTTAGTTAGCTAAAACCAGAAACGACAGAGCAAAGCATCACAATCTGATCACAATATTCTCGGCGCAACACTTGTCATCCATTTGCCGGAAGATCACAAAAATGTAACTAAGACAAGTGTCACTGTTAGTTTGATCAAAATTTTAGGGGATTATGTTTAGTATAGAGGCTATTATTATAGGAATTTCCAATTAAAAAGAAAGCACAAAAATAGGAAAATACATAAAAGCGAATGAACGATATTTCGCTTCAAGAACGAATAACTAGTTCTCTATGTAGTCTGTGGGAACGAATCAAAGAGAATATAGACTGAAATTGAATGGATCAACAATCTGGTTTTTTATCCCAAAGAAAAGGCAAGGGGTACTATGTCCAAACAGCCAGATGTATGTATGAAGCAAGACACAAAACATCCACCAACTTTTCCCGCCGAATCCGAAAATCTGATAAACAAACTCATAGATTTATTATACTAACGTTAGATCGGCAATAGAGTTCGAAGGGCGAGACCGGCGAGACCGTAGAAAGAGTATTCACAGTCAAAGGGCGAGACCAAAAAACAAATACACTAGTGTGCGTCTATCGTGCATGTGTGCAAGACAAATAGTGCTGTGTAATGGATCAAACTGAAATTATCGATAAAAATGTCGTGCATATTGTGAAGTGTCGATAGATTAAGAAAAATATAAAATCCCATAATTTATTGAAAATGTATATATTTACAAAATAAAAATTGCTATTTATCCTTACCATTATTTGCCACCAAGCAGAACTAATTTGTTAGGTACTTATGTATATGAGCTATAATAGTATAAAACAATATTAATACTCCGACGAGCGTGTATGAAAAATGTCTGAAGCTGTATGTATATCCGTGCTGCCTACCCCTAAAGACGTGATTATTATGTATGTATTAATACATAAGAGGAAGTAACTTATAGGCATGAATTAGTGTAGGTATTGAGCCAGAGCGTAGCTTTACTCTTTGAAAGCATCTATGAGAAAAACATTTTTGATCGAAATGTTTGCTGCAAACTGTTGAGTACTTTGGGGAACCCAATCTCCTCTATTTAACATTCTAAGCCATTTTAGTCAAACATCATTATCTTGAGGAAATCTTTAAAAAAAATTTTTTTTAAAAACTATACTTATGATCATGTTGACCATAGAAAACTAAACCTAACTGTTAAAAATTCTATTAGTGCAAATAATAAGGCTAAATGTATAGCATACCGTTGCCAGTCAAGTTACATATCGATATGCGGTTGACACTTATCAATACATTACGTCAAGCACTATACCATAAGATTAAGGTTAGAAATATCAAATTCACGTATTTATTATTTTGCTAAATTCAATTCTTAAGCATTTTGGACATAAATATGATGAAAAGCAATATTATGATCTATCCATTTGTGCACAATATTTTTGTCAGAGTTCTCAACATATTGCATTTATAGAAATAATTCATTCGACCGTAATTGCATGTAAAATGAGTAATTCTGTTGGTTTCCTTTCCTAGATGAATTACAACCAGGCACTACAACATCATCATCATTCATCATTTACAGCCCTGAGAAGTCCACTGTTGGACATAGACCGGTCGGAAGCAGCCTGCATCCAACCGACGCCCGCGACCTTGGCCAGGTCATCCGTCTACCTCGCGGGTGGCCTTCCCACGCTGCGCTTGCCGATACGATATCCACTCTAGAACTTTCCGACTCAGGCACTACACACGAAACCATAATTGTTTACGTCCATAGAACACGAAATTTACACTTTTAAACGAGTGATTTAATAAAAATATGCAGGATTTGACTTCGGGCTGATACAAGCCGATAGCGTGTATAAAAATGGTCTCGTCTATCTATCTCGCTCTAACACACGAGTATCCCATGTTATTGTCTCTCGCTTTGCCGATCTAACGTTAGTATAATAAATCTATGAACAAACCATAGATTACTGATAACTGGAGAATCATAAAATCTCTAATAGGCCTTAAATAAGGAACAGGGGAATCAATCTGGTATCTTTACAAGTTTTACAATTATACAGGTGATTTTTGGTCGTCAACGTTTCCGAAAACTACGGAATCTCCTCATCATCACGATCATTTTTCTCCATGGAAGCATATCTGGGAAGTGTCTAGTTTCCAAAATATTAGGGTCCAAAGTTGAGTAAATAGACTGCGTTTTTCTGCATAAATGCACATTGACGCGTGTAGCAAGATTTTTTCACGAGAAATAATTAATATCTGTCTATGAAAAAACTAGCATAAACGCTGGATACTATGAATTTCGCCCGATCAAGTAATTAAAAAATATTTTCAAAAAAATTTAAATCTTTTCCTAGCATTTTTTTTTGGCATAAACCTACTTTATTTGATGTATAGAGTACGTGCCCTTCGTTAAGGGTGGAAAAAACACCCTGTATGTGCCTGTGCTGATGCTGAAGCTACACTAGAATACATCAGCTGCATGTATATATGCCCGTGAGCATGAGGCCGCCTACTTTATGCGTTTAGTTGTATTGGCAACTTGGCAGGACTGTATGAACAAAATTGCCTTTCCTTCGCTTCAGAATAAATAAAAAGTAAAATTATTTTTGGGATTCGGCGGGAAAACCTGGAATGGTGCGGCGGGCTTAGGGACGGGTGTAATTTTCATGTGAAAATCAAAATTTATTTGTAAACGGCTTGCATGTGTCCGTAAAATGATGTTTTCTGGTAGATAAGTTATATTTTGTTTACTTGCGATGTGAATCTAGTGCGTGTGCATGGTTTTATATGCAGGTAAGCCGAGTAAAACTTATTCGGAATACAATGTCTTCATGGGCTCATGTAAGTTGTTTCTGCAATTATTTTTTATTTTTACTAATTTTACACTTGTTCTTGAGGATTTTCCCGACGTTTCTATTCATCATCATAAACATTATCATCGACACTGTCATTGGGATCGGCGGGAAAATTCAGATTTGTAATCTTATGTGTCCGTTGACTGGTAGATAGTTAATTTTGACTTGTGATGTGAATCTGTGCTGTATGGGCTTAGTAAGCGAGTCTTTAGCCTTACGATCTCTCATCATGTAAGTTGGCAATAATTTTTCATTTTGATAAACACTTGTTCTTAAATCCATCATCATCATCAAAAAAAAGAAATCATTTACGCGGCAATTTCAAAAAAAAAAAAAAAACAACTGTCATTGTCATTTTGTGTACACAAACAATAAAATAACACAAATATCTAGTTATTTGAGTTATTACTAGGAAATAAAATGGTAAAATAAACAATTCCAGAGAGTTTTTGAAGTGAATAATAGTAACTACAACATGAACTTCATCCAGAGCTTAATTGATCGGCAGCTAGGGATTTGTAAGTAACAAAATCTTTCACCAATATTTTTTAGGTTATTCTTATCTATTATTCTAGAAACTACTTTCTTTGTTTGATATTAAAGGTAATGAAATCAACTATGATCATGTATTGCGACGTTTGGTGGTGCAAGAAGATGAGTGTTTCTACGGTCTGCAAGACAACCTGGTTCCGGTGTCGTACGACCAGGACCCTCCGATATTCGCGTGTCGGTTCGCGGAGGCTCCCGGCTACGAGCACATACTGGCCTTAGCCAACGAAGATGGCCGAGTAGCCCTACAGGTAACAATACGACAACTTTGATTAGTTTGGTCATTAATTCACACACACTATGTATACTACACAACACATTAACCTAGTCCCACATTAAGATCCCTAAGGTCTTGTGTCGTGGGTACTAAGCAACATTGATATTCATCATATCAATGTTTGCACCTACCGGGATTCCTACCTACTACACCAGTCGGCCGTCAAATAAATTAATACAATACAAGTGAAGATTTTATACTTGGTTGTTTAATGACTTCATTGTGTGCTTTAATTAGAAGGGCTTAAGACACACACTGAAGAAAATAAGTCTTTTGTTATTAATTATTTTGTCTTAAATTTTTTAGAAAAAACACATGTATAGCTCTTACAGTTTTACATGAATTTGACTATGTTTAATTCCCTTGGTTTAAGGACACATCAAAAGTGGGTGCAGCGAGTAAGTTGGATGGATTCCAGTGTCACAACAATGCTGTGTTTGATCTTGCGTGGATGCCCCAGCATACTAACTTTGTTACAGTCTCAGGTACATGCCTTATTTTATTTTCTTACTTATATTAAGTTGGTAAGTATATTAATTTCAAGCAATTTATTGTTGTTAGTGTTTTGTATGAAGGTGTTTTCATGTTGATACTTTTACGATGACATCTTGTAAGGACAAGGCTTTTCAATTATGGAGCTTGACAAAACTCACACTAGATAAAGATAGCCTTTATTAACAATTACTAGCTATATGGTAATACTGCGTTCTAGGAGACCACACAGCATGCCTGTGGGACGCGGGCGGTGCGGGGGGCGTGCGGCGCGTGCTCACGTGTGTTACGCACACAAGATCTGTCAAGACCGTAGCCTTCAGGCCCACCTCGCCGCAGGTATGTGCATCTAGTCAATACTGATTTAACGTTAACACTATTGACTATGTATTTGCTGTAGAATAATAAATTCGTTAAAACTGTAACATTATGGCGTCCTAGTAGCCATAAAAGAAACAAGGGTAGACAATGTAATTGAAGAGATGGTCAAAATGACCAAGACATGGATCAGACCGATATACAATAGAGAGGATGGAAATGAATGGGCACACAGGAGTAGTTACTATAGTTTAAGGCAAATTGTAATTATTATTTACAAATCTTAATACATTCAATCTGTTTCACATAGGTTATTTATACTAAGCTGAAGAGTTTGTCTTGTTGAACACGTTTATCTTGGGCATTCCTGGTCCGGTTTGAAAAAATTTCAGTGTTAAGACAGCCCATTTATTGAAGGTTATATATTACCTGCCCCGGCTTTGCACGGGTGTAATCACGCACTTTCAGGTGAACAAATTCATGGCTGCAAATAAATAAAAATAAATTGTCTAGAATCTGTACATAACCATACTCTTTTTAAGTAACTGCCAGGAGTAGTTTTACTATAGTTTAAGGTCCTAAATAAAACACATAAACAGTATACATTGTAATTATTATAGTAAGAAACCAATTAGACACTATTAATCAAGAAGATGGGAAGATAATGAATGGTCCTTATTTAAAACATCTTTCACAGAGTGAGGCAGCGAGTTCCATAGCTTTTCTTGAAATAAATAAATCTAAAGGAAGCTGTAATTTACTCAAATCTTTCACGTTATCGATCATAAAGAATTTTAAATAAAAGAGTTATGCGCATTAGTCTGATTGGGAGCCATCTTATCTATGCTGAGAAACGTGATCATATGCGTAAACCATATATTAACGGATATTCTGGAGTCGTTCCAGTTTATTGAGCAGCTCCTCATTGGCATCAAGATAGAAAATATGCATAGTCTAGCAAGGGAAGAAGAAGTGATTGGATCAGAGAGATTTTTATTTTGAAGGGAAGAAAGCTCTTAAACGACTTCAGAAGAAAGTTCTGAAGGTTTAAGAGCGTGAAAAGCAGAATGCACCTTCCTACTTACCTCGTTGACCTGAAATGACCAGGAGAGATTATTGTTAACCCCAAGATTTTTAGTCCGTTAATGAATAGCAGTCCCATTATAATATAGTTGCGGTATGACGGACTGACCTAATAAGCCATGCAGGTGCCTACTAGCTATAATCGTTGCCTGGGATTTACTGGGATTGAAAACAAGACCAAATGACTGTGCCCAGTTATAAAGTTTTTCCAAGTCTTGGTTCATCAGAACAGTGGCCGGTCAAAGTGATGATATAGCTGCAGATCATCTGCATAGAGATGGAAACTGGATGACACCACTCAGCTTTGATGAAGATAGAAAACAGGAGAGGCGAGAGTACGCCACCCTGAGGCACACCTGCAGTAAGCTCGCACCAGTCAGATGCCATCTCGTCCGAGCGTATAAACTGCAATAAGATAAGAATCGAACCACGTTATTACCTGAGGAGATACGTTTAAGAGTGCCCAGTAAAATGTCAAAGTCGACACAGTTAAAAGCACTGCTAAAATCCAACAGAGTCAGGATTGTAGCTTGTCTGTTGTCCATAGCCTGACGAATGTCGTCGGTTACTTTCAACAGAGCAGTGACTGTGCTGTGTCCTTTTCTAGCCAGATTGATAAGGATTAAGAAGGTTATTGTTGGAGAGGTATAGAAGGAATTTTCAATAACTTTATCTTGATCTTTATTTTGATCTTGAGAGTTTTAGCATACTTTAAGTGTTTTACTAAAATTTAAATTTGAAACAACAATATTCTGAGATTCTTTACGATCTCTAGTATTGAAATAGGCCGTGAGTCGGTCAAATTAAGTCACTGGGTCAAAATTGTCACGCACTCGGCCCCCTGATTACCTAATTTGCAATAGCAAAGCCGAAGCGATGCGTTAGCGAAAATTGTACAATATTCGCCTTGAACTGTCAAAGTTCCTTTGAAATTCATTTTACGTAATACGAATTTGACTAGCAATCAGCGATTTTTGTACAATTTTCGCTATCGCTTTGCTTTTGCTAGGTAATAAGGGGGCGGGATTCTGTAAGTGAATGCTTATTAACTAGGTGTTCGCGAGCGGCGCGCGCGACGGCTGCATCCTGCTGTGGGACACGCGTGCGGGCGTCGCACCTGTGGGGGGTGCGGGGGGCGCGGTGCTGGCGCGGCCCGACAGCTGGCTGTGCGGAGTGCACGCGCCCCCCGCGCCCCCCGCGCCCCGCTCCGCCAAGCGCGCGCGGGTGGAGGGCGCGCGGGCGGGGAGCGTCACCGCGCTCGCGTTCATCGATGACGTCACGCTTATGTCGAGCGGCGAGTGCGACGGGAACATTAAGGTGAGTCTTCTAGTTGTATACTTATAGCGCAATTGTGTAAAGAAAGGACGCTTTTTCTGCGTGGACATTTTTCTTTTTGTATTGAATTACAAACAGACACTTCAATTTTATTTATTTGTATAGACTAGCTGTACCTATTCCGCGACTCCGTTAGCGTAAAGTACTTAAAAAAAACCTAGCCTTCCTCGATTAATTGATAACTATCCTCGATAAATTAATGAACTATCCAACACAAAAATATTTTTTCAAATTGAACCAGTAGTTCCTGAGATTAGCGTGTTAAGCTAAAAAAACTTTCTAGCTTTGTATATTAGTAAGTATAATAGGTATAAAATAACAAATGTAACGTTAAAAATCATTACTTATATCGATACGTTCAATTTCTTGAATTCGTCCAACACTAGTTCTGTCAACGTCAAACACTGGAAGAAACAAAAAGAGATAAACATAATAATGAGAGAAAGGGACTTTTCAAAAAAAGACAAACGGGAGCTGTCATTTTTCGGAGCAACATTTTTTTACCCAATGTAACTTGAGCTCCGTAAGACATAAAATGTAAAATGTTTTTAATTACTGATGAAAAGTTATGCCATCTTTCTTATAGCTATTTATTCTAGAAATCTTCCCGCACCATTTTACAGAACCCGTTGTCATTTTTTTTTACTTTTACGCGTAAAAACAATACAAAAAGTAAATTAGAAAATGCAACGAAATCACGCGCACTCAGATCAAATACTTGGTCAGTACTAGTGTAAAGAATTGAAGTTTGCGTTTACATGAGTACAATTACATATACTCGTGGTGCGCAGCTGCTGCCTTGTATGCGGAATCTTTTAGGGAGTAATCTGTGCTTACGGGGTAGGCAGAGTACCAAGGGTCGATAGAACCACATGGTGCCACTTCTGACCAATTTTGAGGGTATAGTTGAGATGTACAAGTTCGGTTAGTAGTGACAGGTGGTGGACCCATCGCCTAATAGTATAGCTTTCTAAAGATTACAAACAACGTTGGTAAAAATACCGACGTTAATGATGGCAGCCAGGCGGCGTGTCTGTATGTTATACATATTATATAATTATACCAATATGTTGTACTTACAAATTAATTCTATGTTCTACTTTAATTGTGTCCGCCGCATGGTTCCGGCAGAGTAGAATTTGTACCACCCTATGCCTGTCCGTGAGTATCGTACAAGACGATTACGGGTTTCCGAGAGACGGGCAAAATAACATTGCGGTCACCAACCCGCCTACCCAGTGTGGTGACTATGGGCAAAACCCCCCGGAAAATGTCAATAAAACAGGTCTCCAGTTCCCGGTCGCTATACTATCTCGAACCACGGCAGGGACCCGGCCTTGGTGTGGCAGGGGGTGCAAAAATCCCCGGGCTACGGATAAAGGCTATCAAAACCGATTGACCTTGGCTACGTATAACGGAAGCAGAAGAAGTTAAATGGAAAATGAACTAGGATAATTATCCAAAAAATATTTATCTTGATAATTTCGAACCCTACCCGCCACTTTACGGTCGATCTCCCGGACGTAGATATAGACTTTACAGATGAAATCGGGGCCGCTTTCAGACAGCTTAAGAATGGGAAGGCTCTCGGGAAGAACGGTGTGGCCTCTGAGCAGGGATGTTATAGATATAAAATTTCGGGTACGGATTGGATACGGATATAGGAATGATTATTGTACCGGATACGGATATGAAATTATTTCAGATTATTCGTTAGTTTCGAATAATTTCGGCTACGGATATTAGAATTTTAAGGAATTTAAAAGTAAATACAAATAGTGAATATAATGGTTTTATTTATATGTCACAATTTGGTAGGGCCGTTCAAAACAACTTGTCATAACGTGTCTCAATTATGCTCCGCCCATATCCGATATTAGTTATCCGAAACTTTTATTTCGGTTACGGATAATTTTTACATCGGATATCCGATAGTTTCGGTTACGGTTACGGAGCTCCCTAACATCCCTGCCTCTGAGCTCCTTAAGGCTGGAGGAGAACCAGTCCTTGAAGAAGTCAAAAGGTTATTTAACTTCGTATTGGCAAATTAGACTACTTTGAAGGCGTGGAGCAGATGGCATTGTTTTTTAAAAAGAGAGACAAAACGCTCCTCAAAAACCATAGGCCGATCACACTTCTGAGCCACGTCTACAAGCTGTTCTCGAGAGTCGTTACGAATCGTCTGGCATTAAGATTTGACGCCTTCCAGTTACCGGAACAGGCCGGGTTTCGCAAAGGCTAGACGAAAGTGAACCGTGGACCACAACCATACTGTACGGCAGGTTATGCAGAAGTCAGAAGAGTATAACCAACCGCTGTGTATGGCTTTTGTGGACTGAGAGAAAGCCTTCGACTCCATCGAAAGCTGGGCCGTTATGAAATCCTTGTAGCGATGCCAAATTGACTGGCTATATGTAGAGGTGCTGAAAATATCTACAGTACCCAATAGCAACGATGTCCGTTCAATTCCAAACCCACCAAACAGGACCGATCCAACTACTCCCGAGATGTGAGACAGGGTGATGTCATATCCTGAAACTCTTCACCAACGCGATGGAGCATGTCTTCAAGACGTTACAGAGGGATGGACTAGCATTGGCATCAACGTCAAAGATGAATATCTCACGCATCTCCGCTTTGCCGACGATATAATCTTAATGGCTAAATCGCTGCAGGACTTGCAAAAAATGCTGTCTAGCCTCAATGCTGCCTCGAGGCGTGTGGAACTCGGGATGAACCTGGACAAAGTCAAGGTCATGTTCAATCGGCACATCATTTCTGAGCCGGTACCCGGCTCTAGAAGTTGTCCAGAAGTATGTGTACCTTGGGCAAATATTGCAGTTGGGTAAAGACAACTTCGAGGGGGAAATCACCAGAAGAGTGCAGCTAGGGTGGGCAGCGTTTGGGAAGTTGCGTCATATCTTTGATCCTTGTCACAATGACCAAGGTGTTCGATCAGTGCATTCTGCCAGCTATGACCTACGGAGCCGTGACGTGGACCTTGGTCAATAATCATCAATATAAAAGGCTCGGGATCTCGTTAATTAGACAAAGTCCGAAACGATATTATCCGGCAGAAGGCCAAGGTGACAAGTAGTCAAATGTAGCAGACTGAACTGGCAGTGGGCGGGTAACATCTGTCGTAGGATCGTTGGAGTAAGCGGGTTCTCGAATGGAGACCGCGCTTCGGCAAGTGTAGCCGGAGACTTAAAGAGGGCGTCTGGTAGTAATTGGATGGCATAAACGGGAGATCGAGCTATAGCCCTGGGGGATGCCTACGTCCAGCAGTGGACTGCAATTGGCTGACGACGATGTATATCTATAGGCGTGGGACCTGCGGCGCACGCACGCGGCGCGGCGCGCGGCGCTGCCCGCACTAGTGCTGGCGGCGGGCGGCGCGCGCGCGCGCGGCGTGTCTGCGCTGGCGGCGCGCGGCGGACGGCTGTACGCGTGCTGCCTGGACGGCGCGCTGTACCGCTACCGGCCGCCCGCCACCGCGCCCGAGCGTCTGTACGCGGGGCACGAGCCCGCCAGCTTCTACGTCAAGGCCAGCATCAGCCCTGATGGCAGGTTAGTCGTTTTCTTATCTTGTTTTACATAAATAATTTAGGTGTAAATTCTGTGCCTTCTTTTATAGGTTTCTATGCAACTTATGGTTTAGCATTCCAGGTCTATCTCACTCTTTGAACTTCGACGAGATTACAAGTGCTCTGTTCTATTTGCGTTTTGAAAAAATACCAAACGATCCAACATGGATCGGCGATCTAAGATCGTACATTCACGGATCGCGCTCGTCCGATGCAGCGGCATTTCTTGCGATCCTGGCAGACATGCTCTAACACGCAAGAAATCGATCCATCAGTTGAAATCTGACCTACACGCGCATGGACGACGAATTTCCGCAGCAGCTCATGTCACGACTGATGTGCCGCCAAGCACCTCTATTAGTATAAGAGCTGTCGTTGGGGTCCCATATGCATCTACGCTCCATATACAGGGAGATTAAACGTTCACATTCATGTGTTAATCAGAGCGAGCGTCAACACAACCGTACGTCCATACCGCGCGCGGCAAGAGGCTGCTGGGTCCTCTGGTGTGGATACAGCTTTTCAATAGCCAGATCCACACCAGACGATCCAACGCGCTCCGATCGCGCACGGCAGAAGCGTCTGGTGTAGGCGAGCCTCACACATCTGAACTACAGATTTAAAGCGCGCGAATTTGTCGCGAATTTGTTGGTCAGATTTGGCACCTTTGCCTCAGTCTCATGACCCGCGCAGTGTGGACGCTCCATCATTAACCAGTTGTATAGCCGACTTCCATATTCTAACCGGATTTCATAAATCGTTTTGACCCAGTACTGTCTTTTTCTTTTTGACGTTATCTGTCGCAAGTGTGTTAGTAAAACATGAGCTGCTGCTGCGACAATTCGTCGTCGATGCCCTTGTAACTCTATAGCAAATCGGAGTTTAACTGACAGATCGATTTGGAGCAGTCTGCCAGGATCGCAAGAAATGCCGCTGCAGCGGGCAAGCGCGATCCGTGATCACAATCCTGTATCCAAGTTGGATCGTCTGTTGTGGATCCGATTAATAAATATACCTTACCTAACTTACCGCGTGGCAGAGTAGAATTCGTACCACCCCATGTCTGCCCGTGGGTATCGTACGAGGCGATTAAGGGTTCCCGGGAGGTGGGCAGCAGCGTCTCCCGTGTTGACAACATAGTCCAAAATACAAACTGCGGTCACCAACCCGTCTGCCCAGCGTGGTGACTATGGGCAAATACCCCTCAGTCTTGTGGCGTGCCCTGGGAGAGGCCTACGTCCAGCAGTGGACTGCAATAGGCTGATGATTATTGTGATGATATGACCTTACTTACACATACTTATAGGGACCGATAAACAGCGGGAAGCGACTTTGTTTTATAATATTTAGTGATACTTATTGTACCATCTTTAGAGTAACTACAACTCGTACTACTATACAAAATCCCAGGTACCTAGCTTGCGGCAGCAGCGACAAGTTCGCGTACATCTGGAACGTGAACTCCCCGCACCCAGTGGCACGGCTGGGCGGCCACGCGGCCGAGGTGACGTGCGTGGCGTGGCGCCGACCCGGCCCGCTCGCGCTCGTCACGTGCGGCGACGACGCGCGACACAAGCTGTGGCGGGTCGGACCCGAGCACCCGCCCGCGCCCGCCCGTCTGCGCGGCCGCGCCCTGCCCGCCCCGCCCGGGCCGGAACTGCCCGTGTGGCTCGACCGCACGCCGGCGCGCGACCGCTCTGCCGCCGAGCGACCGGCGAGCGAGCCGACAGTGCCGCGCCGGGGGAAGCGCTGTCTGGCCGCCCTATTGGGCGCCTCGCATGAAGATAGAAGATCGAATACCAAATGTTTGCACGATGATGGACCGAGTACACCCAAAAAACTATGTCAAGAATCTATCGAAAAGCGCGCAGGAACCAAAAGACCGCACGATGATGGACCGAGTACACCTAAAAAGCTATGTCAAGAGTCGAGTGAGAAACGCGCGGGAACCAAACGTCCGCATGAAAACGACCAGACCACGCCCACTAAGAAGTCTTGTAGTGATACCGGTTGGAGCTATATTCCTCAACCGGGCGTCTCGTTTCTAACCCCATCGAAGTCTTTTTCCGCCTCCCCGCGCCGCGTACTTTCCCCTCGGACTCAAACGAACGCAGAGCGAACGCCAGAGAAATCACCTTCCAACGAGCGAATGATAACTTTTGGAACACCGACGAGAGATCTCCCGAATTTCGTATTAGACGGTTCGGCGCCACACCTGCGTCTAATGTCCCCGCGCAAGCGCAAGGCCAGTGCCGACTGGCTCACACAACTGCGGCGCGAACGAAGTCGCGGGCACGGGGACAAGCGAGGGACCGAGGACCACAAACCTCCTTCCAGTCCTAAGGAGAATATACCCGTACGACGAAACTCCACCCACGAGAGAACCCCCAAAAGTGCTAAGAAAACTAGAACGCTACTCAAATATTTCAGTGTTGCCGGTAAAAAGTGAGCGTTTTTGTGTATCTGTGCCGAAGCCAGTGATTTCTTTCTTTTTTAACTGCCTCCGACGCTCATTTACGTCCTGACACCTGATGTAGGCATGTTTAAAAACGTGTTGTGCGTGATGTCTTTTATATTATCTAGGAAGCTGTAATGTAGATATTAGTTTGTTTCTCCAGAGTACAACAATATTAAGTATTTTTATATAATAATCTACGTCAATGTAAAAAGGATATAATCTCAACTTGTAACTTTGTTAAAAACTTCCATTTTAACTCTGCACTTTTAGTCACAATTTGACATAAATTTTGTAAAAAAATAGGCCTCAAGATGAATGGGATATAGGTATATTTTTGGAAAATATTGCATCATACATCACAAGTAGAAAATAAAATCCCGGCCATTACTTCCAGTCCCGGGATTACTGGACTGAAAAAAGTCAATCAACGATACTACAAAAATCCTAATTACTTATCGTGTATTTCTAATTTGACTTTTATGTGTAGGACTTCAGGCTGAAATTAAATAAAACAATGCAAATCCTAATAATATCAAACCGATTTCAAAGAAAAAAATAAATGTACTTTAACTATTTTAAGCTACTTTTGACTCTCTTACAACCAGAATCTGGACCTAAATATCTGTCGGTATTATATGAAATTTAATAGATATAGACAATTATTATTTTATGTTTTACACAAAATTTCAAAATATACCTAACTATCTAGCTTAACAGTTATTGAAGTAAATATACAAAATTCGCATCTTTTTCAATGACTGACTAATTTCAAGATGATATAGAAATAAATTAATTTCTATTGAGGGATCGCCCGCCACCGGGCCCTATACCCTCCGCTGACCCTCGGATCTGCCCACTCATGATCACGAACACAAGACCAGTCGCAACGAGAAGCCAGATCCAAGCACCTAGCATGCAACCATAAATACATAGCTGCTAATCCGAAAACCAATTAAAATTTTAATCGACATATGTTTCGCCAACACCCGTGGCATCATCGGGATTAGTTTTCCATGTTAGTTCTATCTACCGAACCAACTAATCCCTCAATAGAGATTTGAACTTCCGAATAGTGACGCCTGATACAATTCAATATAAATTAATTGTCATCAAGGTAGACTCTTAGAATAATGATTCGCTCCGCAATCATTATATACCAATATATTATAGACCAATCATTGATCTTAGGGTAGACTATTATTAGGCAAGAGCGGAGCGAAGACCAATAATTAATCCAAGTAGGCATAAACCCAGTTTTTTATATCATAATTAATTAAAATTAAACCTTTTATTGCACGTAGGAGCTAGAACGTGAATAGTTCAACAATTATTTTCTAGGATAAAGTTACGGTGAAGGTATAACTTTCCGAAATATTATATTGTATTGATATTACATAAGTTTAATCATGATCTACGAAAAGCATAGCGATTTTCATATGAGTCAGGTTTAAGAATTTCAGTATTTAGAATCCAGAGTATCACCACGAAAATAAATATTTATTTAAATAAACACAAGCGAATTATTTTTCAAATACATACATTGCCGAAATTATTAGTTTTTGTAAAATATGCGAGTATTTAGTAAATCAGGTAAAATGAATGTAAAAACATGTACCTACTTATTCATTGTTAGGTACTGCTGATCAATTTACCGCGTTCGAAAAAGGTACTTAACTCTAAATTTAAAACAAAATGGCCTACTTTCATAAGATTGCGTTTAAACAGTACCTAATGTAGAGTTAAAAATATTAATAATATATTTAACAAACCATTTAAAACCTATGCACGTTTAAATCCTGAAAATCCCGGTATTGGCAAAATGTAATACCGAAATTTTTAGGACTGAAACAGGTACGGGATCCCGGGATTGTATTTTCTAATCACAAGCGAAAAAAACAAGTTAGTCAAATTGTGTATCTTCGAATTAAAGTTACTGTAAGAATTGCAGGATTACTGTTGTTAATTTAACATTTATGCCTAGACTTTCTAATAGCTTTTTTTTTTTAAATAAGAAGCAGTACAAAAAATAATTAATATCGATCAAAGAAATGAAAACTATAATTTTTGGTTCAACTTTTTATTTAACTATTGACGTCCATGCTTAAGAAGCGCCATCTACCGCGAATAGAGAGGCAATAATATTTTTTTATTTGTAATCATAGACATGTCCCCTTTTAGATAGAAAACTGTAAGTACCTACCTCACATAAATGGAAGTACAATAGTCGCGGTGTATACAGGATGTTTTTTTGTGGCCACCTATAACGAAGGGTACGTATTCTATACATGAAATAATAGTTTATGCCAAAAAAAATGCTGGGAATTTTTTTTTTTTTTGAAAAAAAATTTTAAATTCCTTGATCGTGCGAAATTTATAGTGTCTAGTGTTTATGTTAGTTTTTTTATAGACAGATATTAATTATTTTTCGTGAAAAAATCCTGCTACGCGCGTCTATGTGCATTTATGCAGAAAAACACAGTCTATTTACTCAACTTTGGACCCTAATATTTTGGAAACCAGACACTTCCCAGGTATGCTTCCATGGAGAAAAATGATCGTGATGATGAGGATATTCCGTAGTTTTCGGAAACGTTGACGACCAAAAATCACCCTGTAGTTATTCTTTGATGTGAAGTTCCATGTCACGCTCAGTCTCCTTGCCTGCCTCTTTCCGCCGCGCGCAACTTTATATGTAGAGTCCGTTTTATATAATATCTCCTACGCCTGATTTCAGAACTAACATATTATTTTTTATGCAGTAACATAGATAATGTAGTCAATAGTCATATACATAGTAACTAGCACCATTATTCAAAGGAACTTCCCTTCCTGTCGATGTATTTCCCGAGTACTACAACATTGGTCTCTTCAAAGCTAGAGTGAATAGGCACTTTCTAGGCAAACATGTATCACCTTAGGCCGCATCTTGCTTAACATCAGGCACGATGGCGGTAAAGCCTAGAGCTAATAGTAAAAAAAAAACTATTTGGTGGAACTCTTTTCCCGAATGCAAAGATCTGCCGTGACTACTGTATATCCCAATGTTTATTTAAGTCTTTCTTTATAATAAGTTATTGCTAAGTTCGTTTTCCTATCGATTTTATTTATAAGACAATTATTTATAGTAAGTTTATAATTTCATTTTATTTTACAAAGTGACTTTAGGTAATTAATTTGTGACGTTTTTAGAAATAAGTCTTTTCTGTATTGTGTTATGTAGTCTTATGTCCTACCGTTATTGATGTGTAAGAAAAAGTGATTTATTATTTAGCTTAGTTAGATCATAGACACCAGTGTAGACAACACACTGGTCTTTTTTCTTTGTACATATAAATATATAGTCGTTGAAGTTCTGACACCACGTAAGTCAGTTTTTGGCTATTTTGACATATTGATGCCATTCGCTAGAAAAACGGAAGACGCATCGTTTCAGCCAATCAGAAACACGTATCGGCCAACAGAAAGAAACTCGTGAAATTAAGAGAATACGTCATCACGGGATCCAAAAATCGGCGTTATCTTTGGAAACAGCACGTAGGTAAGTCACGTTAGTTCCATAGTGTAGAACGTGCTGCCCGGTTGCTACTGACAATTAAAGGAATGCAATGTTTTTCTCCTGAAAACTTGCTATTTTTGACATCCGTGGTGTTAGAACTTCAACGACGTTATGCCACTTTTACCTTTCGTACTGTTTCTGTGAAAATATCAATGTCAAAGTTTAAATGAACATTTATGGTGATTAATGATTTAAAACTCTTAGGGCTGATTTTTCTAATGGTCAGATAGTTTATTTAAAGGATAAAGAATTTTCATGCTGTATCTATCTTGATCAGGTTTTAGAGTAATGCAGCATCATATTTATCCTTCAGGCTATCTGATCATTGGAATAATCGCTCCTTTGCAAGATACGTAGAAGGAGAACCCTAAAGTTATGTCGCTAGCAATGCGACATCGAAAATTGTACAATTAAAATGCCAAAATATTTTGCTGTTACGTAATATTCATTTCATAAGTAATTAGCGAATATTGTAAATTTAGCTATCGCATTGCTTCTGCTATTTACGTAAAAGGAGAACCCTAAAGTTAAGTCGCTAGTAATACGACACCGAAAATTGTACAATTCAAGTGCCAAATTCTTTGGATGTTACGTAATATTAATTTCACAAGCAATTAGCGAATATTGTAAATTTTGCTATCGCATTGCTTCTGCTATTTACGTAATAAGGGGATAGATTGGTTTGTCTGCATTAATTCCCCTTATGCATCTTATGTCGTCTTGTTTTTGTCATTAGCATTAAGTTAACTACTCATTTTAAGTATTTAATACCTTATTCTGTTGTCTTAATCGTTTCGTATGCGCGGCATAATCTTGGCTTAGCATTTGTGTACGTACCTACATAGATAACATAGGTGTACAGCTTCCCTCACACAAATGCAATGCCGAGTATTGCCGAGCTTACGTTACAAGGACTCTACATAATTAGATATTTCCGATACATTAGTAAAAGCACCATTTACATTAGGTCACAAACAGTGCCATCTATTTGCAAAAACTGTAAACCGAATATAAGAAGTCGGTTAAAAAGAGCATGACGCGTTATTGTATATCTCCCGCACTTCTTGCGACCTAATATAATGTAGGTATTACGATGACGTCACAAACACAGGAATGAAACACCATTATAAGATGTGCCGTTTGCTCACTCTTTATTACGATTGTTAATTCCATATATAAAATAAAAACATAATATAAATTACTTTGTAAAATATCACCATTTATTGTTGCAATCATTCCTACGAGCCCTTCGATTTTCATTACAAGATTGAATAATAAGAAAATACAAAAAGCATGTTTTTGTTAGACGAGTCTACAGCACAATCAAACAAATGAAACACAAAGAAACGAAACGGCGGGCTGTGTCGCCGCGCCGAGTATAATTTGTTAAACCTACTACATCTAAGTTGCACTTAACTCTACTTAACGCTATGTACATACATTATCCAAGCGATTTAAAAAAGTCTTAGTACTTTTATCGTATTAATTTGAAAAATTTGTTAAATGTCCTCCGCTCGTCACTAAAAAACACTCGCACCACGTTTTGTTTTCGTCTTACAACACAGTAATGAGTAACAGAACGTTTTAGCTCGGCTAAAATACTAAAATAACATTAAAACTAGTTTACAACCGACCGCCACACCGAGGCAGCTTCAGTAGAACTCTGGCTCACGTTTTGTAACTTACGACCGTCATAAAACATGACATATTATATTACTAGTTTAAAAAGTCGGTACTCTAAATCGATACATTTAAAATGAGGATTTTTTAAACCAGTCGCGTAATAGTCTTGTGTTTGAATCAGTCGCAAGTTACAAAGTCAGCCTGCCGACTCCTAGCGCGCTCTTACTTCCGACTGACGTCTCCTTTGAGATCAAACCAATCATATTAAACTTAATTGAAATTCACAGAAACTATCAGCACGAAGTAACAACGAGTAGGAACGGTGTATTATCAAAAAAGAAAGGTTTTAATTTCACGATTCTAATGAAACTATCCTTCAGTAAAAACAGTCCAAACTCGTTTTGTTTTATAACAATTGACATAAAACTGATAAAACGTATAAATCTATGAGGGAATCACGTTAACGGTTCGCAAGTTTGCGCTGAAACGATCCGTTCCGCACAAATGTTTGCCCTTCAGTCGTAATTCGAGATCAAAACTCGAGGGATAATCCTCTAACGCTAGCTTCCGTCCGTTCACCGCAGCACGAATCCACACGGTGTCACATTACAACAGTAACATATCTGTAAACTATGACGTCGAAACTATTATGAACTTGCAATAACAAAACAATATACTAACAATACTACCTATGCTAGTCTACAGCATGGCAACGTTATGGTATGGCAGGAGATTACACCCACCGGAGACACAGATACGGCCCGACAAGGATCTGAACAAACGTGTGTAAAATATGCCAGTGTTTCATCAACCAAATAGGCACAACACTTGGCCTGATCAAGTGGTTCGGTTTCCTAGTGTATAGGCACGTAAGTAGAATAGAACAATTCAATTTGTTCGAATAGAATTGGCAAACTAATTTAAACATTTTGAAACACAGTAAGCGCTGCCAAATAACTGCTATGTACATAAAAATCCTTGTCGAGCTGTACCTACACACAATATCACACCAGGATAAAACAAATCACCTACCTATTGCTTGAGAGTTTACTTATGAAATTGTATGAAAATGGTCACAAAAAATTAACAACACAAACATATGAAGCTCTAATAACAAGTAAATATGGACCTAAGATAGATGCGATACACACATACAAACAGCGCGTAAATCTAGAATAATGTTAGATTTTATAACAACTGGTAATTCATTTGAAAGTCTTACACCGCGCCTTACAATTAGGTATTATTAATTAACAATAAAATGACGATCGCGTTTAAAGTTAATAACATGGCCCTTCCCGAATATTCTCGCATATGCCGATTAAAACTAAGTAGTAAAAATGAACCTAAACGAGTATGTTACACGATGTGGATCGGCCGGTATCGATAACTTTGTACTTTGCTCATTGTGGAGAACGCCGGGGGCGCCACTAGTTCACAATATCAACGTTCTATTGTTTCACAATTTCATGCACTTTTCGTAAAGGCAATTCTATAAAATAGACATTTAAGTTTCGCTATAAATATATATTTTTAAAAGAGGTTTCTGATGCATTACCTGTTATGACAACACTCGGCTTTGATATCCAAACGTGAGCCGACCCGGCGGTCGCTGCGGACAAATCATTCAAACATGGATGATATGAAATGGTACGTGCTGTTATTTTCTACTATACAATTAGAAAATAAATCCATCCACTAATCCTAAATAGTTACAATAACGAATATTTTCCAAAACGCTGTCGCACCCCCAGGTACATAAGTAGATATTTCACAAAAGCTATCCAAGATTAGTGAACAGACCCACGCGGCGCCGCCCTCTGCCGTCGGAATAGATAAACGTGTTAAGTACTGGAACTATTTTAATGTCTACTGGTAGGTACTGAAGTGTACAAAGTATGCAAATATCAGAAGTGGGATAAATACGGGGCAGAGAGAGAGGGTAGGTGTGAAGCGGACAGAGCGCGAGCCGCGGGCGTAGTACAAACGCGCATCGATTACAAAATACTAATCACCGATCGAATCTAGTATGTCAGTTCGCATTGCAAAATTTAGACACTTGGAAATCACAAAGTTCGGTCCTCCAATTGTAGTTCTCAATGAGATCGTTCTCTTGCGAGGGGCGCCGTGGGGCAGTCGCGGGTAGGTCGCGTGGTTGCCTGCGACCGCGCGGTCAGGTTGCCCGCGACTAAGTACTAGAGGCGTCAGAACGCCTGGCGATAATGAGCACGCCGTTGCGACCAACATCTGAAATAGGAAATAATCACATTTTTAATTCTGTAAATATGGGACATTCTACGACGGGGGGTCGTCCTGAACGTAACGTGTCCTTATTAATACGCTCCGGGTTGCGGGGCTTGAGGTAGCCCCGTTCCCGGGCTACATTCTCGCTGTCGCGCACCGATCCATTGGGAGTGAAAGATATGCTTAAATAATGTTTAAATAGTTTTACTTCATTTATTGTAAAAGTTTTGCTAGCCTGTAATTGTGATACATAATATTATCGTGTGCTCCTGTCCAAATTGTATCCTAACGGAATTGTTATGTTGGCTTTCTAATTTAATAAATCTTCTTCTTCAGCCTATTGCAGTCCACTGCTGGACTTAGGCCTACCCCAGGGTACGCCACAAGGCTACTGCCACAGGCGGGTTGGAGACCGCAGTATGATTTTCGGACTATGTTGTCAGTACGGGAGGCGCTGCTGGCCACCTCCCGGAAACCCTTAATCGCCTCGTACGATACCCACGGGCAGGCAGGGGTGGTACAAACTCTACTCTGCCGGCACCACGCGGCTAGTAAGTTTAATAAATAAAATAAATAAATTCAACTGGCCGGAGTACGCGGGCAGGTCTAGTCGATGTTACCAGGGTGCGCTCGGTCGCTTGAGCATCGCTGCCGCGCTGGCCAGTTTGCGAAAGAAGAGTAAGGATATAAGGAAGAAGGAATCCTTGGAAAGCTCATATGGCACATTCTACAATGACAATGCAACAATTCATGGCAAGATTTTTATGAGCCTTTGGAGGCTCCGCATTACATAGATAGGTTTACATACTTTTGGTACCTAGGTTCTAGAGCCTGACGCGTGTAATCTCTTCTAAAGATGTCTTCATGCAAGTGCGGCTTACATAGATACATACTAACGTATGTTATCAGGTCTTACTCATAGCTTAGGCAATGTTATGTTACGAGCGATAGCGACATTATCGAATCATGACCACCCCCTAACTGGATCCGCCCTTGGATACGAGTGTAGTCCTCACCGAAGTTTGTAAAATTCTCGAATGATGACCACCTGACTGGATCTGCCTTTGGATGAGTGTAGTCAACTGTAGTTCTCACCTGGTCCCTCACCACGAGCGACAGCAAAGTTCGCAATTTTATCGAATTATGACCCCCTGACTCCAAATCAGGATCTACCCTTACGAGTGTGGTCCTCACCTGCCCCTCACCAGCAGAACACGGACAGTTCCCCGCCCGCCGCGTGCGCGCCGCCACGCCACGAGCGCACGCCGCCGCCCACACGCAACTGCAATCACAACGGCAGTGTCGGAACCAAACTTACTAAAAGACAATAATGCTCGAGTCTGACCGTCACACTTAAACGTCAGGTCTGTTGTCCATCTCTATTAATATAAATGCGACAGAAAGAGACAGGTAGGACTAATTTTAAATTTAAGTTCAAGTGTCACGGTTAGAGTCGACCATTTCTATGCCAATTAGTGTTTCTACCTATATACAGTAGGTAGGTACAGTCCCATCAACTTATCTATAAACTTATTGGCTATTTGTAAACCTTTGATTTCGTAACATAGCGGTACCGTCATGTGGTGACTTTGACGGAACATTTCACATGTCGGCACCATAAGATAGCGTGGTTTTGCAATAAGTTGTGCTAAAGTTAGACGCAGAACCTATGGAGATAAAAAACATACCCATGTTTAAAATAAATATAATATTAGTAAAAGGTGATTCCATTGAGACATAACATAAAATAAATCTTGGTTTTCCCTAAGTTGTTTAAGAATATAAATTCTCAACAGCAGTTGATGCATGCCCGTTTTTTCGCCGGCGTAATTTCCCGTCACGACCGCGCAAAGAATCGTTTCACAGAAAATCCGTCATAAAACTACAGCCATTGATAAAGAACTTCCTAATAGAATAATCAATATTAATGCAGCTCTCGTGCGCCCGCGCATTCATACTACCCTCACCTTATACGTTCGCGCATCGGTACCCACACTTACAAAATTAAACTCAGGCACATTACTAACAAGATTGGTTTTATCGCATCGATGTGACTTGGCAGCTCAATGAGAAATTTAGCAAAAAGCGAAGGAATCAATAGCATTGCAATGCTCCGTACATCGGTGGCAAAAACGTTCAGTACGAGGTGCCCTTGTAGGGACGCGGGTGCGGTCTGCGCGCGCGCGGAATGCGTCGCCATTCAGCGCGGGCGCACCACGCTGGTGACGAGTCCACATTTCATCAATGAGACCAAAATTATTGGTTTAGATTACGGCTATTGAAAACGTGCTAATAGGCCATGTGGCCCAAAGCTTCAGCTCAGAAACTGGTCTGACATCATGCTGCCGAAGTGCATAATAATCAATGTAGTAGGTATTCAAACCATCTCTCGGTAATGAGAGCCTAATCACATACATAGTACATATCTGTATCTTGACAATCTTATTTACAAATTTTACGTACCTAAGGTAATTTATTCTCTAGTTCTGGTTTAAACCTATAACCTACATGCCCTTGGCCCATTATATAGGTATAAAGCGTCGTGGTCGTCGGTGCCATTTCAAAACTCATATTAAAGATATTGGATTCGATTGTAGGATTCGACAATTGTCTCTTTAACTCTCAAAATGTGCTCAAACCTATGCAGCCTACACGAACACCAACTTCTCGGTTGCCCTTTGAACCTACCCATATGAAAATAGAATTCCTATTAAAAACCCATGAGTGTAATATCGTAAAACAAAACCGTGAGCCCCCGACATCGCACAGGGCGGCCACACGTGCGTCTCCGTGGGAACGCGCACAAATACATCACCAGCTTGCACCACCGAACGCCTATATTTAAATATCTGCTATTACAATAAATACGTACACAGACATGACATTTACAACTACGTACCGTGGACGTACCTAATTGGACTAAATTGCCTTTTATCAGAAATATTAATAGTAGGTTATTTCTTTCTGAAAGCGTAAAATATTGCTATGTTGATAAACAAAATGGGACGTGATTAAAAATTGTTTCAAAGAATTTTCAGTTAAAATTGCTTTTGTCGCAACGGGACCGCCTTTTTATTGAGTTCGTCTGGGTGTTATTATGACCTAAAACGTTACATAACAAAGAAAATATACTAAAATTGTTGATATTTTTTTTTACGCTGAGGGTAGTAGTAAATATGTGCGGATCGTGCGTGCCTTATGCAACTGACACATGTGCCCTTACATTGGATAAGTATATTTAGAGAAGTAGGTATCTCAACTAACTAATAAGTAATTAAATTCACTCTTGCATGTGCCACGTACGGAAAAAAACATAAGGTTTCACAAGGGAAACCATTCTGAAATCATTCTTAAGTTAACCTTTTACGTTAATTCTCTAGATTGTCACATATCCAACATAAATAGTCAAAAAAATTCTTCATGGATGGATCATCCAGAGATCTGATGTTGTGTCCTAGACTAGAGTGCGTTTCCCAAACAGTTCCTTTGAATGATTGCGCTAGTTACTATGTGTACATGCAAAAACTGTTAGTTCCGATATCAGGCATAGGAATGATTCTATAACCATGACATGACCCTTACTTGCTGCATCTTGTCAAAGTCGAGCGCAGGTCTATGTCGTCGCGGCGGCGGTAGAGCCACGCGGCGGCGGCGCGGAGACGAAGGCGCGCGGCACTCCGCCCCGCTCACTGCCCCGCTCGCCGCCGTCCGCCGCGGCTTCAGCGCCTCCAGCGGCGGAGAAGTGCGGAACCGCACCGGAGTCTCCACCTGGAATTGGTGAAAACCTCGTTCAGCTGGTGGACTTGCGAAGGAAGGAGAATCGCTTGAGTCAACTCTCTAGATAAAAGAGAGACCATGACCCATAGTCAAGAGATCCAAAAGGAAGAAGTAGTAAAATGAGATACATTACGAGATTAGTGATGAAGTGAAAAGCGTCAGAATTAGATAACAAAATGTGTTGTCTTATTTCAAACTGGCCGTTTTCAATAAATATACTTATACCTATAATCAAGCTCACAGTAGAAACGCGGTTCTCAAATACTTACTACAGGAAGAAATACGGATTATGTTATTAGCTTTTCATCCGTGGTTTTCCGACAGACATCTATTACAGATCCGAAAGGCCCAAATCGTACCATTAACAACTAAAGTGCAGCAAAAGCTACAACACAATGGATCCTTTGAATGACAGACTGTGGAAGCCTGAAGAGCTTGTCCGTCGCCACCGAGAGGACGCGGCAGCCGTAACCGCTTTACCAGTTTAAAATCAGACATTGGCTGGAGCTTTATTCAACCTTGGAAGTTGGAATATTGGGAGCGTCACAGCAAGTAACAGCTTGACCAGAAAATGGCATACCTTAGTGTCGTCGTCATCGTCAGAGGGCGCGCACGCGCGACCCGCTTTGTACGCCTGCGCGGGCCACTTGCGCTTCTCGGGCTGCGCGGGCGGCGGGGACGACGCGCCGCGCCGCCGCGACTCACCCGCGCACGCTGGCACGCCATTGATTACCTGCCGCCATGACCAGGGTTACGTGGGGCATGCGAATGTGTTTAGTAAATGGAGTGAAGGCGCCGATTGTCCGAAGGTTTGAGAGAACTCGTCACTGGAAGTGTGGACTGTGTGTTCAAAGTTAGGCATCCTGGTTTGACACATGTTGGTTGACTGAGTTTTTTTTTTCGGAATGGCTATACTGTTGAAGTATTGATACCATGAGATGCTATACGATATGTAAGGAACATAACAAAATGGATGCCTACAAATAATTGTAACGTCGAACGCCTAAGTTACAGCTATCAGGCATAGTACCTACCTACCTAAGGGCTATAGGAAGTTAGTTGCCTAACTAGTTTAGTTTATGATATCGCACATCAATGTCTCTAGTACTCTAATGAGTTAATGACAGAAAATAGCAATTGCCTATTGAATGTGGTACCTATCTGTGGTGTTGATATGTTGGTTGGTCGCCAATTTGCATGCAAGTCTCCCTGACTTACCTACCTAACCTAACTTACATATTTCTAGGTAGGCAAGTTGATATTGCTGTACCTATCGAGATTAAATGTCTATTAACCTGTACCTAAATGTTTTACAATTCTCTTTAAGGCTTTATCGACCAAGTAACCCCAAGTAAATAAATACTCGTATATTTACTTTTCTATTCCGAGGTAGTTCTAGGATACTTACGTTCTACAATGAACTAACTACCTGGTCGTATGAAACACGGTACCTATATGTATGTACTTATTTTGAAATACCTCAAAAGGGTATTAATTTGTACTCGTATGTAGATGCCTGCCTAAAATATCGAAGTTGTAAAGTGTGTAGGGTGAAGTGAATTTTAGATTAGGTGGGTACTTAAATTTTATCTTTTACATAATTTTTATTAAGTAAGTACCTGGGTAGGTAGGTAGGTACACGTACTTTGGTAATTGATCACAACATAAAAATCATTGGTAAAGAGAAATCTTTTCGTTAATATTTTACAACTTTTTAGTAGGTACCTACCCACGACACAAGACCTTAGGGATCTTAGTGTGGGTGGGTCTAGGTTAGGTAATGTTTTGTAAATTGTGTGAATATTTATTTATCTACGAGTACTTACTTTTAGCTTGTACTTATCCCCACTAATTGCAAGACAAAAAAAATGTGCACGAAACATTAATTAAATCAAGCCTCATCTCGATCCGCTGTAAAGCGATAGGCCACGTCGCGTCAAAAGAAAGAAAAAAAAAACCCGCTCCGTGTACTCGAGTCGACTGTTTCGCGAAAGAGCCGGGCCGCAGCGCTCCGAAACAAAAAGAAAGACAGCGGTTAGAGGCGGCCGGCAACGTCTTCACTGAATATTTCAGCATGTAATTGCAGAACTCGCAATTCTCGTCCGTCGAAGCGTCGCGTCATTACACGGCTGAATTAATGGCCAGCGTCCCCCCACCCCACTCCCCCAAAGAAAAAAGGAGCTCGACGTAAACGCCGGCCTAATGCTGCGGCCGGTCGCTCATCTATTATGGATGTGAGAGTCCACGCGAAAAACCTAAGGTCCTTCACGGATACTGCCGCGGCTAACGGGGCAGATGGGTTTAATAGAGTCGCATAAATTACAAATCGTTTAACGGTTTCGTGTTCTTTTTAAGTAACCCAAACCAAAGCGTTTTATTGTTTTTGAGAAGCCATTACGAAGTCGCGGAGGACGGAAATTTTAAAACGGATCATTTCGAACGAACACGCATAGCTAGAATTGAAACGTTTTGCAAATAAATCACTAAACCTTATATATCTTATACCTACCTATGTCTCTTAGTTCTCAATGGATTCCAAAATTGCTGGTGCATACGAGTATCTAATGTAATAGACGGAGGCATAAAGTTTGGTAGAGATCAAAACAACCAAGAATTCAGAATCTGTATCGTATCACTTTCAGGGACCAAAGAAGTACCTATATTTCAGGTTTCCCTAGTGTCTGTTAGATGTAAGATGGGTATAATTTAGGTTATTAAATATATGCAAAGTTTGTCAGATTCTTGGTGTAAGATATGAACAAGGGAGCAAGTGCATTCCTAAAATATAACATGATGTTGCATCTCCCCTGAAACCTATTGTCCCTTTACGTTTCGCAATTAAAAAGCTGCGGAGACAAAAGAATTTCTAATTTCAAGCCAAGCGCAAGATAAACAAATGCAGGCAGCAGACGTAAAAAAGCGGATAAAACAAGGATTGTTTGGTCTTATTTTGTAAAAAAAGTGCAATGGCGTCAACTGAAAACTTGGACTGGAATGTGGAGAATGATGCGAGCTGGAAAAACTAGATCCAAATATATCGGGATAGATTTGTAGAGCTCGATATTAAAACATTAGAGCGATGCTAAGTAGTTTTCCGCCGGGATATTTGTTGATCTAAATACGTTGGCGGTAGTTTTGATTTCCGCATTCAGACATATTCCAAGCAAATTAGTCTTAACGACCTAGATCGGGCGTGGATCGAACTTTGCCGAACTCTGAATACAGTTTGTCGGTAATTAGTTTAAGTTCATAGATAGACTGAGTGAGGTCTCTGTATTTCGTATTCATTTTAGACTAGCTAGGTAATTAAAGGTTAAAGGGAAGACAAATTACAGGGCACGTTTATTAATGAATTTTTAAAACTTAACGTTACTTTTAAAAAGATAAAAACGGAGCCGCCTTCTTTTTTGCATTTGGATTAACTTGTAAACTTGGATACGTCATTTGGGATAGCTCGAAAGCGTCTCTAAAATTAATCTATCTGTCGCTTCTATGTTTGTGAAGTAGAAACTAGTTCAGAGATCAAGAAAAAACCTTACATATGCTTGCAGCATAAACAGACACTATAAAAGATGGCATTTTCAAAAACTTTATTGGTAAAAAAAAATCGTGAATATGTATAGGTACATACTTAGGTTGGTACCTAATATAATATATATGCCTTCAAACGTGGCTTTGAGCGACGACGACGCTGGCATTTTTTGCCCCTTCTCTCCAATTTTCGCTTACTAACTAACAGCGCCGCGGGTCATTCACCTCCCGTGTAACTTTTTAATCTCGCACAACGTAATAATTCAGCATCATACATTATATAATTTATTCAAATACATAATCCAAATTGTTTTATATTTATTTAAGCTCGTATTCCGAGTCCATAAGTTAAATGTTCTACCGAAGAAACATATTTCTTTACCTTTGACCTAGCTGGCTTAAAAAATGTCCTTTGTCTATTTGTGCCGGTCGGAAGACTACAGGTTGAGACTACAGGGGTATGGTAAAACGGTTGACAGGCTACGGATGTCGACAGTAATTTCGTTGTAGCCGTGACGGCTACCATTTTAAAATTAGTTTATTTCACGAAGAGTTGCAAAATATGTTTACTACTGTGTATCGGTTTGCAACGGAAATACGTTTTATATTAGTAATATGAAGTAACGCTGTTTTATAACAAGAACTAGATGTAGTTATAATGTAGTGATAGGTAGGTAGGTGCCTACACTAGGTATCCATACTTATTCGACCTATCCCCATTTAAAGTTACAATACAGCGACTCTATTTCAAAGACATAAATACTTAATTACTAACTTTAACTTGTGGAGCTATTCCCTTCGGTCGGAAGTCCCTACGAGTATATCTAACATTAGTAACTAACTTCTATCGGCCCTTGATACACCCCACCACCCCATCCATTAACACCAAGCCATTCCAACCTATTATTATCCTATTCATCGACTTGTTTGTTAAATACGAAACCTATTTTTCCCCTGAAAAATTGAATATAGCAGGACGGTAAAATTCCCTTTTGTACTTTCGCATACGGTTTGTAGAAGAGCTCGTATCTCGCTCCCGTGTTTAGCAGTTGGGTGGGAGTGTTTTGGCTTGTCAAGGAGGCGCTCTCAAAGCGTCGAGTCCGGTAAAGCTAAGGACCATGCCTAGCGATCCGTGCCGAGAACTCGCGTAAGGCACGGATTTCACGAGTCAACGATCACAGGCCGTGCCTGTTTTACTGAGGAAAACGGCCACGTGAACAGATATGCTCCTAATATTTCTCGACTTCACTAATAAGTAGGTCTCAAAATTGTATGAAACCGTAGTAGAAATGCTAACCAGAAGTAAGGTTTCTCGCAATCTAATATCTGATTTGTGAGGTGTTTTGAACCCGTCGGATGATGAAGTAACATTTATATGACTTCAGGCAATATTGCCGAATGTAATGTATCTGATTGTAAGTCGGAGTGCGGCGTGGAGCGCGGGGCAACGACCTCTCTGGACTATACGTTTCGGCACACGACGCATGACTGACTGACACCGTGCAATGTTGCGTGCGTGACACTCAATTTTAACATTTACCAATAAGTATGAGCGAAAACGGAATATTTACTGCTCCATTACGGCTTTAAGTGGAAATGCAAGTTGAACAGTCATTGGGCAAGGCACGTTAATCATCGCTAAGCTATAAAAGGTGCAATAACATTTGCATTTAGTTTTCTATTGGGTACGTGGAGACGTTAAATGTTTACCTCTAGCTCTTCTTCTGAGGAGTGGTGATCATAAAGGTGGTCAGGTTCAGGTGGGGGTGGTGCACAGGCCTCGCCTGCCATACCTGTAAGACACAATTCGAGTTAGGGGTCAGCTTCGAGATTTAAACTTGAAAATTACGCATTTCTTAAACTAAATTGAAACGTCCGGCCAAGATAACAAAATGGTTATCAATATTGGAATAGAAATCTATTAAGTACATACTAGTAAAGTAGGTATTACTGAGAGATTAATATCGCCTTCATAAATACAGAGATAGCAATATCAGTAGGCGTAGATAGATATACTGAAATCCGCAAGTAAAACAAGTCAAGCTCCTGATCAGCGCACTACTTGAAATATCAGTGACCCAAAAACGCATAGCAACAGAGTGCAAAGTATTAACGGTGCAGCGGGGGTGGGTGGGGGTGCTCGGGTAGGGGGGCAGGGGGTGGACTTGAACTTGCGACGCTAGACCGCGCGGCGCCGCCAAAGCGTCCCTGTGCAAAATATTCATATTGGTAAACTTTAAGATTACTCCTTTGTAGATAGTTGGATCAGAAAATCGGTGACCTAACAAAGATGTAACGGGTTTAATTCAACACAATAGTAGCATTAAGTAATTTTTAATAATTGAATTAATATCTTTATTATTTGCTTGCTAAGTACTAGATACTTACTGTTGTTCTAAATTTGCTGAACAGCCAATAAAATCTCAGATATTATAATTACTATGTTAGTTAGTACGTCTACTGCATTTGCTGGTCAATTAAAATAATTAAAGTACTTTGCAGTTTGCAAGGTAAACTTAGATTAGATGTTAATGAAGGGCATTTATGCAGATTTCTCTATAATGGGCACAAGTCTCGAGAATATTCTTGCTTCTGTAGTGCTTACGTAAACAGTTCCAAAAAAGGAACATTTTTTGTCGGCAACTTTGACCAAAATAAATTCTCCACGCCTTGGTATGAATATTCACAGGTTGAAACGCTCGTGTTCACAACACGTGAAGCACATTTAAAGTCTGTCTTGAAGGCATTAGATACGCACATTTTCTAAACATCAGCATCTTAAAAGAGGGCAACTACATGTCCTGGAACAGTGCTCTCTTGTGAATAATTTAAAGACTCGGCTGACGCACCGCTCTCGCTCCGATACTATCTTGTATCTTGATGGATTTCCCGCCTAAATATCATCGCACAATCCTATGCCGATGGAGTAAAGTCGATAATGTAGTTCCAGTGCAGTAGAAGTTATTATGCCGGAGCAAGATACAATGCGCCGTTGACGTGAACAAGTCACGAGCCTTCAAACGTTACGGTGCCCATGTTTTAGAGCCAAGTAAGCTCTTGCTAGGTATGTATGTACAGTTGAATGCTTATATACTGTAGGGTTGCCATGTTAAAACCCTGAAAACCAGGATTTGAAGAAGAAATACCAGGACATTTCGATTAAAAGCCAGGACTATACATGTGCGAGTCCAGTGATAATACAATTGGAGAGAGTTAGTGGCGTGCAAATTTCAAAACATAGGTCTTTGCGTCTTTAAGGCTTTATAGATAAGTCGCTGACGCTTATTTGCGTCATGGCACTAGGCGTTGACTCGATGTCGGCACCCTTAGAAAATCTGCCGACAGCGAATGTGTCAGGACTCTAAAACTCAGGACGATGCTTAAAAACCTATCCAGGACAGCCCAGGATACCCCAAAAAACAGGACATGTCCTGGGAAAACAGGACGGTTGGCAACCCTAATATACTGTGCAAATACTATAAAGTACCTAACAACACCTATTTAAGTACTAAAATTCCCTTCGTTCACTGATGAGTAATGACTGATGACTAAAGTACACATGAAATAATATAATGGCCTGTATCAGTAACATACCGAATCCAAGACCTAAACAAGTATCATTAACAGTTTTTTTTTTATCCCATAATGAGATCTATAGATACGTTATTAAGTAGGTACATGGTATATTCAATAGATCGAAAGTACTCGAAGTCGTGTCTACAGTAATGCGCACGTCGGTTCTGCGCGTGGGCAGCTCCAGGTTGATTGCCATCTCAAATGCCACAGGTATGTCCATTCAATGCCCGCTACACGCTCTCCAGATACATTGTTAATATTATAGATACACTTCAAATACACCTTGTTCTATTCAAGACTCGTATCATTAAGATAATCTTCGTCGTGTACAGTTTCAATAAGTATTTCTGCCTCGGAGATCTGAAGATAAATAGATAATTCATCATTAAGCTTCTTGGCATAAACTATAGGTATTACTAGCCCTTGCTTTGCTTAGGTTTAATACCACCACAGGAATCAAATATCTCAACGACACATACAGGTAAATCTCTCGGAAATTAACTTTAAAATTGGTCGTGGAAGAAACCGCGTCGGAAATTCAAAACAAATTGAGCACTTATTTACATACTAGTGGTTGCCCGCGACTTCGTCCGCGTGGACTACAGAAAAAACAAAATGTCGAAATTACCGGGATAAAAAGTAGCCTATATGTTAAGTGGGACCTGTCACAATATATTCCTGAAAACTGCATCGAAATCGGTTCAGCCGTTTCTGAGATTAGCGTACACAAACGCACAGACAAACCGACAAACAGACAAACATCATTGTTTTGGGTACTATTGCGTTGATAAAGGTCTTCTATAATATTTTTTGTCATTTATGTTCCATGTAAAGACAGCGATCCGTTACATTTTTATTATATGTATAGATTAAGTAGGTAGGTACCTTAACTAAATTACACAATGATTGCATGTGCTATCAATAATCGTTCTAAATTAAAAATATGTCAATCTTTTCAATCAAATGGGATTTCTAAACGTAGATAGGTATTCCTCAAATAGGAGATATTGTCGATATGTCTCTAACTATACGAGTATGATCTATGCCCAACTCCTTACTCTTGATATGTCATACTTCGGCCTCTCACATTCATATTAGGTACCAAGTTTACATTTATTATGATCTTGTTTTAAATAGACCAAGATTTCTGATTTGTTTTCCACCACGATGCATTCCCGTCAGTCAGGGCAGCCGTGCATGTCGGAAACTTACATCCACGCATACGTTTAGTTGACGTGTGAGAACAAAATGCCGCGCCGGGTCTCTGCGACTCATTGTATTGTCTACTGTAAACGAAACAGAGAATTTCTTCGTCAGTATCAACCAAGTTTGGCTAATGATTTTCATAGTCTTCTTAGCCTTCTAAAATATTAGTTTTAAACGGCCTAAATTCAAGAATAAATATTGCCTAATGCTTCTCTTTATCGTCTTCATTGTTAGTTAGTATCGATTTTATTCTTCGTTCGGCGTTGGAATTGGAACATTGTTTTTGTCACTTTAGGTATTGACTAACCATTTTCAAGGTTAAATCCGCTGTTGTGCTCTTCACACACACTATTCGATTAAGATTGATCATGCTGAGCGATTTAATCTTGACCATTGTTGCTCTGACCACTCCTATCGTAAGGTCATTAGGTCATCACGATATTCTGAAGTATTCCATGACTAAAATCAATTCTTGTATACGACTCAGATAACATAGATATAAGATGGATCTTTAATTATTATTTTTTCAATAAATATAATATTTCCATATTCCTCTTCAAACGGAAACAAAAAGTACAAGCTAAAAAACGTTTCTCTTACTCATACTGTATTAAAAAAAACTTTTAAAAGCGGCCGTTGGTTACTACTTAATTGGAGAGGAGTGTGGAGACCTCGTTTAGTGATCATCTCTCTACGTTCGAGCAAACATTGGAAAGGTGTCAGAAGCAGTGTGTTTGCATTTCTAATTCACCTGGATGCGGTAATTGTTCCTGACTAACTCGACTTGAAGCTATTCGTGTGGCTTTTCTCAAAATGTATGCTATATTAACATTAGTGAGAAGTCTATTTAGGAACAACTTTATTTCAAAAGGTATGTTATGAACAAGTTGCATGCGTTTCCTGTGTAGGTAGGTGCTCGACAAATTAACGCAGCTTCGTAGAAATTCAAGTCGCGGAACAATTGCTCGCGAATTCAACCATGGGTGGCGTGATAAAGGCAAACCGTGAAATTATATTATGGTAACGATGCTAACATATTTGCGTACATAATCGTTATGTGCCGGTAGACGGGTGGGCGCATGTATAATTGCGGTACCGCTCACCTTGGCCGCCGCTCGAGCAAGGCCAAGGTCGTCTTCCCCTGCCCTTCTCTTGCCGCCACTCCTCCCCTTGCGCACGCGTTTTTTGCGCAGTGATGTAATCCGCAATTCGGCTGCGCGCAACATGCTGTCATATTCGCAGCATAACAAACTTTTATCTGGATCCAAGTTAGGACATCCAAATCGTAATTCCCGGAGTTGGTATTCTTTTCTATTATTTATCTAGTAGCAATAGGGCTTTTTGCTTCAATTAAACACTGTCTGTTGTTGATCAACAGCGAAGCGACCGTAAACAAAATGATTTTGACATTTGAATCTGTTGCAGATTCATTTTCGTGTACCCTCTGTACCACACATACTACATAGGCAAAATTTTTATAGACATTGAAGAAGGAAAAATTTTCTAACTAAGTATGTATTTAACTAAGTAAATGTACCTACAAGGCTATCTCAATATGTCCTTAATTCTCTACAAAATTAATTAAGGTGATATCGAGGAAACGGCTAAATACATAAGATTTAGAGGTCTGCCTTAGCGGTCCTCTGCATTAAAATCGGCACTATTACCATATTACAAGAACAGAAGAACGTCTTCAAATCAAACAATATGCGGCGAATTTAGAGTCAAATGGCACTGATACAGCTTCCGGACAGATGCAATTCGTAAGTAGCAATAAAATATTATGGGGAAGAAAGGTACGAAAGCAAATGTGAGAGGGCACGGCAATTACATTTTGCAAGAACAGAGCAAATCACATATCGAGACAGGAAGGACTGCGAGAAACTAAACTGACTTATGTACTAGGTGACTGCAATAGCACGAATGCAAGATCAGCGCTATATGGAGATGTCCTACTTCTCGTACTACACCTAACTGGCAGTGTCCTAGAGGTGAGCAAGTTTAGAGCGGGCGTGCCCAGACCGCAAAGTGCCGACCGCAGCACGGACAACTAACCAATGTGTAACGCAAGCAATTACTTTGAATGAAATACATAGTTGTTTTGCTCGGGCTCATGATTTGCAAGACCATTTATCTTAATAGTCTTTCATGTCAAGTCATGTTGCTTACTGTGAGTATTTATCGGAGGAGCAAGTGGAATGACTTTCCTTGTAAAAGATTAATTGGTATCCAACCTTACTTTGCTGCCTTTAGTTGAATTATAAAAATATCCTCAGGTCTATAACTCCACATAAACACGGCCAATTTCTAAGTTGGACCTCTGAGAACAGCTTGTCACAGCGTTTAAAAAACTACAACTCTATCACTGTGCGGACCATCAATCAACTTCATCCGGACAAACTCAGAGGCAAGACTTATTAGGTACATTAGATTCTGTTTCCCGCTTCAATTTTGTGGATGTGTTCATGCAAAAAATCTAATGATTCAAATTCATATTATCTTGTGCCAGAAAAATTGTACCAAATTCCCGCACCTATTTACAAAACAGCGCAATAAATAAAAAAGTATCTTAACTGTCAGCCAAATAACATCAACAGGCACCCCGTATCGATCGCATAAAAAATGTAAATTCAAACTCCGTTTTGTCCTGGTTAGCTGCTATAATCCAATGTCGCTTTAAATCGGGGTGCAATTTATCATGGGTCTGTTGGATCGCGTGTGTCAATTTGCCCGGGCTGGCTCCGAGATTTCCGTGTGAATGACAACGGCGAGCTAACTCGTACTCGCGCTTCCTGGAACTACTGCCAAATGTATTTGGGTGCATCTTGACTTTGTAAGAGGTTGGCCAAAGATACAAATACATTAGCGCTGTTGATAATGATTCAGTGCAGTTCGTACGATAGTGAAGCATGTCTTTCGATAATAGAATTGTTATCATTGCCAATTACTTAAGCGATAAGATATTTGACGGTAGATCATCAAGGAAAATCGGGGTTTTTTAGGTAATTGATTAGGGATTTATTACAAGTGATGGTATGGAAAGTTTATCCTCAATGAGCCACGGAGCGCCCACACTGCCGACCACGCACGCCGCTCGGGCCCGTACTACGCGCACTCGCGGTAGTATTTGTAGTAAGTTGGCCGGTGCAGCGCCGGCAGTTGCCAAAAACAACACAATATTCTCATGTAATTATTTTTATAATCCACTTGTAACTTGGCCAGCGCTCGGATAGATTTCAGATAACGTAATTGTCGCTAATTTGGCAGAAGGTATAGTCATCATAATGGATATCGAGGAGTCAGATAAGGAAGTAAAGGGACTTACTGATATCAGTCGCATCGTTCCACTTCATGATGATATCCGTGCTGTAGTCACCTGCAATAAAAGAAGTGGCATTATAATCTAGTTCGTTCTGAAGCAGAGGGATAGCCGTGCCCGAACGGATGATCTAATAATAAGTCCGCAGCAGAAACCCAACGAGGCAGTAAACGGCACATAAACCGATAATACCGTTATACTATTTCGCCCGTAATGTAATTGAATACTGCGTTACAAAATTTACACATAATGTTATTTTTTATGCGTGTGAGAGTGGGAATGTTAACAATGGCTGCTCCTTTAATTAGAATGAAACATAATGGAAAGAATTGGTAGTGAAAAAGTGTTATATTGCATACAATGAGTGGTCGGTGTTTAGCTAAGTGGCCGGGCGCACGCAAGCGGCCTGCAGCAACCCGACACGACACGGCTGCGACGTGGCTGCGACGCCAGTAATTACACTCGCTGCACGCACAAAATACTTTGACAGCCATAAACTAATCTAATGTACCCCGAAGCGATTCGATCGAGACGAGATTGGAACGATCGGAAGAGACGGACGGCCGGCTTTGTAGAGCTGTGTTCTAGAAAGTTCTAGCATGTGCTACAACAAAATAACGGCAGATATATCTACGATCCTGTCGGTATATTAGCGACGAGTAGCATCTTACTGTAGTGACGCAAATACATAAACTATAAAAACGTTTATGAATTTAAGCAAACTAATCATCCATGATGAACCGTCTTTATACGTTCATGAAACTAAAATTACGTTTACGATCAATAAACAGAAATATAGGATGTTCAAAATATCTAGCTAGATTTTATTAATTCTAATCCCATTTACCTACTAGGTATTTCTGAAAGGATACAAGCGATCTTTTATTAAAATGACTGAATCTTCTTCTCCAACCTGTATTTTTATTATAATTAGTGAACAGGAAATTGAGGGGTAGGATTTTAGTGATTTATCGAAGGCTGCTCGAGTGCTACTGGCATACGCTGCCAAAACCGTTTATGACGATCATATCATTAGGTACAACCGTGTAAGTATGAAATATTTACAAGATAGATAAATAAATACACTAAAATACTCAAGGAAAAGAAAACTACAGAAATAAAATTCGACTATTTTTGCTTATTTACGCGAAGATCTGATAACATAAGAACGTTAAATAGTTACAACAGATGAACAAAATTATATGTATACCTACACGTACCTCAGCAATTCATTGACGGTTTAATATTGCTTTAAATTATAGTTTTATGCAGTAGGTACTCCCACACCTCCGCAGCATGATTTACGGGGCAGGTTATACTAGCAATGATGAAATAAAATTTATTTACCACACTGCACATAACGATTTACCTAATTATATTATATATAACAGCCAATAATAAGGCACAAGACATAGGATGAACCGAAGAAGTCCGTGACACAGAAGTGGAGCTCGGTGGTCCTGTAAGACAGGCCAGTAGTGCGGCGGAGGCTGGTGGTGGTGCCCCACTTTACAGAATTATTGTAATGGCCGGCCGTCGACCTCACGCTACGAGGATTTCGCAAATCCTACGCAAATTGATTTTAAATTAATGAGCATGAGCAAATCCACCTAAACCTTTTAAATTACAGAATCTTGTAATTGGATTTCTATTGCGAAGAATGAAGATTTCTCTTTGTGGTTTTCCAGCTTTTTGAGGAGTCTTATCGACAACAGCTTACTTATATGTTTTCTTGAAGAGAATTGAAGAAGTATTGTTGGATTTAATGTTAATATTGTGATATTAAGGTACAAAAATTAATTAACTTACCAACGTTGAAAAAGTTAAGAAAGGAGATTCACAATGAGATCAAGACAAGAGGCATAGTCTGCTTTGTATCTATACAAGGCCGTTAAAAAGCGTGTTTCTAGAACTGAAAATGTTTGACAAATCTATGGAGGACATGACGGGCATCAAGATGGCCTGATTAGGTACTTAGGCTGGTTTTTTATTTATAAAATCTAACATGAAGATTAATAAAATATCTTATAATATCTGTACCTAGTGCTAACTTTAATAACACATAGGTGTCGTAATTTCGTAAAGTACCCTCAATGTGGAAGAGAATTGCCAGCGACGGTTTAATTGGTCGTATAAACAGAGCTGCATTCAGAAATACCTCGGCTTATCTCGAACGAAATGTAGAGCACGAACTAACTATTATTACACCGCGTTCAGTCATTAAACTCACATTAGGCACTAATATTGTATTTCCGTGGATAAAACCAGTGCTGGTACAGAAACTTGCCAATTTTTTTTATATCCAGGTGTTTTAAAGTCTGGATATGTCCTGCAATAATTTTATAATTCTATGGAAATATTGTTTTGTTGCTTGTAACGTCGGATATTTAAGACAATGAAACAACAGCAGGTTTTCATTTTGAGTTGACTTCACGCGGTAAATCATTATCTCATGTCCTTATTTCATTAGTTTTGGGGCCAGCTCAACATGGTTTCTTCCGGAAGTCATATGGGCAGCAATGCAGCTCGTATGGGTAGCAAATCGGCAGTTTATCGTACCCACAGCTCATTAGCGCGAGTGGCAGCAGATCCTCTCGAGCCTGCTAACCTCGGCGACCCCGTTCGGTTCAGAGGTGAACGCCCGGCGCATACCTACTGCACCGCTCCCAATGCTAGCTACACTATGAATTCATATTTTCCTACGCTAATCTCACAGCAGTCGGTCGGGAAAACTGGCGTGATATCTGTAGGTATCGTATCATTATTGAAACTTGTCTAAGTGGTAGGTACTCGTACTTGTTACATTAGGTACGACTGGTATTAGTAGATACTACTAGGTTATTATTAATAATTTCTCAAGTAGGTAGGCAAGCACTTTTGTAAGTACCTAAGTATAGGACTTCCTAAGTATGAAATTAATATTTTATTTCAAGTACCTACATACAGGAGTGTTATATTGTATATAGTGAATAGATATTTAATGTTAAGCCTTGTTAAGCAAAGGTTTGAAAACTTCATTTGAATTGACTCCCTTATTGTCATCCTATCTAACACCGATACTTATATTATGGTCATAGATTTAAAATCAAATGGAGAATCACTAGCCTCTTACAAATAAGTTTATCCTGTACATCATGCACAATATCATACTCGTACTGACATACACGTGTAACTCCTTCAGTTATCAGGGGTGGCACAATTTTTGTGGCAAACAAATTTAGTGGATCCCTATCTCGGCTTAAGAGATAGCGCAGGTCGGCAACCTGCGATACGCTTGATACACAGCTGATGTTTGTTACACTCGCTTCCCATTTCATAACAACATTATTTTGTCTATCAGATACGTTAATTACCTCCACAGCCACGTTCATTATTTATTTATATAGGTAATTGGAAGCGCGTGAGTTACATTACATGGTAAAACAGAAGGATTATATTATAATTAATAAGTAGAATTATAAACGGTTTTACAACAGCCATTCTCTTCCAATCTCGCAAGTTATCATAATCTCACAGCAGTCGGTCGGGAAAACTGGCGTGATATCTGTAGGTATCGTATCATTATTGAAACTTGTCTAAGTGGTACTCGTACTTGTTACATTAGGTACGACTGGTATTAGTAGATACTACTAGGTTATTATTAATAATTTCTCAAGTAGGTAGGCAAGCACTTTTGTAAGTACCTAAGTATAGGACTTCCTAAGTATGAAATTAATATTTTATTTCAAGTACCTACATACAGGAGTGTTATATTGTATATAGTGAATAGATATTTAATGTTAAGCCTTGTTAAGCAAAGGTTTGAAAACTTCATTTGAATTGACTCCCTTATTGTCATCCTATCTAACACCGATACTTATATTATGGTCATAGATTTAAAATCAAATGGAGAATCACTAGCCTCTTACAAATAAGTTTATCCTGTACATCATGCACAATATCATACTCGTACTGACATACACGTGTAACTCCTTCAGTTATCAGGGGTGGCACAATTTTTGTGGCAAACAAATTTAGTGGATCCCTATCTCGGCTTAAGAGATAGCGCAGGTCGGCAACCTGCGATACGCTTGATACACAGCTGATGTTTGTTACACTCGCTTCCCATTTCATAACAACATTATTTTGTCTATCAGATACGTTAATTACCTCCACAGCCACGTTCATTATTTATTATTATTATATAGGTAATTGGAAGCGCGTGAGTTACATTACATGGTAAAACAGAAGGATTATATTATAATTAATAAGTAGAATTATAAACGGTTTTACAACAGCCATTCTCTTCCAATCTCGCAAGTTATCATAATTAATGTTAGTCACAGCGACCTTATTAATGCTAATAAAATACACGAAGAAAAGAAAGACCTTAAAAACTTATAGGTACAGTTGTACACATGGAGAAATGAAATTTTAAATAAAAGAACTTCATACAGAGGTGAGCAGAAAGACTCAATTAATTTTCTATCTTGGAAGCTAATAAAACACAAGACAAGCAGGTTAAATTAAAGTGCGTTAACAGGTGCGCAGTGTCAGATGCAGTCTCCATCCGCACTCCTTATTCAATAGACCGGATGATCGACAATCAGATGGGAACAAACAGGATCGTAACAGGATTCAGAATCCAGCTGACTGACTAGTTAGTGTCGCCTTTAAGACCACAGCTTAGCTGTATTAGATTATGGTGCAGGACTTAACTGTCACAAACATAAAGCATTTAAAAACAAGGGGTAGGACTTGGCTATAAAATTTAAATACGACATTTATAATAGTCAGATAACACGTCACCGACATTAAGATAAACTAATTGCTAAAACAGTAAGCGAACATGCTCGGACACGAGTAGTACCTACATGACGCACCGCACGCAACTTTTTTTAAATGAAAAACTTCGAACAGGATTCGCCAAGTTGTTCGGTGTAACCGGTTCTAGGCGATCAGATTTCAAAGCTTAAAATCATAGATTTAATAAACTCTGCTTAAATTTATCGATTTGAAATCTGACTGTAGGGTTGCTCATTAGCGGGTATCGACTATCGACTGGTACCGCGGGGCGGCGGCGGCGCTTGTAAAAAAAACGATATTTGAGTAGAACCGGCCCATGGGGACCTATACGCTGCCCACTCACATAATCCACGTCGTAGCAAACCCGACCTTTTGTTAGCGGAAATACATGAATCATCTTTAGTACCTCACCTGATGTATTTTACGAAGTCACCGTTGTTAATTTTGTGGAGTGTTTTGTAACATGGGACATAGATTTTGGTTAGGGATTGATGGAACAAATGGGTTATTGGTAAATTGACAGTACCAAACTCGACTCAGGAGGTCTACTCTGAAGTGACGATAAACGAAGTATCGGCCGAATATCGAGGTGTTTCCTACTACGAACTTCCTTCGATCGGATCAGTCGCGCCGTTTTTTCATTCGGTCCGATCGAACTCTATTTGACAGGTATATGGCTAGATAATAGAAAGCTTATAATATTAGCCAATGTGAATTATTTTCTATGGTTCCGAATGAGTTGTGAACTCAGATGAATAAATCCGAAGCAATTTCGTAGTAGGGTCAAAGGCTGTCAAAGGCTTCGATTTGGTCGGGCTTCGGTCGGACCGAAAGATTCGAAAGTGGCATTTCAGAGTAGACCCCCAGCATTCTAAACCTTAAAAATTGTTACCTACAAATTTGAGTTTAAAACTGTCGAATCTATCTACAAGTGTGTTGAATGTTGGAGAGATAAGACTATATTATGGAATAACAGATTAAGCAAACAGAAATAGACATTAAAAGAGATTACCTAGGTGAAAGCAGTTTGGTGAAAACATGGTTTCGACATGTTAAAATTTTCGATTCCAAACCGGAAGATACAATAGAAGGACAAGTAACAGAAGTATACCTATCTAATGAAGAACAACAATCGCCAAAGAAAGTGTACCTTAAGTAACTATATTTATTTTAGTTCGCAAAATATTCGCATCAACAAAGAAATTACAGACATAAACAGGGCATATGAAACAAGTTTATCTTTGGCAAGTTATTACGAACGTAAAGATAAAGTTAATATGAAACGGAAGTTATATACCTAGCCTGTTTTGATATTAAATAGACAACACACGCACACAGTTTATAACTAGCCTTTTAATAGAAACGTCTAGCTAATTTTGAACGTTTTTAAACTTAAAATGCTCACCGATATCAGAACGGTCCGGCCCGTGTTTGTAAAGGAGTAAGGTTATAGGTACGAGGCACATTATCAATAGCTCTCGGTTATGTTACCAGCTGATCGGCTCGCTCCTATTGGTCAACTCTCTCATTGGTCGGTTTGCATGTAATCTCTTGTGCATACGATACACGCTTTTCTAATTACAGCGATACTTTTCAATCCCTAGCTGACAGGTTAAGAAGCGAGGCGATTTGTATGACACTAAAATTATTTAATCTAGACACCAGAGCATTGCCAAAATTAGAATTGTGCAGTTTTTAACCCATTTTAAGGGTAATAACTTCGTTTGCGGAATTTCCTTCAGAAGTGAACTCTACAATATTCTATTTACACGTAGGTGTATAAATATACAGATAAGTAACTCACAAAACGGACGTCCAGAGTATCATTGTCAGCTAAGGTCGGACTAACTGGAAAGAAGTACTGGAAGCCAAACTTACAAACAACTAAACAAGTTTGTATAAATATTTTCTCGGGTTACCCAAAACAATGGTTCAAAACATCAACTCTGCCGTTGGGTCAGCTCATTGTTTGTCGAATTGGTGAACCTGCATTAACTCATCGAATATCGAAAAGTATTAAACCTCCCAGCTGTGCGTTGTAATTGCACAGATTATGCTTGCGAAACCAACGCGACTCCGGTTCGCTCATAAAACTGGTAATCTCGCGGAATGTGTAACCAATTTTAGACTAAACACTCGCCACAGTAGCTACGTACTTACACAGAATATATTTGCAATTCACGCGGTAGGTACCTGTTGTATAGGTAGGTACCTAGGTGTTAGGTGATATTTGTATTTGTATGACAGTAGAAACGAGTAGTTAAACCATGGATAACTTAATACTACCTATACCTACCTACTAGGCTAAACCAAGAATATAGGTATAGATCAGTGGTTCCCAATTAGTTTTTTCTACGTACCACTCTAAGAAAACCTTAAACTCGCGTACCCCTTATTGCAGGAACAATAAATAAATAAGAGATGAAATCAGATGTAAGTAGGTATTTAGAATTTATTACTATCAATATACGAGTACAATACAAGATGACAGAGAAATGTGACAAATGGGCACGTTTTTCTTTGCACAACTCTGAAAAATCTGGTTGCATAAATATTTTTTGGTAATTTTGGTTTTTTTTTCGGAACCTTGCGTACCCCTGCGGATACGTGTACCACTAATTGGGAACCACTGGTATAGATGAAAGAGATTCAGTAGTGCTCAAAGAAAGCAATTTAAATGGAAAGTAGTCTCTAACCAGATATTCTAGTTATGAATAAGATATTTTTGACAACTCAATGAGGCGTTATTAAACTCAGATGAATTAGGTAGTCCTTTAGAAAAGACAAAATATCCACTGGGTACTCTTAAATGGAGTGAAACACGAGTAAAAAATAATTTCCCGGAAAAGAGGCACAGGCGCACGATTTCCTGGGGAACGAGAGGTTGCCGGAGCCGGTTTGCGTCGAGTTACGCACTTCTAGTGCTTTTTTGCGCCCTGTCGCTCTGCGCGCGCGCAGGGGGCCCATTCACCGGGCAATTGCCAATTGATGGCGCAAAATACGATTCGTGAATAGGGTTCGCAACGTTGTTTAAGTCCCTAGCAGTAATAATACTTCAATCGCTATTCAAAAGGGTCACATTCGACATCCCACCGTTCAAGGGCAAGTTTCTTTGTGGGTTTTTAAATGCAAATATCGAATATAAATTCTAAAGATGTTTTCAATGAATAAGCACTGTATTAGTAATTTTAAGTGGCAACCCTGAGATTGTACCGGCGACCGGGCCTGACTCCCAGCGCTTCGTAGAAACGCAGACCAATTAATTTGTCCACTTTTGGAAACATGTTTAATTCATAACTGAGAGTTGGGACATGCAATAAAGAAAATCGTGGTGATCTCTTAGATAGTCTGACATGTACACAGGACGTTTGTAGAGATTGACGATACCTTATTATGCGGTGAAGCAGGTTATGTTTGAAGACATGGAGTGAAGCAGAACGATTGTATACAACAGAACGTAAATAAATTCACAGATTGCCTGCTATTGGACAGCAAAGCGAATGATATAAGGCATTGAAATGCGAAACAACTTGGCATAAATAGCTTCCACGTATTTGGTTTAAACAATTCCACCTTCCAGACAATATTGGAGTAAAATTCTATAGATTACAAGTTGGGTTCTATGCACAGCGGTTGTTGACGCAGCATTCAGTTGTGCCAATATGCCGGCACCTGAACAAACTGAAGCGAACGATGTGTCGAGCCAGCGATAACAACCTTTTAGTCAAGGTACATCTTATCTTTTCTGTCCCTTCACAAAGAGCCCTTTACTTGACTGCTGTATTACTAAGTTTCTTGGGTAAATATTCTAAAGTATGTCATTTTGATACGCTGATTGACGCGATCCCGCCCATGAAACTGCATCTAGGAACGGGAACATGGGAATTTTTTGAACTCAAGCCAAATAAGTATTAAATCTATGAATTAGATTATTTCTTTAGGAGCATGTACAAATGTATAGTCCGACGTCTCCAATAAAGGTAAAAGGATAGCTATTGAAACCAATATCTTCTCTAACAATGCAACTTCTCTATAAAGGTCCACCAAAATGGCTGCAAGTATTAAAACTACTTATACAGGCGATACAGCGACAAATATTCATATAGCCCAGATATACAGACCGCTGGTGGTGCACAGCTAACAATAATATTGTTTATAAATAGCGTACAAAGATAAGTACTCGTAGTTATAGGTACCTACGCAATGACCCATTAGATATTTAGTTATTCTGTACCAGTATCGACTGCAACAGGATTATTTGATAGGTACTGACTGATTTTTATAAACAATTATTTTGCCGTGCTGATGCGGGGCTTCACTAGAATACATCATCTGTATCTCCTTCCGTGCATGTGGTATAAGTCGTCTAAGGAGCTCGGGCATTCTATCAGGCGATAAGCTAGCAACTGATCTCATTTCGTACGTAGGTATGAAATTATTTTGCGACCCATTGCTGTAAACTATCTAACAACGTCAGTTGAAATAAAACGCCTATATTTGTGCCTGAATTCTAGCATAACACTTAAGTAGGGTGTTTTAATCGGTTTAATCTGGAACATCATAATTTTTCTATAGATAGCATTTTCCTGTACTTAATCCATACAGACGGATATGAACGAGCATTTCCTAACACAATATTTAAACGTAAATCGATTTCAATATATTTTTACATCCGCGACATATTTCATCCGTCAGCACATAAAATATGAGTAAACTTGCCTGAACCGAGAGCGAACCGTAATCTCGCTAATGGGGAAGCGACCTTGTCCGCTGTAATATCATATCATGTGGCACGTTATAATTGAATTCGCCAAAAATGTTCATATGGCCGTTGTAGGTATTTGCTAGTTTTGGCAAACATCCGCCATCTGTTCAGTGTTTTATGGTGCGCAAAGACATAGTTAATTGGTGTATTATATTGCTTTGCAACACGACGGATACACTCAACATTATTGGTACGAGTATAAGCGAATACCAAATGCATTCATGGGACAGTTTGTAGCGCTTTTGACAAAGCATTTAATATAGGTCTATTTCACAATTTGGATGTAAGGACAGTCAATCCATGGAAAAATATATGTACATCTGGGACGAATCTAAAGGAGCTTTGCTGTTTCTGGGTTAGAAAAAAAAAACGATCCTGAAAGCTGATGATGCACCAGGGAAACACGCAAGGAACGCCTTTACCAAGGTAATCTAAATCATATTACGCATGTTTTACCCAGATAATGTGTAATGTAGGTACTAGATGCGTAATCAAATCACCAATTTTAATGAATTATGTATAGGGAAGACTTAAGAATTATTATTTACAGCAAAGTATATAACTTTTCGCGTAAACAAGTTGAAGAAAACTCTGTGCACGTTCCGTAGAAATCAGGGCCTAAGGAAGAGAATTCCCAAATAGATACATGAATAATAAAAGACGATGTTAATTCCTGTTCCCCAGCTACACCTCTGAACTTGCAAAAACGTTAACAAACCAATAAAACCCAGGCTGATATCCATTACGCTTATCTAATCAGAAAGATAGCAAAACACGCGAATCTACGACAAACATCTATTTATTATGTAAGCCTTAATTCAAAGTATCCGATAACAAAAAAACAACATTGCAAAATGTGACAAAGGAATAACAGATAACGTGTTAATTTTATTATTTGTTATTTTATTAGCGGCTGATAGGTATAGTTCGATAGCGCGTGCTAGACTGCGTGACGGCTTGCTGAGCCTGGATTGGCTAAGACCTGCTCCACGAGGGGGAGAAGACCTTGCAAAATTTATTGCTTACTAGTGGACGTTGGCGACATCGTCCGCGTAAACTCCCGTTACTTTCCGTTCCCCTGTAAACTTTGGGAAATCCTTTCTTATCGGATGCCTATGCGAAACGAAGAACACACCCTCTATGTTTCAGGTCTCTAAGATCAGAGGTTTAGATTGTGCATATATTCTCATTCGTTCAGGACAAAGCTTTCACTTATGTATTGATCCGTACTTTGTATTGATTCGTACTTTGTAGTAATAGTAGTCCATTAGCCTTAATAGGATTACTTTGGTATTGAAGCACTGATTTCAGGCGTTTGACAAAAAATAGGGCTGAAATAGGGCTACACCTTACACGAATGTAGCCTGAGGGGATTTCCATGGTTGAGAGAGCACACGGAAGAAGTTTTACCGAAAGACCTTCTCGACCAATGCATCCCATATATTTATTGTATGGGGGACTGGCAATTCGAATGGTTAATGATTTATATCATTCCCTTGGCTTTCACAACTCTGAATTTAAGGGAAACCTTAACCATGCCAACAAACATGGCTAGACATGGTATTGGAGAGCTGTTGGCGTTAGATCTTAAACCCTTGCTCGTTCTTATAATGTTTCTGATAAAACTAGCAGTGGAGAAAGGCGGAGATATTATAATTGCTCATTTAGCTAGTCAGGCATAATAAAACTTGACTAATCTAAACCGATAAATGAACATAAACAATAATAAATTAAACCAATGTGGATGCAAATAAAATTGCGATACAGAATCCTCATAAACAAAGCAAAGGATATACTTATTGACGATTTGAGGGTAGTCGTTGAATTAAAATTGCATTTACCTACAGTAGGGTTGCCATCTCATAACTTTGAAAACCAGGATTTAAAGAAGAAATACCAGGACATTTCAATTAAAAGCCAGGACTATACATTTGTGAGCCCAAATGTGTGACGATTGGAGAGAGTTAGTGGCATGCGAATTTCAAAACTTAGGTCTTTAACACATTCAGTGCCGGCGACTACGTATTTGCTTCTTTTAGGCTTTCTATAGGTGCCGCTGACGCTTATTTGCGTCATGGCACTAGGCGTTGACCCGATGTCGGCACCCTTATAAAATCTGCGGACAGCGAATGTGTCAGAACTCTAAAACTCAGGACGATACTTAAAAATTATCCAGGAAAGCCCAGGACATCCCAAAAAGCAGGACATGTCCTGGGAAAACAGGACGGTTGGCAACCCAAATTTACAGTAACTGTGAATGTGATCGAAGCGATGGCATCCAACCTTCCTGACAACGTCATTCATCAACCAACGTAATGCGTTAGCATGAAATTGGAAAAAAACTAAAACGGACAGAGAATAATAATGGGGTGCATAAATATTCAGATTAAGGGCAGTTTTCAAAGGGCACATTCTTGATACAGGTCGCTTTGTTTCGTGATTTGGTTACGAACATTAAAGTATGTATTGACAAATAGACTATCATTATAATGGGTAAGGAAAGTTTTTATGGAAATTTCACGTTATGTAGGCGTATTTTTTATTGTATTGCGATAGGTAAGTGGTTGATGAGATGATGACTCAAAAGATTATTTAGAGACGCGATATTGTTATATATTTACGATGAAAGGAGTACCTACTGCTTTCTGAATGCGTTTACGAAGCACTTTACGAGTGTGTAACAAACCGATCGTTCTGGGGATGATCGAGGAGCACGCATTTCCTCTCGTAACCACACCTACTACAATTTCTAGACATTTCCGGTTAAGCCTGCCGCGCCGTCTACTCGTGCATTCGACCACTATTATTATAAACATTAGGCGCTTCGATAAAATTTAAGGTCAACCGTCAAGGTCACGTTTCAAGCACAAAGGGAGTAAATCAACCGCGATATCTATCCGGCGGTTGATCTTGTAAATAAACAACGTTTGTTGGTCGTGTGCGGATTAGCATCGGACTCACCGGGCGGCCGCTCGTCGTCCGACTCGGTGCCGGAGTCGCGCTCCTCCACCTGCAACAAACGAGGTGTGAGAGCGGGCCTGCCGGGAGCGAGCCTTTGTTCTCGGGCGGCCATTTGCCGGCCTTCGACACCCACCTTCTCAACGCTCTCCTCATTCAACGAGTGCGTCCGCAGCTTGTGCGTGAGGAACTTGAGCATCCTGCGACAGTGCCGGCCGGGGCCGCTACGAGGGAGCGCACACACTCAACATGCCACGCGTGCGCTCGCCGCTAGCGCCGCGCCACTACTGCCGACTCCGCGTACGCACTACGCATCAGCTGCGCCCGACGCTCCGCCGCCAAAGGGCGTAACTACAATCGCGCTATATACCGCACTCACACCTCAAAAACCTCTCAAAACCGAAGCATTCCACCTCAAAATTAATGCTAAACCACCGAATTCAACATAAAACTATATAACAACAGCGCAAAACACTCGAAAGTTGCACTCGAAATGGACTCGCCCGGGAGCCCATTGATGACAAAGAGCCGGAACACTCAGAGATCGGACGCGATTGGATAAAACATTACAGAATAGGATCGAAATTTAATGCAAAGTCGTGCATCTCGCTCGCACGCATGGGGACGCCATCTTGCATCTCGGGAGCCGGCGTGTGCGAGCGAGACAGAAGTAGTGACACGACACAGGTTATATAACGATGGGTTGATATAAATTGCTGATAAAAAGTTGCGGACGAAAGGCCGCTATGGATAATCCTTCCTTTGTGTAGACAAACTTGCATATTGCATAGGTAGAGGAGTACCGTGTAGGGTGTTCCCAGATAATTTGCATGCAAAATTCTTCAAATAGCTGTAAATAATTTGTTTTATTTGGGCTCTTTTTTCTTTTTTTTCAATAGCTCTAAATGCATTTTTGCTGGAATAATATGTAGCAAAATTTTTATTTAATATTTTTTACATTTAGGTAAGTAGGTATTTAAATATGAATTTTAATGTTATGTTCAATGATAAATAATTTAATTTTAAAGTGTGTCTTGAGAAAGACCACACCAAATAAAATTCTCCAGGTAAATTAACTAGGTAAAAACCCTAAACCAACTTATAGGATTCTCTCAAAAGTGAGTAGGTAATTATTCAAAATAAAAACTTACTACAAAAACGCTCTTCCTGTCCACATTATGCTTTCATGCGCGTGTAATTTGCATCGGGTGCCATAATGAATAGGGCCGCCATGTTACCTGCGCGCCGAACGTGCGCTACTCACTCCGAACTTTCTCGAACGAACGTCGTGCGTCTCGCTCGCACACATGCGCTATACTCTATACTGCCTTCTCACTCTCTCAGCTGGAGGCAAAGCGCGCCAAATTCAAAAAGGCTACAAGGGAGATATGAAAATAAAATGTTTTAGTAACTTTCAACATTTCTTGTATTATAAAAAAAATTACAGCACTAGCATTTCCATGCGATGAAAAGACAATATTAGAAAATAAAACAACAGCATGGATACCATAAAATAGTTTTAAAGCAGTATTGAATCCATTGTGGAAGCGAGATGGCGCTCTTTATTGATTATAGCGTGTCGCTTACGCAATGGAAACATTCCTGCTCTAAGAGTTCATGGTCCTTCTTTAACATTTATTGGGCCAATTTTTTCAATAGACAGATAGGCCACCTGATTACGTAAAAGCAATAGCAAAGCCGAAGCAAAGCGATAGCGAAAATTGTACAATATTCGCCTTGAAATGTCAAAGTTCCTTTGAAATTAATTTTACGTAATACCAATTTGACAAGCAATCAGCGATTTTTGTATAATATTCGCTATCGCTTTGCTTTTGCTACTTAGGTAATAAGGGGGAGGTTTATCTGAAGGATAAAGTTGATGCTGTCTCTATGTTAATCAAGTTTTAGAGAGAGACAACATCATTCATCAGCGATAACTACCTGGCAAATTAAAAAATCTACCCTAAAATAACCTGCACATAATACAATAATCAAACTCTACATAAATTATTATTAAAAATATACCTACAAATATAATTTTGGCCGACCACAGTGTTGTTAATTGCTATAGTAAGGTAACTAATTCGACTTGTTACGAGTAACTTAAAACTCACAATTTATTAATACAACTGACTTACGGCCAATAACAATAACAATAACCAATATTATAAAATTATTAATAAAGAAATGGAAAAAATTCCTCACCCGGGTGGGAATCGAACCCACGACCTCTGCATTCCGTGCCAGCGCTCTTACCACTCAGCCACCGGGTCAATTACTCGGATGACGAATTTTACCATCTCTTTTTGAAATTACATTATTGGAAACGTTATTTTTCATCCCGATAGCTATACATAACCCAAATCTCGGCAAACAAAGCTGAATCCCTCAGCACAATGTTTTAATGATGAAACGATCAACCATATCCTAACGGATTATGTTATGGAGAAGTGTTTTATCTTAGTCAAGATATTATATATTATAAAATTATTAATAAAAATAACCAATATATTCTAGCTAATTCAGGAGTTAGTTACATTAAAAAAATGTAGGTACTTACTTACCTATAGCAAAAATGTTACTTATCAACGTATTTCACGATTGCTTATTAAGTTATTACACAAATATTAATTAAATTATTTCTATTGAGGGATCGCCACCACCGGGCCCTATACCCTCCGCTGACCCTCGGATCTGCCGACTCATGATCACGAACACAAGACACTACAGTCACAGACAATGATGCCACGGGTGTTGGCGAAACATATGTCGATTAGAATTTTAATTGGTTTTCGGATTAGCAGCTATGTATTTATGGTTGCATACTAGGTGCTTGGATCTGGCTTCTCGTTGCGACTGTAGTGTCTTGTGTTCGTGATCATGAGTAGGCAGATCCGAGGGTCAGCGGAGGGTATAGGGCCCGGTGGTGGGCGATCCCTCAATAGAGATTTGAACTTCCGAATAGTGACGCCTGATACAATTCAATAATTAAATTATTGCCATGGCACGCCAAGCAAACAAGTCACACCCCATATTATTATGTACTTTCTTTCTTAAAAATATCAATTATTATAACATACCTACTATTTTTGCCATAAGTATATCTTCTCCCTTTAGTAAAAAAATATTCATAGGGAAAATTACATATCTCAGATGGTTGGTCACGCCCAACTTATTTTATTTGAACAAACTTAAAAACATGCACAAAATAGATCATTATTACTTACTTAGGTATGGCAAAATGAATATTAAAAAAAAGGAGAGAAACAAACTTACTGAAGTATAAAGAAAATGATAACTATTTTTTTTAAATGAGAAAAAGCCAATTCTGGCAATATACAGGGTGTGTGTACAGGCAAATACTGAAGTACCATTCTGAAGTAAATACAGAAGTGCAAGTACCATTGTTTTGAATTAACACGACAGTGTTATTATTTGCAGGAAATGCATTTTAAATTTGATTAGCCGCAATATTTACTTTCCGCGTCAATTGTATCGGGCGATCCTGTGACTAGTTAAATATAGGCTTATTGGATATTTTGTAATACATTTTTGTTTTTTTTTTATCACTTATGACTCTCCAGTGGGTTTGATCACTTTTTGATGGAGACTTTTTTTAAATCATCCATTGGCAAAATTTTGTTTTAAAGTCATTATCTAAGGTTAATTTAAAAGAACTACACTATTTTTTTTCCTGGAAAAATAAAAAAACGGTTAAAAATTTGGAATTTTCCTGCGAAAATTTTCAGTGGTTTTTGCCTCAGAATCAAGGTTTGAAGTCGCCATATCAATATTTGCCTGGCTGTCACAAACACTCTGTATACGGATATTTTATATTAACATTTTAAAAACTTCACAATTATTTTAGTAAACATTTGCGGTTGTAGCTCTTGAAATGGGCAGCATTTACTTATTTTAAGTATTCAGAATATTTATCCAGCGTGTTTAACATAGTCTATGAACTAAGTGATAAAATATGTATGTACCTACATTAATTCTATTATTAGAAGCCATCTAAAATCAAAATAAAACCACACCTGTGCTGATCAGACAAACTGTTAAATTCAAATACTTATACAGGGTGTAACAAAAAGGGCATATTAAAAAAATAATTTACCACCAATAGAACCACACTGACAACAAAATTCGCGACCCAAAATCAAATCTTGAAAAACAAGTAAGTAATTTGAACAACATTTTTTAAAATTCTCTATTATTTCACCATTATGATTCCCTTTTGTAAAACCTATAGTCTTTTCAAAATTAGTAATCACACGAAACTAGGTAGGTAAAAAGAAACAACTTTGACTATGGGACCTACTCCGAGATAGTGAAATAAAACAGCTGTTGCATACAACCTCGAATAATTACTGCACTGAAATGTATGGAACAGCTGATTTTTTTTTTACTATAATAACTAATTTTGAAAAGACCTTATATAGGCGTATAATGATTAATTAGAGATTCGTTTGTGTACAGTTCTTTTTTTCTAAAATCAAAAGAGAACTTCAGGGTAACTATGACCCCAAGCAGTATTATATCCACTGTGGGAGCGAGATGTCACTACACTGCTTCTTTTCCGCAATGTAAGCAAGCAATCCTACTTTGAGAGTTCAGGGTTATGTTTTGACATGTTTAACTGTTCAATATAAAATGAATTAAAATCAGGTAACTTGTGCAATAATATAACTTTACTTATCATAGTTATTTATTATTAGTGGCAAGCTTTTGTTCCATATTTCGACTATACGTTCTGATCTTGAGTATTCTATTTATTTATACAGGGTGTAACAAAAAGGGTATGTTAAGCGAAAAGCTATGTAAATAACCCACTGTAGAGAACCTATCCATAAAATTTGAGACTATGACCCCAAATCTCCGAGACCCGAAATCACATGTTTATTTTTCCCGATAGTATGGAGAATTTTTAAATATCTCAGGAATTTTCATACAATCTTGAAAAATAAAAATGTGATTTCGAGTCTCAAATTTTGTATATAGGTTCTCTATAGTGGGCTATTTACATAGCTTTTCGCTTAAAATTCCCTTTTTGTTATACCCTGTATATGTTAATTTAAATTAAATTTTGTAGTTAGTGTACCAAGCAACGATTAACTTCAAAACAGCAATTATTTTACATCCTGTACTAATGTTCATTCTTCTTTTTTTTAAATCATTCCTCTTTCCAAAAACAAAAAATTGTTCGGAGATAAAAAGGGCACAATACCGTATTCAGTATCTGTGATGGCCATTGCAACATATTATGATGACTAATTACGTTAATTCGGTGTAAAAATAGAAACTTACCTTTTCTGTTAAGTTAGGGTTTTGGACTAAGGTGTTGCAACATTCGAGTTATTTTACAGGTAGACAACATTTATTTCTGCACAGATTTGTGACTTAGTAATAAAGCTTAAAACACTAATTTGTACATTATGATACAATATTAAAATAAAGCACACAAGTATAGAAAATACTTTCAAAATAAAAAAAATAAAAGCTATAACACATATTCGAGACTAGTTGCCGCCCGCGACTCCGTCCGCGTGGACCACAGGAAAAAAATAAAATATCGAAATTATCCGGGATAAAAAGTAGCTTATGTGTTAAGTCCTGTCATAAGGACCTGTCATAATATATTCCTGAAAACTGCATCGAAATCGGTTCAGCCGTTTCTGAGATTAGCGTGCACAAACGCACAGACAAACAGACGAAAATTCCAAAAATCATCGTTTTGGGTTCTATTGCGTTGACAAAGGTCTCCTATAATATTTTTTCTCATATATCGTCCATGTACAGTCAGCGATCCGTTACATTTTTATTATATGTATAGATAGATATCTACAATATTTATACAGTAAAAGAGAAATCAGGTAGCACCGCCGGCAGTTTACAGAGCTAAGTAATAACTATACAAATTAAGTGTACGTATGCCTGTAAAAAAAGGTTGGAAAACCACTTCATTCATAACTTACTTTCTGATTCCATACTCAGTTTTACACGAAAATCTTACGTCTATAGTTATTATTAGCTTTACGTATTTGACGTTAACATGTGAGATATATATCACAAGATATAGATATCTCCCGCATCCTGATTACCTAATTTGCAATAGCAAAGCCGAAGCGATGCGTTAGCGAAAATTGTACAATATTCACCTTGAACTGTCAAAGTTCCTTTGAAATTCATTTTATGTAATACGAATTTGACAAGCAATCAGCGATTTTTGTACAATTTTCGCTATCGCTTTGCTTTTGCTAGTTAGGTAATAAGGGGGCGGTACGCTGGAGTTAACGTAACGTTAACTATCCTGCGGTATAAACATTAACTCTTGCACCAAATAGTCTCTATTGCTGTTAGCGTACTCCACAAACTCATTGACAGCATCCGTAAATACCTTTATCTGTTCCCGATACGTTTCGTGTATCCTTTCCACCCTTAACCTAACATCGTCGGAGTTAAGTATGACTTCATCGTCGTTGTCGTGGTCCATCGTCGGCCCACGCTGGGCCAGGTCGTGGACCAGCAAGGCCACCGCGTTGGGCAAGCTGTAGTCGCAGTATGGGGTGATGTGTGGGAACATGTCTTCGGTTGGTAGGCTGGAATAACTGTAGAATGCGAGGTTAGTGGATTTGGTACTAATTTCAATATCTAACATAGTGGACGCCCGCGACTTCGTTCCGCGTGGACTGCAGAAAAAACAAATTGTCGAAATTATTCCGGATGAAAATATTTTCGCGGGCTAAAAAGTATCCAATGTGTTAATCCAGGGTATCAGCTAACTCCATACCAAATTTTACTAAAACCGCTCCAGCCGTTTTTACGTGAAAGAGTAACAAACATCCATCCATCCATACTTACAAACATTCGCGTTTATAATATTACTAAGATAGTAAGATATTATAGTAAGATACTGTCTTCAGCCTATTGCAGTCCACTGCTGGACGTAGGCCTTCCCCAGGGCACGCCACAAGACTACTGCCACAGGGGGTTTTGCCCATAGTCACCACGCTGGGCAGGCGGGTTGGTGACCGTTGACATAATTAACATACACATATACAGAACAGGCATGATTATAAGGAATATACCACAGACACGTTTAGTATAGCGTAGACATATATGTTATATACATACATACATATAATCACGCCTTTATCCCTTACGGGGTAGGCAGAGCACCAAGGGCCGATAGAACCACATGGTGCCACTTCTGACCAATTTTGAGGGTATAGTTGAGATGTACAAGTTCGGTTAAGTAGTGACAGGTGGTCAGCCCATCGCCTACAAAACACCAAGACCCTCTTGTCCCTCTACTGACTTGTACAGTATGCCCGGGAAGAGAAGCAGCTGTAGTATTATACTTTTTTTTTTCACTCCCAGAGGAGCAAAGGAGAAAAAAATCTTATATACTTACGCGATTATTGTTAGTAGAAATAAAAAAAGGCATTCGTATGAAAGATGGTAGTAGGTACTTTGGTTTCATATACATACATACATAGACTCGACTATGTTCCCTAAATGGTGTAGCTAGAAGGTTGGATCATAAGGAAAAAATGATATAAGTTGCAAGTTCCTAGTTTATCGTCTGAGAGAATTCCCTGAGTTAGTCGACTCTTACGAAATGCACTGCAAGGAGATGCAGCTAATGTATTCTAATGAAGACTAAAGCCATCATCAGCACAGGTGTATGACATTTTCTGTTTTTTCTTATTCGTAATACGAAATACCGGATAACAGAAGAGATGCACGTAATATGACAAGCCTATCTTTACAAGAGATCTCTTTCAGCAAGCCAAGCAAATTAATTGAATGTTTTATGTAATAAACACTGTGGGTGCGCCCACAACCGGGCCCTACACCCTCTACTGACCCTCGGATCTGATAACTCATAGCTGCGAAAACAGGCACTTGCACGCCACGAGAAACCAGACCCGAGCACCTAGCATGCAAGACAATACATTGCACTATTCCGAAATAAAAAACTAGATAAATAATCTACATATGTTTCGCCAACAACCGTGGCATCCTCAGGATTATAGAAATTAGTAAATTAGTAAATCACTAATTATTATGAAACTCTAAAACCCCAACACATTACCTACACAGAATTAACTACCCTCTACTAAGTATTAAAAAATGTATAAATAATTACCCACCATTATTTATATTTAAAATAAATAGATACTATTAATAGATACATTTTGTCATTGTACAAGTATAGGGGGAGGTGAAGGGGGAGGAACCAGGGAGGGTGATGCGCTCACGCCGTCTATTTTTGACAGTAATTTTAATTTGTCAGAAAATCCCTCATTGACATTCCTCAGTATGTTATGAACGACCTCGACCCTTCACACTGCACCGATGATACGAGTACGTTAGTGCGTTAGCCTGCACCTGGACCTCTCGACCTAACCACCTAACTACCTAACTAGTTTAGAACGTGTTTGTAACATAACATAACATGATGATATACTCACAAGACTTTGAACACGCAGTCCCCCTTGTGCTGTGGCCGGGACAGTAGAGCCAGCGCGTGATGCAGGGCGAGGTCTCCGCAGTGTGGGGACGTGTAGTGCAGGCGACTGCCTAGTGCAGGCGGACGGACTGCGGATACACATTACCTATTTATTCAGGCTAACCAACTATGTATACATTACATTTAAAAAAATATTCATTTGTTATTAGTTGTTACAACACAGCAATTATATACGATAACACACTTACAATTTCATGGTGACATATCTCACAAAATATATATTATGTGTCACGAACTAGGCATTCCTTATTATACAATGGATATCACAATCGATTGCAAATAATTGATATAAATACGAAAATATATGTATAATTAAATCCACTAATATAGACCCAGGAAAGGGAGAGAGGATTTGGAGTAAGGTAGGATAGAAGGATACATTTAAATATTTACTAAAAATAAGAGTAATAAATATATAACATATACAAATAATAATTATGTTGAAGCCACTGCTGATACTCAATAACCAACCTAATAAATTTAGTGCCGGTGAGGAAAAATATAAAAGAGAAATGTAAATAGGGTGTAACAGAAAGGGCATGTTAAGCGAAAAGCTATGTAAATAACCCACTATAGAGATCCTATTTCCAAAATTTAAGACTCGAAATCATTTTTATTTTTCAAGATTGTATGGACATTGCTGAGTTGTTTCGGAATTCTTCATACTATCTGGAAAAATAAAATGTGAATATGAGTCTGAAATTTTGGAAATAGGTTCTCTATAGTGTCTTAGTCTTAATATACCCCTTTTGTTACATCCTGTATATAGTACGAGTCTTTGCAGGCGGGGTATGTAACATAATAACATAACTCACTGTCGGGCAGACGTCCGTCTGCATCCGTGATGTCTGCAGCATACAACGTGCGCATCGCCGGAGTCTGCAGCAGTACGACGCGCCCCCCCACCGCGCGGGATATGAACAGTGGAGGGGAGGGAGCCAGGGCGGACATCGAGGCGGGGCTGTACAGGTCGTACACCTGCGGGCAGATATATGCTGTTCCTATACAAGTTATACAGCGTGTTTTTTGGTCGTCAATGTTTCTGAATACCGCCTCCCCATCATCACGAAAAATTTTCTCCATGGAAGCATACCGGGGGAGTGTCTGCTTTCAAGATATTAAGGTACAAAGGTGAGTTATCGGATTGCATTTTTTTTTTTGCAAAAGGGTATGTAGACGCGTGTAACTAACATTTTTCCGGAAAAAACTTTAAAATCTCCCGGTAAATAACCTTGAGTTTACAGGTGGCCTTCCCGCACTGCGACTGCCGATACGCGGCATCCACTCTAGAACCGGCACCTACTATCACTGTATTATAATGATAAGTGTACTATCATCACAACACTCACGGGCACTCCTAAAGCGTCCTGCAGTAACACGAGCAACGCCTGCGCAGCACGCTGTCCGGGCGGACAGTCCCGTGCGTACAGCAACAGTACATGGGGGAGGCGTGCGGGGTGAGGACACGTGCGGGGACACGTGCGACCCACGGGCGGGTCTTCACCAATCTGCACATAGGTAATATTCACGATTCGAAATCATCAAGATTGATTTTTTTTTTTTGATAATTATCCAAGCTGATTTGCCATTTTCTTTCTTTAAATTTTCTTTATTTTAATAATAATATATATTATTTTATGCCAAAGAGGGTCTCAGTTTTTTGGCATTATTAAATAAACAGCAAAGATTAATGTGACAAATATATACAATTTAATTCAGTGTTTGTTTTTATGGCGTCAAACAAAAGTAAGAAAATATGTAAAGAAAATAATTTCTCTCGTCAGTTAAACATTTATATTTATGTCTAGCACGTTTGGATACGTAAATAAACTTAGACTATTTTTATGTGTAATTTTTATAATTATCAACGATAATTATCACTTCGAACCCTGGTAATAAATAAATAATAATAAATAGATGCTTTTTATTCAAGAAAATCCATTTCAAATAGTAGTAGGGGCTTCCCGTTAAGTAGTTGTAGCTACTCCGCGCATGTTAGAACTGTGCGTCGACAGCTACATACACGTGCGAGCAAGATAACAATATCAACCATCTCCTTCGTACCTATCGTTGCGATCGTTTATGATTGGTCAATTTAATTTATTACTTCTTACACCACCTTAGTTCATAAGTACCTAGCCTACGTTTAAATATAAGCATAATTTCAAATAATTCCGAAATCAGCAGTCAAAACTTTTAATACTCTACAAACACCAGTCTCTAAATAGTCATGGACACTTGTAGTGAGAAAGCCACTTTCAGTACTTGTAATTGTAGAATATTATTAGTGGCCCGTCCTCTCGGTACATATTCTGAACGTATTAATTTGTCCTTTTTAGTATTTATTTTCCTCGCAATTTTGCCTATTTTATTACCGTTTGAACCTTCCCACGAACATTTCAAGACTAAAATTAGCCAAATGGTTCAGTTTTAGCGAGACTAACGAACAACAATAAATTTTTTAATAATAGATTAGACAAGATAAACGGCAGTATATATAGTCCGTTTCATGGAAATAATAACGGTCGTCCATGACTAAGTCCGCGTGACGAGTCACTACACCCGAGTGAACCCAGGGCGGAACCCTAGTTATACATAAACCTTCCTCTAGAATCATTATATATATTAAAAACTAGTAGACGCCCGCGACTTCGTCCGCGTGGACTGCAGAAAAAACAAAATGTCGAAATTATCCGGAATAAAAATATTTTCCCGGGATAAAAAGTAGCCTATGTGTTAATCCAGAGTGTCAGCTAACTCAATAAAGTAGCTCCAGCCGTTTTCACGTGAAAGAATAACAAAAATCCATCTATCCATACTCACAAACTTTCGCGTTTATAATATTAGTAAGATAAGATAGTAAGATTCCATCAAAATCGCAGTTTTGAAAATATAAGCATGCATAGGGACAGACAACAGGACAACTTTGTTTTATTTAGTTATATCGATCAGCCGTAATATAGTACCTATGTACGTAATTTAAACATTATAATTATAGTAAAATTATTAATAAAGAAATGGAAAAAATTCTTCACCCGAGTGGGACTCGAACCCACGACCTCTGCATTCCGTGCCAGCGCTCTTACCACTGAGCTACCGGGTCAATTATAATTATTGATTTACGTAAGCGCCTAGTAGTATAGTAGTCGCAATATCTCGCTACACGCGGAGTCATAAGTCATTTTACTGCGGACATTGTGACTATTATAACACCTTTAATAATGAATAACGTCTGAAATAAATGATTTTGCGAGATTTGATAATGAAATATAACACTCACCGCCTCCACCTCTCGAGCACTCGCTTCCTGACGGCACTCGGGCGGCGCGCCAGAGCGAGACAGCACGCGCCGCCCGCCAGTGCGAGCAGGACAGCGCTACCCGCGCCCACGAGCGCCAGCGTGCGCCGGTCGCGGGCGCTGGTGTCTATGTCCAGCGGCGCGTCGACTGTGAAACCTGATCAATAAGCCTAATTACTACTAGAGTCATAGAATAGAATATTGTCATGGAGAAGAAATAAAAGAGGAGTAGTGTCATACAAAAATAGTGTGCCGCGGAGCGGGGGTGAACTATGGGACGAGGGGAGCATTGAACACTGTAGCCCTGCCCATTTACATAGAAACCACCTTGTAGCGACTAGTCAAACTACTTGTTCATTATCAATATGGTTCAAGATTGTTTTGCTAGTGCAATTACTCATCACTAGATGGCAATATTATACTACGTTTTAGTAATAAAGTACCCTGATAAAAGCGCTAGTGTCTTTCTAATTTTAATATGGTTACATTTCGGAGCACAAGCGTGTGGTTACAGCTACTGCGTTACACTGACGCTGAAGCTCCGCCCCTATCATGACGTCATGGCCTCACGATTGCCACAAGACTCACTTCATAATCCCAACTCCTCTTTTATACCTTCTTCATGAATATTGTATACTAGCGATACTATACATATAACCCTTCCCCTTGAATTAGTCTATAAAAAAAACCGCATCAAGATCCGTTGCGTGGTTTAAAAGATCTAAGCATACATTAGTAGTGATTTGGCTTATACATATACACAAGTCAAGACAAGAAAAAAAGGAGATACATATAAGAGAAGTAATAAAATTATAACAATTAGAAGGTACAGATTAGCGTGCACAAACGTACAGACAAATCGACAAAAATTCCAAAAGTCGTCCTTTTGGGTACTATTGCGTACCTACCCACTTCACGTTGATAAAGGTCTCCTATAATATGTTTTCTCATATATCTTCCATGTATAGATATAGATAGAAGATATTTTATGAAGTTAATTATTTGTCTGTACTTTCTAATTGTTATAATTTTTTATTATTATCTTATATCTCCTTTTTGCTCTCCTAATTGATTCAAAAACAAGTATTACAAAATTAATTATTATAAGTAAAAGTAATACTAAAGCCATAAAACAATGAAGGCAGACTCACAGAACACGTCCGAGTAGTGATCGTCCACCACGTCCGACATCTGCCACGCCGCGTGCCGCACGAGTCGCAGCACGCGGCATCCCGCGCGGGGCGGCACGGAGCAAGTGACCGCGAACCAGCTGTGCACGGCGCACGAGTCGGTTATGTCCTCGCATACGCGGTGCTGGAAGGTAGGCAGATAGAATTCTTTATTGTACTAGAAAAAACATTCTGAACAAGCCTAGAGCATCGACGTAAAGTTGCAAGTCTCTAGTGTGCGTTGGGACTTCACGACCTAATTCCCCCAGCACCCTTCTACCACCGGACGACCAGGGAGACGTCAAGGCGGCACCGGTTCACAGTTAAAGTGCCGAAAACTCGTACTAAGCGTTTTGCTTCTACATTCATAGTGCGAACGGCCAAGCTATGGAACTCTCTGCCTGAATCCCTGTTCCCCGTGAACTATAATCTTGCGGTATTCGAGTCGAGAGTGAACCGGTATCTTTTAGGCAAGCGCGCTCCATCTTAGACTGCAACGGTGCTTACCATCAGGCGCGTTGTTAAGCGGAAGTCAATTTAATATAAAAAAGGCGTTTTCTACCAGCTAACCTAACCTATTAACTCAGTTACTTTAGACCTGTTTGACTTTCTGATTAGATAAATTGGTCTTATTTTGGGCACAAAGACAGTTAATGAATCAAATAGGAAATCTTTCCGAGTTTTCGTTGTATTTAAAAGCGAGACATCGCTATAATGTCGAGCAAACATCTCACTTCCACAATGGATACATACCCGCCTCAAGATTGAGATGAAAGAAAACACTCACCAAGTTTTCACCTCACATTATGCTGCATGTGACAACAAAAAAAAAATGTTTTTCTTTAAAAGTATAAGTAAACGAAAATAAACTTGAGGTTCTACATAAATATTTTTATAAGTTGTCTGTTTACATCTAACTTAGTACGAGTACGACAGATTAATTTTTATCAACAAATTATGTTTATTAACGTTTTTAGTCCTACAGCCACGAGAATATTTCACACATAAATTACTCGTTTATGTGTTGTATAAAACAGTGGTGACAAGTTAGGGGTTTCACCCCCAAATTTAGGGGAAAAAAAAGATAACTAGGGGACTTTTTAGGGGCAGAATTTTTTAGGGTTTTTTTTAGGGATACAACGACTCGACGTGTAATGCTAGTTCCGATGATCACCACATTTTCGTGTCACTGCATTGACTGCATCATGACAGTGGGGCTGGAGCGATTTTAATAAAATTTGGTATGGACTTAGCCGACACTCTGGATTAACACACTAGCTACTTTTTATCTCGGAAAAATATTTTATCCCGGGTAATTTCGACTTTGTTTTTCCGCAATCCACGACGAAGTCGCGGGCGTCCACTATATATACTATACCTACACACATATATGAGTAGACAGCTGTTTCCGAAGTGTGGTAGCCAAAACTGCAGTATAATAAGGTAGATCCCAGAAGCACGTTTAGCATACATATTATTCATTTAATAATGATATTGGCTAGAAGTACTTACGTACCTCGTTATCTATCAGTCAAGTGGCTTCTAGACATGAAGTTCATGTCAAGATCAAGTTTACTTATAAATACATCATCAATACTAGCTACTGCAAGCGGAATCGTCCGCGTTGACTGAATAATTCCCGTTTTCGTATTGGCGCTCCCCTACATCGGTTTTTAGTAAATCTGAAGATAAGTAGGTAAGTCAGTATATAAAGTGATTTAATCTAAATGTATCTAAGTAAAGGAAGCCTGTGTTTGCTTTCAGATACGCATTCACGTCTACGCAATTCTTGAGGAAGTCAATTATCATTTAAATAGATAAGATGACGCATCATAAATAATTTTATTATCAATGAATTCAGTTAGGCATGTTGATGACCTTTAATTATACACTCTATGTGAGTCGGAAACTTTCGTGCTGGTGTTCATATTATGTTTTCCTTATGTCGTATGTTTTTGTAAGTATTTTTTACTAAGGTTCAGATTAATTCCATAATACTTCTGGCTCAATATACCTACAGGGGATGTTTCTTCGTTGCCACTCTTAACGAAGGGTACGTACTCTATACATGAAATAAAGTAAGTTTATGCCAAAAAAAATGCTGGGAAACAATGTAGATCATTTTGGATTTTTTTTTATTACTTGATCGGACGAAATTTATAGTGTCCAGTGTTTATGCTGGTTTTTTCATAGACAGATATTAATTATTTCTCATGAAAAAATCTTGCTACACGCGTCAATGTGCATTTATGCAGAAAAACGCAGTCTATTTACTCAATTTTGGACGGAATATTTTGGAAACCAGTCACTTTCCAGGCATGCTTCCATGGAGAAAAATGATCGTGATGATGAGGAGATTCCGTAGTTTTTGGGAACGTTGACGACCAAAAATCACCTGTATGGAGAACTAGCGGACGCCCATGTAATGTCGTCCGCGTAGAATTTAGAATTTCCATTTTTGCTGTTCCTGTGGGAATTTCGGGAAATCCTTATCAGATGCCTGCCTAGGACATTTTAGGCTTCTCTTTGTTGATTCTTGACATTCATACCGACATCGAGTTTCTGAGAGCCTACATACATTACATCAACTAGCTCCAAACAACTGTATAGATCGAACTGTATAATCGAACTTCTATTCACATTGCATAGTGCTTCAATAGCTCTTAGTAAACACATCGTAGAAAGGAAGTAGTAGCAGTTTAACTAATTTAGGCAATTGGGTTTGTCATTGAGGAAGAGTCTTTATTCGTGATACATTGCCACTTGGTTAAACTATGGTAACCGAAGTATGTAACTAATTATACTTGTGTATTTTTAGAAAGCGTCATGTCATTATTAAGATTGACTTGTTAATCACTAGTTACCAGATTGTAAAGATATCCAGAATGAAAAATCACCCAATCAATGCCGAAGTAAATGTATAACGTCAAAAACCCTATAAGTATATGCCTAATGAATTCAGTACCCACAGTTTGAATAAAATTACAATTAACATTAACCATAACTAGTTTCGCTAGTAGCTAAATGTAACTACGAAACCCAAGGCCGGGCATTTACATTGGAATTACAGCTCCTATTGCGAAAGCGATAAGTCACTTGTTTATATTGAAACATGTGACGCTATAGTTTAGTTAGACGAAATTTAGCGTATCACTTTAGCGCTTCACTAAACACCTACTGGTATCGAACCTGCGACCTTCACATGCATTGATTTATATATCCCTTCTGATTTAGACGACAATCAATCAATACTAAAATTGTTTCTGTTAATGACAGATAAGAGACGATAGATTTGGCGCAGTTGGTAGTGAGCCTGTCTGCGAAGCCATAGGTCCTGAATACAAACCCCGATAGGTGCAAGCATTGATGATTGATATCGGTGTTTGAAAGTCATGGACATTACTTTAAAATTATCTATGTAGGTATTTATATCGGTATAGCATTGCTTAGTACCCATGACACAAGACTTTAGGGATCTTAGTGTGGGACTAGGTTAATATGTTGTAAAGTGTGTGAATATTTATGCGTCCTGCATACAGCAATGCCATTTCAATAGACAACTAAGGACCTTCTGTGCCTATATATTTATAGGTACAATTAACTCTTAAGAGTTTTGTTTGTTTAGATGTTCAGTTCATTAACACGCTCAAGTCTAGAGTCTACAAGTAGAGTTTCACTAATTAGTCACATTGTAGGATGGCGTTAGTTGCTTTGTGTTGACATAATCTGTGTAACTTTATACAGAGATGGTTCATTCGAAATCAGGCACGGCCAGCACCCGTATGATGAATTTGGTGAGAGTGAGATGTCTCAATTTTAAATGTCAAACTCACAGAGCTATTAATAACTAGATAAACTAAGTGTATGTACTTTGCATGTAAAAATAGACCTAAGAATTAGAATAAACAACTCATTCTCAAGCCAGACTGAGTAAATTAGGACTGATAGAAGTGGTTTGCAATCCCTTTTTGCACACCAAATAGAAATACTTGCCTTGTCTAGTTATTATTTAGCTCTGTGGATTTGACGTTTAAAAGTGAGACATCTCACTGTCACCAAATTCATTGTACGCATTCAGAAGTTATTCTATGAAATAGATTTGATAATTTAATATCATTTGACAATGTTCTGATATGGTTAGGATAAAATAGAATTATGAATTTCAGCAGCCTTTGTTCCGCTATTTATTTTTAAAGGTGTCTATACATATTCACTACTCAGTGACGGATTTACAAATTTTCAAGGTATAGGCTGAATAGTTTTTGCCGCCCTTGCCTCAACAATTGTCATATCATACATTATTTTTACAATGCAACAATTTCGTTGAAATTGACAATAGGGCATATTTTTACAATTGCGCTCTTTTCACTCATAAGAAGTGTGGGCAAAGGGCGCAGAGGCGCGAGGCCGATCACTGCTTGAGGGGCGGCGAACTAGCTGTTTTACTCTAGAATATAGAAGTTTGCTACTCTCGGAATGTGCAATGACAAGTGAGAGAGAAAAGTCATCGACAAAATTTGTTGCAGACTTCTATCTGTAAGACATCAGAAAACCGTCATAGAAAAATATTTTTGATTTCTATGAGGTAAAAAAAAAAAAAATCGTTCCCCAAATTTGCCGCCCCCAAAATCTGCCGCCCTAGGCTCGAGCCTACTCAGCCTGCTGGTAAATCCGTCACTGTCACTACTAAAAACTTAACTTTGCACTTAACATTTAATAAAATACTAGTCTTATTAAGCTGAAATTTGGCAATGTATAGGTATATCTCATAGGAATATAGGGGAGCAGAACAGTAAGAGAAGATTTCCTGAAATACGAAATAATCAATACTGTGATTATTAGAATATACAGCTGGCACGGTTTGCAGCTGTCTTGGGTTCGATTCCCACTCGGATGAAGAATTTTTTCCATTTTCTTTATTAATAATTTTAAAATATACTCAGTTTACATACCTCAGTGTTATTACACAGCTGCATTGTAAACTTGGTGATTGGCACATGGTTGAGGACCCATTTTGCTGTTATTCCTTTACTGAAATTAATAACAAACAGGGTTGGTTAAAGTATTTTTCAAAATGGTAATAGTTACATACATATTTCTAGGCTTACAAGTTACAATCAATATGGTCTGAGCTGATGTATACCATCAAGTGGGGTAACTCTTGGCATAAAACTGAGGGACAATTTTGATGATTACTATTAAATTTAGATTCTTTACCGTATCACACATAGTAAAAACAAAATGCAGCCTAGTTTTAGCAACTCTGAAACTTATCAATCAACCATCTTTTCCGATGATGAAGCTGCACATAATATGCATAATCTGTGTTGTATAAAAAAGATATGACTCTTATTGACCTTTAGATAATTAAATTAATAACTACAGTGTAAACTCTATATAACGATTTTCAAGGACCATGCATATTTTGACGTTATAGTGTTGTTGTAAAATGGAAGTAAATCTGTATTAGGAAAAGAGAAAGTTTATTTCAGACTAGTGCTAGTAATTATAATTACTTAAAAACATTTCATTTTGAACACTAAGTCCACTAAAAACAGCCTACATGTGAAAGCAATCCCAATTTGTAAACAAAAGAAAGATTTCTTAGAAATGTGATTTGTGATTGATGTGTGATTTCGATGCTTTAGGGAGTTTGTCGTTAAATCATGTGATGTTACATGGAGTTTACACTTCATTCAAATTACATAACTAGAATGGTTAGAATTAACAAACAATAAGCATTAAATAAATAAGATTACACTATAGTTATTAGTGTACGGCAGGTAAATGATGATGATGATATAGTATAAACTGCAATACCACTTACACATGTTGAATGATGGCTACTTCAGGATTGCTATCTGCAAAGTACTCCAGGCTGAGTCCGTTCTCGATGTAGTGGAACCCTTCCGTTGGGATGCTGCCGTACGAACTCTGCAGCTTGTAGCAACTCTCAAATAATAGATCCACAGTTTTGTTCACACAAACCTATGGTAAATTAAATTACATTGAATTAAATTTAGGTTTGATAATGAAAAGTTATATATAAAAAAAACACTTTAAAATGATTTAATAAATGCAAACTTTAATAATAAATTGCATATTGCTATAGATACCAACAAGGTTTTTATACTTACGTAGCTACTACAATTTTCATTATTTGATAATGATTCCTCTAAATTTGTGTGCCAATTTTGTTTGATATGTGGGTTTACATAGCTAAGGCATTCTGTTTTATTAACATTTTTCATATATGTAATGTGCATCTTCCACTTATTTTTACGATGACTGCTTATTCTATCACAGGATTCAACAACATATCGCCCTTTTATATCATCAGATGATGGGGTAATCGTGGTTAGTGAGTGGTTACCGCATCTTGTATCTGTTTGTGCTCTTGACAAGCTAGACACAGCTATTAGCATAAACAAACACTTAAAAAACATCGTGAAGTGATGTATTTGATTACATATTGAAACTAATAACTATACAATAAAGGGCACTGCTGTAATAACGCTGCTGATCACACACAAAGTTAATTAAAGCACAGAAGCGGGTAGGAGGTCCAATACCGCTCCTTTTGAGGGTGGTTTCCGAATTGTCTCATAAATCCATAGGCGTCTTCTCTAGGATCCTAGTAACCTATAGGTAATATTTGACGGACTGACAACATTAAAAGTAAGTAAATTTCGTAACAAAAACGAGGAAATGAAGCCCAGAAAACACAAAAATAAAATATTTCGTTCCGTGCGTGGTTGTTGTTGATCAGCAATTGTTTTGACAGTGACATTTATGTTTTTTTTCTGAAAATAGGGCTGAATGTTTCGATTTGTATGAATAATCGATAGCCATGTAAGATTTCGAAAACAAAATCGTAGACTATTTATTTATTATGATTAAAACAAGCCGACTTAACCATATGATGTAAGGCTTGTAAAATACTTAAATCAGAATATAATAAAATATTGTGATTAAATGGGACTTTAATCCCCGCAGCACACCTCTGCCGCGGCTTTGGGTATATTTTATCTCTTTCCCCACCGAGAGGTTTCGTCCATTTGCTCCAACACTAACTAACCTAACTAAACCAAAGACCACTTCCGCGATTTGTAATATGGTTCCGCGTTGTAAGCGCTCGTGTTTGTCTGACGGATGACAAAGACAAATTGCGACAGGTTGAAGCTAACTAAACCATCAAATCCGGTATTCAACTCGACTGACTCGAGCCGTCGTTCAAACAGGCGTAATGCATCTCTTTGGTTCAAACTACACTTGACTGCAGCGGAATTCACCCAACAGTTGCGATGCGGAAGAGTGCTAAGAGCGTCTGACAGCTCAAAAAAAGATTTCATAGAATGCTATTTTTAACTACATACAACTGTATTTTCCATTTAAAAATCTAATTATATTAATTAACCCCACAAAGTGACCCTTATCTTCAAAAATTATAGATATTATGATCATGCAGTATCAAATTAAGAAACGACTTTAAGCATCAGCCCATTTTCCAATCCAGAGTTAAAAATTACGACCTTAGCTCACCACAGAAACTTCATGGATGTTAAAAATCAACCACCACTAAACTTGTCAATATTTTTCATTGCCTCCCTACTTATTTTATCGAATTAATTTTATTTATGTAAAATGTTGTAGAGTTTATGAATTTGTACATTTATTTCATACACAACAGGAGAGCAATCGCGCAAAAGTACATCGTTTATTACCTTTCAACGGAATAGCCCTCCAGGTCAGACACGTGTCATGCTTGGAATGGAAGACACAGTATAAAAAAACATCACATTAAAATAATTAAGACTGCTATGCATTGGCAAATTTCACAAGGAGAGCCTGTTATTGTATGTAGCATTGACAGTTGCAATAAAACTATTTTGATTTATCATAGAGCCATTTATTCTTATTTTATTTATTCCCCTTATCACTCTATTGGAATATAATTTTAAACAAACCACACAAACATACTTCTCTATTCATTTATATAATATTCTATCAAATATGAGTGCTGAATACAACATAGACAGAAAGTTTTTTAAATAGTAATACTACAAAACCTTTGATGCTTAATAACAATAAACCTAGTAATAGCGCCGGTAAAATGTAATAAATAGAAGGTAATAAATACCACCTCAGTCCCTGGAGACGAGTTCAATATTATTTTGCAGCCATTAATAAATAACATGAGCACTTTTCACATAAACATGAATTTTATAAATTAATTCCTTTGACCTAAAATAATAAACAGTTTCATAAAATAAAAAGGGAATTCCTATTAGAGTGCGTTTTATTAAATAGTTCCTTTGGATAATGGCGCTAGTTTCCATGTGCATCGGTGTTACTGCATACAAAAAATGTTCCATAATCTGGCAAGGAAGTTATTATAAAATATGTTTTAAGAAATGAAAAAAAAAAAATGAAAAAAGTTATTCTATAAAACGAACTCTACTCAATATTCCAAGTACGCCTTTGAATCTTCATCAGCCGCTAGTGCCCGACCTGCTCGGCGTGCACGGCGTACAGCGCGAGCGCGGCGAGCGCGGTGCCGGCAGCATGCACACCGCGCAGTGCCAACCGCGACCACGGACCCAGCGCCAGCAGTGAGCCCACGCCGTTCTCGATCAGACCCCTGGAAACGACAAAAAATTTAAGTAACAACTAGTATTTAATACTAATTTAAGTAACAAATAGTATTTAATACTAATTTAAGTAACAACTAGTATTTAATACTAGTTGTTACTTATAATTTTCAGGAAATCGTACCCGGAGAATTCCAGACGGGACACTGTGAAAGTTATAAAGTTGAAAGTTTCTCATTGATGTATTTCTGTTGCGGCTACAAATTCTAATAATAAAATAATAATGTAAGTAGGGCTCCCATACAACAAACGTGTTTTTTCCGGTTTTTACTAGATATAACTAACGGCAATAAATACATACTTGACATGTTCTTTTTCTTTACATAAAGTATTTATATACATAAAGTTATAGGTATATAATTTATAGGTGTCTTAAAACATATTGACAAAAAAGTTGGGGATATTCATATATTTGTTGTTGAGACATTCAAACAGTAGGCTGCATTAAGAAATAACCCTAACGGTAGTCACCTGTACGGCTGCAGCAGCAGCAGCACGAGCGCGCGGCTGCGCAGACGCGGCGCCAGGTCGGAGCGCGCGCGCAGCCAGCACAGTGCGGCTGCCGCCGCCGCCGCCAGCAGCCGCGCGCCGCCGTCCGCCGCGCCGCGCACGTGGCGCCAGTCGAACTCCGCGCCGCGCGCGCCCGCCCACAGCGGCACGCACAATGTCACCACCATCTGTGCGTGCATACAGAGATACACATACGGCTGTGCTATGGAAATGGAGTAGCCAGAACTGCAGGTTTATAAGGGAGATTCCACAGCCAGCGTAAATTCTAAGTAAAAAGTTAAATTTTAATTTCAATCTAATTTTATTGTAAAAAAAATAACCATTTACGAACTCTGTGATGTACGTGTACTTGGATAATCGCCCGATTCATAACCAAAATGACGTAAAATCTAAGTTACAACTACACGGGACATTCAATATTCAAATTATATTTATGAAAAAAAAAATTGTCAAGAGCTGTCCGTAACAAAAATAAACGCATTATTTTATTATATAAATATATTAGTTACTAAATAGTATCGATATACTTGTACAAGTCAACCATGATAAATATCGATTATTTGTTTCACATCACTAAAATTTCAAATGACATCTTTTTTTATGGTCACTTCCGAATGAAAGCTATACATACAGCCAAACCATGTAGCATGCAGATGCATGACCTAGAACATTGACTTTACATTCAATATCGTTGAAATTACAAATTATAAAATATTTTATTTGATTTGACTATGAGCAACTACATACCTCAGCACTAGCCCATCCTATAGCTGCAGTAAGTATCTTGGCATGACCCTTGCCAGGCACCGAGTTCAGAGCAAAGTAAAGGCCAAACAAGTCTGCAAAGTCAACTGTTGCTTTCAAGAATTCCTGAAATAGACCAAATAACATTTTTAATTTTAGTTTTATGTTATACATAATCTCTTCTGAAGGATTAAAAACATGAGAGAGCAATGCCTAATGCATGTTATATATTTTTTTGTACCAATTAAATTAAGTTATGTACATACTGAAACAATTAATGATCTATTTAGTTTAAACTTACCAGTATAAAGTCATATTCCCCATTAACACTACTACTATCATAGTCTGGGAAGAATGTAGCCAGGAGAAGCATTTTGCACAACTGAGTGAAAATATAAATGCCTCCAGCGTAGACACATTTTGAGAATGTTGCATATTCAGATCTGAAATTTTATAGGTAAGAAGTGAATAAAATATTGAGGTTTACGTAGGTAAGAGTAAAAGATGACTAGGTAACTACTATCTATCAAAATCACATACTGCAGCTGCCGGGGAATGGTTATTCTTAGTTTCCAGTCAGTTTCTCTTAATGAAACTGAGAACTTATCACGTACATATCTTCAAGAAGGGAAGAATGGAAGAGAACAAACAAGTGTAGGTAGTAACTACTTAATAATTGGATTATCAATAACCTCAAATACATACATTCCAGAAAACTTGTATGCCATGTGATATGGTGCATACAATAAAGCCAAGCAGTTTCCAAAGTGGTAAAGTGTCATTGTGTAAATTAAATAAGCTACACCATTTACATACTAAGTTTGCCACATTTAATTAAATAATTCAGCGAAAATTGAAAATCGACCGACCGATCGAAAAACACTCACTGACATTGACGTAACGAATTTTTTAAAATTAGTTTATCCCGAAGGAAAGGCAATGGGAACTAAGCCCATACAGCCATTGTCTCTAGTAAATGATTTCTGAATATATGATGGATGATTGATGATGAGTAATGGAAACATCGGGAAATCCTCAAGAACAAGGGTAAAATTAGTCAAAATCAGTCTAAGTCAAAATCATAAAAAAAAATTGCAGAAACATCTTACATGAGCCCATGAAGAGATCGTATTCCGGCTAAAGTTTTACTCAGTTTACCTGCATATAAAACCATGCACACGCACTAGATTCACATCACAAGTAAACAAAATATAACTCATCTCCTAGAAAACATCACTTTACGGACTCATGCAAGTTATCTACAAATTTTAATTTTCACAAAAAAATTACACCCGCTCCCTTCAAGCTTTTCCCGCCGAATCCCTAACGAACGATGGGATTCGGCGGGAAAAGCTGGAAGGGTGCTGGTGTAATTTTCTTGTGAAAATAAAAAAAATATTTGTAAATGGCTTGCGGACACATGCAAAGTGATGTTTTCTGGTAGATAAGTTATATTTTGATTACTTGTGATGTGAATCTAGTGCGTGTGCATGGTTTTATACGCAGGTAAGCTGAGTAAAACTTTAGCCGGAATACGATCTCTTCATGGGCCCATGTACGTTGTTTCTGCGATTATTTTTCATTTTGACTAATTTTACATTTGTTCTTGAGGATTTTCCCGACGCTTCCATTTCATCATCATCATTAGCATCCATCATAAATTCAGAAATCATTTACTAAAGACAATGGCTGTATGGGCTTAGTTCCCCTTGCCTTTCCTTCGGGATAAACTAATAAACAACTAACGAACGATGACGTTGTCTGTCACGTTTAAACTCAAGGCTCAGATTTATTTCAAAATGACCAATACGACCAATAATATTCTTAGATTTAATTTTAAATTTAACGTATTTCTAGATGAGATATTCTTTAATTAAATTACCGAAATAATCTTTCATATAGTAACTTCGTATAAATAAATGTCGCATTCGTATAAAAGTTTAACAATCATAGCATCAATGAAATGTCATAACAAAACGCAGCATTTGTTTATTTTCACGCTAACCAAATTGCGATAGGAAAATAATTAAAATAGCTATCGAATAATGTCATAAAAATAAAAACGTATTTATGTAATACTGCTTTAACAAACATATTTCAGTTATTTATAAATTATCTACGAAACAACATATTTGAATAGAAAACTATGAAAATAGCAACTAGCAATATGCGTAAAATGAAACGTCTCTTTCGGTGACGTTTCCGACTATTTTTTGAATTTTTATGCCGCGCAAAAGTTCGGGTGATTGATTGTAATACATAGGTAAAGAGTAAGTATATTCTTTATAGGTAAAATTACTGAAATAAAAGTTTTTCATTTATTATTATGTAAGTAGTTGATTATCTACCTAGCACGAAATAGTTGCTAGTGGTTAAATGATTTGTAGCGGATTTAACTTTTTTTTATATCTTGGTGTTATTACTACCTACCTGTCTATTTATGTGTTGTCATACTTAATTGAAAAACAAACCCTTATGATCCTATCTTGTCGCTATTTAATTTGTTACTTAAGGTAAATCATCAATATTATTGTTTCTTACTGTTACCGTTTCTTTCATATTGCTTCATGCTTTATTGCTTTTAAAACAAATTTGAAGGGTGAGGGGTGAATAAAAAGGGGTAAGTTTTTTAACCCTTCCTTTTTAGCACAGGCGCAAAAGGGTAAGGGATGTGTTATCCAATAGGAGCTCAGAGTTTGAGAAAATTTGAATCTATTTGGCCGGGACAGAATCACTTCGGGCACCACTCGGAGGAGCTCGATCCCTGTTCTACGGTAGTTCCATTTTTAAACTCCTGCTGTCAACTAGTGTATAATATATTCAGTTACAGCATAATTTGTGTACTCATTTGTGTATACAGGTATGGTGATTGATCAATGTATATAATAAAAAATATCCAAGTTTTCCGGTTTTATATTTAATTTTTTAAATTGTTTTAGTGTGATAGATAGTGAAATCTTGTGTGGCTGGATACCTATACAATATGTGGTGAGTTAAATAATAACTATTATTGTAAATTTATATTATTTTCACAACTAAATTAATTACCTACCAAGAATACAACAAAATGTAGACTATTCCTTAGATTATTAATTTTATAAATAAAAGTTTGTTATTATTATTATATGTACCTACCTATCTTGTTATCTAATATTTTATTTATACCTACGAGCTACTTACCTACCTATTTAAAAATATTATTATCTTTATTAGGTAGGTATGTACAGATTTCTCATAGTCATATGAAAAGGTGTGACTGCATAGTTTTGGGTACTTATACTTATTTGTGATTTATGAAATAATTTTAGGATATCCCATTCCTCATTATATATCTATCTATACTACCTATGAAATTACCTACACAAGTGGTAGGTGGGAACTTTCCATAACTTAGAGTAACCTATTTGAAAAATAAAGAAACATATTTTCATCTATTTATCTATCCATGCAATGCTTATTTTCATTAAAAACTAGCGATCCGCCCCGGCTTTGCACGCGTGAAATGCAATTTCATGTGGATTAAGTCCTAGGCGCCTGCAATAGAAAAGTGTTGTTTTTAGATTTTCAGGAATTTTTTAAATTTTTTTCCGCCGTAAGAACCATTCTCGTACTTCAACGAATTTTCTAAAAAACTATTAGCGAAATCGGTTCAGCTGTTCTCGAGATTTCCGCTTAGCAACACATTTAGCTATTCATTTTTAGGCTTCCGTAGCCAAATGGCAAAAAACGGAACCATTATAGTTTCGTCATGTCTGTCTGTCTGTCCGTCCGTAGGTAAGTATGTCACAGCCACCTTTTCCGAAACTATAAGAACTATACTGTTGAAACTTGATAAGTACCTAGATGTATTCTGTGAACCGTATTAAGAAATTTACATAAAAATATTAAAAAAAAACAAAATTTTGGGGGTTCCCCATACTTTGAACTGAAACTAATTTTTTTTTCATCAGACCCATACGTGTGTGGTATCTATGGATAGGTCTTCAAAAATGATATTGAGATTTGTAATATGATTTTTTTTCTAAATTGAATAGTTTGCGCGAGAGACACTTCCAAAGTGGTAAAATGTGTGTCCCTCCTGTAACTTCTAAAATAAGAGAGTGATAAAACTGAAAAAAAAATGATGTACCTACATTATCATGCAAAATGCCACCGAAAATTACTTTAAACGAGATCTAGTAAGTAGTTTTTTAATAGGTACGTCATAAATCGTAAACTGCCATTTACCTTTAATACGGAATCCTTCATGGGCGACTCCAACTCGTTCTTGGCCGCTTTACCTAGCTACTTGGTTTTAGTAGTGTGGTGGAAATAGAATCGAAAAATCACAATACCAACCAATCCTAAAGTTGTATCATTATCAGCCGGTATCTAAGTAGAGATATGTTAGAACATAGGTAAGTAAGGTCCTAACCTACTATTCTGTCAAATCAGCATTTTATACACATTACCCAGTACTCGTACATCATTACATCGCTATACCTTCTATAAATACCTACCTATGCATGTTTTGTCTTATCATGCAGATTTAGCAGGCATATCTAGGTAGATCAAATATTTATACATAGGATCATACAATGTAATAGGTACCTCACGGACATTTCAAATAAAAAAGAGAGTGAAATATGAAAAGAATGAAATCGTCAGCGGATTCCACTCACGTCATCCCTCCATTACAGCATTGTCCTCACGACAATGGAGATAGAGTATAAAGAATTGTGGCCATTAGGTAAATTTCCTTATTCATTTTTTTGCGTGACACCCTCGGGCTCGTAAAAAGTGAGTAAAATGGATATCTATCTCGCAGAGGAGTGACGCACGGCCCCTCCGAAGTCTCAATCTTGACACTCCTGGAGCCCTTTTTTGCGTACCTTCTGTAATCGATTGGGGGTGGTTCAGGTGGTTTGTGAGCCGTTCTCTTAGTCATTTAGATTACGAGTAGGTATATAATTGTCTACTTACCTATTTTTAAAATGTTCTATTCCAAATGAATACGTAATAGGTAAAATTAGATATGTAACTAATGCGAAATTAGCTCCTCATCTCATCACTTTTGCTCGGTAGGTAATTCAATGTTCTGAGGTAAATACCTAGTGTATATACAGGGTGTAACAAAAGGGGTATGTTAAGCGAAAAGCTATGTACATAGCCCACTATAGAGAACCTATTTCCAAAATTTCAGACTCAAAATCGCATCTTTATTTTTCCAGATAGTATGGAGAATTCCTAAACAACTCAGAAATGTTCATGCAATCTTGAAAAATAAACATGTGATTTCGAGTCTCAAACTTTGTAAATAGGTCCTCTATAGTGGGCTATGTACATAGCTTTTCGCTTAACATACCCCTTTTGTTACACCCTGTATAATAATAATGTGCATCCGACTTTTCGATCACTGATAAATTAGTCATCGCTGCATGAATTCGCCTACACAATTTCAGAAACAGCAGACACCAAATTCTGAATTTTAGGAAAAAAATATTAATTTCAATTTAGGGAGTGAAGTGACGAGCGTCGATGCATTATTCATCCCGCGTGCACCGCTGGCGAGTGTGGCACGCAGATAAGCGAATATTGAGCCGGGAAAATGCCGAAAGTCCGAAACTCTGTCTGCCAGGGGGCCTTATCGGAAACGGCTTACGGTGACCCCATGCAAACTCCCTAATGCGACATAGCTCACCGGTCCCTCCGCCGGACCCTCCGGCGATCGATCCTGATGCAAAATTGCCGCCGCATGGGGGAAACTTTTGTTTCTTGCTAGTAATTTTTTTATTGCACTATCTCGCCCACATCGACATTATGCTCATGATGGGATACAGACATAGGTATTTGATATTTTATTTATGCAATTTTTTTGAGCACTTAGATATTGTTCAAGTATACTTGGTAAAGATAGAACTTAGGTATTCAAATAAGTTTCACAGTTGAATCGACTACGTCAGTCGGTACGTACCTAGGGTAGGTACCTACAGTAAAGAGAACCTATTAAAATCTACCATTAAATCTGCTGAAGTAATCTAAATTCGACTGAACCTCCCGATAAGTAGTAATCCCTTTGTATTTTACATAATATTTCGATGCCCCGGAATTTGATTACATATGGAATATGGTAGCTGATCAAAAAGTCCAATACGATTTTATATGCTACTGAATATTGAGCGACGGTTGGTCGTATAATGGTACCTACATATTTTGTAAAGAGATACAACATGCGATCATCGCGGGGGGTGGGGTGGCCGGGGGATCAAAAGGGGATGAAGTCGGGGTATGTTAAGATAAATGTACGGTGGCCAGAATTACGTAAAACTTTGAATAACCTGCGTAAGCAACAAATGTGCCTCCTATAGCGAAAATACATTTTCTTAACTTGGTATACCTATACAGATATGTCACCAATGGAATGGTAATTTTTCATGTCAGCAGTTTCTTGAAATGCTTATTTAGATTATTCAGTCCATACATAACTAACGTTGCGGCGAGGAGCTTCTCCTATATTTATTCATAGGCTCTCGCCGTATTTTTTACGGAGTCATAAATATTAAAGAGAGAGGCGAACAGCTAGGATTTTCAATTCGACAGCGTTTGCGATCCCCTTAGATTTTAGGCTCGCTCTTTCCGCGGATTAGACTGGTTTGATGTATGGCCGCGGGAGGCGGTAAATCAAATTTTGATTGGTATTTTCTTTGTGGAAAGTCGGAGGACTCTCCCGCCGGGACGCGCCGAGTAACGCGGGTTAACCGATCCCCAGGCGCGCCGGGATCGTCTTATGTGGATTTTACTATGTTCTCTATTTCTTGTTTTGATATTGAAGTACAATCTTGGGCGGGTCCAGGTGGATCACCTACGGTCGTACGACAGGATTATATTATGAAATTGATATAATGGATAACCATAAAATAAAATTATGTAAGTACCTATTGTCCACGAAAATAGTAGGTACCTGTCTATTTTGCTATATGCCACTGCCTCTTTTACATACATAATTATAATAAGAACCTAGTTACTAAATAACTATAGAAGGTACAAAATGTATTTTAATGTCATGTCTTACGGCCAATTTCAATACGAGAGATCAAAAAGAATGTCGGATTATTTTGTATGAAAACAATTGAAGATTAAATCTGAGATATGCAAAAAATCTCTCAAGATCAGATAGAAATTGGCTGTTAGATAGGTAGGTATGTCTATTTTTAAAAGCTTTAATGGCTAATTATCCACTATTGCTTGTATGACTACCTAGTATCCACTAGGTACGAACTACATCTAAGTAGGTAACGTATGAATGCCCGTTGGATAAGTATCTAAAGTTAGAGTCCTTGGTCTTCATTATTATCGATAACAATCTTGTCAAAATCTGACAATAAAAATAAATCCTGCCTACCTACTTAATCATATTTTCAAACAAAAGCTCGAAGCGATTCACAATTGGGAGGGTAAAAAAATGTTACTTTAAGTTCAGTTGGGGCAATTCGAATCGAATTTGCTTGGATAAGTCGATTCCAGTGAAATAGCGTGTAGAGCGGCGCAGTAACCGCTCGTGTGATCCAATTGCGGGCTGGAGAGTCGCTTCAAACGGAATCAAATTCAGGCCCCTTAAATATTTCAGATGCCCAAGGCTCCCTTACGGGGATGCACAAATCGCACTTGTTACGAGAACCTTTTATCAATTTCCTTGAGTACGTACAATTCAGATAAATATCAAAAGAGCGCGCTACTTGAGCCTGCGTACCTTTTACACGAGTCGTTCGCTTTCCGCGTGCTTGGTTTATGTGAACGATTCCGGTGAAATACTTACTATATCGTCTATTTACTTCCTGTACCATGGCGTGGATTCACATACCTTCGGATCACGATTGATATATTATATAGCTACCTAAGTATTTTTTAGGTAATGCAGAGAAATATTTATTACAAAATTCTTTTAATACTTATCATGTTGCTTCTCTCTAGCTTCTCTAACGAGGCAGCCTTCTATTGTAAAATTATCAATATAAAGGATTTAGATTTAAATTGTACCTACTTAGATATCTGTACCAACAGAGCTACTTACTACATAAAACAACTTTTTGATTGTGAAACTCGTATGGGCTTTTTTAGTTATACGGCCCTGAGCCGGGTCGCCGGGAGGTGGGGTCTCCACCTCCGGATAAAAAAGGATCTCCAGAAATTCTCGACCCTTTTTATACTAAATAGATAGCTAACACGGCCTGAGTGGAGTTTCAATAGATGCTTTCTCGTAGGAAGAAGCGACCTGTAAAGAATCGAGAGGGGCCAGTGAAAACCGTGTTACATACCTATAGCTATAGACGCGCGTGTCGCAGTTTTCCTTTTATTTTTTACGCGTGCCTCCTCCAGAGGGATAAGAGTGGAATTCTTTTTAAATTGGAAATGTTTTCTAAGAGGATTACGATTTGTGGAGGTGTGCTGATGTTAGGTATTTCGAATAAGGGATCGCATTACGTTATGTGTTTCGTTTGTTGTGAGCTCAAGTGTTCTGTGATTTCTTTTTGAATGGTGTTTAAGGAGCGCTTTACTTAAGTTTTTTTTGTGATGGCCGGGGATAGCTTTAATTATAATTACCTACCTAAATAGGTACCTACTTGGAAACCAATTCTTAATACTGGCGTAACTTTATTCCCAGTAAAAGCCTATTTTATCTATGGCAACAAGTTACTGGTATTTGTACCTATAATTACTTATGACAATTTCTGAGCTTTTAGTGAAATCTTGATAATGTCTACCTAAGTGTTTCATTTAAACCAATGCCTACCCACTTACCTAACGAGTACTACTAACAAGTGTCTACAAAAAGGGTATGTTTAGAAGTACCTAGGTCGAAATCACATGTTTATTTTTTAAGATTGTATGAAACATTCCTGAGTTGTTTAGGAATTCTCCATGCTAACTAAAAAATAAACATTTCGAAAGATTTGTTTCTAGCTTTTCGCTTAACATACCCTTTTTGTTACACCCTGTATATTTAAGTGCGATGAAAAAACATTTTACTGCAATAAAAAAAGTCATGAACAAAATTTACTCTCCCACGTCTCGTTAATCCGTGCAAAAAACATTCACTTTACCTATTGTAGGTATTGACCATTACGAATAATCCGACGTAAATGCAAGCAGAGGGTATTGCGCTAAAATTGTACACATTTTACCTATACACTTGAAGCGTTAGACGATCTTGTTGCTTGTGCGATACGATCGAGATTCGTAACAGAGCTCGCAATGCAAAGTGCTTTTTGTGCATTATGTTGGCTGCATTCGGTGAGGATTTAGTATAAATTCGCGCGACCCCCGGCTTTGTCCGTCCGTCTGCGCAATTTGACGGCTTTTGTTGTTCCTCGCCGAGAAACGTGCGCCAATTTATAAAAAGCTAAAACATTTTTATTATTTTACTTTTTTTTTAGGAGAGTCTTTTGAATTTGGTGATGATTTGGTGTGTGAGGTGTTTGGATGTTATATATCTGATTAAAATGCCAAAGTTTAATCTGCAGAATATCTAGGTACAGGTTAACAAAGTAATGAAACAAATGCAAATTAATCGACCTACTACTTTTTTCCAAGAAACTCAAGATTTATAGTCAATACTTTGCATATCGCCATATGCATATGAAATGTAATGTATTAGGTATAATTAGCACTCTATCACCCACATTACGTAAATTAGCTATCGATAACACAAATTTGAATATTTCACACCGCAACCGTGTAACTAGGGGGCAGACCCTAGCGCATGCAGCCCGCTGCGTGTCAGGTACTCATTATAAACTGCCCATTGCCCACCTCGTAACCACGATGTTATAAAAAGACGGAAATGTCAGTTTAGTCAACGTTCAAGCCTTGATAGTTCTATTATGAAATTAGCGATGACAACGGCGAGAGTGGGCGGAGCACTTCGCTTCGTTGCGAAATAAAACGCGGCTAGTAGTAATATTGTGTCGAAATTTGCCGGATGTCACCTACAAAAGGTTTTATGCGATATTAAGATCATTTTACTATTACTACTACATCCTGGGCTCTCGTAAAGCGGGAATATGGCATTGCTATTACCGACGCGGAATGCCTCTGATGGACAAGGCCTTTTATGCCAATCCTAACAATTTTATTTAAAAAGTCACGGTCTTTATCGTTAAATCCGTTTTCCCCACAATTCTGCCAGGATTACCCAGGTTCCTACATGGCCAGTCAGTCGACTGTGAAATCCGCTGTCTTATAAAACATAAAGCTTGAAACTCCGGAGGTCAAGCCTTCGTTTTATAGACATCCTCCGCGACCAGCAGTTACGGCGATATCGGCATTACTCGCCCTATGGTAATAAAACAAGATACATTATAAATCGTAACGGATATTGTCCACGGTTATTACGTCGGAAACGGAACGTCCACGAGGCGTGTCGTAGTTAAATATTTTATTGTTTTTTCACGGCGGCCATACATTTGGACGCTGTTTTCTTTTGCGATAATGTACCGCGGATTTTAATGGCGACTGCTATTTCGGTCATATATTTTTGATGGTAAATAAATGTAGTTATTATGTGAAACTTTGTTACCTACATATAGGAAGGTAATATTTCATAAAACTTGCTACATTTAAGTACCAACATATCTATGTTACATAAGTACATGTTTTTCTAAAAACTGTTTAAATAATACTTAGCTAGTGAAGCCCGATTCCCCAAAGTAGGTATCTGCCTTCTGGAATAGATTGGTTAAGGCGAATAATCTAGTACGTACCGTACCTAATCTAACATAATTGTGCACTGAATAGATAAAACATTAGTGTATAGGTATGTACCGTAGTTTTGGAAAAAATACTACGTGCGTAGTTAAGGTAGGTAGGTAGGTACTTACTATCCTAATCATGTTTAGACTGTCATAGGGAAGTAATAGTCACATAAAGGCAGTGTTATGTTCCATTAGAAGAGTATCTACAAGTGATTGATAGAGATGTATCGAGGTGTTCGCCAAAGGGTTGTCCTGAACGCATTATCTTTGATGATTGATGACACCTCTTTATCTTCGCGACGCGGATCCGCCATTATCATCCTGTTGTGTGTGAGTCGTGCACTAATAGCAAAAGTGCAAACCAACGTTGACAACGTTACTAACGATCAGCTTGTTTAAGGGTATCGTCGTTTATACCTTAAGTTACTTTATGTATTTATGTATCTATATGTTAATATGTACCTATATACTTGTCGTGTGGTGTCGGCAGAGTAGATAGCTCTGCCTGTTGGTATCATAAGAGGCGATTAAGTGTTTCCGAGAGGCGGGCGCCAGCGCCTCCTGTGTTGATAAAATAGTCCGAAAAATCACACTACGGTCACCTGCCCAGCGTAGTCACTATGGATAAAACCCCCTCTATGGGCAAGACCTACGTCCAGCAGTGGACTGCAATAGGCTGATGTGTGTGTGTGAGTACATGTACGTCTTTATAAATATGTGAAAGTATTTTGTTCTTAAAAGAGTTAAGTACTCGAAGCTCGCCTAAGCCATCGCGAGCGAGCGTTGAAAAGACGCTAAATTGGACCAATTTTCAGCGCTTTATTTAGTTTAACACGTTCCTTGAGATAAAGATCTAAGATGTTTAAAATATGACAATATCGGATAACTTAACTACATAACTATCCTAGTTATCCTAACAAAAAATTCAGTCTTATTCAAAGCTTTTCCGGATAGCTTTTTTTGTCGAAGTCCGTCATGACTTGGCACTACAAAATCAGTCTATTCTATTATCATAAATATACACTTTATGAAATTTTTCCGCTGTATACCGCGTGATTAATATTTCAGTCGTGACTAGGCCGAGTAACTGGCCGGATATCTATCGTCCATCTTTACTCTACTCGCCAATATTTATATTTCATACCTCAGCCCCATTCACGAGGTCACTGTGACTTGTGACTGGGCGTTTCTTTTTAATCTCCGAGATGATTTATGATAGTAGTGTGGACGAGATTTAAGATAAACGTTACTTAGAGGTTTTTTTGAATAGACCTCAACATAGTAAAAGATAAGCTTTATGAAGCGTTTGACTGGCTCTTTAGTCAAATTTAGACAGCTTTCCCTCGATATTGTACGATACATAGACAGGCTTATGTTTCCGAAATGGGGTAGCCAGAAGTGCAGAATCATAAGGAATTTCCCACAGTCATGTTAAGCATAACAGGGACAGATGATCAGTGACAAGTTGCTAGTCACCTGGAAGAATGCCCGAGTTTTTTAGTAGACTTTTACAACGTGTAGGTACGGAAGGAGGTGCAGCTGATTACCTCTATGTTGTGTCAAAGTTTTATTTTTTTCTGTCTTTTATTTCGTTATCTATTTGAGCATAAAATGGTGCTTTATTTACCGCTGTTTACTCGTCGAGGAGACGAGGATCAGCTCAGATTATACACAATCCATTAAAGCTGAAAGCGCTTGAAATTCAGCGGCTCATACAATATACATCAACCGGCGGTGTTTTTGCTCCGCGACTGAGCCCGCGCTTTTTGCGCTTACTCTCACTGGTGCGTTTTTTCACTCCGCTTCTTTTTGGCATTTAGTCAGGGAGTCAGGCTGATTATTAGTCCTTTAATTTCGGAAGGTAAGAGGAACTAACGATAGGGAACTCATACTAGATGGTATCTTCCCACAAACTTGAGTCGGATTTCTGTAGAGTAAGCATGAATTATTTTACGCGCCGCCGTTACGTTGACTTGTTAGCAAAATCTATGAGATAGAAAATACTTACAACTTTGACGAGGAGGATCGAGAGGTTCGTGCTTGCCCCACTAGTCTGTAGGTTACGTTTTGATATCGCCAGTGATGGCCAAATAAGAAATACAAGACGTATTATTTAGCAGAAGCTATAACTAATGCTATGAAGGAAGCAGCTTTTTTATTCTGACATGGCAATTTGGTTTACGATTTCCTCGACATCGGCTCGTAAGTGCCTACCTAATTTGATTGTACCCTCAGATAGGGCTCAAAACATTGATATGCATTTATTTCCCTTTCTCAATCGCAATGAATATCAATCCAGTATATTGGAATCGTAAATATTTTATTGTTTAACATCGACTCCCGGCCTAGCGGGCTTGTTATTCCTCGCATAAAACGGGGAATATTTTACCCGCGCCGACGTCGTCGGGGGATTCGCAGGCGAAAAAATTGATGCGACTTATCTCAAACACGTATTTTGGGCAGCGCTAAGCGTATGAGATGTTTTATGGATGTTTCGGACGTAACTAGTCGGTACTTATTGACGAGCAAAAAATGTGCAGTTTTTCCGTTGACGCTCGGAGTGTGAGAACGGAAGGTGCGAGGTTTTGCTGGGGTTTTTGGAAATTCTATCAAAGAGTAGCGGTCTGGTTAGTCTGTGAATCTGCGTAAACTTTCTACATAGATCAAACCAAAACGATGACCTGTGTGATTTTAGCGGGGCGAGTTATTTTCCTTGTCCATCTAACCACTTGGTAGCTTAGGTAAGACGGATATAAGGCTTAATTGACCACAAGTCTATAGTTATCAAAACGATAGAAAACTTAGATAGATTACATTTCTACTCAATAGGCAGAGATCTATAGACGATCCTGACACATCTCTTTCGCTTCATCTACTTCATAATACGCTCGTCGGTTTAGGGTACTCTTGATGACCTTTCTTTAGAATTTCACCAATTTGATCGGTAAAAGTCTGGCGAGGTCTTCCCCTTCCAACCCTTCCATCCACTCTTCCATAATATAATAATAATTTAATATAAGTTATAATTTTATCATCATTGTGAAAGATGATTATTTTACCCACTGCAGGTATACATATCTTTCATTTTATATATAGATATAACAGTTTATGGCGATGAAGCAGTAATCCCCGACACACTTGACCTGAGGTGCTCCACAACAAGGGGGTAGTTTTGTATTCACGGCGCACCCCACTCGTTGCGTATTCAACAAGAAATTCAACTTCTGGGGTAGAATTTTAAGTCCGTATATTTCCCATTGGAGTGATACTAGATACAATTAACAGAAAGGGTATTAAGCGAAAAGCTATATGGATAGCCCACTATACAGGATGTTTTTTGTGGCCACCTTTAATGAAGGGTACGTATTCTATACATGAAATAAAGTAAGTTTATAGAAAAACAATAAAAAAAAAAAAAAAATTAAATTCCTTACGGGAAATTTATAGTGTCTAGTGTTTATGTTAGTTTTTTTATAGACAGATATTAATTATTTTTCGCGAAAGTGTATTGCATTTATGCAGAAAAACGCAGTCTATTTAGTCAACTTTGTGGAAACCAGACACTTCCCAGGTATGCTTCCATGGAGAAAAATGATCGTGATGATGAGGAGATTCCGTAGTTTTCGGGAACGTTGACGACCAAAAATCATCCTGTAGATAACGTATTTCCAAAATTTGAGACTCGAAATCACATGTTTATTTTTCAAGACTGTATGAACATTGCGCTCATCAACTGCCACTCTACTTAAAACTCCTCAGCATAATTCTATCGCTTATAACTACTCATATACCGTGTATGCAGTCAAATTGTGTAACTCTCTGCCTCACACCGTGAGAGATTGCCAAACTGTTGCTACATTTAAGAAAAGGTTAAAGAACCACTACCTCTCGCTTCAATAGAAATGAGTCTGTCTGTTATATATTTAATTAATAGATATTTATGTATGTTTATGTAGGTGTATTTTGTTAATTTTATTGATTGGATTAGGGTATATATTTATTAAATTCAATTTTTATTATAGATTCTGTGTACACGCATATCTACCTTTTATATTTAATTATTACTTTCCCAAATGGTTTGCTGAAAGAATCTTTCAGAGATAAGCACGCCTTTGTATTTTAGTTATTTTCTTTCATAATTTCTGTCTGTATATAATTGTATGTGTACAATAAAGGATAAGAATAAGAACATTCCTGAGTTGTGTAGGAATTCTCCATACTATCTGGAAAAATAAACATATGATTTCGACTCTGAAATTTTGTGGGTAGGTTCCTTTTAGTTAGCTATTTACATAGCTTTTCGCTTAACATACCCCTTTTGTTACACCCTGTATAAGTATCTGGTGCTTTGAATAGATACCCACTTTAGTAATGTGAAATTTCTTACTTATTCATGCTTATACCTAACATTCTAATAATACCAAAATATTTTGAAAATAAGAACTTTTCGTAGGTGTCAGGTGAATAAAGAAATAGATTCCCTAAATTAAATCGTAATAATATGACCATCAAGGTAATAAAAAGTTAATCTGTACCTACGTATTAGGTGTATATACATAGTTATGCCTGATCTCTCTCCGGTCGTGTCGGCTTTCCGTCCCATCGGACTATGAGAGTAACGGAATAGAGAGTGCATCTGTGTTTGCGCACACACTTGTGCACTATAATATCTCCTGCGTACCTGGCCAATCTCTGTAGAGATTGGTCGCCTTGGCCGAAATACGGTCGGAGATCATCATATAGTTAGATAAAAAGTAGCATAATATGTCCTTTGTCAGGGTCTGAACTACTTACATGAAACATTCTGTTAATCATCAATAGTTTTGGAGTGAAAGCGCAGACAGTTCAACAGAGTTCAACATTCGCAATTATAAGTAAGGATATGCTGCTTCTGTCAATTTGCGTTTGGACGTCTATTTACTTATGCTTGCAAGTGTTTGCTGATAAAGTATTGCATCATTGCACAATGTTGCAGCATACAGTGTGGTATGAACGAGCCGTTTGGTTAATGAACGACACTTTAATGTGTCGCCGCCGGTTTACGAGCGTTATATGTCGTCCGCACGCGTCGCTATCTCGCCATAAACTGCACCTAGCTCATCGCACTAACTTTACTAAACCGCTTCGACATTTTCAATATGATTTTTTTGCAACAATGTTTAAAAGTTGCTGTTGTGCCACTTACAGCCAATTTAAATAACCGACCTCGAGAATTTTTTTGCATAATATCACAAATTAAATATTTCATTGTTTTCATATAAAAATTCAAATCTTGAATAAAATAAATCCGAGTTTCTTTATAATAATAATTAGCTGTTAGTCTGTGTGGATTCTGCTTATATGTAAATGCAATGTGTCTAGTGTTATTGTTACTCTATGACTAACGGCCAATTTCAATACGAGAGATCGAACAGGATCGGAATTTTTTATTTCTTATTTGAAATTTTGTATGGAAACAATTGAAGATTAGATCTGAGATATGCAAAAGATCTCTCAAGATCAGTTATAGAAATTGGCTGTATATGGTTTTCAGATGTCATATACTTACATAATACACATGACATTTTTGTGCGTAGTTTTATTTGATGTTATGGAACGAAAATAAATGCATGAAAAAACAGAGACTTTTATATAAGGTCTATTTAATATTAGTGATTATCTTTTGACATGATGATGACATGACATGAAACTAGGTAGGTAAAAAGAAACAACTTTCACTATGGGACCAACTCCGAAATATTGAAAAAAAAAGTCAGCCGTCCCATACATTTCAGTGCAGTAATTATTCGAGATACCTACTAGTTGCGTGTCAAAAGATAATCAACAGTTGCAGCTCTTTCTAAAGAAGATTTTAAATACAGACTGCTGTAATCCTGAAATAGGGTAGTCGGAACTGCAGGATCTTAATGGAGATGCCACAGCCACGTTTGTCCTTGTTATAAACTTTATTTGCGAAACTTTACTGTGTACAATAAAGAATAAGCTATATGTTGCTAGTTGCTAGTTGAGAGAATGCCCGAATTTCGTCGACTCTTTAGATTAGACATGTACGGAAAGAGGTGCAGCTGAGCTTCTAGTGATAGTGAGCCCCGCATCAGCACAGGATATTTATTTAAGTAGATATAATATCCGAATACCTACATAAATACGCCCATTAACTACCTAAATCTCGGATAACTTGTCATTATCGTGTAGGGGTTGTAGTAATAAATAAAGCTTTGCCACCTTAGGCTCAATTTACACCGCCGCGGAATGGAACGGAATGGAAGTTTTTGTACATCACATAAAACTTTATGTCAAGTCTATAACAAACAAACTACGAGCCTAAAAAAAAGTTGCGCGTCTTCCGCGGAATCCTCGCGCATTCTCGAGAACTCTCCGATGATTTTACGTAACGGAATTTGGAAATGACGCCGATGATATAAAGTTCATTATGCTATATACGATTTCGATGCAATTATATAAATTATATAATATAAATTCGCTTCCGTTCCATTCCGCGGCGGTGTAAATTGAGCCTTATGGCTAATTTACTAAATTATCAGCACAAAAAGTAGAGTCCTTAATAAATGTAGCAGATATAATGCACTGGTTAAATGTGTTGCCAGTAGTGAAATATTTCCGTGGCTTTGCGGGTAATTATTAGCATACCGCGCGGGTTCCGGAGCCGCGGGGGTTCGCCGGGGTGGCCTGCGGAACCCCGCTGATAGATTAACATGTTCGTTCTCAGGAATATTGAGAGCAGGGAATTGCCTTTTTTGCTCAAATAAACCTGTTCGTATTATTGACATTATTGTAGCTCTCTTAATTTGGGCTATAATAAGTTTCAACCCTATTTGATTATTAGATATTAAGCACATATCCCAGTGGTGCACCTTCCAAGCGGGAGGCGTAAGTTCGATCCCAGTCACAGGCCTGTACCAATGAATTTATTTCATGTACAGATTTTAATGTTGCAAAATTGTCACTTAGCTCGTGCCTCGGAAAGCACGTAAAAATGTCGGTCCTGCGCCTAATCTCTCTCCGGTCGTGTCGGCTTTCCGTCACATCGGACTATGAGAGTAACGGAATTGAGAGTGCATCTATGTTTGCGTACACACTTATGTGTAAATATAATACAGGGTGTTGTTTCGTTGCCACCCTTAACGAATGGTACGTACTCTATACATCAAATAAAATAAGTTTATGCCAAATAAAAATGCTGGGAAACTATGTAAATTTTTTTGAAAAAAAAATTAATAAAAAAAAATTGCTTCGAAATTTATAGTGTTCAGTGTTTATGCTAGTTTCTTCATAGACAGATATTAATTATTTCTTGTGAAAAATCTTGCTACGCGCGTCTATGTGCATTTATGCAGAAAACCGCAGTCTATTTACTCAACTTTGGACCCCAATATTTTGGAAACCAGACACTTCCCAGGTATGCTTCTATGGAGAAAAATGATCGTGATGATGAGGAGATTTCGTGATTTTCGGGAACGTTGACGACCAAAAATCACCCTGTATGTTGAGCCATAGACTCATATTATTTAGAAAATTGGAAAAATCGCAGCGCACATTGGCGTATCGACGACGACATGGTAGTCTTTGCGGCATTTGTTATTATTTTTCTTTGTTTTTCTAATGCACCTACATAAATACTAATAGTAATCTACCAAATAGCTTGACAGATTATCACACCTTCACCTTCACATTCACTATAACTGACTCTACCATTTCGTCCGTTATTACCGACAAGGTTTTATGGTTCTCCGTTAACGCTATAAAACCTACAGATAAAGTTGAAGTCTGAATCCTGCGCGTGCGCCGGTTCGCGAATAAAGTATGGCTTTAATTAATATTAAATGTAATTACGAGGCGAATGTACGTGCTATCTGCATCATGCGTGCGGCTATAAACGCGAAGCCTTTTTAATCATATTTTACTGCACGCTAATTTTATTATAGCACATAAACAAAAAGCGTTTCTTCTCGGATGTCGAGGGGGATTTATTTTAGAAATGTGACGTACGGCGACGAGACCCCAGTGATTCCACATGAGAGGAATTTGCAATAACGAATGTCTATGAAGGAATAGTGCATGAAGATCGTATATTATTAGTAGTACTATGATATTTTATTACCGTTGGATTAAGCACGTAACAATTTTTTTAAATTTAACAATCAAATTAAGTAGGTAGTTTAATTTTTGTGATGGTCAAATATGACACACCTACCTATCTTATGTACCTAGTTAACTACATACTTACAAGTGGACACCTGTGATCAGAAATTCAGTACATCTTTATACGAGTATAGGTAAACAATCCCCTGTGTAATTTTGTATATTATCTTGTTTCATCAAAAGCAAGAGATATCCCATTGCTCCGTGCTAGTAAAGATATGTGTATTTCACCCAGGCTTATTTTTTTTCCGACAAGTTTACACAGTAACAATTTGAATTCTGAATGCATCTGAAAAGCTTAACTTAATTTACTTGCGACCTACTTAACTTAAACATGAAAAGGAAATTAGCAAATTTACCTTACATTGATGATGCGCATGCGCGTGTAGCCTAATGGCAGCGCGCACACGTCGCAGGCACACTGCGGTGGCGGCGCTTTGTGTAGACCGCACCGCTCAGTGCTCGCGTATGGGAATGTGAGCGAGCTGTGCATCTGTAATGAGCTTGCGGTCGATAGTCTCATGGCGGAGTTGCAGATTGTGGTAAAATATGGTTTGGATTTTTTAAAAATGTTTTCTGTTTCGACTTCGAAGAACCTTAGAAGATCTTAGACAATATAAAGTTACCTACATCTCGATAGAGATACGTCAACGAAACCTTTACTCCAATAGGAAGCATCGTTTCGAATTGATGTTTGTTGTCGTAACATTCCCAGCAATAGTAGTAAGACTTCATCACGTGACTTGACGAACGCGTGGAGATAAAGGATTTTTTATAATTTGGAGTTAACGTTTTTCAATGACAAAGCTCTGTCGATTTGATCGAGAGATAATGTTAATTTATCAAAGGTCAGAAGAGCAGGATTAGCTCTGCACATGTAATAATAATCTTCTTAGTCAATATTACAGCAGATTGCTTAAGTAAAGGCGAATAAAATAGCTTCTCTAACATCAAACATTACCAGCTATACAAAAAAAAAGACGTTGTCTTTTAGAACGAGAGCCTATGTAGTCAAACATGAGATTAGATTGTAAAGAACTACCTAAGTATTTGGACTGATTCTTTACATGTACCCAGACTCGGGTTTAGATTATAGAGTTGCTGTGTTATTTTGACGCAATCACTCTTTTCTTTGACATGGCTTCATAACAATTCACATTCTATAGAGAGAAGAGTAGATTCTTTGTCTTATTCTCACTGGGACCTAATAATTCATGGTTTAAAAGAAGTCGACAATGTTCTCCACAAATGTCATATAAATGTCATAGCTTACATTATACAGGGTATAAAAAGACAACGATGTTTTTTAATATCTCGTTTCCTTTGTAAGGTTACGATCATTTTCTTTTCTATGGAAACAACCCTGGGGAGCGACAAAAAAATATGAAAAAATACTGACATTTTATTGCAAGCAATCTATTCGTTTGATGATCAAAGTACAAATGTACCTACAAAACTAACATTATAACATTTTGACATGGTATTAAATGTTTGTTAACCGATTTCAGATATATTTATGTAAAAAAATGATAAATTAATGTAACTTTGGACCTCAATATCTTGAAAACCCGTGGTTTCCCAAGGGTACTTCCATAGAAAAAAAATGATCGTGATGTTACAAAGAATAAAAGGTACTAAAAGAACAAAGTTGTCTTTTTACACCCTATATAAATAAAAATATTTTGTAATTACATTACATTATTCTGTCAAATAACTTCTCCGTCACATTTGACATAGCCCTAACTCTAATTTCAGCTAGATAGCTCAGCCATTAGTCTCAAGCGCGCAGTAAGTTGCACAAAGTGGCTCTATTCGTAATGAATCGTGTTTAATTATCCCGGAGAGTAGTTGTATGTCCCGGGCCTGGAATGCCGAGATTGAGGGCTTTGCGGCGCCGCTGTCACCTGCCATCCGTCAGCCTGACGACGCATGAATACCGCGGCGCTAGCGCAGGAGCTTACGTGCAACTTCTGCAATCTTTTGTATCATATCCAAGTACTGTTGCGGGATTCCCTTCCATACATAGACACATGCTTGTATTTCCAAAATAGTGTAGCAAGAACTGAAGGACCATAAAGACCCCATAGCCATGTTTAGCACACTCGTAGTGGGAACAGCACCCATATGATGAATTTGGTAAGAGCGAGATGTCTCACTTTTAAACGTATTAATAACTAGATAAACTAATTTTGCATGTAAAAGTGAAGTAACAGTGAAGAATACCTAAAAGTGGATTGAAGTGAAAACCCCAAAACCCTACGAGAGATTCCGCGCGACCTACCTATTTCTAGAACTTTCCCTTCTTAAACATTTGGTAATACTTTGCATGTAAAAAATAGACTTAAGAATTAGAATAGACACTCGTTCTCGAGCCACGACTGAATGAATTAGAGCTGATAGAAGTGGCTTGCAATCCCTTTTTATACACCAAGTAGAAACACATGCCTCGTCTAGTTGTTATTTAGCTCTGTGGATTTGACGTCTAAAAGTGAGATATCTCGCTCTCACCAAATTCATCATACCGGTGCATATGTAGGTAAATGACCAGTGAGAAGTTGCCAGCTTATCCCCTACTCAATACTCGTGTACTATACATACATGGAAGAGAATTCATGTAGAGATAAGCTTGCCATTGTACATACAGCTCTTCTTTTTTTTTTAATGTAATTAAAATATGTTTTGTCTATGTGTCAGGGGAAGTCATGACTATGGACCCACAAATGATCAGAACGCAAACGCCCCTTACGGATAAGACGGCGCAACAACAAGTGTGGCGCCACCTATTAGCTTTGGCGCGCTTGGATGGGTTCCCGGGGCGTGCGCAGCGGACCTTGGATTCATTCTTATTCGAGCATCGATCAAACGACAACCTCCTACGAATTATCTTTGCGTTCTTATCGTATTTTGTGATCAATATTGTGAAATTATCAAAGTGCTGTAATTTGGAATAAATCATCTTTTGTTCGGAAGTGCAATTTATTATTCTCGCCATCCAAGATGTCGAATCCAGATAATGCTCAGCCTTCTGTTCCGACATATATTTTTTTGTATAATAAACCTTAAATCTAAATTGATTTCGCCACTCTACTGGCTTGTATCTGTCGTGATTGATATGTAGGTAGTTCTGGATGGCTGAATGCGCGAGAGAGCATTAATATAACATTTGCCATAACATAAGACAAGGCCATAATTATGAAAATATTATATGTATCTAATTATGTAATAATATGTCATCATCATCATCATCAGCCTATTACAGTCCACTGCTGGACGTAGGCCTCCCCCGGGGCACGCCACAAGACTGCCATGGGGGGTATTTGCCCATAGTCACCACACTGGGCAGGCAGGTTGGTGACCGCAGTTTGTATTTTGGACTATGTGGTCAACACGGGAGGCGCTGCTGCCCACCTCCCGGAAACCCTTAATCGCCTCGTACGATACCCACGGGCAGACATGGGGTGGTACGAATTCTACTCTGCCGGCACCACGCGGACAATAATATGTAATAACCTTTTTTTCTGCTGAAAGTTTTTGCTCTAGCTCTCAAAGAAAAAAATCTCAAAAAATCAGGTAACACACCCGCTCCGCCTCTTGGACTATAATCAAATTCAAATTTAACGGTACCTCGGGGGAATGTAACAAAACAATCGCGACTTAGCATTCCCACTTGGACCGAGTTAGACCAGTTGCGGACATGGCCAGGTCGGTGACAAAAAAGGGTGGCTACTTAGAATGGCATCCCGCGCGTAATGATCGGAGATAGCTCCCGGCTCCAGATAGCGAGTTATGATACGGGAATAAATTCCCTTTCACGTTTTCTGATGCGACAGATCTGCAAGGAGGCAGAGTTTACAAGGGACTCGGTAAACTAACGTCATGTGATAATCGAAACAAATATAGATAAAAGAATTAATTTTGAAGATAAAACATACGAACGCGTACGTATTTAAAGCTTGTCACTAATCTTTGCATCTGTTCTCCTATGCTAAATGTGTCTGAGGATCTCCTTAATGATTCCGTTCTGATTACTTCATTTTGGGAACAAAGCCGTGTCAACACATATTGACAGTACCGTCAGTACCTAAGTACTTATATTTAAAGCGCTCTCCTATACAATTATTAGGTACGTTTAGAGCTTATACAGTTTTAATGCGAAGAGACGAATTATATAGGTACATTACATATATCTATTTAACATCATATACAGTAAGTGCAAGGACCCATTTTAGTAGGAAATTTTTTATCTTATTCTCGGAAATCTTGATAAAAAATTCATGTGTTACTAGGTTAACTTATAAGGATCAGACATCAATTATTCTAGTAACGGCCAATTTCAATACGAGAAATCAAAAAGAATTTCGGATTTATTTATTCCTAATTTGAAATTTTATATGAAAACAATTGAAGATTAAATCTGAGATATGCAAAAAATCTTTCAAAATCAGTTACCTATAAAAATTGCCTGTAAAACCAACTGACTAGTCATTGTGACTAAGACCGTTTAAAAGTCGCATTTTGATTCCATCAGCGAATTCCATCAGGCCGCACCGCGGCAATTGTCAGAATTAGCATATATGCCGCCGCGTGCCCAAATCACCGTGTATCTTACCATCAAAGACCACACCGCCTGCAGACAACTTCATACCCTAAAATATAAAGCTGCACAGTCCATTTTTTGTTGTTTAATCCTTTGTAATCCGCAACAGTTTCTTAAATATTCTACCCATCCAATTTGAATCTTCTCCCAGCCTGTTATAGGTCATATTGTGTTGGCGCTAATAAAAAAAATGTAGATGTTTAGAACTCTGACCTCGTGATGGCCACAAATTGATCGGAGGCACATTTTTTGACATTATTCTAACGAGAGGCAAAGTGGCCTCGTCCCATGGGAATGGACACGGGAAGCCAGCGGGATTATGGATTGCATTTTCATATTTAAGCCATTTAAGGGTAATAGATGTTAAATAGGGTTGCCAACCGTCCTGTTTTCGCAGGACATGTCCTGCTTTTTGGGGTGTCTTGGGCTGTCCTGGATGGTTTTTAAGCATTGTCATGAGTTTTAGAGTCCTGACACAATCGCTGTCGACAGATTTTATAAGGGTGCCGACATCGGGTCAACGCCTAGTGCCATGACGGAAATACTCGTAAACGTCAGCGGTACATTTAGAAAGCCTAAAAGAAGCAAATACGTAGTCGCCGGCACTGTTTGAAATTCGCACGCCACCTACTCTCCAATCGTATTGACACTAGGGTCGTACATATATAGTCCTGGTTTTTAATCGAAATGTCCTGGTATTTCTTCTTCATATCCTGGTTTTCAAAGTTTTGGGATGGTAACCCTATTTTAATATTATGCGAACTTTACAAAACTTCAAAAGTAAGGAGAAGGTATCTAAACAAGTGTACCTATATTTAAATTGGCGGCCAAGCTATTCCACCTCTGTCTCATGATGGAAGTGAAGACGCAGCCAGCTTACTTAGAAACACTAGTTTTTTTAAACAAATTGTAGCTCTTAACATTTTGCAAATTATTAAGTAAGTAGAATGTGTTTTTTTTTAATTATTATTAGGTACTTCGCTTTCTTTTTTTAGAGACGCCTTGCCATATAATAAACACATTATTTATTTACATAATGATTTAAATAAACAAAAATACTTAAAAGATTTTATAGATTGCTAGTTTTGTAATCATAAAGCATTATAAAAATATAACATCCAAGTAAACCTTGAGGTGAGGATTTGCATGACGGTATTCAATTATCTGCACATCAAGAAATCTCATTAGTAGGTACTATAATGGCAAGTTATTGGATCATTTCACAAATAATCCAAATAATTAGAGAAAATAATTAATTTAATGGCTCAGAGTCTGGTGTATTGACACGTGGATTGATATAAGTAATTTTTTTCATTAAAATACTTTACGAAGATTTTCCCTGAACACAAAGGCGATTGCTGACAAACCTTGAGACGGTAATGATTGGCGCTAATCACGGAGCCGGTCTTTCGTGACACGCTCTGATATTTGCGTACTATTAACTTGGTTATCTTAACGAATAGTCGATCGATTAACGCCTCGCTTTAATTATAGAGTAAAATAATTTATTTTGCCACCTGACCTTAAGCCGGTTGATGAATGGTTAATCCAATCTACTTTATAGTTAGTTTAGGTAAAGATTAAAGGTAAATACCTACTAGCTGATAATCAAAATTAGGACACTATTAAAGTTAGCACAATAGAGATATATTAAATCTGTTGATTGACATAATGGCCAATTTCAATATTAGAGATAATCGGCTTTGGTAAATCACAAAAGATATAAAGTAAAAGTAACATTAACCGTCTGTCTCCATTCATTACTTTGGTATACCTCATGGTCTATTTTATTTATGAAAAGTAGATTCACCCATTATTAATGCATAAGAAAAACAATGCATATCAAAGTTATGATGATGTTTACTAATTGATATTTCCTAGACACTTTGCCCTTTACGTGAGCGCATTACATTCGACCGTCCAGTTTTTTCGCACGACCCGCAGTCGCGGGACACTGCACTGCGCTCTACTTTCTCCTAATTGATGCTAATGGCGCACTCATTAACGCCACTTGTGCATCTAACATCAAATTATATTCCTTCGCTAGTAAAGATCAAAATGGCTGTTCCATTCGTTACGCGCGCCTTTGAACTTTGCGCGTTCCAGAAAGAAAGTCAACGGTATAATTTGACGCTACGTTTGAATATCCTTGACATTTGAAAATTCAGCTGCTATTTAATTTTGCTAGTTTCTTTCGCCTCGATCACCATTTTGTACTTTTTCGACCGTGTCATGTGTTTTCGAATCGCAATACATTTTTGTAAGAACACCTCTATAATTAGAGAATTAAAATTCAAAATGGCTGCGCTCATAAATATTTCTAGTGTAGCAATGTTTGTTTGTCCCTCCGGCTGTCCCCTCGCTATTGCAACATTGAATACTCCGCAATCAATTATTGATTTTTCTCACAACAAAGATTTGGTGAGCTCGAGACGATAGTGCATGTTGTTTGGGCTCGAGACTGGTCCCTTTATAGGTAAAGGTACCTATTCATGTTTTAATATTATATTTATTTGAATTATTGACTACATTAAAGAAGATAATGTGAAATGGTAACACATTTAAGGCATCAAGGTAACATTTTGTCCGACTCTCAACAGTTTATCAAAATTATGACTTCCTAAGATCCAAATCTTATCAATTAAATGTGTACTTTCTCTTCCAATCACCATCTTGAAACTAATTAAAACTTACATTCGTATAGCACACAAAGCCGTCTAAAGTAGGCACCGTCGAAGCAGTCCCATGATGAAGTTTACATTAAGCAAACAGAGATCCAATTTGGAGAGTAGAAACGTCCGAAACGGACAACTTTATCAAAATTTAAGTTGCCGTATGTCAATGTTTGTCTTTGGAGGCTTGGGGCCCGCGACTTCGGGTCGGGGGCACAATTTAATTATCAAATGGAACGTTTTTTGTGACCGCCCTGTGCCGTGCAAATAGGGTGATGTGATTCTGTTCTTTATTGTGTTTTTTTTGCAATTACAAGTACTAGGTAGTAGTAGGTACTAACAGATATCGTCCAGCAACCAGCAGATTGCAAATTGTTAAATGTAGAAGTAGATAAGTAATTTCAATGTTGTGTAGGTACGTACAAACTGATTATCTGCTTATCTCAAGATTTTAAGAGATTTCTTCCAGCAAACTAGTTGGTATGGTAATTATTGAGACTTTTTATAAAAAATGTACCGACTCCTTAAAATGTACAAAAAAAATCTTATAGATATTCCTTTCCTTAAGTATATAGGTATATTCTACTACATATACATTAAATATACATGAAGTAGGTATGTACAGAACATTACAGACTAATTCTAACAACTAAGTATAATAATGCCCTTACCATGTATTCGTACCTAAGCTCTAAGCCATCATTAAAATTAAATAAAATAACGAAGCGAGAGTTTTCTGCTCGGCTGGCTTTCCTCCATTGTTCCGGCCCGAAGGTCCCTCCCTCGTTATTTTAAACAATCCCGTAACGACCCCTACAAAGACATCCCCTAATGAGCCGAGGCATACTCCGTGTTCGCCTCAGGCTTCACTTTAACATACCTCCAAAACCTCCAACTCTAATTACGTTGGATAAAGTTTCAATCCCCCTTGTAATTGAAAACTTACAGTAGATCTTTATCACACATACACACACGGCTGTGTTCGAGGTAGCCAGAAATTACAGGATCATGAAATAGATCCCATAGCCACGTTCAGCATTGCAGGCATATACTTGTATTATAAAATTATTAATAAAGAAATGGAAAAAATTCCTCACCCGGGTGGGAATCGAACCCACGACCTCTGCATTCCGCGTGCCAGCGCTCTCACCACTGAGCCACCGGGTCAATTACTCGGGTGACGAATTTTACCATCTCTTTTCTAAATTACATATTGGCAACGTTATTTTTTTCATCCCGATATCCCTTGTATTTAAATTGTATGTAAATGACCAGTGACAAGTTGCTAGCTCATCGCCTGAGAGAATGCCCGAGTTCCTTAGTCGACTCTTACGACATGCACGGAAGGAGATGCGGCTGATGTATTCTAGTGAAACCCTGCATCAGCACAGGAGCTTTAGAAGTAACAAAAAACCTAACCTAACTAATTTGGTATGGGGGAGCAGTCACCCTATTTTGAATAGACATATTGCGTACCTGATTTGCGTACGGTCTCAGCGAATCAAAACTCGTATGTTTAAAGTGACAGTTTTAAAAAACTGATCCGCATACTGCGCAAGACTGGAATCTCTTCGCGAACCAATAGCAGGCCTTCCCGGGGTATGTAAATGTATAATATTCAAAGTAGTTTAAAATCAGTCCGCGCATGCACGTGCCGGCTTACACCATTGGCGCTTTGCATAAAGGGTTCTTTATGCTTTTTGAGCTGGCAGAGGGTCGTAGGTGAGGGTGCCAACCCTTCTGCAACCCTTTTTTGCTGCAGATTTTTTTTAGTTTGGTTGCCGACGCGTGGCTTGGCGTACCTTTTGGTGATGTACCTACATATAAAAATGAATCGCTGAATACTAATCTCGAGAAATTCGCATTTTTTAAAAATATTCCTTAAAGTACCGGAGTGAAATTTTTTATGCCCCGTTCACGCTGTCAGTGATATTCGCGGAGCAGCGGGAAACAGCCAGTTGTTCATACAATGTGATACGGAGTTTGCGATTTTAATATAGTTAATGAGGTATCGTAAACAGTGTTATGACAGTATAAACAGGGCGTGCTGAGGTGTGGTGGTCAACAGTGGCTCAATCAGCTAAGTGGAGGTGTCGGGTGAGCCGGATCCGGCTGCCGGACTCCGGACGTTGGACACACGGACGTAGCGGTCGGTGGGAGTCTACACACGGACATTTGGGTTGCTTGGTTCACTAATAGGTATAAATGAAGATGACATTGAAATAATTTTTGATGAGACTTCGCAGTTATATACTCTAGGTAGAGAACCTAAGCTCAAAATTTGATACTCGAAATCACAGGTTTATTTTTAAGATGATATGAACATTCCTCGGTTGTTTGGGAATTCTTTGTACTATCTAGATAATAAACATGTTCTTTCGAGTTTAAAATTTTCTGGATAGTCTTTATAATTTTGGTGTAAGCTGCAGGCATGAGCTAGTATTTTTATTATTTAATTTAATTATTGATACATATTTTACAAAGAATAAAATACAGCGTCTCATAAACTATGTGTTATTATTTGTATAGTAACTAATATTTAATTAATTAGTGTTGCCTCATATAGAAACCTCTACCGGATGGGTTTCCGATGGCTTGCTTTTCACACCACATATCCGAATCTATGTTAATTAATATTGATTAAAATGTGAATAATTATCAACACCTGATTGATTATGGATAATTAAAATAATAAGACCGGTTAGTTCAAAATAATTAAATTAGCAATAATCGTTTATCGGTTCTGATAGTTAAATTAACTAATTACAGATCTTACTGAACATATAAGTACAAACATACAGGTAACCGGTACATATATACCTAGCAGACCTACATTAGGTGATTAAATTAAAATTAATGATGAACTATCATATTTTATATCAATTTTAAATCCGTATGCTAGTGTCTGCAAGAGTACCTATTTGATAGATATCATCCAACGTTGCCTTTCTACATAAATAGTGCATTTTGTATTTTCCAACGGAGCTTTTAGCAAGCTTTCCATATCATAATCTCGGTTTACTTTGTAAACTAATAAACTCCTATCGAAATATTTAGTTTCGCAGTTCCCTAAGTTCCTTTACGTTATTTAAATAAAATACACATAGGCAGGCGTACAGCAAGAATACGAGTACCTAAGTAGTAGTACCAATACGAGCTCTTCTCCGTAGGCACAGCGTATTTTTACAGCGTCAAAATTTTGAGCTAATATCACTCTTATGACTAGACGAATCTAATGATACATCTCAAGATCAAATGAGACAAGCTGTTTGGACAGAGCGTGCCAAAAAATATACATAGATATATACACCCGAAAAACATAACTCTGCTTCTGGCGCAGCTGGGTAATAAATTCACTTTCATACTTTGTGGCGTTGGAAATTATCTTTGCCTGTACAGTAATAGTTATGTATAGTTACTAGGTAATGGTATACCAGTTTTTTTTACCAGAAAAATGTCAAAACAGAGACATGGCGTCACCGGAAACCTATCTCCACAAACATGGCGGAGGCAAACGCACTTTTTGCTCTATTTGCCTTCACTCTCACTGTTTGCTGAAATATTTTTTCAGCTCGTCCTCGCCTCAGTCGTGTTTGACGAGAAAACACGACGTAAAACGTTTGCTTCCGATCTCTTACATGCTATACGGACTAATGTATGTGTGGATTTTTTTGGAAACGAAGGTTCTACATACATACATACATATAAACATGGCGGTTCCCAAAATAGGGTTGCCAGATCTGCAGGATGACAAAGGAGATCCTTACTGACACATTAAGCATAACGCGGGTATTAGTATGCCACGATAAAGAACTCATAGTCTCGATCAAAAATAAAAAATAAAAATCTCCTACTAATAATAGTGTGCGTCTTATTACATAGATAGACATTTGTTTAGTGTACAGGAGAACTTAATGCTACATAGCTTCTCTACCAGTTAACCCTTGTTATGGGATAACTTATTATTGTTTTTCATTTAATGCTTTACAATGTCGACAACTTTTGTAATTAAAATATGACGACATAATTTTAAATTGATGTCTGAGAGAAGGGATCCTCTCCTGAGAGGGGAGGGGTAGCTCCTTAGAGGGGGGGAAGCTTAGTTATGATGGCATATTAGGACGTCTATATTGCATAACATCCTAAAGGAATCGGATGGATATATATATACATTAAATTATTGTGGAAGTAATAATTTTAAACACAAAAATTGGCAGCAACTAAACACATTCACAACAAACAAAGAAAGTACAATAAAATTACACATTCATACGTTCAATACCATCGCCGGATCGTTTATTACGTCCCACGAGGGGCGGGGGAGGACGGGCTGGTCGGGGTACGGGGAGGGGGCGGAGGGGGAGGCAGCAACCCTTTCGAGAGGGGCCAGCATCATCCATCAGTAGAGAAATGTATTTTAATCCTCTGCCCCGCGCCGGTTCATGAAACGTGAAAAATGATCTTAAACGCACACAGCCTTGTCTGTATGTGTGCGTGTGTTTGTTGGAATATATCCGGGAAATTCGCTTCAAATACTTAAGAAATACTACAGGGTAATAACGGGTGCTGTTTCTTTGAATGATGCTTGACTGCCTTTGTTGCTACATTTTCATGTACCTGTTTTAGTTCGATTTGTAAGTATATGACTTGAAGCCGCAAAAGTATTTGGTTTCTTTTTACCTGACTGCGCTAGAAGAAGAGTTATGTTTTTCGAGCGTAGGTATGTAGTATATTTCTTCGGCACGCTTTAGGGTCTAAACAGCTAGCCACATTTGAACTTGAGATCATTACTCGTAGATTCGTTTTAGTTGGAAGAGTGACAATGGGTGATAATTTTTAAGAGGTCTGATTTTTTCATAAAATAATTAAATGTATTCCGGATATCGTACATGCCTTCAACATTAACATCTTTCTCCATTACACCTTAGGTCTCACTCACGCATACGTTACAAGATCCCTACACCCTGAGGCACTCCGCATACAGAGCACCATTTTCCAAGTTTTATAGTCTGAAACGGTCCCATGAGGCGCTGAGATTTCCGTGAGAGACCATTAATCATGCCGGCGTCGAGGGTTGACTTCCTGGAAGATATTCAGCTCCGATTGAGCCAGTCATCTTCGAAGGTCTGAGAGATGTCGACTTGATTGACTGGCGATACATTGATGGATGCTTCGGAGATGAATAACTTGGCTATTTTATGAAATTAACTGTAGATTTACATAGGTAAATGGGCTGTTATGTCCATGTGACAAAAAAAAGAATTGGCTTTTACATTATTGAAAGTTTAACAAAGTAATAACTAAAATCGCAGAGACAGTGTTGTCACTAAAATACTGACAATCACCATGCGGGTGAGGTAGGGCTTTTTAGTAGGTGTAGACGTACTTAATATAATAATTACTTTTGTTTTTCTGGGATAGATTGTGGAGCCATTTGATGAAGTAACATTTAGAGCCATAATCGCCAAAATTTAAAATAATTTATTTTAGACTTGGTCCATATACAATAAAGACCAATACTTAGATAGAAATCAACACACAAAGGACCAAAACCATTCAGAAGTCAATAATATTATTTTTATTTTCATTCATTTCATTATACGCGACCTCGAAGGGAACCTCTATATTTTACGAGACAATTTCACGGAAATAAGTCGCCATGAATGGCATGGTAATAATGGCGAATGTTTTACTCCGCTATCGGGAGGATTGCTAAAACATCTGTCCCGGAAAATTCACTCTCGACGTTTATCGCGAGGGTAGTTGAAGAAAAAATTGCAACGGCGGTGTCATAACAAAGACGCCGCGCGGCCGATAATGCCGTGATTAATGCGAGCGTTATCTGTGGAGTGCAGCCCTGGAAGGGGGGGGGGGTGTCCGAAACGACTTACAGGAAAACTCCTCGCCGGGAAATTAGGACTCTACTCCCCAAGTCTTCGGTTGAAATTCGGATGGGACACGTCGGAAGGTTAAGGTGCTTTCCATCTTCAAGTATAAGAGTTACGGATTTCGCATAATGCATATTATATTCGTGCGAGGGAGATGAGGGCGCAGCCGCGGGCCCGGTGGGGGAGGGAAGGCACGCCGGGGCGCGGAGAGGGGAAAAGGGGACGCGTGACCACACGTCTTTTGCACGCGACAAGCTCTCGACATTTTTTTATTATTATTGCGCTTCGATGGAATTTATACTAGGGGTCGGTAATAGAATAGGCACGCTTGTTTGCTAGTAATAGCGATTTTGAATATGATTTTTTAAAATAATTTAATGGAGTGCACTTTTTTAAAAGTTATTTGTAGGGGTGGTAGCGGAGGGTATGAATACGGAGAATGGCGCGGGGATCCGTGTTAATGTTTTATTGACGCCTCTTGAATTGGACCATATTGCCCTCCCCGCGCTCCCACATACTATGAAGTTTTATGTTAGGAATTTTTAAGATGAAATATGAGTGTTACGGAGTTATGTATGTAGCATCGATCCGGTGCGGAGAGGACCACGAAAGCAATAAATACCATTGTATGATTAGTTTTGCGCGCGATTGGAGTCGAATTAAACCAGCCATTAATACGCCTTCAGCTACAGGTGTTATTACAATTAATTTGGGGGAAATATGGGGTATTATGATAAAGGGTCTCGGTAAGAAGTAATTATAACCAAGATGGCGGCCGAGGGGACTGTCACGTACACTGGCATCTTATCTAAATAATTTTCGGCGTGAATGACTAATGGAGGTATCGATCAGGGTGCGGGGGAATTATGGATGCTGCACATGTGTTCTGATATCCTGGTGGATTGTTTGTGTTTGGGTTTGTTGTCGACTGATATGTCTGTATGAATGATGCTCATACGTAGATAGATAGATAGATTATGTAACGGGTTTGCATGGTTAAACTTGCAGTATTGCTTGTACTACTTTGATACAATATACATACGTACATATAATCACGCCTTTATCCCTTACGGGGTAGGCACAGCACCAAGGGCCGATAGAACTACATGGTACCACTTCTGACCAATTTTGAGGGTATAGTTGAGATGTACAAGTTCGGTTAATAGTGACAAGTGGTCAGCCCATCGCCTAGAAAACACCAAGACCCTTTTGTCCCTCTACTGACTTGTACAGTATGCCCGGGAAGAGAAGCAGCTGTAGTATTTTACTTTTTTTTTCACTCCCAGGGCAGCATAGAAGAAATTGATACAATTTACCTATAAATAATACTAGAATACTGCTGTAGATGAATTATATCGCAACAAGCATATGTTCAAACGCAAACAAAACAGTACAAAATGATGTTCTATTTATCACAACAAAGTTCCAAAAAAGATAAGCATGTTGTGCATTCTTTAATGGGTTAATTTAACATAAGTACTTAAAGTAGTTTTTTTTTTTTTAATTTATTTCAGATTTTTAAAAGAATTACAATTAGGTTCAGGGTGCCATTAAACCGGAGGGGTTTCACTTGGCGCCCTTTATGTAACTATTAGTTATAAATTATTTACTTGATTTATTCAGTACCTACACTCAACCTGGGACACATTTATACGTTTCACCGAATAGTTTCTATTACCGCTTTTTCTTTAAAGAAATTAAACATAGTAAGTCAGAAAATAGTATACATATAGGTTAAAGTTTGTACTCGTAATACTGAACTGTGTGCCTAAACGTTATTTTCCTCCAGCATATAAGTGTTCAGTATCTGGGTAAAATAGGTAATTAATATAAACTAGACTGCATTAATATTCATAGTGTTATCACAATCCTAATAATAATAATATATTCCATTGTTATAGGTACAATAATAATTTACTGCGAAGGTCCTCGAACATGGCTGTGCAGTACGGCGTGCTATTCAAACCACCATGAAATAAAAAGGTATATTGCCTGTGCCGATGTACGGGACTTCACTAGAATACATCGGCTGAACATTTTTTGACAAAATATCTCTGATCTAATGATATAATAATAACTTAATTATACCACAGAAGAATAAGATGTAGACATTGGCTAGTGTCATACTAACTGTTTCGATGCACCATTAGACTTCCTCACAATTCCACTCCTTGACACTTAGATTCTATTAGTGTAATGTATAGGTATATTCTATTAATGTTGTTCTATTGACTGTCACTTACGCCTTATTTTATATGGAATTACAGGAGCCAATAAATTAAAGAAAACAGTCGGAATGGGAAACCTTTGTTTTTAATGTACGTACTGAATATTATTGATGCACTATAATTATTTAGAATAAGAAAGTATGTACTTCTAAATAGTAAAATGTAAATACTCTGTAATATGTAAATAATACCTTAAGTGTTATAAATTATATATGTAGCCCTTTTGAATAAACTAAATTGGATTAATTTGTGTACCTTAATTTTTATTTACATTTGAATAAATATACCAAATAATTATATTTTTATTTATAAAAAAATTTTGCTATCATTCCAGATGTGGAAGATTTTACAATATCATCTGGTACGAGGTACGAGTACGAGATACGAGTAGATATGCTTTATGCCACATTTCCAAAATCGCTCGACTGTATCAGCTGACTATCTAGGTGAGTTTCAATTAAATAATATTATATATACTCAACTTTGAAGATACCTAACACTTTCTCGTCAATGGGATGAAGTTTATAAATCGGAGTAAGCAGGTAATTACAAAACCGTGTCTAAGTTAGTCACTGTTACTGTCACAAAGTTATTTTAAAAACGACATTTGACAGCAAAATGTATAAGATGTCAGTCAAATTTAGGCATGTAAAAACACCGTAATGTCATATCATTCATCTGAGGTAATATCCTTATTATATAGCTTTAAATCCTTCTATTTTATAAACATCATCAAAATTTCGTATCGCAAATTATCACAATGCAAGCAATATACAACTTTCTTACATTTAAAACTTAACTAGGTAGTTATCCCTTTATTCACAATAACCCTTGTCATTTAAATACACCTATTCCCCATTAAAATAGTTATTTAAATAGCCAAAAGATCACCTTAAAAATAATAATTTAAATACATAAACAAACGGTTATTTCCTATTTTTCAGTCAGGAGTCTGTTGCTACGGCGTGCTACGTGTTGCTACGAGGTCTACGAGCTACTACGAATACTTTACGTAGGTGGTCATCTATGTTCGTAGCAAGCGTGTTTGTTATATTTTGTCTAGTCCAGTTTTATTGCATGTATCATGTAGTTACTCTAGTCAGAGTGATGTCAAAAAAATATATTCAACAATATTTCGTTTTTACTGCGAATCCTATACTAGACGTAGGACGTAGATATCGTAGGATTCACAAACGTTACATGGGTGCTTGGTTGGCTATATTTTACATACATACATGCATACATATAATCACGCCTTTATCCCTTACGGGGTAGGCAGAGCACCAAGGGCCGATAGAACCACATGGTGCCACTTCTGACCAATTTTGAGGGTATAGTTGAGATCTACAAGCTCGGTTTTTTCACTCTCAGAAAAGCGTAGAAGAAATAAATTTTATTTATGATGATATTATGTATTTTTTAGTATTTTAAATAAAGTTTTCCCCATATAAGTGTGTTTTCTGTTTTCTAGTTGCATTTTTGGTATAATTAAGCATGAATTGCATTTTAAACAGATCAAAATCAATCGAAATAGCCACACCATTATTCGTGAAAGCGATAACATAAAATTGCAGCTCCATAGTAACGTCTATACATCTTTTCCTCACGTCGAATGTCGCCGAGCGTTCTGAGGATCGACCAGTTTTTAAAGAACCCTAACTTTGTACAACTGTCCCCTTATTTCATAGAAACTTTTATAGTGTTGAGAGGGGTGTGGCAGGCCAGGTTATGTTGGTTACGGGTCGTACATATTTCTGCAATTGATTAGACAGGGGCGGTTGCCATGGCAACTGCACACGTTCATAGCTGTAGCTCACATGTATCGGGTTCCAATCACTTGTTATGTTGTTATGTTTGTTTTTAACCCGTCTGTGAAAAAATGTTGGTGTTATAAGCGTAATTTTGAGCTATGCGTGCATGTTTATGTGTTTGTGTGTTTTGAAGAAATATTGTGGAATATTTTAATCCAGCAATACGAAATAATAATTTAATACAACGCTTCGATATCATTTAGGTCATAGGCTAGCTAACTTATCACTGATATACATTAACTGTAACTTAAAGGGGTAGCTATCTAGATATAATACATTCTCGTATTTGACTCATTGTTATTGTAATTTTTAAATTAGTATTATCTAGGTACCTCGATATCCCTTCAAGAAACTGCCGAAATGCGAGGAAATTATAACCAGCGTATACCGCAGTATGTCACCTGCGTGCTAATTACGCGTTTTCTCGCGCCATCCCGCCATCCCGCGTCCCGCGTTAATCTCCGAGCCGTGGCTGAAAGCGCAGGCAATTATACCCGGCCGGTGCTATTGTTTAACCTGGCATCCAGTGTTTAATAAAATATATAAAGCCATTTATTCAGAAGTGTATGTGGCTCTCTTTCTCATGGTAAAAAGGACTAAGGGCTAATAGAAATAGTTTCTCTCAGATAACCCATGTAGATATTGTTATACAGGTGATTTTTGGTCGTCAACGTTCCCGAAAACTACGGAATCTCCTCATCACAACGATCATTTTACTCCATGGAAGCATACCTGGGAAGTGTCTGGTTTCCAAAATACCAGGGACCAAAGTTGAGTAAATAGACTGCGTTTTTCTGCATAAATGCACATTGACGCGTGTAACAAGGTTTTTTCACGATAAATTATTAATATTTGTTTATGAAAAAACTAATATAAACACTGGACACTATAAATTTCGCCTGATCAAGATTTTTTTTTTTTCAAAAAAGTTTACATCGTTTCCTAGCATTTTTTTTGGCATAAACTTACTTTATTTGATGTTTAGAGTACGTACACTTCGTTAAGGGTGGTAACGAAAAACACCCTTATAATAGACACCTCGATAATAGTATAATCTACGCCGAGATTTAGCTCAGGGAAGAATCTCTATTGTACCCGATAGTCAATATTTGCTATCATTATGAATTTAGGTAATTCCATATCTATGGTTATATTAAGGAATCTAATTCCCAAGTAAAAATTTTCAATAAGGGTGAAATTAGTTTTTTCTTTGATAAATATTCAAAATCAGTTTTCACACATTGGATGGATTGGCACACCGCCAGTACAACTGCTGTAGGCCAGGATCAACAGAGGCGTCCAGAGAATCGAAAATAAAGCATAGAAAATCCCGAGGCAGCATGCCACGATACCCAAATATAGTCACGTCCATTATCCCCAAAGCAGGTTGGGCAGAAGTGTGCAAATCACACACCCACTTTTCACCAGTTCCCCTATTAAGTCCCACGTTGCAAGCCACGATTCGTATGCTTATTGCATTCTACATTGATACCTTGATTGAGACTTATGTTACTATTGTCTATTTCACAGAATAGTTTCTATGCCTGATTGAACGGAACGAACATTTTTCGTATGCAGTGACACAGATAATGTGGTCATACACATAGTAAGTAGCGCCACCGTCCAACGGAACTATTCAGTGTAACGGACATTAGTATAGCATAGCTTGTACTGTTTGCATCGCTCCCCTCTACCCCCGCCTACTCCTCGTCGATTGGTTCCGTTTCCGGCTTCCTGATTATTTATTTTAATTCTCTCTTTTAACTCCTGGCTGCAGCTAACGTTAATTACTTGTGTTAACGACCTAGTAGATAGAACAAGCTCAGATAGACGGTGTGGGGTTCGATTCCTGGATCATGTTATATTTCTTATTAGCAACGTTTAGCCGTTCTTAATGTCTAAATTTCGGTACATTACATTACAGTACAATACTGTACATTACAATAATACAATCTAAGTGTCATGGACTCGGTGCATCGAGGCAGTTAGTAAGACATTAGCACTCTATGACATCTTATTCCTCTATGACTCAATGTACTGTGAATGCCTAGCTTCTTACCCTCAGTACTGTCGCGGGACATCATTAGAATACATCAGCTGCATCTGTCGTAAGAGTCAACATAGGAATTTAGGGACGTTCTCTTAGAGTCGATGAGCTAGCAACTTGTCACTTTCTTTGACATGTTATGCCAATCCACGTTCTGTCTATCCCATTGTTGGGAACAGAGCAGTGTGGTATATGTACTATATACGCTCATTAGTACTTTAACTGCCTGCCCAGCGTGGTGACTATGGGCAAAAACCTCCCTATAGCAGTAGCCTTGTGGCGTGCCCTGGGGGAGGCAGCAGTTCAGCAGTGGACTGCAATAAGCTGAAGATGAAGAGAGAGTACTTTGATTGTAATCGTAATTAGTAATAACTTTGAACGTCCAGGGTGAGACTTTTCTTTATTACCTACTGAATAACAATTACAAGATTACAATAAAATTTTATTATGTTTTAGCAACTAGACCGCCTTGTGAAGTTAAGAATTACCTTTACGTGAGACTTTTCTGCTATATTTAATTACCATTATGAGATTACAATTTAATTATGTTTTAGCAACTAGATAGCCTAGTGCAGGTACTATAAAGGTGTGTTATGTGTATAATGAAGAGGGTTACGAGCGAGAGCCGTAACACCGCTGCATTGCTCGTTACAATTTAATTAGAAATAATAACGCTATGAACTTACAATAAAGTGCATCGATATTAATGCTATTAAAATCTTGAAATTAAATTTTGCACTACCTACAATCGCCACGAGAAACCAGACAGGCCCCCTGATTACGTAAAAGCAATAGCAAAGCCGAAGCAAAGCGAAAGCGAAAATTGTACATATTCGCCTTGAAATGAAAGTTCCTTTGAAATTCATTTTACGTAATACGAATTTGACAAGCAATCAGCGATTTTTGTACAATTTTCACTATCGCTTTGCTTTTGCTAGTTAGGTAATAAGGGGGCCGAGTACCCAGCATGCAAGATGATACATCGCACTATTTCCGAAATCACTAGTTTTTGATTTCGGAAATAGTGCAATGTATTATCCGGTGGTGGGCACACCCATACTGAATGTTTGAACTTCTGATTTGTAACGCCTAATATACGAGTAATTTCATTTATTACAATTGGTTGTTATAAAAGAAAAAGAGTCTGCAACATCCTCAATATTCTGTTTAATATATTTGTGAGCAGCATGCAATCAGACCTCCACGTCACACAAGGGTAATGAGGTCCCCTGCAAGGGTGAATGCATTAGCGCAGGGGGGGGGGGTTGCAGGGGAAGGGGGGGATTACACCCTCACACGCGTCTATTTGCATAAGCTGATGAGAATGTCTCATTATGCGCGCCATGCACGTGCCATGCGTCTTGTGTATTTCGCTTTGCAAGTAGGTATTGGCCTGTCTATGTATGTATGTATTAATGTAGGTATCTTCTATTAGATGTAGACAGTGATGTGTTATTATGACTAGATTGTGCTTAAAACTAACTCACTTCATATACGTATTTTGATAAAAGTTAGCGGTTTTGTTAGTAAGTCAGAATTCAACGCGGATGAAGTCTATACAATATAGGTACAGAATGTTTTTTCGTTGCCGAACATTTTGTTCGTTTCGTTAACGAAGGGTACGTACTCTATACATCAAATAAAGTAACTTTATGCCGTAAAAAATGCTGGGAAACGATGAAATTTTTTTTGATTTTTTTAAATTACTTGATCGGCTGAAAATTATAGTTTTTTCATAGACAGATATTAATTATTTCTCATGAAAAAATCGTGCTACACGCGTCAATGTGCAAATGCAGCAAAACGCAGTCTATTTACTCAACTTTGGACTCTAATATTTTGGAAACCAGACACTTCCCAGGTATACTTCCATGGAGAAAAATGATCGTGATGATGAGGAGATTCCATAGTTTTCGGGAACTCAAGTTCATCAAGACCAAAAATCAAGCCATAACTGCAGGATCATAAGGGAGTTCCCACAACAACGTTTACACACTGCATAGTGGGGACAGATATTAATGTTCAGTGACAAGTTGCTAGCTTATCGCCTGTGCTAGACTGATGACTCACAGACGAATCACATAGGAGCAAGAAGGCAGCATATATATCATCTGAATTTACTGAGTACATAACTATAACTTATAATTAATATTCTAGTCCTAGGTCTTAATGACGAGAGAGAGGGATAGGGGCATAGCTCGGAAGTTGATGTCTAATAGAAAACTTGCATATATATTGGGGCCAATTCTAGGCTGGATATTTTAGATAGAGCGATACAAAATTATGTTTTATCTTTTACTGTAGTAGGTATATACTAGAACAAAGTCGCGGGGCAAAGCTAGTAATGTAATTAAGAAATTTCCAACAGATCGTCCTTCTAAAGCTCGTCACACACGGTCACGTTAACAAAATCGTATATTTTCTAGATTGTTAAATTCCAGAGGAACGTCTGGCTGGACAGAGGGGCTGGAATCCAATTTGGGAGATACGGACGACCGGACCTCGGACCGGATCACCGGACTGCTCGCCGGACTGACACGACGGACAGCCCTTTAAGGTTAACATCTTACTTTTAAAGTATACGAATCTAGTACCTCAGCTTCAGCAAGTAGCTAAACGCATTTCGCATATTTTGCAGGTTGGTGCAGGTTTTAGTATTTACCTATTCCTCAATTGAAAAAAGCTGGCTGTATGTTTTTGGAACTCTATCTGTTATACAGGGTGTAACAAAAGGGAAAAGCTATGTAAATAAATAGCTCACTATAGAGAACCTATTTCCAAAATTTCAGACTCAAATTCACATTTTTATTTTTCCACATAGTATGAAGAATTCCGAAACAATTCAGGAATGTCCATACAATCTTGAAAAATAAACATGTGATTTCGAGTCTCAAATTTTGGAAATAGGATCTCTATAGGGGGCTATTTATATAGCTTTTTGCTTAACATACCCTTTCTGTTACACCCTGTATACCACTGAGAACATTCGTGTCCTAACACATATATATTCAACAAACACGGCTGTGTTCTCAAAAATGTGTGTAGCCAGAACTGCAGGATCACGAAGGAGATCATGCAGCCACGTTTAACATAACGAGGTTTGATGATAAAAATTAGTGACAAGTTGCTAGCCCATCGCCTGAGAAACACCCGTAAATTCCTTGGTCGACTCTTACGACATACACAAAAGGAGATGCAACTGATCTATTCTAGTAAAGTATCATACACTTTATGTGTATGTATCTATACAGGGTGTAACAAAAAGGGTACGTTAAGCGAAAAGCTATGTAAATAGCCCACTAAAAGGAACCTATCCACAAAATTTCAGACTCGAAATCACATGGTTATTTTTCCAGATAGTATGGAGAATTCCTAAACAACTCAGAAATGTTCATACAATTCTGAAAAATAAACATGTGATTTCGTGTTTCAAAGTTTGGAAATAGGTTCTATATTAGTGAGCTATTTACAAAAGTTTTCGCTTAACATACGCCTTTTGTTACATTCTGTATATAAGTAGATGAATACTTGGCTATCATCACATAAGTGGCTAAGTCGCCACTTTGCATACAAGAGCATACATGCAGTTCCTAACCAAGTACGAGTAATTACCGCTGGTCGGCTATCAGACCATTAATCCTGGGCCCCGCATCGCCTGGAACTATGCAGCGCCTGCGACAGGGCCCCGGGGGGCGAGGGCGGGGGGTGCAGGGGCCCCCGGGCGGGGGGGTTCAGCCAATATTATACGGACGTAGTTAGCGCGCACTGATATTAAGAATTCCACAGTTTGTAGAGTAATGTGGCGATGGAGTAATGTTAACTAGGTAACTATAGTGATATCATTTACAGCCCTGAGAAGTCCACTGTTGGACATAGGCCTCCCCCAACAACCTCCACTCCGACCGGTCGGAAGCAGCCTGCATCCAACCGACGCCCGCAACCTTGGCCAGGTCATCCGTCCACCTCGCGGGTGGCCTTCCCACACTGCGCGTGCCGATACGTGGTATCCACTCTAGAACTGTCCGACTCCATCGGCCATCAGTTCTTCGAGCTATGTGCCCTGCCCATTGCCACTTCAGCTTGCTGGACCGTTCAGCTATGTCGGTGATCTTTGTACGTCTGCGGATCTCCTCATTTCTGATTCGATCACGCAGAGAGATCCCAAGCATAGCTCTCTCCTATATACTATGTATTTAGTAAATATACGACTATACATATATGAAAGATTGACGATTGGTGGTGAAGGGAGTGGTTATAGTTTACCTGGGTTGGTAGTGACCATGAATGTCGCGCCATAGGTCTTGGATTCGATCCCGGTAGTGGCAAACATTGATTATGATGTGTATCGATGTTTGTTTTCGATACATTCATGTTTTATATAGGTACATAAGACCAAGAAAATGTACTGTAAGACTAAAATGTGTGTTTCAATATACAGGATGTTTTTTTGGTTGTCACCGTTATTTCATTTTGAGAAGATCTAAACTAAAGAAACAAACTACTAAGAAATAAACAAAATGATAGATAAATATAGGTAGCAAGTACTTTATAGACCTTTTTCATTACTATGTTCGCTTAGATCAAATAAAATAAGCAAACACTCTATAACATAGCAGATTGAATTTGAAAAACTTTTTTATTATATGACCTAGCGCAATTTCTAAATTCTACGTCGTTTATAAGCCTCTGTCAGCAGGCTACTCTACACGCTGAGATTGGAGCGAACGGGCGCAAAGTTGGTAATTGAAAAATCTTTCCGCTCCCCCCCACTACCCTCTCATCCCCACCCCTAGACTCACATAAAGCTAAATTAAACTCTACTTTAATCAGCCATTCCGTTTTAATGCACCTAAATGTAATCTAAAACCGTTGGTAACGATCGGACATAGGGAGATGCTAATTCCAACTAATATTAAACGCCAAAGTAGGTTTGTTTGTTATCTCTTCAGGCTTTATTTAGTTAACCAATCTTCTTGAAAATTTGCATACATATATAGTTGGCAGTACGGAGAAGGACATAGGCTATATGCTACGCGAACGAAGTCGCGGGAAACTGCCAGTCAAATATATTTGCTTAAGCTTAGTTTCCTAGGATAACGCTGCCGTTATGAAGCGGCTTTGAGAAAACATTTTAAATGTCGCCGCCGTAAAGAAGGCGTGGTTTGTTGCTATACCTATAACGATATCGTTGTCAGGAAACAAAAGCTTTAGGTAAATAAGAGGTGATAACTAGATGGTTTAGGTCTGCGTCTTCTAGTTGGACACTTAAGCCTCGAGCACACCGGATGCGTATGCGTGCACGTAAGCGTAGACGTACACGTACCTACTCTGAGTAATGTATGGGACTGTCACCGCATGACGTCTATGCTTACGTGTACGCATACGCATCCGGTGTGCTCGAGGCTTTAACGCTTTTACACGTACCTCTGAGTTGCAATGTATGGAACTGTATAGGCACGGGCAGACCGGATGCGTATGCGTAGACGTAAGCATAGACGTCAAGCGGTGACAGTTCTATACATTAAACTCAGAGGTACGTGTACGTCTATACTTACGTGCACGCATACGCATCCGGTGTGCTCGAGGCATTAAAGAATGGTTGAAGAAATAATCCCAAAAATACCTTCTTTTTCTGACTATCATAAACTCTAGTCGTAAACTCTTATAGCGGCTAATGCATGAGCACCATCTTCTTTAGTACCTACTATGAGTACAAAGTCGCGGGCGTCCGCTAGTATATTACATATAGTATATATTGTATATAAAAACGGTACTTACAGGTAAGTATGCCACCGATCGCCATTAACTGCAACAAAGTAACAACTCAAATTTTAACAAGAACAATAACTAAAGAGTAATTCAAAAGACGTAGCGCTGTCACATTACGCCTACTCGTACAGGGTGGACTCACCCCCGGGGGGTGGGGGGTAGCTTTAGGGGGGAGGAGGAGCCATTCGTCAGCCTCTCTGAAAATGTTTTCAGTTTTATTTCATAAATAAAAGTTTTCGGTGGTTGTAATGAGAGAGCTTATGTTCTGTGTTATGTTGGAGGTTTGATATTGTACTATGTTATTAGCTATTGCCCGCGACTTCGTCCGCGTGTACTACAGAAAGTAGCCTATGTCTCTTCTTCGTACTGCCACTATTTATGCAAAATTGCAAGAAGATTAGTTGACAAATAAAGTAAGAAGAAATAACAAATAAACGTACTACTTATGTGTACTCAAACAAATATTCTTTTACCGTGTTATTACAAAAGAATTTAAACAATTTTTAAGCTAAACATGCCCTAAATTTGGCAGATATGCCATATATTTTGCTATCAAACGTCATATTTAAATCGAGTCTCACTTTAGGCGCTCTTTTGTAATAACACCGTTAGTTTTTAACTAAACGTTTCAAATAGACATAAACCTTGTTATTACAAATAAATTAATTAAGTTTAATTGTCCCGATAGCTCAGTTAGTTAGAGCAAAATCACGGTATGGGAGAGGTCGTGAGTTCAAATCTCACTCGGGTGAAGAATTTTTTCATTTTCTTAATAATATTTATAAATAAATGAACATAATATAATTACCTAATTATGAGAAATAATTCATAAACAGTGCTACTAAATGTCATATATCTGTCTGTGATTTTAGACACGTTTTTGTAATAACACCGAAAATCTATTTAGATTTTGACCCTCACTAAGCATTCTCCTTTGTACACTTTATAACCCTGTATTTAAATATAGTTACAAAATGCAACATTTGTGCACAACACCCCTGCAGTATATCACAGAAGCCTAGCGACTCAGACTTGCTATAGTCCGTTTCATACAATAATTCCTATGCCTGATTTCGGAACTAACATTATTTGTATGCAGAAATACAGATAATGTGTCATAAATAATGTAACTAGCGCCATCATCCAAAGGAACTTTTTGGTGATACGCGCTCTACAATGAATACATTTAGCGAGAATGTAGCAAATCCCACCATTTCCGAGAGGGGACTAAACTATAAAACTTTTAACCGACCACATTTACGACCTTATTCAATCCAATAAGAATGAAGTTGCAATTCCAATTTGTTTTGGAAAAGCTCCGTCAATAAACGCCGAGGGGTGGCATTTTCTTATTTTTGCACTTCATTCATAATTTTGTTTGAATATTATTTCTTATTTTCGTTGCGAAGGGTTCTATAATCTACTGATCGCGTTTGGGGTACCCACTTTATAATAAAATATTAATACCTATATCTTTATAAACTGTCAACATTCATATGTACCTACGGGCAGATATATAACAATAAAAGGTGTGGAGGTCGCTTCTAATTTTAATTATAGATTTTCGCACAGGTTTTTCTATTTCACCATTTTCTCTATCTATAAATAGTACGAGTATTTCTTACAAGGCTATGAAGTTTTTTAGATTGGTTTCTATTTTAGTAGGTACTTGGTAACTATAATACATCAACAAACTTGCGGCGCGGGCGCATGTGAATTGAGTCTGGTTTCCGACAAAACAATTGACATAGAAGCACGCTTTAATGGTCAGCGAAATATTATGGAACTATATCTAAATATGTGAAACTAAATATAAAATATGAAGACAAGAAATAGCGCTAAAGTCACCAGCCGTCGCAGTTAGCCGCTCCTATAATTACACAGGTATTTAAAAACGTGAATTTCTCATAATTTTGCGGATAACTAGAAAATAACATAGTTATAGTCCATTAAAGATATTACAAATATGTAATTGTGGTGGATAATAACCAGGTACTACGTAATGTTGTGTCGTTGCTGTGTTTACTTTCAAGTGAAAAACTTAAAAGGAATCGTTTCTATTCATACCCTGCTAAGATAATTGTTATGTGAAAACAATTTTTCCACAATGAGTCAATAATTGTTCACAACTAAGTACTATCATTATAAAATTATTAATAAAGAAATGGAAAAAATTCTTCACCCGAGTGGAAATCGAACCCACGACCACTGCATTCCGTGCTGGTGCTTTTATCACTGAGCTACCGGGTCTATCATTATATTTATTTTATTTCTTAGTCTTTTTAAATAATCGTCTGTTTTTAAATCGTTCTAAAGGTAGAGCATTGGTTTTTTAGCAACTGTCACAATAAAAAATAATTAATCATCAGTTAGAAGTTAAATATATCTACTAGGGATGCTATAAAACCAAAGGTCTCAAAACAATTTAACATAAAGTTAATTCCTTAGTTAGTTAAAACAAAAGTCCTTATAATTAACTTTAATCTTCACCCAACCTCAACTTTTCTACACTACAACTCAATTTGCTGACAAATTCATAAAATTCCCCATTCAAAAAGCTATGTATGTTTCCCAAGCGATTACATCACAACTTGTACATTCCTTCCGAGTGTTTAAAATTGGGCCCCGCAGGGCTCCGAGGGATAGAGGGCAGAGTAATTGGTGTCTGAGGGCCCGCGGTCTGGGGCCCCCTAGACCGTGGAGGAAAGGCAAAGTAGACGTGCGAGATTCGAGATTCGCCTACGCTAATGAACCAATCACTGGATAACATTTACTTCCTTCAGTAGTCTTTTCAAAGGTGAGCTACGGAATGGTGACATTATCCTATCCTGCCTACTAATCCTACTCATCATCATACTCCTGCCCTTAACCAATTATTTATGGGTTCGGCGCAATATACTCATGTTGCCAAGGATTCGGCGTTCGTGTAATTTATGTGACGCGTCTGCTAGTTTTCTAAGAACAAATGTAGTCTTGCCACCTCCTTTTCATCCTTGCTTCACGTGTCCCGCAGTCTGGGCCTGCTAGACCCCTAGTATACATATTGGCGACATATTTTCCGATTGAAATTTATTGTAAATCGCGACGGGACAGGACGCGGGTTGCGGGATGCGAGACCGGCCAGAAAGCCTCCCCTGGAGATTTATTTACCTATTTCTTATTTTCTATTGGTTAAATTTTGTAGACGTTGTACGTAAGAGTATTAATTTTAAGGCTATGATTTAGAATGAAACCAAAAGTTAGGACGAAATTAATTAAAATTAGTTAAATTACTTTACTAATCATTAAAAATGCATTATATTACCAAGATGAAGGTTTTTTGATGTAGTCTTTAGCTATGCAGCCGCTTTTCTTTGAAAACAGACACATATTGTGATAGACACCGTACGGATTTATTTGCATTTACTATAACATGAACGACTTCAACTAAACACAGTTTACTCACTTCGGGTTCATTCGGGTGCCGCCGGCGGAATGTCCCGAGGTTTGTACCACGCGACGAAGAAACGCGTAAATAACCAAAGATATGTGTTAAGAGGACAAAAATAAATATAAAAGTGTAGCGTTAAAAAGCTAACTCAAATTAGTAATCTATCCAGCTATAGTTATAACAGACATAGATATGAATGGTTTCTTCAGTATAACATACTATCTACAACAAACTCGTAATCATCTTCCACCATCTTTGTATATGTACCTTCAAGGTGCTCCATCGATAAACGAATATTTATTTGGGTGTCAGTTTGTTTTTCATCTCATTATCCATTTCTTTCCCTCTCATCTGCAGTTCAGATAAGGCTTTCTCCGTCATGCCGGTAGTATTGTGGTAGAAATTGAATTCGCGAAATCAAATGTAGTTCGAAATGAGTTGTCGACGAGTGACGTTATCAAAAAATTGATCGTCTCGTGAGCGACCGGCTACGGGGTGACTCGTGAGCGATTTCTGAACCTAAAAGTAAAAATTACGGGAACCACCACTAAAGATTTGTATTTGTATTTAGTTATATTTCGTATTGCACTATTAAACAGTTTTTATATAAAGTAGCTAGAAAATGTTTCGCGTAAAGGTGTAGAGATCTTAAAATAAAACTTCACGTTTTTTTTTATGAATGATGGTCCAATAATTCAATTTGTATTTTTTTTTTGCTAAAGATGCACACTATATTAGGCTCAATATAAAAATATCAACCTCTTTATAGAATGTTTAGCAAAATATTTTAATCGAAGTGAAAATAAAAATATTTCAAAACTTGGCTATTTAAATTACGAGTAACTAGCTACGAGTAGTAACGAATATTCCTGACATGTTTATTCATGTAGCCCATACGATCATAAAAGAAACTTATTCAGTAATAAACAAAATAAGTAGCAATGATGTATACTTATCTCTTTATCTATATGCAGTTATCATTCGACCGTCCACCCAATTGTGTCCGTCCATCACCTCTTGACGTGCCTTCATAATATAACGAGACATTCCGTAATCTACTCATTATTAAGTCTACTGTAGTATCTTATCTACATATATCGTTATGCCGTATATTACTCAGTAATTAATCTATAATATAAAAATGAATCGCTGAATGTGTTACTAAGCGCAAATCTCGAGAACAGCTAAACCGATTTCGCTAATTCTTTTTTAGAATATTAAATTACAACATTTTAAATGTAATATTCTAAAAAAGAACAATATTTCACCGCAAAATGTTTTTAAAATCATCCATTAAAATCAGACGCGTTTAGCTAAAAATAATTTATTATGTAAGATATTTCCAATAATACGTGTAATAAGGAATAGTGGACTCTCATGGAAATATGAGTTTTACATGTTCATTACCATCGCTGGCACAGAATATCAAATGATTAAAAAATCACAGATGTCCAACAATTTCACTTTCATTTGTATAGATTTATGTGAATGCATTTCCAAACTGACCCCTGTGTAAGGGTCGTGGGGGGTGCGGGGTGCTCTTTGCATGATCAGCGCAAATCATTCAATGTTATTGTTTCTGCAGGGGTTGTTTACTAGGGGATGGATGCTTTTGTTTGTATTACGGAAAATGTCCATTAAGAATGTAAAGTTATTTTACTTTTTTGTAATGTTATATTTTTCACCCCGAATAAATAAATTAGAGGGCGTTGTGAAGTTTATTACCGATGTTTAAAGCTATGTAGTATATTTTGAGATGTAACGTATATTGACCAAATTGTAGAGACTTGTTTTATTTGATGAATGTTCATGTAGGTAAATTGTAACGGCTTGTAAATAGCATTTTGTATAGATGAGCATGATTTATGCTATGCACTATGTATTGTACAGGCTGTTTTTCGTTACTACCCTTAACGAAGGGTACGTACTCTATACATCAAATAACGTAAGTTTATGCCAAAAAATGCTGGGAAACGATGTAAATTTTTTTGTTTTTTTTTTTATTATTTGATCGGGCGAAATTAATAGTGTCCAGTGTTTATGCTAGTTTTTTCATAGACAGATATTAATTATTTTACGCGAAAAAATCTTGCTATGCGCGTCAATGCGCATTTATGCAGAAAAACGTAGTCTATTTACTCAACTTTGGACCCTAATATTTTGGAAACCAGACACTTCCCAGGTATGCTTCCATGGAGAAAAATGATCGTGATGATGAGGAGATTCCGCAGTTTTCGGAACGTTGACGACCAAATATCACTCTGTATAAATCCTATCAAAATTTTTGCATTTCATTGTTTACAGTAAAGACGGCTGTGGAGAGAACACAGTTATGCCAAGACTTAGATTCGGAGGTATCTACAACAAGGTCATCATCACCTTCCTACCTTGATCCCATTATTTATGGAGTATGCAATACGGTTTCTACAAGGTATAAATAAATTAGTTGTTAGCTAATCCTATCCTACTAATATTATAAACGCGAAAGTTTGTGAGTATGGATGGATGGAAGGATGTATGGATGGAGGGATGTTTGTGACTCTTTCACGTGAAAACGGCTGGAGCGATTTTAATAAAATTTGGTTTGGAGTTAGCTGACACCCTGGAGTAACACATAGGCTACTTTTTATCCCGGGAAAATATTTTTATCCCGAAAATTTTCGACATTTTGTTTTTTCTGCAGTACACGCGGACGAAGTCGCGGGCGTCTACTAGTCTTAAATTAAAAAGCGGAGTACTTTTGTACTCTGATCAATAAACCTAAAGCTCTAAAGAAAGATAACTCAGTAATCATTCAACTCTCTGTACCTAGTATAAGAAATTCGATGCTTTTTAAATTAAAATAAAATACACTTTTTAAATATACACGATCATTCAGTGAACTTTCTTTCAGATCTAGGCATCTATAGATAGGTGTGCAAATTGTAAATGCACAAGTACCTACACAGTAGGTCACGCATGATGAAAGTCATAGTCTCTATATTTCCTTCGATTTCACGTCAATTTGTAAAGTCCTGGTTTAACAAGGGACGCAATAAAACGTCCGAGCAAAGATCCAATCACATAACGCTGATCGCCGCAAATCCTCCATCACGGTAACGGGCGACCGTCGCGCGACCATCGTGCGACTGTCGTGCGACTATTGCATGATCGTGAACACTGGCGGAGCGCTGATTTAGTTATTTATACGAAGCCCACGGTTAGGTGTGGAGATGATGTACGAAGTTGATACTGAATGTGGTAGTTTTGAAGCTATTCTTTGTTTGGTCACTGGCGCTTTCTAATGGTGCCTAAACACAATCTTGGCCATATATATGACTAGACTAGGTGTAACCTATTTCGTACACATGGCCTAGGTGAAAGTGTTGCAGAGTATCTTTGTGTCAATGTACAACCCATAAATACTAATTGTGGAGACTATTGAATGTTTTTCTAATAACCTATAGAATGCCTAACCTTGTACTAATTTTCTCTTCTAATATTTTAGAATATGTTTATGAGTAATGATGCAAAAGCAATTTCGCTAATTTGCCATATTCACATCTCTGAGGTGATGAACTAGCAACTTATGACTGATCTGTTACATCTTGCTCCCTATGCGAAATGTGGCCGTAAGATCTGAACACTTCGTCCCACTGGTGGGACCAAGCCTGGTGGAATGAACGGGAATAAACCGGAATCAGGATCAGCCTTGTATGTGTAAAAATAAGAGTGCCATATCCATTAAAGCATCATCCACGTTCGCTGCATATACGGCGATTGAAGCCGATTCCGTCTAAGACAAAGTGTGTTATTTCTCGCGGGACCTCCCCCTCCCCCCTCCATCAACCCTCCCCCGCCCCTAGGGGGGTAATATTTACGGCCCTCTGCTGTCCGTGCGCGATAAATTTGTCATCACGCGAGTTCTGACTGTTCTAGGTGGAAGCTCTATATTCATATCAAAAGAAACGTAAAATAACACTAGTATTTGCGCTGCCAGGACTGAAGTTGAAGTTGCTGGTTCAATTCCTGTGTATACTCATTCTACAGAATTTATCTTTTTGATGAAAAATATTCCCTCTACGAGTAGTATTATAAGTGCGAAAGTAACTTTGGTTGTTTGCTACCTCTTTGCTTGCTTTACTCACTCGAGCAATCTTTTTGAAATTTTGAATAAATATAGTTGAGAGTACGGAGAAGGAAATAGGCTACATTCTGTAGTCCACGCAGACAAAGTCGCAGGCTACATCTAGTACGATATATTCGGAAAAGGGCAGAAACAGTCTCTTTCTGGAAAAATCCACTTTCTTCCTATAATATAATTACATATGAGCACGACTAGTTAATAAAAAAACATTAAAATGCCAAGTGCATAACTAGTCTCAATTAATCCCCTGACGAGGCAGTTTCGTCCAGCATTATAGTTTATCGAAATCCAAATCACGCCTCCAAATTCCCATACAACAGTGGAATTATTAGTGTTCCCACACGAATGCTCAAATTGAGGCATTTAGTGCGAGGTGACGCCGCACTTCACACAGTTACTCGTATTTTACTAAAGTGGATATTAACTGCTTCGATAGTATGGAGGAAAGGTTATTGGGAGGTATGGTGAGGAGAGGTATAGCTAAAGGTAAAACTGCTATCACCATAGTGCTCGGATTTCATGGGATTTAAAAAGTTCGACCATTATTTAAATATTATTTAAAGATCATCTTTGTTCTATCCAAAGTCATACAAAAAATAGAATTTCGTAAATCACCACACTACTACCTCTGTCTGTCCCTATGTATGCTTAGATATTTAAAACTACACAACTTTGTTGTTTTTGATGCGGTTTTTTAATAGATAGGTAATTTATAAGTTTCAAAAAGGTTTTTCTTTACACGCTCTTATTAAATGCTGCTTTTCTCAATTCCAGGTTTCAACAAAAACTGAAGAGGTGCAGAATTATGGACGACGAGTTTCATCACCTCATCATCATCATACAGCCATCGACAACATACGCTAGGTACTTGATAAATAACTAATTATATGACTCTTTAATGTTACGGTGACATCATTTATTAAATTTTCTAAAATCAATATGTAGTGCAAATTATTTTTTTTTTTTTTTTCTTCTTAAAAAATGGATGATCACTATAAAAAAATAGTAGACGCGAGTTTTGTTCATGCAAACTATTAGTCTATATGTTATTCTGATGCTATAGGCTATATAACTGCTGAGTTTTATCGAAATCCGTCCAGCATTTTATGCATCAAAAGTAACAAACACTCAATAAAATTTTCAAAATTAATGAATCGGATGTGTGGGATTATACCTCCGAGTATAGTTTGTACTCGTATTGGAGTGTGATACAAAGCCCAATGTCTTGCCTAAACAGTTCTACAGAGTGGATTATTGGAAATACTTATTAATAAACACAGGTAAATAACATATGAATATGTAGACTATATGATTATTTAGGTAATCACTGTGTATACGATACTATCGGACAGTCGCCTCGCTCATTGGTATACTCGAGTATTGGACTCTACAGGATGCTCCACTAAATTATATGGCATTTCTCCCACTTGATGGACTCTCGTTAGACAGGATGATTTTTGGTCGTCAACGTTCCCGAAAACTACGGAATCTCCTCATCATCACGATCATTTTTCTCCATGGAAGCATACCTGGGAAGTGTCTGGTTTCCAAAATATTAGGGTCCAAAGTTGAGTAAATAGACTGCGTTTTTCTGCATAAATGCACATAGACGCGCATAGCAGGATTTTTTCACGAAAAATAATTAATATCTGTCTATAAAAAAACTAACATAAACACTAGACACTCGCACGATCAAGGTTCCCAGCATGGCATAAACTTACTTTATTTCATGTATAGAATACGTACCCTTCTTTCCTGTATTATAAACTTTCATATCATTTGATTTTGAGTATATTCATACATCAGGGTGTAACAGAAAGGGTATGTTAAGCGAAAAGCTATGTAAATAGCCCACTATAGAGAACCTATTTCCAAAACTTCAGACTCAAATTCACATTTATATTTTTCAGATAATATGAAGAATTCCGAAACAACTCAGGAATGTCCATACAATCTTGAAAAATAAAAATATGACTTCGAGTCTCAAATTTTCGAAATAGGATCTCTATAGTGGGCTATTTACATAGCTTTTCGCTTAACATACACTTTCTGTTACACCCTGTATACATATTCTCAAAATGAGATAGTCAGAACTACAGAATCATAAAGGAGATTCTACTTATATAACCAGCCACGTTTAGTAAAGTGGGGATAGATGTAAAATATTAATAACAAGTTGATACCTCATCGCTAGAACACCAGACCGATTTAGCAGTGTCAACTCTTACAATGCACGAAAGGAGATGCACTTAATGTATTCTATAAAATTATTAACAAAGAAAATGGAAAAAATTCTTCATCGGAGTTGGAATCGAACCCACGACCACTGCAAACCGTGCAAGCCGCTATAACCACTAAGGATGACGAATTTTACCATCTCTTTTCCAAATTACATATTGGCAACGTTATTCCTCATCCCGATAGCTATACACTAGCCAAATCTCGGCAAACAAAGCTGAATCCCTCAGCACAATGTTTAAAGATGAAACGATCAACCATATCCAAACGGATTATATTAATGGAGAAGTATTTTTATAAATTTATCTTAGTCAAGATATTATCTTTCTTAATATATAAAAAATCCGTGTCACTGTGTATGTTCCGAATAAACTCAAAAACGAGTCAACTGATATTCATGAAAATTGGCATATATATGTAATTTGGTCCAACTTAGATGATAGGATAGTTATTATTTAAATTAATGGTCTTAATAACTAATAATTAATAAAAAACTGATCATCAACGTTGGTTGTTGTTATTAATCGTACGTTCCATAAGTCTGCAACAGATGGCGCCTTCTGAATTCTTCTGTCTTTTCTGCAGTCCACGCGGACGGAGTCGCGGGCGTCCGCTAGTATATTATAAAATTATTAACAAATTAACAAAATTAATGTATTCTAGTAAATGTAAGTGTGTTCAAAAGTTTTGGTGGTATTGTGTCTTCTTTGATAAGGGCCTGATCTTGCCTGAAACCATTAATTTTTTTCTGTGGATGCGACAATATTAGGTATAATATCGTAAAATTATCATCAATAGTTTACAGCAAACTGCTAATTCTAATAATTTGATGAATGAATTGCAATGTAAATGTAAGTCACATCATATTTCAGTGGGCAAACAAACAAGTGATACTTAATATGTATGCCGCTGATTTGTTCGTTTGTTTGTTCGCTATATCTTGTCGATATCGAAGATATCGTCCGCAAATACTGCAATCTACTAGAGACTGCTGAACAACGATACGATACAATCGGTTTAGACGTTAACTAGATAGTTTGTTATCCTGTTAAAAAGTTAGTCATAATTAAGTTATAACTTAATTTGACTGAATTTTTAAGTGCAATTTTGTATACCCTTTGCAAACCAAATTTTTCAAGTGAAAGTTTAGCAAATATTTTTGAGACTTTTCATACCCAATGTCGTCGTTACCAAAGTTACTCATTATGTGGGTCTCGTGTTTTAATTAGTACCTTGATGGTCACGTCATCGGTCGTTACTGTCGTCACCGCTTCCCGGATCAGTGTGTTGGAGGTCGACCTGCCATCGTAACGTAACGCGTTGCTTGCCTGCCACCTGTCACCTGTCACGTGAACTTTAGTAGGAAATATCATACTGTTAACGTTACTTATATTAACCAGAGTTTTTAAAGTTACTTCATGTTACATACATACATATAGATACGGCCTTGTTCCCGAAACGCGGTAGCCAGAACTGCAGGATCATTAGGGAGATTCTACAGCTACGTTTATCTATGCGGGACAGATGTTAATGATCACTGACAAGTTATTTTATTTTGTTGTGAAACAAATAAGATTTTTATATAAGATGCATGTAGGCTGTTCAATTAGGAAGCTCTGAGATCTTTCAATAATATATTTTAAAATTTTATCATCTTATTTGTGATGTGAGAATTATATTGCCTATATCCAGAGATCAGTCTACAAATTTAAATTGAGTAAATTGATTGACTGTCATAAATTAATTATTTATAATCAGGAATACGACTTTAAAATGTACTTTTTTAAATTATTTGTCGAAGAAATAACGAATGGCACGTTACTAATAGGTAATAAATAATACCCAACTGTCAACATAATCCTACCTATCGGAAATTATACCTCGTTTACATAGATAGGCGAAGTTACCGCGCGTAGTGCAAGCGAAGCCGGGGCGGCGGCGCCAGTGACGATTCGAGCTGATACCAAATTTGCATAGATTTCTAAGATAGAGACACTTGTAGTTCAGATTTGAGCCACGCTCGTCTGCCGGTGAAGTGCCGGTGATTATTATTTGTGTATGAAGTGAACTGAGAACCTTTGTGTGGACTGTGTGCGGTGATATACACACCAGGCTGTTGATGAATTTAGTGATGGATTTAAGTCAGGTATGTGGTTGAATAGTATTTAACGCTTTTTTATTTATTGACAATTTGAAGTCATAAATGAAAAGTATTTTTTGTGTTAAGTGTGATTGATCAACTCAAGAGATCAAGACAATTTAGTTTTTTCGTAATTGGTCACTTTCTGTTATTAATCTTTGTATATGATTTATGAAGCCTGAAGGGCTTTTCCATCTTTACCGAGATTAATAATGTGATATGTCGCTTTAGCCTAACTAATTCTATTCGTGTAAGAGTGTACCTACTACTCCCAAAAAGGGGGGTCAGAACTACGAGACCTCGAAAAGGGGATGAATATCAATACACTTTAATCACATTTGTCATCAATTAAGTAAAATAATATTTATGCAAAATTTGAAGTAAATTGAACCAGGGAATCACGTTTGACTCTGTTAAAGGATTGAGTTTTAAAAATGCACAATTTTAGGAATACGTATGTGAAATTATAATGTATAGCTCTAGATCATGCAATTACGATCTCCCATACAAACTTTAATTCCCTTACAACCCTTTTTTCGCATTAAAAAGTAGCCTATGTCATTAAACAGGCTCTAGAGTACCTGTGTATCTAATTTTATTTAAATCGATTCAGTAATTTTCGTGTGAAAGCCAGACAGACAGACTGACAGAGTTACCTTCGCAGTTATAATAATAATAAGTAAGAATTGACGACAGTTTTGTTTTATCTATATTATTTATAATATCTCATAGCCGTGAAAGCTTTATGTAAAACTTTGTCAAACTAATGTTGAACCGAAAAACATTGATGTAGCAATAAAGAACCATGGGTTATCTACGCCTGGGTCCAAGTACAGTGTGACTACAATGACGGCGCACCACCACCGGCCACTTGCTGACCTTGCTGACCTTGATTTCTAAGAGTGGCACATATCTCGATCCTATTTTATTTTCAATTATGTTATAAAAAACGTGTGTGCAAAATTTCGGCTTTAAAATTGAGTTGCAAGATTCTATCCGAACAAACATACATACAGGAAGTTAAATAAAAGCTTTTAATAAATGTAAAAGTTTATGAAGAATAAAAAAATAAGTAAGTAAAGTTTTTTTTTATGTTCGGAAACACATAGCCTATAATATGGGTATGGTTATGTAGATGAAGTCGCGGGCGTCCACTAGTAATTCATATTCTTATTAACTCTGATATCAAATCTAAATATAACAGCTTTGATAGCTAAACATGACATCATAATAGTTTTGCATAATATGAATCAATTTGTATTGTGAACTCGATACTCGTACTATGACTAATAATGTCATTTAATACTCCATTTTATATATTTACTTTCCTGTAACTATAACACTTGGCTCGTCTTGGCGCGGGCACTACCATGCCATCAAATTGAAATAAAGTTTTTTATGTAGTATGCTGAACAGCAATGTGGCTGTAATAAAAAAACCCAGAAGACCCTTACCGCATACGAAGCTTTTTATGCGCTTTTCCTTATTTTATATAGATTATACCTATACCTACCTCTGTTTCCAAAGTGGGACAGCTAGAACTGCAGGGTCACCGAATGCACCGACGATATCCTACAGACAGCTACGAGATTTCTAACACAGCGGGGCGGATGCAGAAAAGCAGTCACAAGTCGCAAGCTCAATGCCTCAAAGGGCAGATTTCTATTTTTCCGGAATGTCAGATAAAAAAATTGAATGATCCACGAGTGCTTATCATGCTTTAATGCAGGTAGAGTTCGGGTTTTACCTGAACAGGATCTAGCAACACAAAAATGAGCCTTTAGGAAGGCGTAAAATTGTCACTTTAGTGGCGTCAGGCAGGCAGCCAAACGTCAAATCCTTGGCAAAATGAGTTTCGAATGAAACCAAAATGCACCGACCCCATAAATAATGTGATAAGGATAGGAAAATGATGATGATGAAATGATATACCAAGTTACCAATATAATGAATCTAGATACATAGATAACAAGCAATATTAGAAACGAGGCATGAAAAGTAGAAACATTTCAACCCTCCGTATAATTACCTGCAGTCTAACATCTCAATAATTCTAATACACGTGTCTAATTGTGTATTTCACACCTCGTCGCCGCCCCCCCATAACCTATATGTCCGGGCAGGTTGCGCGTGCGCTCTCCTGCGCGTCACAGGTGCGCCGCGACCCACTTACACACAAACAAACAAGCAAACACTATCTGTTTGCGGACGATAACCCGGCATTAAAATTATCTATGTGAATATTGATTCGGATTTTCGCAATCCACTTCTTGGAATGTTTATTTTTTTATAACAATTTTTTTGTGAAACGATAAATTTTGAGCAAACAGTGGACGATATGAAAGTGGTTTATAGGTCAGAATGGAGATATGGATTTATTCTCAGGTGATATATAAATGTTCCTTGATTGTGTAATATACAAACCGAAACCCGAGCCAGTTATAGGTTAGAATAAAGTGGTAGGTGCGTACTTAATATTTAATGAATATGTAATTCAAAGATATAATATGGCTGCTTAAATAAAACATGCTGCAATAGATTATACTTATTTCCAATATCATTTTAAGATATCATCGTAAGATGTATAAAAATATGGAATGGATTTAAGTTTCATCATGTAAGGTTCACAAATTCAAGTTACAAATGCATTCGGGATCATAGCTTTATTTAATTTTTATGATGTAACTATACAACTATGTAAAATAATGTGTAATCCTGAATTTCATTTAACATACATACATACATATATACCCAAATGTGCTCCCGAAATGGGTTAACATATCATAAAGGAGAGTATATAGCCATAAGGAAACACATAATTGCAGCTTTCATACTACTCGTATAGGAGCACATCTCGAAAATTTTATGGTTTCGAGTTTTTATAATATTTCGGCACAAAATCAATACGCAAACATTTTGTTGTGCCCCTATAGTATGAAAGCTGCGATTAATGTGAATTATCAGAGAAAACTTGCTAGCTTACCGCCTCAGTTTGGTCGACTCTTACATACGAGTATGCACGGAAAGATATAATTTTCAAATTTTAGCATGATTATGTAGGTAAATAAATATACCTCTACATATTTATTTAAGCATTATCAGTACAAAATTGGTGCATAACATGGTTCAACATTTTGTATATTAAAATGTGAACATTTAGGTATTGTGTTTCAAGAGTAATTGGCTGACCAATAGCAGGCCAGACTTCGGAAGATCACCCCACCAGCTGCTATCAGGCCATTATCTCTTAAACGGTGGAAAACTCGCTAAATAGCGGAATAATTAACTAATAATACACTACAAGGAGAATAGTAGATCTTTATGTAGAGTAACAGGTAGTGATATTACCCGCTGTGCTCCTGGGTTCGAATCTCTGTAGGTACAAACATTAATATCTATGATGAATATAGATGTTTGTTTCCGTGTCTTGGATGTTTCTATAATGCTATGGTATGGTATGCTATGGTATGGATACCATTGCTTAGTACCCACAATATGAATATTTATTTATATTATATTTATACAGACAAGCAAAAATGTGGTGATATGATACCGGTGTAGAAATCATACGAGAAGTTAACTAAATAATGATGTTATGTCTGTTTTTCACTATGATACGGATCACGAAAGGCTTATTGGACAGACAGAGTTGGGAAGACACCATCAACATTAAATTTTCAACTAAGCATTGAAAGCAATTTTGAAAAAAAATTGCCTGAAATATATGATGTTTTTATAGAGAGTACACTATCTAGCTAAAAAGTATGAAGACTGTCTACTACTGTTATTTCTGCGACAATATTCCGCGTTATCGTCTCCTATCACTAACTGATTACAGTTTAATTAACTGATATAGGAGAGAGGAGTGTCTCTGATTATTTAAAGTATTAGTGAAATGTGCGAATCATAGATAATTATAAATAAAGGCACTTACAACTTACTCTTCATGCATTTAACAACTACAGTGCTAACGCATTTTTTTTGCTGTATTATATACCTACGTAGTTTTTTTTGCTGTATTATATACCTACGTAGTTTTTTTTGCTGTATTATATACCTACGTAGTTTTTTTTTGCTGTATTTACGTAGAAATGTAAGTGAATCATCTATTTGAATTCCACGACCGCACCCTGTACTTGTGTACGTAGTATACGAAGTAGATAGATAAAGCTATCAATCACTTCCATCGATGATTTAAATAATCCATCGTTTCAGTAATTGTAAATTTCCTAATAATTGATTATTTAGAACTGTAATACTGTTTAATATTACCAGGAGGTCTACTCTGAAGTGACGATAAACGAAGTATCGGCCGAATATCGAGGTGTTTCCTACTACGGACTTCCTTCGATCGGATCAGTCGCGCCGTTTTTTCATTCGGTCCGATCGAACTCTATTTGACAGGTATAAGGCTAGATAATAGAAAGCTTATAATTTAGAATTATTCTCTATGGTTCCGAATGAGTTGTGAACTCAGATGAATGAATCCGAAGCAATTTCGTAGTAGGGTCAAAGGCTGTCAAAGGCTTCGATTCGGTCGGGCTTCGGTCGGACCGAAAGATTCAAAAGTGGCATTTCAGAGTAGACCCCCTGACTACTGAGAGACTGAGAGATTTTTCGAATGAGGTTTTTGTTTTTCGAACATTCGAAAAATAGATATTTAAGTTTGCACGTATGTACTCGTACTATATATTTCTTAGACACGCCTTGTTGTATTTGGACTTGAGAGGTATCTTTAGATTAGTTTTAATCGTGAGAATGATACTATATCAAAATTTTAACGCAGTGTAGTTTTATCTATATGTAAATGAGGTAATTATATAACATTTATACAAATCTTAGGTACCTACTCAGGGGCGCTTTTTCAGGCGACGAGCTACCAACTTGTGACTGTTCTTTTACACCTGGCCCCGCTTTTCTAAACATAGCTCTGATATCTCCTTCGTAATCATGCGGTTCTAGCTACCCCTATTGTGGAAACACTGCCGTGTGTAGGTATATCATAAATTACAGGAAATAAGCTATCGCAATTCAATATGACAGTGTTAAAAACTCCCAATTATAATATATACTTCAATTTGTAATAATTGTTTTATCGAAATATCTTGTTAAATTTACATATAATTATAATCAGGTGTAGGTACCAGATTGGCTATCATAAAAAATTACTTGGCATAATGGTACAAATTGCGGGCATTGCGATAGGATCACTGTATGCGCGTGCGCAGGGGTTACGTTAGCTCCCCTCGCTTTTTACTAATTATTTATTAAAATATGGACGCTATTTAATATCAATTGATCGGAGTTTATAGTTCAGTTAATTTTTCTGTTAAAAAAAACGCAGTTTAAACCTTTTACTGAAGGCGATTGTTCGGCATTAATTTAGTCTAAGTAAAAGGAATTAACTAAGGTTATTAAACAAGCAAAGTCATAAACTCAGCATTACTAAGCTAATGTAACCTATAAGTACAAACCTGCCAAGTTTCATCAAAATCCGTTAGGTACACATAAGCATAAAAATTTTGATACTTTTCAGTAACTACGTGTTTCTGCATAGTCTCAACTATATCTAGATTGTTTGAGTAAATAAAAAGTAAATGAAGTATTAACAAACATACTTACCTTCGCTTTTATAATATTAGTTGGTATGAGAATTTAGTTGTAGAATAGCATTATACACGCTGTATAAAGACAACTTTGTTCTTTTAATACCTCGTAATCTTTGTAACATCACGATCATTTTTTTCTATGGAAGCACCCCTGGGATACCACGGGTTTACAAGATATTGAGGTCCAAAGTTACATTAATATTATCATTTTTTTTTACATAAATCCATCTGAAACCGTTTAACAAACATTTTTTTCAAAGATACCATGTCAAAATGTTATAATGTTAGTTTTGTAGATACATTTGTAGCATCAAACGAATAAAAAGAAAGTATTACAGATTGCTTGCAATAAAATTACATTATTTTTTCATAATTTTTTTGTCGTTTCCCCGGGTTGGTTCCATAGAAGAAAATGATCGTAACCTTACAAAGAATACGAGGTATTAAAACATCGGTGTCTTTTTACACCCTGCATGTATAAACCGATGTCGGTGGATGTAGTAGTCAATATAAGAGCACACACACAGAGGTTACTGAGGATTTCTACACTGCATATAATAAGTACCTACCTACATAATTAGTACAAGTAGACGTATTTTTGCAGTAATTGCCCAACGAAACGCCAGCTATTTACAATTATGAAAAATTTGCATTTTCCGCAATAATCTACCTGATTACTCATTGGAATTACAGATAAGTAATACCTACCTATTATTTCGTTTCGTAAATCAGTAACTAATGTTATAGGACCTACATACTAAAATTACAAAATTCAACTTGGCGGCTATATTTATCGTACTTTGTCAGACTAAATGTCGATAAATCGGTTTATCATATCGTGTTTCGCAGGTCATGCTAGGCTTGCTGCAGGATTACGCTAAGTTCGATACCTTCCAGTCGCTATTATAATTTGTGATACAAAATTATTCATAGGTACCTACATTTTGGATGCTGAATAAACCATTTCTTATATTCATTTTAAAATTTTAAATATAGGTAGTAAGTATAACCCTCCTAGGTAGGTTAAGGTTTATTTAGTCGTTATTATGGTCGATTCGGCAGTCACACTTAAACCTAAACGTAAATTTAGTCCTACCTGTCCTTTTCTCTCTCAGTCATTTATGTTAAGGACGCAGAGAGATAGACCTGACTAATATTAGGTTCAGGTTTAAGTGTGACTGCCGGAATCGACCCTAATTATCTAACTAGCTATCTACACCTACATATTATACAGTTTAATTGCTATTTTCTAAATACTTTTTTATATAAATTACTTCATATATAACCTAGGCTTAATAAATTCTTTGTCCAGTCTCAGGTGATTAATTAATATTTATTGCATATTCTTTGGTCTTTGGCCTACATACGATTTGTAGCTTCAATACCTCTCTGGAGGAGGTTCAGACCTTTCCCTCCTAGACCTCTCTAGCCGCAGCCTAAGCAGGTGGGCGGGGCAAGTAGGCGTGGCCTGCAGCAGGCGGTCTTGCTAGACGCGTCTCTATTGGTCCATGCGGGCTGCGCACACGCACTGATTGTCGCAAAATGGTCGTTCATGCTAATCACAGGGTAGTTTGGTTTAGCATACAATGGGCTCGATACCGAGGACAGATGTAACGAGATATTTGCATTTTCTATTTATAAAGGTTTTGTAAATGCACCGGTAAAGCGGCGCGATGTAATAATTTATCTTAGTACTTAGTCAATGTATAATATTATTACTCGATCGAATGGATAGAGGTTCGTCATCGACTCGTTTGTTTTAATCTTCGTCTTCAGCCTATTGCATTCCACTGCTGGACGTATGCCTCTCCCAGGGCACGCCACTAGGCTACTGCCACAGGGGGGTTTTGCCCATAGTCACCACGCTGGGCTGGCGGGTTGGTGACCGCAGTGTTATTTTCGGACTATGTTGTCAGCACAGGAGGCGCTGCCTCCCGGAAACCCTTAGGTAATCCCCTCGTACGATACCCACGGGCAGGCATGTGGTGGTACAAACTCTACTCTGCCGGCACCACGCGGCTAAGGAAACCTTAATTTTCTCGTTCGTCAAGTCTTGTGAGTGTTAGTCTTGTGGGAGTGTTGCGACAACGAATGTCGATGCCAAACGATTTTACATTATCTAATTTCCCAGGGTATGTGATAGGTTACCTGTCATTTCTTTGTTGTCTTTACAAGAGATTTATTGACATAATAATTAGTTGATAATGAAGTGGTACGAAGAGAGGTTGATTAATTGTGTGTAAAGTAAATAAAGACAGTTTAAAACGCGATAAATGGTGAGTAATAGTAATTGTAAGCAATTGATAGAATTGATGGTGATATAAATATATAGTTCGAGTAGGTACATATCACTAATTACAAGTTACCTATTTGATTTCAGTATTCCATTCCTGTTTGGCAACGAAACCACCCTTAACGAAGGGTACGTACTCTATACATTAAATAAATAAAGTAAGTTTATGCCAAAAAAATGCTGGGAAATGGTTAAAAAAAAAAACACTTGATCGGGCGAAATTTATAGTGTCCAGTGTTCATGCTACTTTTATCACAGACTGATAGCAATTATTTCTCGTGATAAAATCTTGCTACGCGCGTCTATGTGCATTTATGCAGAAAAACGCATTTTATTTACTCAACTTTGGACCCTAATATCTTGGAAACTATACACTTCCGAGGTATCCTTCCATAGAGAAAAATGATCGTGATGATGAGGAGATTCCGTAGTTTTCGGGAACGTTAGTTGACCAAAAGCATCCTGTATAGTACCTAATACTTAGTTCCTGTGCTGATGCAGGGCTTCAGTAGAAGGACTAAGGAATTAAGGAGCGTCCTCTCTGATGAGCTAGCAACTTGTCATTTATCTTTTCCCCGGCTCCGTTAAACGTGATCTTTCAGTTCTGGCTATGTGTAATAATGTACGTAATAAATCTCGTATACGGGGTGAGCCTATCATCGCTTTTCAAGCACAAACACAACAATCTAGCAGTCATAACGAACTCAAGGGTTAATGTTACTACTAAATTGGTATTTTGTATAAGAGCGACTTTTACCCAGAGAAAAACGTACCCGGGTTATTCCAAATCAGTTTTATAAGCGGTTAGCGCCATAACGAGATCGATATATCGAATAACGGTAGGTATCTTTAAAAAAACAAAGAACCCCAGATGTCACCAACATTGGTCAACAAATTAGCCAATTTAACATTCAATTGATCGACCTCATGGGGGTCCAAGTTAATGGAATTAAAACCCCATAACGCCTGTTTAAGGGTTATCATGTCATCAGGTAAGTCGCCACTAATAATTTATTTTAATTGACTCCGTATAATTTACCAATATCATTCAATTGACAACAATTGTGTTGAATCAGATAGAGAGGGTATCGGGGATGTATTTACAGTTCTTAATATTGATTAATTTAGAACTAATTGACGTTAAGTACCCTGCTATTTCATCATCAGTGTCCGCTGGCAACGATGTCAAAAAAGTTGAAACAATCTTGAAAAAAAATTGTAGGCATACAAATATACAGGGTGTAACAAAAGGGGTATGTTAAGCGAAAAGCTATATAAATAGCCCATTATAAAAAACCTATTTTCAAAATTTGAGACTCTAAATGTGATTTATATTCTCTTCTATGCTGCTCTGGGAGTGAAAAAAAAAACATATAATACTACAGCTGCTTTTCTTCCCGGGCATACTGTACAAGTCAGTAGAGGGACAAGAGGGTCTTGGTGTTTTGTAGGCGATGGGCTGACCACCTGTCACTACTAACCGAACTTGTACGGCTCAACTATACCCTGAAAATTGGTCAGAAGTGGCAACATGTGGTTCTGTCGGCCCTTGGTGCTCTGCCTACCTCATAAGGGATAAAGGCGTGATTATATGTATGTATGTATGTATACCCCTAATACTCAAGTATAGCCCCCTTAATCCCGTTAAAATAAGTAGTTCCTGTATTATTATTAAAAATGAAATCAAAAGTTTAAAATATCTGCATAGGTACCTCGTCCGTTTTACCCGTTAAGTGTAGCTTATTGTAATAAGAAATAATACACATATATATATCATAGTGGGGACAGCTTTAAATGATCAGTGTCAAGTTGCTAGCTTACAACTGATTTCTATTAAAGCATCAGCATAAGGTAAAAATGTATACTTACAGGGCTAAAATAACTTACTAAAACAATTTGCATTCAAGTTAACCCATTAATAATAACATTTGAATACGATTGATTCCTTTATAAACGAAATGTGTCCACCTCTACTGGTGCCCATCGGGCCTGTTAGAATACTGAAAGCATGCTATTTGGATAATTACAGAGCGAGCAGCTTGCCAATAAATACGTCACCATTTGAGGCAAAGATTAAGGCGGAGAGTTAGGTTACTTTGTACAGAAAGCTCAATAATAATGTACAACTAAATGATAAGAATATTAGTAGGTACTTTAAGTACTTATTAGTAATGCATTATTGCATAAGTAGAAAGTTTTGTAACTATTTTAGCAACCTAAGTAAGCTTTTAAAGTTCTAACTTCAAATAGATACAGGACAAATATTACAGGAATATACAGAAAATAGACCACTATAGAGAATCTATCCACGAAAGTTGAGACTCGTAATAATGAGGTCTGGGGTGCCAAAAGTCTAGATTTGGGCAGATACATTGTTAGATTTTACTAAGGTACTAGGTAGGTACTTGAGCCTGCATAACAAAATATAAGAACCAGTCAGCCAGTCAGGGATCTCAAACCATGACCACCAAATGTGCACTTATTAGAACTGAAATTGTTAATTTGAATTACCATAATTAACTCCAAGAAATATATAACATTAAGTTCTTTTGAGAATCGAGCATGTTTTAGGAAGGGCTTTTTGCGGAGCGCCCAATAGGGCCTGTTTTATTCAGCTAACACTGTGGTAGGTAGGGAGGCCACCCGCGACTCCTTGTGCTTATCCCATGGAGGAAGCATGAAGTGGATTTGGCGTAACTACTTTTGATCATGAAAACTTATTTCGAAGGTCCCGATCGAATGACTAGACTGTGGTGAGAGGTGAAGTGTTAAGCAGTGATTATTTCATACTATGCTTCGTAGTCTATGGGATTATTGCATATCCCCATTGTCCTTACGTCATCAGTCGTCTGTGGTCGTCGGATTCGGCCATTCTCGGGATTCCTCGCGAGTTTCCGCCCTCGACTCGTATAAAGACAAATTCGACAGTACAAAAAATGTTTACTACCTCTGAAGTATGTGAAGTTGCTCAATCGATAAACTAATGTGCTGTTTTTCATTCAAAATGGCCGCCGGCGCATTTTCTACCGAATGTCAGAGGAATTCACTAACTTTATCGACTGCTTTTTCAATAATCAAGCTCCTTAAATAAAATTAAGTAAATAAGACCAGATTCTGACATAAATTCTGGCAAACTAAATATCAGCAACATAAAAATTCCTACAATACTCGTACTTAAGTACCTCGAATCAAAAGGTAGATTGTTTAAAAAAATATCTTCTTAAAAACATATTCCATTTACCAAACGAAATATTACAGCATTCACATAAATCTAGTATGTTTACAATGTCTAGTAATACGCGTACATAGCAATAAATATCTCGAGCGGCCATACCTGCGCGTACGCAGCAAAAAGCTCCGCATCTGTTTATAAAGCGGCGCGCGCAATTAAAGTCGCCTGTGCGCCCTCTAGCGTGCATTACGGTAATTAAACGAACATTATATGTCCAAGCTTTCAAATGATATCGTGTCAGGACCGTGGATTCATTAAGACGTTAGGAAATACGACATGTTGGAAACGTTTTGTGATAGACATGCTATGCTGTCGATTCTGACCGTCATAGTATGTAGGTATACGTAAACTTAAAGTTAGTAATATCTGTCCCTCTTCATTCTAAATGTGAATGGCTGAGGCTAGTGTTGCCGAACTATCGATAGTTTGACTATCGATAGTTGACCTCGGAAATCATCTATAATATCGATAGGCCTATCGATGCTATCGATAGCCCCGTGAGGAGCAATACTATTAACACACAGCAATACTATCGATAGTATTGAAGCTCAATATTGACATTACTATCGATACTATTGTTTTTGCCCAACTATCGATAGACTATCGATGTAGAACAAATTTTAAGTTAAATATTGGCTTCTCGTTGCGACTGTAGTGTCTTGTGTTCGTGATCATGAGTAGGCAGATCCGAGGGTCAGCGGAGGGTATAGGGCCCGGTGGCGGGCGATCCCTCAATAGAAATTTTAAGTTTATGCTTAAGTGTGGCAATCAGGAATCAACCACAATACCTACCGACCTCAGTGCCTTTGAATATAGCAATATGAATATAGCCGCGTGTTGCCGGCAGAGTAGAGTTTGTACCACCCCTGCCTGCCCGTGGGTATCGTACGAGGCGATTACACATTCGCTGCCGGCAGATTTTCTAAGGGTGCCGACATCACGTCAACGCCTAATGCGAGGACGCAAATAAGCGTCAGCGGCACCTCTCGAAAGTCTAAAAAACGCAAATACATAGTCGCCGGCACTGAATGTGGGTTTCCGGCAGCAGCGCCACCCGTACTGACAACATAGTATTAAAAATCACACTGCGGTCACCAACCCGCCTGCCCAGAGTGGTGACTATGGGTAAAACCCCCCCTGTGGCAGTAGCCTTGTGGCGTGCCCTGGGGGAGGCCTACGTCCAGCAGTGGACTGTAATAGGCTGAAGAAGATATGAATGTACTTATATTTATTTCTACATTAGTGTACTAACAAAAGGACTAGGTATGTTAAGCGAAATGGAAAAAAATTCCCATATAGAATGGAGAATTCCTAAAACTTAGGAATATTCATACAATCTTGTAAAATAAAACAAGTGATTTCGGGTCCCAAATCAAGTGGATTAGACTCGCTGTAGTGGCCTATAACATAGAGGAATAAGATGTCATAGAGTGCTAATGTCATACTAACTGTTTCGATGCACCATTACACTTTTTGGTGCCTCACAACTCCAGTCCTTGACACTTTGATTGCAATACTATACGTTACAATACATTAGTAATGTAGTACATTACTATACATTACACTAATAGAATCTAAGTGTCAAGGACTAGAATTGTGAGGCACCGAAAAGTCTAATGGTGCATCGAAACAGTTAGTATGACATTAGCACTCTATGACATCTTATTCCTCTATGCCTATAATAATAGTTTTTCGCTTAACATACCCCTCGTATTGCTTGTTTGCAAATCATCTTACTAAACTCACATTGTCAAAGGTTGGCATTTGTTTTACGGTCGGAATTTTTATAAAATCAACCAAATAAAAATGCCTTTTACATACCGCGGTTATACTCTGTACACGTCTAGACTCTAGACAAAGCCTAAGTTCGACAAACAGCTGTTAAGTAACATCTCTAGGTGTACAATTAAATGTGAGAACACGAAACGCTGCCAAATGTCACAGCATGCATTACTAGAGAACGTCTCACCGAATAGTTCCTTTGAATGATGACGCTAGTTACTATGAGCATGTGTACATTAGCTCTGTTACTGCATACAAAACATGTTAGTTCCGAAATCAGGCATAGGAGTTATTCTATAAAACGGAGTTAAGCAGCTGACCTTTTGTGAAGCGTGTCGTAATTTGAGTGTACAACGTTTAATTAAGCAGTATAAACAATTCCTAACTTGTCTATATATAGGCTTATTAATTTTGATCCCGTTAAGAATTATTCTAATAAGTATATGCATGCCAAGGAATTGTTTTTGTCATTATTTTCCGATGTTTAACGGGTGTAAAAACTACCGCCTGTTGCACGTAGGAATTTCTAAGATAATTTCGTAGTTTAATTTTAATGATGACGGATGATTCGTCACGACTTAAGATGCATACGTGTATATACAGACGGATGTTTATTTTTTAAGTGTAGGATCATAAAGGAGATCCCTCGGTCATGTTTTAGGTACCTACTTAAGGTACAGTTCCTTTAAATCGATTTAAATAGGTAATTTAGGTGTTTATTTATTTATTTATTAAGGTATCACATTATTTGTTTATTAGGTATTTTAAGTTATCTCATATAAACACCGAGTAACTTATTTGTTACTATACAGAATGTAGCAAAAAGGGGTGGGTGTGTTAAACGAGATGCTTTAAACAACCCACTAACTAAAGAACTCATACACCTGAACAAACATAATTAATGTGTTTTTGAATTCTCCATATTATTTGACGACCGATTGGTGCAGTTGGTACCCTGCCTGCGACGCCATAGGTCCTGGGTTCGAATCCTGGTAGGTGCAGACATTGATATGATGAATATCGATGTTTGTTTCCGAGTCATGGATGTTTCTATACTTATCTATGTATTTATATACCGTTGTTTAGTACCCACGACACAAGACCTTAGGGATCTTAGTGTGGGACTAGGTCAATGTGTTGTGAAATGTGTAATTTTTTTTTTATTTAGAAAAATAAAGTTGTGATTTTGAGTCTAAAGTGTACATTTTCTCTACAGTGGGCTATTTTCATAGCGTTCTGTTTAGCATACCTTTTTTATTACATTGTTGTATTACATTACATATATCTATCGTAATGTAACGCGAGAGATAAGATAAACACAATAGATATAGAAACCCATCCACAACTAGAGTACAAAATAAAAGCTCGTGATACAACCCATGTTATTATTAATACCCAAATTATAAATGCTATCATCGGCTAATGAAATGCGTGCGTGACCTCGCGGACTGCGGAGATGATGATGAAGAGTATAAGAATAATAGTAGATCATCTTCTACAATAAATAAATATTCAAACACTACACAACACATTAACCTAGTCCCACAGTAAGATCCCTGAGGTCTTGTGTCGTGGGTACTAAGCAAGCTGCACTACACCCTGATGTAAAAAATTTCACATTTTACAACACGTGCCGTGGGTAGTAGTAAGAAACTATCTTAAAACGGTATATAAATGTAGAAATGAAAGATTTTAATACCGATTTCCCGGCTGTATTTCTTTAAATAAAATATTTTACAATTTTAGCCACTATAGTTACGTCTTCCGTCGTTTCGTTCGTTCGTCTTTCTTTTTTCTATTCTGCCATTCCTATCTTCCATCTCTCTCTCGCACTCATTACTTCTCGCTCATTACCTCCATGCATGCACTCCTATCATAGATAAACCTTCCATGCATCCATCCCACATAAATATATAGATAAGTATATTAACATCCATGACTCGGAAAGAACATAATTCATCTTATCAACGTTAGCACCTAACGCGTAACGTAAGAAATGACAATGCAATTAGTAATGATCACTATAATAGTAATTGTGGGACGGTTATTTATCTAGGCCAAGCCCTACTCCCTAGCCTAAAATAACCCAATTTATGGTGATATTAATTGTTTTATGTGTCTTTGTGATGTAATCCGACATTTTAAATTTCTGTGCTACCGGACAATAAAACGGATACGGATATTTTTAATAACGTTATGCACAACGTTATACTTTGCTCCTTATACTACGTGACCGGCGCAGGCGCACGTCGTCTTGCGTGCCGCTACGATTAGGCAGTGCGCATCCACATTAATCACTCGGCGAGTATTCTGCTCCGCTTCGTTTGATTTATCCCGTCGTCGGTGGATATCCGCACGCTTTGGCCGATATTAGGATTATTCGTTTTGATGTTTATGAATATATCTGTTTATTTAATTTTGCTCGTAAGTTTAGTTTATTCATATATATAGTTATGCAAAAATAATGTTGTCTGTCCGACTATACTTATCGGAATTTGGGTACTTGTCATAATAATCGAACGGCAAATTAAGAGGAAAGATAAGAACAAGAAGTTCAGTGGCAGAAGAAAGAAAAGCTCCATAGAAACGTCGAAGGGGAAGGCAAGAGAGAAATCGAGATAATGAATGTGACGCCCGTAAAGTTGACCAGACCAGGCGTCGTATTATGAACTTTTAAAAAGGTTAGAGATTCCTGGTACAGGACACACACATTACAATAAGGTTATGATATATTTCTAAGGTAGCAAAATGTGAATATGTTGAATGAAAATAACAGATGGTTTGGCTTACATACGAGTACATAGGTTTGGCTATATGGCTAGCTCACTATTCTCATCTCCAATCCACCTTCATCGACATGCATTATTAAGTTATAAATAGCAAATTACACACTTATAACGGTAATCGTATCGTTATGTCTAAAGCATAAAATGTCATTACTTTGTATTGTTACGTACTTTGATGAATTATTCCTTTAGCCTTAATTAATGGTCATTTCATTTGATGAGTTGCTAAATAACCAATTAAAATGAAACATGCCGACCGACAGAAGTCAGGTGATGTGCTAGTATAATTGACAATAAAATTGTGACATATTTTGATATTAATAGCACCTTTATTAGTTCATGTGTAGCCGCTGTTGTAGCGGTGTATTACAAAAGGGTTGTTTTATTCCACGTAAGGAGACAGTCGCATGCGCAGACAGATGGGCTAATGTCATCAATGACTGGATACTACAGTACAGACGGGTCGGCATAAATAAATAAATATTCACACACTATAGGTATATAACACAATAATTTAGTCCCACACTAAGATCCCTGAGGTCTTGGGTCGTGGGTACTAAGCAATGGTATATATAGGTGAAACAACCTCGATTTGTTTATGCCAGGGTGGACGACGTGAGTGGTCCAGGATAAAGACTTGAGGTTACAACATAGAAAGGCTTTTACTCAGCAGTGATATACCTAACGTCTACAAAAACTTTGTCTGCACATAGTTGTATGATGACAACAAAAATGTCTTCGCCTAAGCTGCCTGTAAGTAACTCGTGTAAATAGAAATCGCATTCATCCTGTTTTCCGTAAGTATCCCCGAAAAGCTTTATCGGCTCTTCCTTATGGAGCATAGAGGCCAAATTATAGCTTCGTATGGCCTATGCAAGGTATATTAATTTATTATGCATTTTATCTCCAGATACAAAAATTATACAAAATTGCCATTGTCAGTAATGTAACGGACGCAAAGTGCTTCAACATTTGATGAAAATAAACTTCCACAAATTGTTAATGTAATGGATTTTGAGTATCTGCAAGACTTGCAGGTAATGAAGAAGCCCTTTAATATACAGGAAGTAAACTATCTTTTAAACTATGGCTACACGCAGTAAACTCATCGCGATTATTTTAGCATATCAGCAATTTACCTCCATCTATCGATACTATACGTAACAATTTAGAATTTTAATTTAACCTTTGATCGGCATTAGCCCTGGATGCCGGAGCGAATGGCGACCGGTCGCATTCGAGCAATTTCCATAGACGCGGTGGTTATCCGCGGCTCTGCTAGTCTATGGTTAGTGGCGGGTGCTTTATGGTTATTAAACTAAATCCAATCAGCTGCGCAAGCGCACCCGCACGCTGCTAGTGATGTGCCGACGTTAGTGAAAGGTTTCGTGGTACTGTTGGTCTATCTTCTCTTCGAAAGAACATCTTACCTAAGATAGCAAAAGATGTGATTCTTAAATATCTTAAAGTACTTAAGAATAAGAGTTTGAGAATTGGTTTACATCAGCAACTTCGACATTAAAACCTTTCACTCATTTACTTAACCTTACCATAAAATTTAGTTAACAAATCAAACAAGAGCCATGTCTCAGTGAAAAGCGCGCTTGTCACATCTCTACAGCCTTAGCAGCGATGCGCCCGCGCAGACGCAGTCGTTCATTTTAATAGTCCGGTCCGTCCGGCGCTCCGTGATTACATAATGACCGGCCCGGCCCGGACTGTGGTTATTACCACCGCTCGTAAATACCGATCTGTTTGTTTATAAGTGGACATAGATGCATGTGATAATATTAGTTACGGTGAGCGGTTTCGGCTACGTGACCTTATTTGTGCTGAACAATGCCTGTACTATTGGCTATACAAACTTCTGGCTGTTCAAAGATCTGGCTAGCAGTAACTGGATGGCGACCGGGAGATCGAGCCTTGTGGCGTGCCCTGGGGAGGCCTACGTCCAGCAGTGGACTGCAAAAGACTGTGGTATGTACTTATGTAATGGATCCACTCTAGGCATTACTATTTATAAACTTAAACTACAGCCACTGGATTTAATGAAGTACGTATTTAAACATTCTATTCCAAATGCTTTCACCAGATTTCCTATAAGAAGTTAGAACTACTTTGATGGGTACTTATATTAAAATAAATGGTTTTTGAGATCTGACACGGAATCGCCCCCGCCAAAACGAGCCTAGCGACTTGCAACTGCACTACGGGTCTCGAAGCACTTTGTTGTCTTTTTAAGTCTCACAAACATTTTACCATGAAAATGTGACTACGTACCGAAAAGAACGAAAAGTCTTGTCCTGCGCCAGATATTCTGGCAAGTCATCTCTAATCACGTGATTGTAACGTGTCAGTCAGTTTGTCGTGTCTGTTGGTCTTAAACTACGGAAGACTGAGGAAATTTGGATATTTGAATTACATACTATGTAGATTAGATACTTATCTATTGCTTAGGAATATTTACCTACATATACCTACTGCAGGTTATTGCTCCATTCACAACAACGAACATTCAAATCAATTTTGGCAAAGTACTCCCACATGTATATTAATTCCTAAATAAAAAATTGCATTAAATATCTTCAGTTCATAAGGTCAGGTGCCTATAACTTAGCAGTCAGAATCTCCTCCGAGGATCTCTCGACCTCGTTTGACCTCCGTAGGTATACTCCGGCATGCATATGATTACTGCGACGAGGTGTGCGCCCGCGCATGTTATTACCCGACATAATTCGGGAGACAAGGCTGCCCTGTCATTATGGGGGGAGACTAACTCTGCAGAATTCCATCTTTTTCATAAGTCATAGGACATAGGTGTATGGAAGCTATGGGGAAGTCAACAGAATTACCTAAATGTAAAACAAATATACACAAAATTATATACAACCTGGATTTTTTTTGTCAGATGGAAAATAGATAAGGTCATTCTACGTATATATTATCAGCATAAAGATGTGTCTAAAAGTGGCTCTGGATTCTTCTGACATCCTGCAGTTCTGTCTATATTTCTGATATGCTAAAAGTTGCTCTGGGTTCTTCTGGCATCCTGTAGTTCTGTCTATATCATTGTGGGGAACACAGCCGTGTATATATGTAGGTATGTCAGTAATGATCTTACGATCATGTATATTTAAAATTTTCAGTACGTATTCTGTACAAAGTCACGTAGCTTAACAAGACTCGAATAAGATATAAAGTAGAGTTGGAACTCGCCAGAACGGGAGCCTCCCGGGAGGCTGCATCATTACCCTCTTCCCCCCGTACGCAAATCCCGGGATAAAAATAATTGCCGCCCGGAATTATCTCAAACTATACACCATTACCCCTGCCCGTACCACGAGACTCATGAGCTTTTTTGACGAAAAATACATTGCTTGCTAAGTATTCAAAATGTACTGGTGCAAAAGTTTGATAGATACAGTGAGCATATATACCAGTTTCTTTTAGCTATACTTAGTAAATAATAAACTATAGAGCCGTGGACTCAGTATCAAAATATTTTCAGAGCGAAAGACAATCAAAAACAGATTTTATAAATCAATTTTGCATGAACTGTATACAGCTTCTATTCAAGTCTACAAAACGATAGTTAATATAAATGCAAGGAATGATATTTTGGGAGTTTCAGATATACTTGTAAGGTAAGAAGTAGAGATCGTGTTACCCCTTCTTGAATTTGGACACCGACCCAGCAATGTATGAACTACGATAATCTCATCTCGAAAATAGTCTGCTAGTACCGGGGAAGTTATGGTGGTTCTCATTATAATATTAATCTGGCGCGGACAAAGCCGCGGGTAATGCTTGTAATTACCCGCGATATTTGCATGCGATCGCCGCCATTACCGGTCAGTCACGTTCGCAATTACTACTTTATTCGTATAAGATTTCAACCTGATACCTGCGTTGATGATATCGTAGTAGCGTTTTCTAAATTGCGAGTGGAATTATTATGTTTTGAATATGAAAAAGAGCGTTAATTTAAGAAGAATTTGAGCTTGAACTCGCTCTGGTTAGATTAGCAAAAGCGACCATGTGCTGTACATGTAATTTCAATAGAATGTGTGTTCTTATGTCTGTCAGCAGTAAATTGACGTAAAGTCTGCAAAGGTGAGCGGGGAATTCATTAAATAGTGTATTTTAATAGCGTCAGTTCCAGTTCCCATGGGGATTTCGGGAAATCACTATTTGTGGACTTACAAGTGACGAAAGGAAGCCACGGTCTAAAATCGTTCCTAGCTTCAATAGTTTTGCTTCAGCGTTGATAAATCGGTCAGGACATGTTAGTTTATATTATAACAATCAAATCCGCAAAGTGGATAATTAAGGACAAGATAATTTCCAAAAGACAAATCTTAACTTAATTTTAAATGTGAATCTATGAAAAATAGATTATGGATATGTACTTACATAGAATCGAGGCCAGTCATGACTGAGAAATATCTAATTAAATCAATCCAATATATCTAGCGAAACATATGATTGAACTAGATAAATGCGAAATCAAACGGCATAATGAAATGAAAATTGAGGATTAAATTTTAATAGCTATGCTAATTGCAGTGGTTACAAATTACAAGACAGCTGATTAGAGTATAAGGCATACGGCTCAGTCGGAAATCACGCGCAACCCATTGTGTAGAGGAAGTGGGCAATCTGCCCCCTATTGGGAATAATTAGTGTCGTATGTATGTGATACATGTACCGCAAGCCTGTTATTAATATATATGGGTAGGAGTCATTATTTTCTGTTAATAAATTATCAATTGATAGAATATACCTATAGTTTGCGTTTGAAATTTTGTGGGTTAAGTTCACAATTATATTATTTAGCTGTGGACAGGCACAAAACAGATACGTTTTGCATGTACTTTTATTGTACAGGGTATAACAAAAGGGATATTTTAAAAGAAATGGTGTGAATATCTCTGACTAAGAGTACCTATACAAATAATTTCTAGTCTTAAATTTTGTGGTTCTCTACAGCGGGCTATTTTTATATAATTTCGCTAAACGAACGTTTTATATACCTTAAAGTTATGTGTGATTGGTGAAAAGGAGTGGAAAGAAATAATCAGCTAATCAAAATAAGACCTTTGTTTTAATTGATCAGCTATCTATGAAACGTCACGTCAGACATACTTGTAATGATGCTCTTATTTGGTTTTATTGAAGTGTCACAAAACTATGTGAATGACGTATTACATTATAATCACTAGAAGGAAGTTATTTTACATTGCAGTATTAAATAATTCATGTAAATAAGGCCTGATCTAATTGGGGCAGGTTTCCATAACAGATCATATGCTAACACTTCTACATAAGTATTTGATGCTGACGTGTTGGCGCTATTAGTTATTGCCATATAGAATAAACTAATTTACTACAACCATTGGACCTAAAGACATTTTTCACTGTCTTCGAACCTAAGGTTGCTTTGTATGTGTTATCCTTAAATAGAATCCTATTCTATTCGATTATCATCATATTTTGTAATTTAAAGAATGCAATTAGCATGAAAACTTGTAAGCATGCAGTTTAGCGTACCCAGATGAGGCGGGTGCGCGTGCGCAGCGTGCCGGCTATCAGATGCCGAGCGCTGACCCACACCCCGCGGGGAGCACCTGCTGCTATGTTTAGTCTGGCAAGTCTGCACTGATCTGAAGCCATCAGGTTAGGTTTAAATTGGTTAGAAAGAGTTTGGGTCACAAGTGGATCGTTTACACTTGGGCAATTTTTGGAAACGAATCTTTGTAGGTCAACAAAATAATTAGGAAGCGGAGATGCGGAATATTCTTGATTCATTTCTGACGAAAGACGTGGCCAATGAATCCTATGATAATCTTTATGTATGCAACACGGGGAGGCCATTATTGCCCAGCAGTGGGACACCTTAAAGCCACAAAAATTAGTATCTACTTATGTTATTGCATAACGTGTTGTTGTTTTTCTAAAATAGCTTTCCTAATCAACAGAAATTCAATTTTCCATATGAGCATCCAGGAAGGCTCTCGACGTTTCTCAAGTCAATAAAATATTTCAATGTAGTTGGTAGTATTTGAGCTCTCCGCCATTGCGGCGGGCGCGGGGGGCAGGGAAGGGCAATAAATATATTTAACTAGATTATCAGCGCCGGCGCAGCCATGAGGTAGGATGCTGTGTTTACAAGATGCTGCATATTGTAAATCCGCTTCATGCATTGGTAAGAACGTCTTTTAATCTTAAAATACTAGGTGCTTTTAAATCAATTTTATTATTTGTATCATACCAAGATTGAGCAAGCGAAAAGTGTGATGAAGAGTATGAAAGGGCGAAAAAGCTTAAGAAGAAAGAGAATTAATACCTTAAAATGTAGATTGCAGATTAGCAACTGATGAAATTAAGATTACGTGCCGAGAGTACTTTGCTCGACCTGTAAATTCCAATACAGTATTTTAGGATTACAAATTCGTTCACTTCCAGATCCCAGATTCTCCAAAAGGCATTCTCCAGCATCCCACAGGCATTCTCCAGTATCCTACAGGCTACCTCCACGCGTCCGCATCGCACAGCAATATTCAAACCGCGCACTTTCTTTATGGCACTCGAGCCACACGCAATTACAGAGCACCGTGCGCGCGCGCACCCGGCCCGCCGTGGGAACTCCTACCTCGCCTCGCCAATCTTCACCAACTGCCTCTAAACGCTTGACTTCTACTCTAACCCAACGGTATAGGGTGTTTAAAGGGTGCAGCTGTAAGATGGTAAGCAGACGGTAAATTATACAAATATCGAACAGTTTTACACGTAGTTTGTGGAAGTAATATCACGATTTAACAGAATGTTTATGAGTCGTGCAGGATAATGAACGAATAGAACCTTCTTGTTGCAGATATTGAGGAGGAGTAGCTTTGTTCGATGTGCAGTGATGTTTACTCGGATTTATTGGACGCCATTTTGGTTCAAAGTTAACTGTAGTTTGACAACATTATCAGTTGCTATAGATCAGATGCTATATAAGTAGATTCTTCTTTTGCCCTTCTATTTTATAGAGTTGAATGTAGTAAAAGATTAATATATATAAATTGAATCTAAATCTATTCAATCTTTTGTAAACCTAGGGATGTTTATATAATAAAATAGGTTTGAATTTGGTTTAGTGAAAATGCTACTGGAGGTTTAAACCTCCACAGGTTCAATGCTTCTGTACTTCTATAGTTAATATTCACTGCTATCACTGTTTATTCAAAACTGAGCGATTTTTGATGTTGCTATTATTTACAGATCAACAACAACTATTATTATATAAAATAAAAATCCATAAATGGCAGTATGTCATGATGATATAATGCTAAACTCTGTACATTTCTAAGTGTTGTGGATTTCTGTAAATAAAATAAATAAATACAGATCCTAGTTCAAAACAAGAATCTCTCTTTTTTTGTTTATTTGGATAATTTGATTCATTTATACCATTAACGTTACATCTTGTGCCGTGCACAAATCGGCAGCTTTTTTACGCCGGATCGCGGATTAATTGCGCAATCAGTCGCGTCATCAGTTGCCATTTGCCTGCCAGCAGTTGCCGGAAGTTTTTGCCCCTAGTCATAATATTTGCCGCTTAAGGCAGCGCTGCATCGGCCTCTTTGTACGCTAATATACAACAATCGAGATCTTATAGGTATATCTCTTATCTAGTCGATAATTAGTCGGCTTGCTTTATATTTTTCTTATTGGTGTTTTGTTAGTCAGTATTACTTGAGTTTGTTTTAACATAATGTAAATGAATGTTCATGTGCCATTTGAATGTGTTATTGTAAGAATTTTTTGATACAAGTTCCTGTCAATATCTGGAACAATGCCAACTGCTCTATGCTCAGCTTGACTTTCAATTTTAATGCATCATGAAAAATCAAGTCCTATAGATAGGAAAGGTTAGTTGACCTACATTGAAACCATAGAGCTGGACTCTCACTCATCGTATTTCGTCAGATGAAGCCATGTGTCTTTGCTATTTGTGACACTTATTATTGTACTCAGGTAAGCACAATGAAGCAACTTAACATTCATGCTATTGCAAGAACAAAGCACGAAAAGGCACATTTTGAGGCTCTCACAAAACAATCAATGAATTTGCTAAATACTTTAAATCTCGGAATGACTCCAGTTTTTGGTGACAGCTGCGTGCTCAGCTGGTGGCGTGCGGTGAAGAGTATGGTGAGCTGGTCTTCGACGGCAATCCACCGGCTTTTTCCTTGCGGCATTTCCTCGATTTATCATGCGTTCAGTTTTTGCGCGCGACAATTACGCGGCATCAGTATGCATGCGGCAGACGCGCGAATAATCCGCTCTCCCCCCTTTCGCTTTTTTGCGCGCTCCGCCGTGGGAGCCGCCATTGCGATCTAATCACTGATGCTGCGTTAACGAATGCTTTTCATCTGCTTAATCGCCTGTAAGGGCCCGGTCCTTAGGCACCGTTACAGACCGCGTCTTTGGCTTAAGGAAATTCGAGCGTTTTTGCGCGCGCATCTCGATGAAACATTCGTATGCATGAATGTCGCTGGTTTTTATCTAAACCCGATTGTAATATGGTTTAGCATAAATATGCATAATACTTGGTATGTGGGTTGCATACGATGAATATTTCATACAGTCAGCGCCAAAAAACTGGGTCCGGAGCGTCGCGAGGCCGAGCGCAAAAACGTCTCCCGAGCGCGCTAGCACGGATCACACTTGACGAGATATGCATAACGTGCGCTCTGCTGGTACTTTACAGAACTTCAATATTCACATTAATTCCTTGTATAATCTATGTATAAATTACATTAAGAGAATAATGTCTTAACAATTCAATCTCTCCTTTTATGTCTATTTTATACAATATATTCATACAATATAATTTCATCTGAATGCAATATACAATATAAATGGTTCTCTGTAAAGCCTTCATCTATATTAAAATCAGCGTAGATACTAAGAAAACTATTGTTATCATTGATCGAAATATAAGTTTATAATTAACATTGAACGTATAAAGAACAACGGATGTAATGCCGTCACTGCACGCACAGCTTGAAGCACAGTTGTGTATGTGTGCGGATTTTCCGGTAGGCGCCGAGCTTACTATGGTTTGTATGTGTGGGTGGATAACGCGTCAATACACATCCCTATTACGTTACCGAGCTTACTATGAATGCTTCACTCCGTGTAGTGACAACACTCTGTCCGTTATTCTTTATACGTTGATGTAATTAACATTGAAAAACAAAATAACACTATCCAAAACATCAAACATCAGATAACATTAATCCCGCATGAATATAGCCAGGACTCCGTCACCCTTTAGTTTTTGCTGTTTAGGCAGCATTTCTCAGACATTCAAATATTTGCGTTATCTCGAGCGGCGAGCGGCGAGCGGAATGCGCGGGCGCACAAAGCTGCCGCGCCGCGCTCATTTCAATATGCGCTCATATTTTCGCCTCCGAGCCCCCATGCCGAGAATTAAGCGACAAAAATTGCAAGTGTTTTTTGCCGTCGACTGTACCGTCCTTGGAATCCTTACGAAGCTATATTTGTAAAGATAATGTGTTACTAATAACAAAAGGGAATGCTAAATCATTAATACCGCGGTACAAATTATATTGTTTGTCATCAGATACGAGGGTGGAATGGTCAAAATTATAACTTTGACTTTGTTTATAAAAGATATAAAAGTAATGTGTTGGATTTTAGAGGTTCATAATAATTAGTGGTTTACTAATTTCTATAATCCTGAGGATGCCACGGTTGTTGGCGAAACATATGTAGATTATTTATCTAGTTTTTGATTTCGGAATGGTGCAATGTATCGTCTTGCATGCTAGGTGCTCGGGTCTGGTTTAGTTGTCGCAATTATGAGTTATCAGATCCGAGGGTCAGTGGAGGGTGTAGGGCCCGGTGGTGGGCGCACCCATAGTGAATGTTTGAACTTCCGAATTGTAACGCCTAATACAATTTCATTTATAAAAGATCATCTAAAATATTGTTATAAGAAATCCTTTGTTTAACATAAAGATGGCTATCCAACCGTTTTAACCCTCGTTTAGCTAAAAAGATATATTAATTAATTAGTAATTTTGGAGACTATTCAGTTTTCATGCGTCTTCATGTCTTCTTCAAGTCTTTAACCAGTTTCGCGTCCATAACAAATAAATTGTTTACCGTACCTAGGTACTTACCTTTTCTACCCTGTCACGAGGTATGCCAACAGACAGGGAGGGGTGACGTCATCATAGACTCCACAAACTCCACAATATCGTCTAAACTAAACACTCTTGTCATCAATCATCCGCCGGCGGCGGGGGACTATTCTCGCAGCGCACGGAAATTAACCCATGTTTACTAATTCACTGACGATATTGTATTACAATGGAAAGGTTTGTGAGTTCGCAATAGAGACAAGGTTTTACATTGATCGATAGGGAAAGCATTATGTTTATGCATGTTAGTTATATCGACAGAAAAACAAATACTCGTAGCTTCTAAGAAGTAACAGCTTTATTATATAACCTATATCTATATCTATACATATAATAAAAATGTAACGGATCGCTGTCTGTACATGGAAGATATATAAGAAAAAATATTATAGAATACTTTTATCAAGGCAATAGTACTAAAAAAAAAATGATTTTTGGATTTTTTGTCTGTTTGTCGGTTTGTCTGTTTGTCTGTGCGTTTGTGCACGCTAATCTCAGAAACGGCTGAACCGATTTCAATGCAGTTTTCAGGAATATATTGTGACAGGTCCCACTTAACATATAGGCTACTTTTTATCCTGGGAAAATATTTTTATCCTGGATAATTTCGATATTTTGTTTTTTTTTTCTGTAGTCCACGCGGATGGAGTCGCGGGCGTCCACTAGTGTATAATATATAGATACAAACAAACACGGTCATTTCCAAAATGAGGTAGCCAGAAAGCAAAATCACGTAGGACATTCTGGCTGTAGAAAAAACGCCCCTGAGTTCCTTAATTGAATTTTATAGCACGCACGGAAAAAGATGCAGCTGATTACAATGTGTTCTAGTAATGCTCCGCATGACGGCCGATTGGTGTAGTAGGTAGTGGCCCTGCCTGCAGCGGCATAGGTCCTGGGTTCGAATCCCGGTAGGTGCAAACATTGATATGATGAATATTGATGTTTGTTTCCGAGTCATGGATGTTTCTATACTTATCTATGTATTTATATACCGTTGCTTAGTACCCACGACAAAAGACCTTATGGATCTTAATGTGGGACTAAGTTAATGTGTTGTGAAGTGTGTGAATATTTATTTATTATTTATTTATATAAATCCAGAGAAACTTTTACACAATCAACTCTCAATCATTGTCATATCAAACACAGTTTTGCATTTTGCAAGTTTATTAACAGAGGTGGAAATCGAAAACGTGCCTAAAAAGATGCGCCGGCGCCTATGTATGATATTTATTGGCTAGTAAAAGTAAACTACCTATATTTAATTGTCCCGGGAAAACAAATAGCGAATAGTACTTCACCTACATTTAGATTTATGTCCATAATAATAATAGGATCTCTACCTATTAGTAAAGTTTTTGTCATAGCCAAATTAACTACTTCGCGTTAAAGTTTGTCATCGTTATATTTCGACAAACGCACAAAACGAAGGAAATAAGACGGTTTATAACATTTTGCTAATTCTTGCTCTAAAAAATGATACTTACAGGCTACGTTTTAACCTAGGGAAGATTTTCATTTAGGTACTAAAAATCAAGACTTGTTTTATCTTTTTCACCTAGAATAAGCATGCCCATAGAGGCCTATGTAATGTTTACATGAATTTTATAGAAAAGGGCTAAACACAATGACAAATACTACCTTTTCATATCACAGCACGTGTAAGTATCGCGGCGTCCCTAATAGCCGCCGATTTCGGAAGCCTCTATCTAAACACCGTACAAATAGCCGAGCCCGCGGCGGTCATTAACCTTAATTTATAACTATTACCGATCCACCTAAACACAATAGTTAAATTCGGTAACACCTTCATTAATAGAGTAGCTCACTCGGCTCACTCTACTCACTCATAGCCTGGAGCGGGCTACTCAAAACTGAACCAATGGTGATCAGCGTAAAGTCCACTTTGAATACGTTTGTTTTGAATCATGTGAAGATTATTAAAATCGCATTAGATGATCACAATGATCTGTGAAACGTTTCGAATGAATCTGAGGAATTTGTTGGGATTATGTTAGGACAATTTTTCTAGAGGTAGCCTTGTGTCTTTCTTATGTTACTCGTATGTTTTTAAATTTCAAATGACAGAGAAATGTTGGAGTCATCAAGTCATCATACATACATGTATAGGTACATGCACACGGCTGTGTTCGTGAAATGAGGTAGCCAGAACAGCAATATCATAAAGGAGTTCCCACAGCCATTAGCACAGTGAGAACAGATGCAAATGATAAGTTCGAGTTCCTTAGTCGACTCTTACTCGTATTAGCACAAGCATACACAGATAATAATGATCTCCGACCGTATTTCGACCAAGGTGACCAATCTCTACGTAGATTGGCTAGGTACGTAGGAGATATTATAGTGCATAAGTGTGTGCGCAAACACAGCTGCACTCTCTATTCCGTTACTCTCATAGTCCGATGGGACGGAAAGCCGACACGACCGGAGAGAGATCAGGCGCACGACCAACGGTTTTACGTGCTTCCGAGGCACGAGCTAAGTGACAATTTTGCAACATTAAAATCTGTACATAAAATAAATTCATTGGTACAGGCCCGTGACTGGGATCGAACTTACGCCTCCTGCTTGGAAGGTGCACGTCTTAACCACTGGGTTATCACCGCTACACACGCACACGGATAATATACATTCATTAAATAAGTTTATATTTTAGCTAACATTACCATTGTTCTCCGAACCAATTAAAAACTTTAGTAATTTAATAAGGGGATTATAATTTGAGTCTTTTTATCCACTACTGAGACCCTTTAAATCGTACGCAGTCGGTAACGTTTACAGAAATTGTAAAATTATAGTTATTTGAATACGACCTGAAGATTGATCACCTTACGCTGCCGATTTACATTCTACCCAGTTTTTATTCTCCAGCTATTATATTTAAATTAGCTATATCCCGACGTTTGAGAGATTAGATGTTATTATAGCAAAGGAAGTTCTAATTGTAGCAAGTTGGGTAAACGATAATTTTGTTTAATGTATGTAAGTATGTAGAAGATCCCTTTTACTTTTAGTCACTTTTAACGTGACGGGGCCAGGCAAAAGGTTAGTAACAAGTGCTACCTCATCGCCTAAGAAAATAAGATGCAGCTGATGTATTCTGGTGAAGCTCCGGATCAGTGGCTAGTCGATTTAATTGAGTTGGACGGTAGAACTAATTCAAAGACCAATGGTAAGTGTAAATTGGAAAAAGTTTAGCTAAAGCGGTGTTATAAACCACTCGTTCATCTTAAATCTTTAAAAAATCTTATCCATAGGATCATCATCATCATCATCATCATCATCATCAGCCTATTGCAGTCCACTGCTGGACGTAGGCCTCCCCCAGGGCACGCCACAAGACTGCCATGGGAGGTATTTGCCCATAGTCACCACGCTGGGCAGGCGTTTGTATTTTGGACTATGTTTCAACACGGGAGGCGCTGCTGCCCACCTCCCGGGAACCCTTAATCGCCTCGTACGATACCCACGGGCAGACATGGGGTGATACGAATTCTACTCTGCCGGCACCACGCGACTAACCTCAATTAATAATGGTTATCATTGATTACTTTTTAATTTGGGATAGCTTAGGTGTGATATAGAAAATCGCAGGTCTTTAGCTATCAGACTATTAGTATATAGTAAATATTCAGATAAGAAATGCACCGCAGTGGACTCTAATCAACACGTGTGTGTCGTATAATACAACGATATCACCGATCTAGTTGCCACAGAGCAAAAACTAATGATTTAATATGTTTTAATGTGATATAACAAGAACTGAGAGCCTTATTAATGCAGAATGCGACAATTACATCCTGCTGCAAATGAATAGACAATAAGTAGATGATAAAATGTCCGGGAGAAGGATGGGTTCGTGGAAGGAGTCCATTGAGGCTGAGCCTGCAACCCGTCGCCGCGGCGTGTTCTCACCGGACAGCTCTGTACTCATAACTCATAATAACATTACCTGACATAACTTATGCCTATGCATGTGCACACGAGCGGTTTATGTGTGACGATGGAGGTATGGAAGCAGGACACCATCATGCTGCCCTTATTCCATTATTTACGGGTTAGAGCAATATGGTTTTGTTTCGAAACTCTTTTGGCTTTTACTGTCAGAAATGTTGGCATATTATATAAGAGGTTTCAGGACTGAAGGTGTCAATGTTGAAAGATAATATGCTTTTGGCACATAATTATGTATTATGTCTTCAAATACGAAACTTTGAGTCTTCCACAGTGGTTAATCGCTGCGTTCCGTCCGCTCGTCTCATCATTTACAGCTCTGAGAAGTCCACTGTTGGACATAGGCCTCCCCCAACAACCTCCACTCCGACCGGTCGGAAGCAGCCTGCATCCAACCGACGCCCGCAACCTTGGCCAGGTCATCCGTCCACCTCGCGGGTGGCCTTCCCACGCTGCGCTTGCCGATACGTGGTATCCACTCTAGAACTTTCCGACTCCATCGGCCATCAGTTTCTTCGAGCTATGTGCCCTGCCCATTGCCACTTCAGCTTGCTGGACCGTTGAGCTATATCGGTGATCTTTGTACGTCTGCGGATCTCCTCATTTCTGATTCGATCACGCAGAGAGATCCGCTCGTCTATTCATCCGATAATTGATACAGCTTCACGACTATTAGCAAAAACCGATCCGAACCGATCCAGGAACCACGTGACCAGCTCATGCATGTTCATAGGCGAGCGCAAAAACGCGGCGACTGCGCGCTCCCAGAGTAATTGAAGCGGTTCCCAGAGGCGCGGGAAACGCTGCGTTTCTTTGAAGATGCTAGAAGATGATAGACAAGGTTTATTATAGTTGACAGCTTTTTGACAATATTAGAATTATTTAGAAAAAGTTGCAATTTTAACTTTAAATATACGTCTAAGGACCTTACTATATCTGCTTTCTAAGTTATACATTTAGTGTATAGTTCTATTTTAAATAAGCTTTTTTTATTTATTGTTCAGCGGAAATTTTATTATCTTCTAATCTACTTCATCGTCACTAGCCAAATCATAAATTTTGAAAAGCCACGGCAGTACATATCTATGCTATTTCAAGTGCAATGGTTTCCCCAGTGTTTGGGCGTCGAGCTGCGTGAATGACATATCTGTACAGCTTCATTGAGGTCGTGTAGTGTCTCCTTATGGCGAACAATGTGGACGAGGGAGCCCCGGCCTTCCGCGGCGGCCGCAAGTGGCGCCGAGACCATTATTCTGCTTTTTTGTTGATGCGACAAGATGGGAACACTTCTCACGTTATATTAATGAAAAGGTGGATCTAAGGATCTTAAATTCACAATTTGGTGTTTACTAGCGGTTTCATCCCCGTAAAGTTTTATCATCCAGCAGTTCTGACTTTCGGAAAACAGCCGCGTGAATGTAGGTACTTAGGTATGTAAAGTTTTGAATTATTCTCGTTCTCGAGGAAATTGTGGCAAATGCTCACAAACTGTATGTTTTAGATTAGACTACAGAATAATGTTGTCCCAAACAAAACATTTGACTTGGACCTGTACTTACATTGTGTTAGTCGGTATGTAATTTATATGAATTTAATTTTTCTCCAAATTGTGTTATGCTATTTGAATTTATACACACTAAGTGAGTTAAGTGTTACTATGATTATCTGATATCTAATCCAATGTAAGATTCTTTTGTTAATATGTTATTTAGTTTTGACTGTGTCGCTGGGAGCTTTCTTGCTATTTCTTCTTCCAAGCAATGACACTTCACTGAAATTTTTGGTATTTATTTTTTATGTTGTTTAAATTCACCTCCCTTTTTTGTTTGGTTGCGGTTTCATTTTGGGTGCATATAAAAATACCATCCACAACAAGTTGTTAATGCTTTCATGTCGAATAAATGATTTTGAATTTGAATTGCCCCGCATTTTCACCCCCTCAAGGGTGGGATTTCAAAAAATCTCTTATCGGATACCTTGTCATATAAAGAACACACCCTCTAAGTATCAGGTCTCGACAATCAGCAGTTTAGGCTGTCACAAGGCTAATGCCACAGGGGGTAGCCCATAGTCACCACGCTGGGCAGGCGGGTTGGTGACCGCAGTGTGATTTTCGTACTATGTTGTCAGTACGGGAGGCGCTGCTGCCCACCTCCCGGAAACCCTTAATCGCCTCGTACGATACCCACGGGCAGGCAGGGGTGGTACACACTCTACTCTGCCGGCACCACGCGGCTAGTTATCCTAAGGCTGTTATGTACGGACTTACGGACTGATAAATTGCATCAGTCATTTCTGATCAACGATACACAGAAATTGATATTAGGCACAATTCGGAAGTTCAAACATTTACTATTGCGCCCACCACCGGGCCCTACACCCTCCACTGACCCTCGGATCTGATAACTCATAATTGCGACAACAGGCACTTGCACTTCAATCGCCATGAGAAACCAGACCCGAGCACCTTGCAAGACGATACATTGCACCATCCGAAAATCAAAAACTAATAAACAATCTACATATGTTTCGCCAACAACCGTGGCACAGGATTATAGAAATTAGTAAATTAGTAAACCACTAATTACTATGAACCTCTAAAACCCAACACATTACTTACACAGAATTAACTACCCTCTACTAAGTATTAAAAAATATATAAATAATTACCCACCATTATTTATATTTCAAATAAATTTACATTTGTGCACATAAACCAAATAGTATTGGGTGAATTAGTTAAATTTAAATGAAAAAATTCAAAAATTCACCAAAATATTGATAAATTAGTAAAGAAAAACAAGGATGTATGCAACAACATATTCCATTGCCCACAAAAACAAAAATTGTTATTGACATTGACAAGCCATTATATGTATACTAAAGTTACTATTTATTTATTTATTCTAGCAATCGAATTTAATAGTGGGGAACAAAATTCAACTTGTTCATTTAAAAGGTTTACACCAGAATAGCCTTCAAAATCTCCAACTGTTCCAAAATGATAGACGAATGCCCTTTTCAAATACAGATAACAAAACTGTGGTCATCTGGAATTTTATGATTTGAAAACTAACAAGTGTTTGGCAAAATGGATTTTTCAGGGAAATTGTTCCTGTAAGCTGCCAGATGTTCTTGGTATCTAATCTTGAAGTTACGACCCGTTTGACCTATATAAACAGAATTACAGTCAGGACAGTGCAAGCTATAAACTCCTGATTTTTTATCAATCAATTGGTAAATAGTAAAGCGGACAAGGGTAATACTTTGGTAATAATGAAGCATGAGGTGTATCATAGTAAGATAATGGAAATCCTCAATACAGATGAATTTCAAATATTACCATTTGATCCAACTAAGAAATCATGCACAATTAAAGCAATGTATTACTTCTGCTGAATATATTTTTCCAAAAAATTCTGCTTATTTAAAGGAACGTTATATTCCAATGAACCCGGTAACACCATTGTTATATGGTTTACCAAAAATTCATAAAGATAATATACCGGCCAGTCGTTTCATATATTGGAGCTCCAGCTTATAAATTAGCAAAATTTCTGAATGACATTATAAAGGAAAAAATTCAATTTACACCCAAATATAGTGTCAATAATAGTCTAAATTTAATAGATAAAATTAAAAATATTAAATTATCAATAAATTCCAAATTATTTTCTTTAGATGTTGAGAGTTTGTTTACAAATGTTCCTTACAAGGAATGTTTAAATATTATTAAAACTTGGTGTGAAAAAGTTAAACTAAATCCAATAGGATAATCTTATTACCTTAACTAGACTTTGTATGAGCCAGAATTATTTCTGCTATAATAATACATATTAGATACAGGATGGTCTTACTATGGGTTCTCCGCTTTCACCTCTTTTAGCCGATATATTTATGGATTGGTTTGAAAATGAATATATTGTTAATAGTAATAATCATATAAAATATTATTTTAGATATGTTGATGATATCATCTTATGTTGGACAGGCACATAGGCAGTTTCATCTTTTTGTTAAGTCCTTAACACAAAACATCCTAAGATTAAATTTAAAATAGAACAAGAAATAAACAATAGTATAAATTTTTTATGTAACCCATAGTTTACCGGAAACCAACCACAGATGTAACTATTCCAATTGGGCAACATAAGCTTGCGGCATACAAATCAATGCAGGTTAGTAACGTTACCGCTTAATAACTTTAATTATGTTAAAGAAATAAATACTATTATACAAATAGGTTGGTGATTTATAACCTAATTGATAAAAAGAAAAACGCAGTGTACCCAAAAATGATTTATCGTATTTTGGCTATATCTCAGAGATGATTGCAAAATCATTGAAAAAACAAAACATCTTGGTGGTTAAGTCTTTAAATAGATTAATTAACACAAAACAAATATTATTGATAAAAAATCAGGGAGGTCCTGACGCTGCTGCCCAAGAACATCTGGCCCGGAATCACATTTTGCCAAACACTTGTTAGTTTCCTTCCAATGACCACAGTTTTGTTAGTCTGTATACGTGTGAAAAGGGCGTCTATCTATTTTGGAACTGAAGGCCAAATATTCGTAAACGATACCCACGGGCAGGCATTTTTTGTTTTTGTGGGCAATGGAATATGTGTTGCATACATCCTTGTTTTCTTTACTAATTTATCAATATTTTGGTGAATTTTTGAATTTTTTCATTTAAATTTAACTAATTCACCCAATACTATTTGGTTTGTGTGCACAAATAGTATATATTTATTTGAAATATAAATAATGGTGGGTAATTATTTATATATTTTTTAATACTTAGTAGAGGGTAGTTAATTCTGTGTAAGTAATGTGTTGGGTTTTAGAGGTTCATAGTAATTAGTGGTTTACTAATTTACTAATTTCTATAACTGAGGATGCACGGTTGTTGGCGAAACATATGTAGATTGTTTATCTAGTTTTTGCGGAATGGTGCAATGTATCGTCTTGCATGCTAGGTGCTCGGGTCTGGTTTCTCATGGCGATTGTAGTTAGTGCAAGTGCCTGTTGTCGCAAGTGCCTGTTGTTATGAGTTATTAGGGTCAGTGGAGGGTGTAGGGCCCGGTGGTGGGCGCACCCATAGTAAATGTCAGTCATTTCTGATCAACGATACACAGATGTATAGGTAGATATTTAGTCCAACAAACATTTTTTCCCAGACCGGGAAGCTGAGATATTACAAGTTATTAATGAAGGAAAATATAAAACATAGCGGACTCATAAACTGTGGTCAGCGTATAAAATATCGATGTTATAACTAACGTGTTCGGAGCAGCAGTCTGTCCGTGTGTTTTTGCGCACTCCGACCGGCCGAGACGTCAATATTAATGAATAAAACTTTTTCTGAATCTGTGTGCAGGTGGGATGTGGGACGCCGGGGCGGGAGGCTAGTGGGAGCAGAGCTTTGCAAGATAATATGTTATATTATGGTTCGCTTGCACCTAAAGTCATACCGTGTTAATACAAAAGAATTTAAACATTGCCCGAAATTTACAGATTTTCCACATACTGTTAAATGTCATTTTAAACAATACCTAACATTAGACGCGCTTTTATAATAACACCGTTTATGTCCACTTTAACTGCGAAATAGATTATTCCAATAGCATAAGACAGTGTTACATTGAGAATTAAATAAAAACTTTTTGGGCATAGTTAATGAATATTGATAGAAAAGCTTTTATGTTCGCTTTGAAAACATGTGATCTTCCTAACTTTTTTAGTTACGCTCTCTGAGGTTATCTTACAGTTGACAGACAGACGAAAGAACATGCAGCTACTGTATTCTAGTGAAGATTATATATTATTTAAGTAAATAGACCTCCCCGGCTCGTTTCTAATGCTAAAGTGCTCACGATGCATTGCTATGTAGACTGTCTAGCTAGCAGATAGTAGACAGGTAGGTACCTAAAATATTATGAGTGACTAGTACATTTGTCAATTTGTTCAATAATCATAAAAAATATTGATTGTAGATGCACTTTGTTCGGTTACATATATCCTGCACCTCAGATGAATGATTCCTGCACGGTGCGCTGACGTTTGCCACCTTCAAACTTCTCTTTGGTTACTATCAAATTGTCATTATCAACAAGTCAATAAAAACAAGATTATTTTCTATATCAATTTCTATTTCTTTGATAGCATTATTCAATTAACATTATGGTTTGAATGAATGTTGAATATATTATCATTTACTTATCAATTACTTATTGATTGATTCTTTTAGATCCATTAAAATAACCAATGGCAGTAAATATATAATGCGAAATAAAAATAATATCTACAGGATAGGTAGGTATACGAGTATGAAGGACTGGCATTTAGGAATATACTTACGTGAATAAAAACTGTAGAAAATTGTATAAATGCTAAGTAATTGGATCAGGTTTGTCAACGCAATTACGCAACTGTAGTTGCCTGTGATTGTTATTATGAGTTCTCAGATTCGAGGGTTAATGGAGGGTGTAGGTAGGGTGTAGGTAGGGTAAACAACTGTAAATTTTTTGAATACAAATAAAAGATGTTTTATCTTTTCTACATAATTGCGATGTCTATAAAACTACAAGAGTTGTTTCTAAGCCCTGCATTATTATATTTCCCACGCAGAATATTGATTATTCACATCATTATGTATATATTCGCATTCATGTCACTTCACATTATATATTCCTAATATGCTACATTGACGGCCATGTTGGCCAAGGTTTGAAAACCGCTGGAAAAAAACCGCTCGTATATGTAAATTCGCCTGCTCTGTAATTCTATACGTCAAATGTGCCATTTGTGTACGTATCAATAAGTATTTACAACTTGTACGACTTATAATAATATTGTAAAAAAATACACGTCGAATTTCTACCACGCTCCACTAAGCTTACCTGCATCTTTTACAAGTTTACTTTCCATTGCTTGTTATCATCTGTAGAAACCACCGGACGTTGTACAAAGCAGGCAATGTAGTGCAAATTGATTTAAAATTGAGTTTTACATGTGGGTGCGTGGCGAGGGGTCTGGTGTCGTTTCCCACGGCACACATGCCCATAATCGTCCTGTAATTAATGCCTCTGATTGTAAATTACTTGACCGCTCTAACTGCGAGGAAAACAAGCGATTTCCAACTTTATCACCGCTCAAGAAGACCCTTGATAAATGTATATTAGTTTAGACGCTGTATGTTGGTACATATATGTATATGTGCAACTTTTTATCTGTTTAACTATGTAATAATGAATTCTGATAGAAAATATTAGGAGATCAGACGAGCCATGTCTGTCTAGGTGCTGTAGGTAGTGCTAATCCCGATATGTGTTAGAGATTGTAGGTTTATATGTTCTATGGGATGAAAACAACATAGTAAATTGCTTTCGTAAGTATTACTAGAAGTTAATCAAAGAGGATTATTTATTAACTGGTTAACCCATTCTAAACTATAGGTTTGTCCATTCCAGATATATGTTTTGTTTTGTTTATGAAATCCGATAAAACTTTTATTGATTTAGAAAGATTCCTTGTCATTTGGGCAGTTGTAAAAAGGCAATTTAAAAAAAAATTTATGAAATTAAGAGACCGCAGCGCAGGTAAAGTTCTATGGGAAAAAAAATGTTAATTTTCCTAATACAGTTGTGAACTCAACAGCAAGCATCTAATCTTCAGAAAATTATATCTTTTTTGTAAACTCGCGAAAGGAGTCGCGGGGAATAGCTAATAAGCAAATGAAAAGTTGGTGCAACAATGTTGCGCATGCGCCGACGTTTGTTACAACATCAACAAATTAGCATGACAATTATTTTATTATAATCAGACAAGGTAATAGGAAAAGAAGCGAACTGTACTTAATTACGAAGTATTTTTATAACAGTTAAGTGTTAATTGGGGTGTAAACTATGATTATTATAAAGGGTGTTTTTTTGTGGCCACCTTTAACGAAGGGTACGCACTCTATACACCAAATAAACCTAAGTTTATGCCAAAAAAAAAGCTGGGATTTTTTTTTTTTTTTAATTTTTTAATTCCTTGAGTGTTAATTGTTTATGTTAGTTTTTTTTATAGACAGATATTAATTATTAATGTATCCCGCTACGCGCGTCTATGTGCTATGCAGTCTAATTTACTCAACTTTGGACCCTAATATTTACTTCCCAGGTATGCTTCCATGAAGAAAAATGATCGTGATGATGAGGAGAAAGTTTTCGGGAACGTTGACGACTAAAAATCTCCCTGTAGACAATATCTATCATAGAGACGGAAGGTTAGTTTCATTTACATACACATGGGCTGGTTTATAAATAAAGCCTTTTATGACGTCAGTAATAACATAGTCTTTACTAGAATACATCAGCTGCATCTCTTCGTGCATGTTGTAAGAGTCGACTAAGGAACTCGGGACAGGCGACAATCTAACAACTTGTCACATCTGTCTCTGCTATACTAAACGTAAGATGCTAGCTAGCCCATTTCGGGAACACAGCCGTGTATAAGTAATAATAATACAGGGTGTAAAAAGACAACAATGTCTTTTTAATACCTCGCATTCTTTGTAAGGTTACAATAATTTTTTTCTATGGAACCAACCCTGGGAAACGACAAAAAAACATTTTTCCATTGAGGGATCGCCCACCACCGCGCCCTACACCCTCCGCTGACCCTCGGATCTGCTGACTCATGGTCACGAACACAAGACACTACTGTCGCAACGAGAAGCCAGACTCAAGCACCTAGCATAAATACATAGCTGGTAATCCGAAAACTAATGAAAAATTTTGCTGTATGTATGTATATATACTGTCATTTTATTGCAAGCAATGTATTCGTTTGATGCGCAAAGTACAAATGTACCTACAAAACTAACATTATAACATTTTGATATGGTATCTTTGAAAAAAATGTTTGTTAATCAATCGATTTCAGATGGATTTATGTAATATTTTTTTACATTTAATATTATCATTTTTAATGTAACATTGGACTTCAAATATCTTCCATAGAAAAAATGATCGTGATGTTACAAAGAATACGAGGTATTAAAAGAACAAAGTTGTCTTTTTACACCCAGTATAGTAGAGGATAAGTCGGTAAGCAGGAGTAAATAAAATGATATTAGGTTTCCCAAACGATATATTTATATATATCATCGTAATCATAGTAAGGATTGTCTTCATAGTTATAATAGCTACACGGAGCTAAATTTGACAATCAGCAATGTATAACGTAGTATAAACTTAATGCTTACGTGCACGCATACGCATCCGGTGTACTCTATACGATTGAGACTACTACGGGAGCGTAGTAAACTCGTAGTCCGTAGCAAAGCTATGAATAGCATCTGTCTACATACATACATTACCGATTCTTCGAGTTACATTGCGGTGCATTGAAAAAATTATAATTAATCTAAGATTGTGTGAATATACTTTTACGAGGTGTAACGCTCTTAAATATTAATCATATGGGGCTTAAATTAAACTCAAAAATAACTTCTTCCCTTGGTGGAGAGCTGTTATTTGCGACAACAGGCACTTCAATATCGCCATGAAGCGAGCACCTAGCATGAAGTATAAGTTATCTAATTAATCATATGGGTAAACCACTAATTATTATGAACCTCTAAAAATTCATCAATTCTAGGGCCGGTGGTACCCATAGTGAATGTTTGAATTCCGAAAACGCCTAATCATTTCATTCAAAAATAATCCTCAAAGTTTTTGTTTCAACAACACCAACAATATTAAACCTATAAAAGGTTCCTTAACTCTTTCTATAGAGTACCTACAAAATATAAACTACACTAAATAGTCGCCATAACTGTTTACTTCATAGATTTGTCCGTATTTAGTTGTATGAGTTGAGAACAGAAAGATGTTTTGTTTTATTTCTGAGTCTGTCAGGCAAGCAGCTTCCAGCGTTAGACCGCAATAATGTTATGGAGCAGACTTGCAAGATTGTATTGTACTTATACCAAAACTATTAGTCTATGACTTCTGAGCTGACTCTAGAATTTCTGTTTTTTTCAGTTCCCGTGTAAAATTCTTTTATAGTGCTCTTTTACGCCACCCAAAGAATATTTACGCTTCAACGGTTATATTAAGTAACTTAATGAGAGTAAATACTACGGGGATTTCAATATTTGTATGTAGAAATATAAAGTTTAATAATAATCCATCTCTATCGTGTTTCTTGCGCTCTCTGTCCTGTACCATCGTTTGGAAAAATGAGCAATAAATAATTGAAGCTCCTGCATTTTAATTTCTTGCAACTAGCAAGCTTTAACATCAAAAGAATGTTACACGACATGGTGCTTCGACAAACTGTATACTGTGATGTGATTAAAGTTGCTTTATATTCTGTTAAAAATACATAATCTTTATGTATATTAAAATATTTTATTTATTTATTTATTTACATTTATTACTGTAGAACTAAGTTAATGACTGGAATGTGTAGTGTATACCATAAATACTTATCTATTCAATTTAATTACTGATTAGAAATTAATTTCTTTTTCTTCTATGCTGCTTTGGGAGTGAAAAAAAAACCTATAAATACTACAGCTGCTTCTCTTCCCGGGCACACCGTACAAGTCAGTAGAGGGACAAGAGGGTTTTGGTATTTTGTAGGCGACGGGCTGACCACCTGTCACTTTAACCGAACTTGTACATCTCAATTATACCCTCAAAATTGGTCAGAAGTGGCACCATGTGGTCACATCGGCCCTTGTTGCTCTGCTTACCCCGTAAGGGATAAAGGCGTGATTATATATAAATGTATGTATGTACCTAATGTAGAAATAAGTACCAAAGCTTTCAATACCAGTCTTCTCCTATAATTTGTTATCGTCAAAGCTTTCACAAGCTTCGGAAAATATATAAAGTCTGCTCTTAAAATTGTCTCATTGAAAATTGACATTCGAGGGGGGGTGGATGAGGGGTAGGGGTGTGTTCAGGGAGGGGGGAGTGAGGACACCTGTAATACGGTATTCATGAATCATCTTACATACTAACGCCCTGTATATCTATGTGTTTTACGTATATGTTATATGTTTTTTTTTAGTTTATCCCAAAGGCAAGCTAGGGAAATATGGAAAAAATTATTAATTTTTTAACAGTTTTAAGTATGACCTAGAAGGTTTGCTATTTTTGAGAGCTAAGTGTGATTATAATTTAATCAATATAATTCAATCACAAATGATAATTATGGGGTTGCTTTCTTTCTAAACTTACCACATTAGGATACTTTAGATATAATTTTAGGTATAAATAGCTCCTATGATTTGTTAATTACAACTTAAATATGACCTGGCCAAGGTTGCGGGCGTCGGTTGGATGCAGGCTGCTTCCGACCGGTCGGAGTGGAGGTTGTTGGGGGAGGCCTATGTCGCGACTTATTTACATACGCACTTAGTTACGTGTGTTCTTACAATAGGATAGCGTAACTGCAGGGTCACGAAGGACATCCTACAGCCACGCTTAGTATAACAGGACCAGATGTTAAAGATCAGTGACAAGTTGCTAGCTCGTCGCCTGAGAGAACGTCATTGGTTTCTATAGTCAAATCTACGACGTGCACGGAAGGAGATACAGCTGAAAGTATCCTAGAAAAATCACGCATCAGTTATGTCTTATTTCTATTTATTTAAAATACAAAATATATATTCCCATTTCTAGTTATAGCTTCCCCCTCTCCCTCTTCATATACTATCCAATGTTTTATTCTAACAGCGTGCGACCACCTCCGCCCGCGGGACCTAGGGCTGAAACAATTTATTTACATATAAGTTCACCTCATACAGAGGAATACACACGGGTGTGTTGTTATACTAGCGCTGTGCGTTTAAATCATCGTTGCTAGTTAAAGGATAAGATGCTGCTATGATGTTAGCATAAGAGAAAATAACCGAAAAACGTTGAACACTAATTGGCCGTAGTTCTACAGAAAGATACCAATAATAAAAACGAGGCAACGATCGATCCACAGACGGTCTTAGATTTTTTTAAATAATTAATTAACGTTTTTCCTGAAATTATTGCATTATCATTAAGACAGTAGTCATTAGCATTTCTATCAATTACAGATGTCATTCTTATGTAATTGTTGGCATTTTAAAAACAATTATTTGATGCAGGTGATTATTAATTGAAACATTAGTACTAAAACATTACAAGAATAACAATTTACGCAGTACGCAGCTAAAGGGTAGTGTATATAAATTGGTTGGTAATCCTTTATTTTGACAAGTTTATGATTTTATTTCGTTTAATAAAACCCGTGGATAAACAAATCTTGACCTTTATTGCGCTTACGCAAACACAAGATTACTATTTACCTCTATTGGAATTTGACCTTACGAATTGTGCAAGTTCTTATAAGTACAAGCCGAATATGGAAGACAACAAAGTTCTATTTGATTACTAAATCTATTAAATGCAAAATACGACCAAATTACGGGACGAAGGAAAGTTTCTAAATCGAAGAAACATCATGTACATAGTCGTGGCCGGATTCCCTATGCAGAATAATAATTTTGTGAACATATAGGTTATTACCAACGAACCGACCGAGTGAAATGCAGATTTAAAGAAATACTGAAGAATTTCTTCAATCGACCCTCTACGTGCTTTTAACTTCACTTGTTTTCTCCTCGTAAGCCCTTTGCAGATTTAGTCCTCGTCAAAAGCAAAAGACGCACTGAAGTACTTGTTAGGGCATCTACAGTCGAGATTATGTTTTTCTGCACCAGAAATAGAGTCTTAGGGCTGCAGGGGAAAAATGTAGCTGATTTTGATGGCAGTTTTTAATCATTTTGGAAAATCCCAAGCTTCTAAGATGGCAAAGATTTCATTGGCGGACGGAGTACCACAGATCTGCAGACTAAATGTATATTTCCACTAGAAACTAGCTTTAAAGTTATGTGTATGATAAATTTATATAGACCGACTATTACGATTTATCGACATTTAGCCTACGATATCGTACGATAAGGGTGCATGGGGTCCCAGTTATTACACTTCTAACGGAAAAAAAGAAATGCTCGCGGTGCACCCTGCAAACAACGAGACGTTACTCTGGCCAACACCTCGCCAACACGCATTGGAAGCGTGCGGGACCTTACTACGACAAGACTTCTACAAACCCCCCCCCCCCCCTGAGAGTAAAAAGGCCCCAAGTGCCCGGCGTGCTCGTGAGGCGAATGGCGTTGACAGGCGCCGGATCAAAGTGTTTACCGGAGCCAGGGGTGCTAAGAATTTCGCGGTATTTGTTCCAAGTCTGTACGACGACTAATCCGGCTCACACGAAAATGGCCATAGGCGTGGGTTCTCGCTGGTGACATACAATGCGCGCATCGCTGAAGGAACACAAAGCTCAAAAGAGGAAATGAAAGTTGCGGTGGGATGTCTGAGGTCGAAGACAGGGAGAGATTAACCCTGAAATCTGCAACTACTCTACCACCGGGAAGCGATGATCATAAGTAAAGCACCAGGGTTGTTGATGATAGATCGTCCACAAGATTCCACTCGTATCAACAGCATCGAATCCATCACGAGTGTGTCGACATTTGCAGGGTAGTCCAAATGATGAACGACATTAGTAAAGTATCAAAAAGGTGCACTCGTTGAAGGTCATGTTTATACGCGCCGACTTAGCTCGACATGCATGGATGACCATGGAGGTTGTCTTATGAGGACATAATACAGCCATAGACATACCTCTAAAATCTCATTGATGAAGCAAAGAAGAATGTGTGAAAGAAAATCAGTTCAATGGGGGAAAACTTCAATGCGAAATGCGTCTGATGTTGTCAAGCGGGGTGGAGAATTGTGCTGAAGTTGAAAACAGAAAAATTTGCTGAATTCCGGATTAGGCGACAGGAAGGCCAGAGCTGGCCATTTTCAGAGTATATCTTCAGGAGGGAAACTCTTTATGACATGACAAATTCCGTATGTTCTGTAAGAACCGCTCTACGTGGAATTATGGACCATGGCTCGTCTATCTCCAACAAATTGCTGGTCACACGGGAACAGATAGACTTCATATTGACCACCGATAGACGGATTTCAATGATGTCTCAGTGATCAACAGGCTTTTTGTGAAGAAGCCGAATGGTTCGAGGCATTGAAATATTTAATGTCAAACGGCGAGAGATCAAGAAAACATAGTGAAATGTACTACACAACTCTTCGATCCGGTTCTCATCGCACAAATTTATTCAAAATCTTGTTTCTCGAGATGCTGATTCATACTCCGAGCTGACAGGTAAATTTAATTTTGCGATATAAACTATAGACTCCGGATTGATCGATGATGTTAGTGGACGATATAAATAAATTAGAAACTGTCCACACGGTGGGGTCTAAATTTAAACCGTAGAAATAAACTAAAAACTAACTAAAAAGATACCCTCAACCTCATGGCGGAACTAGGGTCTCTGCAGTCCTCTGTGTTTATAGACGCTAAGCATATCTGGTACTCAATAGACGTATATAAGTCTCTGCGACACGACATGTTGTCCGCATTTTTTAATTTATTAAGGATACAATAACCAAGGCTCCAAAGTGTCGCAAGAGAATTATCTGGGCAGAGCCAGTTGACCTACATTTTGGACAGTGTCAAAAATCAAAATTACATACTTTCAGTAGTGCAGTATGGAATTGAGAGGTTCGTATATAAAAATGGACAGCTATATTACCGCAGAAAGTCGCACGTTTGGCGCTAAACCTATGTGTGTTAGATTAGGCAAAACCACAATAGCCAAGCTCACCGACACAACTTGAAACGAGGCCGGAATCATGCCTAAGTACGAGAGTAGAAGACTCAATTATCTCCTCAAATATAAACAAAAAAACTTTAAATAATAACTTTCAAAGACGTTGATCTACCAAACAGAGCATAATTAGTTTCTCAAGATTCAGCAATTTTATTTTTTGGATGCGGAACTCCGGTACATTGGAACCAACTGTAGGCGACGGGCTGACCAACCTGTCACTCTAACCGAAGGCTTGTACATTTCAATTATACCCTCAAAATTGGTCAGAAGTGTGCACCATGTGGTCACATCGGCCCTTGGTGCTCTGCTTACCCCGTAAGGGATAAAGGCGTGATTATATATAAATGTATGTATGTACCTAATGCTAGAAATATAGTACCCAAAGCTTTCAATACCATGTCTTCTCCTATAATTTGTTATCGTCAAAGCTTTCACAAGCTCCGGAAAATATATCAAAGTCTGCTCTTAAAATTGCTCTCAGGTTTGAAAATTGACATTCGAGGGGGTGGATCCGAGGGGTAGGGGTGTGTTCAGGGAGGGGGGAGTGAGGACACCTGTAATACGGTATTCATGAATCATCTTACATACTAACGCCCTGTATATCTATGTGTTTTTACAGTATATGTTATATGTTTTTTTTTAGTTTATCCCAAAGGCAAGCTAGGGAAATATGGAAAAAATATTATTAATTTTTTAACGGTTTTAAGTATGACCTAGAAGCGTTCGTGACTATTTTTGAGAAGCCTAAGTGTGATTATAATTTAATCAATATAATTCAATCGAGACAAATGATAATTATGGGCAGTTGCTTTCTTTCTAAACTTACCAGCGGTGCCATTAGGAATACTTTAGAATATAATTTTAGGTATCGAAATAGCTCCTATGAATTTGTTGATTACAACCTAAATATGACCTGGCCAAGGTACGAGTGCGGGCGTCGGTTGGATGCAGGCTGAGCCGTTTCTTTGCGACCGGTCGGAGTGAGAGGTTGTTATTTTGGGGGAAGGCTCTCATGTCCAATGCAGTGGACTTAAGCTCAGGGCTGTAAATGATGTTGATGATGAGGACCTAAATATATCGATGACTTATATTCAATGGCGACTTATTTACATCACGCACCTTAGTTCGCAGACGACATGTGGTTCTTACAGAATCGCTAGGATCTAGCGTTACTGCTCGAGGGCCTCAACGAAGGACATCCCTACAGGTCACGCTTGAAGTATGAACATGGACCAGATGTTAAAGATCAGTGATAAGTTGCTAGCTCGTCGCCTGAGAGAACGTCCTTGGTTTCTATAGTGCCGCCCAAATCTACGACGTGCACGGAGATACAGCTTGAAAGTATGTTAGAAAATCCACGAGTTATGTCTTATTTCTGGGATTTATTTAAAACGGTACAAAATAGGTATATTCCCATTTCTAGTTATTCCGTCTTGAGGCTACCCCCTCCCCCTCTTCGTTCTGCCCCCCCCCTCCAACTCCCCACCTGGCGCCGTAACTATCCTATTTATGTCCAAATACCCCATGTTTAAAGACGAAGGTATTCTAACAGCGTGCGACCACCTCCGCCCGCGGGACGTAGGGCTGAAACCTGCACGGATTTATTTACATAAGTTCACCTAACTATGTGTTACAGGTAGGTACATACACACGGGTGTGTTGTTATACTGGGGCTGTGCGGTTAGAGACTCATCGTTGCTAGTTAAAGGATGCTAAGATGCTGCGTATCGCTAATCAGCTAAATGGGAGGATGGCAGACGTCATAAGATCAGAAAATTAAACGGTCCAACCGAACCCGTTGAGTGAATGTTGAACACAAATGTACTAGAAACTAAGTAAAGTTATGTAATATGATAAATTTATGTAGACCGACTATTACGAAATAAGGCTGTCGATACACAACAATCATATAAATGTGCATTCACCCGTACAGCAAGCCTATCATGACCTGTGTAACACGAAACCGATTTATCGACAATTAGCCTGTAAAAATACGATAAATATAGCCGCCATGTTGTATTTTGTATAGAGACGATAGGATATCGTACGATACGATATCGTACGATACGATGCGTGGTCATGCTAGAGAAGGCAGGTCTAATGCCTCTATAGGAATATTTTATCCCACGACCGACGAATCTAATGTTACCTCTCAAACTCAAATGCGACAACTTGTCAACTTGTTGCCGACAAGCCGTTTGGGATTTAGCATCATCATCATCATCATCATCAGGAACCCTGCTCCCATTTATTTGGGGTCGGCGCAATATGTTCTTTTCTTCCATTCATCCCTATTTTCCGTCATCTCATTGCTCACTCCCAGTACACGCATATCCTCCCTCACACAGTTCATCCAGCACATTAGCGTACCAAAGAAATATTACGAACTTAGATACACACGAAAAACATAACCCTCCTTCTGGCGCAGTCAGGTAAAAATATGCACGAGTCACTTTATTTTTTAGGAGGTACAAGTACCCTATCCAGTACCTTAGTTGTGGTGATCTAGTTCATCACCTCTACTAAAGTATCTTCATGACACACAAAAACCTACTTGTAACACTATTGCTGGTCTCGTTAAGCTTTGCTTCCCAGGATAGCTGATTCGTAATATACCAGCCGTACATCATACGCAGAACCGTGCCTTTAAGTTGCCGATATGTGAAATGTTTCTTCAAGGACCGCTATATTACGGCACCGCACGCATCCCAGAAAACCAAAGCTTTAGCTGTATAAATAGTTAAAATTTAACTAATAGAACCAATGCATATTAAACGGACGTTAATCGAAGAATCATTGTGAAATGAAATGAAATGTTTATTGAATGTGACATTAGGTAAGTTTGCAGTTGTAGATGCATAAAGTAGTATCTCTGAATGTCTACCTTTTCCAGGCGTACACTCACTTGCAAAGAAAGCACAGTTAAAATCATAAATTATAATCAATTAATGCATAATCCACTCAAACAATAAAAGTCAGTTCTTATGAGTATAATATTAAATGTCTATAGGTATCAAGATGTATATAGGTAGGATGTAGTTGTAGTTATACAGTAAGCCTGCTGATTGGTCGAGTGGATAGAGATAGATACTTATGCAAGTGAGATTGTCTCTTCACCCTTTCACTACAACAACAGACAGTGTGTAAAAATAACAACTTTCATTAAATTTTGCTGAGGGATTTCAGCTTTGTTTACCGAAATTTGGCTAGTGTATAGCTATCGGGATGAAAAAATAACGTTGCCAAGACGTAATTTAAATGAGATGGTAAAATTCCTCAATTCGTGTTAAGTGACCCGATAGCTCAGTTGGTAAGAGCGATATACGGAATGCGAGAGGCCGTGAGTTCAAATCTCACTCGGGTGATATTTTTTTTTCATTTTCTTATTAATATTTATGCATGCATAAACTCGAAAAACATAACCCTCCTTCTGGCGAAGTCGGGTAAAAATATAACTCTCATATTGATGTAATTAAACTTTCCCTCAGTTTACAACTAATAAGCGCGAACTCCTCGATAAATGTACATTGTTTGGCCGGGGCAACCCTGGACTCGTTATTGCTTGCTTTGTTTTTGCACAGGGGGTTGCGGGGTGAGGTGGGGGCTAGATGGGGGGTCGCGTCGGGTTTAATTAATGGAATAACTCTACTGTGCTCGAATTTGGAACCACCCCCGCCCTGAAAACAGCGAGATATCTTTAAAATATTGCAGTTAAGTTGTCTTAAAATTCGCGGTAACGTGGAAGCTATTGACAGTGTTGAAGTGTAGTGGACACCTGTCAAGTTCAAGCGAGCGTAAATTTATAAGTATCACAGTAGCGTGTTGTGGAAATTTAAAAGATTTATCTCATCTCACTTTCAATGGCTCCCGATGGGAATACTCATCTATTAACACTCCTTTTTAAAATTTTAAATTATCGTTTTTCTCCGTAACGTGAGCGGAGAGATCCAATACGGCTCATACAAACTGACAAGTATTCTTTCTGTTCGGGCGGAAGAATGTACCCCACAGTTGATTGACACCTGGTAAGGAAAAGCAAGATCACTACCTTCCATAGCGTCAGTTTTTTTCTCCTTTTTTTTCGTTTCTTAAATTTATTACAGTTATAACATTTCTCACTTGCTTGGCTTGTGGAAGAGCTGGTAGAGTAAGCTGTGTACATGCAAATTTAATACTTTTTGTGTATGCGAATAGATTTATGCGGCGGTAGGTCTCACCCCTTATTACGTGGGACTTAATACGCTAATTAGTGAAAAATGGGTGTGTAACTTGCACACTTTTGCCCAACCTCTTTAGAGGATAATTGGCGCGACTATATGTATGTATGAGGCAGATATATGACAAAATGAAACTCCCTGCACTGTTAAAGGTAACTCGTTGAGTCCCCGCATATATCACGTGAAACAGTCAGACTACCCGCTGCACCTCGCATTATTATGATTTAGTGTCAGCACAGTTGCAGTTTACCCCCTCCCCCAACCCCTGCGCGGGGTGGGGGATGTGGGGGGTTGGCAATAAAGCCGGCCATATTTCACACTTAGCGCGTAATGAGCGCGGCCCAAATAATTGGATCACGTACATAAGTCATTATTACATCGCACCGAGTGAGGTGCGAATGTATCATAACTACCCTCTCACCCCTCCCCCCCTGACACCTCCCACCCCCGGAGACCCGCTAGTTACAGTTGAACTCTCATATCGCACAATATAAGTTACGAGATGCAAGTTTGTCCGTCCTAACGACCAGCAATAAATGTTTCATATTTTCGCCGCAAATGAAAACTCTGACCGGAATGTAGAGGAAACAAGTAGCCTCTTACTGCGTAGCTATGTCTGTTTTGATTGGCTAAACATATTAAAAATCATGTTAACGAACCACAATCATGAAAACTAAGTAACCGGAGGAGCATTTTAAAAATAAATAAATCTTATAAAAGAACTTTTTATGATTTGTTTGGAAAAAAAGCTACAAACTTCAAACAGAATGTAACTCTTTATAGCCTGAGCGCTCACTGCATCTTTAGCCATCTCATCAAATACCACATTGAGCTGTTTAACAAGTCGTCGTACTTATGTACTAAAAGTTACTCAGTCACCTCAAACCACGGTGTAAATGCGAGACTAAGTATATACAGTTTTAATGGCTTAAGTTATTGAGATAGTATTAAGTATAGGTTTGACCTAAATTATTTTCAAATATATTTTTGCTTTGATTCCGGTTTTATACAGGATGTTTTTTTGTGGCCATAACGAAGGGTACGCATGAAATAAAGTAAGTTTATGCCAAAAAAAATTGGGAATTTTTTTTTTAAATTTTAAATTCCTTGATCGTGCGAAATTTATAGTCTAGTGTTTATGTTAGTTTTTTTCAGATATTAATTATTTTTTAACGCGCGTCTATGTGCATTTATAGTGGACCCTAGGACACTTCCCAGGTATTTCCATGGAGAAAAATGCGTGATGATGATTCCGGGGTTGACGACCAAAAATCACCCTGTATATACTTATATATTATTCTATACTTAGAATTACTGTATCTACATATACATACATAAATATAATCTATACATATTTTAATAACACAACCAAATCACCATAAATCCATCTGATTTCATCTTTCGGTATGAAGAACCCACATGGGCATGGGCAAACAAACTTGATATCTTTAAATATCCGATGTTTGAATGTTTTTCGACAAATTTTCGGTAAAATTGATTCGCAACTCAGTAAGAAGCTGACATGTTAGATGAACTAGCAATGAAGTCTCGGTGTATGATAGATTGCGCGGAACGCAACGTAAACTCAGCTTCTGACGCGTAACTAACGTAGAACACATCTTTTGTCGGACATCTTGATTTATTGGGAGGTGAGAAACATTCAACAAACAGTACTTATTCTTTAAATACAAACGAGTGTAAATCATGACAAGCTGATTATGAGGTGAGGCAAGTCTTTCCTCGGTAGGATAGTAGATAGGGCAACACGGATAAATCACCAACTTCTACTAGTAAATAAATTGATGCCAAATGCACAGGTTGCTAAACCTCCAAACAGTCTACTTAGCTAAAACAGTAGGTAGGTAGAGTGTTTCGAAAACTGGAAATGAAAAATACAAAAAATTAACTATGCAGTGTGCCATCAGCTTAACTTGAGTTGGTAATTTTAAAGAAAAATCTGTGATTTCACTACTACTAATTCTATGGTAGAGTATACTCTAATAAACTCATTTGTATAAAAAAAAAACCCAACTGCGTAAAAATTTTCACCTAGTGTCACTCTAATGGCTAAGATGAATCTCATCATACCTCTCAGGCTCAAATGCGACAACCCGTTTAGGCCCTAGTTATAAATATATACATACAAACAAACATTCACTCAAAAAACAACTCTCATTCTGGCGCAGTCAGTTAAAAATCGCAGAATATTGTGAATGAGCTAGCTAATATAGGAACGATCTAGTGACGTCACTCAAATGTTATTCAACTTTAGCATTTACCGCAGTTAACATAATCATTTACTTCTGCTATAATTTCACCCTTTCTTTGCATTGAATATGGAGATGGAAGAAAGTTCTCTGCGTCTAAAAACAGTAGCTCTGCAGTAATTGACGGCGCGAGGGTTTTTGTGCTGCCCTGCGGGTCTAGGGATGGCTGGTGTCGAGTTTTCATGCTATATGTCGATGTCGAGGGAAATAAGAAAGGATGTAGGTAGGTATTTTAATTTGCTAAAGTTTGAAGAAACATATTTATAGTTAAGAGAAAGTTTTTGATCTGCCTGCGATTTTCATTCTTTCAAAAGAGTATCATTTAATGAAATATATTTAGGGCGGGCACATTCGGGCATTTTATTCAATATTCTTTTGTAGTTTATTAAAAAGTAATCGTTATTTAGTCTAAAAAGAGCTATCAAAACCTAAATCAATAATAATATACTATCAAGCCACAAAGTACCTACTTATACATATATATTGTAGATTTTAATCGACATATCGATATCGTGGCGTGCGTCTCATCGACAGATTAAGCACAATTATCGCATGCCTACGCCGAGGTCGCGGGCGGCTGCGCGCACGCACGTTAGTTTTGCCTACATTTGTTTGTTATTTACACCCTAACCGAGTTGGATTTACTCGGCTACTCGTTAATGTACCCGACTGTGGAGATAGCACAGTTTTCTATATCGACTGTATTAAAAATAATGTTATTGTAATGTACAAACATCCAACTTAAATTTCTGAATTTATTTTGTAACTAGTGGACGCCCACAACTCCATCCGCGTGGACTACAGAAAACACAAAATGTCAAAATCATCCGGGATAAAAACATTTTCCCGGGATAAAAAATGGCATATGTTAAGTGGGACTTGTCACAATATATTTTTGAAAACTGCATCGAAATCAGTTCAGCCGTTTCTGAGATTAGCGTGCACAAGCGCACAGACAAACAGACAAAAATACCAAAAATTATTCTTTTGGGTACTATTGCGCTGATAAAGGTCTTCTATAATATTTTTTCTCATATATCTTCCATGTACAGACAGCGATTCGTTACATTTTTATTATATGTATAGATATATAGATAGAATAGATAAGCCTGTGCTAATCCACTTCACCAGAATGCATCAGATGCATCTCAGCTACACTATGCATGTCGTAAGAGTCGCCTAAGAAATTTAGATGCGTTCTTTTAGTCCATAACCTAGCAAATTGTCACTGATGTTTTAAATCACGACCCGGGTTATGCTATAGGATCCCATTTACGTATTCATGACCCTGTACCTCTGATTAGCTTTATTTAGGAAACATGATGATCTCCGACCGTATTTCGGCCAAGGCGACCAATCTCTACGGAGATTGGCCAGGTACGCAGGAGATATTATAGTGCATAAGTGTGTGCGCAAACACAGATGCACTCTCTATTCCCTCACTCTCATAGTCCGATGGGACGGAAAGCCGACACGACCGGAGAGAGATCAGGCGCAGGACCAACGATTTTACGTGCTTGCCGAGGCACGAGCTAAGTGACAATTTTGCAACATTAAAATCTGTACATGAAATAAATTCATTGGTACAGGCCCGTGACTGGGATCGGACTTACGCCTCCCGCTTGGAAGATGCACGTCTTAACCACTGGGCTATCACTGCTTATTAGGATAGGAATATAACCGTGTGTCCTAGGTTAGGTTGGGTTAAGTTCAGATTGGGTAGTTCAAGTTTGTTATTTAACCTTAAAGCATCTATTCTAATTTACGTATGTCCATACATTTATTTACTTAACGTGATTGCAGTTGAATTGACTTTAATCTAAAAGCTGCCAATTGTAATCAACCTATCCGATCTACCATCGTTCTGGTTGATACACCCACTTGCTCACACTGGACTCAAGGAGAAAGCGTCGCAAAAACCGCGGGAATCGAACCAGTTACCGACACCGTTAGCTTAGCTGACATTTGCACATCTGCTGGTCACTTGTCACGCATCACTGGCACCCGTGTTTGCGGCAGGATAGAGTTGATATTACGCTGGCATGTCACGTTGAAGTTCAAGGTTCGTGTCCCGCTAGGGTCAGTGGTCTAGCAGTGGGTATGGTGGGTGAGCTTTCACCGAACTGCTATATCCAGGGTAAGGTCAAGGAGTTCTGAGCCAGCTTATTTTATTTTTTATTATCCAAAGCTCTTCGTTTGTCAATTTTGTAGGCTATTGTCCATATCATTTTAAATAGTGTCAAGTGTTGACACTATTTAATTTTTATTGATGTTGAGTGTTCTTTTGAATGGACGTTTTATATGCAATATCTCAATCTCTCCTACAAGATCTGGTGGAGTATTTTTATAAGATCAAGTTTTAATTCTAGATAATACCTATAAATCAGCTAGTACCTAAGGTGTTTTTTTTATTTTATTTTATTTATTTATGTGTTATTTAGATTATTGGTGTATGTATACCATGATATTAATTAAGTACATATTATGTAGCAAACCGGTTAAAATCCGTTTAGAGGTTTGTTTCCTGCACGACTAATGTACTACCAAACAAAATATATTTTAATTAACTTTACGTATTTATAGTTTCCGTAGAATTCATTGCGGGCCGTTTTATGCTGTATATTAGAATAAAGGTTGAAGATTGAATACCTAATAATTGACGTTGCAATCATGATTAAAATTATGTCTGATTCTTCAGAAGATGCCTGTCTGAGAACTCAGGCAATACCTCTAACCATCCACTTAAGGTAGACCATCAGGGATAGATCCAGCAGTCACAGTGAGGCCCTGACTGCTCCTACGACTGCACCGGAATCAATAACTTACTGCTATCGCGATCGGCGCGCGCGCAGTCACGACGCAGTTATCAAAATATGCCGCAATTGAAATTGTGGTTTTTGTTTCATTTTATATTTAGCAAGTCGTGGTCGCAAGTCGCGCCCAACACCTAGGAACAACGGGAAAATGGTTTTATAGGATACCTTTATATTTATCTGAAGGGCCTATCTTTTTTGACATACCTACCGCGGCTTGTCGACTTCGAATTGCAAACTCACACTCGGCATACATAAATAAAATCATGTCTCACTCCTGGCCTTTTCAAATGAAATAAAATGATTATATATTTGCTCAAATATGATACAATAGAGTTATTATTATAGGTAGATTTTGTTAGATCAGAGACACGTTTCGCGAAAAATAATTCAACAACCTTACAAATTATAACAAAATATTATAAGTGGCTAAAGCCAAAACATCCGACAAATTCTATTACTCTTGCACAAGAAGAACGCCAAAGAAACTTGACATAGATTTAGCATACTTAATGGTGACAAGGTTTTTGTCTTTACGTCCACGCTTACCTTTCCCGACGTATTATATTGTAAATACTTCGAGGGTTTCCTTACCCTAAATCAGATCAGGATGCCGATCGCATCTCGCACGAAGCCTGACTTACTGCCCTACGCCTACCTACCGCAGACCTAGAGTAGACTGCGTTTCATCCAATAGTTCCTTTTAATTATGGCGCTAGTTTCTCTGTGTATCACTACCTTATCTAATTAACTCTATACAACAAAATTTAGTTCCCAAAACTTTCACAGGAGTTGTTCTATGAAACGGACTCCATCTACTTACGCACGAAATCAATTCCCTACAAAAGATGCAAGCTCCTTAGTTACCGATATACGAGTAGAAGCATTTAATGCATTGCCTTATCGCATTTGGCAATCGGTTTTATTGTTACCCATCGAACGCTCTTTACCACTTATATATAGCGACCGAAGCCACCGGAAAGTATAAATATGTAACACGACTAAATGCAAGTTATTGAGTTTTTATCATAATGCTTCATTAGGACTGATAGTAGTTTAATATTATTTTAGCGTATGAGCTATGATTTACAAGTAATTACCTAAAGCTTGAATTTTTTATTTGGATTTCATTCATCTGGGTATTCAAATCTGGGAACATTTCATGAGACTTCTTTCGGTAAATTGTTTTACAAAGATGCTACTAATAAATAACTGTAAGTTTGTTTGTAGGGTAGCACTAAAAAGGATTAGCTGAAATAACCACAAGAGCTGCTAAGTAGTTATTCAAACAAGACGTCATAACAAAGTAACCGTTTGTATGGAGAGTTTTTGGGCATATGTCTATTATTGTATGATCATTCGATATAAATACTGTCATAATCCTCATTGTTTATTTGATAAACTTTACATAACGTAATGAAGTTATTTAAATCGTAACCCTCCTCTTTGCTTCGCCGTAGTCGGGTAAACAAAAATGTTAATAAAGGATCAGACATAAGGTACGATGCACTAACAAACGTCCAGAGATTCAGTCCTTACACATGTTTATTACAACTACTCAGTAACCATGATATTTTGAATGAACATGTCGTCTGATATAATGAAGAGCATCCCATGGACGAAGGACGGAGAGGAGGAGGACTTGGGGGCCAATTCTCGAAAAGTCTCGAGTTGGAACGAAGCGAAACGGAACCGTTGTAGATGCTCAGAATAAACCAATAATTACTTTTTAAAATTCATTTCAGCACGAGAAAGATATTTGTTTTTATTCTGTCTGTGATGTGTGCTAAAATATACCTTATTACTCACGCCGAGGTATTAAAATAACAACGTTATTCACGTGTTAATTTAATTTTTCAACGGTATTTTCGTGACTCACGCGGTAAGTATACAGGGTGTAAAAAGAGAACGTTGTTATTTTAATACCTCGTATTCTTTGTAACGTAACAATAATTTTTTTCCATGGAACCAACCCTGGGAAACGAAAAAAAAAAAAAATTATTGCAGGCAAAGTATTCGATTGACAAATGTACCTACAAAACTAATATTTTTATATATTTATATGGAGTCTTAAAAAAAATGTTTGTTTACAGTTTCCAGGTGGATTTATTTAAAAAAAATTGCTGATATTCAAGTAACTTTGGACCTCAATATCTTGGAAACCCGTGGTTTCCCAGGGGTGCTTCCATAGAAATCGTGATGTTACAAAGAATACGAGGTATTAAAAGAACAAAGTTGTCTTTTTACACCCAGTATATTACTTCGCACCGCGTTTCGTTAACAGTACGTTAGTGGTTATACTCGTACGGCCGACCGAACCGTTATAAGACCGATATTTGCATGTACCCATAAACATATATCCCCAGGTAGTTTTTGGGCTCCTTTAACTCCTCCGTGGTCTCAGGTCTACATTGAAGCGCCTCCATCTAGTTCTTACTCCACGATGCGTGGTCACCGGTCGGAGACACTGGATAATCTGTTGAATGTCCGCTCGTCTCGGGAGGACGCGCAAAAACGCCGCCAGCTCGTTACGTAATCAGCCGCGCGCTTGTGCGCCTGCGCCGCTAGGGTGCTGCTCTTCAAGATCTGTTCTGATATTAAATCCTAAATTCTTTGTCCATAATTCTTCTATAATTATCTGTTAAACACCTTAATGTTAAAAAAGATGATTTTCCTGGGAAATAAGAGAACGTCGCTGTAAAAAGTTGATGATGTGAACGAATGGTTGACTTCTCTAAAGATGATGCAAGCCTGGTACCAACTATTTTAATGCTAAATATTTACATATCTAATGAGGGTTTGAATGTTATTGGTCACCATCAGATGTTATTCTTGTTTGCTACGTGACATTGTATTTGCACTAGCTAAAGTAAGTATAGTTACTGTTCGCTATCTTCCCAGATAAAAGGTTTGAGTTTTTGGCGTGATCAACATATTCCAATTTATCTCAGCTCTTTAGCGAATCATATAAGACATATTGAAATCAGTGCAGCGGCATATTAGCGGCGGTGACACGACAAAAACCGGCCCATTCATATGCAGAGTCCGGCGCGGTTTTTGCCTGCGCGGACGTTCCGTGCGGTTGTGCGCGGACGCCGCCCGCCATTCACCGAGCCTGCTTTTTGCGCACTATTGAATGCGTATGCGCGTTCTAATGCTGCTGTAATGAGCCCTCAGTGTCCTACGCTTTAATTGTCATTCAGTCCAGTTGTGCGCTAATTGGTCTGCGATTATGTTTATTGGAATTATAAATATGAGAGTTATTGATGTTGTTATCTAAATGCGTATCTGGTATCAGTTTTCTTTGGGTAGGCAATGGATTACTTATTTACCAAAACTAAACCACAGTCCACAAACAAAAACTTTATACATACATATATACAATCACGCCTGTATCCCTTACGGGGTAGGCAGAGCACCAAGGGCCGATAGAACCACATGGTGCCACTTCTGACCAAATTTTGAGGGTGTAGTTGAAATGTAAGTACAAGTTCGGTTAGTAGTGACAGGTGGTCAGCCCATCGCCTACAAAACACCAAGACCCTCTTGTCTCTCTACTGACTTGTACAGTATGCCCGGGAAGAGAAGCAGCAGTAGTATTATACGTTATACCCAATACGTAAAAACATTATACCTACCTATTATACACATTTAGTATCTAGGTATAATGTTAAGTTTTCATAATTATTAAAGCCGAAAGAGAGATGTAGGAAATGTCTGAAACGCTGGCAAATTTAATTCAACCAAAACAAAAGTATATTACAAGATAATTAACAATAAAAGGCTTAAAAGCTAGTCAAAACATTATACTTTTAGAATGTTTACGTACCTACTGCAAATGAATATAGATATCCTAGGTAATCTGTAACCTCAATAAAGAAAGATGCATTGTCAGCAAATCTATGTTAGAAACTGAATTAGGTAGTATTTAATGGATCTAATACAGTAAGTGTTGGTAAGTATCCGCTCGGTCGCTGGCTGGGACGGTGCCAGCTTAAAGCTGATCGTCCTCCAAAACTAATATAGGTAAGTTAGTTTAGATAACGCTCATTTGGTTGAGTTATACCTATAAGTTAAGCTTAAATAAAGTTAATCGTCCTCCGCCAATCTAAAATAAATTTGCTTAGAATATGCTCACATAATTAGGCCAGTTTTTCATACTTGGTGGGTATGTGTCCACCGCAAACGCACATGCATGAAACATTAGTTCAACTATGTAAGCTAAGCTAAACTTAGTTTTAGTTGGCGGTGGACGATTGACTTAACCCTTTTAATGCTTTAAGAGGAAATAACAGTTTTGTAGACATTATCTATGTCTACGAGGAGAGTTGGTGTCAGGCAGGCAGCCGGCAGTTTAGCAAATGATAAATTCTTGGCAATATGAGTTTCGATAGAATGATGATGATGATGACGGGAAGTTTTTATATTAGTATCTTGAAGTCATGTCAAATATTCGACAGTTGGATAGCATTCGAAAAATCTGCACTAAGTTTTGTATTTTACAGAACACTTCTGTTATTAATAATTTTACTTCTGTAAGAGTTCCCGAGCGCATGGCCGGTAGCTTCGGACGGACATTTAGTTACATACTTATATCTGCTAATTTATTGCCTCATTTTAATTGTGCGTCTCTTGCGCTTCATTCAATGTAAATTTGACTGAGGTAATGGCGTCCAATTCATGGGTGAAGAGTAACGAGGAGATGCAATTGTCATTGAGTGCGTTACATCAAAAAGTTTCTTTGAATGATGGCGCTATGTGAATGGCTACCTTATCGGTGTTACTGCATACAAAAAATTTTAGTTCCAAAATCAGCCACGGGAGTTACGAGTAGGTACTCTATGAAACGGAGTCTACCTTTCAATAATTAGTATTTGCGCCTTTTATTCGTCATCCCCGTAAAGACAACATATTTTCTATGAATAAAGAATGTTAAAATATACTGAATGTGTACTCAGGCGTCCAGCCGGTCTGATTCGGAAGTTCAAATCTCCATAATGTAGGGATCGCCCTAGCCACCGGGCCGATTCTGAAAATACCCTGAGCCGAAACTGACCACTAACGGATCTGCCTAGCTCATGATTCACGAACACAAAGATAGCTACAGTCGTAACGTCCTTAGAAACCAGATCCAAGCACCTAGCATGCTACACACTACTAATACACGTACGCATGCTACAACTCATACGAAAACCAATGTAAAATTGTTTTTAATCGACATATGTTTCGCCAACACTAATACTGTAGCGTATTAGACAAATTTTTTATTTATTTTGACATTGAGCGGTATAGCGAACAAGTGATTTGCAATAGACATTCGGAATTTTAGTTGTTAGTTGAGTCGTGGTTCAGGTAGATCCCAGACAACTAACTATGGTAAGAAGCTAATCCTGCAAAAATGATTGCACACCACGGCACGTGTTTGGCGAAACATATGTCGTTTAAAATTTCAATTGGTTTTCGCACATAGATGTAGCAGCTATGTATTTATCTGGTTGCAAAATGGCGCAATAGGTGAATTTACTTGGATAACCTAAGGCTTCTCGTTACGACATGTAGTGTCTTGCGTGTTTCGTGATCATGAGTCGGCAGATCAACGCAGGGTCAAAAGCACGGAGGCATTTTGTAATAGGCCCGGTGGTGGTCGATCCCTCAATAAGAGAAAGAATTTCTTGTTAAACCAGCTCGCTCATTATACTATATTTGTGTACACTGCAAATGAGTCAAATCAGGCCGACGTCTGAGGATAGAATACCTAACTTAATAAGTAGGTCCTAGTACGCAGCTGGAGCCGAATTCTTCCGATAATTTTTTGAGCCAAAACGCAACCATCTAACGAACTGAGTAATAAGGTAGGTATATTTTAGCACGCATCGGTCGCGAGTATGACAGAATAAAAACAAATATCTGTCTCGTGCTGAAATGTGTCTAATTACGTCAACATAAAGTAATTATTGCTTTGTTCTGAGTGTCTACAAACTGGTCTACAACGGTTCCGTTTCGGCTTCGTTCCAACTCAAGACTTTTCGAGAATTGGCCCCCAGGTAGGTGACAACGCATTGTGCAGAAACTTTAAAGAAATAGTGCATCTTGCAGTTATATAGGTAGGTATAATAAAGTACAATTCAGTTAGCACAGCAGTGCTGAAGACTCTTCTAAAATAATATACCTACCCTATTAGGAACAGGCATTGTCCCACCACTCATTCCTTCTGTCCGATCCATCAAAATCGGCGTCTTATTAAGTCGAGGCGATTGTAGAAGTGCGCTAAGGTTAAATGCGCGTGCGCTAGTACTGCATAAATTGGACAAAAAGAAAAAAAATACCAAAAGCTCTGTCTCCAAAGTTTTTGCTGTTTCTTGTTATGGCATTCCACAGTTTTTGCGCCGATCCGACAAACGAGCTCGCGTTTTTTTTAAATTTTAAAACAATGGAGCACTCTCCGAAGAGCCGCCGAGATTGCAGGCGGGTCATTTGCATGCGGCGACCAATCGCGCGCCGGCCACGCCCCGCGCCGCCCTCGTCCCGCCCCGCGCTGCGCGTGCGCATCTCCGGTGACAGAACGCGACCATTGTTCTGCTCGTCTCAAATCACGCGACTTCACGCGAGATATTTAGTTCCGATACTCGTAACATCGCTGTGTCGCACAAAAACTGACTGTAACAAGCGAAACAAGAATAATTCCAATATTTACGAGGATTTTTTCTATCACGCTCGGACTGTGTAGCGTTCGCGTTCGCTTGAGGTAAACATGAGGCTGAAATAACATCGTATCTTATCGAAATTCCTAAATGATAGCTTCCAACCATATATTTCTAATTACCTATACTATATAGGTTTACAGTTTTATTTGGGTTTGCGTCTTTCATAAGCTCTACTGCAGGTAAAGGATGTCGATAGAGATCGTGCTTGTCTATCCGCAAACTAGGTAGAGTCGGATGTCCGGACAAACTGTCGAAATTATCGAAATATCTATTAGTTAAATCTGAGGTAAATAGTATAACAATAATAATTAATAATAGTATAAGATTATTATACTTGATTAAGTGGTAGAGTTCCTTGATACTTCAAGCCACGATTAAACAGTAATTATTCAATTATAAAGATTTAAAATTACCTACATGCCTATTGGATATCGAATCGTAATACACGGTTCTCATATTACAAGCGATATTTCCACTTATTATTAAAGTCACGTCACTAAACCGGCAAATAATATATATTAGAAACTAAATGTGTTGATTGGCTCATATGAAATCGCAACGTTTATGTATACGCGATAAATATAATCAACGGAATACCCACTCTACGTATGCGCGTTAAAGTCGAGAATGGTAGGAGTAAAGTTGAATGCGCAAGCGCAGCTCGGTTGTTGAATATTGATGCGTTTACGAAACCAGTTGCGTGGCAAATCAATCAGTCGTGCAATTTGCGCGCATTTACATAGCATTAGTATGCGCCTGGGCCGCGGCGGCTTCATTAGTGGATCTCATTTATATTCAAGGAATTTTTCGGACATTTCGTGATTCGGCCAATTGTGCAGTGAATATCTTGAATGCTATTTTTTTCGAGATCTATTATTTTTATAATAGATGCACACTTCGAAACCTTGTTTGGACTACTAGCCTAGACTATTAATTTATACAGGGTGTGGGTGACAGCCAGGCAAATACTGAAATGCTGAACAAGTACCATTGTGTTGAGTTATATGACAGTGTTATAATTCACAGGAAATGTGTGTTTGATTTGAATATCAGTACCTAATCTTTGCTCTCCGCGCCAATTGTAGGTATCAGGCGATCTTGTGACAAATTAAATGAGCATATTCGTTATTGTGTGACACATTGCTGTTTTTTTGGATAACTTGTAACTCTCCATTAGGGTTGATCAGTTATTTAAACTTTTTTGAAGGCAACTTTTTTTTTACATGATCTTTTCGTTAAAATTTTATTTGCAAGTCATTATCTAAGGCCTAATTAAACGAACTAAACTATTGTTTTCCTGAAAATATGGGAAAAATGGCATTTTCGTACGAAAATTTTCAGTGTTTTCTGCCTCAGAATCATGGTCTGAAGTCATGGTATCAATATTTGCCTGGCTGTCACAAATTCAAATTCAAAATCATTTATTCGACATGAAAGCATTAACAACTTGTTTGTCGATTGTCCAATTATATGTTACTTTCTATGTTCGCACCCCAAAATGAAACCGCTACCAAACAAAAAAAGAGGTGAATTTAAACAACCCAAAAAAAAAAAATCGCAAAGCTTTTGCTTTGGCAACGGTCACCACCCCAAGGTGCGATTTGTTACGGTCTGTCAGGCATAAGTTAGCGATTCGGGGCTAAATAGCCACCAACGTGGAGCTAATAAGAGTTAAGGTCGCCTAAAGACGAAATCCAGGAGAGCTGCTACACAGTTCTCCTTTATGGCAAAACCAACATTAGGTCTGACACACCGCATGATTCTACTATTACTGTTACACTATTTCAGTGAAGTGTCATTGCTTGGAAGAAGAAATAGCAAACATCCTGTATATTAGATACACCAATATTTACCCAGTCGATGAGCTAGCGACTTTGATAAACGTGGCTGTGGGATATTTTATATGATTTAGCAAATTTGGCTAACTTATTGAGAACATAGTCGTGTATAGATAATATACATATAGGTATATACCTATAGATAATATACCTACATGTAGATTCGATTTAGTACTATAGGTAGGTTAGGTAGGCTAACGGTAACGCCCTCAACTTCGTTCGCATTAGAAGCTATAGAACTTAGATGTGATATTCTATACAGGGTGTTTGTGACAGCCAGGCAATTATTGATATGGTGACTTCAGACCATGATTCTGAGATGAAAACCAGTGAAAATTTTCGCAGGAAAATTCCTTAATATTCCTACCTTTTTTATTTTTTCACTTTTTTTTAGTTTGTAATTTCCTAGTTATTGCGTGAAAGAGTAACAAGAAAAAAAAGCTGTTTAATTTACTTTACAAGTTTACCGTTAAAAGAAAAAGAGTTTTTCACTCTAACAATAAAAACTTTCTAAAGCAGACTTGAAAACTATAAGCTACTAAGTAGTAGTTTAGATTAGTAGTAGACTTATAAATTATATAACGCAGTCTATGATTGAACCATAAATTGAACATTGTAAACTAGGATAGATCTATTTGTATCTAAGTAATTGGTACTAATTATCATTTCTGGATAAACTTCCTGATACCTTATACTTGGATCGTTCAGTGCAGTAACCACGCAGCTGTAGGTGAAGGTGGAGTCTCTTATCTCTACTTAGGTATGAATGTATTATTTTTGGATTTTTTTTTGCAAAATCTGTTTCTATCTATAACGCACAAACCAGAATATAGTAAAATCATCATGAAAAAGTTGCTCCTCGATCATTCATTGTAATAGATAAGTACACACCACTAAATGCCATAACTATAGAAATTTTGCATAGTGAGTCCAGGTTTGAAAAACCCGACTATTACCCGTGGTCCCCCCAACATGTCCCACTGGTGGGACCACGGTAATTGTCACTTTGGCATGGACTGAGTTAATTAACAATTGAGCCAAATACTTTACGAACCTTTATGACTATATGAAATAAGTGTTAAGGTTACTCCACATTAGCCTAGAACTCCGTGGCCCTAACGCTGCGCCTGCGCCGGGGAAAGCAAGCACGTGCGCAGTGCGATGAGATCGCGAGGTCGCCAGGTCGCCGCGATCGGATCGCAGACATCTTCATACGCTACTAACAGTCGTTAGTAATCAGACCCATTAGGAGAACAAGGTATTGGTAAAGCTATATTAAGATTTTCCTATGTGGTAGGTATTTAGTCGTGATATTTGAAGAAAAATGTCAAGGTGTAATTCAATTCCACAAGCTAAAATATTTAACAATTTGTTGATCCTACTCGTACTTTATCTATTGATAGTGACTGGATCGCAAAAACGGAAGATCGAGCTTCGTAGCGTGCTCTGGGAGAGGCTTACGTCCAGCAGTGGACTTCAATATGCTGACGACTACGACTACTACCTATCAATACACTTATGTATTAGACTAAAAACACCTCTATTTTAGCTCAGGGGGTTAAAACATGACCTAAATTGTCTAATCTATAAATAAACCCAACGTGAAATCATTTATAAGGGTTATAAAATAAAGGGATAACAAACAAGTTAAATCGTTTCCGACTATTACCACTACTTAACGTCAAGGAAACCAAATAGCATTACAATGCTAGTGTCGCCCCGCGGCCCCATCCGTCATCCCTCGTAAACACGCGTCTCCGATATCAACCCTCGGGAACCCTTAGCAAAGGGGTAGTAAGATAATCTCCACGACGACACGCGTCTCGCAAGAAACAGTCGAAGCCACGACCTGCTTATGATAGTTTATTGAAAATACCGCGGAAAGGGTCGGCTAAACATTTCATTGATGTTGTTGGATGAATCGAATTTATTGTTGTTTTTTTACCCCTTTTTTGCTCAGGTAGGTTGTAGACTTACCCCAGGAACAAGGGTGACCCCGTTTACTACTTATTAGGTTCACTTATTATAGAAATAGTGTAGAAAGATTCACGGGGATTTTAGTAATGTTTTTGGAGGTACCTCACCTAATTGTCGTTTTTTTAATGGTTGATTTTTAAAATGACCGTGTATATAATACATATTGACCAACATGTCGTTTCTCATGGAATGCTAACTTATTTTACTCTTAACGCTTATATTAAATTTTAAAAAATAACTAAGAAATGCACATTAGTGCGCGAAATGACATGTGATGAGCTTCAGTACAGGCCACCTGTGAGAGTGTTCCACGCGCCCGCACACGCCGCCCGCGTGCCTGATGACAACCGTGACATTACGTGACAACTATGATGACCCATGTATAATTCAGGTAATGCAGAAGTTAAAAACAATAAGCAAAGTACAGTGTATAACAGAAAAATATAAGCGAATTGCAAAAAAATTGGGTATCATAGAGAAACCTATACATCAACATACATGACATGCAATCAAATAAAATATTTTTTTTAATCTAAAATAACCCACTGTACCTACAAAACTAGTCCAGAATGTTTTTGTAAGTACAGTGGGCTATTTATATAGCATTTTCTTAACACCCCTTTTGTAAACCAAGAACACAAACTTGTCCGCTGATGTCGTCAGCTGTACTTCCTAACTTAGGTCACTTTTCGCATTATCTTCAGCTAAGATGATCAATCTCGTCAGATTTCATCACTGCTTTTATAATGTAAGGAAAGGATGTTCTAAAACATTACAGACATTTTTAAAGAAATATGTCTTGTGATGTTCATGTTATTCGTCCGTTTGTCACGCCTTCGATAGACTCGTCAGTTGCTGTGAAATCGCAAATAGCACGCGCGCCTCATTATAATCACATCTACACAATTCCTGCACCTCTACGATATTCCTGTGGCCCTGGTACCTTGCTCTCAGAACACTTTAAAATCTATTACTTCATGATTTTTATTACATTATGCTTCTTCATTATTTATTCGTCCTGGCTTTGCAATTGATTCATAATATAATTCACTCTGGGTGGTGAAGTATTTCCAACAACTAAGATGAACTCAGTAATGTAATTGCTATGACAATTCTTTCCAGAGTTATTTTTCAGAGAAGGAAAGTTAGGCATCGCGGGGACATCAATATTAATTTGGAAGTGTCTTAGATAGAGCCGGGATGAACACCGCTAATGAGAAAGTTTGTGTTTTTGATCACATTACCGCACAATTCCCTAACATACAAGTAGACCAACAATATTATTTGCCCAATAACAAATTGATTTCATCTAAGATAGATGCCACTAACAATATTTAAAATCTAGCATCAAGGAACAAGCTACTAGTAATATATAGCAATTTAAAACTTATTGGAAATTATGGAGCATAAGATAGAGAATACTACTTTGAAAGTACTGGAGCCTTACCGGATCAGCAGATAAGGAGCAAACCTATTCAAATTAGAACATTCCTATTAAAGCAGATACTTCGCTCGCAATCTTCAATCACTTTAATCATCTACTAACTGCGCTGAACCCGCTCGCCTCCAGAATACGTGCCTCGGACGGCGCAATTCCCGCTAAATTTATTAGAAAGTCGATCGCTCGCCAATTTACTAATCGTAACTCATCTCGATAAGCGTGCTCACCAGCTATTGTAGTTAGCAGGCGGCTATTGTGGCTCGCTATCGGAACATCGTAATAAGGACAGGCTTAAATAACATCTGCGCGGGGTCAGTGGTCTGCCGTGCCGGCCGCGATGCGGAGATACGGTCTGAGAACTGATGCACCACGGAGCTAATGCAGAGGCAAGGGATTAGGTGCAAGGAGTACCAGATTCCTTGGGAGGTCCGCAATGGTCCAAAAATCGTAGACCACTCGACTAAAAGATAACTGCTTTTGGTGACCAACACGGGAAGGCTTACAGTGGGTGTTGTATTTTACAATAGCGCTTAGTTACTTGAATGATGTTACAGTAGCAGATCATCTGCATTCTATGAAGAAGGGCCTTTAGATATACCAAATATTGAATAAGCCTTGATGACGCCGATAATTGCTAAATGTGCAGTTATTTTTCAGTCTATCTCTCACTCCGCAAAGGTTCCAACCTAAAGTACCAATTAGGAATGTCTTGGAATAGTCCAATAAGATGACACTGTTAACTCCGATTACAAATAGAAGTACAAGTTCCATCTATTAGAACCCTCTAATCGGATATGATGTGATGGATTGTCTCGTTCTCACGCGTCCGAACATCAATTGATCGCACGCATTACGCAATTAAACCGCACATTAAACAATTGCCGCGTCGACGTCCACGCTGGGAGCGCCGGTAATTGCCCACTGCTGGCCTTTCGCGGCTTCGTCCACAAAAAATAATAGTGGGACACTTTCACAGGATCCATCCCAAAGGTCTGGGAACCAATTGATGGAAGAATGACGATAACAATTAATCACTTAATACTCTCAGCGTTTTTTTTAAACACATTTTATGTCTGGGTTTTATATATAGTCTTATTTCTGCATCAGAATTATCATTCATCAAATAGTAATTATCTCAGACGTGAATTGCACATAATGGCTGCTGAATTTCTGCATATCAATAACGTTAATGAAACTGCCAAAACCGCAAAGCTAACCTCCCAGAGCGGTGTTTATGTTACATTTCTAATGGTTATTACGAGTCTTGCTAATCGCTCGGCCGAATTCAAACAAACTCCGGCGAATAAATCGTCGTATCCGAGGGTTTTTAATTTGTTAGTGGATGCGCAGGCGCCGCCGTCTCTACGCAAATTGTTTAATTGCACAGCGGCTAGCGTGGGCGGACCCCTTGCGGCTCGGGGGCCCGCGTCCGCTGCGGCTCCGTCTACGCTGGTCCCCTCCTCCTGCTCTATGGTTATAGGCCATAAATCTCGCGGTTTGGTCGAGGATTATTCAAAAGAGCCGCCGCAGCCGCATGGAGACCAGACAAAGACAATTATGAACTATTTGATCCCGCCACCATACTAATTATATCCATCTTTGCACATTATTCATTAGACAATAGGACTATCGAAGCTTATTTCTTGTCGAAATTTTAATCCTCTGAAATACAGGCCTTATCAAGATAAGAACCACGGCTGTAATAAATAAAATAGAGGTATTATTACGAGAGGCCCATTGTTACGCAATCCAAACAAAGCGGAACTGCGTATTGTATTGTTTGTTTGTTTGTTTGCATTGATTCATAGCGGCCGTCCTTCCCAGTGTCACCGATACCACTATCGCGTCCTATCGCGCCATCGCGCTCAAATATGCTACCAGAATTACAAACTTTAACAAACAACAGCAATACAAAATACTTGCGAATTTTGACTGTACAGTGTAAGAAATAAAGGATAAAGGGTTTCCTTCGAGCGGTAAAGTTAAGGTGGTCGCACAATAACGACCTGCGGCCGCGTAATTCACACCGCAGCGTTCATCATGCAAAGTATCCGGGTGGCTGCAGGCGACATTACACTGTATCTCCGAGGGTTATGAGCGATATTGTGGTGTTGAGTATTACGGTGTCCTTTCAGGAAGCGTAAAGAGTAGAATACAGTATCCTCAGACCGTATTAAAGTTTAAATATCTGTTTTGCTTTAAATTTTCCTTTAAATAGTATAATTTGAAAATTTGCTATGCTAAACGTGACCATAGGACCTCCTTCGCGTCCTGTAGTTCTGGCTACAATATTTTTGGGAAAACAGCTATGTGGATATGTATGTTTCTATGGAAAAAAAATATTTTAGCAACATTTACCTTCCATAAAATTTTAAACTTAAAACTTCCAGAAAGAGCCATGAATAGATCAACTAATAGGACCCAATCTTAAAAATTTCACACACAAAATTACAATGAAATAATTTCAAATTAGATTACAGTTGCCATACCGTATGCCACCCGAGGTCGAGGCATGTTAAACGCTCGTATTTGAATTCGGCGATGTCGCGCGGATACGGATCAGCTTGTTACCCGTATCTGATCCGGGTAATTGGCGCACCGGGTAACTGCGGCGGGTAACGAGACGCAAGGGTAACGAGCCTGCATCGCCGTCAGCGTATTGTTACCTATCTGCTTTTGAATAATGGGAATATGGAATATGATATGTGCTAAATATTGAAGAGTTGTTTGCTTATTTGATGTTCTATCTCGCCGGTGATTGGCACGGAACTCTACGTTTCCTGATAACCACGGTCACAGACAACTACAGCCATGATGAGGGAAACCAGATTCGAGAAGTTGGTCTTAAGACTCTCTAGATTATGTTACTGAGGCGGGGCTTCACTAGAAAGCATCAGCTGCAACTCCTTGCGTGCATGTTGTAATAGTCGAGTACCTAAATAACTGAAGATCATTCTTTCAGGCGATGTTTCAGTTGCTAGCAACTGTCACTGGTGATTTCAAAACCTCCCTTAAAGCCAACAAAACTAGTTTGTATAAGGTTTAGCAACTTTGCACTTATTATATTCTACTATGCTCGCACACAGATACACACATAATGTATTAATTTTACAATTCACTAATTGATCGTTCTTATTTAAGGTTACAACTGGATAGTATAGTGCTATCTAAATATTGGTCTTTGTAAATGAAGGGTTACTGTAGTGTAATGAGGATATATTATTGATTAATGTTGTACTGGCTTACGTAACTATAACTTTGTACATAATAACAATAAAACCGATGGAGGGCGCCGATGTCTGTGCTACAGTTATATACTTCTACAGACATCGACGTTTCACTTAAGGAATGCTAAATTATCTTTTAACCAATTCTATTTTGTATTATTATAGTAAGCTTGGTATAAAAATACTCCTATCTATGTATGTGCCATTTGTAACTGCATTGTAAATATGGTCAATAAAACTATTTTTCATTTTCATTTTTTTTTTTTTTCATTTACATCTCGGGGCCAATTCGCGAAAAGTCTCGAGTGTGGAATGAAGCCGAAACGGAACCGTTGTAGACGGTCAAAAAAAAGTAAATGTTACTTTACGGTGACGTAATTAGACACATTTCAGCATGAGATAGATACTTGTTTTTATTCTGTCATTTTTTCGCGACCGATTCTGAAATATACCTTATTACTCAAGTGGTAAGTATATATTGCTTCGCACCGCGTTTCATTAACAGTTCGCTAGAGGTTGCGTTTCGGCTCAAAAATTTTCTAGAATTGCCCCACTGTTCCCGTTATCCTAAACTTCGGGATCTCCTTTGTGATCCTTTGTGTGTAGTTCTGGCCACTCTATTCTGGTATTATGATATTTTATATTATTAGGTATACGATATTTACCTAATGCACCTATATAGACTAATGATCTCCTTACTTACTTTTCACAACAAGTACTTATAATTTTTTTTATATTTACCTATATCTATCTACTATTTTTCTGTTTGTTCGTTTTGTCTACTTTTTATTTTATTTTACCTATAAACTTGACGGTACCTTGGTTTTACTGTAATGCCGTCAAGTCCGTGTAAATAAATAAATAAATAATATAGCTGCCCCGAAATTATATAGTTATTTTACATGTGTTTCCTCAGTGAGGAATCATCACTGTCCATGTCATCTTTAGGATTCTGTTAATGTTTTGACACTGCGCGGACGCTACATCGACGACTACGCTCGGTGTGACATGTCTCTTAGTTGTCATATTCCAGAGTTAGCAAGGAGTGTCTAGCCCGGTGATACGGAAACCCCAGTTAGAAATTTGAACTTCCGTATAGTGACTTATTTGTAATATTTGGTTCTTGCAGTTATTCTGTTGTAATTGTTTTTAAATAGCTCGCTTCACATGGAAGTCAGTTAAATCTGTCGTTCTTGCGACTTGTGGTAAGGTGTCGCGGATTAGCATACAATGCTACGCCCGCGGCTGTGGCTGTATTGTGTCGCTTCTTGCGCCCTCTAGCGCTCCCACGGCGGATAGGCCTACAACCCTCTGTTAAGAAGCCAAGAAGTATATGGAGCCATATCCAAAACGGTAAAATAGGACCCTTATTTATTGATAGGATAGGAAATTTTGTGAATAGGTTTTTTATGGTGATATATATTCATGTATAATATTTTCTTCAATATCATATAATAAATGCCATAAAATCGATGCGTAGGTATTATTTCCACTAGTGGTAGGTTAAGTATTCGGAGTACAGGTTTGTTCTCCAGTGTTTACCTACACATAAGCTCCTTGTTCCTTGTCAGTCGCTCTCAAACATAAACTGGCGGGCAATTTGCTGACGTCACTGACTGTAACCAAGTCATTAAGTTGGCGATACTGATTAATTTGTAGCTGACTGTACCAACAAAGGAAAATGATCACTTACTGAAAATAATACCTGATATAATATAAAATCTACATTTTTTGTTGGTTACTTTATGTTAACGTTGGGTTTAATAAAATAGCTCTATTTTCATTATCATCGATTCGTCGGCTCACATTCTATAAGCAGGTAGTATTAATACTTAAGGCCGTTTTCCCCAAACATCAGATAGCCTATCAGAAGAATAAAGTTCCTGCTGTCTCTCTCTAAACCTTGATCATGATAGAGACAGCAACAACTTTACTCGTATTCTTCTGACAGGCTATCTATCTGACGTAATAAATATTATAAATGTCAAAGTTTATGAGAATGACATACAAACCTATACGGTGTTATTACAAAAGAATATAAGCATCATTTAAGCGAAACAATGCCTAAATTTGTCGGATATTCTATACATTTTACTGTCAAATGTCATATTTTAAACGAGTCTAACTTTAGGCGCTCTTTTGTAATAACACCGATAATGTTTGGATGTTTGTAAGTCTTTCATGCTAAAACTACTAAACCTATTTATTTAAAGGCAGTTATTTATACGTTAAAATAACAAAAGACTTTACACAAGAATAACATATTTCACGCAGACGAAAACTAAAGCTGCTGCTATAGCTATAACTAGATAGCTACTTTAAAAAGTGAAACTTTAAAACTACCTATTACTATTGAAAATAGCAACTTAACCTTTGAGAAATAGGTCATGCGAAAAGTCTCGAACACACAAAAAACATGACTAAGTTCGGTTAACACCAGTAAAGTTAAAAAAAGTAACTTTTTAAACGCATCACTTGACCCTAATTTCTTTAAACTGGTTCTAAAATAAACGCGCATCCTTGACCCTTGTTTTGCGCGCTGCGCGCACGACTCGGAGCCCCTGTGGAGCGCAAAGGAGCCGCTAATATGCGCGGGCGCCGCCGCCCCCGGCCCGTATGACCGCTGTGTCCGGTTCCTCTTAGCATAACGATATACCGACATTTGCCGACAGCTGCGTCAGCAGGGTTATGATTGAGACGCTCTGTCTATAGATTAAGTAAACCTTTTAAGTTAATAGTTAAATGTATTTAGGAGACTTTAGTGCTAGTACCTACCACTTTATTAGTTAAATATCAATTGTAGTTAATTTGTGTTGTACACAGTCCAAGACCGACCCAAGTAGGAAATTAACTAGTGAATTTGTGTTAAATGATTTGAAGTGAGCTTAAAGTTAAATTTAATGTGGGTCAATAAATTCATAATTAACTCTAATTCTAAGAACAGAGTTGTTAAATCAATATCAGAATAACTAGGAAAATCGAAAAATCCACATGTTAATTATAATATTCCACGTAATAAATGAGATTGTCACAAAAATAAACTTTTTGTTCGTTTGCAATAAAACAATAAACACGCACCCCACACACGACAATACAATAAATAAACGTAACTAATATGAAGGAATGAACAGCCGATGTTTATCTAACTTTAAAAGGCGTTAATTAATTGATGATATGTTAACTAATCGCAATAGAAGGCATTAGTCGGTAGTTAGCGATAGGGTGGAACATGGAGTAGGTATACTGAAGAGCTGCAAACCCTGATTCGATAGAAACCCGGGTGAAAAGTAAACAAAACGCGCCATATTGGATGTTACTTGGTGCCAGTAACCTTAACAGCAAAATGAATATTTAATTGAACTGTTAATGTTAGCTAATTTAATAATCGATGTGAAATTAGAGTAATACGCATAAAATATTTTCGGTAGTAATACTGTGAAATCATCAAATTCATAGAAGAGGTCCATGTTCAGTAGTTGACTTATTATTATGACTTAAGTCAATATGGTGATAAATATTCGAGAAAATATTGAATAGAAAGTTTCTATTGCATACTAAAGCTTCTTTAATAGTTCTTCAAATGCGACATTTTATTTTAATAAGTACATATTTTAAAAGCACCTCTTATTTATACCTGCTTCAAGGCAGAGACACACTGATCGGAAAGACAGCCCGGACATTAGGAATGAGTCACACCGTGCGCTCTACGCCCAGCCATGCGCTCAACGCGCACGAACTTGTAAAACGAGAACCGTTTATTGCTTTAGGGCAGAAGCTGGCGGTAACGCAAAAGGTCGAATATCACCAGGGTAAACATGACCTTCGTGAAATCGTACGAGAACAACCGCGGAGCAAAGCTCGCTCGTGAAGTTACGTGTTGAAGACTATATAATAATGTAAATTGTTACAAAATGTCGTCCTATTACGAACTTTTGTTACAAACTACTTAATACTTAACAGGGACAAGTAAATTAGGATTAATTCCGATTGTACAATAGAGTGTAATTTTTAGCACAGCAACAAAAGTTTCCTCAAAAATTTTGCAATAGAATACATTATCTGCATCTCCTTCCGTGTATGTCGTAAGAGTCGACTAAAGAACTAAGGGACGTTCTCTCAGGCGAAAAGCTAGGAACTTCTTACTGATCTTTAACATCATCATCTGCCGCCGCTATGCTAAACGTGGTTATAGGATTTCCTTAGCCATCCTGCAGTTTCGGCTACCCCATATTCAGGAACACAGCTGTGTTCTACTAATACTTCAAACTACACATTAATGTGGTTCTGCTAATTACTGTTTTAAAATTGTACTCAGCACGTATTTGCATTGAGCCCCGTCCAAAACGGCGTCTTCAATGAGTCGGTCTCTTTGGCAATTAGTCTCGTTATTCGTTGAATTTAGATCTAAATAACTTGTGAACACGGACTTTGTACAGACAAGGTCACTACAGAATTAAGCTAAATAGCTGCACTTTTGGCAACCATCGACAGTAAGACTGATTCAGTATTTGGCATATGTGAAGACCTTCTTCTGCCTCGAACTCTAAACTCGAATTGCCTGGGACTCGGGGACTATTGTATTGAAATCTTCTAAAAATGTATCCATTATTAACTTACTTGAAGAAAGTTATGTTCATTTACAAAGATAACTTTAGAACGCAATTTTTGTCAGCTGTTCAAAAAGCATCATCTACCTCAAACTGCTGATTACTTACATCTGTCCCCGCCATACTAAACGTGGCTGCAGTTCTGGCTTCCCCATCTCTGCAGTTGACAGCCTGGCTTCCCCATCTCATTGATGTGATGAATATACAGCAGTTTATATACTTATCTATGTATTTATATACCGTTGCTTAGTACCCACGACACAAGACCTTAGGGATCTTAGTGTGGGACTAAGTCAATGTGTTGTAAGGTGTGTGAATATTTATTTATTTATTATTTATGTTTAACAAGCATCATCCGTCATTATCAGGCATTAAAAGTTTTCGAAACCTATTTAGACTAAAGTATTATTAAACCATTATTAAAAATATCCATTTACGCTGCCATTAATCAGCATCTCTTAAAATATGAACGCTATAGTCGTGTGCGATGCATCAGCTATGCGATGCGAGATCGCTCCGAGATCGCGCGAGATCGCTCGATAGCGGGTAATTAAGGCGGCGCGCGCGCACGAGCGAGAAATATTACCATACCGCAGCGTATCGGTATGGATCACCCCGCTTCACCCCGCGCTGCCCCGCGACGACCGGCGACGACCGGCGCCCGCGCACGCACTGCGACCACACCGACCTCGCTGATTGTTAGATAACATTACGAAAATATGTAAAGTCTTCGCTCGTTATGGTGCATTATAAGGATTATATTTGGTAGCAAGGTGTCCGATGTAGTTCGCTGCTAAGCTAACAAGGAAATTGAACTGGTCTATCCTGGGTGAAATTTCAACGTTGTATTTATATTTATATTTATAATTTGAAAATTGCGAAAGCTGTTAAGACAGACTATAAACACAGGATAGAACCAGCGTGAGACAAGCTGGCGAGAGAAACCCTGGCAAGACATATGATACGAGTAGAGCCAGGTGAGAATTTAGCTCGCAACGTTTGGAACGCAATGATACAAAAGTTTCTTTAAAATATTGATGAAGTGGATACCCGCAGTAACGGTTAAATTTAAAGCCTGACTAATTAAGTTTTAAACTATACCTTTTATTTAAATATTCCTATAATTGTAAAGCGACAAAAGAATCCGAACAACACATGATCGTGTGAACCCACGCGGTCACGAACCGATCGCAATCGCAGCGCGATGTGGAGGCGATCGCGCCGACAACTGACACACAGTTTACGTGTCCGACAGCCTGCCTGATGCAAATCGAGGATAATGTGCCGTGAGAAGGAATATGCATGGCGGGAAATGGCGCAGAAGTCGCACGAGAACACGACCGATGGGTATCGGAGAGATGTCAACGATGAGGAAACAACGGTACATTCTGGTATATTCCATGCTCTACCTTCGTATGGGTTATCTTTTTCACAGGTTCATAGTGATAATCAATCGAACATAATAAGTGTAGAACCATAAACGAGTAGATCTTTAGTGGTCGAAGCGTTTAAGAATGGTTTAAGATCTCTAACTGATCTTACATCATTTTCTCTAACGATTATGTTAAAATCTCCTGATATTCTAAGCACAGATAGTAGTATTATAATTTAAACTCTCCACTTGTCAGAACATTGCATAAGTCAACAGACATAATAGTAGTACTTGTTTGCCATATAATTGCTAAACATAAAGTCAAAAAATTATGTCATAATCATTGAAAGATATGCCTACATTCAGCTAAAATCGGTCAGAATTCAGATATCAAATCAGGATAAAGGCTCGATTATAGTGATAAGTAGGTAAGTATTAGAAATAAAAACAATAGTCATATACCTATTTATTAAAATTAACTTTTTACTTACATAGTGAAAATACAAATTTAATGCTAAACCACGCAAAAATTATTTCTTTGTATAATTGCGTTTGTTAGATAATATCTCATTGATTTTATTTGTATACTTCAATGTTTTTTTTTTTAGTTTTTTATTTTCTGGTTCATACGTATGGCATTCGTATTATTATGGAATCTAATTTTCGGGCAAACAAAGACTTGTTTGTTACATATCACAAATGACTAATTTATTTCTATGAATGATGCAGCACACTTTTAAGTAAAGTGAAGTATATTATTGTTATTTTTAATACTTATAGTATATTCCGCGTGTCTAAATAAATAGGCAGTTTAAGTAAACTTTACTATAGGACAATAATGAACTCATTAACAGGAGCCTTGATGCTGGTGCCTAATTAACGGTTGTTAATTGCGTCGATTTCTACAATATTAGCATTATTCGGCTTTTTTACATAGGCACAGCTGATTACTACAGCGACTGCAGTCGGTTTCAGTAACCATGCCTCACGGATATGCATGGAACTAAATAAAAGGAAAGAGAATTTGTTAAAGTTATTAGGACACTAGCGCCGTTGTTATAAGATTTCATCGCTGCATCGAAATGTAGAGTGCGTTTCACCGTATAGTTCCTTTGGATGATGGCGCTAGTTACTATGTGCATGACTGCATTATCTGTGTCACTGCATACAAAATATGTTAGTTCCGAAATCAAACATAGGAGTTATTTTATGAAACGGATTCTAGCGTGAGCGGAGATATAGACGCAAACTTACACCAACCGATGGACAAATTTGGAATCACTATTTTCTCCAATTTTATACTATCCACATGTCGAAACAAGCGCCACTACGGCCTTCGTGTATATAAATTGGCATGTTTCGGCGAAATGTATAAAAAAAAAACGTTGCGAGACGCTGTTCCATATTCAGACAGTATAATCCGCGTTCAACACCTGATTCCAAAAAAAATGTATGTAAACTAATGTTCAATATTGTTTGAGAGAAACCACGTTATATTTGCAGTTTTATAGAACCGTGTGCTGTGGGGATAAGGAGAAAATTGCGGTAAAAGAGCGACCAAGAGCTGAGAGTAGTATGCAAGTCGCGCGCCGCACACCTGCGCGACGCAAACCTCTTTACTTAACATAAAGTATCGACTATACTTACTAAGTAGTTATTGTTTATTCGAATTAAACATTTATATTCAACATAGATACCTTTAATGAACGTTAAAAATATGGATAAATTTATGGTCTATTTTCTAAGAAGTTAATATAATATACAGATCAAATAATTAGAAAATTATACATAAATCTTTGAACTACTTACATGCTTATTATACTATTTAAATATCTGCCTGTTTACAATAGCCATTCTCCATCCATAATTCATTCAATTATTTATAATTTTCAATTGTATAACATTACCTATGAAACCGTTCAGTCAGTTAACTATAATAAAAATGTTACATACGAAACATTCGTTCGTTAAAAGTTCGAAAAAAAAATTATGAGATGTTTGTAGTACATAGTTAATATTGCGAGAACTGGGAACGTCTTGCTAATTTTATCAATAAAATTCCGCGTAGACTCTCACTTTTCTGTTACATGTAAAATCTAAACATTGCCTTTTGACTACTGATAGTTGATGCTCGGTAAACGCCGACAAACTTTGTATCATAACCAAATTCCTTTATAGTAGTATTAGCAGTTCACAAACATAAATCTTGTTTATAAACATAATGATGATCTCGCATTGAATATAAATGGCGTCAAACATCAAATTCTAGAAAAATTGTATCGCCGTAACATCGGAATGTTTTAATAGATAATATTGCATCTCATTAATAGGTACCCAACATGAAGGAAGTGTGGAGAGGAGATGCGATACATGTAGACTTACATCTGCTAATATAAGTGGCGCGGGCGGGCGCTTTGTGAAACAGTCACGTGGCTTAAAGCCTCAAGCACGCTGGATGCGTATGTGTGCACGTAAGCGTAGACGTACACGTATTTACCTCTGAGTTTATGGAACTGTCACCGCATGACGTCTATGCTCACGTCTACGCATACGCATCCGGTCTGCCCATGCCTATACAGTTCCATACATTACAACTCAGAGGTACGTGTACGTCTACGCTTACGTGTACGCATGTATATCCGGTGTGTTCGAGGCTTTAATGTTAGTTAATCCTTCCGCCTGTTACCCGCGTAACTACGACATTTTATATCTATCTATTTATTTTATCTATGAAATCAAATCTAGTCCTGACTATCCCTATCCTTACTAATAATAATATTATATATGCGAAAGTAGTTACTCTATCTGTCTGTTTCATGCCAAAATACTGGGCTGATTTAAATGATATTTGGTACAGACATAGTCTACCTACAGCGTGAGGACGGAAAGACTTCTTTGCGAAAAAAGAGGTTGACATTGGTGATGAAATTATAGGATATATGGTAATTACAAAACTTGAAACTTATTTTTAAGGCTTTTGATTACGTACATTTGTATAAATTAATATAACATGGAGTGAAAGTGTAAAATCATTTTTTCTTTAAGCAATTTTTCCATTCGCAAAATTTTCCGTAAGTACACCGGGCAACAGCTAGATTTCTTTAAGTAAATGGTGTTTGACATCCTCTTTGCTATTATTCCTTCATGATACTAAGGACTTCCTAGGAAGCTGGGGTCAACAGTATAAGACAAGTGGTCACGTCTGTCGGTGCGTGTGCGCAGGTGTCGCGCTTCCTTCCCCGAAGCGCACGCGCAGCACATAACAATCGAGACTAAATCGTTATTATCGATCATCGGACATGTGGATCATGCGCAGGGCTCGTGTGGACAGACAAAGAGGTAGACAGGGTGACTCAGGGGGATTGAGGTATTATTTATTAGAAAAAATAAGTTTACAGCGTTGCATCTAAGCCAAAGGTTTGCTGCAAGGTTTTTGGATGTACCCTATTACTTAACGGACGACTCTACGAGGCGCTGAATCCCAAAACTTAACACTATAAACATATACAGATTCCGTAGTTTTCGGGAACATTTACGACTAAAAATCACTCTGTATACATGTATATACGGCTGTATGCCCAAAATGCGGCAGCCAGAACTATACGATCACAAAAGGAGATCCTTACAGCTACGTCTAGTCATAGCGGGGTCAGATGTTAGTGATCACTGACAATTTACCAGCTCATCGCCTGATCACCATCGACTCTTACGATATGTACGGAATGAGATGCAGCTGATGGGTTTAGTGAAGCATCAACACAGGACACAGATAGAGAACGGTATAGGTGAAATTTATAATACTCGTATCTCGACCATCACTTGGATGATCATAGGAAACTCTTCAGGGTCCTACGATTCTTTGCGAATACGAGTATTATCACCTAGGTGGGAGAAGCGAGCCCAATAAAATCACTGATCACCATCAACTAAATATCACAATAATATACATCGTGTGCATCAAACGAACGGATTCTACACACCCAACATAATCCTGTAATCACCGTAAAATGAATAATTAAAAGCGTGACGTCATACCATCTTCTCTGCCATAAAACTCTGTACAGTTATGTACCGCCAGCGTGAACATTACCGAATTTGCTTATTTTTGTTTTATTGTTGTAATAAAAGGTATGAAATCCTCACTGCGAGGTTTCAAATTAACTTTTTACGATGCAATGATGAACGAACGTGGCACCGAACACTTACTCATTTTACTACTATACGTATGTATAGGTAGTTTGTATGTTTGTGTAGAACATATAAAATAGTATCTGAATGTCTACTAGTCGTTTTCTACTTTTGCGTAAACTAAATAAATATGCACACACTACACAACACATTGACCTAGTCTCACACTAAGATCCCTAACGTCTTGTGTTGTGGGTACTAAGCAACGGTATATAAATACATAGATAAGTATAGAAATATCCATCGCTCTGAAACAAACATTGATATTCATCATATCAATGTTTGCACCTACCGGGATTCGAACCCAGGACCTATGGCGTCGCAGGCAGGGTCACTATCCACTAGACCAATCGGCCGTGAAACTATGTCAGTATTGACTAAATTTTCAGGAATTGGGATATTCATTTGTGATAAAAATTACGTTGATTTTTTCACGGCATATTCTAAAATTAGGTTTTATCCTCTTTTATTCTTCTGTCAATTTTGAAGGACAATTTCGTTTTTCATTTTCCGGATGAAGCGGAACCTGTGATCCGATATACTAGTACTTCAGCTTTCAGTTACCTATAATGTCAGGAATTTATGTCATAGGTCTATCTAAAATATTAGCATGCAGCAATGAGAACCTGCACTGCCTATATTGACAATTGCACCAGTTAACCGACATAAAACAGTATCTTTGTATGTATGTTTGTCACCGGGCGGAGGCTGCGGAGAACTCTACAGAAATGTAAACTACGCGAGAGCCTTATCGAGCCGCACAGTCACCCCGCGCACCTCCCTCCCCCACCCCGACACATTTCCCCGTAAGAATTTACAATGTACGACCCCCTGCCGCCCCACACCGCGCTGCCTCCCAGCAAAATACATGCACAGCCTTTGTATATCGCTTCAAGGCACTTTCCACCCTCGTAGATGACGCTAGTGTCGTTTTTCCCTCGGAGATTTGCGTCGGTGTGTGTGGGATTTTCTCGCCTGGAAATTCTAATGCGCCGCGCGAACGCGATAAAAAATGAGTAGCTCGGGAAACGTGAATACATTACACGAGCGAGACGGAGCGATGCCTTCGCTATGTACCGCTTATGTTCGGAGGAGGCGCTATGTGATGCTCTTTGTGTCAATCCGGCCCAAACTGGATTAGGTACCTCGATTCATATATCGCCATCGAATTTAAGACCCTTTCGTGTAAAAAACGAGCATGGCTAATGTCATTTTATATACGGAAAGACTGCCTCGAGGATAGAGACGTAAATCTAACTCACTGATTGATTCATTACTAGTCAAGGCATCTCCTTAAAAGCAACGACGTGTTAATAAAGCTGTCCGTCTCCACATGTGGGAACATAGAATCGAGTAATATATTTGTTCCGGCAGGGGTCGGCGTTAGACGCTAATGGCGCACAAGAACCCGCGACAAAGGGTTGTTTTTGCGCCAAGCGACGCGTGCGCACGTTTTTCCGCGTGTTTTTTTCGTCTAACGCGCACCTGTGCGCCTACACAGCTGTATATGAATATACGGCCTTGCACAACGGGAGATCAAGATTGACACACATTTTATTAATAGACCGTCACCTTGCTATGTTTAATGCAATATTGAATGAGTATACAGGGAATCAATTACGTTAGACGGGAGGGGGGGGAGCAATTTGTCATCATTAACCTCTCAGAGTCGACCTCAGGCTCTGCACACGAACCAGTAATCAGCAATGAATATTGATGCGTCTAATTGTCATGATAATCTCGGGGACGAGGAAAATCTAGCCAATTAATTTTATTTACGAAAATGGGGCTCGAAACGAACTGAAGTATAAAAATTGGGCTTAATAGATCATCTCAGACATAACACGTTGGTTAGTAACCATTTTTAAAATGTGACATAGCATGTGATGTGTTTGAGCTGCAAACAAACAAACAAATCGGCAGGCCTAAACTGACGCATTTATGTACTGGTGACATGATGAACTCTTGTTCTTTACACTATAATAGTATATTTTTCGATCGAATCGATAGAGGTTTGTCATCGATACGTTTGCTCCAATGAAGCTTTCCTTTTTGGCATGTCACGGGATGAAATCCAACTGCTATTGGTGAGAGTATTGCCAAGTCGATTGTAAAATTATCTAAGTACCCTGATCTAACTGGTTCCGTGTTGTCACAGCGTCGCCGAGCTGGCTCCCCATGGCTGCAGTATCCGGCGACGCGCTTGCAGCGGCTGCTGCGGCGAGCCTGCCAGCCGAGACCGACCGTCATCACCAGTGAGTATCAAACGATGTCATGATGTAGGAAAACGGTAGCTAGCTTGAGGTCCAATATCCTGATTAAATGAAATAATATTGTCATAAAACGAAAAGCCTATGCTGATGATGCGGGGCTTTATTAGAATACATTAGCTGCATTTTCTTGTCGTACGTGTCTCATCATTCTGATCATTAACATCTGTCTCCGCTGCTAAACGTGAATGTGGGATCTCCCTTTTGTTACTATACCCCATCTCAGGAACATAACCGGATGTATATGTTGCTAATCTGTGCCAAATCTTACCACTGAAAACTCTTCTAAATACCTTCATATTTCCAATTCTAAATGTGGGCACAGAAAATAAATGCTTGGTATAGTTGGTATACAAGATAAATCTAGGCAAATAGAAATAGGTTCATATTTAACATGCATAATCAAGATTTAACGAATGACCCATAACTCTAGCGAGAACATGGTTTAAAGAGAGAGGGATTCATCCTGGGACTATACACATATGATAGACTTTCGATAAATAGATAGAAGTAGTCTATGTCATCAAAAAAATAAAAAATCAAGCAACATGTATGTTATAAACTCGAAACTCCTTTGCAGTTAGTTACACACACACACACACACACACCTGCAGTCCCTGACATTTAGTTAATTGTTCGCTGTTCACTTAACGGTAACTGGTAACATTCATATTTTGTGTGTCTGTATCGTAAGGAGTTTAAGTAAAAGTGAAATTATACATAGGTTCATACATATATACACGGCTCTGTTTCCGAAATGGGGTAGACAGAACTGCACAGGCATATAGGCTGCAGGCATAGAAGGAGATCTCACAGTCACGTTTAGTATAGCTTATCGCCTGAAAGACGATTTCCTTAGAGATTTCCTAGCCCGAGTTCCTTAATCAACTGTTACGACGTGCATGGGATGAAGCTGATGAATTCTAGTGAAGCCCTGCATGAGCACAATTGAAGTAAAAGTGAGGTTATTAGCAACAATCACGGATATAATAGAAATGTGGCGTCGGTGACAATGGATGGGGTCCCAACGGTCACCATCGAGTGTCCTGTTGACCCCACAGCGTCGCACGCGCCGGTTATGACATCTGACTCTATTGTTACACTCACATAGAGTCGGTGCTGGAAGGGACTTATTCCATTGACTGTTCTAAAATGACCTTATGTTATTTATATTTGTATTATTATAAAAAAATATGTGCATGCATTATTATATTAGTATCATCAATAAATTTTTCATATGACTCGCGTATGACGATGAAATATCGTACCTATGTTAGGTAAACACGTCAGCAACACGTTTTGAATTTATTCTATTCACTTGCAAACTATTTTTCTTCTGTGATTTAGATTTTCGTGCCATCTCTGACATTTCTGCATCTTTGTATTTCGGTTTGGCAATAAATCTGCATGTGTTGCGTGGGCGCAGTGCGGGTGCCGGGCGGGAGGGGGGCGGGGGGGAGCCCAGGTGCGTGCGGGGGCAGATGCGCGTGAAGTCACGTGCGTGCGCCGGAGTCTGTGTAGACGATACTGTGACATATCTATCACAGACACCCTATGCTAAAAGGTATAGAACCATCAAAGTCAAAAGAGTAACATTCAACATTACCTGTGTATAAATTGTGTGTTTACTATAAATAATTTGACCAATTTATATGACTTAATCAGCCTAGCCGCGTGGTGCCGGTAGAGTAGAGTTTGTACCACCCCTGTCTGCCCGTGGGTATCGTACGAGGCGATTTAGGGTTTCAGGGAGGTGGGCAGCAGCGCCTCCAGTACTGACAACACAGTCCGAAAATCACACTGCGGTCACCAACCCGCCTGCCCAGCGTGGTGACTATGAGCAAAACCTCCTGTAGCAGTAGCCTTGTAGCGTGCCCTGGGGGAGGCCTACGTCCAGCAGTGGACTGTAATAGGCTGAAGAAGACATGACTTAATTAAGCTAGATTTGATTCTACGTCGACCGCTAAATCTACCATACCTATAGGTATTTAAGCTTTTAAGCTACTACCAAGTGGTTTAGTAATTTTTAAAACCTTCTTCTTCTAGGTTAAAATTTGAGTTTGTTGATTATATAATTTAAAGCTCTACATGTTACTTTTTATTATTTTATAGATTATTTTTTTACTATTAAGATTCACTCACAACATCTTAACAAAAGGGGATTACTTACCACCCTTAAGTCTCTACCTACGTCAAGACACCGGCGCGGGCGCAGGTAGTCTTCTTTACTAAACAAGGTGGTCTGCGGTGAAGCGTGCCGAAATAAAATTGTTTCATTAAAAGTAAAAGGTACCCAAAATTTCGGAAACTTCATTTTTTATATGCAATGGAGAATTAAATTTAATCATTAGGCATAAGTATTAGTTAAAACATAAGAAAGTCATTGGAGTTATCAACTTTTTTATTGATGTTTCCTTTTTCTATGCTACTCTGGGAGTAAAAAAATAACGTATAATACCACAGCTGCTTCTCTTCCCGGGCATACTGTACAAGTCAGTAGAGGGACAAGAGGGTCTTAGTGTTTTGTAGGTGATGGGCTGACCACGTCTGTCACTACTAACCGAACTTGTACTTACATCTCTTAACTATACCCTCAGAATTGGTCAGAAGTGGCACCATCTGGTTCTATTGGCGCTTGGCGCTTAACCTAACCCGTAAGGGATAAAAGGCGTGATTATTATGTATGTATGTTTATATGTTTCCTTTTTCATTCGTTCTTTTTCTTTCGTCTACAGTACCTATGTAGTACTTAAAGTAAGTAACAAAAATAACTTAGTTGTGAGTAGGTGTAGGTATATAACTAGGTATAAAACTCTAACATCAAGTAAGTGTTCAGTATAAAACTCTACCTATCTATTAACATCAAGTGTTCAGTATAAAACTCTACCTATCTATTAACATCAAGTGTTCAGTATAAAACTCTACCTATTTATTAACATCAAGTGTTCAGTATAAAACTCTACCTATCTATTAACATCAAGTGTTCAGTATAAAACTCTACCTATCTATTAACATCAAGTGTTCAGTATAAAACTCTAACTATTATAATCAAGTGTTCAGTATAAAAATCTACCTATCTATTAACATCAAGTGTTCAGTATAAAACTCTACCTATTTATTAACATCAAGTGTTCAGTATAAAACTCTACCTATCTATTAACATCAAGTGTTTAGTTTGTTTTCTGTATTACCTAATTTTGGTAAAATAAATGCATTTTGCAATACATAAGTAGCTTACCTAAAGTTACAAATTAAAAACTCTATAGGTACATTGAAATTTAAATATGTATGAAAAATAAATATAATTACCTACATAAAATTAAAATATGTTCTTCGGATTCAATTTTTAGTTTATTACAATTTATATAATAGTTATGTACTTTAATAGATAATATTTAAAATACACCCTAAATAGTTAATAAATAAGCCACTTAAATTCGTCTGATTTGACAAACAGCAAGATAGCTAAAGAAAAAAAATAAGAAATGTTTCATAATTAAATAAATAAAAAATAATTTTCATTCCAGAGAAACTTAATGATTTCTTAGAGACTTAGAGCCCAAATCGAACTCTACCTATAGTTAAAAGCGAGATACCTTCTTTACTGACACCGCACAGGCTTTTTGTCATGAGCTTATTGACAAAAAATTTATTATACAGTGTACTTAGTAATGTAGTGTACTTGTAATAATATTATATAATCATACCAAATGAAACCCTAATTTTGTCACTGTTCTTACATGTTTATTTTGTATGTCCTAGGGCTGGTCATAGCTGATCACAGTACAATCTATTTAAGACCTTACATTGTAACATAACATTGTATTTACCTATGAACCACAATAAATTATTTCTGATTCTGAGTTTACCAAAGTTCACGTGATTTTTATTGTGACACAAAAAGACGTAGGTAAGTTCTGTTATTTTTAAAAGATATACAGCCCCTGATTACGTAAAAGCAATAGCAAAGCCGAAGCAAAGCGATAGCGAATATTGTACAATATTCGCCTTGAAATGTCAAAGTTCCTTTGAAATTCATTTTACGTAATACGAATTTGACAAGCAATCAGCGATTTTTGTACAATTTTCGCTATCGCTTTGCTTTTGCTAGTTAGGTAATAAATGGGCAGTTCTACGTCATTAATAATGGACATCGCAAAACAATCGTACAACACCACAAAAACAATTTAAAAAAAGCAATTTGCTCTTTAAAATATTCCTATATTTCAACATTAAGGTACCTATCACACACAAATGCTAAAATCAATGTTATTTCTAAGAAACATATTAGCAAACAAGTACGTAAGTACATGCCCATTATTTACCTATACGCTCTTACCTATGTGGTCGCCTAGTAGATACCTAGATATACCTTCTTGGCCCTAAATACGTTATAGTCTTATTTTAGTCGGATTTTAGCGAAAATTTGTATAGCGATCCAATAATAAGATGTGTGTGCGTGTGTGTGAGGAAAGTGTCAGTAATTATCGAAGAGCGAGGAGTTCAAGTTCAGGGGAGGGCGACGACCCCGTGACGTCACGCGCTGCGCAAACCTCCCGAAATAAAGCCTTATGAAGTACCAAATTCCGGAACATATGGGGATACGATGTGAGCTGAGCTATGGGTGTTTCTGCGTAGACACAATAATGAAATATGGATATTTTATAATGTTAATTTTATATAAAGTGAAATGATGGATTTTTTAATTTTTTACATAAATTAACATATCCGATTAAGTCAAGTTATATTAGTCATTTTCTATTACTTAATCTTTACAAACAAATATATTAAAATTGACTCAAAATTTAACGCAGTTAAAAAGCAAGAACGTTCGTAAAACCTCCTAAAGCGTACCAAAAACGGCTGAAAAAGAGTGAAATCCTAACTTAAAAGCAGCACTACAGCCTCCTTCAAACCGTATGTAAAACAACTCGCAGGAAAATCCATAATGGCACGCGGAAAACCCTTTTAATATACGGCACGTAAATAGGAGCGGGCGGGCGGGCGGAGGGGGGGCGAGGCGCGCCGCCATTGGCCGGCCGCGGTCCGCCCCCGGAAAAAAAGTCTGAGAAAAAAGCCAGCGGCGGCGGCAGTGTTCCCCGGACGCGCCAGGCGGCGGTCGTTCCGACACGGCTCGCCCCAGCTCCCTCGGCCGACCGGCCATGCCCGCGCTGGCCGTCCGCGACCAGCCGCTCGACTGCTCCATGCGCCTGCGGGACCTGCCCGCGTGGCCACCGCCGCCCGCCGCGCACGGTACGCTGCCCAGCTCTAGTGCTCAAGCTCTCTGATCGGCAGCAACCCAGGCTGTCTGATCGTCACCTGACTTGATCCGCAGCAAGCCAAACTCTCTAATCATCGTCAGATTCGTTTTCGCAGTTTCCCTCAGGGTCGAAGCTAAATCTTTGATCCCGGCTAAGTAGCTCCAAGGAAGGCACTGACGTGGGAGAGTTAATGTGCTAAGTTTACCAGCGACGATCGGAGTATGCTAGCTGTTGATCAGTAAGGGTAGTGAGGGTCACTACTAAGCCTCTGATGGCCGTCTGCCAGCTCGCGAGGGTCAGACGAGTGAACCGAACCCGCGACCCCTGTCTCAGGGGTCAGCTAGCATTATTGTCATCGTTTCGACCCCAATACGTGTAATCCAATGTGAAAAATGTCTGGATTTAGTTTGGTTTGTTTAAATTATGTGTTTTGTGCTCGTCTTGTCATTACTTCGATGATCTACGAAGTTATGTTTTTTTATGGGGAAGTATACTTATTGCATTTTTATTTCATTACTAAACTTTTTATATACCTACATGTTCGCCTACATCCTAAAATATGGACGTGTTCCATTATCCTTTAATTATCAAATTAATTTCTCTTAACGATAATTAATAAATAAGTTTTCACTCCACTTCAATAAAAAAATAATATATCTGTGATAAAAATAAGTTTTAAATTGAGACATGTTCACGTGTAAACCCTTTTTTTAATATTTTATTTCTTCGCGTACATAATAACATTTACGGCCAAAGAAATTTCACTGTATCTACTTCGGAATAGAACTCTCCATTCATTGCAACTATAAATCTATGATAGTTTCAATAAATCTGTTAACTTTAATAATTTATCTTATATATTAATGTTTTATAATAAAGCTTTAATTCAACTGTCTATCCTGAGTAACTTAACTATTTAATAAAATCTGTGATCGTAGATCTTCGTATTTTCAAAACTCATTATGCCAAAGAATACCCGCAATAGCCGCTAGGGGGCCTTCTTTATATCCGTAGTTATCTTCTTTGTGCCGAAGTTATTTCAAAATGGAATGTCAACAATCAATTTGTGCATCAGTAATCCTTTGCCGCGAGGGTCGGCCCTCTGGTCCCTCGCAAATAATATTAACTCTCGGCCTTTTGTCACCTCCGTCCTCCCGAGCCTCACTCATGTGTGAAATGGTTCCTTTGACACGCCCCAAATGCACTTCACCTCTTTATTGAACTTAAGAGTGTTTTTCTATTTGTAAGGGCCTCAATACGGCCCATCATTTAGTGCCGAGTGCTTCTGAGTGGGCTTTTTTTCAAGTCGCCGGACGTAACAAGGCTCATTACTCGTATTAAGACAATGTAACCATAATGAAACCACAATAGATTCGACAATCACTGCTCAAACACCCAGTAGCGGTAATCGATATAAAATGACATGTAATTCGGGTGTAATGATATAATTGAACTGGTAGTGATGTCGTGAAGGTGTAGCGTCACGGATGGCCGGTGTGGCAAGCGACGGTAGCTGGGAGCGCCCTGAACTTTGCGCACACGCAACTGCTGATTGTTGGTGTTTGCAACATTTGCCTAAAATAACACTTGACCACAATTTTATTGTATTAGTTCATCTTGAAATTGATATAAATTTTCTTAATATTATCTATCCCAATTACATAAACTAAGATTAATTTTAATCGAATTTGAGCTTTAACTTAGGTGAGGATGCTCATGTCAATGTTTTGCTTCTATAACTCCTATATCTCTATTATTACTATACTTAAAGAATAATCTATCTGGTTAATCTTATGTCTCTCTTTCAATTATCTAAATGAATAGATTTATTTAACCCCTTATGCTACTAAAACAGTTTTAGATTCAATCTTAATATCATTATTTCTCTTCCTTTTATCTTTTTGGATAATGTTTCTCTGTAATGGACTAGTTTTCTTTGGATTTAAACGAGTGCTTACTGATGAATTACAAAATGTAGAGAAAATTGCTCTCATAGCTCCTATTGTAAGCTTTTATTTAGTTTCACCTGTCCCGTTTCTGTAACCAAATCTTGCATGTTAATGTTAAATTTGATCCACTTCTCGGTTTCCGATGATTAGGCTGAAATTTTGCATGCATATATAAATCAGATGACAATGCGATATTATTATGACATAGAGCTGATCTGATGATGGAGCTGGAAGGTGGCCATAGGAACTCCGTAATTAAACGACGCAACCCTATCGAGTTTGGGCTCATTTGTTTGAACAGTTCATTTTATTAACATACCTATAATAAAATCTTAAGCTAAACACTCCCTCAATAAGTAAATGAAGTGTGATCTGTGTTCTTGAAAATTTAAAGTCATCGTTTTAAATAAATAAATATTCACACATGTCACAACACATTGACCTACTCGTAGTCCCATACTAAGATCCCTAAGGTCTTGTGTCGTGGGTACTAAGTAACGATATATAAATACATAGATAAGTATATAAACATCCACGACTCGGAAACAAACATCGATATTCATCGTATCAATGTTTGCACCTACCGGGATTAGAACCCAGGACCTATGGCGTCGCTGGCAGGGCCACTACCTACTACACAAATCAGTCGTTTTATCTGAATTTGAATTATAAACCTGCGCAACTCAATTGAGAACCATAAAGTAAGTGTCGAGTTATTTGTCAAACTCCCCTAAATGTAAATTTGATGGCACACTGTAGGGGAGGCTCCGCACTTACTCATGTCATTTGATTTGATTTACTGCCGACTAGAGGCTGTCTCCTCTCGGAGGTACCACAGGTTACTCTGGCGGTACATCCCGAGATAATTGAACTTGTGCCCGTTACTGCCATCGATTTCCGTATATAGGGCGAGTGTGTGGTCGCGGCTGGTGTGCGAAGGTCTGCGTGACCCAGAGCTCGTCTGAGGGTGCGGGGGGAAGACTGCGGGGCGGCCGGGGAGGGGTGGAGACGCAATTAGCCCCCGCGGTCAATCACCCCGACTCCTCTCGTAGGCACAACAAAAACATCGCAGTACCTTCGAGACAACTCACCCTTATGGCTACAGATCTTGCATTGACCGAAGCATTATCACATTAGACGTTATTAAATTACCAAATTGTTTTAAAAAAGTAATTTATGATCCGAACGTAAATTACATGTCTCAATTTGGTGTATGCGTGTCTGACATTTGGTATAATGAGTGATTTCCCTCGATTCTTGTAGCTGTATGTGCGTTTTTGTGTCGCGTTTGTTAAACATATGCATAATCCAAATTTATTCATATTGTATTTACATAATTCTATTTTGATCTAATTTAATCGATTTCGCTTTTAAATTAATGTAGTCTAAGGTATGCACCTGACTATTTCACTATTTGAAATCTAATTTCCATGTAGAATCATGTCTTGTTATCTTTTCGTCTGAGTATTTCATGTTTCATGTCTTCGTTTATTTGGAAACTGCACTAAACTTGTACCTATCTAAAATTGAGATATTTAGTAAGATTCTAAATTATTTATTAAATTCTATTCGTCAACGAACTTCTAAAGTTCATTAATTAATAGGCTTTGTTTTTCACAGACTACTTAATTAGAATTATTGATTTTTTTCCATATTACCAACAAACAGCTTATTTCAGTTTTACCATGATACTCACAATTGGTTAGATTTTTTTTTATCATAACCTATGATATTAAGTAATAATAATGACACATGTTTATTTTAGTGGCATATCACATAGTGTAATCGCTAAGAGCAAAGAAAATACACAAATCATCTCCAATATAAAAATATATATATTTGTAATGAAAAACATTTTACAAGGATACAAATCAAACATGGGATCTTTTTTTGTACTAATATATATAGTAAAAATAAATATAGTGTTAATTCTTTGCTTTTAAAATATCATTCTTACCTAATTCTTGAAGTTACTTGCGTTTTTCGTGTTACTTCACCTACATCTTTATTCTACAGATTAAAGTATAGATTTAAATATATATTCCTTCAAAAGCCCTACCTGAATTTATAACCACAGTCGATCAGTGTTCAAGTTCGGTCAAGCCGACCTTTATATTCTGCGTTTTTTTAACGCCATATGTTATGAAGTGTGAATAGTTTTATCGGACGCGTGACAGCCATCGCCTGCCACAGCCGGCGGCCGGACCGCCTGGACCCGGCGATTGGCATTCATCTGGCGACCGGGGGAGGCCGCCCTTTCTCAAATTGGATTTAAACATTGCGAATTACCTTTCTTTGATTCGCGGGTTAGCCAAATGGGGACGATTTATGGAGTATCGCGGCGGCCCCCGGGGACGGGGTTATGGACGTCCACTACTTTACTCGGGACGATTTAGTGCCAGACCCCGGTTTAAACAGGAGCCATCCCCGACCAGTCGTTTATTTTCGTCCCGCGTTAATGCGATGCTATCTGTCAGCCGCTGGAGACGACCATTGTCGACCAAGGGCGCCGGTTACTAACACTTTACATTATAATTATACCCTTTAGGATGAAGATGTACGATTGAAACATGTAACCGCACATTTAAAACATTATGGAGTCAGTTCCGTACATAGAAGTAAATAAGACGTTTATAGCAAGGCCCGGCTCGGAACGGGTTCCGTGTGACCGAGCCGCACAGACCCAACAATTATTACATACTTACACATACTATATTACATACATTATTTTTATTCCACTCAAAAGTTTTTTCTTCCACCGACAAGTATCAGTTTTAGTGGCTTTATTACAATATTTTGCTCAATTACTTCTGACGTTTCATTTTATGTCCAATTTTTAATTGAAACTGGCATTGAGAAAAAGTATGGCTGCTTTACACATGTTTAGGGATATTCGATGGCGTCGCACGAGCGATATTACATCTCTCTCCATTACGCGTCTCGTAATCTCCGGTCAGCAGCGTCCCCTGCGCCAGATGACAAACCCTTTTCGTGCACGAGTTGCACCGACTTACCCTCGAGCCTCCCTTTACCAGCCCTCGCGTCTTTTATACTTCACATTGACATATTGTAATACAATAATGCACTTCTTGTACTGACATGTCGGGTTTATTTATTGAGACTTGTTTTACATTGTTATTAACATTGAGATTTAATTCAGGTGGTACAAAGACAACAACAAGTTGACGAAGGGTGTGTCCCTTCTTACCTGTACTTATTTCATTGTGAACTCGTGACATTTTTAATAGCTTAAATTATATTGCATTTAATTTCTCATGTATTATTTGTGAGAAAATATGGGATATATTTTTTTTACTCAATTGACCAGATAGCTCAGTTGGTTAGAGCAAAAGCTCGGATTGCGAGTGGTCGTGAGTTGAAATCTCACTCGGGTGAAATTTGTTTTCATTTTCTTAATATCTAATATTTATAATCAACACATTAACCTAGTCCCACACTAAGATCCCTAATGTCTTGTATCGTGGGTACTAAGCAACGGTATATAAATACATAGATAAGTATAGAAACATCCATGACTAGGAAACAAACATTGATATTCATAATATAATATTCATAATATCAATGTTTTCACCTACCGGAATTCGAACCCAGGACATATAGCGTCGTAGGCAGGGTCATTTCCTTACCTACTAGACCAATCGGCCGCCGCATATAAATTGATAGTCAAAATATAAAACCCAAAAAAGCGAGAATGCAAATCTCAACATAGTTATCCAATATTCATAACTTTCTCATTATAACAATTACGAGTGTTCCCCTACTGATATAATAAATGAAACTGACCTTATTTTAATGACGAAATGTTAAAAACCCTTAATACCTTACGACAGGTGACAATGATAATTATAGTCCATTCGAGTACAGCTGCAAGTCGCGTTGCTTTGTCCGCACACTGAGGACATACAGACAAACTCACTCTGCACATTGTAGGTGTGATTTACGGGGCCACGTGCCAATGTAATGATTTTTGATGAAACAGATTCTTTTGATAGTATTACATAGAAGATTTTTTATTTAAGAAACCGTTAGTTCGGAAAATTGTACTCGTATATTGTTCACAAAATCTAGTCAGAATTATTCAAAAACAATTCTAATATTAGCCTCGATCAAGCCTCTAAATTGTTTCAGTACCTAGGTAAATTAAATCAAACCGAAAAAAATAAAATAACCAAATAACTATAGGACTACGTAGAACTTTTTCGGAGCAAGCTTGCTAAATCATTGATCGCATCATTGCATTTATTAATTGAAAATGGTAGATTGTCATTAAAACAATAAAATAATAACCAATTTTATGAAGTTACTTTCGAAGGCTCAAGATAATTTTTACGGTTCACCGGTGATGGAGAAATGACTAAATCTGTGATATTTTTATCAATATCTCAATATTTTAATACTTGTAGCTCCTATATTACTACAGCTAGTTTCATTACGTGCACAAAACACATAATATTGTATTCATAAACTATAAAATCAAACTTTATTCGAGGTCAAATGTTCGCATTCACACACGTAAACACCTTTGTGTACCTACATTGAATGATATTTCATGTTTCTAAATGAACTGTTTGTGTTTATTCCAGTGACGGCGCGCGGCGACGTGAGCTCCTTCTTCAACACGCAAATGGTCCTCGACCTCAACGGTGAGTTCTCTTTCTATTACTCACTTATATAATTTCGCTTACTTATCTATTGTATTTTTAGAATTACATGTGTTGTTATACTCGTATAAGTAATCCCTTCTAGGAGAGTGAGTTTACGCTTTTTGAATATTCCCATAGCATTTTACGTAGGTGTGTGAGATTAACTTGAAGCATTAGTAAACTGCGCTTACATTATCCATCATTCATCTCCGCGTCCATTCATCCACGGCTCCGTTCCGGCGATCATTCGGAAAGCATTCGAGCACGATTCCTTTACGATTAATTGCATTTCCTCGAGCGAGCGCGCCGTGACAGCCCGAGACAAAACGACAATATAATTAAATTAATACAAATTCACAGCTGAGCTTTTTGTGGCGACACCGAGACATTTCCAATTTTCGTCTAGGCCGGTTTTTTATTCGCGTTAATTACGGAATGAATGGGACCGGAGCCGCTCGGCGGCGGGTTTTTACCACGCGCGTGCTTCACGGGCCAACAGAGATCCCACGCAGCCGGGGTATTCAAATCTGGGTACGAAAAAACATCTCTCGCTGCGACGTCCGATAATTGCGTACGACTCGCTTTAACAACCATCTCGGATGCTGATCATCGCGTTAGTACCGATGGACATCAAGTGGCCGTTCCCAAATATCGACAGCGTTCCATTTTCGTGAAGATTTAAGATAAAGTAATTTATTCACTAAAGAGGAGGTATTTAGCGAGTGTCCCTTAAAGGAGCCTCAGAGCTGAAGTAAAAAGCGCACGTATGCGGTCCCGAGCCGCTTCGCGTGCGTGTAACGGAGCGCGCGTGGGAACGGAGCGCACTGGCGCGGCGGCTTGGCTACTGCAGTGCCGGATGTGGACGAGATCACATAACAGCATATATCACGGACAAATTGCATCATACTGTGATTGGGAACATAATTCATAGTTTAGCAGAGCTTCATGATCATGCCGGTTTAGCTTTGATATCAAATGGCTATCTATTAGCGTATTTCGACCGTGAACTATTTGTTGGTTGGACGTTAAAATAAATTAAAGTAAATCGGGTGAAGAATTTTTTCATTTTCTTATTAATATTTTATAAATTAAAGTAATCTGAAATTAGTCATGGAGAAGGCGTTATTATATATCAGAAGTGTTAGTGTTTTACTTTAAACTTAAGAAATTGATGACAAATCAATTTTAAATAATCCGCTCTTATAAAATACTAATCAATTAAACTCAAGAAGGTGTGTCCCAAGGGTCTATCCTGGGACCACCATGAATTTTATTTAAATATTACAAAGTGCGAGATAATTAGAATACTTTTCAATTAATCAAATAAAATGAACAATCTAACACTTTGAGATCCCAATCCGTTTCGTTACGCACGGGGGCGCTCGTGTCGCAAAGTCCGACAAAACAAAATGCAGGAATTTATTACTTTGTAATTGTTATAAAATTATTAACATGGCCTTTCGAAAATGACGGAATATTGCCGATTCCCCCATTCTCGGGTCCCCTCGAAAATTTCCTGCGTTTTATCAGACATTGTGAAAGGAAATGTGTTAACCCTTAAATAATAGCATCGATATAATTTGTACTCTGTAATGTAAATTCTTTCATTGTCTGTGTACAATAAAGAATAAAAAAGAAAGAATAGTAGTCACAATTTAAACTTCTCTTCCTAGAATTAGAATAGTAACATATTTATAAGAGTTACTAACAAAATTAGTCACATTTATCATTAAGCTAGTAAAAACTTTCTACTATGACAAAAACAACGAAACACTGTCTATTCAACATTAGCCTAATTCAACACTCTTTTGTTTTTTGTCAATAGAACAACTTAATTATTTTGGGATAAGTTAATAATTCTTCGTGCACCTTTAATGATACTGATTGATAAAGCGAAGCGAGAGATCGCTTAGTATAAACATTATCGATGACAAACAACATCATTTGCAGTTCTTCTTGTGTAAGAGTAATTAGTACAAGTGAAACTGGCGGTGTTTTTTATGGCTTTTATTGTACTAATAAATTTTGTAAGATTTTGAGTATATTAAATATTTGCATGACACATTTTTTTGTCGGAACATGTATGTATCTGATTTAATAATGTAATTAATAACTTTATTGTACTATGTTTGAGCAAATATAGGTATAACTAGTAGACGCCCGCGAATCCGTCCGCGTCGACTACAGAAAAAAAAACAAAAACAAAATATCGAAATTATCCGGGATAAAAAGTGCATCGAAATCGGTTCAGCCGTTTCTGAGATTAGCGTGCACAAACGCACAGACAGTCAAACCAACAAACAGACAAAAACTCAAAAAATCATTGTTTTGGGTACTATTGCGTTGATAAAGGTATTCTATAATATTTTTTCTTATATATCTTCCATGTACAGACAGCGATCCGTTACATTTTTATTATATGTATAGATAATCATTTTCATTTTCATCAGTGTCATGCTTTAAATCACATTGTCATGATAATATAATTATTTTAGTCTAAATACGAATATAGCCGAAGTTTATATGAAGACGTTTGGTGAATTAAAGTAATGTTAATTAACATAATCTAGTGAGCGTAACAACCCGGCTCGCGGCAGCCGGGCCACTGACCCCTCCATAGATATTGCAAGGAATTTGCATGAACTAAACTAAATTATAATTATATTAACCATTTCAGAGCTCATTATACTATTTGATGTAGTCTTATTACCGACGAAAGGATTTATTTTAATGACGGTAAAAATACTTTATTTTTACTGTGAATGTTTAAATCATTGTGGTATTCTTAAACTTATCAACATTAGCACTAGTTAAGTTATTATTCACTCATATACTTTGTTGTAGAGTTTTTTTTTTATTTGGCGGTCGTTATAGTAGGCAGCGGTCGCAGGTTCGACTCCTACATTAAATATCATGATTGCAAATCTATATCGCCACAGCATGAGTCCCCGTCCTCCCCTACGCCCGCACACATTTGCATGCATCCCGCTACCTGCGCGTGCGCATCTGCCTGCGTTTTTTCTGCTCACCTTCGATCGAACAATCACTCTACCTTTGCATATTTCTCTTACTTTTTGTCATTTATTGGTGAATTTTTGTAAATTTATTGCTATACGTGCGTTACGGGGCACAAAGGATGAAGGGATGATGAAGGATACAAAGATCCCATGCTGGTGGAGATATGGAGCTACCAACGGTCGGAAACAGTGGCCTGCGGGTCTGACCGACTGACAGCTTGACCGATGGACGGTTTTTCTTTACAACACAGCAATTTAATGACCGTAATATCTAATAATACTTAAATATACCAATACTTATTTAATTTTCTGCAAATTCATTGTTTCTGATAGTAGTAACACTTGGCACAGATATGATTTGCTTATAGCCGCTCTAAAAGTAGTTTTTCTGTGTCTACATTAGCATTATCAATTTATTTCAAAGTGAAGTAACATTTTGACATTTTCCATGCACTTGTAATAAATAGGCTCTAAAGAAAGCCCTCACGACCAACGCGTTGTGGTAATCATAGAAATATTAAAAACCCATATGGGACTCACAGGAAGTCCACAATTATGAAAATGAAGAAAAGTCAAGTCGCATTTTAAGCAGGTTTAACCATATCACACCGGACGGATAGGTTGTATTGTTACTTTTCGTGTGCGCTTGCAAAAACGCAATAAACATCGCGTTGTGATCTTACTACATATATCACAACGCGTCATAAGCGCTATCTTTAAAGCCATGTCACAAGTTTCCGCGATGTGAATGTTTTATTTTGACCAGAAGGCGTTTGAGCGATTTTTTCGCTCAATAAGCGTGTTTGATATTTGAGCGTAACATACGAACTAAACGTTTTATTATGCAAATAGCGTGTGTTGGTCGCGTTCGGGCTCATCATCACCGGCGCGACAACTATGCTCCTGCGCATAAACACGTAACGTAAGTGTAAGCTATCGCTGAACTATAACTGAGGGGTTCATAGACTTTGACTCAGAGGTATCTAATTAAATTCCTATTTATATGCAAAAATGTTGATTTATTGTTAATTTGTTGAATACTAATCAAACGCTGTAGGTATTAATGTACATCAATTTTCTATCTGTGTGATCTCCTTTATGATCCCGCAGTTCTGGATATGTTATATTCTATGTTAGGGAACACAGCCATGGTAGGTATGTGATTGATTTCGACATCGTGGTCATTTAAGTAGAAATTAAACGCTTGTTATCATATCGTACGTCGCCTTCAATAAACTGTCGGTCAGTGTAAATATTAAAATAACTTTTACATTACCTACATACATGATAGTAATGTAAACGAGATGTAAGTAATCAAAGGAACTGTAAATACGAGTGTTATATTTTAATAAGTATCATTAGGTGTCGTAAAGTCGGCGCGCGCGCATGCGCCGTGACGTGCGCGTCTCGTACTGCGCATGCACCCGTTTTATGTACGAGTATATCAAAGTTATCATTTATAAAACTTATTATAATTTTATGACTCCCTGCACGTTCCCTTAAATGATTTCACTCTTCCTCGTTTTCATATATAAAATAAGATAAAAAAAAAAATTATCAATTTTTAACGGGTATTTTTACCTAAAATGGTGTGTCAACCCCATTGTATCACTTAAATGCTGCTTTTTCGATGGGTACTGTACTATAGTTGGACTGTACCAACGAAGAACTAAAGAGCCTAGGTACGAGTATACTACAACTTTTTAAAAATCTTTTAGACATTAATCTGTATAAATCTCTAAAAGTGAATTTTAGAGTCAGCTACTCTACCTGCACTTACGTCATTATCTTTTTCTTTTAAAAGTCAAGTTGCTTAAGATTTGGCTCAAGTTTTTTATGAGCACCTACCTACCCAATATCAACCACATTCGGAAATACTCGTAACATGATAATTTAAATTTGAAACTTACTCTTCACCTACCCAATAAGTGGAACTAACGACCATCTTTCCAATGGACATATAGTCTATCAGAAGAATAAAATTGGTGCGGTCAGTCTGTAAAACTTGATCAAGATGCTGTCACAATATCAACCTTATTCTTAAGATAGGCTATCAGTCTTACGGAGATTAAAAAAATAAACACAGTACAGGGTGTATAAATTATCCTGATATCAGAAGCACTAAGAAAGTGAAACCGATGCGAATTGAATAAAAATTCATACGAATAGTACAGACCCTACTGTTAGCAAAAAATGGTCGTTATTTACGATCTCCGAAAGCGACATTCCGCATTAGTCCACATTCCCGGACGCTATTCAAAAAGATCGGCTTTCTATACACGATGATTGATTTTGGATTTGGGACGTCCGAGAATAGATGTCGAGCAAAAAACACCGGCGAAGAGCGCGTATGCAAATCTTTTGTGTGTCGGTCATGGGCTCGTGCCTGCTGCTCCAAAGTGAGCTTTCATGTTACAGTCGAATAGGGTCTGAAATGCGCTGTATTCGGCTTGTAAAGGTGGGTGCACATTATAGTCTTATCGCATGTTGCTGATCGATCATATTCGAAACGTCATGATTACCTACGGTTATCTGTCTACATAAAGGTATAGATAGATTTTTTTGTCAGATCGCTTATTTTTAAAACGATTTCCTCGATGTAAATTTGAACTTCCGAATAGTAACGCCTGAAGGTCGATTTACATCAAACGAGCGAATGCTCATTCTATCCCCACTATATCAAATTCTTCTAGTGTAAACAGGTGTAGAGCATTCTTTCGTTTATCTTAGTGCGTTCGCAAAGATTCTATAGAATATTCTAAGAATGCTCGCTCGCTCGATGTAAACGGCGCAAGAGCGCGCGAACAGTTGCTTAGAGCGTTCTAGCTCTTGAATTTTCTTCATTTAATGTAAATGCTGAATACAAGTTTTCGTTTGCACTAAAAGATCACGAAAGAATGCTCTTGTTCTAGATCTAGCTCTCTGTTCGCTTAATGTAAATCGACCTTGATACAATTAAATATTTCACTGATGTATATTGGTCAATGGTAAAAAGTGTTTACACCTTTTCTTTCCTTATAGAAGTCAGTCAAGAAAAGTCATGTTATTTTTTGTCTTTCTATTACAAATTGGTATACAAAGTAAAGCGATGATTTCGCAGGAATAAAACCATACTGCCATGTAATTTTTTCCAAGTACCCCATTACAGAATCTGTGTTATCGTGTACGTACTAGACTGGTGATGGACGTAAAAGAGAGTAAATACAATTTTACACAAAGAAATAATGCTTAAGCCACTAATATCACCTTACACCATCAGACTATATCAACTGGCTCTATCAGCATCCAACTGAAAACTCTCACAAAATACGATGTTCATACTTTAAAGATATAACCTGATAACTGATATTCACCCATAAAGCTATGAAGGTGACGAAGCCAATATAAGTGAGGTCGGGCGGCGCTAACGTGGTGACCCTCGGAGCTGGTTTAATTCACCGCATCACTGCGCCGGCACTGCTCGTGTGAGAACACCCTTACTGCGCTAAATTAGGTACACAATTTCAATAAATACCTTCACGGTAAATACTCGCATAATATGGTTTGACAATCATCGGGCAATAGAAGATTAGTTATGAGAGCTGTAGAGTCAGTTACACTGAAGTAAGAGTAAGATATAGATTTATACATATATACGGTTGAATTCCCGAAATGCGATAACCTTAACTGCAGGATCACAAAGGAAATCCCTGTAGCATAGCGGAGACAAATGTTAATGATCAGTAATAGTCTAGTGAAGCCCCTCATCATCACAACCATCATGTTATCATTTATGTTAGCATTTATAATTTATTAAACAACGATCAGTTGATTTGTCTGTACTGATAGAACTTCTTTGCCACAAGTCCTTCTGTGCAATTAGTCCGATATGCAATATCCTCATATTTAACATTCACGAATTACGAGCTGATCGCAGTATACTGTGGGCAATGGTATTTTACATGAACTAATATAATAGCGTCAATACGCTGATTATAGACGCTCATTGAACTTGAAATTATATTGGAACAGGTCACACTAACGGAACCCAAGTGAGACACAATAAACTCGCATTAATTGCGTATGCGCAGTCCCGTTATCAAGGGGACAGATAAGGGCAGGTCGGTAATTGCCGCTAAAGGTTGCCTTAGACCTAGGTCCTGTTAGGTCTCCCCCTCAAATCACCTGACATTTGAGTTTTTGCCGTCGCCAGGGGTGGGTCAGCAGGGTGGGGGTAGCTGCGCGCGCGCACCATTCATCACAGCTCCGGCATGGCGACGGGTAAGTGCGCGCTATCGGCCTGGAGCCTCCTGCACCGCTAACTGCTTGCTGATGCACCTAGTTGTAACTCTGATGATTGTTTTAAGACTTGTCTGCCATTTCTGTTCTTGCACTTGCGTTTTGAAGTTTGAATCCATTCGCAGTTGTATCTTCTCTTCCCTTATTCTTCTTGATACCTCCACCAAGATTTTAGACTCCAATAAGTATTTGCCAAAACTGCTGGAATCTGGGGTGATATTTCCATATTTCCCCAATAAAGTCTCATTGGAGCTTAAAGCTATTATATCTAATCTGTATGTCCTCTTTAATCCATCAGAGGTCTGCATATAGATCCTACACTACTTCATAGTATCTTTAAGATATTTTCCATTCAGGATCAAGTTTCTTGCTGATGCCATCAGTATTATTTGTATTGACCCTCCAAATAGTTTACGGGAAACTCGATCGAAGTTAATTCCGTATTGATGGATCACTTCCATATCGCTGACCAAAGGTTGTCCAATATCCGCCGTGATGAATAACTAACTGGCTCAGCTTTTAATTACCCTTTGACGTTCAGTTCGCGTGATCACCCCCCCCCCTCCTACCCGTCTCACCTGTCCCCCCACATCCGCTACATTTCAATTTCCCCGCGGGTGTAAATGCCAAACGTCACCGTCAGTACGTTCCCGGAATGTCTTCGTGCCGTGCTTTAACAACATATCTACTGCTTTCCATTTAATTATTTGTCTTGCAAAAAGTTCCTGGTTAATTAATGTAAAGCTCGGTGCGCAGACGACCTATCGGCGGCCATTTTTTATCCCGCATTATAAAGCCGATTCCGTCTTGTTTATGTTTTCTTCGGATTGTTTATTTCTATTTTTAACCGAAGGGTCCTAGAAGCAATTATACTGGGCATTGTGTCGGAGAAAGCGGGCGTCGCGTCGCAAAAAACGCTCCGTTTGTTACGAAAACTACAAACGGCCTTTCTAATTTACTGCCAGTCGGCGAAACGTTTAAAAAAGGAAAGAACAAATAAATAAAGAACCGAAAAGTAAAAATTGCACAACCCCGCCCAGCGTCACAAAGCTAACGGGCCTGGACGTCGTAAAAGAAAGCACCGTTCGCTTCAGCTGTTATTATAAAACTATAACTGCGCACAAAAGGGACATCAGTGTTCCTAATTGCGCACTAAAAGATAGGCATATTCTGTTAAAAAACATTTAAACAAGCAACTTTCTTCCCCTTCGCATATTAAAAGGTTTATTGGCTAAACACGGACTCGATGGTATCGGTAAACAGTTTCAATACGGACGTAAGAGGTTTGGGGCCCGCGGAGATCCGGGGCCCGACAGGTAATGCGTTTTAAAGGCCGAGGGGCCCCACTCGGGGCGTTAATGCGCGGATCCTTCGCAGGTTATTAAGGGGACATTTTACTGTTACCATATGTTTTACCCTGGACGTGCAAAACTTGAATAAAAAGAATGTGTAAAGGATAGGAATGGGAACTTTTGTACAACTCATAGTAAAGGGTCTTCTTCAAGATTCTACTTTCGCCCAAAATTTATATTAGCTTGGAGTCATTTTAGGCGTGACGTTGATGGCATAATTCTTCATTTTAATCTTGTTATTTACGAGAGATTTAGGATACGCAAACAAAATGTTTCTCGGTGACATATTTAAGCCTTATTATTATTCTAAACATAACCGATTACATTCTACCTTCTACCCTTTCTCTTTTATCACTATAATCATTGATTATGATATGAGTCCAGACTATCTGTCGTGACTCAATCACCCAATAAATATCAACCTAAACAAACCTGTCAATGGTCTCGTGTCTGTTATTGATTACTAAAGCTTAAGTTTCGGAGTCCTAGGGCTCCGTCGCGTGCGGGTAACATATGCAGACGTCGGGGGTGCGCGGGGGGTGGGTGTGACCTTTGGGTCCCGTTACCCGCCACCTGCGGGACGTTACGGTCCCGCTACACGTGCTAATGTCACGGGACATGACAGATATCGTCGCAGTACAGGAATGTCCATTGAGGAATGCTTAAGCTATCATTTTATGCGGCTTAAGGCATTTTCCTTGTGTACAGTTTTAAATAATATTTGCATATGGTAGTAATATTAAATTATATTCTTCGGTACTTGCAATTTTCATCTAGTCCACGTAGATGGACACATAAAAAAATCGAATTGGGGGATTTGGGGTTGTATAATGGCATTCCTGACGCATTCCCCAGAACATTCCACATTTTTAAAGAGATTACCTATAAATACTTACACCGCTATTTTCCCATTATAAGACTACTCCTTTGTAGCGAAAGACAATCCTAACTTTTAAAGCTTAGAAAAACGTTATATAACTGATCGCTAAAAAGGGCAAACCTTTGTAACCATAATACTTGTAGTTCACAAAGGAAAATACATATTTCCAACGATTTTGTTAGTTTGATATTCCTCCTACACCAAAACAACCATTCTTAGAAACGCAACTAATTGGTTCAACCGAAGTTAAATTCAGTCGAAAGTAGTCACTACTCGTTATCCTGTACGCGACTACGCGTGGGACGGACTACTTATTACTCTCATTACAATGTAGTGGCCAAATCGAATTTCTCTTTTATTGAAGGTTGCTTAAACCACAAAAATATAACTGGCATGATTGGGTGATTAGGTTTATGGCTGCGAGGCGTGATCTCATCTTGCATACGCGTGCTGGAAGACAATGAGATGCGCCCGCGCAGCCCCGGTATCGCACCCGCGCATGGACCCCGCATGTACCTATACATGCACCCTAGGCTAGATGATTGGTTGACACAGTATACTCTATCACTAAGGTTTGTATGGGTGACTGTCGATTATAACTCTTTGCCACGGCTATGTTTAACATTGCTGTGGTATCTCCCTTATAACCCGTTGTAATTGGTCTGTATCTTGACAATTTATTAAGAGATGGTTCACATATTCCTTTTTTACTGTATAGTCGACAAAAAGAGCATAAAAAACTTTGTTACGCAAGATCGGGTTACCTTTACCTACAATAACAAAGTGTGCTATTATAAGTGTTATTTATTGATATAAATAGAAGTAGTGCGATCTCTCTTGTTCGTGTCATGTGGACCTTTCGGTTGCAAGTTAATTATCCTAATCACCTGCTGTTCGCTCATTAAAAGATAATTGTTTTGTTATTTCACTTACTTTACTCGTACATCAGACAATTTTATCATCACAATGCAAATTATGTTTATTAATATTCTCTTCAAAAAACCTCATGGGAATCTTTGGAATAGCCAAGGCCGGAAAAATTATATGTGAATATAAATATAATGTCTGTATGTTATGGTACTATGGCAGGTCAAACACGCACGCTTATACTCGTATAGACAAGTATAAAGAATTAAGTTTTAAGCGACATCCTATAAATAACTTTATAGGGTGAGAGAATACAGTTAGCTATACTTTAATGCCTATGTATTGCCATATTATATTAAATACTTGCAGCATCATGTAAATATAGTTTTAAATTCAATCAAAAATTTGCAACCTTTCTGTATAATCTTAGAAGTTTTAGATTTACACATTTTCTGTAAGTAAGTGCCTAAGCTCAGTACTCCTAACCTATTAAAATTAGAGGGTGGCAACCCTGAAATAAAACTGATCAATCGGCGCGAGCGCGGTAATGTTCTATTAGACCGCGCTTACATTCAAATGAGCCAATCAGCGCGTCAGGCACCTCTCGCTCCCTCATTCGCGGCAACTTTGATCCCCCTAGCTCCGTCCCTGTCCGCACGTGACTCTGCTTATTGCCTACTGTACTAGATTCAGTTTCATAGAATAATTCCTATGCCTGAAATCGGAACAAACATTTTTTGTATGCAGTGATTCAGAAAATGTGGGCATACACATAGTAACTAGCGCCATCATCCATCGGAACTATAGACATTGAAACAGATCAGATCACTTTCGGGATCGTATGTAGTATTCCCACGCACGGCCCTGGTCAGTTACTTTGTGGAATGATTTATGAAATCGTGCAATCGACTCGATAACTATTCGATACGTGTATGGGTACTTCGATTACGCAAAGGCGGCTCCTTTAGTTCGGACCTGTACTATTAAGAACACTGAATGCCTAAATCTGGATTTTGTACTCACACACCAGTTCTCTTGTCATTTATCTACATCTGATGTTTGCTAATCAGGCTTTTCACCCTCCGTCGACCCTCGACTTTGACTCATTATTCCGACTATCCTCTTACACTCAGCATAACCTAATCAATACAGGTTGTTTTTTTGTGGCCACCTGTAACGAAGGGTACGTATTCTATACATGAAATAAAGTAAGTTTATGCCAAAAAAATGCTGGGAAATTTTTTTTTTTTTTTTTGAATTTAAATTCCTTGATCGTGCGATATTTATAGTGTCTAGTGTTTATGTTAGTTTTTTTATAGACAGATATTAATTATTTTTCGTGAAAAAATCCTGCTACGCGCGTCTATGTGCATTTATGCAGAAAAACGCAGTCTATTTACTCAACTTTGGACCCTAATATTTTAGAAACCAGACACTTCCCAGGTATGCTTCCATGGAGAAAAATGATCGTGATGATGAGGAGATTCCGTAGTTTTCGGAAACGTTGACGACCAAAAATCATCCTGTATATCAGCTGCATTTACTATCGTGCGTGTTGTAAGAGTCAACTTCAGAAGTCGGGCATTCTCTCAGACGATACGCTAGCCACTCGTGACACTGATCATGTCGCACTATGCTCAACGTACCAGTGGGATCTGATCCTGCAGTCTTGGACACCCCCATTTTGTGAACTCAGTCGTGTGTGTATGTATGTATGTATGTAGAGTACTGTTATATTTAACCAACGGCTTTGCATATCAATTAACTGTGTTACGGGGGGTGGGGTGAGTGACTCGCGCTGATATTTCCCGCGCGTGCGCACCTGCCATTGTACCGAAGAGGGGGGGGGGACCAGGGTCAAGGTCACAAACACTGCAGACACACACTAACACAGTATAAAGTAGTACAGGCTACACAAAAGTGGTTTTTTTTTTACAATTCGAGGTGCGGACAGAGAGCTGTCAATATTTAATAACGCGCCATCAGTAGTGATTGTGTTTCTGACATTTAGGGTCACTAATGACTACCTTCAGTGGTAATAAACATTACAATAACGATAACACGTGCCCCGTATGACTTATTTAAGTGTATTCATCCCGTTTATTGCAGTGTAAAAACCGTCACTTTGCAAATTATGGTCATCATATTTTTCTGGACTTAATCAAGAACGGTCTACCTCAGTCGACAAGCAATTGCAGGATCACGAATGAGTTCCCACTAGTTACGACATACAAGGAGATACAGCTGATGTATTTTAGTGATGCCCAGCATAGGCAAACATTTGTGAAAACTTATATACAAATATACATAAAACATGTATGAGTAATGGCAACGAACTGTGTCGAAGGAAATCGCAGCTGACAGTTATCTAATTAGATAGCTGATGGTCGCGCAGATACGTCGCGTCATTGAGACAATGCGCAGGAATGCGCAGGAAGTGCGTGCGCAGGCGCGGGCGGCGCAGGGCTTATTCCGGCCCTGTACAGCGATAATGATACTGCATGGAGAATAGAATATGGTTTTATTTGAAAATTATATAAAAATAGGTTATCAAGCACGTACCTACTATCGACTTAGGTGCCTTAAGGTTTCATTTAGTTTGCAGCGCGTTAGTAAACTACCCTTAATAGAAAGTTAGAAAAACATTACAATAGACTTTTTTACTATTGACAAAAATAAAACAATAAAAATATTGGCTGACTAGCACAGATGTCAAACGTAAGAATATTCTTAACAATGATTTGTATGACCTCTTCTGTTGTTTTGGGTTTCTCAAGACAAAGGCTCATTTTACGTGACTTTAAAAAAAAATATCCAATGAACAGATTAGTATGCAGCAGTAAAGAGTATGACAAGGAACTATCGTAGCTTGCAAACGAAAAATTTTTAGAATCGTGTCAGCGTCACCTTGGTTGATAGTACTTGATAATATGACGAGGAATTGTCAGGAAGATTGATGTCTTGACACGTTATTTTATTCGTTTTGACGCTTGCTTTGTCAAGCCATTTCATCACCGCTCTGAGAGCACCCTCTGAGATATGTTTTCCGGCTAGAACTACTAGTAGTCAATACTAGTAGTGATGTTAGAAACGCATTGGCAAAAGTAAGTTTAGTCGTCGATGTCTAGATCGAGTGATTTCATTTCATTTCCTATAACATATTATGTTTCTGCTTCTCAGGAGCTCAACTCTCTTTTGTTAATTGAATTTGAACAACTGCTTTGTAAATGTAGAACTTCGTTGTGTTAGTTTTGACACTAGATTTAACCATTTAGCTGTATGATACTTATTAGAATCTGTTGTCATGTTAGTAATAGTAAGACATATTATATCCGTAAAGACTATTAAAGTTACATACATTACATACAAAAAAACTTACATGCGGTCTCTAGCTAACACTCAAGACCCTCGTATAGCTTCGTATTCTGCCCCATCATTAACAATATGTTGATCTCCAGTCAGTATTTTATAATACCCGCCTCGCATCACGGTAGGCCACTTCGAGCTAATTATAATAATTTCATGTTTGAGATTCAGATAATTATAATATGTATAACAATAGTCTAATTAGTGCGAGCGTTGCTGCTAATTAATATTTTAATGCTTATTAAGAACATACAAGTTATCCGTCTGTATGTATGCTAATGCAGGCTGAGGCTAATGAGAGCGTTGGAGCAAGAGACTCGCTTATTGTACACTGTTCTGAACTCACAAACATTACTACACGTTTCTCTATAACAAACATTGCATTAACGATGAGTACGTTACCTAAAGCATCTTCTTCCTATCTTGTTTTCATTCACTTGGGGGGTGAAATATTTACAATCAATCGGGGCTTCCACTCATTATTTTCATACGTCCTTATTTTACTCAATCCTCGTACAAGCATGTTCTCTTTCAAATAAACCATCTATTACTTTTTAAACTAAAGCATCACCCTAAAGAATAGAATAGACTAATATTTAAATAATTTTCACCTTTACACAACATTATCAGACCAAATATGTTAAGAAGACACCTTCTTTATTATAGCATCATTGGTACCATATTCCATCGAATATTTAATTTTCATACAAGTATATCTTACAAGAACATTCGGCCTTCTCTAGATCCTATAACTTAATTATTAAGTGATGCCTTGGTAAAAGTTCCTATCCCATAAGAGATTGATTTTACCTGAAATCTAATAATTAAAATAGAATCCTAATCAGAAAGTCTTAAATCTTATTCGAAAAACCCTGATCCCCATAATGTAATAATGCAGACTCATCATAACAAAGTAAACACACATCACGTAGGCCCGAGACGAAATTAATTAATCTTGTATCACGTTTCATGGAATCGTTCCCGTGGACGACTTTGAAACTAACATTTTTGTATGCAGTTACACAAATTCTTATAAATGGACCCTGAGTTACTAGCGCCGCGAGAAAAGGAATTATTTAGTAAAACGCATTATATTAACATAATGATGCGTGTGGGTGATGGTAATCTCTCCACTGCTCTGAGATTAATTTTGTAGTTTTACAAACACGTGTTTTTGGCCATTCATTAATTCAGTGAACATTATTTAGTTTTATAGAGCCCTTTCCTAAGTTATTATCTTCCGGAACAAGAATCTCAGCTAAGCATATTGTATAACTTCTTGATAAAATATTATTAAGAAAATGAAAAAATTCCTCACCCGATATTTCTTCTTGATATTTTTTTCTAGTTTCATAGGATTTTTTTCATGTCAGTTATTTTATATAGAATATTGGTGTAGATTGGTGTAATCTTATCTATGCTTCACATCCTCTTGGAGAAATCTTATTCATTGATAAAATGCAATTAAAAATATAATTACCCGAGTTCCTAATTAACGTCCAATTTAATAATGAATGCGTGGATTTAAATATAATTAGCCTAAAATAATAAGTCTCAAAGTAACATTCTAACATTTTTAGTTTTTTCGGAAACATTCCGTACTCAGTGAAGTATTTCCACTCCAATATAATTATCTCTGATATGTATGTATATATGCAAGTTCAGTATTGTTCAAATTCCTTAAACTTTCATACTAAGAATCAACAAGTGATGATGTTCAGAAGGTTTTGTTAATCCACAGATAATATAATACTAGAGAGAGCGAGTTATTATTAAAGAATTTAAATATTGTTTAAGCTAAACATGATATTTGGCATATATTCAATTATTTTTCTGTGAAATGTAAAGTGTACCTACATAGTGTCTAACTTTAAACGCGCTTTTATAATAGCACCGTAACAGTTGAACTTTCTTTTTTTTAAAACGAAGCTGCCTGATCCATTTCTTGAAACTCGAACTTTCCGATTCAAGTTTATTTCAGGAGTGCGTTTCCTTCAAGTTCCAAGCTCTTATAAGAATCAATATTATTATACCAACAAGCTTTTAGGATGAATTTTAGGAAATATAAACTGTGTACCAGTTTTGCAGGAATATATTTGCCCTAAGTAGAATACGTAGGTAAGGCGCAGTAGTAGAAGACAATGGATCCATTGTCTTCTAGTAGTTAGTAGATATTTTAAAATCTCCTATAAGAATATGTGTTGATAATAATGTATTTATTAGCCATGATTTGGGATTTGAGATTTTCGCGACACATTACCTTCTGCAATACGTGTTCGATAACTTTACTCTGGTACTTTTTTTTTTATATTCACACTTCACAACACATTAACTTAGTCCCACACTAAGATCCCTAAGGTCTTGTGTCGTGGGTACTAAGCAACGGTATATAAATACATAGATAAGTATAGAAACATCCATGACTCGGAAACAAACATCAATATTCATCATACTCGTATCAATGTTTGCACCTACCGGGATTCGAACCCAGGACCTATGGCGCTGCAGGCAGGGCCACTACCTACTTCACCAATCGGCCGTCATTGGTACTACTTAAACCAATTAAATTTTTAATCGACTTATCCATGACTTGTTGACTGAGCCAAATTTTCCTCGTAACCTGTTTTGGTATAAATTAATACGGAGGCGGTGAGGCGCGGAGTAAACTCTCTAATTATTTAGACAAGCGATTATTTCGGTGTTATAATCGTATAATAGCGTTAATCGTGCCCCGCACTAGTTCCTGTGTAATTATTATCTACTTACATATATTTACATAGTCCTCTCTATGTCCTATGTCTCTACCTCCCAATCAGTATTAAGTAATAATAAATTAATTCTAGACACATGTTGGTTTTGTAAGGTATAGATTGTCGGTCGTATTATTAGTCTCGTGAAACGGTTTTATTAAAACATTTTATCAGCAATTTACCTATAGATTCATTAGTAGTAGTAGATTTGCATCAAATCGTATAAAAGTCTCTTAAAATAATATTCAATACAATAAAATTGTTCGTTTTTTAAATTATACATTTGGCAAATTAATATTTTTAATAAAAAATATATATATTTTATTGAATGACCATGATAGTTCCCCAGCTCCCAGTTGAACTCATCGGTTGAACGAGTGTGAACTCACTTACCATATCATTAGCTAAACTAACCTGTATTATACTAACCTATTTCTTTTGTTTATTTGCTTTGATAAAAAACTAACCGTTCATGTTTTATGAAAAGTCACTGATTTGTGTGTATTATATATATATATTATAATTATGTATATATTTAATTTGTCTACACTAATATTATAAAGAGGAAAACTTTGTTTGTTTGGTTGTAATGAATAGGCTCCTACTGGACCGATTTCAAAAATTCTTTCACCGTTAGAATCCTTATTGGACCTGGATGAACATAGGCTATAAGAATTTCCCGATATTCCCACGGGAAGGCGACCAACGGGAATTCTATATTTTTTACGAAAACCGCTATACATATGAAGCTGAAATCGGGCATATATGTTCATTGGGGACAGCGAGGGAGGACTAAAAACGGATTTCCCGAAATTCCCACGGGAAGGGGACAAACGGGAATTCATAGTTTTTACGAAAACCGCTATACATATGAAGCTGAAATCGGGCATATATGTTCATTACTAAAAACGGATTTCCCTATTCATATTTTACGAAAACCGCTATACATATGAAGCTGAAATTGGGCATATATGTTCATTAGGGACTGCGAGGAAACACTAGAACGGATTTCCCGAAATTCCCACGGGAAGGAGACCAACGGGAATTATTTATTTTTTACGAAAACGGTTAAACATGTGAATCTGAAGTTGCATATATGTTTATTTGGGACCCCGAGGAAGCACTGGGAACGGATTTCCCGAAATTGTGAATTAATTTTTTACGACAACCGCGATAACATATAGGCTACTTTTTACACTTAACATATAGGCTACTTTTTATTTTTTCTGTAGTCCACGCGGACGGAGTCGCGGGCGTCCACTAGTGGTATATATAAAAAAGCGGTGATAGCCCAGTAGTTAAGACGTGCACCTTCCAAGCAGGAGGTGTAAGTTCGATCCCAGTCCCGGGCCTGTACCAATGAATTTATTTAATGTACAGATTTTAATGTTGTAAAATTGTCACTTAGCTCGTGCCTCGGAAAGCACGTAAAACCGTTGGTCCTGCGCCTGATCTCTCTCCGGTCGTATCGGTTTTCCGTCTCATCGGACAATGAGAGTGAAGGAATAGAGAGTGCATCTGTGTTTGCGCACACACTTGTGCACTATAATATCTCCTGCGTACCTGGCCAATCTCCGTAGAGATTGGTCGCCTTGGCCGAAATACGGTCGGAGTTCATCATCATATAATTTGTACTGACGAAAGGTCGTGAAACGCTTCGCTAAATTTTTTTATAATATTTTAACAACTTACAGGAAAAAAAACCGTTAATATAAACAACTGTAACATGTAAATGTTATAGTAGTACATACGCCCATCATAATGATAAGCAAGAAGAATAAAAGCTGACTAAATATTTTTCTTTATGGGACCGAAGTTACACTTTAACCGTGAGTCGACTAAGAATCTCAGGGGCGTTCTCTAAGGTAGCAACTTGTCACTTATCATTAACATCTGTTCCTGCTAGGCTAAACGTGGCTGTGGGATCTCTCTTAAGATCCTGCGGTACTGGCTACCCCATTTCGGAAATACAGCCGTGAGTATATGTATGTATCTTATCCACTTCACTCACTAAAGGCTAAAGTTAGTTCACCCGGACGCAGGTCCGGCAGTCAGCCGTGTCCGGCTATCTACGGCACACAGACTCAAACGAACTGCATTTGATAACGTAACGGAGTCCGGACCGTCCACCCTCCGTACGCGAAGTTTTCTAAGAATTTCCATTGATTTAGGGTCCTTTTGTAATAGAAATCTTCGTTGTTTTGTTTATTTATTGCGGAACCAGTGCACACTGATGTTTGACTGAATTCTTATCATTTGGTTAATATAGCATACAAAACAATATAAAATCAAAAAAGAAGAGAAATAAATTATAATTCAAGGTGCAATATCATAAGTAAGTTATTATGTAATGGGCCATATAGATTTTTAAAAATTTTCTTTATGTGCTTTCTGTCGTATATAACACACACAAAAATTGTTTTAATCGAAATGGAGCTGGGCTTAAATGTTCATAAAATATTTTTATACAAACCTAAACACTATGTATTATTAATTTATTAGCCCTAACAAATTTTTTGAACTGGCAACATTTACAAAAAGAAGACCGCTTTCAAATCCCATGCTGATAATTCCAAACAAACCTGTCTTTTTTAACACATACTACTGACCATCAGCTCACCGGTATACTAGCCAGCAAGTCACAAGTAGCCTCGTAGTGACTGACGCTGCGTCACATTCCGCGCGGTTATTCCGCTTATCTGAATTTTAAATTTAATTTCGTCCCCTCAGTGACCTCCCCGAAGTACCCTCCCCCTCACCGCCCCGACGCCGCCGCCCCCGCACCCTCCCGGGACAATCAGTGCGGTCCGCCACACTCTACGCACCATTTCACTTTAAAACTGGAAGCACACTCACGGATAATTTTGACAATACGTGATGAAAATGCTTTATCTCGTTATTTTATGCATTTACTGTCCTGATGCAGGTTTCTACTGGTATGCATCAGCTGCATCACTAAGATTCGACTACAGAACTTAGGGGCGTTCTTTCAGGCGTTAAGCTAGCTAGTCACTTACCTTTTACGTCTGGCCTTGTTGACCACGCTATGGTAAACGTAGTTCTAGAACCTCATTTATGATCTGTATGGTTACCACATTCTGCGAACTAATCAGTGTGTATATATGGGTATATAATATACATATATATATATATATATAGTCGGCAAAATAAGAGACTCTAAAGCAAACTAACACCAACTTCACCTTATTTTGTGCAAATAAAGTATTTTGAATTAGAATGTTCAGAACCATGAAATATTAGCAGGTTTATTTCCATCGTGGAAGTGAGATATCGCTCTATACTGCTTATAGGGGTGTCTCGCTTCTAAAATTAAACAATCCCTCAAAACTTACAGAAACGTGAAAACGAATTTATGCAATTTTAAATTTAAATTTCGTTGATGTCTTTTCTATGGATGCAATTTAAATATGTCAAGAAAAATGTATGAGTAATACATACATACATATAATCACGCCTTTATCCCTTACGGGGTAGGCAGAGCACCAAGGGCCGATAGGACCACATGGTGCAACTTCTGACCAATTTTGAGGGTATAGTTGAGATGTAAGTACAAGTTCGGTTAGAGTGACAGGTGGTCAACTCATCGTCTACAAAACACCAAGACCCTCTTGTGACTTGTACAGTATGCCTGGGAAGAGAAGCAGATGTAGTATTATACTTTTTTTTTCACTCCTAGAGCAGCATAGAAGAATATGCTTAAAATGAGTAATATGCTTCCACATATACAGCATCTTCGGGGATTCCCATGGTGACTCGGTTTTTTTATAATACGGCGCCTACTTAGTGAATTCGATGTAGTGCAATTACGTAGTTAGGTAACCACATCGACTTTTTAAGATACACCTTCGGACATGCGCTAGTACCTAAGAGGTAGTGGACAAGTAGAGTCGTGCACGGGTGTACATTAAGGTGGCTACAGATAAATTGGGCTTTTCTGTATTAGTCAGAATATTGGTCTAGAGATGTGTAATGAGGCGAACACCGGTAGCGGTTCCCAGAACACACCAATTTGTTCGTCATCTCATTTAATATGCACGCGTGTGTGCGTGTGTGTGCGTGGGAACCGACTCCGAGGCGGCGATTACGACAAATCACTATTATAATGAGCGAATTATTATAAAAAAGGTCGTGTTTTTCGGCTGAGATGCGACCCATTGCGGACCGCGGTCTAAGAAAGGCGAATTATTAAGTAGCTGTACAGACATGTATGATGTTCTGTCCATTGAATACTTATCTTCGGTTGAACACCTAAATAAAATTTGGTAATACTTATTGCCTCCACGAGTATATGATCAAATTAAACAAAATATTGCGAAAAATCTAGTTGTTACATGACGAACCTTGACTTTTAAAATTGTTTCTTGTATTGCACTTAATTAACTTAATAAAGTGCAAAGCAAATAAAAAAATAAAGATTAACAGCGAACATCCCGCGCGATTACAGCAGCGCACGCGCACTTTTTACAACATATCACATTAAATCAGTGGCCAGTGGGAATACACGCACTCTCGCTATCGCACCGCCATAACAGTTCAAAATGGCGGCCAATTTAATAGTTAGCTTCAATAAAAATAAACAAATTAGATCGCGTACACGCGTAATAGTTGTAGATGAATTGCCGGCGGTGTGTTTGTGGTACAGTACCGGAGTCTCCGAAGCCCTATGGAGCCCTGCGGAACCCTGCTGCTTCCCCCGCGTGGGGTCCCACTAGTGCGCACTAAGCGCTAAGCTTTACCTACTAGGAATGAAGGTAATCCAGTTTTTAGTAATCTAACATAATAAATCTTCTTATACACTGTAGTGGGTATTACTTATTAGCATATCTTTATTAAGTGTCTTGTGTGATATTCTATTATTTATTTAACGATATCTGAAATCTATCTTTTATAAATAATTAACTATTTTAAATGAAGTAAACGTATACACACGGCTGTATGGGACAGTCACTTGATCTTGCAGTTGATCAAGTTGCTAGCACATCGTCTGAGAGAATACCCGAGTTCCTTTAGTATAGATATGACAATCATAGAAAGAGATGCAGTATAACGATTTACAAAACCACTTTATTAACAGTAATTCGTTAACATATGAAAATGTCATCAAAAATCACCACGAACAATTAATTTCGGCATTACCCAAGCGGATCCGGAGAGCGTCGGCACTGGCATGTCACCCACAATTAGCATTGTCGACGGCGATAGCGATCGCGATCGCTATCCGCCGGGAATGGACATCGCGATGCAAATGTCGCCAACAATTAAGACATTTAATAGATAATTAGTAATAATTACACTCATTAAAGTAGCTGGGAACTCGACTGGCGCAGATTTCAAATGCGTCTTATCTGCGGTGGGTGACTGTCTACTGAACTAAACTGTGCCTAAGTATTTAGTGTGCTGCTGAAACTAGCTCAACCTTTTTACAATCTTGTGCTGATGCAAGTCTTCACTAGAATGTAGGTAGGTACATCAGCTGCATGTCCTTCCATGTATGTCGTAAGATTCGACCAAGGAACTCTGACATGCTCTCAGGCGACAGCAACTTGTCACTGTTCATCTACATTGTTAAATGTGTCTGTGAGATCTTCTTTATGATCTTGCAGTTCTGGTTACCCCATTTTGGGAACACAGCCATATGTGTCTGTATATATGTTATGTATGTTATGTATATTATGTATGTTATGTATGTTATGTTAGGGAACACAGCCATATGTGTCTGTATGTTTCATTATGTTATGTATGTAATGCTGTATATCGTTAACTTATATAACAAGCTCATACAGTCCAAACATTTTGAGAAGTATTGTATGTTCTTATATAACCACGAAATTATTCAAGTTCGTTTAAATAACAACAATCCTATGCTATCCTACTAATATTATAAACGCGAAAGTTTGTGAGCATGGATGGGTGGAAGGATGTATGGATGGATGGATGTTTGTTACTCTTTCACGTACAAACGGCTAGAGCGATTTTAATAAAATTTGGTATGGAGTTAGCTGACACCCTGGATTAACACATAGGCTACTTTTATCCCGGGGAAATATTTTTATCCCGGATAATTTGGACATTTTGATTTTTCTGCAGTCCACGCGGACGAAGCGTCCACTATTTGACTCTATTATGAGGAGTGCAATGTAATTTGTGAGTGTACTCATTGCATGCTCGGTGACATTGCTAATTATCATCATGCAGGCCCATGCATATCACACACACATACAAACTGCATTGTAAATACTAACCACGCAAGTTGCAACCCTATTCCAATTCCACTAAGTGACGTATCATTGATGAGCAGTGATGCGGGTTGGTGACTCCACGACAGTTATAAAACTCTTTGCAGTTATAATAACAAGTTTGTTTGCGTTGTAGTGTGACCTTTTATTATAACCTTTTCGGAAACTTGCATTAAGCATCCTTTTTATTATAATAATGCGAAATACTATAGTAATTGTTTCTTAATAGGTAACTTAAAACTTATATCGGTAATTATAGGTAGGTAATGTAATGGGATGTTTTCGAGTGGTATCTTAAAACTATTGTAAGTTGGCGCTAGCGACTTGTCCGTTAACAAACTAGAAACAAAATAGAAACGTTAAGTAAAATACTTTGTTAATAACCCACTATAGAGAACTTATGCACAATATTTCAGACTCAGATAGTATACAGAATTTCTAAGTAAATTAGGCATTTTCATACAATCTTGAAAAACTTTTTTAACTATACGTATAGGTACGAATGGAAAAGTGTATTAATCTACGTGGTGAATACTTTGAAAAACAATAAAAAGTACTATAAGGTTCTAGTTGTGTTTTTTCTTCAAACGACAAAATTTAAAAGGCATGCCTCGTATTATATCCTGTAAGTGCATAAATTGTAATAAATAAAACAATTAAACCCCGTATTGAAAATATATACGTGTGAGTTCTAGATCCGATATAGCGTATAGCAGGGTTGGGTTAAGGTGCACCATTGACAGTTGGAGTTATCATCAAGTTCATTAGATATTAGTCGAACCCGAGACAAATATTTTATTTTATTCAATACTTCAACTATTTATAAATGTTACTATAGTATATCACAATAAGCATGCATTGTTTATTTCAATAACCAACAGGTTACCTCTCGCTACGCTCATACATTGTTTATCAAGAATCTCACTCCGATCTGTTTATACAATAACTTGAAAGCAGTAGCCTTCAATACAATACCGGTGCTAATTACGAGCGACGCCGCGGGCGCGAGCCAGTCATTACACTTGCTGACTGTCCACTGCTTTGTGTCCCACCGATGGGCACAATGGCGTACAGGCCCACTCGTGATTAGTGCACTACCGGTGCATTCCGATGCACTCGTATCATAATGTCTTATAAGAGTCAATATTATTTATATGAAAGTAATTAGCCGTTCGCAAATATGTGTGAGTAGATTTTTATGTATTTATTTGTAAATCTCAGTATGTAAGAATAAATATGCAAACTTAAATTATATAAAGCAAACATGTTAATTATATTCATAAAGTAATTTTAAAGGTAAAATAGGGTAAACTATAGTACCACTATATAATATAACTTCAAATACTTCTTAGAACTTCATCCTATATCCAAAATCATCTCAACATCTGATTAGTTACACCAAAAATCAAGACCCACTTTCTAACAAGAAAAAATCATCTCTAACAAGAACTTTCATTTACAAGATTCTAATTCTCGGATTGGTTATTGAAATCTCAGTAGTGTTATAGAGTAGTTAGGTAGTTACCCGGAGTGTGTCTAACGAGGCGTCAGGGGTCGTTAGCGAGAGCTGGTGCTGGTTCAGCCATTATGTCATCAATCCAGCGACACCTCTCTATTAATTTGTTGACATTCACTTCCTCAGGATACGCCATAAACAGAAATTATAATAATGTAGCCATGTGGTTACGCCAATGAACCTTACGCGGCTTAAGGCAAATTTACATGATACAGTTTTCTGAGGAAGAATTGAATTTAACTTTTGATTTTGATTTGAGGTGTTTTTTCGTTGCCACCCTTAACGAAGAGTACGAACTCTATACATCAAATAAGGTAAGTTTATGCCAAAAAAAAATCTGGGAAACGATGTAAATTTTTTTGATTTTTTTTAAATTACTTGATCAGGTGAAATTTATAGTGTCCAGCGTTTATGCCAGTTTTTGCATAGACAGATATTAATAATTTCTCGTGAAAATATCTTATTACACGCGTTTATGCAGAAAAACGCAGTCTATTAGTAGGTAGAATAACTGTCAAAAACTCATTCGGTGCAATAGCTTTAAGGCAACCAGTGATGCACAAGAGTCCGACACTGACCCCCGCTCAATCACCAAAAAGGCGACGTTGCACACGCAAGTCGCTTGAGAGTAGGAACGTAATATTGAAAAAGAACGCATGCTAGTAACTATTTTTGTCGTAATGTTATTTGTAATAATGCCTATTTATTCATGATTATGGATTGTTTAAGCATTTGTAACGAATGTTTGATTCATGCTTTTTCTTTTATGTATTCGACAGTGGAAAGGCAAAAACGCTAAAGCGCCACCACGCCTGGTAGCGTTTTTGCCTTTCCACTATATTCTATTTGATTTAGACGCAGTTTTGAGGTTATGGCCCTTGATAAAAAAAAATCAAAGGTGGTTCGGGGCTAGTAGACTAATGTATAATGGGGCTGGTTGACCTATATACCTATATATTATGACTATTACCAAATAACAAACATAATTTCATTAGTTACACGATATTATTTATTACCAAATAGTCAAAGGTTATAACAAGTTGTCTCGTTTTGTTTGAAATACTTAATAAGTTAGTACTTTGTTTGTTTTGGGTACTCGAATTGATTGTTTTATTTTTATAACTTGAATTTTATTGTGTTTAATCTGAAGTTGCGAAAAACCGTCTATTGGATTTAATTAATAATTTTCTGTATATTTTTGTGTATTTTATACTATTTCCTCGTAAATTTTCCTCTTTTAACGTCATTGTTCACTTTACCCCAGGTGAATAGTCAACCTACCTCAAGCCTAGGGTAAGTTGACCCAGTCTTTCCTTTTGTACAAAAGCTGGTTTGTACGCTATATCATAATGAATAACGTGCATTTTTCCACTTATTTCCAAAGCTTAATAGTCAATCTAATAACTGTACCTGTTTTTAAAATAATTAACTGTAAAGAAATAAAAATAGCCACCTCTAAGCTGAAAATTGGTCAACTATCCCCGGTCTCTCCTACTCTACTTTGGACCCTAATATTTTGGAAACCAGACTCTTCCCAGGTATGCTTCCATGGAGTTGATGACCGAATGATCGTGATGATGAGTAGATTCCGTAGTTTTCGGGAACGTTCACGACCAAAAATCATCCTAGGTATAGTAAAAACTTGTACAATATGTCAAAAATATCAGTTTACACAATGCCAGTCATTTATTGCTTTTAAAAATTGTATGCGATGAGTTAGAAAGTGTAAATGAGTCTTTAAACCACTGGCAAAGAAGACGTGAGTGTATGATAGTGGAGTGATATTATTATACCACACGCCAACGCTCCTGGCACGCGCTGTCATATAACGTTCTATGACGACGTATGCCAGAAGGGTTGGCGTATAGTGTAAGTCAAAATATAACAGGTTTAAGATATATGTTAAGTTACTAAACCGCGTATAAAGTTAAACATTCGTGAAACACTGGTTCAAATTACATTGGACAAAAAAATATATATACTTTACGGTCGAATTGAAAATCCTCCTCCTTTTTGCAGTCGGTTAAAAATGTATCGAATTTCTGTCGAAAGTTCAAAAGTTAGATATCAGTAGATCGCTGGTAATGTCTAGTCAGAAACAAACATATTAATATAAGATACTTATTCTGATAATATAAATTAGATAAATACAAATGAGTCTAACAAAACAATTATATATTTATAGCCGATGTTATAAAAAACTAAATGAGTATGAATAGAATAAAGGATTGTTTAAGTTTCGAAGTATGATGCACTACATATACATATATTATTAGTGTAGCACATATTTTGCGTTTATTGGCTTGCGTATGTAAAAACAACAAAACAAGTTTTATCACTTAAAGAAAATAACCCGATTGCGTAGAAAATTGAGCCAGTGTCACTTTCACGACTAAAACGAAACTAATGATCACCTGCTCAAATACGCCCCCTGATTACCTAATTTGCAACAGCAAAGCCGAAGCAAAGCGATCGCGAAAATTGTACAATATTCGCCTTGAAATGTCAAAGTTCCTTTGAAAATCATTTTACATAATACGAATTTGACAAGCAATCAGCGATTTTTGTACAATTTTCGCTATCGCTTTGCTTTTGCTAGTTAGGTAATAAGGGGGACGACAAGCCGTTTAGGCTCTAGCTAGAGCATGCCTAAGAACAAGATATAAGAGCTCTTTGTACATTTCCGTTATTTAAATTAAACAATTGTATTCATTTCACATTAGTTCAAGTTAGATCGTAAGCGACATACGAGTAACAATACTTTCTTCACTCCCTTCGCAAAACGTAGGGTGCTTGTGTGTGTGTGTGTGTGTGTTATTAGTGCGCGTGCGTGCGCGGTAATGGCGGCGCTATCTGTTACTTTAATGACATTTTATTACGTCGACCCAGACGCCGCGTCCGACACCAGTGCGCAGGCGCAGACAATGCCACAGTTAAAGCTTTTACGCATGTCAGGCTACGGGAAAATATTTTGACACATTCACAGAAATAACCCGGAAAAATGACAGATTTAATAATGTATTCTATAGGTACATACAGTATTCGTATAAATAATAATAACGGATAGAATTCGTAGACAGTGTCTTATAGGAACACAGCTATCACGTTCGTTACAAGTCACGTCCGAATTTGGATAACAGTCAGCGCGGGCAGGTGTGTCGCCTGCGCGTACGCACCCCCCAAATAAGACATCAACGCGCGCCCAAAGACACCTACCTACATACAACTGCTTGTTATTCCTTATCATTACACTCGGCGTACATCGGTTTTGAGTTGTATTGTTAGAAATTATGATCTTAAAAGTTTCGATTCATTATCAAGTAACGAGATTCGATCCAATTGTATTCGGATCGGCGCGGCGTCGCGGTTCCTATTAGTTTTATCTGGACGTAATCCAATAAGTATTGTTTGTCTGTTTGTGCGCCGCGGCACAATGCGCACGCGCAGCCGCACAACTGTATCGACGCACTATCTATATCCGATAAGCAAATCGTATTTAACTTCACTTTATTTCCTTAGCTTTGCACATCAAAATAAGATCAAATAAGATAAAACAATCTGTGCTTTAATATTTTTCAACGTTCACATTGCAATCGTAAAATTATATATTCAGTTAATTACCGTAATGAACGAGGTACTTACTAGTTTAATAACTAATAACGTCGGACGATGATGAAAGTCATTGATGTATCGATATGACAAGCGAAAAATGTTATTAATTAATTCCTTTTGAAATTCCGTCGGAGTGGTGCGGAGTCACGAGCGGAGCCGCGCGGGCGAGACTAGTGCGGGGGCAATGACCGCGGCTGATTAATACATTTAGATAACAAATTAAAGGCAGGTCGCGCACAAAGCAGGCTTTGTCTCCACCTCCCCCCTTTCTCCCCCACTCCGCCTCGTCCCGTGTTTAATTAAACTCCGATCATCGATACTTACCGATCGCGATAAGGATTTGAAGCTTTTTGATAGAGTTATTAAAATGCGCGTGAACTATTGGAACTAGACGTTATCGCACATCATTATGAAGTTTACAGGTAGACAGGTCTTTACATAGTATATCTGAGATCTGTTCATACTATTTCTTGTTAATTTGTAGTTGGTCTAGCCTCTGCCGTGCTCATACTACTCGTATATCTACGATACAGTACTATGTTGAAGGTTCGAGCCCCAGTTGTGGTGATATTTTACTGCAGGAGCTAAGAAGTTAGTATAAAGCAACAAATGTAAACTTTCGCGTATGTTTCAGTGCGTACTTACCTTAATGATTATAGCGTTAAGTTCAGTTCAGTTAAGTTCATAGCTAATATACATATATATATACCTAATTCCGAAATGGATTCCCTGTGTCCATAAACATTTTGCACTTGCAGTAAGTGCGTTTACCTAGATTTCATTTGAAACACGTCATGCTATCTTGCGTTTTTGACATAACCGAAATTACTACATAAGACTAGTGTCATATTAAATGGAACGTATACAATAAGCACCTTTTATTATAATTTTAACTGTAAAACATGACACATTAAAATTAAAAATAAACTTTTTGACATTGTAACTTAAAAAACGCGATCTTAATCGTGACAGAAGTCAGTCACTATGGTCGAGTCCTTCCACTCGGATTATGCTAATATTGTAGGTTAATTAATTTAGTTTTTTCCATTAATAATTAACGCCACTTGTTCTACGACTAATTAGGCTAATGTTATTCAAAGCTGAATGTAGATATTTACCACAGAATTCTCAATTTAATTGTTCTAAAAAGAGCTCTATAAATAGGTATGTAGATGATAAATAATTAAATACGCTAAGCTAATTAAACGTCACTTGAATAATTTGTTGTTCAAGTCTGAGAATTTCTATTTATTGAATATACAGTAGATTAACCCTGATTATTTCCTTAGGGAAACTTCACTAAAATTGATATACTCGTATCAGCTTCATGTCCTTTAGTGCACGTCTTAACCGATCGACTAAGAAACTCGGATATTCTCTCTAGCGCTAAGCTAACAAATTGGTCACTGATCAATTATATATATATATATATATATAAACATGACTATGGGATCTCCTTTATAACCCTGCTATTCTGGTTACCCCATTTATATATACTTATGTATATACATTACCCTTGTCTCTACCCATTGTTCTTGACTCACTGTTTCTCGTTTAAAACGAAATAACTCAACGGAATGATATCGAATTTGTTTGGGAATCAAAGAATTTTGTTATTAAGTGTAGTGTTTAATTAGTGATTTGAAATACTTAATTCCAATTACAATTTTTAGGATTTCGAGTACAGATTAATTAATAAATGTTTTAGCTTTTACTTCGGCGGTTTCGGCAGAGAGCGCCAGATCTCTCTACATTAGTATGATTAATTACTTCTGATTAATCTCATTCTAGCATACTTTACGGGGACTCATTATGGCGTGGTATCAAATGATACACATTGTATCGCACCTCGTTGACATTTGCTCAGACTAATAGCGTATAATAACCTGTCTATAGCGGTAACTAGTCCGTTTCATACATTAACTCCCGCGCATGGTTCGGGAACTAACATTTTTTTGTATTGCAATACCGTCGTAGACAACTAGCGCCATCGTATGAAGGAACTAATGTATTTGGTAAAATGCACTCTAAAATACTAATTATACTTATAAGCAGTGATAGTAAAACCAGCTGGTATTTGACGTTTGACCTTTTTTCATGTTGATGTACTCGTATCCTAGTAAAAAGTTAAATTTTATGGTTTCAAAATACGCTTCTTTGGGTCTTTTACAGTAAACTATTTATGAGTGAGGTACTATTGAATTGCGTAGCAAACTCTTTACTTGGTACTGATGATAGTAAAACACAAAAATCTGTCTAATAAAAAACCTGATTTCATTCTTTCAGATTCTTTCTACTTCTAAATAAAATGAGGTATAGTGAGTTGAGTGCGCTAGTAAAGTGATCGTAAAGTATAACAAACAAATTTTGCGTTGTAAAAGATCCGGACAAACACAGTCCGGTGTTAGCCGGGCCGGCGCACGCGCACAATGCGCTCCGACAGTAATTGATTGACGCGGCATACCGGCGGCACTCTCAAAGCGAAGATATCTTCATAAATCGATATTTCCTCCGCTAATAAAGCGATATTAATTATCTAGTATTCAAATCTGGCTCGGTCGTGACCCGCGCAGTGCCGCGTCACGCCGCGCCGCGCCACTACTCCCGCAGTACCGAGTTCTGACTACATCACGTCACACAATGGCTCCTTTACTCGTATTCTATGCTTACCATACCATCGATAATGTCACTTATTTCAATATAAAGTTACTCAATATTACAGTGATTAACTAAAACGGCTGTGTTCTCGAACCGCGATAATTACGGACTAATTACGACTGCAGGATAATTAAGGACACCCCACAGCCACGTGTAGCAGAGCGGAGGTAGATATAAATGATCAATAACAAAGTTGCTAACTTATAATAAACTAGGCTATAGCCTGAGAGATAGCAAGAGTTCCTTACTCGACTCACGACATACGCGGAAGGAGATGTAGCTTCACTAGCGCCGCATCAGCACAGGAAAAATAATATAACAAGTACAATATTGACAATAAATATATTACGAGCGGTACAGATATCTCATAATTTACATTTAAGCGCCCAATTTTAACACATAGAACATAATTATTACTGCAATTTTTGCTTTATAGAAGGTTAACAGTAAAATAGATTAGTAGATACTTATGTAGTTATTGTTTCATCTTTAGGAGCTATTTTGTTATAACATTAATATCTTTTCAATATAATAAAACCTTTTCAATATAATAAAATATCTGATCGCTGTCTGTACATGACAAATGTATTAAACATTCACAAGATGCATTTTCCTATATACGCAAGAAAACCCAAAACAGGGTTTCTTTTATTATGTCTGTTTATCTCTCTGTACCTACGTTTGTATGTTTGTACATGCTAATATTTTTGTCTATTAGCAGTGAATAGGCTTCGAAACTATGAATTAATAAACATCCTATATATATTCACAAAACTTTTACATTTATTCACATATTTATAATGTCAGAGTTATAATATGCCTATTTCAGTTATACTCGTAATATTGCCTGGCACGACCGGCTTTGTCTCCCTCGCTGAAGCCTCGCAAAAACCAACTGCATCTGATTCCTGTCCATCGGCCGTCCATTGTAGTCTACCAGATTTATTCACGTTATTCCTTTTAAGCGCTAAATTAATTATGATTCAACGGCGAATGGATTTAACATAGAAAACGCGAATAATTGGAGCTTGTGTGTGTGTTGTTGTAAAAATCAAAGACGGAATATTAGCCAACGCGTTTCATTGATTGGAATATTTTACCAGGTAAAAAAAACAGTATAGTAATGAGTAATAATAACCTCATTTATGTGAAAAAAGAAACCCAACTACGTAAGTTTTTTGACCCAATGTCATTGTCATAACTAAGACGTATCTGATGACCTCTAAAGCTCATATTTGACAAGCCGAAACACCCGAAAACCGTAACCCTTCTTCTGGTGCAGCCGAGTAAAAACAAGAAAATATTCCACCTAACCATTCATTCGTTACAGAAAGCAATGACTCGATTTATTCATACAGATGTTTTTTGTAAATTTCCAGCATGTATGATAATAATTTCAGTAGTATTTAGGTCCTACTTTATCCTGTACCTATTGCATAACACCCACTAAACACCCGATTTAGTGCTACTTCTATAAAATGCAGTAATTTCTTTGCGGTATTTCCTTTATAATCCTGCAGTTATGTCTACCCCTTGTCGATAACACAGCCGTGTGTTATGTATGTTTCTTTGTCTACTACATAGAGTTGCTATTTTTAGTCGGGGATTTTAAGAGTTTTAATTTTCAGATATGTAGTTAAATAATCATATGATTCTACAAATGACATCATAAAAGCACAAATTACATATAGGGTGCAGACCCTTAACAGATTACCAGCACATACATAACCTGATGACTTCTTATCTAATTTCTATAACTCCACAATTAACTATCAGAATAGAACAAGCCGTCCACATTAGGGCAGATCGCGCATCGTCCCACGTCGCTAATTGCGTCGCATTCCGCTAGGTGTCGCCCGTGCCTACACCTGGGTCCCGTTATCATGCTACAGGCGTTTATGTACTTTGAGATACTGTTTTATGTCCATGGTTTTGTACTAGATCTTATTTGTATTTCAATTCGGTTATAGCTTTTGGGACTTTGATATGAGTCTTGTATAGGTATAGATTGCACTGCATTGCTAGTATTTCCAGTTGTAGGTTCATACACTTAGGGAGCTTTGAAAATTATGGATTTTACTAAGCCATGTTATAAGGCTACGTACAGATTTGTATATAATGTAAGTACCATAATTATCCAATATTGTAAAAAAGCTCCTGTAAGGAGCACGCTCTCTTAACGGAAAGGAAATGTGGAATTATGTAGGTTGCATCAAATTTTTTTTTATAATAGTCGATATGACCAAACATCGCTTTTATATGTGTACAATAGTCCGAGAATGATTATGGTGAAATTTAAACCAGAAATTAAAGACATGTTTTTAGTTGCCAACGTATTTAAGTCTTTACGGTATACTTTATGGTATCTTTTTATTTCATGTATAGTCCAGCCCGGAAATCACTTCCTATCATTAGAGCCTCTGACTATGTATGTCCCTTATACATCAGTTGTAATGTCTGTCTGTTCGTTGCCTACTACGGAAACTTAGAGTACTGTTGCGCAGGCGCAGGTGCCCGGAAACGCATACATATTCATATCGCTTTGTTCCCAACAAATAGACCGATTAATATTAGTTCAATGTCGGGATTAATAGATCCGTCGATCATAATGACGAACGGTTCATATTTTAATAAAATAAAAACATTGGACAAGACAGAGTGCCTAACTGTAAGTTTATTGTTGGTATTACATCCTTGTACACATTATACTTACCATTGTATAGTAGGATTTTGGGTATACGCTTACTTTGCATTTGTTTTTAGAAATCTCTAGATGAGAATAAGGGAGTGAGCAATGAGATGACGGATAATAGGGATGAATGGAAGAAAAGTTTCCGAGTCATGGATGTTTTTATACTTATTTATGTATTTATATACCGTTGTTAAGTATCCACGACACAAGACCTTAGGGATCTTAATGTGCGTCTAAGTTAATGGGTTGTGAAGTGTATAATTTAAAAAAATAAGTAGATACACATATTGCGCCGACCCCAAATAAATGGGAACAGGGCAGAAAGATGATGAGATGAGAATATTGGAGGTGAGACCATAACACGGCGGAGGTTCAAAACTCTCGATATTCGTACCTGCTCTGAAAGACCAGGAGGAAAATAACTATGAATGGCTCTACATTTACTTCACCCTCATATACTATAGTTCCACTCTGTAGTCCTGTGCGACTTTAGTACAATAAAGTACAACTATGTATCAATCAATATTTGTTTGATAAACAAAAATTTAAAGGTACAGTTTAATCAAGTTGGCTTGTTTGTGTGGAGCGATGCGGGTGTTTGCTTCCCGAGCCCCGGGGGGTCCGCGACCGGCGGGGGAGGGGGGGTCACTCCGGAGGGGGGTCTCAGAGATGCGCAAACCTTGTTAGTTGAATATGCACTCCAATCTCCGGCGGAATCGAATCCCGCGACCGGCCCGAGAGGAGCCGCGGGTTGATGGATTATTTGTGAAGTGGCCGCCTTTGAAATCTTTCACGCGTTAAAACGGAGGTAATCTCGGCGCGCCCTCGCGACCCTCCGCCCGCCCTCCCCGCGCCGCCCGCCTCCCCCCGCGCCTTCTTTGTTTACCTAATCATTTTATCGGCGTCGCCCTCAGCGCCGCTCGCGAGACAGATGTACTACATGCAACCCTTCCCGCCTCCTGTACTACATCCCAATATTAGGTTTACATTCAAAAAAATCTCTGAGAAAATCCTACCGCAAGCTGCGAAGCAGTTTTTACGTTTTTTACCCCAAAAAAGTATGTCAGAGGGGAGCGGGCGACAGGTCCGCGTCTCCAAATCTCTTTTTTAGCGAAAAAACGAAGGAGCGGAACAATGGGTGACCCACTTCCCGCCGTGGGAAGGAATAACGACCGTCCTCTCCGCCGTCGCGACTATTTTCGCAATAAAAACTGCATTACCCCACATTTTAAAAAATCCACGGAATAAAAAACGCGACGCGAATGCATTGTTCGACGGATATTGAAATTTCAAACTCGGAAGGGTGAGATTTATGTCTAAAATAACGGTTTTTGCAAAAAAGTTAGGGAATCAGCTGCGTTTGTGTTACGAGGAACAACTGCGGCTCGTTAGCGGAGCCCTAGTGGTTCCGTGCCCTAGTGCGGCTGCGGAGGCACCAGCGACGCGTCTGGGACTACATGCACTAACATAAACCTCACATACCTACAAAGATATCATCAACCCCAAGATGACTACTCATAGCAATCATTACACAATATTACAACTTCTCAAGCAGTTTGGTTGACGGTTGATAACGGTTAAGTTTTTTTTAACTTTCCTAAGATACGTTAGGATTAAATAACTGAAAGTATCAAATATTTTTTTTAGTAACACACTAAAATGTTCCCTTCACTCTACACGGTATGTGAGCGATGATAAAGCTTGTCATAGTAATATCTTTCAAAATAACCTCTGTGAGGCTATGTTCTATTTTTACATGTAGTAAAATAAAATATGGCTTCTTAAATTGCAACACACAAAACTTACAACCATCCTTGCATATTAACATAAGTCACGTTCTAATTGTTTGGCGCTTTGTTACACAATACTTATGAGCAAAACCATAGGAAACAAGCTCTACCAGAAATACTTAATAACACGTAAACCTGTATAGTTGTCATAAAACTTTTTGTAGTTCAATTCAAGATATAAAAATGTTTTACTCGTCAGTAATGGTATATTTAACAACTGAATGACTAGAATCATATTAAAACCTATACTTTAGTTTCACTAGAGTAGACCATTTATTTAATAAATACATGATCTATATTAGAGACTTTGGGATTTGCTGTCAAATGTCAGTTTTAATGGATGCCTAACTTTACACAGGGTTTATAACTATCACCGTTAAATTCTACATATATGTTATTTCTTTGCTAAATAAGTAAATTAAAATGTAACCGTTGCAATATTAGCGCTATTATTTACCTTTGTCATCGTTTTTGTGTAAGATCCCGCGTATTTAGGAATATTTGAAGTATCATTCTCGGGACATTCATGAATTAGTTTTTGTTAAAGTTTTTTTATTTTTAACACCATTTATTTCTAATATTAATATTATGCTGATTTCATTTTGTTATTTTTATTTTGTACATTAAGTATTGTTCATTGTAAATATGTTCGGTGCTAAAGTTTTAGACACTATTTAAAAATGTCATTTGGCAGCAAAATGTATGGAATATTTGTCAAATTTAGTCAATGATTATCAATATTTAAATTGTTTTGTATAATAAATAACACGGTTCAAGTTAGTATAAAGTTTTTAGGTATAGTTTTAAATGTCTCGTTAAGTTATATTAAAGTTTAATTTGAATGCACTTGTAAATAGTAATAGAATTGAAGTGGACCTCGTAGTGCTGTGCTCGGGGTTGAAATGTTACATAATTCATGAGGGAGTGGAGTACTTACGGGGTGCGCTCTACTTACAGCTTTATTATTATAAATAAACTATTTACAAGAAAAAAGTTTAAGTTAAAAGTTAAAGTTATTTCCAGCTAGACGTTGTTGTGTGTGTGTTGCTTGAAATTAGACTGCTAAAATTATTTGCGAAACTCAGTCAGTTTTAACTTTATTTAGTAAAACTATGCCCTGATTATGTTACAATACATTGATCGGTGATGGAAATACCCTGTGGGTATTTAGATTAAAATTTAAACATTGTAGCTGTAAATTGAGAGGAATGCAGTTGTAAATGACCTAGGTCATACAAATCCGGATAGACCTTGGTATTTTTTAACGTTTTTTGATACTTACATAATTGAGGAGTAGGTTGGCTTTAGAAAGTGCGTACCTAATACATTAATATTTAATACATATTACATTATTACATAGATTGGTTCTAAGTCAGTGAGTGCATCCGAGCGGAGTGTAATCCAGACGAACTATTGCCAACTAGTTCACACTTAATAGTACCTACAACTAGTACTAACATTACTCACGTCGCGTGTTTATTTTTCACGCCCGTCACTGGTTTTTCTAGACTTCTAGTATTGGCGATAGCTTTACTTTTTAAGCAAAGGGTTTCCGTCACGTCACGTTATGTACACGTCCATGATATTGTGACGTGAGGACTTTAGGCGTGACGAATGGGAAATGTATAATGATTATGAATGGTTTCCATTCAGTGAAATATAACTAGCAAGTAGCTATACCAAAGAGTAGGTTTAGGAGTTCACTATTTCAATGGCTATGTTAAATGTTAAGCTTTAGGGTCGTGGATGTCTCTACATTTATTTAAGTACTTAATTTATTTATAATCTTCTCGTAGTCAATAATAGGCGTGTAAATGCGAAATATATCTATTGTGATGTGTAGTTTAATAAGTTATTTAGCATTGAGCAACATACACTTAAGTAGGTTGTAGAGTAAATGTTGACGGAATGTAGATTTACTGAATAATGTTAGCGTAAAGAGGAAACCTAACTAAAACAATTTTATAAATTGAATCGACGATGACGCCACCATACCATAATAGTAACAGTAACATCGGTCTAGATAAAATCTTAATTAGCATAAACCTAGATCATTCTGAACTCTATGCACCCGCGATAGCGACAGTACAGCAACAATGTTGTTTACGACGCCATGCAAATGAGTGGAAAGTTACTCCGAGAGGTAATTGTCTAGGAGGAGGCGGAGGGCGGCGCGAGGGGTATGTAGACCGGCGGGCGCGGCGGCGGGGGGGGGGAGGGCCGCAGTGCCTCCGTATGCAAACGAGGGGCGTGGCCTCGCGCACACACACACACACACGCGTCCTCTAACGGAAACGTCATAAAAAACGCGCAATCTGTCCCGCGACAACTGGAAAGTGAATCGGGAAGGGTGACGCAACGCGCACGCGAAGGGTTTAGTCATTGTGCGCGCGCGCAGCCCCCCCCCCCAACCCTTCTGCACGTGCGACCGGTGTATGTAACCCGGTACATGGGTTTTCGTTTCACTTTTATTTTAACTAGCTAAAACTTTTAACTTCAATAATAGCAGTGGCTCGAGGGAGCAAAACAAATAGCTCGTACAATGGCTGTGCAGCGCTGCGTACTATGTCGATACGGGAGCACAAAAAATTAACTATACTTTCAATTTAACCTTTATGATTCGTATTTTAACTAGCCTGGTATATTAATAACAAAGGTGCAGTGTGAAATCGAAATCATAACTTTAGAAATTTTCTTGCAATTTAAAGAGTGTAAAATATTAATATAAGTAGGTACAAGTACGCGTATAAAACGTATGAAATATTAATTTACTTGCATTGATTAATAAAAGTATATATTAACTTACATTTTATTTGCATTGTATATTATAGATAAACGAGCATACGTACCTACTAGCTGATCAGTAGGTACTATAAATTAAATGTTGTAACTTTTTTAAAACAATTTCATTTCTATCTTCGTCTCTAGAAAGAGACATTTTACACATTGACTATTAAGAAATCTATATTAGCATTTGTACTTCTAAATAATAATAATGTTACGTGAGAATCAAATATGTAATGTAGGTACCTAAAGTATTTATGGAATAATTATAATAAGGTCCGATTTTTTCAACGGTCACAGAGCCTATCTGAAGAATAAAGTCGATACTGTCTCTATCTTGATCAAGTTTTATAGATAAAGACCAGTTAAATTTATTCTTCAGATAGGCTATTTGGCCATTGGAACAATCGGCACAAAATCAGCACAGCAACAAACAATTGCACTAGCTATACTCGGGATTCAGTGATTCACTTTACAGTGCACTTTAATGCGCTCAAACGTTCCTATCTGTATGGACCGCGGAATCAATTTACGCGGGGTAGTGCGGGGGCGGGAGGGGGTGTATTTGAATTCCGTTTGATCTCAACCCTCCCGTCAGTGGCACAGACGGCTCACTCGACCGGAACACTTTTAGCAAATTACACTGTCCCATCAGCCGCTGTTTGACCTCGAGGTTAAGTCAATAGAGCCTTGTGAGTCTTGTGACCTCTGCCTATGTCTGTAGGTACCTAGGTTATATGTTAGATTTGTCTAACATGTAAAATGACGTCATTTTTATCGTATATGAGAGAAAAGCTTCGGTTAGCCCTTAAACAGTCGCGCCATCACATAATTGTCTATATTATGTCGCGACCTTGTAATATGAAGGTTATCTTTTTGTATTTGTACGACCGCTATACTACGGCACCGCTAACCTAGGAACATAGTCGAAAAGTAGACGGAACTTAACTGGACATATTAATATCTAAATACTCCATGTTTGTGTATTACCAGGACGGTCAGAGATTGTTAGAAATTTTAGTATGCAGAGACGGACTGAGTCTATTCGATATTCTAACTGACAACAAATAAAATAAATTTTTAGACAGATGATAAAAATCTTAATTTCAGTAGAAAAAGGTATAAGTAGGTATATTTATTTTGCCAAGTTTGGCAAACAGTAGTAGTACAGTACAGTAGGTAGGTACGTGACTACAAACTCGTATTGATAAGCAAATCATACTCAATCATTATAATATACCATCTAACTCCGACAGAAAGTTTAACAAAAACGTTTGCGTGCAGCAGGTAAGGCCCAGTTCACAATGTTAATTACATATGTATTTACATCACTGTATATTCCACTGATTTTAACTACATGATTTATTACTACATTAAACAATTTTATTTAAAAAATTAAAGCTGTCATAAAAAATATAGTTAACCGACGCTGGTTAGGGAGCTAAATGCGTTTAGTTAGTAATAGAATCCGTCGCGTCTCCGCTTGACCCATTACTGGTGAATGCGATCGAGGTCATTAGTGGCGATTAAAGCAATTTATAGTGTTTGGTGGCGCGATATAAACTGTATCGAATAGCCTATCCCGCGCCCGCATATCCCGCGCCGGTGCGGGCATCCCGCGCGGCACGCGACTCGGATTATCAGAGACCCGCGGAAGGGTTGCACACCCCTGCCCCGCCCCGCCCCCGCACCAAGCCCCGGCAGCTGCGCCCGAGTCGCACATTTCTTTGATTTCGATTTCGGAATGCCTTTATGTCGAGTGATGCGACGCACGCGCACTAATGATCGGATGTCGACAATCACCGGCGAAATCTGCAGGCAAATGTGTCGTATCTTTTTTCTTGTTTTTCATTTTAAATGGTATTAACGTATATCTTGGTTACTGAATAACAATTTAGTTAAATTAAGGATGTTTTAACGAAGGATGCAACGTAATTAGGTACAGTTTATAATCTTGATTGTTGATAATAGGTAACAAAAAATGTAGAGCGACAGTCCGACATAACCGTTTCACTTTAGTTAGGTAGATTAGCATTCCGGAGGTTTTACAACAATCCTTTCATTATTTAGAAAATAGTTCACTTATTATCTAACCTAAATACGTAAAAAATATTTCAGATCTATTTAGTTAACCATAAAAAGAACTTTCTCACCTTAATATAAAGTTTACTTCACCTTGATATAACAATAAAGCATAATTATTTACAAACGCTTTAAAATTACGTCCATGAAAACTACCAACAGAATGATCGCTTTAATATTAACAAATCTAACTAAATATTTAAATAAGTAGCGATCAAATGGCCAATAACAGTAGTGGTAGAGCGCCGCCGGCTCCCGGTCCCACGGGACCTCTGATGTTACTAGTCTTTTCGTACCTACACATGTATCAATAAAATTTTGTTTAGAGCAAAGTAATAAGTTTTTGCACATTTTAAAATTATACCATAAAGAGGAATACAAAAAAATTTAATCATCTAATTATGACTATTCATACATTTCATAAATTTTCTGTCATAAATGACATTTTTAACTTCAGACGCAGCTTTGCAATAAAACGACGTTAGCCATCCAAAACTATGGAGCATCAAACAAAGTTAGACTCGTTTAGCTTAAACGATGTTTAGTTAAGTTTAGTAATTTTACGCGCGGTTTAATAGATCACGTCATTTTAGGTTAACTAAGACTCACGCACGACTCACACTTGCTTGAATAGAAATAGAGTATTATTTTGACATTCGGTATACGGTATATAGGCGTAGACTACTTCCCTAAACGCTCACATTGATTACTTAGATACCTTACCTAGGAGATTAATAATACGAAAAAGTCAATATTATATTTCGACATTACAGAAAGCATATATCATAAAAATAGCTAACTTCCAAAGTATTAAAATTTCAGTATAATAACTTAAACATGCACTGTACAAGCAATCCGTATGTTTATCCACCCCTCCCCCTCCCCCCTGCTCCCTTCTCCGTACTATTCGTAGTTGTTAGTTTTTCTTTGTGTTTGTTTGTTTGCTCAGCATCGAGAAAGTATAATATTCTTGTTTTTATAACAATATTAAGGCGAGTGTTTGCGTTCGCCCGTAACAAGGTCCGAACGAGTTTCTTTGTATAAACATTTGTGAATATCTGTGAAATGCTCTACTGCTATAAGTAAGTATAATGACTGCCGGCTGCAGTTATTGATGACGCCGGCATGCGCCATGTGCCGGCGTCATACATCATCGGGTTTAAATTAAATCGGTCACCGATATTGTCCCGCGACGGCATAATTTCCGCGCAAATGACGTCGTGTCATAAATCACGAAACATAACGAGTGTATTCCAACCCTTCCACCAATGGCGAGGGGCAGATTTACATACGACCCCCCGCGCCCCGCAACCCCTGCCTATGTAGATTATACCTACCTATCGCGCCTGCTGAAGGGTACACGTTTTTTAACCAAAGGGTTGCTTTTTATGCAAAGCGCCGAGATTGACTGTTTTACATATGTGTGAATACATTATGTGATGTGTCAACCAAGGGGGTGATGTTTTCTACGTAACTATGTATATTATGTTAATGTGAATAAGTTTTATTTTAAATATTTAATCTATTACTTGATATTTTTATGTCGTTTCTGACCTTGTATATTACCTTTGTACATAATATTAGTGTCAGAAACGACAGAATTTATTATTATTACCAATTGATCTCTAAGAAAATGTTATTAAGAAGAGAAACACAACATTAAACAAGCATTAATAATGATTGTACAATTTAATAAATAATATAAAATTTTATTTTAGTATTTATCTAATATTAAATCTAATATAATAATATTATAAGAAATTGTTATATTTTATGATTAATATTATGAATAGTCACTCCACATCTAAATAACCTACGAACTAAAATTATTTACAATTATTATGATTAGTACATTTATTATTTACGAAGGTAGTTGTTCGTTTACTAAGTAAATTAAAATAGTTATTATTATTTTAACTAACTACTAAGGTACTACTTACCTTAACTAACAATACAATAGAAACCATTATGTACTTACATCATATTCAATAGATACCATGTATTTGTGACTTTATACAAACGGCGTCGTCCGTTTTATAAACGCTCATTTGAATAGTATGAGAGAAAAAATTCTTAGATATTTTAAATAGATAACTAAACATTGTCTCGAAAACAACACAATTGAATATCTATACATATAATAAAAATGTAACGGATCACTGTCTGTACATGGAAGATATATAAAAAAAATATTATAGAATACCTTTATCAACGTAATAGTACCCAAAACAATGACTTTTGGAATTTTTGTCTGTGCGTTTGTGCACGCTAATCTCAGAAACGGCTGAACCGATTTCGATGCAGTTTTCAGAAATATATTGTGACAGGTCCCACTTAATATATAGGCTACTTTCTATCCCGGGAAAATGTTTTTATCCCGGATAATTTCGACATTTTGTTTCTCTGAAACCGGCTAGCATGTATAAAGATGTTAACGAATGTGGATGAGGCGAAAGAGGTATGTTTGGAACGTACTAAATGGAGATCTGTAGTCTCTGCCTACCCCTATGGGATATAGACGTGAGGTTATGTATGTATGTATGTAGTTTCTCTGTAGTCCACGCGGACGGAGTCGCGCGCGTCCACTAGTGTAAAATATAATAAAAAATTCAACACGAGTACTAGATCAGAGCAAAAAATAATTTAAACGACATAAATTTAAACTATAACATAGGTAGGTAAGTAGGTACTACTATTTTTTAGTTTGTTTTAGACAGCTATGTATAAATGTAAGACTCCTCACATTCAAACGAGCAGAAAATCGTATTTAATTAAAGCAACATTGAAGAAATCAAATCTCGACGCACTATCTCGGGGGTGGATCCGGAGGGGTTGTTTCTTTACATCGATAACATTAGAATGACCTCTAGAGGTAATGTCCATGAGTATGAGCCTTGCAGCCCGTGTGTGGGGCTAGGATGTTGTCATGTAGTTTACAAAGGAATCTAGAATATATTTATATCTTGTAGTTATATTCAAGCATATGCCAATTTTATTGTTTACTAGTGGACGCCCGCGACTCCGTCCGCGTGGACTACAGAAAAAAAAAACAAAATATCGAAATTATCCGGGATAAAAACATTTTCCCGGGATAAAAAGTAGCCTATATGTTAAGTGGGACCTGTCACAATATATTCCTGAAAAATGCATCGAAATCGGTTCAGCCGTTTCTGAGATTAGCGTGCACAAACGCACAGACAAACAGACAAAAATTCCAAAAATCATTGTTTTGGGTACTATTGCGTTGATAAAGGTATTCTATAATATTTTATCCTATATATCTTCCATGTACAGACAACGATCCGTTACATTTTTATTATATGTATAGATTAGTTAAAAGCTCCAAAAAAAGTATGGCAGATATAACTCCATACCATTGTGCGCCTCAATCTATTATAGTAGTACGATAACGATTTATTTTTACTAGAATACTATGATTGGGTTGGATTGTTATTGAAACGTGTTCTACTTGTAAAGATGTTAAAATCAACAAAATTGATTTAAATGTACATTGTGTGAAAACAGCGTCATCTACCTAAACGGATCCTTTCACCAGATATATAATTTATATGTTACGTTGCTACAGAGACGTATGATACCGACCAATCATATCTCATTATTCAATTATAACAATAAATTTGATTGGTAAAATCGCATCCATAGCAACGTAACATATCTCTACCTAAGCTACAAGTATTTGTATGCATTTCACGCTATAGTATCTCTCTTTCTCCCACATTAGCAGCTAGCAATGCCGGTGCAGCCTGCAGTATTGATTAGCCTCTCCCTCCGCCCTCCCCCCGCGGTCCTCACGCCCTCCCTGCCTCCTCCAGACATGCTAATGAGTCTGCACAGATTGTCTTTAGTAGCCAGGGGACAGTACGGGTAATGGTTATTAGACACTAGCTCTAATAAAATAATATAAAGTAGCCTATTGTTCTAGACGTCCTAGCTTAGGTATACTTGGGCTGAATTTAATTAAAATTTGTTTTGCAAAGACAGTAGACAGATAGACTAAGTAACATTTGCATTTATATTTTAAAGTTAATAAATATATATATATACAATACAATATACAATTTATTAGCTTTATTAAATGAAAAAAAAATATTATCTAATATTATTCTTTGGAACCAGATAAAGTGCCTATTTTTAATAAGTCTAGAAACCCATTCATGCAAAAATCATAATCAGATATAAATAATACATATTTTTTTACTTTTGATAAACATTTTTTAGATACAGAATAACATTTTACAGCGACATTAAAATATTTTCATATCACAACATTCAAATGGCCAATCTATATGCTAAACGATCAATATTCCCAACAAACCGTGCATAGTATTTATAATGTAGTGTAAAATTAACTATTATTTTTCACCCCAGCCCCAGGGTGAGGTGGGGGCGGGGGTAGTTAACGCGATTACCAACCCTTGCCACGCGCAAATGCAAATACATGCGCTAATCTCACTCACGACCCCTAAAGTAGGCTATGTGCAAGCGCACATGCGAATTTACTATCACTAAAGCGATGTATCTGAATATCAATTGACGTAAAAATTAAGATAGCACTTTTTAATATTAATTTAGCGAATGAGTCATGTATATTTAGGATGAGTAGAGGACAGCGGCGTAGTAAAGAGGAGACATTTACTCAGCTGTGGGTATATGATACTATATAGATATATAGATTATTATTTTAATAGTACTAATATAGTTAATAAAGATTAGCCATCTACGTAGGAGATTAGTGTCTCTCACTCTCATAGTCTGATGCGCGGAATCTAATGTGGTAAATACTAGTGGACGCCCGCGACTCCGTCCGCGTGGACTACAGAAAAAACAAAATGTCGAAATTATCCGGGATAAAAACATTTTCCCGGGATAAAAAGTAGTTTATATGTTAAGTGGGACCTGTCACAATATATTCCTGAAAACTGCATCGAAATCGGTTCAGCCGTTTCTGAGATTAGCGTGCACAAACGCACAGACAAGCAGACAAACAGACAAACAGACAAAAATTCCAAAAATCATCGTTTTGGGTTCTATTGCGTTGATAAAGGTCTCCTATGATATATTTTGTCATATATCTTCCATGTACAGACGTTACATTTTTATTATATGTATAGATATCTGTATAAATCTAATATCAATAAATAATAATAAAATATTGACGGAAATGCGACACGACCGGAGATATATCAGCGACAGATTTACATACTTTTCGAGATATAAGCACTAATTTTACAACATTTAAATCTGTACAAGAATTGGACTCAGTGACACAGGCCCGTGTCCAGGATCGAGTTAAAATCTCACTGGAAGGTGTCACTGACTATCACCAGTTTCCTGCATTACCAAAAGTGCAGCAATATCTCTCGTCTAACACCCTTATCTCATGTCTGAGTAGTAACTTCACTAATTAGTTCTGGTCGCTAGCGATGTTCGTCGCTTGTTCATTGTTTTACTCTAATTATACCACTCCTTTCCATATATCATAAAAATAAAAACATATTTACATAAAAAGTAATTTTGTAGAGATCGTCTTAGAATTCAACGTCAATGTTATAGAGCGAACATAGTAATTATGTACATGCTAGTAACATATAAGTAGAGAATGTAACAGAAGTTGTATGGTAAGAGAAACGATATGAAAATAACCTACTAGAGAACACCTAACCAACCACAATATGTGACATTTTCAAATCAAATCTTTAGAGATTATAGACTTATTTTAAAATTACTAAGAAATGTTCATATCATCACCTAATCTATACATATAATAAAATTGTAACGGATCGATATTTGTGCACTTATCTTAGAAACGGCTGGACCGATTATGATGCAGTTTTCAGGAATATATTATGACAGGTCCCACTTAACATACAGGCTACTTTTTATCCAGGAAAAATGTTTTTATCCCGGATAATTTCGACATTTTGTTTTTTCTGCAGTGTACGCGGACGGAGTCGCGGGCGGCCACTAGTATATAATAAACCTACAATGTTGCGTCTAAAATTTTGTATTGTAAATTCAGTGGACTACTTTGCTAGCATTTCGCTCAAACATACCCTCTTTTTATACGGGGGCGGTCGATACTCCGAAACCTATTTGGACTTCGCAGAAAAGTCGATCATTTATTAGGCATAAAAAACATAAATATTTTTGGTATAATGTGGACCGAATTAGAATGGCATTTAAGATAGTAGAATTTTATTGGCATATTTACTAATTTTGTATAATATATTTAGCATAACGTTCATTTAGAGTACAGATTATTTGGCATAATTTAACTAGCATACTATGAAGATCATAGAATTTCAATTAGAATAATAATTGGGTTACTTTCTTCTTAAAAATGCGTAGGTTAGGTTAGGTTAGAACTGTGTATGTGCAGAAACGAACATGCTCTCATGGGCAAGGATATAAAAACCAAATAGCCTGATTAGAAAAGTGTTGCAATAATCATAAAAGATGATTCTTGCTGTAAGCATTATGGTTCGAAATGATGGTTCTACTTTTAAATAGTTATGGATAAGAATAATAGATAAGAAGAAATATATGCCAAAAGATGAATCTACTTTCTGCGATGTGATGATTATACATTGTGATTATTATGCTATGCGTACAGATAATGATGACTTATGAACAGATGACTTACAGAAATATGGGTTTCAAATGCTAAATGAGTTAATGCCAAACGATATTCTGCGAAAAGAGGTTTATGCCATTATATGTACTTTTTATACAGCCTGTATAAATAAATAGCTACAGACATAACACAGCCTGCAACATAAAGCAAAACAAATGGCTTTGTCGAAACTACTTCATTATATTCAAATAAACGTGTCGCATTAAAATATTGAGACGTCGCAGATGTCGTAAAAGTGTAATAAATAGCGAGGGTGCGACGGCCGGACGGCCGGACGGACGGTCCGGTCCGGCGGTAAATCTTACCGTACTGGCTCCCCCGGGCCGGCGACTAACGGATGCATTTCCCGCGTTTATAAACATACATTTTACAACATAATACGTTTTCCCTACCACGGAATAAATTCACTCCGAGTGACCCTTTTATCCAGTTTTTTTTTTATAAAGTGAAAGTTGAATAAATAAAGTTTATGCGGTCCTTAATATTAAATTGTACTGGTGTTTAGTTTTACGTTACTTAATCATACGTTTGCTTGTAGATTATTATTATCTCAAATATTTTATTTAAAGAACAAAATAGAGCCCGCTTATCTTGTACGGACATGTGAAACGATACGTATAGTTTACAGATAATTCATGTTGGGCATGATTTCGGATGGTCATAAAGGAAGGCCTAAGATGTGTTTAATGTTGATAGACTATATTTATCTTTCTTATATAAGGCCCACAGAGTCCAGTATTAAAAGTTACTTATATCGGTCGTAACTTGCTACGCGCTTCGTAGCAGACTACGAGCTACTACGAAATACCAATTAAGATTTCATTTGGGTATTTTTAGTTTGGTTTGGATTTTGTTAATAAGTTAGATTAAGTGATGTCGTAAGAGTCGAATAAGAAATTCGGGCATTCTCTCAGGCAACGAGCTAGCAATCAACTTGTACTTGTCTGTAATGTAAAATGTGAGATCTCCTTAATGATCCTGCAGTTCTGGGTATTCCATGTCGAGAATAGTATATGTACAATAAAATTGCTAGTCCTTCCGTATACCATGTATTTTTATCTTCTAAGGTTAGCACTGTATAAATAAACATTTAATTCCTACCACAAAGGCGCAATATCTTAAAAACAATATTCAGTAAACCACTTTGATATTCAAAAAAAAGGTCGACTGTTTACTCGGGCGCCTGGAAAAACATTATTTGGTGCAACTCGACAGCAATTTATTCAGTTTTAAAGGAGCGCAGAGCGAATCTTTTATTCTAAGTGGCAATAGTAGCGCCTAAACCAACTCGTTAGTATGCTGCAGTTCAAAGTGGACGGAGGGGGGAGGGGGGGGGACATTACCATCACAAAGTGGACCTCTATACCCACTGGTATGGACCAACAGACCCTCGGCTCAATATGTGATGCAGATTACTGTTAAAGTGTGGGCTATTTTCTTGTTTTGTGGTGTGAAATTTCTAAATTGATTATTTATTATATTATTAAGATATTAAAGCTGATTAATTTGAATATTTAAGGTTTTTGATGGATTTGTATGTTATACTTATTTGGTTGAGAAATATGTGGGCTTAGTAAATACCGTAAGGTTTAGATTAGCTGATATCGTTAGTCTTTGAATCTTCACTCCATCTCTAGGAATCTGCATAACAATCAACCATTACAGAACTGCGCCTGCGCAACTACCTCGTAAATTGTATGTTGGTTTTTGAAGTTAAATTAAACTTCCACCATTCAATCTATAAATACGCACTAACTACATATTTATACGTTTTACTCGATTTTATCGGCGTATACCCGCGCGGCGTAACGTCGCCTGCTTGGGGTAAATTGGAGATTTTTTCAATCGAACCCGATATCAGAATTCGCGCATCGGTTAGCCGAACCCGTCGATCCCCTTTCCTATTTATGGAAAAAAAATTAAACAGCTTTTAGCCCGGTGAGCGCAAAAAACGAATCGTCTCAGGTAATCGAAATAATGGCGAGGACGCGCGAAAAAAATTCACTAGGGGCGGAAAAAGAAACGGATTCGGAGAAAAAAGTTTTAATTTTTTAATTCTGCGTCGAAGGGGTGCACTAGAGGTGTGCAGGGGGGGGACTTGCATCGTGCAGCGAACTATATCGGCCAGTCCGCGCGCGTCTCTCGACACGCGAGTACGTTCCGCGACACGAGCATACGTCATCAGACACGCTGACTCCCGGAGTGCCCACAGTCTGCTGCGATGGTGCTCACCACTTGCGTGCGCGCCCTGCAGCGCCAATACCACACCACCTACCGTAAGCTCTCTGTATTGCTGCCTGATTTTCATCTACACCTTGTATGTGTGTCTTGTCATAGTCAAGTGTAAACATTGAATTTTTACTTGTAATAAATTTTTATTTATGATGTTCTTTGGAAGTATTTGTATCAACTCTTCTGTAGATCAAAATATAGGTTAGAGAGATATACCTATTATACACTCATGAAAATAGCGAAAAGTTTTTTAAGGTCTTTTAGATTACTTATTAAGTACTAATTTATTTGTTTACAATTTGTTGTTTTCGTATTCATGAATTGTCTATGTCGTTGAAATAATGCTCTATTGATAGGTATTTCAGGAAATAGAGGTTTTACTGCTGTTGTTAGACTTCCTTGAGAAGGTTTTTTTGTTTGATTTATGATTATTTAAATTGGTGTGTAATTCACCCACCTTTGCACAACTTTATGGTTGTGATTAGTTAGTTATTACAGGCTACACTTGCGTTCAAATTCACTTTCATTTATTTTACTGAAATAGACGATTCAACTTTCAATATTATTATGTGTATTACAATAACTCTATTAATATATGTTATGAAAATAATTACCTACTAACTTATGGATTTTATTATCGGGTTCGATTAAAACAAGATAATTTAATTATCAAATAGATATCGACCAAGTAATGTTTCTCTTACATCCAAAGGTGTACTATTATAATAGCTAGCTATTATAATTTCATAAAGTTTTCTAATGTTCCGCTAAAATTATATTTTTTTCCTTTTATGTGAAGACGGAGAGAAATTATTTTATCCATTCACATGCCTGCCCAAGGGAAATAGAGATATAGATAATCCTTTGGTAGTGTTGAAAAAGTTCGAGAATTGCAGGAAAATAGCGATCATAGTTAAAAGGTATATTTTTTTTACTATACCACTTTAAAAAAATTGCAACAAAAAATCCACCCCCGCCCAGGCATCCAAGATTACCCTTTGATAGAATAAATGTAAAAATCAGTAAGTAGATACAGACCGACAAAAAACATACGAAACGTAGCGATGACGTCTCTATACAATTACAATACTATAGATTCGGCAGTTTTTTACTTGCTACGTCTATCTTCGCTGTTTTTGCCGATTTCAAAGTGCAGGATATTTGAATACAGTGCATTATATGCCCTTCCCACGACGCGCACAATGCATGCGCTTTTTAATGCTTCTTAATCCACATGACTTAATCCAACCATGTCAATGAAACATTTCAAACGTGCGAAGGTAGAGGTTTTTTAGTCTTTTAGTATTTGTTAACCGTAGCTGTTCGTAGCGCGCTCGTAGTAAGCACTAAAACTACCTATAGAAAATATTTTTATAACTTTTTGCTAATTTCTACGCGTACCTATACAAATAATCCATTACTCTCTATATTTATTAATCTTTTACTTATCTTTATCTATTAATTGTTTTCCTATACTAAAAACAATAAAAATTAAATTGACATTACCATATCCCTTTTAAAATCAATTTTGAATAGGTATATAAAAGTTTTTTGTTTCTAAACCGAATGCGCCTATAATAATAATACATTTCGGAGATGGTCAGATAAACCTATCCTGACGTGTGATGATTAATTCTTTAGTTTCGAGTATTTCTGCGGGTAGCAGCGGCGCGGAATTCGGAAAAAAAAAGACAAAAAAAAGTAGAAACGGGAAGAAATTGCACCTGAGTGTATAATGAGTGCGGACGTGTGAGGCTTCGCGGGTCTACGGGCCACGTAATGCCTCTCATTGGATTAATTCCCTAATTAGTTAATCTAACGTTAATCCCATTACCTCGCGCCCGAAACCAGATCTATACGTTATTGATACGATACCATTTGATATTTGATGAAATTAGAATATAAACATTTTACTATAGCTGTCACTGTAACTTATGGTTATGCTATTGTGTTATTTTAATGTTTTTTTAATATAAGCCCACTTTTTGTAAAAAAAAAAAACAAAACGCCATGTATTTTCGATTTAGCTTACATAATAGTTGGACGGACTATTATGAGAAAGGCTATGCGTGTACTGGGAATGAGTAGTGAGATAACGGATATAGGGATGAATGGAAGAAAAGTACAGATTGCGGCGACCACAAATGAATGGGAACAGGGCAGGAAGATTATGATGCTAGATTTTACAAGTCGGCTTTAGGTCATGCAGTATTCAGCAAACGTACCTAACTATTTGTTATTCTTCTTGTTCCAGAGGAATCCGGTGATCTAGTGAAGTCGCCTTCCCCGCCGCCCAGCCATGGTGAATACCTTTTTTATTTATATTTTACCTACATCATTACCCACACGAACACAACATACGTGTCTATTGCCTGTGATATATAGACGCACGCGCACAGCATCACCTAATCTCTTCTGCGCATGCGCATGCTATTGTAAATCTTCACAATGCGGGTGTCAACCCTTCCTCGCCAGAGATATTATTCTCAATTAAATAGCAGTTTGTCTAAGACGTGTGGAGGGTTAGGGAGAGCACGCGTGGCGCACGCGTATCTCAACCAACCCTTTCTCGAAGGCAGGCGTCGAGAAAGTTACTGCCGGTGTTGTATTGTGCGCACAGGCACGATATTAGGTGTATGGTCGAAAGGGAAACCTTTCAATGAGGTCATAATAAACTTTTAACTTCTGTTATATTGTATATTATTTTGAAAGTGTAGCTTAAAAAACAATACTTTAGACATTCTAAAATATATAAAAAAACACATTATAAAAAATTATCTTAGAGAAATTGAATATTAACGAAAATATAAGTATTTTTGTGATTTTTAGGGTTCCGTACCTCGAAAGGTAAAAACGGAACCCTTATCCGTCCGAAATTTGGCACGAAGCAACAATAAAGAAAAATTGAGAAAACCGTAAATTTTTAGTTACATCATAGAATAAAACAGGTTTGTACGGAACCTCGGTGCGCGAGTGCGACTCGCACTTGGCCTGTTTACTAATTTAACTGACTGTTAGTATGAATATTCCACTAAACCAAATCTTCCTATAATTTTTAATTTAGAGATATTGTTGAAATCGGTCAGATCGGTGTTATTAACAAAAATCCGTCAAACCGCAATATACAGGGTGTAACAAAAGGGGTATGTTAAGCGAGAAGCTATGTAAGTAGCCTACTAAAAGGAACCTATCTACAAAATTTCAGACTCGAAATCTCAATTTAATTTCCCAGGTAGTATGGAGAATTCCTAAACAACTTAAGAATGTTCATACAATTTTTAAAAATAAATATGCGAATTCGAGTCTTAAATTTTGGAAATAGGTTCTCTATAATGGTCTATTTACATAGCTTTTCGCTTAACATACCCTTTCTGTTACACCCTGTAGAATGTAAATGTTAGTATAATTGCATGGACTGTAATTAATGTATTTACCGCGTAAAATAATATACTTACCCCCGAGATAAAGGCCAGCTAGCACTTCCTTACATAACATGTCCGATAATTTACACAAACATAAAGCGATATGACTGCCCTAAGACACATCTAATGATAGTTCTTGATCACAAATACAATATGCCGTTTAGGCTCCAACTAGAGTGTGCCAAAAAAATAATTATACAATATATACAGGATTACTGGAAAAGTCGTGTTGAATATTAAAGGACATTATTTTTCAGGTCTCAGGTCAAGAATATTACTAGGTGTCCGAAACTCAACCGTTTTGGAGATATCGCATTTCAAACTTTTTTTTATTACCTACCTTATTTCTTTTGCTTTTTGTAATTTTTTTAGAATTTCACCCATCGATTTAGAATACCCAAGATACACTGTCACCGATGATTTGACCTCATTTACGTAATTTAGCTAGTTTTACCTAAAAATAAAAATGTATGCTCTGCTACCTGAACTGTATTTATACTCAATACTCAATAATTTATTGCATTCATATGTAGTTAAGGATCTTAATTAATAATTGACAGATAACATATGACCCTGTTGGGCACAACAACATGTTTTTAGTGTGGTAGGCAGACTGAAGCATTTCATTGTAAATTTCGGGTTCTATTTTAATTGTACCATTCGTCATGTTAATTATAATATTTTATTTATTTATTACACATTATCATGTACTTCTTGTAGTAGGTAGTATATTTATAATATTTTATTCATTTTTAATTTTAAGTCACGATTGGATTAATATTTAGTCAATGTTTTGCCTATTTATAGGCAAGTGTTACGAGTATACCTTTTTGAATAGCTAAAGAAGTTATTAAAACTATTAGCAGATTAGGTTCCATACTATTTTTTGTAAAGCTTTTCTAAGTTAAGAACACTATTAGAAAATTCTTTATTTCTAGCGGTTGTGAATCAGTTTTTTTAAGCTGTTAGTAGTATGTTTAGTTTTTGTGATAAATTTTATTAATTTACATGTTTTCTAACTAGATACATCAAAAAAGACAACCCTATGAGGTCAAATTCAAAAAAAAATGACAAAAAGCAAAATAAATAAGGTAACTTTAAAAAGTTTGAAATGCAATATCTCCATAACGGCTGAGTTTCGGACACCTCATAATAGAATAAAATCCAGAAATAACCTGATAAATAACGTCCTTTAATATTCAACACGACGTCTACCTACAGTCACGGATCTGTTCTCTAATCCTACAGAAGGAACAGAAGTAGTATGTATTACATGTAGGCTACTGGCCACTCACGAATCGTCCGTGTTCAATGTACAATTTGCATTCGCATAGGAAGTTCGGGAAAAGCATTCTTATTAGACTTTTACATTAACAAAAGGAAGCCACGGTACAAATATTACGAAAAAGAAATAGTAGTTTTGCTTCGGCGTTGATGAGTCAGATAGGATAAGTAACCTACCTGGTTTATATAATAGATACACGAGTAGCTCACTCGGACAAAGTCGCGAGCATCCACTTGTAATAAAGAATAATATAAAAACACTAATCTTTCGACTGCAACTGCTGAATCGTCAAGCCTACGCAGCCGGCGCCTTAGGAACATGGAAGTTAGTACCTAATCGTTTATTTACGTGCTAAATTTAACCAATACAGTAAATACTCAAGAGTAATTACTTAATATAATAAGAAAAATAATTAATAAGATAGAATTATGAGGGAGAAATCACCAGAAGAGTGCAGCTTGGGTGTGCAGCGTTTGGGAAGTTGCGTCATATCTTTGAGTCATACTTGCCACAATGCCTCAAGACCAAGGTGTTGGATCAGTGCATTCTACCAGCCATAACTTACGGAGCCGAGACGTGGAACCTGACGGTGGGGCTGGCTCACCGATTACATGTCACTCAGAGAGCTATGGACAGGTCAATGCTCGGAATCTCGCGAATGGACAAAGTCCGAAATGAGATTATCCGGCAGAAGACCAAAGTGACAGACATAGTCTCGAAATGTAGCAGTCTGAAGTAGCAGTGGGCCGGCCACATCTGTTGTAGAACCGATGGACGGTGGAGTAAACGGGTTCTCGAATGGAGACCACGCTTCGGCAAGCGTAGCGTTGGGCGCCTTCCGCCCAGATGGACCGATGACTTAAAGACGACGGCTGGTAGTGACTGGATTGCAAAAACGGGAGATCGAGCTATGTGGCGTACACTGTGGGAGGCCTACGTCCAGCAGTGAACTGCAATAGGCTGACGATGACGATGATGATGACGTTCGAAATCTTATCACGGATCACGGCACTCCTCACTATGCAAATATCGAGAATCAATCACGTGTGTATCGCGGCCGCTTTGTCTTACGATAGTTAAATCACTAAATTGAAAGTTAGTAGTACATTGACATTGAAATTACGAGTACCTATAACAAATTATAACTAAATCACAATTAAATTACATTTACAATTCCAACATTTTCGAAACAAAGTTCTCTCGCGGCGACGCGCAGGAGTGGCCTAGGAGGAAATTGAAAATGGAACAGCGCATTCCTTTCTGGAAAATGGAAGAGTTTTTTTATTTTCCCAAAGCAATGCAAAGGAACTATGTGCTTACGGCCTAGTATTTTGTATCATGATGGTGTAGATGATTCCTAATTGTGTAGTGGTAGATAATAGAAGGACGCGATATATAGAATACCGTCCGTACTAGTTAGGTATCTTTCATAATGTAATGCCAATGACCGACATCTAATGACATCATTGCATACATCCAATATTATGATATTTTGTAGAAAAATCTTGTTCCCAACAGCGGTTTCCTTGCTTTCTTACAAACTGTGTCCAAATGTTTGTGCAACCTAGTCTTTATATATTTTTATATATTTATTCATGAAATGATGAGTAGGTCCTACATACAGTATAAAAAGTAAATACTTACCTACGGCACCATGTGGTTCTATCGGCCCTTGGTGCTCTGCCTACCCCGTAAGGGATAAAGGCGTGATTACATGTATCTATGTATGTACTTTCCTACGGGTCGAAACTAAAAACATTTTAGAAAATTTTAAAAATGGTCTTTATGATCCTGTAATTCTACTTCTGGCCTCACTTCCGGAACAAAGCCGTGTCTATATGTATAGGTACTCGTATGTATGTTGATTGTTGGTGTTCTAATAGCTCGTGCTAGTCCTATTTGTATGAAATGTAAAAAAAAATGTTCACTTAAATATATATTGTTGAATCGATATCTTATTTAAAATGCCAGCGTGATCTGTAGCGCAGACTACGAAAACGTTCTACAAGCTACGAAACTACTACGGGAAATTAAATTTTAAATTACATATGGGATGCAAAACTTATTGTTTATAAAAGTCTGGTATTTCTATTATTATAAAAAACGGCCAAGTGTGAATCGGACTAGCGCACGTAGGCTTTCATACTATTATCCGCTTATGTATTTTTTGTACGATTTTAATGGTAGCCTGAAGGACTTTTCCATTTCTACCGAGCTTGGTGTTGTAACTCGAACTATGGTGCACCCCATATGCAGTTGGGACTTTCTCACTTAGCCTCCTTATTCGACGATTAAAAACATAACGTTTTGTTTTTTGCATTTACCTTTCTTTCAGATGGCTCGGCGAGCGGCGAGGGCGACGTCAGTGGCGACGAGCGCGCCTCCTCCCGCTCCCCGCACTCCCCGCGCCGCTCCCCGCCGCGGGACCACCCGCCACAGCTACCCGCCGCTCACTCACTGCTGGTATGTGCAATGGTAGCAAAGAATACCACCGAAATGTAAAGATAGCACCCAAAAAAGACCACTGGCTCCATGATATACGCGGACAGTCACCGCCTAACACCTTTTTGAGACTACTGGCAAGCATCTGTCCACCCCACATTCAGCCCCATAGCTCATGACCTTAGTTTCCCATCGCAATAGTCTTTGTACATGGTGGATACCATCGCCGGGTTTATCATAATTGTGCACTCGGTATTGGTATCCGTCGTGTGTATCCCACACCAAATGAAACGAAGTGTCTTAACATCTTGGCTATGGTCGGATGCATGCCTCCAAAGATCGGGACTTATCTGGACAATGACATAAGGTTGGGTCAAGCTCGGGACTACCTGATTACCATACAAGATCCAATCAGTTGTTGCTTCTTGATTCAACACCATCCTGAAAGCATTCTCATTATGTATAACACCGGTGTATTGGCACCGAACCCTCAACTCGTAAGTCTCTTCAACGTTTGTATCAAACCATTGCAGTTCAATTATATGGTTGCTCATACCCACCCCTTCATACATTTGTGTTGTGCACAGAGCGCGGTAGGCGCAGTGGGCGCGGCGGGCGGCGGCGCTCTGGCGCAGCTGCAGCACCTGCTGCTGTCGGGGCACGGCGCGCACTCGCTGCTGCTGCACTCGCACGTGCAGCACGCGGTGGCGCAGGCCGCGGCGCACCAGCTGCAGCAGCTGCAGGCGCGGCAGCATGCGCAGCACACGCAGCCGCAGCAGCTCACAAGGGGTATGTGGACCCTTACATTGAATCATCATTCAGAATTCATCAATGCAATAAATGAATCTAAACTAAACTAATAATCTCGTGTCTCGTATCTTAGGATGGGAATCCATCATTTTATCGTAATTCCTTTCAACGATTTTCATTACACATAAAACAATTCGCAGAACTTTTAGTACAATATTTAACAAATCCCAGAATTAGGTTACATCGCAATTTCATTTCCTCGAATATACATTATCTAAAACACATTTCGGTAAAATTAAAAAAAATCTGTATTCACAATCTGTATAGACACCCATCTTAGGATATCCTGTCCACCTTTGCCTTTCTATAAGAACGTCAATGTCCTGAAACTTAGTTCTAGTTTGCTTAGACTATCTATCTGATTTGCTCCTCTCCATCTGCAGGCGCGGGACGCTCGCCGTCGCCGCGCGTGACTCCGCCTGGCGCCGCCGCGTTCCTGACGCCGCAGACGCCGGGCTCGGGCCGCGCGCGCTCCCCCGCGCTTGCACGCGCACGCGCACACGCCGCTGCACGCGCACGCGCACAAGCCGCGCGCACTCGAGCCGGCCGCCGACGACACCGCCGACCTCGAGGAGCTCGAGCACTTCGCCAAAACCTTCAAGCAACGCCGCATCAAGCTCGGTCAGTAGCATCCGGTCACAAGTCCCGACGGTAGCGGTGACCATTACTAACGAGGCGTATTGTTGTCGCAGGGTTCACGCAAGGAGACGTCGGACTCGCGATGGGCAAACTGTACGGGAACGACTTCTCGCAGACGACGATCTCGCGCTTTGAGGCGCTCAACCTCAGCTTCAAGAACATGTGCAAGTTGAAGCCGCTGCTGCAGAAGTGGTTAGAGGACGCGGACTCGACGCTGGCGGGCGGCGGAGGCGGCGGCGGCGGCGCGGCGCTTGGCGCGGGGCTGGCCGAGGCGGTGGGCCGGCGCCGCAAGAAGCGCACGTCCATCGAGTCCGGCGTGCGCGTGGCGCTCGAGAAGGCCTTCCTGCACAACCCCAAACCCACCAGCGAGGAGATCGCCGCGCTCGCCGACGCGCTCTCCATGGAGAAGGAGGTCGTGCGCGTCTGGTTCTGCAACCGGAGGCAAAAGGTAAGTGTCGGCCCTTTGCAGCGTATCTGCTCAGCTAAGTCATAATTTTAGGAACCAAATCATAACTTGCTGAATTTTTAAACCGTATGCTCGTCAGGATATAAAGCTATAGATCTGTCTCTGATACGTTCCAGGAGAAGCGTATCAACCCGCCGGCGGGCGAGAGCGGAAACGGCAGCTCCACTTCGCCGATGCTGATGCCGCTGGCGCACTCTCTGCCGCACCTACAGCACGCGGGCCTGGCGGGTCACGCCGGGCATGCCGGACATGCCGGGCACGCCGGGCACACGCCCCTGCCGCCGCACCAGATGCCGCACGGCAGCCTGCAGCCCCTGGCGCTGCTGGCGCGCGCCCCGCAGCGCGACTGACGCGCCCACGTGTCTCACTTCGCGCGCTAGTTCGCGCACAGATCGAATTTCGCCGAGCGAGAGGAAACTCCCGACTGGAGGAGACTCTGGAACGCGCCGTTGTACATTGTGACGATTTAGTATCTAACTTTGATCGACGATCAGGTGTTGTAACTTCCTAGGTTTCCGTATGTAGTCGGCCGACGCGCGCGAGTCCCGTCCAGACCGCGGTCCCGCACGGTCGCACTGAGTCCCGCTCGGTCCTGCTGTGTCCCGCTCGGTCCCGCAAGGTACCGCACGGCAGCCGCGCGCGCCGGCCGCGTGTAGTGACGGACGGCCCGCTCCATGTGTATATATTAGTGCATAGATGTATATGGGAGGCTTCGGCCTCGCGTTTGTAAATTAGACAGTAAGTTTATATAATTATGTGAAAATTATTTATGTGGCGGTGCGATCCCGCGCCGCCGTGTACAGAGCTCATATCAGTTAGCGCGCAATGCGTAGTAAGGTGGATGTGTAGAAAATTATCTATATGTTACAATAAAACATTATAGAGAATATCTGTATGTATTTTATTTATTGTTCTAGAAATAGGCTAAAATAAAACTGCAATGAATGGGTATAAAAAAATGATTATACTTAGAAAAATCCCTTCTAATAAAGTGAAAGATTTTATACCTGTTTTTCTTTTGTGTTTACCTTTCTCAGCGATTATTCAAGAACCTCAAGAAAGAGAGAAAATTTTATGATTGAATACTGGCAGGAGAAGTTATCATTCTGATGTCAGAAATCTCTCAGAACTAGACGATAGGCCGTAGAATGCCGTAGAGTACTTATATTTCATAATTATAATTCCTATGCCTGATTTCGGAACTGTAATTGTTTCGATGCAGTGACAGAGATAGTAAGAATTAGCCATCATTCTAAGGAACTATTTGATGAAACGCACTCTACCTATTGATAAGTACCTACGAGTATAACTACCTACTGTTTTCTTCAAAAGATCGGATTGAAATTTCCGACTCTCTATTTTGAAATCAAAACTCACACTTTTCATAAGATGTATAGCAACTTAAGTAGGTAGGTACTCGAGAAGAAAACGATTAACCATGAATTTATTATGAAAATATGCTTATTGCTTCTGAGATATAAAAAATATTCAATTGTGAAATTATGGTATTCTGTATGGTATAATTGCTGAAGTAATACCTAGATAATCTACATCTAATAATCTGTATCTTGTAATCCTATCCTACTAGCGACATCTATCGACAAGTTGGTAAATTAACTATAAAATAAATAGACTATAACACTCTCAGCACAAGTAGCATGACCTGCAAAACACGATACGATAAACCGATTTATCGACATTTAGCCTGTCAAAATATGATAAATATAGCCGCCACGCCCCATGTTGAATTTTGTATAGAGACGATAGACACGATACGATACCTTCGATATCCACGATGCGTGGTCATGCTAGGGGGGCTGGAGGGGTATGAACTATGAAAATAAATTATTGGAGACCCGAAAAATGTTTTACAACGTAAGTAACTAAGTTGTTCTTCATTATGCGCAGGTTCGTTAGTTACAGAAATTTATTTAAACCGTCATCTAGTGATAACTATTAGCACCTCTCAGCTCTCAGAATCTAACTCCTACGAGCCGCTTACTTACCCTATTCATACGAAATTGTTTTACTATTCAAGCACGAGATGGCGCTACTAGTCGCAAAGTCATCGGCAATGAATTTATTGCTTGCTTGTTTACCTTTATAATGCCGGCTATAACTAGGTCAAACGCACATCTTTACTAATTATAAGCAAGTACTTAAGTATGTGTAAGTATACAGTAGTTTATTTATTTCTTAGGTACCTGAGTAGGTACTAAACGTATGGTTAATTTTTACGTGAATCTATTAATCAATTTACCTATGCCGACGATTAAAAGTAATGGTACCTATGTATTCGCACGTAACGTAATCTCTAATCTAAAACAATATCAAATTAAGTAGATTAAGGCGAAGAACTACACTTGCTACAAAACGTATTGTATTGAACTTGGAGATATTTTATAGGAGAGAAAATGTAATAAGTATTCATGAGTTTTGTTATCTTATCACTAAGTACGTACCTACAGTAAAGTATCTACTTACAAAAAGATTAAAATTAAAAAGTGATTTGTTTGTAATGTGACTATCTAAAGATAGAACAGTGAGAAATTTCGCAATCAATTCAGCGAATCCGTTTGGAAGTGAAGGTGCTAAACAATGTGTACTTAAGTAGGCAGGTAAGTAATACGGAGTCGTCGACATCTGAACAGTTTACAATAAAGGTCGAGCTCTGACCCCGCGGGGAACACTAAACACTGTGTCAACTACAACGCGTGCACTTGTAGATACTCCGTCAAGTCTAGTGCCTATACTTATACTTAAATAAATAAATACTTATTAGCTGTGACAAAATTAATTCGATACTTTAACGCTAAACTTGCCAGAGCGTTTCTATTTTGCTGACATTACTTATCTACTAATGTAATGCGGCTTGTTCCTACATACATACATATAATCACGCCTTTATCCCTTATGAGTAGTTATGAGGTAGGCAGAGCACCGAGGGCCGACAGAACCACATGGTGCCACTTCTAACCAATTTTGAGCTTGTTCCTTAAAACTAAAAAGTCTACAGGTGCTGATGCTGGGTTTACTAGAATCTATTACTAGAATACATAATGCATCTCCTTCCGAACAGAGTCAATAATGAAACTCAGTGGCATTCTCCCAGGTGATGAGCTTGCTACTTGAAACTAATGCCGAGCCCCGCTATAATGCTAAACATGGCCGTAGTACCTTCGTAACCCAGCTACCCCATTTTCGGAACACACACATCCGTGGATATAAGTATGGATTTTTCCTTTAGTGACATCATACACATGAAAAATAATTATGATAATTTGAAAAATCTGCACCAAAATGATAACGTAGGCTGCGTGCGTTGGCGTCGCCTTAACAGCGCAGCGATAGATAGATACCGGCCGTTATCAGTGCGCGATTACACGCAGAGCGCAGCGCACGCGCCGCGCGACTCACACGACGGCGACGCGACGCGACGCGAGTTGACGCGACATGCACACCCGCGACCGCCTGCCCGAGCTGCAAGCCGTGAGTACCACCAGACAGTCTGCAAACACATGCACAGACGCACCGGCTCATTAGTCGAGGCGCATTGACATTGTCGGATTACGTAAATTCTACCGGCATATCAAAAACACAGTGGATTATTATTTAAAATTACGAAATGAAATTATTATCTCCTTGGACAAGATTGTAAACTTGTCACGTTTAAGCCATGCAGTATGTGCTAACTGGTATATTTGCCTTGTTCGCCGCGACACGTAATCTAGATCCATGCGAAGCGATAACTCACGCGGTTTGGTGTCCTACTCACCACAGATACCATTATTGTGAAAATAAAAAGATGTTTTTATGGAAATGATGACTAGTTTTCAACTCCCATTACACCAGTGTCTGGAGATGTAGATTTCATTCATCGGTTAGAAGTACAGTTAAACTGCATCTATTTAGATCGCAAGTCGTAGGCGGGCCGAGTGTGCGATGTTAATTGAAGTGAATCACAGATTTCCGCGGCTGGCCAGGGTCGATGACCGGCGAGGTGCTATTGTCCTAGACTCCTAGACCAGCTGTATTCGAGGATATACAATAACAGATGCTGGGTTGCAGAAGGCGCGCGGCGCGGGCGCAGTGCTGATGACGCTGCTGCAGACCTGCCGCCGAACAATTCTGAGAAAAAATATGAAAAACTTGAGGATGTTTTGCTTCAGGTACCTTTTTTCATATTGCATTCTATAACGCATAGAAGTTTGAGCAAAATTAAATAATAGTTTTGTATTATTACGGTCCACTTTCCATTCAAGCGTTATTAGACTCCCTAATTGAAGTAATTAGCATTAATATAGAAGCGTCCTTAATGTCTAGACACGTGTTAGTTTGTACTGATGCGATATCATCAGGAATCACAATCACCTCTGCTATGGAGATCCTGATCAGAATACAAAAGTGTTGGCCATTACCAGAACTTCCAATTTATAGTAAGATATCAATAGTATTTTTCATAATAGTTTACCCATGGACATTGGACTTTATTTATTCTAAAACTTAGCATGTGGTTTTTTGTAGGTACATGTACCATACATCTCCAGCGAGAAATCAGTGGTACAATAACGTACTTACATTAGCTTGACCTTATCTCAATAACTACAATACAATACAAGACATTTTAAGAATGATTGCATTGTTGAACTCCAAGAAAGTTTGACGACATTATAACTGTATATATTATAGCTAAATCAATTTGCATAATGTTAAAGTTCACGGATTACTAAGCAGTTATTCATTGGTGTGTGTATTTGCTAGCCTATTCCCTAATAGTAATATTCATTATAGCAATAACATTGCAAGATGAAATAAATAATCCAAGGTTCAAACTGCATTCATGACATCATCAGCCGATAATAATTTCTGAGTTACAAAATTACACGTAGTTTTTGTGCCTCATTAGCCGCCGTGTTTTTATCTTTGGCATATTTTGTAAACATTATCTCCAACTTTATTATTGTATGGATTTCCAGACTTTATTATCCGTGATTTCATCACGCGGTTTAAAGGTAACCTTACCTCGACGAATAATTAACTAACTTCAAAGATTATTGTGATATATATGAATAGATCGAGCATAAAATTATTGTTGTTTCTTATGAGCAGTTAACTGTATGATCAAGCTCTTCTGAGCGTTTGCACAAGGATCTTCTTCTTAAAGCTATCGTATGATTCCATCTTCAATATTATCTTTATGACAATTCAGGTCGTTACTGTTAATCCTATATTATTCAATACTACGGAATAGGTCACTAACATCGGCCTTATGTATAATAAATGAAATGGTATAATCGTAAAAGTCAGTTTCCTCCATGACTCAGACTCTACTCTGGGACTCAGGGCGCCTTACTAGCAACTTGTATCTGGTATTTTATGATGCTTAATATGGCTGGGGGATCTCATGATCCTGCAGTTCTACTCCTTATAAGAAATGACCGATATGTCTGACAGGCAGAGCGTGCAGCTGGCTGGCAGCGGGAGATGGAAGAGCACACCGGTGGGATACGCGCGATCCTCTCCGATGACTCCTTCCACAACAATCCCGGTATGTATTGCAATTGACACAATATTATACTGATGTCCTACAGTCTTCTTACGAGGACGACTAATTTGCCTGTCTATGCCTGCGTAACTGAAAGTCCTGGGTTCGAATTTTTAATATGGATATCTGTTTACAAATCATATAAATTTTCCTGTATCACGATTCATAATCGACATGAATACATATCAGGCAAAAGGTTTTAATCAGATCCACTCCTTTCTATTCCAGCAATGCAAGTGCGCCTGGAGACACTAGGCTCGCTCTGGCAGGGAGTTTCACAGAAGTTGGCGGCGGCACTGCGCGAGCTTGACGCTGCGGCTAGAGGCTCTGAGTAAGTTCTATTGAGGCAATAAAACAACAAGTCCTATCTTCCTAATAAACAAACTAAATGAAGAGGAAACATTTTTTTCGCCCGTTTACAAATTGTTCGAACCTGCAACAAATAATGTACAACCCCTTATGTCAGTGGGAACACGGGCATTCTCCCAGGCATAAGCTAGCAAGTTGACACTGATCATTTACCCGCTGGACTCCATTAGGATGTTGCAGTTCTGGCATCCCCGTTTCAGGAACACAGCGGTGTATACCTATCAGTAATTTGTTTTTGACATGTGACTAGATTGGTAAAAAGAAACATCTTTTACTATGGGACCATCTCCGAAATCGTGAAAAACATAAGCTTTTTCAAACATTTTGCTGTAGGTATTAAAGTTTGTATAGAACAGCTGATTTTTTTCACGATTTCGGTGTTTTACAAGGAAATTACTTATTTTGAAAATAACTTATATTATATGTGTGTATGTAACATCTTCCAGTGTGGTGTCGAGGGCGGCGCGGTTACAGGCGGTGGCCCTACGATCACGCTTCGCGGAGGCGCTGCGGGAACACCTCGCGCTGCTGCAGGGAGTGAGGGACCATCGACGCGGGCTGCTGCTAAGGCAGGCGAAACTTAGTGAGTGATATTACTGGCATTAGGTTCTGTTAGGTTGATCTATTGATCCGGCTTTCAGGAGTTGTAGTGGCGGGAATGAACGGAGGGCCAATCTTGGTTGGCATTTAGTTGCATAGATCATGAGAGGTAGGTATTTAATTGGTATGGCGAATTGCAAAATAATGATTGGCGAAGAAAGATTGGAGCAAGTGACTGAGTTCGTGTATCTGGGGACTTTGTTTACAAGGGATGGTAAGCATGACAAAGATATTGCAAGGAGAGTGAATGCTGGGAATCGGGTGAATGGGGCATTTAATTATTTTATGAGTAGCCAGAAAGTGTCGCAAGCGGCACGTCTAGCTGTTCATGGAGGTGTTTTGGTGCCGACTCTTATGTATGGAAGTGAAAGTTGGGTATGGCAGAAACCAAAACATCAAAGTCAAGTGAATGCAGTGGAAATGAGAGCCTTGAGAAGTATGTGTGGAGTCACTTTGAAAGATAGGATAAGAAATGAGGTGATCAGAAAGAAGTGTGGTATAAATGAGGACGTGGTGACGAAGATTGTGAAGGGTATGTTGAGGTGGTTTGGGCATGTAGAGAGGATGAGTGAAAGTAGACTGACAAAGATAGTGTACAACAGAAGAGTGGATGGAAGGGTTGGAAGGGGAAGACCTCGCCGGACTTTCACCGATCAAATTGGTGAAATTCTAAAGAAAGGTCACGTCAAGAGTGCTCTAAACCGACGAGCGTGCATGAAGAATATCATGAAAGTAGATGAAGCGAAAGAGGTGTGTCAGGATCGTAGCAAATGGAGATCCGTGATCTCTGCCTACCCCTCCGGGAAAGAGGCGTGATTATTATGTATGTATGTATGTATGTAATGAGCTTCTTTGAGAATTCTGAGCAGGGTTGGCGCGCGCAAGCCACTATGGTGTTGAAGATCAGGTGAAGATAGATCTTGCATATTTTGCATTCGCTGCAGTCTGTGGTAAAAAGTATTCTAAAGGTTACTTTGGATTTAATTCAAATTGAGATGTCTAATAATGTCTATCAATGGACATAATGTTAAATCTAAATTTCAAAGGAAACAATTTTGCGGCGACCCCCTTCATAATGGCATAAGGGCAGTAAGATAATGATTATCTATGAAAATAAATCAGTAACTACTGATCTATGACATAATTTGTTTCGTGTTTCTTCTTTCAGCTAATCTCAGCATAACTGAAGAAGAGTGTGAAAGTCTACTGGAATCAAATAACTTATCGATATTTGTAGAAAACGTAAGTCTTATTTGTATAACTTACAGTAAACAACTTTAGTTCGTTAAGGGCAAGTGGACGGATTCTCAGTCATTCAGGACAAAACATTTTATATGTATAGATTCAATTTCAGCTGTTTCTCTTTTATTTTACCGACAGTGGAATGGAATTGTGTTCTTGAAACAAATATTAATCTAAATATCATATTCGCTTCATATGATAACCTAACAAGAAATCGTAACATCTTCAGCTAGAAGCCGAGACGGCGGAGGCCCAGCGCGCCCTCCGCGACACGGAGGCGAGACACAACGAGTTACTGCGAGTGGAGCGCGCGCTGAGGGACGTGCATGAACTGTTCCATACGCTCGGGAGCCTCGTCGCTGCTCAGGTCTGTACAGAAGTCCTTCATACGAGTATAACAACTATTGATGATGCAGCTTGAAACTTAAAGTGAGCTTCTATCATACAATGCTACAGTCCGTTTTATAGGATAACGCCTATACCTGATTTCTGAATACCGATATTGGACTTAGGAGGATATGCCATCATTTAAAGGAACTATTTGGTGAAACGCATTCTAATTATATCTACGTCAGTCTTCTACAACCATGGAAAGTTTTAGGGGTTATTACTTTTATTATATTCGCCAAAGAACATTTTGCCCCATGAGTATCACTGATTCTGGTATATGTACGCTGTGTAGGTGTTTCCTTAAATAAATAACGAGTAGCTCCCCACTACTTCATCCGCGTAAACTTTAGCATTCTCGTGAGAATTTCGGAAAATCCTTTCTTAGTAGATCTTCAGACTTATATAATAGAAATAGCACGACTGTAACGGTGTCCGTAACATTCCAGCAAGAGCAGATCGACAGCGTGCAGTACCTGGCGCTGCAGGCGAGCGAGCACGTGGACGGCGGCCAGGCCGAGCTGCTGAAGGGGCGCGTCTCTAAGACCGGCGCCAGGAAGGTACGCCCAGCGACCCTCGGTGCACCTGTCTTATCCTTACACACACGGCTGTGCCATGGAGTAGCCAGAACTGTAGGATCATGAATCAGCCGCCTTTAGCATAGCGGGGTAATGCTCAGTAATGCCTGAGAAAATATACGAGTTCCTGGACTCTTACGACATGCACCTGATGTATTTTCTAGTAAAGCCCCACATCAGCATAGAAATCTTACCTAACTTTAATTTTTGTTTTTTCTGGACCAGTGAAGTAAGTAAGCCTCATTCAGGTATATAGGTAATACCATTTTCTTGCCTGTTGCATACAACTTTATTGCAGCAATAAATTACTTAAATAGTATTCAATTAGAAGTCTTGAATGTACAAGAAAATGGTATTATGTAAATGGCTATCACTTTAACTTTGGGCCGAATAAAGTATCCAATTCCTAATTAATTACCATATTATTTCCTTCGAGACTTGATGCTAGACACTGCTACATAATTTTCTCTGTGTCTTATCGTTATCACATATTTTATTCTCTTTGTTACAGAAAAAGTTCGGGCTAATAATTTGTCTAGCGGCGGGATTTTTCATAGTATTACTAATATTAATTGCTACTTAAAATATAATTGCTATCCATCTGTGATTGTGTAAGACGCAAACGTTACGAATGTTATACGTATATACCTACGAGTATAATACTTTTGCCAAAAGGAGAAGTATGGTTGTGATTGTGAATATTGTTCCATACAGATGATGCATGTGATACGAGTATGATCTTATTCCTCCATATATGTATATATATAACGGGACTGTATAAGACATACATTTATATCGTAAATGTATAAATAAACACACAAAATATGTACCTATTACAAATACATTACATTAGTTGGTACCATACTAAAGTTAGATACTACATAAAAAATCGGCAATTTGGATTCAATTTTGGGCAATGTAATTAAAATAAAAAATTCAAATAATGTTTAAATTACAATAATATAGTTGTTGTTTGCCTAATCAAATGTTTTTTAATTGTTAATATTGGCACCACGTTGTATCTACATAATCTTAGGATATTTAATTTTTAAGATAACTAAAGTCAGCTTGTTAATGTTAATTTCACAGTAGAATTTTAATGAGCATAACTGAAATATTAATAAGTTCATGGTCATGTACCATGTGTCTGCCAGACAGGTGGCGAAAAATAGGTAATAAGCGTTTTTATATACTACTATTTGACCGCCATCGTGCCTGATGTTAAGCAAGATACGACCTAAGGTACATGTTTGCCTAGAAAGTGCCTATTCTTATATTATTATTATATTCTTATATTATAGACCAATGTTGTAGTGGTCGGGAAATACATCGGCAGGAAGTGCATTCCACTCCTTATTAATTATTATAAAACGTATAAGACGAGACACATATCTTTTGAATAACTCGTGGAAGTGGTGCTACCATTGCAAAAGTAAAATGAACTAACATGCGCGGAGTAGCTACACGTTCAACACTGAATCGGAAATTGAATTGATATACAGACCCCGAACCGCGGTGCGACGCGGGTTTCAATGTCAGCTTGAAGTGTGAAACGTCATTTTGTCGCGAATTTTTGACATTTAGGCGCCACAAAAAGCGCGATTTACGTGAGTCGCGGACGGCATGCTACTGGTGCAGGATTATGAAGAACATTCCATAGCCATTCCTTAGCATAGCGGAGACAACTGTAAGTGATCAGTGACAAGTTGCTAGCTTATCGTCTGAGAGAATGTCTGAGTTCCATAGTCGATATATTCTAGTGAAGCCTCTCATCAGCACATGACCTATCTATAAAAATACTGGTGTAATTATTTTTTATGTTTGTATGTACCTATATGTACAACTCTGAGCACATAAATATGTAAGGCCGTAGTTATTATTTTTAATTTAATTTATTATTAGACTGTAAGAGAACAGCCGTCTAGTCCATTATGTACATAGTATGTAAATCACACCAACCTAACATTAAGAATAAAAATAAATACTTATATCCTATCAACGTTAAGCATTTTAATTGAAATTCAAATTCACAGATTAAAACGCAAAGTTTGTTATTACAATACAATATGGCCAATACGATTCTGACCGTCACACTTATAAACGTAAATCTAAAATTAGTCAGGTATATTCCTCTCCATCCTCAACTTTGGGCTAATTTTAAATTTACGTTTATGAGTGATTGTCAGAATCGACATTGTTGCATCATGCTAAGGCTGATAGACGCTGCCAAGCTAAATGAGAAATCGCCAGGTATCGTGTCTCTCTGTTCATCTGAACCTACCGAGTCAACCAACATCGTGCTACTTTAATTGTAATAATTCGCGATTCTTTAGGTAAATTCCATCGAGCTCGAGCTCTTGTTGATCCGGGTTCTGAGAGTTCATTTATTCATTCAATCCAAATCATTGGGGTCACGGTTAAGATTACCACAGCGTAATGTAGGTCTTTTGGTTAAAGACATAGGTCATTCTGCTTATTCAATGGTATGATTGACACTGTAATAAAATTTTCTCTCATAACAGTTTAATGCCATTATTAAAATTTCTTGCGTTCATTTCGAACCACATTACGTCGGTTACCTTAGATGAAAACAAAATAGCGGAAGATAGTGGCTCGCCTCCAGCGCGTGGGCCGCTTAAATTAGGCCAACGTCGCCTGATTTTACTCATTTGCAGTTGAGAGTAGTAATAGCGCGCTCGTGTGACGGAAGAAATTCTTTTTTTATTTTAAGCGGGGTAAAAGTTATCAAAACCTTCATGTGCTTTTGTGCGTTGTACTAATCACAAAAAAAAAAAACAAATCACTTTTGAAAATGTACTGTACTCGTACTTCGTACAATACTTACGTTCTTATGTACTTAACGTCCTTACTTATTACCTACTTACCTCTTTATACACTTACGTCATTATAACTAACGTACTGGGAGGTGGGCAGCAGCACCTCCCGTGATGACAACATAGTCCGAAAATCACACTGCAGTTGAGAGTAGTAATAGCGCGCTCGTGTGACGGAAGAAATTCTTTTTTTATTTTAAGCGGGGTAAAAGTTATCAAAACCTTCATGTGCTTTTGTGCTTTGTACTAATCACTCAAAAAAAACAAATCACATGAAATCACTTTTCACGCATAAGTACACGAAAACTTTAAATTCTTAGGTTAATAATTGTAAATTCACTTATTGTTTTGATCGCCATTTTGCAGAGCGAGATAAAAATATATAACGGTGCGACGGCAGCGCCATCTGAAAATTGTTACGCGAACTAAATTATTATTTCTTTATATATGATACATCTATGTGCGACAAGTTAAACAAGCAAACACGTGCCGTGCGTGTGCGAATGCGCCCGCTGTGTTTCGTTTTTGCAGTAGCTTCTTACCATAGTTATTGTCTGGGACATGAGCTGACACGACTCAACCCGAAATTATTCCGATGATGCTCTATTGAAACGCACTTGTCTCGCTCGCGCTACTGTCGAAATAAATAGATTTGTCTCTCGCTCAGTAGTGTACAACGTTAAATACAATACAATTAATACAGCTGTGTGTGTGTTCGTGCATGTAGTTGTGTAGCATGCCTAATTTCTAGTTGACCATTTTAAGGACGTGCCTATTCCGCTATTTTGTTTTCATCTAAGCGTCGGACAAGTCGTCAACAAAAGATAATTATTGATATTGGTAAATGGTTAATGGTAACGCAGCACGGTTGGTTGGTTATTGAGCGAGAACTCCCTGAATACTAACTTATAATAAACTAATACATAACGAAAATGAGGCGAGGGTGTGCGATGCCGTTAGGTGTCAGGCATGGTCTAAAATCCAAAATAAAGAATGCATCGTGTAGTTAAGAACTTTAATTAGGTGTCACAAATACTTTCACGGTATTAACACACAGGATTGCCAAGATTATCACGGATAACGTAGAAACGCGGCAAGTACACGACGGCTGATCGATACCTGTGCTTAGTTCAACAGTCGCAACAAGAATCATCCACAACTCACTCAATTCAACCGACCATGTGCCTGTTGTAAAACTACCGTGGTGCCCTCTCAGCACCCTGTCTTGTCCATGTCATTGTCAGTGTCAATGACAGTGACAGCTGCTCACTTGACGTTTCTAACTCCAACAATTGAAAATAGGTGGCGTCGTAGATCCAACAACGACATACATAATTTGGGTCAGTACATAAATACTGACCGCGCGTGTTGCTACGCTAAGAAAATGTACTGTACTCGTACTTCGTACAATACTTACGTTCTTATGTACTTAACGTCCTTACCTATTACCTACTTACCTCTTTATACACTTACGTCATTATAACTAACGTACTGGGAGGTGGGCAGCAGCGCCTCCCGTGTTGACAACATAGTCCGAAAATCACACTGCGGTCACCAACCCGCCTGTCCAATAGGCAAAACCCCTCTGTGGCAGTAGCCTTGTGGCGTGCCCTGGGGGAGGCCTACGTCCAGCGGTGGACTCCAATAGGCTGAAGAAGATACTTACGTCCTTATATACTTACGTGTCTATGTACTTATGTCCTTATACAGGATTTTTAGTAGTAAGTTTATACAAAAAAAAAAATGCTGGGAAACTATGTAATTTTTTTTTTTTTTTTTTTTCATAGACAGATATTAATTATTTCTCTTGAAAAAATCTTGCTACACGCGTCAATGTGCATTTATGCAGAAAAACGCAGTCTATTTACTCAAATATGGGCCCTAATATTTTGGAAACCAGACACTTCCCAGGTATGCTTCCATGGAGAAAAATGATCGTGATGATGAGCAGATTCCGTAGTTTTTGGGAACCTGGATGACCAAAAATCACCCTGTATACTTATGTTCTAATCTTACGTCCTTATGTCCTTATACAGTGTGATATGGGCGGTACTTCTAAGACTTTAGAGTCCAGTTGGACATCCATATCTATCAACAAAAAAAATATATTAAGGGGTTGCAGCCCCCTCCCCTCTTAAGGGTAGCCTTTTAATTTTTTTTTTTTTTTTTTTTTTTTTTTTTTTTTTTTTTTTTTTTTTTTCTAAATTTAATTTCAAATGCATTTTTTCTTTAAAAAAATGTACTTTTTTTTCTCATTTTTAAAGTTAATTTTTAAAAAGTGCCTATTATTGTACCTTTTTTTTTGCACCTATTTAACAGTATTTGAGTAGCTCTAAATAGGGACATAAAAATTTTGACGCTACGGCAATAAAACGCAGAGATATTACTTTTTTTTATTAGCCTCTGCGCAAGCGCGCAACATCTGCGTCGAACACTACAATAAACAAAGAGTGTTTTTACAAATTTATTTTATTTATTTTTACACTTAACACTGTTAGTTAACACACACACAATACTTTTCAACCACAATTTTAATACAATATTTTTTTTTATAGCAACTGTTCAAAGTGTTGACCTCTGTTTTGCAAACATGCCGTAGCTCTTATAGCTACTTGCTGCGTTGATCGCCTCAACATGTCGCGATCTGCACGAATTTCGTTAGCTGCGTCTTGTATTCGTTCAAATAACTCTTCACGGGTGTTTACTTCATTAAAATAAACTTTTTGCTTCATATGACCCCAAAGGAAAAAGTCTAGTGGTGTCATGTCGGGTGAGCGTGGCGGCCAAGCAACACGGCCGCCGCGCCCAATCCATCGCGGATACGAGCTGTCTAGGAAAGCTCTTACGTCACGAGCAAAGTGAGCAGGGGCTTCCGTCCATTTGTAGCCACATATTTTGGCGATAATTTAAAGGAATCTCCCTCAATAATTCGGCAAATTGCGTCTGCAGAAATTCCAAAAACCTCGGGCCATTCAGTGTTTCTGGTAGTTCGATTGGTCCAATCAAAACATCATCGATCATAGCAGCCCACACATTAATCGAGAATTCGTGCTGGAATGTTGACGGTCTTATAGCTTTGGGATTTTCTTCAAGCCACAAGTGGAGGTCACAAGCGACGTACACTTTAAGCGATCATAACTTTAAGGTTTATCAAGACAGAGTTGAAATTTTAGTGTGCTCGTGTAAAATAGCTCAAATACTGATGAAAAGGTGTAAAAAAAGTGTACAATTATAGGCACTTTTTAAAAATTAACTTTAAAAAGGAGAAAAAAAAGTACATTTTTTTAAAGAAAAAATGCATTTGAAATTAAATTTAGATTTTAATGTACCAATAAATTAGATATTTTTGATATTGAATACTTAGTCCGTATCTTTATCTAATAAAAACAGTTTTTTTAATGTGTCTAAGATGATTTAAACCGGAGTTGTTGCTGTTTGTATCAGACGTGTCTACGACGAGACCAAAAAAATTGAAAAGGCTACCCTTAAGAGGGGAGGGGGCTGCGACCCCTTAATATATATATATATTTTTTTTTTTGTTGATAGAGATGGATGTCCAACTGGACTCTAAAGTCTTAGAAGTACCGCCCATATCACACTGTATATTTACGTCCCTATATTCTAAAGCCCTTATGTTCCTTATACACTAAGGTCCTTATTTATGTATGTTCTTTTATACGTCCTTATATACTTACGTTTTTTTTTTTTTTTTTTTTTTTTTTTTTTTTTTTTTTCAACCTTATATACTTTCATCCTTATGTACTTGAGCCTTTATATAGTGATATTATTCAATTCTTGGATCCATATATACTTACGTCTATTAGTCCGCATGTAATTAAGTATACAGGGTGTAACAAAAAGAGTATGTTAAGCGAAAACCTATGTAAATAGCCCACTATAGAGACCTATCTACAAAATTTAAGAATAAATATAATTAAATAAATTTAGGTAATTACGCCCTTAATATACTGTAACGATCGGAGAGTTTACCCATTGGTTCACTAGATGGCAGCACTCAAATCAATGGGATAAATATAGAACGCGATTTCGTTTACTTGGAGTGTTTCTCTAATTAATGTGGTTTAATGTGTGTTAGGTTAGGTTAGGTTGGGTTGGGTTGGGTTGGGTTAGGTTAGGTTAGGTTTTTTTTTTTTTTTTTTTTTTTTTTTTTTTTTTTTTTTTTTTTTTTTTTTCTGCTGCTGGTCTCCCTGCCAATTACGTGCAGGGAATTATCTACTTTATCTTTGTCTACTGGGTAGTTTTGGACTTGACCGTTAAGCGGTCATACAATTTCTTTACTACTCTATACTATGCTAGGGCAAAGCTCATTTACATTTACTTCTAACTTTAAGTGTTCCTCAATATGTGTTGCGAGTGACTGGGCTTGTCACTTAATCTGTGTGCTATGCTACACTAATCTAATGTTCTTTTCTCAGGTTTTGGGACTTAGGAAGAGCAGATCTTTTTCTTTATTTTTACATTCCAACTTCTTATACATGCTTTTATCTTATATCTATTTGTATTTTCTTGTCTTATAACCTTATGATTAATTACTTTAATCTTTTTCTTACCAGCATAATTCTTAATTCTATATATAAGTCAGTATGAACGTTAATATTCGCCTTTGTATATATTATTGTGGGGATACATAACTGGTACTTACATCATACCCTGTCATACTTTTGCTGGGCTTGGAATATAAACATATACATATGGTTAGATTTTTTTTTTTTTTTTTTTTTTTTTTTTTTTTTTTTTTTTTTTTTTTTTTTTTTTTTTTTTTTTTTTTTTTTTTTTTTTTTTTTTTTTTTTTTTTTTTTTTTTTTTGTGAAAATACATTATTCCTAGTACTTATACATTTTACTTATTTAACATCTTTACTTTAAACTTTTATATATATATAAATTATATATAGGTAAGTTCAATTACTTGCTACTTATTTCGTAAATAACTTATTTGCTACTTATTTTACAGTACTGCTTTGGTTGCGAGCAAGGCAATTTTTCCTTAATTATGTTTATGACTTTAGCAGACCACTCATCTTAGTCACTAAGCTGAGGCTGTTTTAATAAAAACTTATTTTAGTGCTTGTCTAAACGTGTATTATTCTAAGGTCTTTGCCTGTCCCGCTTCCACGGCTCAGAACTCCTAACTGTACGCGACCATGGATCTGGCCAGTGCGTCCCACCTCATCCTTATAGGACAGCAATCACTAAAGGCGTTGTGGTCCGCCTTGGCCAGTCCTGACCGCGTACAGTTTGTGCAGGAGGGTGGTGAGCCCGCCAGCCAGTCGGGACACTCCGCCCGCATGTGAAGCCCGCCACAGTGACTGCATCTATCCCCTGCCTGACCGCAGAAACGGCGGCCGTGTCCGTATCCGAGGCACCTCGAGCATTGGACCAGGGGGGACTGATCCTCCACCCTGACCCTCTGCAGGTCCACAAACACGGACCCAGCCACCGTCATGCGTTGCCAAACCTTGGGCGAGACGCTCACTACGACGTGCGCCACATGCGGGTTTCTCGTCCTCTTCCGGTACCGGACCTCCATCTCCTCCTCTCCACTGTCGAGAGAGTCAAACACAGCCGCGTTCTGGTTCCGAAGGGCGGTTGTGATGTCATCATCACTGTTGCACTGCAACACGCCCTTCAGAACCACCAACGGGGTTTCTGTTCCTGACCTCCTCCACAGTGAAGAGATCTCCTACCTTTCCTAACCTACTCTTAACTTTTTCACGCTCCTCCTTAGTCCTACAGCCCATAATAATCTTGTTTCCTTTTGCGCGACGCACTCTATCTATTTGAACACCACCGCTTTTTGCGTCAATCACTTTTTTGATCTTTTGTAGCACTTCGTCACTCGTATCCGTTTCAATAGTGGAGCTTACTACGACGGAGTGCAATGAGTCTTGTGCCGGTTTCTTCGGTGACTGATGTTGTGGAGGGCCGGCCACCACGCTGGCATACGTAATCTCTTTCTGCTGCAGCACTCTGCCTTGTTCTGCGATCGCTGCCTTTACTTCATCCATTTTTGTGGCGTTCAGTTCAAGAATCTTTCTGTGCTCTTCAATCTTTTCTTTGAGGGCCCTGACTTCTCTTTTTGCCTCACTTGCCTGACTCTCGACTTTTTGCCCCATTGAGAGTCTTCTCTGGGTCAGGCGTCTCTCGTCCTCCGACTCTTTAATTAGGGTGAAGAGGGTGTCGAGGGCTGTTAACACCCCCTCCTTTATGTCGGTGCGTATGTTCTTGCCCCATCCGATGAGGGCTTTCGCCGTTTTTACGGTTTTGTCGCTTCGAAAATGCGCGTCTGTGTGGGCGCCCTCGCGACTGGGAACTCGATGGGGACAAACCGCTCCGCCTCTTGATCGTAGATTCCATCGACATCGGCACTCGCGAGGGAGGGTCGGTATACTGGTCTTTGGGCTGCTTCCGACTCCTCCTCTCTGTATCTATAGGTCTCCTCGTCGCCTCCAGAGGGACCCGGAGTGAAGGAGAGCTTTTTTGGCGGAGGTAGGCCTGTCGCTGGTGGTGTGGACGACGATGATGGCTTCGCCTTCGTAGTCGTCCGTTGCAGCTCCTTTGATGGTCTCAGCCTCGAAACTGGAGTGCGCGCGCCAGGCATCATATTTATGGAGGTGGAAGTAATGCTAGTTACACTCTAGCACGGTCTTAAAAACTAGTATCCCCACAGAAGACTGTAAGGGATAGTCAGTACACCAAGTGTGTCAAATAAATATAAATATAACAATGAAAACAAGTAAACAAAATAAAATAGTAAGAAAAACTTAAAACTAATATCCTGGCAGAATACTGCACAGGATGTCACTTATATTTAAAAGTCGCCGGCAGGGAAAGCAAGGTCAAAATAGTTTTTTGACTCTACCAGAACTCTACGTAGAGTCTGGAGTCCAAAAAGCTAAAAGGGTCCCGGTCCGGCGAGTCCAGCCGCGAAAACCCCGACTCTCTACGACCACCCGGGCCTGAGTTGTTGCCGCCGAAAGTTTTCCAAAATGGCGGCCAAAGTCCGCCAAAATGTCAAAAGATCGACAGCTCTCCTCCCAGTGGGCGCAGACAGTCGTTGATCCCTGGCGTGAGTCCACCTGGCCGGTCCGCGTCAAATCCGAAAAATTTTCCTGAAAATCCTGAAGGGATTTTTCAGGCGTGTCAGAATCACCTGCCAGCGACGAGACGAAGGCCGAAAACCCCGTCTCTGTGCGACGTCTGGTTCGGAAGCTACGGGTCCGCAACGTAAGCGTGGCACAGTGGGATATCCCCAGTACCACGGGATCTCGCGGGGGATATTGCGGCAAAACCGAAATATCTACCACAGCTCCTCCCCCAGTAGGCGCGAGAAGTCGCGGCCACCTCGTCGGGCGTTCACCAGACCAGGCTTACGTGCCTCCTGAAAAATTCCTGAAAAAATATTTTTTCAGGATTTTTCAGGTGCAAACCACTGACCTCAACGTGGCAAAGCCAACGGTGAAAACCCCGACCCCACGCGACGCCTGGTTTAGGAGCTACGGCCCCCGCGAAGTAACCGTGGATTGGGGATCTCCCCCTTGCCACCTCTGAAAGGATATTGCGAATATTGGAAATCCCAATAGCTCGGCCGGTATGGCACCAAAAAGCTCAAGCTTGGGCTTCCCGAATTCGTCTCGTTGAGACCTTTCGATCCTGATACTCCGTTTTCCTGAAAAGACGCTTTCAGAATTTTCTGTCCAGAATTGCTGTCCTGAAAACGTTGTAGCTTCCGAACCAGTAGCCGCAGCGGCTTCGTACAAAACTTATCCTACTCCTAAAACTAAATGCGACACAATGTAACAACGCACTTTGCCCTAACGCTTCAGGGGGCAGTTTTCAGTTTTTCCCCTGACTATATTTCAGGGGATACTGCTCCTACCAACCCGTGTGGGGTATCAAACAAAAGGTCTCCTCAAGGCGCTTTACACTGTGTCTTTGTAAATATTTTAGTGATAGCCCCGATTTTTATAAAACAATAAAACTATTATAACATTTACTAAAAGCTAAATAAAAAATATAAAAATTAATTTTAAAAATCCGGAAAAGTTTCCAATATTCTAAATTAAATCTACTTTATTTTTCCGGATAAAAAATATTTTCAGGAGTACTACAGTTCAGGAGATAGAAATTTCCCTGAAACTAGAATTACGAATATTATCTAAACTTACAGTCATTAAATTAAAATTTATATTGCACTGAGTAGTTTGTCACTAACACTACATGGATCACTTTTCAAAAGTATGTCTCACTGATCTGTTTCAGAAAATATCAGCCGCTGAAAATTTTAACGTTTTTTGAGGCGTTGTAATTCTTTCATTTATTGTCCGATTTTCGTTCTGAAAGTTTTGCCGAGCTCGTGTCCGCGGGTACTACAAAACCCTATACTTGGATTGCGGCGGTAGGGCTCAAACGGCGATTTTCGATGAAAACAACAAAACTTTCAGGGCTTATCGCTCAGCCGTCTTAAGAGATATGAAGCTGAAACTTCTCAGGGACAAACTTCCGGTTGACAGCTCTCCAGTGGTGTGAAAAAAGGTGGGGGTTGTGGCGACTAATCGCGCGCCGTAGCCCGCCGAAAGTTTTACCAACCGCAAATAGCGGTTTTTTGCGTGGTAATGGCACTTCACTTTCACTTTTTTCACTTTTAGAACTATCACTGGATAGCGCTCGTCAGCGCGCTTCTTTTGAGCCTATTTCGGCCACTGTGGCTGCACTTTTTCTATTTTTAGCGAATTTTTTGCGCGGAGCTTCGCAGACAAAATTCGTCCGGCTGATCCCGCGTGTGTTAGGGACACTTGGGGCAGCGTCACTGGTTATAGTGTTGAGTAGGACATACAAGAGGCACTTCATTTGTCCCGGACATGACGTCAAAATGTAAGAGTGCCTCGAAATTTGAAATTGTACTACTTCAATTTTCTTGTCGCGGTCGAGCTTGAACGGTCGAGCGAGGCAGGCAGACAAACGACAAGCACGTCACGTGATCACGTCACGGTCGTCGCGTCTGACATTTTGAGCGAGAGAGAAATATATTGTCATCCATGCGAGGCGAGGCGCCAGCCAGGAGGCGCGTAGGTAATAGGTATTTAAAATTCAAATAATAAGTAAATTTCGTTATTGTCATACAATGTTACGGTAGCCAAGTGGTTCAAGCGTTCAACTCCGAAGCCAGAGGAATCGGGTTCGAGTCCCGGTGACGCGATAACTGTTCTTCTTTTTTTTTTACAATATTTTATTTATAAATTTATTTGGCATATCTCGGAAACGGCTAAACCCTGTAAAAAACTGATAAGAACCCAAGAAGTATTTTGTCACAGGTTTCTGGAACAGGAATTTTTGTGTCACGAAGGTCAGTAGGAACAGGTATAGGTTATAACCTAAATATAACCCATCTCTACTACAAACACATAAAATTCATTTTTTATTACTTGTAAAGATTTATAATTAAATATTTGTACTAAACAAACAAATGACATGACAAAAGCACGTCGCGTCTGACATTTGAGGCGTCAGGAGGCGCGCATATTTCGTACTATAATAACTTCAAATGGTTCAGTCAGTAGGTACGCCTCGCCTCATTTGAAGTGGGACATTGTACTGGCTCAGGACAAAAAAGAGGCTACTCTTACAAACTCTTTTTCAAGTCGTGTCCTACTCAACACTAACTGGTTAGGTTAGGTTAGGTTAGGTTAGGTTAGGTTAGGTTAGGTTAGGTTAGGTTAGGTTTTTTTTTTTTTTTTTTTTTTTTTTTTTTTTTTTTTTTTTTTTTTTTTTTTTTTTTTTTTAATGCTGCGTCGTTTCCCGGCTGAAATTGTACCAGGACATTATTACTATTTTAATCTCTACATTTCTAATTAAGAGTCGATCTCATAGGATCATAGGTCTACTATAGTCTAAGATCTAAATTAGAGTAGTAATTCTACTATTCTATTTCCTATTCTACTTCAATAGCTTTACTTTATGGGTGTGTTCCTAACGTGTGCTTCGAGCGATTGGGATTATCGCTTAATCTGTTTTCTAATCTAATTTTATTTTCTCTATTTACAGGTTGGATGTGGGGTTCGGGTAAGCAGCTCTTTTTTTTTGTTTATTTATCTAATTTTACACAGACATTTTTATATACACACTCCATCTTATTTCTATTACAATAATGATTCTTATATATCTAAACATAGTCTATAATACTTAATGAAATATACTCAGTATATCCTTAAGTTTATATTTCTTAATCTATTTATTTTTACATATTGTTTTATTTGCTACGTGGGTGCAGTATTTATGAATTTTTGCCTGCTGTATTTATCTGCTAACATTAAGTGCAAATTTCTTGGGCACATTTCTAGGTCTAATTCATTTTCTATATTGTATCTAAGTATTCCAAATTGCGGGCATTCCGTCAAAAGGTGCACAATGCTCTCCTCGGCTTCGGGATCACAGCTACACGATGGGCTCTCTTTGCACTTGAACCGAAACAAGTACGAAGAGAACCCACCATGCCCTGTCATTATCTGGGTAGTGACAGCCACTGGCTGCATTTGCCGGACCAATCTGTAAGCGTCCACCGCGTCTGGTAAGAAAAGCCGCGTCACCGCCGCAGTCGTCCCTTCTTTGTATCTGGTGTTCCATTGTTGCAGCGATTCTTCCCGGATTACTCTCTTCGCGTATGATACTGGGCATTTATCGTAGTCCGGTTTTGTCTTCATCTTCAGTGCTGCTTGTTTTGCGAGTTCATCCGCTCTTTCGTTTCCCTCCAATCCAGCGTGTGCCTTTATCCAGTACAGGGAGACTTCTTTGTTTTGGTTTTTGGCCTTTAGCAAGTTTGCTTTTATTTCAGACGCTATGGGATGGAGGGAATACTGGTTTATGACCGTTTCGAGGGATGACTTAGAGTCACTGAAGATTCCAAACGTTTTGTGGGCACTTTTAAGGACCAACTCGGTTGCTCTGCGTATTGCCAGCAGTTCCGCCTGGTAGACTGTGCAGTATGAAGACAGTTTTAATCTTGAGGTTCCAGTCTCGGAGTTACTATTCCATATGGATAGTGCTGCTCCGACCTTCCCCTCAATTTTACTACCGTCCGTGTAGATTTTTACTGCATGGTTGTTGTGGTTGTCAACTTGCTCCTGGTCTACCAGGCTCGCGAAACCAATTTCGAGTCGTTGTGCAGGGTGTGGCAAATGCATGTACTCGGATTTTCGCTCCATCTCGCAGTCCCCCAGGGCGTGCCGGGATATCCCCCTCTTCATCTCGTACAGGGCGGATGCCTCTTGTATTCTGATGTCGAGGGGTAACAGCCCGGCCAGCACCAGTGCCGAGTTTAGCGAGACTGTGCGATATGCTCTTGTTATCTTTTGGGCATAACCCCTCTGCACAGTGTCCAGTTGTTTCCTTATGCCAAGTTTCTTTGCTGCCGGCGCCCATACATTTGCCGCATACATAACAACATGGTCTTAAACCCGAACAAATGCTCACACATTACATACACTAGAAAATTGCTACCACTTGCTTCATCTTACACCATCGGTGACAGCCGTCTGCAGAAGGTTGATATCATAAGAGACTTGGGAGTATTGATCGATAGCAGACTGTCATTTATTCCACACATAGAATCGGTGGTAAAGAGAGCTGCACGAATGGTGGGGTTTATTAAGAGAAATACCAAGATTTTTAGCGTAAGAGTAAAAATAATCCTCTACAATGCCTTAGTGCGTAGCATTCTGGAATTTTCTTGTGTTGCTTGGTGCCCCTGGTACGCGGTTCATTCGCAGCGTATTGAGTCCATCCAACGCGCTTTTACAAGACATCTTGCTTTTGTTTCGTCGGGTATTTCCCACAGGCGTAGCTATGACGGGCGTTTAACATTCTTCAAGCTGGATTCTCTGCGTAGTAGACGCATATTACACAGCTTGGTTTTCCTGTACAGAATTGTCAACGGATATGTTTGTTGTACACCTATTTTAGATTGTATCTCACTCTCGGTCCCCCACAAACTTCCTAGATACCCTTTGACTAAGGTATTTAGTATAGTACTTAGCAAAACCATTTGGGAAGGTTCGCTCCTATCTCGAGAATTTGTAACGAATATAATCAGATGAGTTCTAGTATTGGGGAGGTGGATATATTTGGAGACTCATTTCCACGGTACAAAAGTTATGCCTGGAAGTATTTGCGTGGCGGTTGAGGTGGTATTAAGTTATTATGTTGATGTTGATTTGATTTAGTTTTATTTTTGTTTAATTTGATTAATTTTTTGCCTGATTTTATTTGTTTTTTGCATTAATTTATTTAACGTTAGTTTTATTTAATTGAGCTTAATTTGATTTATTTGATGTAGTATTTTAATTTAATTATAATTTGATTTGTTAAGCATGTTTTCTTTGTTTGTATTGTATTATTGAATTAATTTAGGAATGTTGTGCTAGCCTGTAAGTGACATATATATCAGAATATTTGCTCAAATAATGTTTTTAATAATGTGTGATATTTATGTTGTTGGCAAGCCTTATAAATAAATAAATAAATAAATACATGATGATTGGCTCGACTACGGCGGTGTATATTGTCCTGACAACTTCTGGGTGGAGGCCCCAAGTTGTTTTTGCAGCTCTGGCCAGCTGTTTGTGTACTCCCAAAGCCTTCCGACATGCGTTCTTCACATGGGAGTTATATGTGAGTTTGTGATCTATCGTCAGGCCCAAAATTCTCATTTCCGTTGACATGCCAATGTCGACCCCCCCCATGGTGAGTCTTGGGGTGTCATACTTTAACTTTCTTGTTATGACCATTGCGCAAGTTTTATGCGGCGCGAAATTAAGTTTGTTACGTACACCCCAATCCCGGACACAGGCGAGGGCGGCATTAGCCTGTCTCTGGATTGCAGATCCGGTACTTGCCTCAAACACTAAGACGATGTCGTCGGCAAAGGCCTGACAATAGTCACCCCGCGCATGAAGCTCTCTGAGGAGTGGGTCCAGAAGCAGGTTCCATAACAGCGGTCCCCCAATGGAGCCCTGTACACATCCTTTTGTTGTATTCCTAGGGTGTTCGGCACCAGCATACCTCACCTTGACTTTCCTATCCTTGAGATAGCTGTCTATCAATCGCCTCAAATTTACTGGGCATTTCTGCTCAGCCAGTCTGCATCGTATGGCGGGCCACCATGCGCTGTCAAAGGCCCCCTCTATGTCCAACGATACCACCGTGACTATCTTCTTTTCCTCTATCTTGGCTTGTATGTGCCTTGTTAAGACATAGAGGGCGTCCTCTGTGCCTTTCTGTGGCATGAACCCAAACTGGCAGGCGCTAATTCCGGGCAACACATGCCATTTCACTCTAGCGATCACCATCTTCTCCAGGATCTTTCCCATCACTGGCAATAACCCAATAGGCCTGTACGATTTTGGCTTTGTGTAATCGTCCTTTCCTGGTTTGGGAAGAACGATGACCGTTGCCTCTTTCCAGATGGTCGGAAAGTGATTGATCTCTAGGCACTTATTTACCAGTGATAGGAAAGACTCCGGACAGACCGTGATCGCCTTTTCACAGATGTCGGCCGTGAGTCCGTCAGACCCCGGGGCTTTCTTGGGATTAAAACTTTTGACCGCGTTCAAGAGCTCGCCTGATGTAAAAGGTGGATCATGTAACTCATCATGTTGCCATCTGTTTACTTTTTCAGCACGTCTTCTTATTTCTCTGTGATCTACGTTATCCCCTTCGCTCCGATCCTCGGGGTAAAAGGTTTCGGCCAGTACTCTGGCTGAATTTTGAGGGTCCAGCTCCTCATTCCCAACAACTAGTGGTAAGTCTTCTTTTCTCTTTGTGGTTCTGCCTATAACCCTATAGATACCCTCCCACAACCCTTCTTTATCCTGTCTCTCGCAGAAGTCCTTCCAGCTCTTCGTCTGGGCTTTCTTAACTTCAGTCTCATATTCATCTTTGCTTGCAGGTACTTTTCGACGACCCTAGCTCTGCGGATCGGCGCTGCCCATCGGATTCGGCGTCTCTTCGTGGCGACTTGTCTCTTCATCTTCGCGAGCTCATCGGACCACCACGGTAAGTTAAACCTCTCTACTTGTTTCTTTTCAGGTATCGTGTTCCGGCATGCTTCTTTAATAGCGTTTGTATATTCGTCTGTCAGTCTGTCTATTTCAGTTACACTCCTAATTTTTGCTATTTCGCTACTATTAATATTTTTCTCTATTTGCAATTGTTTGAATTTTTTAGTAAATTCTTCCCAATTAGCTTTCCTAGTATTGTATTGCCTTGTGGTTCTACGTACACTGATTCCTCTAGATTTTACAAGTAGAAGCTTAAACGTGATGGCATTATGATCCGAGCTCGTAAGACTGTCGTCGACCAACCACCCATCTATCCATGCGAGCAATTCCTCTGAGCACGCAGTGACGTCAATGTAGCTAGTGATACGTTTGCCCTCCCTAATGGTGTCAAAGGTTGGGGTATCTCCCTCGTTAAGCACCTGCAAGCCCATTTCCTCCAGAGCCCCAGACATTGCTTCTCCTCTGTGGTCGACTCTAGGACTGTTCCACCAGGTACTCTTTGCGTTGGCGTCGCCTCCTATTATGAGCCTTCTCGATCCCATTTCAGTTTTTATTCTTCTCAGATGCACAAGGTATGGTTCAATGTCTTGATCCGGCTCCATATAATAGGAGACGACGACGATCTCCCAAGCTTGAGTCTTTATTCTCACCACAACAATATTCCTCGTGGTAAGTTTCGGGTATTGTATTACGTCCAGATCGCTGTCGAAGACGGCTATTGCCGCTTTGACTGGCTCGTCCCCTTGACCCTCGAATTGGAAAATCCTTGCTCCCTGGTGGTCTCTTAACTTTCCGTCCGCGAGCACATACGGCTCCTGGATCAGCGCCAGGGCAATACCTCGAGTTTTAGCCTCGATGAGGATTTCTTGCGTGGCAAGTTTCTTTCTCATCAGGTTTGCCTGAGCTACGAGGTAGGGCCCGGCACCTCTTCCTGCAATGTGGTTATTTGTTGCCTCTGTTTCCTTAGTTCCGCCCTCAGCAATACGCCACGGCCGATCTGGCCAGGGCATCCCACTTCTTCCTTACTGTGCATTCACTATTGAACGCGTTGTGGTCTGCCCTGTCCAGGCCAGCCCTGGTGCAATTGCAACAGGTGGGAGGAATTCCAGTCAGTCTGTCTTCACATTTTCCAGCCATGTGCTCTCCCCCACAATGACTACACTTCTCAATGGATTGTTTGCAAAAACGGCGGCCGTGCCCGTACGCTAGACACAAGGAGCACTGGACCAGCGGTGACTGGTCCTCTACTCTTATCCTCTGCAAATCAATATGGACCGTTTTTGCCGCTGTCAACGCCTGCCATAGTTTGGTCGATACTCTAGCTATTATGTGTGCCGTGTGGGGGTTTCGCGTTCTCTTCCTATACCTAATCTCCATTTCAAGGTCTTTCCCCACGAGGTCCTTGAACACTCCACGATTTTGATTTCTCAGAGCTTCTAATACTTCCTCATTCGTGTTGACCTGGAGGACATCCTTAAAGATCACAAGTGGATTTTTATTTTGGATATTTTCCACTCTGAGGAATTCCTCGGTACCTCGCAGCCTCTCCTTTACCTTTTCTCTCTCTACCTCTGTGGAGCATCCCACTATGATCTTGCGATCTTTAGCCTTTCTTATCTTGTCTATGAGCACTCCTCCTTCCTTAGCCCTTACTGCCTTTCTTACTCTCTCCATCACCTCCTCACCGGATTCGCCTTCGTCCTTCGAGGTAATTGCAATGGAGTGTAGGGCCGTGTGTTGCTTGCTCGGTGAATTTCGACACCAGGTGCCCCCAGCTACTACACTGGCATACGACAACTTCTCCACACAGTCCTTTTGTTTATCCAGGGCCTCTTTTAACAACTCCATTTTTTGTGTGTTTTCCTTCAGGAGGATGGAGTGCTCTTCGATCTTCCTAATGATGTCGACTCTCTCTCCTTCCTGCTTGTTAGTTTCCCTTTCTTTTTCTTGATGACGACTTGCGCCCTCTTGATTCTGTTGCCCTTTACCCTTTCCCGTTTCAGTTCTTATGCTTCTCCTCCGGTCTTCCCTCCTTTCCTCCTCCATTTCCTTCACTAGTTTGTAGAGCCCGTCTAGCGTTGCTTTAACTGAGGTTTTAATTTCAGTTCGGATATTTCTTGCGCTATCCAGTTGCTTGACCGCACTGGCCACTAGAGTTTTGGCCTCCAGGATCATAGACCTGGGAGGCGTACTTTGAGTAAAGGAGTTCACTTTGGGTGACTTGGGAAGTGGAGGGTGATTCACTGTTTTAGACGTGGTCCTGGTAGTAGGACCCGGGGAGATTATTATTAGGTCGTGGGTAACGTTTAACTCCTTCTTTTCTTCCTTTTTTGTCGGTGTTCTTACTCCGGGCATCATCTCGATGGAGGGTAGGGTATACGAGTCTCACGTATAGGCCGGGAAACAGCGGGTGTAAGGCCCGTTCTCAAAATAAAACTAAAACTAATATTCCCGCAGAATACTGTCAGGGATAGTCAGAGGCAAAAACCCAAAAAATCAGCAAAAATCAACAAAAAAGCAAAAAATATAGTTTCTATAAACACTTACAACTAATATCCTAGCAGAATACTGCTAGGATAGTCACTTAATTTTAGGGTAAAAGAGGGATCTAAATTAAGATTATAAAAACTTTGACTCTACTCTAAACTCTATGTAGAGTCGTAGCTCTACGTTAGTCAGCAGGCCCTTCCAGAGCCAAGTCCAGTCGAGAAAATCGCGTCCCGATCGGACCAGCGGTTCCGAAACTACGGAGCTTTGAATATTTCCAATATGGCGGTCAAAATGGCCGCCAAATCTTGGAAAAATCGCTGCTCCGCGAGTTTTCGTCCTACAGAGACGCGGTTTCCTCCTCAGCGGTCCACGGGACGGTCTTTACACGCTACGCGTGCAAAAAGTCCTGAAATTTTCAGGACTGAAATTCAGTCCTGATGTCACTTTTTGGGAAGCCTAATGTCTTCCCAACGTTTAATAGAAAATCCCGTCCCGATTGGACCACTGGGGGCCGAGCTATAGGGGTCCAAAGTTTTTCAAGATGGCCGCCGAACTGTCAAAGTCCGACGGAAAAGCCCGATATCTACGGCCCTATTGGTCGCAGAAGAACGGCGTTTGGACTCCTATGGCCAAACCCAACTGTAGCTTTCGCCTGAAAACGGCTTCAGCGGCTGAAAAGTGACAGCAACCTTTCAGCCTGAAAACGATTTTGGGGTGTGGAGGTGAAGCCGCCAACACTCCCGGAGAAAATCCCAGTCTCCTAGGCCCCTCGGTTCCGAAGCTATCCGCCTCCAAAGTTTTCCAAAATGGCGGCCGAGCTGTCAAACTCGATCTTTGGAGACGTTTAGCTCCGCTCCCAGTGCTCGTAGAACCGTGGGGTTTTGGATGCTGGGTCTCCCGCGAGGTATACTAACGCCTGAAAGCGGTTTCAGGCGAAAACAAAACTTGCTTCTGAAAGCTCCTGAAAGTGTGGGGAAGCGATTGTACTCGTTCCGCTCACCTGCGCACAAAAAACCCCGGTCCAAATGGACCTATGGATCGCGAGATAATCGACCTCAAAGTCTTGCACTAAAAAATCAAAATGGCCGAAAAAATCAAATTTTCGCGCAGAATCGGCCCCAGTAAGGTTACAGGACTGGGGTTTTGAGTTTTTATGACCCACTTAGTGTTCTGAAACCGATCCCGGCGAAAAAATTTGGAATTTTGGATTATTTCCCAATAAGGGGGGCAAAAACAGTTAAAAATCG